>CP142461.1:4419375-5890000 GCA_038049695.1 Cinnamomum chago
TTAATGTCCCTTGTACTCGAAGTAGGACTTTACAGGTTGGTTTTGTTTAATGGGTATTGAATTCCTTTGATATCTAAGGGACTAAATTGAATGATTAGAGATGAAGATCCAAAGAAGTCCATCATATGATCTCATCTTCGATAGAAAATGACTACGCACCTATCACCTTAGTTAATTAAATCCTTCGAAAGTGCTGGTCCCGTCTACATCTGCACCTCATGTCATTTGCACTCTCCTCTTTTATACTCCTAGAGAGTAGAGAACAATTCAAAATCAGGCAAGCACATGAGCCCCTAGGGCATGTTTGTATGCAACAGTTTTCATGGGATTTAATTTTCACAGTGATTTCATTCTTTTGTTTTTGTGGAATATTTCATTCTCTATGATTTTCAGGTTCTATAGCTTGTTGTGGCAAAACATTTATTGTAGTGAAGTTTCTGCCTTTTATGTAAAGCTACAAGAAATGGTTTCCCACCTTTTGAGTCTGAATATACTTTCTGCCTAGGAAGCACGGACACCTCTCCGGGCCGGCGTGTCAGTGTCCGACCGGATACGTGTATCTGTTCCGCTAGCTTTATCCTATGTCCAATTGCATCCCCATTTATGGCGATAATTTTAACTTCTCAACAATGCAATTTTTGTTTTTGTTTTATCAGGCGGGATCGGCTTGGGGGCTTTTTCTGGGTCCTTATGAAGCCAAGAAAAAAGGTAAAGGAGTATTTGATGTTTGATATTTATTTACGAAAGCAGAATTCATCAATGACTATTGTCACATAACTTTTTGAATTGGGAATGGCAATAATCCGATATTGTTTAAGAAAAAGGAGATTTGTGGATTTCCTACTTCCTACCCACCACTACGCCAGCATGATTACTGGTCATTGCAGGAGAAACCTGCAAAATGGGACTTGCAGAAAACATTTTGTTCTGCAACCCAAAGATATCCTGAGGTGAATGCATACTATCCAACTCTATTTAGTCACTGCCACAGCTCCTTGTCAATGTTACTCATTTGCAGCAAATTTCGGGCCAAACTGACTGCTTTAATGTTTTGCCCTTTGCTCTTACTAGCATATCTCAAGCCAAACTGACCTCCTCTTTTCCATTTTGTTTTCTTCTAAATTTAGGCCTTACTGGAAGTGGCCGAGCTTCTTTTGTGGTGAGAAATTAATCACTCAGTGTTATTCATAATTTATCTAGATAGGTACATATTCTTTGTGAGGCTAAATTGGTGGAATTTCTTTGAATGCTTTCTCTCACAGGAGTTGTGTAAGTTATATAATTCATCTGATACCTGCATTTTTGAAATTGACATGCACAGGTAAAGTCAGTTGGAAAATATGGGCTCCAATGTGGTAAGTTGATATATTTTGCTTGTATATCTAGTGACAGATGCCTGTCCTTTTGATTTCAGTAATTCTCACCTCTGTAGCATTAGTTATAAGCTTTATTGGGTTGCTCTAGTTTGTGCAAGCACTAAAGGAACGGTCCAGAGGCTTTATTGATGATCTAATGTTCTTGGCACTTTGAAACTTCGTTGTTGTAAGGTTGAAATGATCACCATTGGGTCACCTTTTAGCATTCTAACATGTTCAACCAAACCTACTACCTTCAATTTGCAAGAACCCAAAGATCATTGGATATACATGTTGGGTAGGTAGACACGTGGACAATAATATGATTAACATACTATAAAAGAATCAGAAAAGGTTATAGGAGTTGAAAAATGCATGTGGGAGCAGAGAAGATTGCTTTTGGCAATAAGTTAGATTTTCTTGAATTTTATATAAGGTTGCCACAACTTTTTTTCAATCAAAGTAACATATCGATGAGTTTGTTTCATAATATAGAATCAACAGATATAGATGAAAATTTCGTTGATAACGCCAGATTTGCAGAAGTCCTTTCAATTTTGAAATATTTTCCTTAGAGGATTAGTAAAAGGCAATCAGAAACTTTTCAAATGTTCATGGAAAATATGGGCATATATCCTATAAAATCAAGTTCCTGATGGCGTGCTTCTTAATTGTATCTGACCCATCATGGAACAGCTTCCAATGTTAGTCATATGATATGCCTTTTCTGTATTAACTGGTTCATCCCGAGCCACCAAAAGGGGTAAAGAGCAAGGATAGAAGGAGAAATGAGTAGCTGGAACGAGGAAAACTACTACAGATCAAAGAAAATAGAAGCTTTATGTATCTAGTATCATGTAAATGAACGAGAAGTGTAAGATGACAGAGAGGATTTGCACAATTAAGAGAACTTTGAGACAGTTACCAGTGTGGTGACTCCATTTTCACAATACATCATCACCATTTAAAAAAAAAAGTTACCAGTGTGGTGGGTCATCTTATTTAATGTATTTGCTTCTGATTGAAGATCCTGTCAACCCTTGTTACAATCTCCTATGATCCAATCAACCCCTGGCATGCCCAACTGATTACAGTGATAATGATAAAAGATATAGTGCTTCTCATGTGTACAGCATTGTAATGGTATTCCATGAGTATGTTAGTGATTAGCACTATAATGGTATTCCTCGAGTATGCTAGTGATCAGTATTATGATGAAGAACCTTCACTCTCTACATAAACAAATCCAGGGAAAGGCACACATTTCAGTGACATTTGTTTTCATACACGAGCGTAGAGCATGCAGGGTGACAATTTGAGATAACTTTTGCACATGCATCTGATAATAAAAGTGTTGTAACCTCATACTCAGTGACCATGATGTGAAATTATGATTATCATGCTTCAGGAGTAGAGATAAGCTTTTTATAGGGGTTGATAGCCTCTCTCTCTCTCTCTCTCTCTCTCTCTCTCTCTCTCTCTCTGCATCTTTTATCAACTTTCATGCCCTTTTCTTTTGGTTTTTCGTGCTTGTCAGGGTGGCAACTGACATGTAATGACATTCTCTCTCTTTTTTTTTTTGCCAAATTCAATATGGGCTTCTTTTTTTTTCCCCTTTTTTTGTAAATAGGACTTTTTGCTGGAGTGTTCACTGCAACGCGCTGTGGAGTTAGACGATACCGAATGGAAAAGGATTGGGTTAGTTGTTTTCCTTACCTTTTTTGTTTCAATTTTTAATATGTTAATGGTAAACCAACCAAAACAACAAGGTCAATGGTAAACCATAACTGATGAGAATCTATGCTGCCTTTTTTCTTTTTAAATTTAGTTTAGTTTTGTTACTGATATACTGAGGATAGTGATCATATGATTAAAAGTATTTTAGTTTCACTGCCATCTGAAAGTTTTATTTTATAACATTGTTGGAAGAGGAATGGGACGAAAACCAAGTGCTGGAGTGGAAAGCAAAAACTTCTCAAATTTTAAGAAGTTTAAATGCCAAGAAGTGGGAGCTTGAGTGAGGTTCGAAATGGGGAACAACACATCTCGTGGAGGACTCCTGAAACTAAGGCTGGAATATATGATGCGGACCATAAGAGGCTCAAAGAAAAAGTCTATATTCTCAGCACACGCTTGCACAAGATGCGGTATGGGGCCTTTTTGCCTTGCGCACATGGGCCCGCACACAAAATGCGGCATGGAGCCTTTTTTGCGCTGTGTAGATTCGAAATAGGGACGTGTTGGTTCTGATACCTTCTCAAGTTGCTAACCAACATACCCAAAATGCCTAGGCGTTCAAGGTGCAGCAAATTAACTACTTAACATATATGAATGACCTCGTAGTTAACACGTAGTCATCTCAAACATATTTCTGCTTGAAGATTCTGGGATAGCTATCTTCAACAGCATGCTAACAGAACCCTTATTGCTTAAACTTACACTACTGTAATCTTTCACAGGAAGCAATCAAGGTGCCATTTAAAACCTCAAAGAATTGTTTAGGAAATTTATTAGTTTGGCTGAAAAGCATGTTGTTTACACCAATGTAACTGATCCATCCCATGCATTCCATATAGTTGCAATTACTGAAGCCCAAGAACACAATAAAGAAGTAAGGTTCGTGGCAATGTTGTGAGAATAACTTGTGCTCTATTTGTTGTGCTTATCCATAAATAACTCCATTTGGAGTTAGCACCACCTTAAGATCGGTCATCAGTATATCATGGAGTTTTAATTTAATTTTTTTTAACCATATTTTACATGTAATCAATTTGATTGTGGACCCAACTCTATTGAAGTAAAACTTTCCTACTGTAAATATAAAGAGCAACAATTAATTATGAGTCGCTTGGATTTTAGGTGTGGGCCTTAGTGATGGACTTAAAAGCATGGGCACAGATGAATTTGTTCATCGAACTTGTTGGACTAGACTTTGAATTAGACAAATTAAAAACTGAATCAAATGAACCTACTTCATCATATTTCCTAATCAAGCTAAGTCTCGAATTACGAATTGTGAACTCGAACGCGAATTAATCGAATTGCGAACTAGGTAACTATGGTTACAATATTATTATTATTATTATTATTATTATTATTATTATTATTATTAATTATGCCTCTCAAAAAAATTATTCTCATCAAACCTTTAAAAAGTCTCTATACTTTGTGTTTTTACTAAAACATCCCGTTAATGATTCTATCATCTAGGGGTGGCATTTACTTCTCCAACACTTGGGACAAAGACCACCAAATAGACGTGATCGATTGATGACCCAATGGGAATCAACCCATCTTGGTCATCATACATCCAAGTGGGTCCTACTAAAAGTTGGATAAATAGGCATTTCATAGCATCTCTCTAGAAATGGGAATATATATATATATATATATATATTTGCTAGTTGGGTGAGTGGTACATACTTTGTGAGACTACCTATCTGCCTAGGGATTGATCCCTGGGGCGGGCATGTGAGATGGGACACCCTTACCATTGGGCTGTCCTGAGTTTATCAAAAAAAAAAAAACTTAATGAATAATGGTTGAAATTGTAGACAAATAAGTTCTTAAATATGCTACCTTGTGAATGGTTAAAAGCTAAAATAAATAAATAATGAAATACACAAACTATTACTATCTAATATAAATAAAATAAATGCTTGGAGTGGAAAAAAATAACCATTTTGGTCCGAATCGTGGGTTGGCAAGCTATGAAAATCATTCATGCTCCCATTTTAAATTGATATCCCTTTTAATGGGCGCTGAGAATTATTGGCCTACTGTTTGCTGCTGCTTCTTTTCTTCCTCTTACTATGGAAAACCATTAATATTGTAAGCATCTCATTAGATGAAAAGATGCTCATTTCTTTTTATTATGTTGCTCATGCATATTTTTTTAATTTATTTTTAACTAAGATAAAGAGGGACACTATGAAATGCCTATTTAGTATTTATAAAGTGGGTTGGATTATTGTATGTTATGTTGATCTTTTATGTATATATATATATATATATTTTTTTTTTTGGGTAAATGTATGTTATGTTGATCTATATTGTTAAAATAGATAATTTTTCCTATTTATAAAAGGGGACACTATAAAATGCCTATTTGTCCAACTTATTTTTTTTTTTTTTCTATTTCTTAGAGAGCACTTGCTTTTAGTGGGCCCACATGAATCCATGACGACCAAGATAGGTCAAGATTCCCATTGAGTCATCAATGAACTACATGTTCATTTGGTGGGCCTTTATCCCAGGTTTTGAAGAAGTGAATGCAAACCCTTGATAATAAAAGGGCATATATATCTTTTCAAATTTTCAATAAAGAGTAGGGGTAAAATGGTTAAAAAGACAAAAGGTGGAGAGTAGGAATGGCTAGGTTGCCTTTTCTAATGTTGTCCGTCAGTCAAGGGATGTTTTAGTAAGAACTTAAAAAGTATGTGGGCTTTTTTGAAGTTTCATGGAAATATAGGGGCCTTTCTGTAAAATCTTAACTTTTAATCCAATCAGACAACACCAAGATGACGATGATGATATTATTGCTGCTGCTAACAATGTTAGTATTTATTTATTTATTTATTTATTTTTTTGATGTAGAAGAATCTTGAATGGGTTCTACTTTTGACCTATCATTCAACTAAGAAAATTTTTGAAGATTTTTATTGTCTTTAACATGCAAATGGAAAAACAGAAATGAGTGTGCTGTGTGCGATTTGATTCTCTCAGAATAGGTAGTCAGTAATAGACTTATCAATAATCATTGGTGCACTATGAAGTGTCTTTAGCTTCAAATGCCTAGCACAACAATGTACTATTATTTTGCCTGCCTGTGTAGCATGAAGTGGTAAGCATTCCTCCACGTGTATAGGGCATCTAGGGTTCAAACCTGTATGTGGTGCCCAAGACTGACTCTCACTGGCCACTAGATCAACAACCTAAAATAAGGTGCTTTTTCAGTCATTAGAGCTACATGTTCATAATCCAATTCCTGGTCTCATTATTGAAGATAAATGCTTCATCTTTGATCTTTGACTGTACTGTCTACATATCCTAACAATAATTGAAGACATAAGGGGATGATCTGAGAGAGGTGGTTTGTCAATTATCTTAAAGCCCATCTGTTTTATTTCAGCATTGTAATTGTATTCTATGATTGCTTTGTCATCAATTGAAACTTTGTTAGGAGAACTTAAGTGTCATGGATCTCCACTTTACAGTATCTCACTGGTAGTGACATGCAAACAGGTTTTGGACCCTTTTTCGCACTCAGTTTGAGGTGGGAACAAGATACTGATGCTGTGGAGTAATAAACCCATGAGTTTTGTTTTTAGCCTTAATTCTCAAACACATTACTGAACTGATACTAATAGCCAGCTGAAACAACACCAGATAGTATTGTCAGATGATCTGGCCTTCAAAAAGTAAAAATAAAAAGATTCCTTTGGAAAAGAAAAGATGCCAAAATCCATATGAACCTTAAAAATTGTGTCAACTGCAATTATACCAAATAATGTTCGGCATGGCGGAAATCTATATGAACCTTAAAGATTCTGTCAATACTCAATAGTGATACTTTTGGATAGTCAGTTTCCTAGTGAACTTCATGATCACATGCTAATGAGGAAGTCAAAACTTCCTGCAGGTAAATGCTTGTGTTGCGGGTGCTGTCACTGGTGCTGCTGTGGCTGTTAGGACCCGTAACTGGATGCAGATTGTTGGGACAGCGACAATTGTATCTGCTATTGCCACTGTAGCCGATTATTCGACAGCAAATTGAAAGAAAGCCACTGGTCAGAAAGACAATTTTTTCCTCTTTTCAATATCCTTGGGAAACTGTAGAGCAGCAGTCATTTCATGAATAGGGATTATTTTGTTTGAACGAGGAGACCGAAAGTTTCTTCGCTCTTTGTAAAAGGCATATGGGGCACAATAACTTCCCACATTTCATTGTTTTGTGTGATGGAACATGATCCCCGAAAATTTACATAGAACAGTGTTACTAAACGGACTTGAATATTTGCTTCAAATTCCTTTTTCACATATTCCAGTCTCCCAGCCATTTCCTTTTGTAGTTTTACTTTATTAGTCCATGTGTGAACTAAACACAGCTGCCTACTATGCATAGGAATATCCATGAGAACATGGGCGAGAATATAAGTCTAAAATAAAGGCAACGAGCTGAGTCAAATATGTTTTCAGAAGGTATTTAGCAGTTTGATAAATTGCTTTTTAGTTACCCAGAAGGTTGTTAAAAGGCAATTTGAGATTCTGAACTGAGTTTCCGCTTCATATTTTAGCCTTTTTAAATATTTGTTAAGCCAAAAACAGTAGATCGGATCTGGTCCCAGGTTTTTCAAAATTTCCTTTTGAGTCGAAATTTGGAATCTTCTTCAGTGATTTTTCAGGTTGCACAGGAGTTGGCCTGGGCCTGCAGTCTAGTCCAACAGTAAGAGGATGGGAAATAAATAAGCTGGGGCAAGCCAAGGCCTGGCTTGGCCCTGTTCTCTTATTGAATGTTGGTAATTGTTTCTTTCTTGGTATCATCATTGAAATCTAAAGCCAATGCGGTGAGGTTCTCACTCTTATTGCTGGAATCATGTTTCTGCTTTGGGATGAACTGGGGCTCAGTGCTTGGCTCCCACCTCAGAGGGTGTTTCTTCCAATGTTATCGGCTTGGCCATAGAGGTGGGACTGATTTAATGGCGTTTAGCTTTATCCTCTTGCTCTCCTGCGTTAGGGATCTAAAATCCTCTTGAGAAATTTTGGGCCTCTTTGTTTGCATAGAATACATAGGAATTCATGGTCTCCACTGAAGGATTATTAATGAGGTAAGGGTTGAAGGATTTAAGGCAGCCATATAGATGGAACTTGACTCTTCTACTATTTGAATTGTTAGGGTGATCGTTGGGTATTCATTTCTCATCTTCCTTTGATTCAATTTCCATTAAAGATGATGTTATTTGATGGGTCTTTAAGAGTTGCTAGGAATTCAATTACATGAACAAATGGGCCCTTTCAGTTTTGGCTTGTTCTGGGTTCCTGTCTGGGCATCTGACAGATGGAATTTCTTAGTCTGATGTCCATTTTACCCGGATGTTGTTTTGTTTTGTTTTGTTGTAATTTCATTCCTTTTTCGCTCGCACATGAAAAGGCAATGAAGCTGGAATGTTTGTTACTATTGGAGCACCATATTTGGCCAAAAGATCTGCAACCCTGTTTGCCCATCGTTTGCAGTAGCAGATTGTCCAATTGTTAATCACTGCTAGCATATTCTTTGTTCACTTTCACAGTGCCATAATGTCCCAGGTTAAATGTGCTGAATGTTTAATGGAGGTGGCCAAAGCTAAGCAATCCCCCTTCAATCTGGACAGTGGAAATCTGAAGGTCATGGCAGCGGAGAATTCCTCTGTAGTGCGATTAGTTCAGCTTCAAGTGGATGCTTATCGGTGATCTTGCTGGAGAATGCTGTAAGCAGGTGACCATAAGGGTCCCTGATCACTACTCCTACCCCTGCCTTGGATGTGAAGTGACTGAATGCCTCACTCACTCTGAGTCCCCCATCCACTACTACCCTTATTATAGTGGACCAAGCTATATGGGTGTCCATCCTCTGGGTTCCCTTCCACATGAAGGAAGCCTGAGTGGAAATGATGCTTTGCACCTAGGGTTGTAAAATGGTTGGTTCCGGTCCGGGGCCATGGTGGACCCGGAACCAGAACCGGTAGGAAGAAGGTGGAACTGGATCTGAACCCGGAACCGGTTTCGTGGCTCCAGAACCAGAACTAGAACCACATATGAGACAGGTCTGGAACCGGGTCCGGTTCTAGATAAGGAATGATATTAAAAAAAATATGATTTTTAGGAGAAATTCTCGAAAATTGAAGTAATATGTCGGGTTTTGGGTCCACGGGTCTGAACCAAGTTGGAACCAAATCCGGACCCATTTACTTATCGGTGCCTAAATAAGGACCCAAACCCAGTTTTTAACGGGTTAGAATCTCCTGGTAATCAGAGAATCGTAGACTTATTTACATCCCTATTTGCACCTGATGTTGAGTTCATGAATTTGCACATTTATGCTTCATTTTAGGATGAATTAGGGGTTTAATTAGGCAAATTGCATCATTATTCATCTAATTCTATCATTTCATGCATTTTCACCTAGGAACATGAATTTTCATATATTTTCTGCATTACTTTAGAATGTTTTGCAAATTTTCTCCAAAGAATCTCAATTGGAGTAGAACTCTGTCTGGATGAGTCCCACTTCAATATGAGCTCTTCAATATTTGATTTGTTGAATTAGAATGTGCTAAAAATGAGAATTGCAGACCTCTGTCACGGAGTCCACTTTCAAGCACACATAGTCATCCTGGGCCATGCATAGCTGCATTGAAACTTGAAAAGAAGTAAATTGAAGAAGTGACCACGTGGACCCCACACACAAGCCATATGCAAATCAGTCAAAGGAGGGGTCCACTCATTATGTCAATTAAAGAGTCCTAACTACTGTAGAAGACTTCTCGTAAGGCCCATTGTTCAAACGGATGAAATGTCCCATATGACAAGGTCTGCAGTAGTTATAAATTTGAACTTATTAATGGATAATTCAAAGAGTACCATTCTGATTGGAACAAAAGAAGAAGATTTTGAATCATCCACATCTGAAGGCCTTTTGAAAATGAAAGTTGTGCAGAAATAGAATCCACTGCAAATCAAAATTTAAAAGTTAATCCCGTTTTTTCATGACAACTCATCTTCAAATGGTCATAATTTTCAATCCGACCGTCGAATCGATGAAATTAACCTACTGTTGAAAAAATTTATTTAGAGTATATATTCGTGGAGCCCAAGAATGTGCAAATCAGAGCTATATTGACAAAGTTATGGGTCCGGAAATTTTTATGTTCATTTTAGACAGAATTGCAATTAAACTCACACCATTGATAATCACTTGCTGCACATCCCTTGTGGGACCCTATTTGAAGATTAGCCAAGCCACCCAGAGGTTTCCAGAAGCTTCCACCTCATTCAAATTAAAAAAAGGATAAGAGATATACCTTATCAATGAATATAAATCAAATCTACAGAGAAGGTGTCCAGATTCAATATATCTGTAAGATAACAAGAGAAATAGAAGGAACCAAATGGTAGCATACGAGAGACACACTCCCCCCTTGGACGTCCCTAATTATTATCTTTCCTCTTTCTCTTCTGATTCGAATAATTTGTCTATCAAAGGGCACAATTTTTCACAATTTATTTAAGGCAAAAATCCCATTTATCTAATAAAATTATGAACTTAACTAAATATCACATATTAATCAAAGATAGATTATCAAAGAATTTCAATCTAATAATAATCTATTAAGAAAACATACATGATTAAAGCATTGTTCAAATAAAAAAATTGAATAATATAGGTTGTCAATCACAAAAGGCAGATTTATTATTATAATCACTACGCAAGAGACAAAAATATCACATAGATTAATGATGAGAAACACTTAACTTCAACTGACACTCTGATCCAGGGATCTACTCCTCTTGCAAAAGATGTGATTTTCATTAAGAACTTCATGACAATTACAATTTTTTCTCACACTCTTCTAACCTAGTTTTGGAACAGGGTCCCAGAATACCCAAAAATAACTCTTAAATTCTATTAATTAGGGAAAGAAGAGAAAGATGAGAGAATAATTAGGGATGTCCAAGGGGAGAGAAATAGTGGAACTCATTTCTGCAATAGCACTTTTGATCATCTAATGAAAAAGTATTCTGTTACTCATAAGGTTGCTACGCCTTACCACCCACAGACCAATGGCCAAGTAGAAGTTTTGAATAGGCAGATTAAACAAATTTTGGAGAAGACAGTCAATCCAAATAAGAAAGATTGGTCTTTGTGACTATTGGATGCATTATGGGCCTATCGAACCACTTACAAGACTCCTATTGGGATGTCCCCATATAGGTTGGTCTATGGGAAGGCATGCCACTTGCCTGTTGAATTGGACATAGAGCTTATTGGGCCATTAAGAAGTTCAATTTTGACTTACCCACTGCGGGTACTCTGTGCAAATTGCAATTAAATGAGTTGGAAGAGCCTTGAAAAGATGCCTATGAGAATGCCAAAATCTACAAGGAAAGAACGAAGTTGGACCATGATAAGTCAATTTTAAGAAAATCCTTTGAACCGGGTATGAAAGTCCTTTTGTATAACTCCCGGTTACACCTGTTTCCAGGGAAGTTACGAACCCGGTGGACTGGTCCATTCATTGTTAGGACTGTTTACTTTTAGGGCATGTTTGTGTACAAGCCTTTTCTATGGAATAAAGAAATTGCCACATCAGCTAATTCTTTGGTAAATGAATACCACAGAAAATGGTTTCAATGGAAGTTAAAAAATCATGTTTGGTGCAAATTTTCTTTTCCACAGTGAATTGGTCTTGATTATGTTTGGTGCAGTCATGGATTCCTTAGTTTTGACCCATTACACAACCCATCATCAAATATATCATCTCCTCTGTCTCATCAATTATGGGCCACCATTGTCATCAAAATAGATGCCCACTGCACAACTCATCGCCAAATCCATCATCATCTGAAATGGGCCCAAATTAATCCCTGATCCTGATAGATAATCATCAAACCGGCCATCGACCTAGCCATCATCACCATCACTGTGTGTCTCTACTCCAACATCATCACCATTGTTGTAACCCTCTACTACACCACCATCACCTAATTCGCTCCACCACCATCACTATCATTGCAATCCTCTGCAAAAAGCCACCACCACAGTCAACTCCACCATCACCTGAACCAAGCTCTGTTATAGACCCTTGTCATTTTTCAAATCTCAATCAGAGAGTGGGAGAGAGGGACAAAAGAAACTAGAGAGGAAGATGGAGATCCCACCGTCATCTCTACTCCACGCATCACATAAACCAAGCCCCCTTTCCATTTTTAAAATCTCAATCAAAGAGAAGAGCCCAGAGAAGGGGAAAAGGGAGAGAAGAAACCGGAGAGGAAGATCGAGATCCCATCATCATCTCTGCTCCACGCATCACATGAAACAAGCCCTATTCTGAACCCTTTCCATTTTTCGAATCTCAATCAAAGAGAAGAGTCTAGAGAGAGGGGGAAAGGGAGAGAAGAAGCTGGAGAGGAAGATTGAGATATATTGCCATTTATAGATGAGGAAGTTGGAGCAGATAGAGATCCATGTGCTAGGGTTTCAAACCCATTTTTTTGTTTCAGAAGCTCTCGATTGTGGTTCCTCAAGGAAATGAGCCTTATAAAGTGGGGGAGACTTTTCTACGGAAATGGAAGTCCGATGGCCCCCCATGGGAACTCCATTTCTGCACTTATCAAGGAAATTGATGACGTGGCGGAAATGCAATTCCACAGAATTGTGCTGCACCAAACATAGGAAAAATCGATTTTCTGTGGAAAACCATCCCTTTTTCCGCGGAAATATGTTACACAAACATGCCCTTATGGTGCTATGGAAATTGAAAATCCCAAGAATGGGGATGTATTCAAAGTGAATGGTCAATGGTTGAAACCGTTTCTGGAATTGAAGGATAAAAACATTGAGGATATCCTTCTAGAAGACCCAATTTATCAAGACTAATCATTTTTTGTCACGTCAGGCTGACGACATTAAACTTAGCGCTTTTTGGGAGGCAACCCAATTTTGGAAGGTAATTGAGCTGGTTGATCACATTGTTTTGCAATCACCCCACATGGTAAGATGTTTTAATTTTCCTTATTGTTCATTTTCACATTACACATGCATTCATAACATTGAGGAAAATGTTGAATTTAGGTTTGGGGGTGTGAGTTAGAACTTGACATGTGATCATTTGTTCAATTTTCATTCTACATTTTCTTTTTTGCTTTGCTTTGGGTTTTAGGAGACTTAAATTTTTTTGCTATTGTTAGGTTAGAGGGAAACTTTCAAGAGATTTTTTATTGGATGAAAATATTTATTTTGGGCAAAAAAAAAACAATGGTTCACCATTTTATTTATGGAAAGGGTTTTTGGAGAAGTGTTGAATTTTGATCCCTCACTTTTACACAGGTTGTATACATTTTTAAGGTTTTGAATGTGAAGCTATGATTTACGTTTTTTCTTTGAAAAAAAATGGAAAATCGACCCTTAGTGTACAAAGCGTCCTGGTTCAATGGGTGGATACATGGAAATGGCTGCCTATTGTTGGGGATCGCAAAAAAAAAAAAAAAAAAAAAAGGAAAAAATATATATATAAAAAAAAGTGTAAAGAATAAAAAGTTTTGTGACTAGTTTGGGTTTATAGCCTTTTTAACCCAAGCCAGTAAGCCCGTATGGGTATTTACATACCTAGTGCCCTAAAGATATCTGTTTTGGGAGTCACTGGCCTAATGCTCGTTACATGAGTTAATTAGAAAGCTTAAGGAACTTAGACATTGCATAGTCACGTGTGTGTGTGTGTGTGTTTAAAAAAAAAAAAAAAATTTGCGGCCTTTGAAAAAATAGTAGTGCAAAAGCCGTTATTATCACCTTGAGAGGAAGACTGTTTTTCTTTGCTAAGTTTAGGCAGTCCAGAATTTAAAAAAAAAAACGGAAATTCTTGGTGGATCATTTGATGCTTATTACGAATACATACTTTTCATCATGCACGATCAATTAGCATGATTTTGATAATTTCTAACCAAAAGATAGAATTAGTGAACCAAATTTAAGAGAATCGAGAATAGTCAATGTCTATAAATTATCTCTTTGAAGAAGTTTCCTTGGATTTTGATAGGTTTTAAACATCTTTTGCAAAAAAAAAATAATAATAATAATAATAAAATAAAAATTTGTGGGTATATTCACTGCAAACCCTCACGAGGCACAACTTGTCCACTAGGGGGAACTTAGGGGTTTAAGGGCTTGTTGCATACGCTAAATGCAACCGAGAACACCAGCGAAAGTGGTTTTGTTTTCATATTTACTTTCTTTTCTTTGATTAGGTCAAAGAACTTCAAACCTTTTTGCTCACAACTTTTGCCAAGGGACTAGCAAAATACTGGTTGGGGGCTGTGTTGAGTTCATGAATTTGCACATTTACGCATCATTTTAGTATGAATTAGGGGTTTAATTAGGTGAATTACATCATTATTCATCTAATTCTATCATTTCATGCATTTTCACCTAGGAACCTGAATTTTCATACATTTTCTGCATTAACTTAGAATGTTATGCAAATTTTCTCCAAAGAGTCTCAGTTGAAGTAGAACTCTGTCCGGATGGGTCCCGCTTCAATATGGGCTCTTCAATATTTGATGTGTTAAATTAGAATGTGCAGAAAATGAGAATTGCAGGCCTCTGTCACAGAATCCACTTTCAAGCACACATAGTCATCCTGGGCCATGCATAGCTGAATTGAAGCTTGAAAAGAAGTAAATTGAAGAATTCACCACGTGGACCCCACACACAAGCCATATGCAAATCAATCAAATGAGGGGTCCACTCATTATGTCAGTTGAAGAGTCCTAACTACTGTAGAAGACTTCTCGTAGGGCCCACTGTTCAAACGGATGAAATGTCTCATATGACAGGGTCCGCAGTAGTTACAAATTTGAAATTATTAATAGATAATTCAAAGAGTACCATTCTGATTGGAACAAAAGAAGAAGAGTTTGAATTATCCACATCTGAAGTCCTTTTGAAAATGAAAGTTGTGCAGAGATAGAATCCATTGCAAATCAAATTTTAAAAGTTAATCCCTTTTTTTCATGACAACTCATCTTAAAATGGCCATAACTTTCAATCCAACCGTCGGATTGATGAAATGTACCTACCATTGGAAAGATTATTCAGAGTAGATATTCCTGGAGTCTAATAATGTGCAAATCAGAGCTATATTGACAAAGTTATGGGTCCGGAAACTTTCATATTCCTTTTTAGACGGAATTGCAATTAAACTCACACCGTTGATAATCACTTGTTGCACATCCTTTGTGGGACCCCATTTGAAGATTAGCCAAGCCACCCAGAGGTTTCCAGAAGCTTCCACCACATTCAAATTCAAAAAAGGATAAGAGATATACCTTATTAATGAATATAAATCAAATCTACAGAGAAGGTGTCCAGATTCAATGTATCTGTAAGATAACAGGAGAAATAAAAGGAACCAAATGATAGCATACGAGAGACACACTCCCCCCTTGGATGTCCCTAATTATTCTCTTTCCTCTTTCTCTTCTTTCCCTAATTAATAGAATTTAAGAGTTATTTTTGGGTATTCTGGGGTCTGTTCCATAACTAGGTTAGAATAGTGTGAGATAAAATTGTAATTGCCATGAAGTTCTTAATGAAAATCACATCTTTTGTAATGGAGGAGTAGATCCCTGGATTAGAGTGTTAGTTGAAGTTAAGTGTTTCCCGTCATTAATCTATGTGATATTTAGGTCTCTTGCGTATTGATTATAATAATAAATCTGTCTTCTGTTATTAACAATCTATGTTATTCAATTTTTTTATTTGAACAATGTTTTAATCATGTATGTTTTCTTAATAGATTATTATTAGATTGAAATTCTTTGATAATCTATCTTTGATTAATATGTGATATTTAGTTAAGTTCATGATTTCATTAGATGAAGGAGATTTTTGCCTTAAATAAATTGTGAAAAATTGTGCCATTTGATAGACAAATTATCCGAATTAGAAACATTGATTTGTTTCTGATTTGACGAATTTTGGGGACAAATTTATTTTATCTATTGCATAGAATGATGGTGGAACTACTTAATGGATTCATGATATTCTGATATGCATTTTCTCATATTTTATTGCTGCACTCTAGATCTAACATTTTCTCAATCTTATTATTGTTTTTCTTTTCTTTATCTCTCTTGTCATTATCATTGATAAAAAAAAATCAGATTTTGAATTTTAACTTAGTAGTGCTCCCTGTGGGATTTGACCTGTACTTGCCACTGTCTCAAAAAGATAGTCGTGCACTTGCAGTATTAAAAGATTGAATTTAAATTCACATCATCTGAGAGTTGGGAAGCATCTGAATGCCCACCCAGAGGCTGCATTCTATTTTATTTTAACATGTAACTAAAACTGGATTTGTGTGGCGAACCAAGACTTGATTGGTTAAACTTGGAGTGCGATCATATAATCAGTAGAAAATCTCAGTTTCTTATTATTATTTTTTTTTGAAGTGACAAGACAATCTTAGTTGCATGTCTAAACTCTATTTGCATTGTATTATTAATATCCAATCCCATGGATTTGTTCGGGTCCAAATGGACTGAACCATTGGATCAAGGATCAATTACTTTTTTTTTATACATATAAAGTCGTTAAACTTGTAGACTACGGATGAAGGGGTTAAAGGGCATTAGATTGACTTAAAATTCTGATACGATATCAAAAGTAGGGGGACCCGATTGGGCCAGTGAGGCATATCCAGACCTTGCCCAGTTTTAGAAACACGAGCCCATATCCAGCACAAGCCTAACACAGACCTTAAGCACATGGCCAAGTGTGGCCCACCTCACTCATTTCAAGTGCCAGACTAGTATGGTTTTGGATTGATGGCTCATGATACAGTCAGGTTTTGCTAGGGTTGCAAACGGGTATCCGATTGCCCGATTACCCGGAAGTTCCGACCTACAAAAAACCAAGTCTGGAACCTAGTTTAGGTTCCGATTCAAAAACGTGTTCGGGTCCGAAATGTAATTTAGGTTCCGATTGATAAACGGGTCCAGTTCCGAGTCCATATAGGTTCCGACCCGTGGACCCGGCATATGAGTCTTTGATATTGCAATTTGTACTTTAAAACTAACTCTTTTTGGACATTTTTATGTATAATACTAGATGTTGTAGACTTGATGCACTGTTATAAGTTGAATGATATGCTTATTTTAAGAAAAAAAATGAAGAATAAAGAGAGAATAGAATCGATTTTGGAACTAGATTCGAGTCCTCTAGGTGGACTCGGTTCCGGAACCGAAACCGGGTCTTCTTATCAAAACCAAGCCCAGAACCAACAAAACAGGTTTTGCCCGAGTTGGTGGATTGAATAGATAGTAGGCAAGTTGAACCCAACTCTCATAAAGGGTGTCAATTTGAACTCTGAAGTACCAGTATGGGTTTGGATTAGTTTCCTCGTTCTAGTCAGGACTTTGGGCTGCCGGTTACCCCTTGATGATCTCCCAGAGCTTGGGTTGGAGATAGAAGAAGGTAGAAAATATATTCATAACTAAAATGCTTGTTTTCCATGGATTTTCATTTGGAAGAAAAACAATGACAAACAAACGAAGTGAGATTGTGAGAAAGTAGTAGCAAAATAGATTTATGGCTCCTTTCAATTTTTTGTTCTCTTAAAACAGACTTCATAAAACCACTTAACTATGGGCTGGGTCAGGCCGACCTTTCTATCACTAATTTTGGAAAATACAAGTCACTAAACTATAAGCAATACTTATTCAGGCTGGGCTGGGCTTCAACTTTCTATCACTTAATCAAGTCTGGCTGGCCCAAATATTGAAGGCCTGCCAAATTTTTAACCAACTCCTAAACAAGTACTAAAACCCAAGGCCCAAACTGTTTAATTACACTTCCCCATTAACCATTGAGAACTCTGGAAAATTAATTCCAACCACATCCTCATATTGGATCTTTCCTCTAATGGAGAAAGAAATAAATTACAAATAACCAAACTATTCTCCACCCCACCTGCCAACTTAATTATCACATCCCCGTCCCGAGAATCCCTTGTTTAGGGTGGTTCCCAAGGTGTGACACGCGTACTCCCATGAACTCGCACCTGTTCCAGACCAAATCCGAATTCACGAAGGAGAAAATTTCACATTTTTACTTGTGAGGATTACTTACTGACACCTGTCAATGTACATTTATTTACGGAAACATGAACAATATCAAAGTCAAAGCCATGATCAGTCCAATAACCAATCCATTATATTACAATTTCTCTTTAACAAAACTAATGATTTAAATATCTTAAATGCATAGTACACAAGTACTCTAATGAACAACTACTAGATGCTTATCTCAAGGGAATATATTCCTAATACAATTCGAAATAAAACTAATCATATGCATTACCTTAAACCAAGTGTAATTGAAATGCCTAGTTTCAAACTCAAGATTACCCTTCTGATTTGTACTCCGACAGTCACAACTAACCGTTAAGCTTACCAATTAACTTCAAATTTGAATGGCTAAAGGTAACTCTCTTTGGTGTTTTGAATCCCTGTGGCACCAAGAATAATATCTCAAATACAACGATTTAGCAAGTATAGGCAAGAGTAAGGAATTACATAATGTTGCAAATTGAATTTAAGACATTTAGATCACTAGATGTCAATGATAAGTATCAACTACGCAGATTGTGAAAAAATCAAATAATTATGCTAGTGAATCATTTAACAAGAAAACATACTAATTTGGCTCCTACTTTAAGTCATTCTCTCAAAAGAGAGCAAATTTAGTTAGGATGTCACCAGCTGCCCGGCCGAAGGCTGATTGGCTACCCGGTTCTGGAGTTCTGGTGCTCCAAATGACTTACTGCAGTAGTCTCAATTAACTAAACCAAGTTCAAACCCCGTCGGGTGTCAGAAGGTCGAAGTTAAGTAGTGCCGACTCAATCGAATCAATTAATAATCGAAATAATAAGTGGATTTAAGTGAGTTTGTATTTCAAATTGTCTATAATCAAAATCAATACTAATCACATATCACAATATACTTACTCAATCCACATTTCCAAGAAATACTGAATCGGTATATAATACTTGAAGATTTACGGAATGGATGTAATAGTTGGACCTCAAAGAATATTGATAATGCAATAAATCTACTAATTGAGATTAATATATAAAAATAAAGGTATACTTCAATATGAAATGCAATAATTTAAGGAATTAAGGAATTTACTAGTCAATCTAGTCTAATCCTCTATTATTTCTTCACCATCCAATTCGATAGACATTTAGGGAACTTCTACTTAGTGTCCCATTTTAATAAAAGATTCACTAAATTAATATCCATGGCATGGTGATAAAGTCCTGATTTTTAGGGCTACTCAAGTTCCTAGGGTTTCAATTAGGCAGCTAAGAGGTTAGGGTATCAATTCATGACTCTAAGAGGGCCTTTGAAATAAATAAATAAAAATGGAAGTTCTGGGAGGTCGGTCAGCTGGCGGTGACCAGGCAGGCGGTCAGCCGCCAGATAACCACCTAGTGACCACCCAATTGCAGGAAAAATTCGCTTGCTGTTAATTTGACCGGCTTCAGGTCGGCTAACCGCCAGGTGACCGCTTGGCCTGCGAGCAACATTTTTGAATGGGTTCTTCACCAAATCTGAAGCTCTTTCTCTTCCTTTCATTTCCACACTTCTTCTCACATCAAACACATAAACATGGAGCTTCCTTGCTCCCATTTAGAACATATAATCTTCCATAAACTTAAATGCCTAAGGAAATCTCATCCATTCATTTGTTAAACACTAAGAGTAATAGAGTAAAAGTTCATTGAATTAATGACAATAACAAAATGTAAATCCAAATTATGTTTATACTTGCCTCAATAAAGCTTTCTAAAACCTCTTCTACACTCTTGGCTTAAAGAACCCAAAATCCCCAAATAACAAACCCTAATCACAAATAAACATGAAAAATGAACATGGGTAGGTATGTATGACTATGCAAGAGTCTCTTGACTCTAAGACACCTCTAAAACATAATAAAAAGGGGTTTTCCTCTTACCTATATCAAGAAATCCGAATTTGGGAAGGGTAGGAGAGATGATGGAGCTAGTTTCTAGTTAATTACTTGAGGAAGCAGATGGAGAAGATGAAGAAGAAGAAGGCTTCCAAGTGCACAAGCCAAAGCCTCTTGATGATTGAGGAAAAAGAGAAAGAAGAGAAGTGAAGAAGAAGAGTAGAGAGAAAAGAGGGATGAAGAGGGATGAAGTAAAAAGATGAAGTTGCTTTTTTTTTTAAAGGGATAAGGATGTCTAATTTGCAAGGAAGTCCAATGGTTTTATGTATTTCCATAATGAGTCAAATGATGGCCCACTTCTTCAATGGTTGATCAAATGAAATAAAGTTTAATACGAAAATCAACGTGCTCAACGAGATACATGTGATGATGCTAAAATGGCGTGCATATGATGAACTTTGAGAAAATCCATAATTTACATAAACTACCTCAATTAGTCATTAAGTATAATTAAATTAACTAAAACACAATTAATTAGCATTAAACAAGATCAATTCAGGTCGGGGTGTAACATTCTCCCCCTCTAGGAATCATTCGGTCCTCCGAATGAACCTACTGGCGTAGATAGTTTGGGGTGGTGTTGTGCAACTTGTTCTTCGATTTTTTTTTGCACGGTTTCCTCTGGTCCATGATGATCCCAAAGAAGTTTTACTCAACGAACGATCCTCGTCCATAACACTTGTTCTTTCTCATTAATGATACGAAGCAGAAGTTCAACGTATGTTGTGTCAGGTTTGGTCTAAACTTTGTAATGTTTTCACTTTCCCACTGCAGAATTTTGATATCAGCTTGATACTTGCCGTGTAGCTTCCCTGCTTACTCCGGTTGTCTTCGATACCTTAGTGAAAGTTGACTTTTTAACTTCGGTCTCGTCCAAATTGGCCCATGAAGATTGCTTTCTACACACTGACATTTGTGTTGATTGCTAAAAAAAGAAGTTTGGTCTGTGTGGTGTTGAGAATAACATGAAATTTGTCTTAGAAAACCTCGTGAGATATCATGTCCATACTTGTGTGGTAAAGTTATTGTTTGCGAACTTATACTAAGTCACTTCAATCTTGCTCTAACTGGAAGTTAGACACGTATGGTCTAAGTATGTCTTCAAATCTATGGATTGTCCACCTAGGTTAGTCGTTAGTTGGGCATAACACGCAGTACAAGGGTTCAACTGATCTTATGGTCCACTGAATGACAACTAATTAGGCATACAATAATTGATCTAGTCGGGCAATATAGGTGTCAAAATTCTACTATCACTTGTGACTCGAACCTATTTATATCTCTTCCATGATTCTAAATAATCGAGGTTTCAATTGGCCGACGTAAATTTGTTGCATTGACCATTGCTCAAGTTCTGCTACAGTAGTCACAATGCTAGTTCAAAGGTAACTCTGGTTATTATCTATCTCAGAGAAGTCTGATCTTAACGTTTAACAATTTAATTCGTTAACTAATTCAACCGTTTCAAACGTTAACTGGGGAGGTTGTATTCCATTTCAACTGGTCTTTCGTATATCCGAGTCCTATAGTAAAAATAATCAGTTGTCACGTCTTACGAAGTTCCAATTTAAAAGTAAGGTGACTAACTTCGACTAACATCTTCGGTGTAATCATGCTATCAATAATTCTATTGTTTAATCTATTATAACCTCACTGCTAACGCTAAGTAGATAAAGTCGGGACAGGCAGTAAAAAACCTGGTTCCACTAGTGCTTCATTATGAACAAACAATGCTTCATCAGGATATAAAAAGTAAGGGAAAATTTCAAAAAAGTCCTTAAGTCTCGGCCTTATTTCAAAAAAGGACACAAGTTTCAAAACCTTTCAAATTAGTCCCTAAGTTTTTCAGAAAGTTTTCAATCAAGGACATCCATCTATTTAAAGTTATTTTTTGGCAATTTTTTTTAAATACCCAAATTACCCTTCACTGTAATAAAACACTCATTCACTTCCTCTATATTCTCCTCGTTTCCTTCGCCAGTGTCCTCACGGTGATCAATGACACCCAGTATTCCCACAGCGATTGACTGCATGTAGTGGCTAATGAAACCATGCCATGGCTTTAAATGAAGGGTAATTTGGGTATTTTTAAAATATTGAGGGAAAAAGTTACTAAAAAATACCTTTAAATGGTCGGATGTCCTTAATTGAAAATTTACTGGAAAGCTTAGGGATTAATTTGAAAAGTTTCAAAACTTGTGTCCTTTTTTGAAATAAGGCAAAAACTCAAGGCCATATTTGAAAACTTCCCAAAAAAGTATTCCTAAAAGTAGCTAAATTTGGAAAAAAAAAACAACATAAACAAAAGCGAGTACCCATAACCTTTGAAGAAAAATGAATTATGTGGAGATGGTTGGTGGTCAATTAAGACCCTGTCATCACCCTTCTAAATCAAATCCGGAAAGTATCCCATATATCTTTCATCCCTTTCCTCTTTTAACAACCCTCGGCATTCAATTCCATGTGAACAAGCGGACTCTTAAAGGAATATTTGTGTTTGCATTAATTGGCGTTACTCTATTTGAATCTCCATAGGGAAAAAAGAATCTGATCTAACCAATCCTTGATGATCGCATAAGTATGGATTTTTAGAATCTTTAGGGTTATAAGCTATTGTAGAACTGATCGAAACCTGAGAAATTCAGGTAGCGCTAGATCTTCTACACGATTCTGAATATCTCTTGGTGGCAAGTACCTGAAGAGTGAAAAAAGAATCAGAGCAGTAGGCGGGCTTGCAAAACCCTAAATCGACGAAGGAGAAAAAAAAAATATATAATATTATGAACATGACATGAAAACCCTCGTTATTTATCTTTGAGCGCTTTTATTGGCACCATGCTTTTTTCTTTCCCCTTTGCACTAGAAGGCAATTTTTTTTCCTAAACTACCCCTCTTCCCTCTCCCACTCTCCCTCCCCCCCACCCTTTTAGTCTCCGGCGAAGAGGGAGATCAAGCATCAGCAGGCGAAAAACGTTGTTGCAAGGCTACCGCCTGATCTCCCTCCCCGCCGGTGGCTGGGATGGGGAAGGAAAGAGAGGAAGAGGTGGGGAGAAAAGAAGAGGAAGGAGAGAGGGAGATCGAGCATCAGCAGGCGAAAACCCTGCTGCAGGGCTACCGCCGATCTCCCTCCCCACTGGTGGTTGGGGGGGGGGGGGAGTGGTAGTTTAGAAAAATATTATATTTTTATTTTTATTTTTTGCAGTGGGGAAAGACATTTTTGCAGTGCCAATAGAAGCTCTCTTTATCTTTTGTACAAAGTCTTTATTTTATTGAAACTCTTGTACCCTCCTTCTAGACAGACTAACTATTAAAAGGGCACAAAACCCAACTTGCCAGCTAATTGACGAATGGGGATTCTCTAAGTGGATATATGTATGCTGACATGGTGGATAGTGGTTGTTCAACTTACGGTCACCGCGGAATTTATCTCACTAGATCTGGACGCTTGATTGACCAGTATAATATGTAGATTTGACCTACTAAATCTAATTCGATATACAGATATAGTAAAAATGTCCACCAAAAAAAAAATCGGAGAATGAGGACCTAAAACCGATTTTTAATGGGTCGGAAGCTCCGGGTAATTGAAGAATCGGGACCATTTACATCCTTATTAGTTCCTCATTCACACCAGAAAGAACTCTTTAATTGAGAGAACTCCAGCAACCAGATTGAAAAACCTAAATGGGGGAGATTTATTTTACAGGTTGACCCAAATCTAATTTGTTTTGATGTGGGTAAGGTTTTTCTAACCCCTATCTAACCTATATATATATATATGGCATAATGGGTTTAATGCGTCAAATTCAGGTCAGTTTGGTTAGTGTGAGATCTAGCATGCATGTTTGAAGGTGGCAAATCCGGTTAAAATCCAGTGTTCACATCACCCGCCAAACAAACACTTGGGATACAAGGGTCTCCACAAGTCGTGTATCGAAAACATCCAAATTCAGACTGGGCTTAAAAAACACTTTAAAAAACAAATATTTTTTGAAAGCTTAACCAATCTTGAAATATGTATTTAGGGTAAGATTAAATTAATCGTGCAATGAACTTTGTCCCAAATTTTTCCTCAACAGAAGGTAGAACCCACACCGACAAAACAAAAAACCAATCCCCACTCACGGTGAGATTAGTAATCGGTGGGCCCCACAGGCCTTAATAATTAGGAATGTAAATGGGTTCATGATTCTCCCATTACCCGGAGGTTTAGACCCGTTAAAAATCAGGATTTAGTACTTATTTAGGCCTCGATAAATAAGTGGGTCTAGGTCCAGTGCCACCTTGTTTCGGACCTGTGGACCCAAAACCTGACATATTACCTCAAATTTAAATTTTTTTTATTAAAATTAATATTTTTTTTAATATTATTATTCTCTACTTAAATCTGGACTTGGATCCAAACCTATCTCATATATGATTCTAGTTTCGATTTCGAAATCAAGAAATCGATTTTGAAATGGTTCCGGATCTAAATCTAGCTCACCTTTTCTTTAACGGTTACGATTCAAGGTCCACCGTGAACCAAATCAAAATCGATCCGTTTACAACCGTATTAAATACTAATGCTCCGCAACCCATAACTTTCTCGGAGGCTTCCGCCTCCCAATCTATAAATGCATCCGCCGCGGGGGACCAGCATGAGTCGAGTCGAGCCAGGGTTTTGCTTCGCTCGTAGAAAAACCCTAATTTTTTTATTTCGACTTTCCAGGTTCCTGCTTCCAGCATCAGCTACTGAGATTCTGCTTTGTTAGGGTTTCGATTTTGTCACTCGATCACTGACATTCGATTCCTCATTTTGCAGGCAGCTTTTGATTCGAGCCCCAAAGAAAAGATCCGATTTTTTCTAGTGTTTGCCCCAAGATGAGGTTTGTTGCATGACTCCCTTTTAACTTTATTGAATCCCTATCCATGCCGCTGTAGTTCCATTACTATCTGCAAGGGTAGAAGTTTTTCTTACCGGAAAACTGAACAGTGTATGCATCTGGGCTGTATATTTTTGTGGGTGATGTCGTAGTTTGTGATTATCATGTTCGTAATGTCTATGATTGGTTTTTGAGTTCATAGGAACTGAATCTGAGGTGGGGGGCTATGTTTCTTGGTAGTTCTTGGCAGTGACAGTAGCCTGATGTGCCTAATTGTGGCAAAACTGCAATGCCTGTTTAGGGCTAATTTGTTTAGATGGAATTGAAAACACATTCATGATATTATGGGACTGTACACGCTCGCCTTTTTAATAATCCTTTGTTGGAACTTATTCGTTCCTTCGGGCCCTCAATGGATAGGGTTATATCATTGGTATGACCATTCCCTCCATCCGTCCCCTTCATACATTTACAGACACTAGGGAAACAAAGGACACCCACTTAGTCACTTACTGTGTTGTGCCTTTTGGACTTGTGTGTTGTAGGATATCAATATATATATATATATATATATATTTTTTTTTTTAGGATATAACCGATTACTATTTTTTTTTGGAAAATATAAACATATTTTAATTAGGAATTTCCACTTTGTATATATTTATGATGTAATACATATTTACTGAGTGAAGCTGAGCCGAGTATAGGCCGTGCTCCTTGACTTGTGAGCCGGCTTGGCTTGTGTATGTCCTTAACTAGTGCCGTCTGTTAACGTGTCAGAGTTCAGCACCGAGTTCTAAATCCCTGTTCTTTTTCTTTGGTTGGTGATTACAATTCCATGTTCTTATGAGCTCGTGTGGCAGTTCTAGACAGTTGGAATCTATTCTCTCATCAAAGTGCCCTCCCCCTTTTCTGATTCTTATTTTTGTGCTAGAACATTACATGTATATTTCCATATTCTCTGCATGTTGTGTTAATACAATGCTGTTTCATGAATTTCAGTTGTGTAGAGTGTAGACCATTTTTTGCAAACAATTCTGAATAATGGTGTTCTAACTTCCATGACATTCCCTTAGATACTGATAATTCTCTTTCTGTCTCTTCTCTGTTGTTTTTGTTCTGCAGTAGGCCAATGGAGGAGGATACAAATGTAAGTTATCACTTTCACTCTTGCAATGACATGTTTTTGACCCATTCTGATTGGTGGTATTGTTCATCGTTTTTACTCTAGCTACGACATGTTTTTGATCTATTCTAATTGGCGGTGTTGTTCTTTATTATTTTGATATATTTATGTTTATTTGTTGTGGTTGTTCAATTAAGGGTCAGCATGGTACATTTATGAATTAAGCTTTCAATTGCCCTAGCTTATGATCCTCTTGGAGGATATCACAGTCTCCACTCTCCAGTATCTTGTATAATGTTTAGTGTTTTGAACAAGTTGAGGTATTGCATCAAATCCTGGCATAAGCTTTATATATTTACATAAATTATCGTATGAACACTTTTTTTTTTTTGTGCACACTACATGCATCATAGTGGGGCCTACTTGATGATCCATCCAAATGGACTGCACACATAGGACCACCTGGATTGCACCGATTCCTTGTTTTTTTTACACCCATCCGAATGGACTGCACCATTGGATCGACATGTCAATTTTTAAGGGGTGAAACTTGTTGGCTATTGATGAAGGGGTTAGGATGATCAAATGGGCCCCATATTTTACACAGGTGGGCCACAATGATGTGTGATGGAAGCTTCCATGCACACCGTGTGCATTGGATGGTTGTCGGCCGCCGGATCATGTTGAAGATCCAATGGCCGTGGGGAGGGAACTCTTAAGGAGGAAAAAAAGGCCCCAAACCAATTCCTCCCCCCTCTCCCTTTGCTTCTTCTTTTCTCTTCTTCTTCTCTCTCTTATCTCTCTCCATCACTTGAACCCTAATGCCCATCATCTGACCCTAAATCCTTTGACTTGATCCCTTGTACTCATTATATAACAATTGTGTGTATACATATGCAAAAAAGAGAAGGGCCATACTCGATTTGTATCCATGTTGTATCTGGAATTCATGTTTTAGCCTTTTGAGGTGCAGGATGCATCAGTGGATTCAAATCTGATACAGATCCTGTCCAAAGCCTAGGCAGGATCTGAATCCGGACCCAAATCGACATACCTAAAATGAAGGTAGAAGCCTCTTCTGATATGTAAGGATCCTGATCCAAATCTAAAGACATTTGAAACCAGTATCTCAGACCTTAGATCGGAATATATCGGACAACAAATCAAATGGGAGTCTTAGAGATGCAGGTGGGTGGTTTTGAAAGCATTAGTTGCATTGAAACAAATATTTAAGATTATATTAGAAACAAAAGGGCAGGAACTAAGGGCTAAGACTGTCGGATGTTACATGAATATTTCAAACAAATGAAAGAAATGAAGCTGACATTTTTCTTTTCAATAGAGAAAGTTTTGGAGGACCACATAAAACATTAGTTTTGGGCTGATAATACTTTTTGAATTTCATATAGGGAATTCGGGGACGTCGTTACATTTGACACAACATACAAGAAGAATAGATATGATCTGATTTTTGGTGTTTTTACATGAATAAATCACCATGGGTCCATGATCAATCAATATTATTTGGATGTGCTCCAATATTGAACGAAACTTTTGAAACATTCATGTGGCTAAGGTTGAAATATACTATATACAACTCTATCACAACAGAACGGTTTGAATTGGATTGGAAGAGGATGTCAGCAGTATTTAATGTGGCTGACAATGATTGGCTAAATGACTTCTACGATATTTTTGCATATCTCATATGTGGGTAGCAATATATTTAAAACATGTTTTTTTGGATGGATGTCCAAAACTCAAAGAAGTAAAAGATTAAATGCTTTCATTAAGCAATTTGTGAAACAAATGACTGGTTTGTATGATTTTATGTTGTGATTTGAATGAGGCATCTCCTGTCAAAAATACTGTGAGTTGAAAGCGGCTCATGATACTATAATGAAAGCCAAAACTAAAGAGCGATATAGAGAAACAAGTGTAAGAACTGTATATAAGAAAGATATTTTACATGTTCAAAGAGCAATTAATGTCCATAATAGGTAACATTGCACATCTTGTAAAAGGTGATGTTGAAGATTGTATTTATGCTGTTTCATCATTAAAAGATGGAGTGGAAATTGTTCAAACCATCGTTTTCAAGGAGCATGCCAAGCAAGCAAATTGTTCGTGTAATTGTTTTAAGTTTCAAGGAATGCAAAACAATCAGGTTTTTTGTGTCTTGAAGCAAGAGAATATGGACTAAGCATGCAAGAGAATGGTCCCATAGGGACAAAGACAATAGTGGAGTTGATCTTGCTTCAAGACAACATTAAATACTGCATGGACTACATCTTTTTAATATATATTGTTGAACATGACCGCATTGACTTCCTTGAAATTAAAACAATTAATACGAACAATTTGCTTACTTGGAGTCCTTGAAAACGACAGTTCAACAATTTTCACTCCATCTCAAAATGATGGAACAACATAAATACTCTCTTCAACATCATTATTACAAGTTGTATAATGTAGGTTTTCATCATTGACATGAATTGTTCTTTGAACATGTAAAATATCTTTCTTGTATATATTTCCAACAATCTTTTTTGGAACATGGAGAAACACTATTTGTCTGATGTTTTGGCTCAAGATAGATTGGAACGGAGAAACAAAATTCATGTAGCTAACCTCAACATAGTTGGGACAAGGCTTTGGTGATAATGATTTCTGACATTTATTTCTCCATTGGCCAATTGGTCCACAAATTTGGTTGTCCATTTAGAGTGTCACGAGCTGTTTTTAACTCACGGTACTTTTGATGGCTAATGCCTAGTTCTAATTTAGAGTGTCATGAGCCGCTTTTAAATACTGCCAACATCTTGCTTTGCAATTTAAATACTGCCAACATCAGATCTGAGAAGTCTTGCCCAAGAAGAATAGAGTGTGGGACTTCTTTTGACTGAGATTAATGATAATTAATCTTGATGGAAGGCTGGATCTTCACCCAGAGTCCATCTGATGCTGGATCAATCCAAGGGTAAAATCCCTGCAGTTTTGTCTTATGGTTCATAAGATTGATAATATGGTAGTTTGCACAGTTTTGAATATCTTCTTTGTTCTTTTAGAAATGGACCACAATTGGTCTTCCATTGATCAAGCATTCTTCTTGTGTTAAAAAATTGTCAAACGATTTAATTAACCAATTAACTCCAATTGTGCTCATGAACTATGATGATCAATTCTTCAAAATAGGCAATGTATTTTGTTGTCTCAAGTCCTGCACTCTACCTTTAATGTGTAACATTTGTGTCCCTGCCATATCCCTGTCATGTTTGTGCCTTTCCCATACTGAATCTGGGCATCATGGCCTATGAAAACCCATCTTTCTATGTACGTGCCTAGCACTTTTCTTTTCTCCTCCTTTTCTTCATCTTAGCCAAGGCCATCTTTACTTCTATTGTAGATATTTTGCTGATCATTCCTTAATTTAATTCTAATTTATATTCACTTGCATATTCTGTATTAATTTTTTTAGCGGTATATTTTGTATGCATACAAGTATTTGAGGTACATCTCATCCATGTTTAATTTCCCTTTTTTTTATCAAGACCCTTCCATTTTATTTTTCATGCACCTTACATCAAGTTTTCTCATTCATTTCTCTAATTTTGGCAAGCTTATGTGATATTTCCAACTGAACATACAAATCGTGCTTGATCTTATGGCATAGCATGGTCTCCTGAACATCTTACCCACACTTGTGAATTGGGGGCATTTAGGTGGCCCCATAAGACATTGTTATGGTGAGAGTAGGCCTGTCAATGGGACGGGCCTGGGCCTGGGCCTAGGTTGTCCAATCCCGTCCTGAAAATAGGACGGGCCTGCCGGGTGTTGTCCAATCCTTGCCCTTAATTGAAAGGGCCTACATCAAATCCAGTCCTGTCCCAGGCCGGGCCTGGGCTTAGCCCAATCCTGGACATAAGCAAAACATTCTCTAATTATTCCTACTGTCACCAGACACACCCGGTGTGAACCGGACTTTAAACCCTCATTTTTTCCGGACTTGGGACCAGCAATGCAATGCAACAAGCAACATGGCAGTGTTAAATTTTTTTTTAATAGTAGAAAATCAATAGAAATGAATGAGTATCCTATAGGCTATATGGGTCAATTAATGTACAAACGGTTAAAACCTTTTTTTGTTTTTTTTGCCAGTGAAAGTAGAAAATCAGAAAATCGATAGAAATGAATGAGAATGAGTATCCTATATGAGTCAAGTAAAAGTAATGTAGGATCTGTTAAAACCTAATTAGCCGTCTTTTGCTGTTAGTGAGGGACAATTTCAGTAATATATAAATAATTATTATTAAATGACTTTGCAACGGGCCGGGCCGAGCCTGAATGGGCTGGGTTGTTTTTGCCCAATTTCAGTCCTAGTCTCATTTTGGCCGGGCTTTAAAATGTATTGTCCAAGCCCAGCCCATTGAGCTCAATTTTTTTTTAAAAGCCGTGTATTTTCGGGCTTGGGCCAGGCTGGGCCGGGCTTTCTACCCGTTTTAACACGTCCCATTGACAGGCCTAGGTGAGAGTGTTGCCACATTGAGGTGTAGTGGCCATTGTGAAGCCCACTTGGATGCCCTCTATTTCCTTTGGATGAAGAGAATGTGAAGGCGGCAGCATGCGTTAAGATGCATGAATTATCACCATAATTGGATGATGATAGCTGTGCTGTCAAAATAGACAATTGGGCTCACTGTTTTGACAATCTGTTTTCAATGTCTCTAATCACATGGATGATACTCATTAAACGGAGGTGGATTTTCACCCACCACAGGGTATCTCTTCACATCCCTCACCTTGTGAATTAGCATGCATCCAAATGGACCCCTGCGCCTGCAGTTGCTTACATCACATTGAGATTTGAGATTCCATCTCACCTACGAACTGCAATTGTGGGCCCACTTGCAACCACCACCGAGGTGAAGCGTGGATGGGATGATTCTATGTTCTTCCCTTTTTTCTTTGGTGATGTCACTTGAATAATGGCATTGCAATTGTGACAATGAGCACCATCTTAGTGCTAGTCTGTTGGATTAGGGACGGCCCAAATTATGGTACCCAGATATCTACAGTGTAAAGTAGTGGTGATCCAGTTCTGTGGTGAGCATTAGTCCAATTGGTACTGAAGTTGTGCGCATGACAATTACAAGCGTTGCAAGCTGTAAGGGGGTTTGGATTGACCCCATGTGCAGCTTTTACATGTGAGCAATTCCAAATGCGACCATTTCTCATGGTGGATTAATGTGTGCATAACCTCATATGCTTCTTTGTTGTATTTGTTTTGTTTTGAAAAAAATAGCTACCTATAAAGGGAATGTGAGTAACTACCTATAAAGGGAATATAAGGAGAAGATATAGTTAGTAGCATATTAATTCTAGTTTCTTCCATTGTCTGAAATTTATGTCAACAATAGTTAAATTTAATATTAGTAAAAATTGCTGAACTCCTCAACATTGGATTATGTACATGCAATTTGTTAAGTTTCTCTCCTAATGCTGGTTGCAGGGTGCCAAGAATGAGGAAGAGGAATTCAACACAGGCCCACTCTCTGTGCTGATGATGAGTGTTAAGAATAACACCCAGGTAAGGGACTGTCGCTACCTTCTAATTTATGAATATTGATTCTGAAAAGATAACAGAAACTGCACGAGGCACCTTTCATCATGGCAAGATTGAGTTGTACTTTTGGCCAATTTTTATCTTGGTCTCACAACTCCCTCCCTCCCTCCCTCTCTCTCTCTCTCTCTCTCTCTCTCTCTCTCTCTTATTTTTTATTTTTTTTATACTGAGGCACTTTAGGCATGTTTTGAATATACTGTGTAAGCTTTTCCTTAACAGCTTGCATTGAGCAAGTTAAAATGTCTTGGAGGTCTGTTTAGTTTGTGCTGTGTAAAAGTAAAGGGGATTGGAAGTGTCCTCAACCAAATTTGACATCAGCCAAACAAATTGTGCTTAAAGACTAACCAGAAAGAAGAAAAGAGAGGAGCTTTATTCCACTAGAAAACCAACCTTCTTTGTAAAAACCATGATGCGTTTCTCTTGAAGATGCAAGCCAATGTTGAGTATGAAAGGAAGTCGTTTCACTATATAATGACCCTTTTCATCTTCGGCTTCTAGGTTTAGGTCATTCCTACTGGTGAAATGACGGGAATCAGTCTTCACCGAGAATAGATTAACTAGATGGCTTAGGTTTCAGTTTGTGATTTGTAAATGGCGGTTTTTGAATGTTACCATGGCATTCACCAATTTCCCATATCTGAAGGTATTTTGTGGTCTTGATGAGGCTCTAGTGTATTCATGCATGTACCTGTCCCTATTAGTGGAACCCAAGTTTCCATTATCCAGGTTGTTGATCCACTGGGCCCTGGTTTGGATGGGTTTGTCCTGATTAAATCTCAGATAGGAAAAAGTATGGTACTTAGCTAGTTTTTACTGCCGGTCCGAAGCCTGGATAAAGGATAAGGGTTGTGTTAGGTAGGTTGACTGCGAGCTTAAATTTTTCCACAACCCAAACAAATCAATGGCCTATTAAAAATAACACCCAGTAATCCTCTTAAAAATCCCAAAGCCTTCACCTTGAATCTTTCCATCTTATAGATTTCTTGGGGCGTCTCTTTATCCATCATGTGCCTATCTGATGGATGCTCTGGAGACTGGCAATGATTACCATCTGACTACTTTGCAGGTGCTCATCAATTGTCGGAACAACAGAAAGCTTCTTGGCCGCGTGAGAGCCTTTGACCGGCACTGCAACATGGTTCTTGAAAATGTGAGGGAGATGTGGACTGAGGTCAGTTGTCTTGAGGTGTGCTTCATCCTCTATTTCATTACTTTCTATTAATCTAACCAATTCTTCCTTCTGTGCAGATACCCAAGACAGGGAAAGGTAAAAAGAAAGCTCTCCCAGTTAACAAGGACAGATTCATCAGTAAGATGTTCCTCCGTGGGGACTCTGTCATCATTGTTCTCAGGAATCCGAAGTGAGTGACTGTCATTGTAGAAATTTTGGTGTTAGGATGGTCAATGAACTGCATTCCTGTTCCAACCTCACCTAAGGACCATCCAGTTTGGTGATCGGCTAGATAGATGCTCTCAAATATTAATGCTGTGTGTCTTTAGCTTACTGTGCCTTCTTCTCAACATGGATTTGATGGTGGAACTTTTAGTCCATCTTTCATGGCATGGGTTGTTAATTGAAATATGGATAAAACAGTGATAGTATCATAGTTCAACCTGTGAATGACCTATTATGTTACATGGAGGAAGTGAACAACATTTTGTTTGAGATTGTGCTTAACATGTAGACAACTGCCGAGATGTTTCATGTTTCATTGGTCTACAAGCAAAATGCATATTTAACTTGGAACTGCAAATCTGCAATGATAATAGGGCTTTTGTACTTCACATTCCACCCTCTTCTTTTGGGCGGCTGAGCGATATTCTCATTTAGAAGGTCTGCCTCAGTCCGATCAGGGGTTGTTTTTAGTCATGGACTGGTATAAAAGGACCCGTCCGAATTTTTTGGGGCCTATGAACCCCCACTGACTTTTGCACTCTTGACCCATCTATGGTAAGGTCCAAGACATGTCCTGAAAACACTTTACTCTGTATCTGGGAGTGCAAAGCACCTCATTGTTCTGATGATGGCTTCATCTCTCATTGTTGCGTTGGTTCAATTTTGCTCTACCTATTTGAATATGGTACATAGTAAATTAGAATTTGGTTGCCAGTCTGCTGATTTTTGGACGGAATTGCATGCTTTGCATGGCATTAATTTCTATTTGATTTTGCATTTTATCCTCTGGATCGAACACTGTTAATGACAAATGGTAGGTAAACAAGGGGTCCTTGTGCAAAGAAAAGGGCCGGATTGGACCTTTTTTTGGCTCAAGGGTTCTGCACAAGGCATCAGGTGGCACACATACTAGAGATGGTGTTGAGAGATGGTGTTGAGTCATGGTGTTGAGTCATGCAAGAGGTTGACCACACCATTTTGATGACTTAATACAAAATCAAACGAACCTTTTTATCAAGTCTGGCACACCAGAAAATAGGTGGAACATGGATACAGGAGTTTGACTGCCATTAGTCTATCAAATGTAGCCATCTACTCAAAATCAGCTTGGATGTTTTCACTTGTAAGCAATTCAATCCATGGTACCAGGATTGTGAGATGATTGAATATTTTTTCATTACCTTGATTAACTCATCATTTTGAGTGTGATTATGACCGTTTAAAAAAAAACAAAAGACTGATTTTTAATATTGGGCCAATGTGTTCAACTTCATATTGTAATTCATGGTGCCAGTGGGCCATCAAAATGTGGCATGCTACATGCCTTGCTGGTATGGTATTGTATGGTTACTGTGGCAAGAGTTTAACAAATCATAAAAGAACACTTGCATATCACAAAGAAGACCAAAACCATATTCTGATTTCACATACCAAGACAGATGGGACTTTTTTTTTATCCGGACTGCAAGGCAGCCAGGTCCTGCCTGTGATTTAGGGTGTCCCGCGTTGTGGACAGAGGAGATTAAAAGTTTTGCACTGCTCTTGTGGGGAACTCTATAGGTAAAAATGTACTAACACAAACCCCATTTTATTAGGTGGAATGTGGTGAGCCTGCAATGAAATCCGACAAACCCAAATGTGATTTGGACGAGTCTTTTGATATGATGATGATGATGATTGATTAGGGTCCTTTTCTTTCTGCATCTGAAATCGAACTTGTGCACTCTATTAACACACCCATGTTCCTAAGTAGTTCGGCTACAATCAGGGGACATTTATTAGGGCCCATTTGGAGCATAGCCTTGTAAAGTTTTTGCTTATTAAGATAGGGTGGAAAGCAAATAATGCTTTAAATACTAATTTAGGGTTGGATGGTAATTGCCAACACCTAATTCAAACAGCCTAAAACAAAACCAAATCCTATGCTTAAACACACTCCCCAAAACCACCTTCACACTTTCCATCCTCGCAACAAACCTTGTCACCCCCGCATCTCTCTCATGTCTCTTTTAATAACTAGCAGAGTAGGCTCATGCTAAAAGAAAGCTTTGTTGGGAAAAAAAAGCCCAATAAGATTGTGTGTTCGAATTTTACCACACCTTTTCCCATATATTTATATATTTAAAAAAGTTTTAAGTTAAAAATTTAACCTGACCACAGCCCAGCCCAGCCCAATCGGGGCGGATTTGGTATCACATATCAGTAACCCGTCACGAGACGAGTCGGGTTTGGATGAGGAAGACTTGAGACTGGATGGGTTTGGATTTACCCAGCACACTTTCCACACCCCAGTCCCAACCAACCTTTGCTTCTTCACATCTATCTGATGTGAGCTTGTTTCTTGCACTCTCTAGAGTACAAAAAGATCAAAGGCACCTAAAACAAATCCTCCCCTTTCTCCTTCACGAGTGAATCACCTGCCCATTCACATGTATATCATCTATCCTCACCTGTTTCAACCTTCTTTTATTGCACTCACGACCCTCTTGCTTGTATTCTGGACACTTGTATGGATAAACCCTTATTCACTTCCCTCCCTTTCTGGTCACTTCCACACCTTTAAAAGGGCCCATGCATACCACTCCATGCAAACCACTGTTATTAGAAAGATGGCTACCCTTTCAGTCTCTTGGATCAATCGCTATATACTCTTCCCTATCTCTCTCCTTCTATCCTTCCTCCCATTCAAACACTAATATTTTTTTTTCTTTTTGGTAAGGTCTTCTTGCCATTGATCAATTGGTTGTAAAATGGTACATCCAAGCATCTTCAAAACATTCATTATCCTTGTTATACTGGCCACCCAAAACAGCATTTCCTTGGCCACAAGGGGAAATGACTACACAAGGGATGCATGCAGAGTAACCAAATACCCTTCGCTCTGTGTCCACTCCTTGTCGCCGTTCTCCGGTTCGGCGAAGCAAAGCCCACATCGCTGGGCCCGGGCAGCATTATCAGTCACCTTGGACGAGGCAGAGGCAATCGGGCGATATGTTAAGCGATTCAATAGGACTGCAAACTTGAAGGGGAGGGTGCGCTTTGCACTCTCCGACTGTGTAGAATGCTTTCAGGACACAGTTGATCAGCTCCACAGCTCCCTTGGTGAACTACAGAGGTTGAACCGCAAGTCGTTCGCATCACAGGTTGGCAATGTTCAAACGTGGGTGAGCGCGGCTCTTACGTATGAAGATACTTGCCTGGATGGTCTCAGAGGTTGCGAGGGGGCGCGAGTTAGGACACTTAAGGCGAAGGTTGATAACATGATGAAGTTCACCAGCAATGCATTGGCTCTTGTTAACAGGCTTGCTTCGGCTGGAGAGTGAAGTCTGAGAAGTACAAGAAATCCATGGAAGATTATATCTTTGATCAATATCAATGTCAGTGTTTATGTTCTAGCATTTGGAAGGACTATATAATATAGACCTCCCCTCTTTCGCCACCATATAATGTATGGAACATTATTAATAATCATATCGTCATTGTCATCATCTTAGCCCTATGCCATCAATATAGACCAAGTTAACTAGTTCTCTCTCTAATACATATATAATTTGAAAAAAAAGCTACAACTGAAGTAAACAATATATGGGGTGCAAAAGCAGTTTCATTTGGCATTCACTGTTTGGGACGAAAACACTTTAATGGAGTTGATATTTACCATTGAATTGGGCTGTTTGTTTCATGTAGTTTAATAAAATGCCCTTAATTTGCTTGGCGAGAGACCGACAAAAGATAGATAATCAAAACCTTCATGCCAAATCTTCATCTTAGTCTCTGCCTTGCTTTTTCTCTTTCGTAGTCGTGGGAACCCGTCATTGGGTTGACTTTGTAAATCCTATCGACTTTTTGCCTTAGTAGTAAGGAGTGATAGTGATAGTTATCACCTGAACCTCGGGTACACCACCTCGGGATGTGCGGCCTTCCTTCCAACTTGTGCGGCTACTTTCCTACTTGAGTGCGGTTTATTCTCGTGTGCGTGTAGGCTCACTCTTGGGTCCCAACCCCCTTGGTGGTACCAATATATAAGATGGACATGGAGTGGACGAAATCTTCCCTTGGGACCTACTATTTAAAAATAAAACATTCTTTGGGTTGCTCATTTCTAAAAGACTAATTTAGTTTTATATTACAATCAGTCTATTTGGTAAACCTGTTTTAAAAATCTCCTTTTTCATTAAGTAATTGGTGCTTGCCTTTAGGAAATTGTGGTAATTGGACTCCTATTTTTAAGAGTTATAATGTGAAACCCACCATGTGCATCATTTTGAGAATTTGATGGTGTCATTCTTATTAAAAACACCTGTAGATGTTGTATCTCACCGTAAAAGATATAAAAAGAATATCCCTTGGCTTCCTTTTTTTTTTTTTTTTTTTTTTAACAAAAGCTGAAACTTATAAATAAACTATAAAGGGAAATATTCATATACATCCATCCATCACCATCCACACACATGAAACCCACTAGACCCATTCAATTTTCACCTATCAAAATGGATTGGACCGTTGGATCGAGGGTCAAAAAATTTCCTTTAATATATAGTCATTAAAATTATAGGCCACGAATGAAGAGGTTAGAGGCATGAGATTGACCTCAAATTTGATATATGGTCTCATCCAAGGTATTTCTTCTCATCCCCACAAGTCTCATGATAAGTGGGTCCTTAGGTGGGCCCCATTAAATTTGTCCCTCACCATATGGTGAGGGAAGGATGCATAAGAATATCCTCCATCTATAAAATATAATTAAGGTTTACAAAAAGTTGTAATATTTAAATAAACTGTAAATCATAAAATAAGAGCAAAACCACCCCTAATTTATAGGCCTCATCTTATCTCACAAGCTTTATAGGCCCAAAGTGGGCCAAACTGAAAAGGATACTTGTATTGGCTTGTCCTATTATCAACCTTTCTTTCTTGTAGAGAGTTTTGATATATTTATAACCCGAGAGACATCTTAGTTAGCCTAAGATCACAGTTTGCTCTAGAAAAAACACTTCAAATTGATCCTTTTGTGGCTACCTACACACTACAAATGACTCTCTACACACTACATTTAAAAATAAAATAAAAAAATTCCTAAACTACCCTCACCATCTCCTTCCCTCTCTCTCCCTTCTCTTCGTCGTCCACCGCCCACCAACCCGCCCACCCTCTTCCCTTCCTCTCCTCTCCCTGTTCCTCATCATCTTCCTCTCCTTCTCCCTCTATTTCCCTCTCTTTCCCTCTCCCTGCTCGTCGCCGCTTGCCCACTCTCTTTCTCCCTCTCGATTTCCCTCTCCCCGCTCGTCGCCTACCGCCACCCGGTCACCCTCTCCCCATCCTCTCTCCCTCTCACGGTGTACAAGCAAATGGAGAAGAATCAAATGCTTTGGATGTAAAATAAAATAAAATTTGCCATAGAAATTGGCGAATCCGATTCGTTCGGCGTTACAGGGCCGAAGAAATCGAGTTTTGCCAATTCATGGCAAAACTCGGTTTGTTCGACCCTATAACGCCGAACAAACTCGGTTTCTTTAGCCCTGTAACGCCGAACGAATCGGATTCGCCGATTTCAATGGCAAATTTTATTTTTTTTTACATCCAAAGTATTTGATTCTTCTCCATTTGCTTGTCCACCGTGAGAGGGAGAGAGGATGGGGAGAGGGTGATCGGGCGGCAATCGGTGATGAGCGGGGAGAGGAAAATAGAGAGGGAGAAGGAGAGGAAGAGGGAGAAGGAGATGGAGAGTGGGCGGGCAGCTGGCCGCGACGAGCAGGGAGAGGAAATAGAGGGAAATAGAGAGGGAAATGGAGAGGAAGAGGGAGAAGAGAGGAAGTGGAGAGGGTGGGCGGGCGGGCGGCGGACAACGTGGAGAAGGGAGAGAGAGGGAAGGAGAGGGCGAGGGTAGTTTAGGAATTTTTTTTTTAAAATGCAGTGTGTAGAGAGCAAAATGCAGTGTGCAGGTAGCAGCTCTCTTTTAACTCTATGTGGTCAATACTAGTTTGTCATTTTTAACCCCAAAAAACACATAGGTTGGGCTAAAACCCTCAAACCCACAATCAATACAAGTTTGTTATTTTTAACCCCAAAAAAACATAGGTTGGGCTAAAACCCACAAACCCACCCATCTTGCTCTATAAATTAATAGCCAGAGAGGAGAGAGAGAGAGAGAGAGAGAGAGAGAGAGAGAGAGAGATGGCTTCAGGTTGGGGAATAACGGGGAACAAGGGGCGATGCTACGACTTCTGGACGGATTTCAGCGAGTGTATGTCTCGTTGCAGAGAGCCCAAAGACTGTGCTCTCCTCAGAGAAGACTATTTCGAATGCCTTCACCACTCCAAAGAGGTAGATTTTGTTGTACCTTCTTAATCTAATCTAATCTAATCTAATCTAATCATTAGTATACATAGATCTTCCATCCCCATTGACCCAGAATGAAAAACCCAACTCTTATTTTCCATTTTCTTGCAATTTCTGCTATGCCCTTTGCAGGATTTGATTTGGTGCGTGGGTGTTGCTGATGTTCTTCTTTTTTGTCTATTTCAAGTTAAGACTAGTGTTGAAATTTTAGTGTGTGTGTGACTGGATTGTGTGGTTGGAAGTTGAATGTTTAAGGCCTGTTTGTTTAATGGGTATTTAATGGCTAGGGTTCGTAGCATTGTGTTTCTATCAAATGGGAGAAAGTGAAGGATCAGTGATCAGATCCAAAAGAGACATATTCGACAGGAAATCATCACCCACCTTGGACCCTAGTAATTGAATCATAGGAAAGTGATGGTTTTAGACATTTCATAAGACTTCCTTTGTTATGAATTCTGACTCTCTGAGGGTTTCGATATGAAGTAGGCAAATGCGTAGTTATCGGTTTGTTTGGGCTGTTAAAGCAGCATAGACTGCTTATTTTTTAGGTCATGATGGTTACTGATTTGGAGTAGATTACTCATAATAATAGTACCCCAGATTGATGGGATATGATTCCTATGATGGTGAATGCATGATATTACCATCCCTCCCATCTAAGGGATGGTTTCAGAGTTCAGACCCTTCACCTCTTACCAATTTTAAGCTCCTTTTGAATTCTGAGGAATTCAATATGAAGTAGTCAAACTATCTTGGAGCAAGCTGATGATGACGGTTGATAAGTAGAGGATTTGGATCTGGATTCCATCTTTTTCTTATGGTTCAAAGAGAAAAGATGGTCTTCTAGGAACGTATGCCAACCCTAGGGAGTGTGTTGTCTTCACAACCAGCACCACATCCTCATTGGCTTTTAGACATAGAGGTAAGTACAAGGGAAAGAAGAGTCCTATGACCTAGAGTCCCATACAGACTTTGAATAATATGGAATGTAGTTTTCATATGGTGATGACAAAGATCAACTCCGCGATGACAGGCAATATGAACAATATATGAGATGTAGGGATAAGTCATCATTAGGTTGATTACAATCTCAACCTGTTTTTGATAAAGATCAAGATTAGGAATTGGATCTCTCTATCATCCTTCTAATGTTTTACATTTAGCTCCATGGGAATATCAACAAGTAAACTAGTAAGTTGAGCTCGATTAGTCAACTCTCTTGTTTTTAGATCGAGAACAAATTCCCTCAATTAGAAGCTTGCTCCTATACGCCGAAGAAAGACATCAGTTCTTCTACAGTTCTACTAACCCTTAATGTGAAAGACAATTTTTAGAATGTGTTGGATATTTCGAGTACCAGATGTGATGCAACGTTGGATCCACGTGCGAAAAATAGACCAGCTCAGGTTTGGCCGAATCCTCAAAGGATTCCAAGTGAGAGACCAACTCCACAATGGGATTTGGCCGAATCATCAAGGGATTGCAGACACACAAGCGTTCTCAATCGAAGAAAAGTACTCACAAATCACAATGATAAGAAACTGAACAAAGTCTTTATATCCAAATCAAATAAAACTCCTAACTAAAGACTCTTAATTGACTCAAAATTCCGAACTAAGGCTCCTGACCAACTTAAACTCATGCAGTAAATTGGCCGGTCCTGATGGGCTGTGGGCTGGAACGAATGGGGCCCGGTTGACCTATGTGTCATGGGTCTAGCCTGCATCAATATGTCACCCAGAAAATAAAAAAATCATCCTTGTCAACCAATTGAAGGGATACCTTATAAGTGAATTCATTGAACATGGTAATCGTGCTAACTTTGCTGAAATCTGGTGTGAATTATTGCAGATTGACTTTTCAAACCAAGCATGTGAGGCTGGTTTTAAGGTCATAAAGAGAATAACAAAGATGAAAAATAAGATGGGTATTGTTTGCATTTTCTTCTCATTCCTTTTTTTTTTTTTAAACATCACTAATTCACTATGATGGAAACGTTTTTCACGTTGATCTGGAGAATTGGCCAAAATTTTCTTATAAAAAATATTTATAAATGATCATTGTTTACTGGGGGTGATCTCTTTAAGAAAAAACTCAAAATATCCAAAGCTCTAGAATATTGAAAATTATTAGATTTTCATGTATTCTTCCCTTATGTTGTGTTTGAATATGTATCAAACTCCTAAAAATATCATTTAGGAATCTGAAAGTACTGAACTAGTTGAGTTTCAGTTGTTTCATTAACCTTATTGGCTGAAATTTCTAAAAGATTACAAATGGTAGTCAAACACATTTGTGTTGTTGACGAACTAAGCAATAAAGAACTTGTAGATAATATTTTGTGCACTATTATTTTGCTAAAATGGTACGGTTGTACTTCGTAAGAATTTTTAGTAAGCAATAAGTTTGGTCTTGAATGCTGAAGAAGTTAGTTCACAATTGGAAATTTGGGTATATAATTTTTTTTTTTTTTAAGATGTTGACTTTGAGTTTGTTCTTTGGTCTTTATGTTAGGAAGCAATAATTGGATTTTTAATGGCAACTCTGTTTCTTACATTGTTGTGGCAATCAAAGCTTAGACTAAAGCTATTTATTGGGTGTCACTTGTCCGTCCTAAAGGGATTTTTGGGTGTTTCCTTTACTATTTTTGGAGGTATTAGGTGGATTGGTTATAAGTGATGGAAAGTTATAAATGATGCAAAGTTCAAAGCATATGATGACCTATGTAATAGGTTGGGCACAAGAGAAGGATATTTTTGAGTTTGCAAAAATAAGAGAAAGGAAAAGTAGGGACTTAAACCATGTCAAATATATTAAAAGCCATGACCAAAAGATTTTACTAATGGACAACGATATCAAAGAAAGGTGGAGGGAATATTTTAACAAACTTTTAAATAAGATTATGTAGGAGACAAGTGAGTTCCCAGTGACCATAGGTTTGCGTCAGGGATCAACCCTAAGCCCATATGTCTTTGCATTGATTATGAATGAGCTAACTGCTCATATTCAAGAGGAGGTATCTTGGTGTATATTGTTTACAGACAATATAGTGTTGGTGGATGCAACAAGAGATCATATGAATGCAAAACTCGAGAGATGATGGGAGGCTTTAGAATCCAAAGGCTTTAAAATAAGTCGTACAAAGACATAATATATGGATTGCAACTTCAGTGGGCATATACAAAGAGCTGAAACTACTATGAGAATTGAAGTTCGGGATATAACACAAAGAGATTCTTACCACTCAATAATTAGTAAGGATGGAGAGATTGATGAAGATGTCGGGCATAGGATAAAAGTGGGATAGTTGAAGTGGAGACCTGCTTCTGGAGTGCTTTGTGACCGACGAATGCCAACAAGATTGAAGGAAAATTTTTACAAAATAGTGATTAAATTAGTTATGACTTATGGAGCATAATGTTGACAAATAAAGAAGCAACATATGCACAAAATGGACATATCAAATATGAGGATGTTGGTGGATGTGTGGTAAAACTGGGAAGGACAAAATTAGAAATGAGCGATTTCGAGAGCAGTTAGGAATAACATCAATCATCATCATCATCAAAGCCTTATCCCAACTATGTTGGGGTCGGCTACACGAATTATGTTTCTCCATTCCGATCTATCTTGAGCTAAATCCTCAAATAAGTTATACTTCTTCATATTTATTTTTACTACCTCCATTCACGTCCTCTTTGGCCTACCACTTCCCCTTATTTAGGAGTAACATCAATAGGAGATAAAATTAGAGAAACACATTTGAGATGGTTTGGGCATGTCCAATGCAAGCTGGCAACGGTACTGCTAAGGTAAAGTTTGGCCATGCTTGATGGCCCACCAAGGGGAAAGGGTAGGCCGAGGAGGACGTGGATGTAGTAAAAATAGAAATGAAGAAGTACAACTTATCTTAGGATTTGACTCAGGATAGATCGGAATGGAGAATTAGAATTCATGTAGACAACCCCAAGTGTCTCCAACATAGTTGGGACAAGGCTTTGATGTTGATGATGATACAATTAATGATTTCTACCTTCTTTGGAGTGTGTTTTCTTTTCAGCGATAATTTTTTGACCTCTGAATTCCATTAATAAGTTTCCGTATGTGTTTGGTTCTTCTTGCCCTTGCACAGTGGCGGACGCAGGATTTTTATTTGAGGGGGGCTTACGATGGTCACTTGAAAAGAACGACGATATTGTCACTCAATCTCGATATTAAGCGATGACATTGTGGCTAGTTAAAAAAAAAAAAAAAAAAAAGGTGGGAAGACCAGTTTTGTTTCATAAAACTATGGGGGCCTTTTTGGTGCACAGGACGACCTCTACCATGATTTTTCGGGAAAATTCCTCAACATTCTATCATCAAAATATATATGACATTTGTACAACTGTTTTAAGGTTCGTTCTTCAAAACCCATATTCCAAGTGCAGAATGATTATAGCAATTTGTGAATCATCTGTGGGTTACAATTTTTTGATCCAAATCATTAACATTCTTAGATTAATAATGATCTTCAATACACTCAATTTCATATCTTTTACACTTTAATGGATTTTGAGAATTTGTGAAATGCATCCAAATAATCCAAATACAGTTAAACCATTGAATGTATTCATTTACACCATGAAAAGCTAAAATGATAATTTAAGAAGCATAATAAAGTGTTCAATGATCCCTAATTCCAAATTACGATTCTGAACTAATTCTATGATTGCAATCCTATGATTATTCATTGAGGGGACGGAATACATGATTGTAATCTCATTCATGTCAATTCCCAAAACCTAAAGAAAACTCTCATAACTAAGTCCAAAATATCTAATTTGAATCCTATGCCTTTTTTTATATTAAATACAGAGATGGATACCTGCCCAATGGATGAATAGCGGGGGTGCGCCAATGCCGGGGATGGAGGGTTAGCTGACTTGAGGGTCTTTGAGAGAGGGAAAGAGAGGTGGGGGCTATGGGTAGTTTTAAGTGGGGGATTAGGCAGACTTCATTTAGGGCCCTAATGGGCTGTTTTGAATTTTGGAGGGGGCTTCAGGCCCCAACTTAAGACATGTAGGTCCGCCCCTGCCTTGAACTCTTAAAGCACCTCTTTTGCAACCTGTTTTATATAATTTTCCATTTTATTGTTCCTAGTTCCAATTGCATTATCTTATTTCACTTTCTTTAAATGCTGCGAATATTTCCCTGTTTAAATTCCAGTACCTTATTTTCTGACAACTTCTCATTTATCCATTCTTCTTTTAACAGTAATATCTTACATCAATAGCCTGTCTTGTGATGTAAGACTCTATGGAAATAATTTTACAATCTTTGCACATCGACTGCATATAAAGTGATCTATTTATCACCTATTCAATTTTACTCTTATATCTCACATGTTATTTTTCCTTCTTTGTGAAGTATTAGCCATCGCAAAATCAAAGGTGACAAGAAAGTAGAGAATGGCTTCTCATATTTCATTTGTTTTTTTTTTTGGTTTGAAAAGTCAAAATGCTTATACTCTGTATTCTCAAAACCATTCCCATAAATGATTAAGGTCTCTTCCAACTATAATACATTGCAATAGGTACATTTTGTATTAGGGATGGCAATAGGTCAAGTTAAATGGGTGACCCGCCCTAACTTTCTCCTATTAGGGGTTGGGTTTGGAAGTGGTTTTGTTGGGCTTGGGGGCGGGTATGAATTTTAAGGTTTTGACCCAGAATGGGTTTAGGATGGGGTTTGGTTTCGGGTGCGCAGACCAGCCCCCTTCCATGTCTAATTTACTTATCATTTAGTTATGATACACAAAACTTATGCACCACAGTTGTTAGTGTGCCTTGTGTATTCTCAAAAGTCAAAACCATCTTCTCTCTTTCCCATAAACAATTAAGGTCTCTTCCAACTATAATACATTGCAATAGGTACATTTTGTATTAGGGATGGCAATAGGTCAAGTTAAATGGGTAACCTGCCTGACTTGCTCCTATTAGGGGTTGGGTTTGGAAGTGGGTGTCTTGGGCTTGGGGCGGGTATGAGTTTTAACTTTTTGACCCAGAATGGGTTTAGGATGGGTTTGGTTTCGGGTGCGCAGCCCAGCCCCCCTCCTTCATGTCTAATTTACTTATCACTTAGTTATGATACACAAAACTTATGCACCACAGTTGTTAGTGTGCCTCTTTTTTTCTTTTTCTGGTTACATAAGTAAAAGTGACGTGTTGTAGGTTTGAATCCTCGTGTGTAAGAAATGTGTAGTATTTAACTTTTTATATATTTTAAAGTGAACAATAAAAATAACCAATATTAAACCTGATCGAACTATATGGGGTGGGTTTGGTATCACAAATCATAAACCCGTCAAGGTTCTAGTTGGGTCGGGTCGGGTATGGGGTGAGGCATGTGTTGAGTTAGGGTGGTTCGGAATTACGCAACACACACCAAATCCACTCGTTGACATCCCTATTTTGTATTATTTCATCCATGAAGTTCCAGAAATTTATTTTTTTACACCTTCCACTTGTTGCGCTTGGGGGTGAGTAAGCACGCAACATTTAGTATTAGGCTTATCTGTCATCTATCATTCTTGCTCTTAACATCTACAATTTTCTCTAAATTTTAAACAACTAAAAAATTTGTACTCCATTTCTAAAATTACATTTTCTGGAACAGAAAAGCTTAAGCCTTTTGCCAAGATCCCTTATACTTAAGCTTAACAGACAAGCTATGTTTTTCTTTGCCCTTTTCATAATATTTACGAACTCTGTGCTCTCCCCTGTCAAGTGCCCACATTTCAATAGGCTAATCATTCTTTGTGTTCTGCCAGGGCTTTTTGCTTATTCCCCCTTGGCACTTTCGCGTTAGTTGCATGTTATGTTGATGGGACGCCTTAGCCAACTCCCCTGCTTTGACTCTAAAAAGGGACTCCATTGCATCCTGTCTTTTTTGGTTGACACCTTAGCAATAAGGGTATACAAAAAAGGGATACTTGTTAGATGCATATGAGTCTTGAAATCATCTAAACGTCTGAAGACAAGTATAATAGTGAGGATCAACAACATCCATTAACCTTAAAATGTGTTAATAATTTATAATTGGTCGGATTTTTATACCTGTAGAAGGGGATGATAAAAGAGTGTGGGCTGCCTCAAAGGATGGTGTTTTCTCTGTTTCTACTTTCTTCGTGGTGCTGTCAAACACTCACAATTCTCGCAATTGGTTAGATTACCTTTGGAAGTCCAAGGCTCCTCCTAGAGTCTTGGCATTCGGTTGGTTAGCTCTTCGAGGCAACATCCTCACTATGGATAATCTCCATCGTCGCGGGGTGCTCTTAACCAACGCCTGTCCCCTATGCCTATCGGCAGAGGAGACTGTGGATCATCTTTTGCTTAATTGCAGTTTCGCGCAAGCTATTTGGAATTCTACTCTGGATTGTTTTGGCTGTAACTGGGTCCTCCCTCGATCCATTCCGGAGCTTTTTGATGCTTGGAAGTTTGGTTTCCATTCCAAGAGAGGAAGGATTCTCTGGCGGTTATCTTTTGTTGCCAACATTTGGACAGTTTGGAAGGAGAGAAATATGCGTTGCTTTGAAGATTGCTCTTCTCCTTCTTTAGTTGTTGCTACGAGAGCCAAATTCCTCGCTGCGTCATGCGTTTCTGTGTTACCAGAATTTTGGGGAGTGCCTATGGAGCTTATGCTGTTTAAATGGAAGGAAGTAGTTTCCTAATCTTCTGGCTTCTTTTTGGGGCTGTAGGCCTTTTAGGAATTTTGTCTCCTTTTTGCTTTTGTGATTGGTTTATCTGATCCCTTTGTATCTTTCTTTGCTCTCCAGTATATATCTTTTGTACTGCTCTGCTTTGATTAATACATTTCACAATTGAATTTTTTTTTTTTTTATAATTGAACTAATGAATTCTAGGTTAGCAAAATTAGGTCACCATACCTAAATCAAATTATCTGAATTTGGTAGTCATACCTAAATCAAATGATCTATCTTCTAACACAGACATATAGAAGTCGATAATCAACTCTAATGAGGAGTTAGGGACAATGTATATATATATATATATATTTGTTATTGGCATTGATTGACAAAGGTCAAATTCTAGGTCAACAGATGTAATTCAATTTTGGGTCCCCTACTCAGAAGGGGAAGAAGAGCAAATAGAACTCTATAGTGGTGTAATAAACGATAATCAACAGCAAAAGCACATGGATCTAGTAACACCTACAACAGAAATTCAGTCGTTTGTCCACAATTCTCGGTATCAAAAGTCGGTCAAAATGTTTTGGAAAACTACATACTTGTTTCAAAGAATGTGTACTTGTTTCATGATCATCTCTAGGAGAGCCCATAAACTTGAGTCGGGAGGAGGCAAGCCCACAGGCTGATGCCAGGCAATGGGAAGAGAACCCACAATCTAATGTTGTGAAGGCAAGAGCACAATCTTATGCAAGTCGGTAGGAGGAAAGCCCACAATCTAAAAGCTCAATCGACCTGGAAAAGTATCTATCATCATTGTTTTCTTTATTCAGATTTGAGAGTCAATACCTGCAATGACCATTGATGAAAAATATCAGTGCAATTCCACTCTGTAGTAACTAGATGGATCTGTTGGAAATTCATTGAGTTTCTTTATTGTCGTTCAATCAATTGGTTGGGTTTTATTGTCGTTCTGAAGTTGACCTGTCAAAGATGATAATAATTATTTCTGTGAAATTTACCAGGCTGGCCTAGTTTTATCAACTTCTTCCATCATAGGCACAGCTCGAAGAAAATGGTCATGGTGGTGTTTTGATGAAAATAGTGTTTAATTTCTATTAGAATGTTCTCATCTTTTGGTCTCAATAACAATTAAAAAAAAATATGCGGGATATTTTTGCAGTTTCAACGAAGAAACAGAATCTACAAAGAGGAGCAGCGGCAGATAAGAGCAGCTGCAAGGAAGGCCAAGGAGGAAGGTGGAGGACATGGTGCAAGCACACATCTGTAGCATCCCATTATTAGCATATTTGGCTTTTGAACTGATAATAAATATTGGATATCCCAGTTGCATTTCCATTCAGAACATATGGTTATGGTTTCCCATCCATCTATTTTCTGTTGGTGTCAAAAAGTAATTGTGGGTTCCTTTGTCCTACCCAACTAAAATGACTACTCATTAGATTTATATGGCAACACTGTTTCTTTCATGCTTTTGATGAGATTTACAATGTTTGCATTTAAATCTTGTTTCAGTTTCTCCTCTGTTACAAATGCAAATGTTCGAATTTTTTTCTTCTCTTGTGTGCTGCATGTGGATGCTTGGATTTCATTGATAATGTGCCTTCTTATTGAAACCTTGAAGTCAGACAAGGGGGCGACATGAGAGGGACAGGAAATGGTTCACAGAAAGCAGATATCTTCCCTGTCTATTGAGTCAGTAGATCCAAACCAGGTTGCCCCTCTAGGAGTGAAGAAACACAACTATAATAGGAACATGAGAGGATATTTGGGTAATTAAACAAGCCAATATAAATCATGACAATTTTTTTTTCTTACTATAGATAGAAATAATTTTTCAAAGTATTGTGCTTGTTACTAATTAAACAAGCCAATATAAATCATGACAATTTTTTTTTCTTACTATAGATAGAAATTATTTTTCAAAGTAATGTGCTTGTTACTCATTACATAAGGTTCTCTCTCTCTCTCTCTCTCTCTCTCTCTCTCTCTCTCTCTCTCTCTCTCTCTCTCTCTCTCTCTCTCTCTCTCTCTCTCATATCAAATCAAACTTAAGAGAAGATATTCAAAGGCTGGCTCCATATACATACCTAAAGAGAGTTTTTAAATGTTGTTTGGATACATTAATCACAAATGGACAAATCAGTGGTAACAGCAATAACATCCTGCTTCATAAAAGATATAGCTTTCAGCCAAGTACTTGGATAGTTATATCACATAGATATTCTTGCATTCTTAGATACTTGATTTGAGTCCATCAAGATCTCTTCACTTCAACTAACAACAACAATTAAAATCTAAATTTTGTCCTAGACTAAATCGCCCTGTACTAATCAATGAACTTAAGGAAATACAAAACTCCGCATACATATAATTCAAGAATAACCAAACAAAGGAACTGCAGAGGCCGGCCTCTTTGGTCACTGATATATATATATAGGGATATGCTCACACAAGCTGCAGCCTACCTTATTACAAGCTGGAGCCTCATAACCTCATAAGCTTGTGTGAGCATATCCCTAACCTCTGTCGCTTGTATGCTTCTTTTTTTTTTCCTGATTAACCCAGGGTATCATGTAAACCCTCTTATCCATATGCACCGGGTAAAATTATTGGAGGTGGCTAACGAAAGTAGGTGTCGAACACAAGACCTCTCCGCTCCCTGAGGCTCATAGTCCTTGGCCAACTGAGCTACTACTCATTGGCTGGTTGTGTGCTAATTACTGCACTACAAACTACAAATAAGAGGGTCTGAGAAGAGGGAGCTGCCATCTTGAGCAGAAGTAGCAGGAAAACATGGCCAAGTCAAGCAACAAAATGGTCAAGTTTTTTAATTTGGTGTTATTGCTCTCTCTTCTTCTCACATGTCCAAGGCCGAAGCCAGATTATTTGGCAGTAAGTGTGTGATTATTTGGATGATTTATATCAAATCATGGTTATTTTAAAGTATTCTACTAGTGTTCATGCATCTTGTTTAACACTGGCTAACTTAATTGTCATGGTCCATTTTTATTTTTTTCTTATGTAATAAAACAGGCTCTGGGAAGAAAGATCGCTTTTTATATCCAATAATGATAAAAATGGATAAGAAAGACTAGAAAAGAATTTAGATTGCATAATTTTAGCATTTTTACTTATAATCATGTAACTTTAATTTTCTAGATCATAATATGGGGTTGAGGTTTATTAAAAGTCTCGGTCTTTGGCCCATTGTTTAAAGCTAAAATCCTTTCTAAAACTTTAATATAACTACTAACCTTGATGGAACCTTTGATATGTAATTAGTATAAAAATAAAATAAAAAACTTTTAAGCACCTTTGTTTATAGCAACCTGAAATTTCTTAGGAATTAAATTAGATTTAATCTAACCTAGATTTTGCGGTCAAATGTTAAAAACTCAAGATTTAATAATAAATTAAATGAGCTGTGGTGATTTTGAATTTCAAACTTTGAGAAGATTAGGATTCTAGGATCAATAATGGGCAAGGAAACGAAAGAATAAAATGAGAAGAATCATAGCATAATGCATACCTCATTGGTGATGTGAGGAGTTCTTTTTATGAGTAAAGGATGAAAATCCCTTTATGCATTTTAAAAGTTTCATTCTTCACCAAGAAGGGAAAAAGATTGCTGAGGGGCAAACATGAGGAAAACAAAAATTGAGGAGGGGCATGAGAAAAATAAAAATCGAGGAGGGGCAGTAGGATAGAATCAAAATATATCTATCCATATCTTTCTCTTGATTTAAAAGAAAGCACCGAGTTGTATGTAGATGAAGATCCGTCCCCCTGACTGTGTTGAAGGGACAGAGAATTGAGCTTAGATTCTTATCTCTTCCAAAAGTGAATGAAGGTAGAGAGATCTTAACTTCTCTCTGAGTAGGACTTGATTCATGTGTTATGGACTCCAGTTGCCATTGTTCCCTTTGGGCTGATTCTTCTGTTTCAGAATGCACTACAACTTGGTAGACTTAAATGAACATTACTCTATTTTTGCTAAGCAATAGCTCAGGTGGTGGGTATTATCAAGTGAGACTGTTTTTATTTTAGAATCAATGATTTGGTCTTGGTGTTCTGTGGGGTCGGCCTTGTGCAGCCCTCTTGGGCCATGTTTATGGAGAGCTGGGGGATGACACCAACCTGTGAGTGAATTTTCAAGTTCGATCATCCTATCCTCTTGACTCATCGCCCCCAAGTTTATCAATTTTAGAAGGCATTAGTTATTAATTTTTTTAACTTTAATCCAACGAGGAGAAACATTTGGATGAGTGTTAAATCTTGGCTTGTGGCAATTCATGAGGGATTAGTATGTGAGAGGGGGAGTAATTTGATCATAGTTGAAAACAAGTGATTTCATTTTTTTTTTTTTTTTTTTTTTAATGGAGGGTGTCCTAGCCCTTTGGGTCAGACTAATCCCTACGGGTTCAAGGAGAGCCGGGTAAATCCCTTGTGGCCCCAGTGTGGTAACACAATTTCAAATCCTCAACATTCGGAAGCAAACCATGGTCTTAGGTCAACTGAACTACCCCTGGGGGTTAAAACAAGTGATTTCTTCGCACTTATCGATCAATAAGTCTCTGTGTATATGTGGTGATTTTACCGATAAAAAATTGTGGTGATTTTCTTTCGCGGATGTTCCCTCATATGGACATGTGCATTGTCGTGATTAGCGCGTGACCTCCACAAGTCCTCAATCGTTGGATGGGAACATCCGCATGTAGACGTTCCCACGTAGGAACATTTCGCTATATATCTACATCATCCGACCATCAATAGTCATCTATGTGGAGCCTACCTACGATCACATGCCCTCTAGCATCCACCTACCTCACCACACCCACCAAAGTTAATTGGCACTAAGCCCATTATTTCACTCAATGGAACTGTGTCCTCATTAATATTTCAATTTAAACGTAATTTTAGTCCTTAATTTTAAACCATTTGAATTTCAGTCATGCAATTTTAACCCACTCAACTAGCTTTCTCGTTCAAAAAAGGCCTCTTACCCCAGTGGTACGAGGAATCAGTTCTTAACACCCGAGAGTTATCCTACCTCACCCGAAGTCTATTTCCCTCACCAAAGGGTTGGGTCTCAACCCCCCAAAACTATGTAAACAAAAAAAAAAAAAAAAAAAAAAGATTTCTCATTTCCTCCAACCATTTTGAGGACTCTTATTTAGTGTACATATTATCATGAAGATAATATTGAGATCTTCTGTATTAACCCAAATGGGTAGCTCAGTTGGCCTAGGACTACGGTTTGCACCCGGAGGTTGTAGCTTTGAAACTGCACTACCAGATTAGGGCTATTACTATAGGAGAGTTTACCTATCTTTCCTCTGGATCCGGAGGGATTAGTTCTTTCCAAAAGATTGGAAACCCTCCGATAACATTAAAAAAAAAAAAAAAAAAAAGAACTTCTGTATTGGCTACACGATTTCTTCATTGTATTGGTGGGGTTTGGGAATAATGAGAAAAAGAAGTTCATTTAAAAATTAAAAGTGATACAAGTAGGAATAGAGTTAGTATAATTCTAAGTCAACGAAGAAGACAAGATCCGACCTTAGCTCAGTTGGTAGAGCGGAGGACTGTAGTTGGGTTTGTGGCAGATAAATCCTTAGGTCGCTGGTTCGAATCCGGCAGGTCGGATTTATACATTTTTATTTCTTCTTTTTTTTTGTCCTTTTTCTTTTTCTAAACTTTTTGTCCTCTTTTTTGGCTTCAACTAATCAGCCATTTTGATGACAACCCAAAATAATAAACATAAATATAAAGCTAGATATATAAATTAGCATATGTTCTTGTTTCAATTCAACTAATATATTTTAGATTGTATTTAACAAACTTAAATTAATAATATCATCTTTCAATCCATCCACTAATTCGACAACTACTTTTTTAACATCCTTAATTCATGAGTGGACAAGAATAAATCATTGTATGTGATTCGTAACCAAGGCCCACAAAATGATATGAGAATGCTAAATCTTTCAATACTGAGAAAATATATTGAATATATGATAGAAATCCATGATAGGTTTTATTATTATTATTATTATTACTACTACTTTTGCTATCGGAGGGTTCCGAACCTTTTGGGCTGGACTAATCCTTCCGAGCTCAGAGGAAAGCCGGGGAGTGTAAACTCTCCTGATAGGGTGTGCAAGTCTAGGGGCGGACCCAGAAATTCTTCCTTGGGGGGGCCACTGTATAGAAAATCTTTTTTGGGTCCCACATATGAAAAACACATGTAGTCTTTTAAAACTTGTAGTAGTTTTTTTGAAAATTTTGAAGGTCCGTATGTAAAAAACTATAAAATGTTCTAAAGAAGAATGAGTTTTTAGAAAATCTAGAGGGGCCACATGTAAGAATTCATAAAGTTTTTTAAAGAATAAAGGGGTTTCCAGAAATTTTGGTGGGGCCATATATAAAAATTAATAAAATTTCCAAAATAGAGAAGGGGGTTTTCAAAAACTATGGGGGGCCATGGCCCCTGCCAGCCCCCCCTTGGTTCCGCCACTATGTGCAACTAGTCTTGTGCATCAACATTTGTACCCTTTTCACACCAATTTTATCACCTCCTCTCATCATTGGATTAAAATGATAATACTTCTACACTTACACAGCCATCAAACTAGGCTTAAAATCTAAAACTTGGATGATTTGATCACGGTGATGTTTAATCCACACTTATGTCAAAATTTATGCATCCCCTAAATGCCATGCATTCAAATAGACCGAGAGAATGCTGCTCATGCATTTGTAGTCGGTTTTGATATATAGATGGTTAAAGTCATAACAACGAGGCTACAATTATTTTTTATATTAATTCATGAGATTTACAAAATGAATATTGAATGACCAAGTTCATACATTTAGGGGTGCTATAAATTTGTTGCGGATAACTATTTGTCTAGACAAGCATGCGTCGAAAAGAATATATATACTTTGTTCCCTCTTTTCTTGTAGGATAATTGAAATGGTTATCATTGAAATGCGGAGAAAACATAAGTACACTATTGAGATATTGGAAGAAAACAAAAAAAATAGGTAACTATTAGTTTTTTTTAATAATTTTATAATTATCTATGAATTTTTCATATATATAATATTTTCTCAATATATAAAATTTAATATTATCATCTTATGTTTTTAGCCTTGGTTATCAAGTGCATAGTGGCTCCTTATTGATTTTGAATATTTTTTTCTAATAAATAAATATGTTGATGTTAATCAAATGTACTCATATAAATCTTTAATTAATTTTAGTGCTCACCTTGATTTTGCCATTTGTCTTCATATTTTATGATAGAAGGGGTTTCGCGGAACAAAATTACTGTAAAAGAGGTGGTTCCTTCCGATTCATTTCTAAGAGCAAATAAAACTATGGAGATTGAACATTTCGACCAATGTATGGATATTTGACCATTGTGTGATTTTGTACAAAAATGAGAACATGAGTTTGAATTTTTTTTTTTTTAACTTGTCTATTTGGAGGCCACAATATCCATCACACGCTTGTCATTTCTCTCATTCCAGGTAAGCATTTAATCAAGTGCTAAAACCAACAAGCAATATAATTTTTGTATGGCCGATATTTATCACATGTATGAGGTTTGTAATGAATTTGGATTATAGACCAAATATGGATTTTTTTTCTCAACCCTTAAGTTTAAAGCCAAAAGGTAAGAGGTTATTACGTTAAAGGATAAAGGGTGTGTTTTTTGGCTCATTAAAAGCGAACATGCTTTTCAGTTGCTTTAGAAAATCTCATTTTTTACTATAATGTTAGAAAAGATAGACTTTTCTATTATCTCATTAACTGTGTATACAAATACAAGAGGGAGAAGCCTATTTATAAGCAAAGTAACCTCATAAGAGAAGAACCATAATTCTAACATTAACTCATCATAAGTGGGCATCCACCCAAGATCCATATCTCATAACACTCCCCCTTGGATGACCATCATTCAAAGATAGTTAGCTCATTAAAAACCTAGCTAAGGAAAACCCAGTGGGAAAAGCCAAAGCAAAGGGAAAACAGAGTATAACATTCTTCAAGATAATTGAATTAGTGTTGGACGTACATAATGCTGCCTTGTTAAAACCTTAAGTAGGAAAACCCAGTGGGATAAATCTTAGAAAAGGAAAAAGAGTACAGCGCACAAATGTCCATGGGTAGCATACTTCATGATGCTCCCTAATAAACCACTCCCCCTGATGATAACAACTATTTACATAGTTTGATGATGAACTCTACGCATGCCAATCTCATATACAAACTTCTGGAATACTAATTTTGGCAATTATTTAGTAAACAGGTCAACCAGGTTGTTACTCGAACAAACTTGCTTGACTTCAATTCATTGTTTTTCTAAAGTTTATGAGTGAAGAAAAACCTCGATGCTATATGTTTAATCTTGTCTCCTATAATGAAACATTTTGGAATCTATTTTATGTATGCTTCATTATCTTCATAGATAATATTTGGGATACCTGCAATAGAAGGTGATTGACAAAAACTACGAACATGCTGAATCAAAGATCTTAGCCATGCACATTCCCGACTGGCTTCATAAAAAGCCAAAATCTCAGCATAGTTGGAGAAAGTAGCTACAAATGTCTGTTTAGTAGAACACCAATAAATGATGACATTACCATTAAGAAACACATAACCTGACTGTGATCGACTCTTACGAGGATTAGAGAGATAGCTTGAATATGCATATCCTACAAAACTGAAATCTCTACGATCATAAGAATTAAATATTCCTAAATTAGTTGTTCCATGCAAATATCGTGGGATGTGTTTAATACTAATCCAATGCCTTAATTGGATTGAGTACGTACTCATTGACTTTACTTCAAGCAAAGGAAATCCTTCCGAGATTTATAGAATGTAGTTCTGTGTCTCAATCATCATCATCATTTCTATTCCATCTCTCTCTTGAATAATTTGTACAGTATAGAGATCTCTTCATTATCTGGTACCGGTACCTCTTCAGAGGCTTCCAAAGTCTCATCAGGGACTTCATTATTATAGAGAGAACGAGTTTTACCAAAACCTCTTCAAGAGCGTTATGTGCCTCTTCAGGAGCGTTACTTGCCTCTTCCGGAGGAGCCTCTTCAGGAAGGTTACGTGCCTCTTCGGAAGGGTTATGTGCCTCTTCCGGAGAAGCATCTTCAGGAGGGTTACGCGCCTCTTCGGGAGGAGCCTCTTCAAGAGGGTTACGTGCCTCTTTGGGAGGACATGATGATTATTGTTCATTTATCATTTTCCGTGGAGTTAAGTCCTTTAAACCTACAAATCTGCCACGCTTCTTATGTACTGCAGATTATTTTGCTACTATATTTTGACTTTGTCCTACAGGGATATTAATCTTGGTAGGTGCATTCATAGCTGGTACATGTGGCTTTGTCACATTTGCTACATTGTTAAATTCATTAGGTAATCTGTTTGTCATTTCTTGTAAGTGCACAATTCTTCGCACTTTATATTGTGAAGTACGTAGATCTAGATGAGACATATTGGAAGTATTCCTTGTCAGTTCTCGCCGTTCTTCAGGAACTATCTTATCTCCCCCTAACGACGGTAATATTGTCTCATCATATGGGCTCTTCCAGAACCTTCAATTATTTGCACAAGTCCAGTTATGGTGGATACCTATCGTGGAATGAACAACAATTATGAGAAAAAATTCTGATTTTTCATAATGGTGTGTGTTATGACGCTATCTACCAAACATAGATTGTCCTCAGTTCTATGATCCATACCTTAAATAATAAATCAATATAACTATGCAATCACATGATATAAGCTGAAATAGTTAAATCATTCACCATAAATTAGGATATTAATGAAAAATAAAGAACCACATCATAAAGGAAAAGTCTAAGAAACATGCATCTCAAATATACTAAAATAAATCAAGTTTGTGAAAGTTCAAAAAATACCCGAGTACTCAAAGGACATCAAACAAAGTGTTTTGGCAAGGATCCAGTATTTGGGCCTAGTTCTAATTATGACTTGGGCTTAGGTCCACTACATTGCTAATAAGATCTGAGTCCGTGTTCAGGCCTTCAGGGCCATTGACTCTGTGACTGGATCATCAAAGGCATAACCATTTTACTGGCGAGCCTGAAATTTTATAATTGCAAGCTAATCTTTGACAAAAAGTAAAAAAATAAAAGTAAAAATCCAACTATAGATTGTATTTGAGAACAAAACAACATGTTAGAAATACATGGTCTTAATTCATTAACTCACTTTTATGTGACATGATCATAAAATTTAATATCTGCACATCTTATCTATTTAATTATCCTTATCATCATAAAGTCTATGCAAATGGCATTTTTGTTTCTCTGAATTTTGATCTTCTGTTACTCCTATACTATGTCATTCATTACTGCTTTTCTTAGAAGGACATGGGTAAGAGCTGTACAGGCCACTGGCTATCACTCTATGAAAACATATCTGATGTAATGCCATAAAATATATAATTAGCAAATAAATAAAATTTAATGCCAAGTATAACTCTTTTCTAAACCAAATTCTGAGACTTTCATTTCAAATGTGGGGTTTTAATTTAATGGCTATCATTTTAGTATATAGTGGGGTCCACTTCCATCAAAATGGTAGGGGCAACCTGCAAACTGCTAACCAGTAACCACTAGGGTTGTAAACGGGTCGGTTCCGGTCCGGGTCTAGGGTGGAACCGGAACCATTTTCTAAGAGGGGGAACCGGACCCGAACCCGGTTCGGAACCAGAAAATTGGTTCCGGAACCGGAACCGATAATATTGAAAGGAACTAGAACCGGAACCGGAACCATTTGTGAGGCGGGTCTGGTTTCGGTTCCGGGTATGAAATGTAGAAAAGTAAAAACCCTAATGTAGAAAAGTAGAAAAGTAAGAAGGGTTTTGTTTTCACATACTAAAGTTACCTTATATTAGTGTATATTCGGTCGGATCTTGGGTCCACGGGTCTGAGCCACTGTGGATTCGAAACCGGAACCGTTTATGTATCGGTTCCAAAAAAAGAATCCAGAACCGGAACCATTTGCTTATCGGGACCAAAATAAGGACCAGACCCGGAACCTAACGGGTCGGAACCTTCGGGTAATCGGAGAATCGGGGACCCATTTACAACCCTAGTAACCACTGGTCAAGACTCCAGACTCTTCATATGATCATAGTTTATTCTTTGGATAAAAAGAGGCATATGTTGGATGCTATATTCAATCAGAGAAAACACAATTATTTAGAGAAAAAATAAATAAAACTTATCTCTCCGTATGAATTTAAAATTTCAGATAGCCAGTAGTAATTGTTATATTATTGTCCACATTATAACTAATTGGATTTTGACATCTTAATCCTCATCGGGTCCGATTTTCACGGCCGAAATTTAAACAATGTCATCAGAGTCACTTGACTAGTCAACATTTTGAGATCAAATGTATATCATAGAAACTTATAAATTCCATGATATCATGGCCCATGCGATCATCATTTGTTTGGAAAAAAGTGTTGATAACAAACTAAGATATCCGATGATATCATGGAGTATCTATCTCAAAAAAATATTGGTAAGAATCAAACCACTATGTTGGTATTATCTGAATTTTATCCTTAAATTGAAGAAAACGGATCAAATGAGGAATAGAGGAATAAAATATCAAAACCCCTAACTAATCTTATCCAATCTTTGGTCAGCCATCAAGATCTGGACCGTCCGTATTTTGTATCATATACTCGGTTGATCGGCTGTTAACCGGCTGCAGCCCGTTACTCATACTGTGGAAGGAAGTATACATGAGTACATCGCAGCGAAGTAAATTCAGCTTCGAAGAAAGGAAACTCGGTCCCGTAAAATCAAAGAATCAAGGATATTTGACCATTGTGTGATTTTGTACAAAAATGAGAACACGATTTTGATATATATATATTTTTTAACTTGTCTATTCCGAGGCCACACTATCTATCAGACTCTTGTCATTTCTCTATCTATCAGACTCTTGTCATTTCTCTCATTCCATGTAAGCATTTAATCAAGTGCTAAAACCAACAAGCAATATAATTTTTATATGGCAGATATTGATCACATGTATGAGGTTTGTAATGAATTTGGATTATAGACCAAATATGGATTTTTTTTTCTCAACCCTTACGGCGTGTTTGGATGTGTGGTGAAGTGATGTGAGGTGAGGTAAAACATTCATTATCCAGACAAGAAAAGACAATGGGTCATATCAGAAGTACACAATTTCAAAATTCCCTCCATCTTTTAAAAAAAAATAAAAAAAGCAACCTCATTTCTCCACTAAAAGACAAAAAAGCTCCACATTTCTATATAAAAAATAAAAAAGATTCCATACCAAACAACTAAAAATAAAACACCATCATAACACCTTATTTTTTATTATCTCTTGATTTGATGCTTCACCTCACCATACTTCAATTCACCATACATCCAAACAGGCCCTTAAGTTTAAAGCCTAAAGGTAAGAGGTTATTACTTTAAAGGATAAAGGGTGTGTTTTTTTGGCTCATTAAAAGCTAACATGCTTTTCTAATAGTTACATTAGAAAATCTCTTTTCTTACTATAATAAATTTTTAAGAGAGAATTTTGTTTGGTGAGCTCAACTTTTAAATTATTTATTAATTGCAATAGCATGAATTGTTATTTGGTTGGATGAGAGGATCCTTGTAGGTAAATAGGAAGGCTTGCATAAAATCAGATTGTGCAAAACTCAAACCACTCAGATTTAATCATCTTTAAAAAAATATAATTTATAAACAAAATTTAAATTTAATAACGTTACTTTAAACTCATCTAAAATAGTAGAAGACATCTTACATGCATGTGTTTTTTTTTTGGGAATATGGAGCATATGCATTGATTGCTCAGGTTGCATGACTTCTTCTAGACCCACAATTCTCTAATCATTGTCTTTGGTATTATATGCCCTACCATATATAGCCAACCCCATATCTGATCAATCCATGCCAATGTGGACCGTTGACTCGTTTTCTTTCTTAACCGTCTATATACTACCCATCAATTGAAGGGCTAGGTCCCTTCTATCCAAGAGATTTTAGGCACATAGAACATTTAAAATTGCTCAGATCATATCAAATCAATGGTGCAAAAACTAAACACATGATTCCACTTGTTCAAAATTAAAACCCAAAGCAAATTGCACAAATCCTTAGGACCTTTTTTGTTTTTTTTTTTTTTTTTCCCTATAAGAGGGTTCCCAACCCTTTGGACTCGACTAATCCCTCCGGGTCCAGAGGGAAGCCGAGTAAACTCCCTTATAGCCCTAGTGTGGAAATACAATTTCGAATATACAACCTTCGGGTGCAAACTGTGATTTTACGCCTGCTGAGCTACCCCTTGAGGTTATATCCTTAGTACCTTAGCTGCCCAGCATCATGTATCAAAAAGCACTAGCCAAAACTCTAGCTGCTGTAACCTGCTGATGTGGTCAACCGACTCAGCTTCAGCTAAGATGTGGAGTCTGCTTCTTTTACGTTACTCACTTTCTTTGCAATGGTTGAAGAGATTGGTGCGGCTCGGCTTAAATTAGATTTGCATAAAACGAATGAAGAAAATATAACCTTGGTTTGGAAGACCTACTGCGGTCGTCTTTTTTTTTTCATTTCTATGTTGCAGGAGAATAGAAAAATGTGAAAGGAAAAAAGTCAAACACGATCAAATCTTGGGAAGAAAAAGTTTCGTTCCCACTAAACTATCGTTTCCTGCTTGTCACTCTTATGCTGGCTGCCCGCAAAAGTAGATAAGCTGTCCCCTAACTCTGAAGGGGAGTTTTTGCTTTAGGGGAGTTTTTGCTTTGGTAAGAGAACGTTTAAGAGAGAGAATCTTATATGTGTATGCATGTGTCAAACTCTCATTGGCTAAAAGATGAGGGATTTTTTTTTTTTGGTGAAAAACGATCGTGGAGTTTCGTAGCATAACTCATGTATATAGTATGGACAAAAAGGAGTCAATCTTGTAATGGTAGGGTGACACCTAGCAAATTCTCATACCTCAAAGCGGTACTTTTGGCCACCCCAGCCCCGTTTCACACCTCCAACTCTGTTTTCTCTTTAAGTTAAGAGTTGTTATTCACTGTCTCAATTTAAATATCTATAGTAATTTTTTACCTAAATGTTCGTGTGGTTAGGAAGTTCAGTTTTAACCTGAAGGTCCTGCCTTCGAATCCCTTAAGGTCTTATCTGATACGTAGGGCTAGTGAGTAATTCTATATATCTATGAGTTTATCAATGATCAACCAAAGGGGGGTTGGCGGATTCCCATGTTACCAAAAAAAAAAAACTTTTACCTATATGAGATCCACCATAAGTGTCCCACTTACCCATCTCATCATTTGCCTCTATATACAATGGACCATCACATCCAACTCATCCACCCTCCAGTCAAGCCCACTTTTCACATGTTTCACTAATGGTCTCATGGGGTGGATAGATTAGTTGGATTTAATGGGTATCACATGGAATTACTATCATTTAAGAGAGCTATCATTACACTATCTATGTGATCACACAAGGATTATATTATTTAGGTGGGTTCACTTTGTGATTTGATTTCATTTTTAGTGTAAGGACATTTTACTAATTTAGGAGTCATGTTCTCGTACAAGTAGACTAAAGTGAATATTTAATTAAAATATAATTAATAGAAAGTGTGCACCTTATTATTATGTGCTTGGGCCATTGGATGGTATACGCGATGAGATGCCCCTTCCTATCCAATGATAGGATGAATTTATATTATGATGATTACACAAATGGGTTTATCATTCAATCAAATCATATATTTTTTTACTCATTAATACTCAATTTTGTTATTAGTTTCAATTCATTATTTAATTTGCTTGATATTTTCCCAGTGTTCAAATCTCGCACCAGCCTTACCCACTGCATGTGTGTAGGCTTCGTGCATGTGCCCCAGGGGAATATTCCTATCAGGTTATATACCATGGGAAACCCTCGTCGTAAAAAAAATTACATGCATCGCATGGATTTTATGCTTGTGAATCATAATGTACAAATGAAGCATTCGATATCAATATGGATATCACCCCATTGTACACATGAGAGATAAATCAACAAAGTTCTTAACTTTCCATGGTAAAGATCAAGAGAACCCAAACGTTGTCCCAACAATGTTCAAATAAGAAAAGAAATTTGTTTTATCTCTATTTTAAAATCTTTGCATCTCTTTTCTAACTAAATAAATAAAATCGAATCATTCTAAACTATTAGAAAGAAACACATGGATCCTAGCCATCTAAACAAAACCTATCATAACTTTCTTTAATACAAATCAAAATCAAACTTAAGCTGAGTGAAAAGCTAAATGAATAAGTTGTACAATAATTCTATTTTTTTTTTTTTTTTATCATTCTTATGTTGTTATTTGACACATGAAACTTGATACCATCTAAAAAGACTCAAGCAAGTGGGGGCAATAGTAGCGAAAAAAGGAGGTGGGGCATGCGGGAGGGGCGTTTGGATTTTCTTTTTTGGCTATGTTGGCCCATTGGTCAGGAGTGATACTACCCATCTAGGGTTCCAAGTTGGCCAAGTATTCTACTCCTGCATCTCTATCATAGAGTTCAAAGTGGAGGAATATTTGGAGGTGACAAAGAAAAATATGTTTGAAGTTCGTGAGCACGGTGCATTGTAAGTTTAAGTACTATTGGATCTTGAGGCCCTTAAATAGATTGTTATAGGAGTCTCCAAAATCCAAATCCTATGAGGCTTTGACTTAGAGAAATTCCAAATTAGGGGAATTGATTGAAAATATTAACTAACTCAAAATAAACACCATCACATATTTTACGGCGTATCCCCCGATTTTGACTTAAAAAGAGCTAGCCCATGGTAAGATTGATTATTTGATTGAAACATGATTAATGAATGCATAAAATTATGCTAATTACATTTTTAATGTGGTCAATCTTACTATGAAACCAACTCCTAGTGAAGTAAAAGTTGAAGATATGCCATACACTGGGCCGCGCATTGTGCCACTCCTCTAACTTAGGATTTGTCAAAATCATATTCTTAGAAGATCTAAACTCCAAATGAAACAGACAGGCCCTTTAGATGTAGTTTGCATTTTATAAATTTGTTAAAAAAAAAAAGGGATTTACATATGTAAATGTTACATATGCAAGTTTTATATATGTGAAAGACATCATCATGTTTGTCAAAACCATAATTTTCACATGAGTAAATTAGTACATCCAACAAGTATATATGTATTTGGATATTTTTACAAATTTCTCAAAGTTAATTAAGAATTAATATATGAAACTAAATATCTTGATGCTTACTATTAACACGAGAATATTGAATGATTCATATTATGAATTTGGGGTTCATAGATCAAGAGAAACTAAATGTGGAAGAATTGATTTCATTGATTAATTTTCACAAAACAAGTGTTACAGCTTTATACTAGAATTGTACATCACGATCCTATTCTATTGCCTACAATTATGATTAACCAAATACAAAACAAGTAAGTAAATAATTAAGTATCAATTTACAATATTGACTGCTTATTTTGTGCGATCTTCTATAACACTCCCCCTCAAGTTGGAGTGTATGTTTATGACACCCAACTTGCTGAGTAATACTTCAAATTGTGTCGAACTCAATGGCTTAGTGAACAAATGAGTTGGTTGATTCATGGTTCGTATGTAAGCTGTTCGTATCATCCCTTCTTGAATCTTTTTGCGCACTAGGTGACAATCTATCTCTATGTGCTTCGTTCGTTCGTGGAATACCGGATTGGAAGCAATATACATAGCGGCTTGATTGTCACAGAAGAGTGTAACTGGTTGTGTGTGATTTACTCTCAAATCCTTCAAGATGTTTTTCAGCCATGTAATCTCACAACAAGTAGTAGCCATAGAACGATACTCCGCCTCTGCACTTGATCGAGATACAATGTTTTGCTTCTTCGTTTTCCAAGAAATTGGTGCTTGGCCGAGCATAATGCAATAACCAGTTATCAACCTTCTTGTATCGACACATTGAGCCCAATCGGCATCACAAAATGCCCATAATTGTAATGAACCTGTGGAGGGTAAGAAAATTCCTTGCCCAGGTGTTTGCTTGATGTATCTAAGAACCTTATGCGCTGCTTCAAGGTGTGGCTGCCGGGGTTTATCCATGAATTGACTCAATACATGAACTGCATAAGCTAGATCAGGTCTTGTGATGGTCAAATAAATTAACCTACCTACAAGCTGTCTGTATGAAGATGGATCATTCAGTAGCCTCCCAATTGTTTGTGTGAGTGACAAATTTTGTTCCACCGGAAACCGTGAAGGTTTAGCACCTAGGAACCCGGCATCATCCAATATTTCCAGTGCATATTTTCATTGACACAAAGTAATACCATGCTGTGACCTTGCAACCTCTATCCCTAAGAAATATTTAAGCTGACCAAGGTTTTTGAGTTTAAATCTCTTGGAAAGAAATTGCTTAGTGTCCTCAATGTCCTGTAAGTTGTTGCCTGCCAATATCACATCATCAACATAGACAAGTAACGCTATGAAGCTACTTTGACGATTTCGGGCGAACAATGAGTAGTCTGACAATGATTGATGAAATCCAGCAACTTTGAGAGCGGTTGATAGTTTGAGAAACCATTGTCTCGAGGCCTGCTTTAGTCCATACAAGGATTTGTTTAACTTGCACACACGAGTCTCCCCCTTTTGTCCGAAACCGGGAGGCAAGGTCATGCAGACATCCTCATTAAGATCACCGTGCAAGAACGCATTATTCACGTCTAGCTGGTGCAAGTGCCATCCTTGTAAGGCGGCAATGCTAAGGAGCACACGAACATTCACTAATTTTGCCACAGGGGCAAATGTTTTCCTGTAATCAACACCTTCTATTTGACTGTACCCTTTCGCCACTAACCGAGCTTTGTACCGCTCGACGGTCCCGTCTGGTTGTAACTTGATTTTGTAAACCTACTTGCATCCGATGGGGCGTTTATGAGAGGGCAAGGGCATGAGAGTCCACGTTTTGTTGGCTTGGAGGGCTGCAATTTCTTGTTGCATGGCATCTCGCCACTTCGGGGTCTGTAATTGCCTGTGAAAAACTTGTGGGTTCTTTGAGAAGAGTGAGGTTGGTGGTGAAGGCTTTATGAGTAGAAGAAAGGCGATCATAGGATAAAAATTGTGAAAGAGAATGAGCAGTACCTGAAGACTTGACCACGTTCGTGGAAGATGGAGGTGCGGGTCTCGATGGGAGGGCTGCCTCGACATGAAAGTCCTGCAAAAATGATGGTGGCTTGGTTTGACGTGTACCACGTCGTAATGGTGATGGTATTGAAGAAGAAGAAGAGTAGGGTGATGGTGGAGATGGGAGAGTTGGTGACGGTGAAGATGGAGTTGTGGAAAGGGAGGGGGTAATGACGTCTTCTTGTGGTATTGGGGAAGAGGTAGTCTCTTCTGATATAGAGGCTGAAGGTATTGGCTCTGGGAAAGAGTCAATATCAAACGTCAAAAGGGGGGCATAAGGTTGTGAAAATGGATGTGGTGCAGCGGAAAAAGCATGATTTTGAAAGGGGAATGTTTCTTCAAAGAAGGTAACATCCCGTGAGACAAAAACCTTTTTAATGATGGGATCAAACACACGATACCCTTTCTGACCATAAGGGTATCCAAGAAAAATGCAACAAGTTGCACGAGGGTCAAATTTTGAAGGCTTTTGTGCGTGGGTGGAGACAAAACATAAACAACCAAATACCCTTAAGTGAGAATAATTAGGATCTTGATGAAACAATTTCTCATATGGCGTTTTACCATGAAGAAGAGGTGTTGGTGTTCTATTTATGAGAAATGCTGAAGCAAGAATTGCATCTCCCCAAAATTGTCTAGGTAGCCCGGCTTGAATAAGCAACGCTCGTGCCACATTGAGCAAATGCCTATGCTTGCGCTCAGCAACACCATTTTGTTGTGGTGTGTTGACGCAACTAGATTGATGAATAATGCCTTTGAGGGCATAAAAATTTTCAAGTTTGAACTCAGGACCATTATCACTACGCACTATTTTGACCTTAGAATTGAATTGAGTCTCAACCATGTGAATGAATTTAACCAGAAGATCCCTTGTATCAGATTTATATTTCATCAAATAAACACATGTACTCCGAGTAAAATCATCTACGATAGTGAGAAAATATTTTGCACCAAAAAGAAAAGCAATTTTATAACCACCCCAAATGTTAACATGTATCAAATCAAAATATACTTTACTGGAAATGAAACTCAACGGAAATGGTGACCTTGTTTGTTTGGCCAATGGGCAAATTAGACACTTGTCTATTTTACAAGATTTATTTTTGGAAAAGGGAAATAACTGAAAAACTTTGTTTGACGGATGTCCAAGGCGTTGATGCCAAAGACTAGAGGCTAGAGTGTGAACGGAGTTGCATGTTCCTTTCCTTGGTTGATCGAGATAGTAGAGTCCCTCCCGCTCAGATCCCATCCCAATCATCTTCCCCGAGCGCAGGTCCTATATGACACAAAATTGGCTTAGAAACACCGTGATACAAGAGGAATATGAAGCCAACTTGCTAATGGAAATTAGATTGAGTCGAAAAAGTGGTACACATAAGACATTATTGAGAATGAAGTTGGGAAAGAAAACAATTTGTCCAATATGGGTGACTTGAGCAAAGGAACCATTTGGTAATTCAACAGTATGATTTTCAACCGTTTTTGAATGTGTAAGCAAATCAGGGCTACAAATCATATGATCCGTAGCACCACTATCCAAGATCCATGTGTTTGTCTTGCCATTATAAGTGAGGGAAAAAGCTTTACCTGAAAGTTCTTCATGATTTGAAGAATTACCAACTTGATTGGCCATAAAGGATTTGTTCTTGCTCAACATGTGAAGAATCTGTTTACATTCCTCCTGTGAAAAAGGGAAATTGGATCTTCTCGTCTTCTTGTCAGATGCATATGATGCAACCTGGTTGCCCTTTGAGAAACTATCTTGTTTATCCTCTAATGCAGCTGCTCTCTTACGGCAGTAATCGAATGTGTGACATTTCCAGCCACAAAAAGTGCATTTGAGATGAGCACGACAATTCTTGGTGCTGTGATTCATCTTGTTGCACTTTGCACATCGAAGGCCCCTCTCTTCTGATTCGGACTCACGACTCGGGTTCTTTACGGCAAAAACGGCTGCTTTTGGTTGGGTAGAAGTTTTCCCAATAGAAATCTCCGCATGCCTTTCATGTCGAAGGACCAACGAATATGCTTTGTTTACTGTGGGCAATGATTCCAATAAGAGCGTGTTACTATGAACAGTGGCATATGAGTCGTTTAGACCCATGAGAAATTTCATTGTTTTCTGACTCTCCATGTATGAAACAATCTCCTTGATTGTTCCGCAGCTACACACCGGAATTGAGCACAACGCATCCCGTTCATCCCAAAGGCTCTTAAGTTTAGTAAAATAGGAACTCACAGTCATGCTGCCTTGTACACAGTCATGGATTTCATTCTCGATATGGAAAAGTTGAACGGTATTACCATGAGAGAATCACTCTTGGAGATCAAGCCACATCTGGCGCGCGTCTTTGCAATGAAGGACGCTGCCAGCAATTTCCTTCGACTTTGACCCCAATAGCCATGTCTTGACTAAATTGTTGCAGCGCTTCCATTGCTGCAATTCATCAGGTTTATCCCCACTTGGTTCTTTGATCGACTCATCAGCGAAGCCAATCTTGTTTTTGGCCGATAAGGCCATGCTCATGGATTGAACCCATGTGCTGTAGTTATCTTCTACCAAAGGTTGCGGGACAAGGATTATGCTGGGTTGGTCTGCATGATGAAGGTAGAGAGGGTGGTTGAGATTTTCCCAATTTGGCTTTGAAGGCATGCCTGTGTCGGTGCACTTCTTTTCGGTGTTGTCACCCATGGCTATGCCGCTAGGGTGATGTTTGCGTTTTCTCTGATACCATCAAGAGAAACTAAATGTGGAAGAATTGATTTCATTGATTAATTTTCACAAAACAAGTGTTACAGCTTTATACTAGAATTGTACATCACGATCCTATTCTATTGCCTACAATTATGATTAACCAAATACAAAACAAGTAAGTAAATAACTAAGTATCAATTTACAATATTGACTGTTTATTTTGTGCGATCTTCTATAGCTAAGTATCAATTTACAATATTGACTGCTTATTTCGTGCGATCTTCTTTAACATAGAAGTGTAGGGAATTAGAATTGTAGGTTGGAGTTTCTTGGATTTCTCCCACAAACTTCTCGTATTAACCCATAAAGACCTTAAGATATTGTCGCAACCCCAGAACGGAGCCCCAGGCCCACGACGTCGTTGAATTACATTGCATTGGAGATATACTTTCCCACAGGTTCCCGCGGTGAGGATTCCCAAAGACACGCGGAATCTGGCTCACACGATCAAGTTTGCGGAAGCGTGTAGCAAAACACATCAAGGTAAGCACCAATAAAATATTTAAGTGCCATAACAAATAATAACAAGGCATAGTATCAAAGAAAGAAGCTAACTTGGCATTCCCATAAAAATTCAAGTTATGAAACTAACAAGAAAGTAAGTTAAGTTTAGTTACAACCCATAAGAGGCCAATACACTTCTAAAAAAAAATCAAAGGAAACCCCAAGACAAAATGATGACGAGACTCAAGAACCCGCCCGACGTCTAGATGACATCGTCGTGCTGCCACTCTCTCACAGGGGTTGGCTCACAAGCCTCCTCCCGACGCTCCTCCTCAAAGGCAACATCTCCTGCACCTGGGCACCAACAAACAAGGGTCAAACACAACGGTTTGGCATGTAATCAATTTAGGTGCAAGCATGAAACAATAAACGTTTTAGAAAACATATAAGCAAATCCCTGATTTGAAATACTACAATGACTGAGATACATTTACAGAAATATTTAATCGAGCTGAGATACTAAAACAAACTAGCATGAGTATATAATATATCATGAATAGTCATCATCCACAAAGAGCCCATCTTTTCTCTATCATTTATATAATGAAAAGAGCAAGCACGCACAACAAGCACGATATACATAATATAATCACGACACGATTTCCCACAAAGACGGGAATTCCGGTCGTGGAACCGGACACGCACGATGTGTAATAAGTACACGACCAGTCTGCAGACAGTCCACATGTTTAAGGACCCCCAGACAGTGGATCAAACTGAAAGGGCAGTCCAAGCTCAGTGGTGTTTACTTAATTCATGAATGCACAAAACACGCGAAATACTATCAAAACTTGTCGAGATAAAAATGGGGAAATCACTTATCAAAACACGATGAACACGACTAGTAAAGGCATAATAAATATGCATAACACGCTTAGGAAGTGATCCCTTTTTTCTTGAAACAATTCTTCAAAACAAGCTTATACTTGAAATCCAAAACTAGTACACGATGGTACTTATCGTACCAAAACGGAATTCAAACACGAAATCTGACAAGCATGTGTTAAGGCTACTAATTGACCTTTGTGTAATTGGGACCCCAAAAGTCGGAATATACAAGAATTGGTGTCCCCGAAGTTGGGTTGCATTTCGAAGTTCCATTTACACAATGTCAAGTCAAAACCCTTAACATAGTCTAGTTTTTCAACCTTCGAGAAAATACAGAAATGAAATACTTCTTCTTCCTGAATCTGGCAGGGTCGCTCGAGCGAACTTTATAAGGCAATGACACTTCGCTCGAGCGAGACAGTTAGCTCGAGCGGATAATAAGTGCGCTCGAACGGACAGCTCTCTGTCTTGCTCCAGATTATACAGAGGGCAGTTCGCTCGAGCAGACAATATGGTCGCTCGAGCGGACAGCTCTCTGTCTGCGCTCGGACCAAACAGAGGCTTGGTCACTCGAGCGGACATGTTTCTGCCTGAGCTTGCAGAGTGCAGAAACTGTCTTTCTCTTGTACAACCTTCACTACATTTTTCTCCTTCTTCTCATCCATCAATCATATACAATCCCTTGAGCCTTTATGCTCACCAAGGGTTCATTTATCACCATTTCACACATCCAAATCCAATAAAACATAACCATGAAGCATGTAAACAAATTTAATGCACAATTTCTAAAATACAATGAAATCAAAATACACATGCATCATTTCCTAGAGAGATTACTTGCCTTGATCAATGCTAACAATCCTCTCAAGCACTTCACTCAAGCTATTCCAACACTACAAGAAAAATCCAAGAGAAATCCATTCAAAACTTAACAAAAATGAAAACAAAGAACCCATTTTCACAAAAAAGGGTTTTCAAATGAAAAACAAGATTTTTAAGAAGCCAAAATGACTCAATGAAGAATATGGGTTGAAGCTCTTACCTAGAAATGCCCAAACAAAAGGAATGAAGACAAATGGAGAGCTTTCCCAACCTTAGCTTTCAAGAAGAAGATATCAATAGGAAGCTTGAGATGAGAGGAAGAAGATGATGGTCTTGGAATCTTCTTTGGAGTCTTCTAGCTAGATCATGCAAGGTGAGGAAGATGGAAAGGAAAGAGGGGTTTTCCAGCCCTAGGTCAAAGAAATTGCAGGATTTTGGGAAAGTGAATGAAAAGGGAGGGAGAGGGGGATTAAGCTTAAGACCTTAGCAAATGGGGCCCAATTAACTTGAACCTTGAAATGGCCAAAACATGATCTTGTGGGCCTCGAATGACTTCGACGAAGAAGGATAAAACGATCCTCGAAATATCTAGTTTCCAAAAAGTATATTTTTGACATGGATTTGGGATCTCGAAAATTGTGTCAAGATTTGTGCATAAAAGACAATTTTACCTTCTTTGGGCCAAAACATGGGTTTTTGGGCTTCAAACATGAATGGGCCTAAGACGAAAGTTGTAACACCTGGAAAAATCATTCAATTGAAATCAAAATCACAATCACACGGAAATCGATACGATCCTCCCAAGCTTACACGTGCACTCAGGCCTTCCTGAGTGTGTCTGACTAATACTAAACGTTCTAAAAATTCCCAAAGCTATGTCCAAGACTAAAACTAATTACTTTTAACTCAACAACAACTAAACTCACTTAGAACTAAACACATACTAATCGCATACTAATCGAATTGGTCTGGGTCGGGGTCTAACAGATATGAAATTAAACATCTTATAATTTCATGGCCCTATAAAGAAGATAAATGGCTTGGATCGTGAATGTGGCACCCCAAAATAAAAAAAAATAAAAAAAGTGATTAATGGGGTTCGAACTCATTACTTGTCTAGGTGTCCTAGTTGTACTACTGCTCCATAATAGTGAGGCATATAAGATTTTATCACATATTGAGATGTAATCATTTTGATAGTGAAAATGGTCTTATTTACACATTAATATTGTCACACCTCATTTATTCATACTACATGCATGTGTAAAAAGAGGTGTGGAAATGGACTGTAAAAAACTTCCACTTCTCACACTTACAAACAGTCACACATACATGATAATTACATTTGATTATGCACCTGGTCGTGGGATGAATTTCATTGGCTGGTTTGATTTTATATTTCTTTTTGTTCCTCTACATCAAACCATTCAATTTTTTTTATTGAACTAGTAAACTCTAGAACCCATAACAGCTCTCTTCATCACAAGTTCATTATGCCCAATCTCTAACTTGGACTCCACCCAATATATTGACCCACTTCATTTCTTCATCATCTATCTCTTCACCTTCTGCTCAGCAATTGAGGAACCCACTCAGCCAATAGAAGTTGAACACTACCAACCTTCCTCTCTTTAGACAATTTTTTGCTAATTAGAATCAAAGAAAAAAATATATTCTCTAACTAAGGAGAATACTTTGGATGAGATGCCATTGTTGATGCAATCTTTGCTTCTTTGCTACACATCCTAAGAATGGTGGATTTGCATTATTTTATTTGAAAATTTTTATTCAGATTATTTTTATTTTTTTAATAAACATTTGAATTATATTGTTAACTTTTCCAAATATATTTGTTGTTGTTTAATATGAATGGAAGACAACATTAATATTAAATTGAAAACTTTTATTATTTTTATAAAGGCGGTTAAATTCAAATGACTTTGACTTAGAGCAACTCCAACAGAGGAGTTATAATTCCAAGTCAGCATGAGTTGACATGAAACGGTAAAAAATGGTATGTGGGGATGACCTCCAACAGCTACGGTAAAAATGAGCTGGAAAAGGCATATGTTGGTATGTCTTTTTTGGCATACAAAAGGCAGCCTTCATTTCTTATTTTTTTCAATATAATAATACAAGCCAGTGGTTCAACCGTTGGGTAGTTTGTTTTCATCAGCTGATATGATGCTCTGATATGATGGTAGTTAGTGAACGTTAGATTATAGTCGTTGTATTTTTTTTTTTTTACTTTTTTGAATTTTAATGGGTAATTATAAATTGTGAAAATTTGAGAAACTCTTGAGCTTGGATATCTATAAATTATGAGTGTTTGAAGTCTTTTTTTTCCTCATTCACACTATGGATTCTCAAATCTCTCAATTTCCTAATTTTTCTACCCAATATTCACAATCTTTTGGTGAGGCATCTGAACTCCCTACTAATGATGCCCCAAAGAAAAAGGCCGTTGGTCGAGGTGCCGGCTTCAGTATAGAAGAAGACCGTCTTCTCATCGGTTCGTGGTTGAACACCAGCCTGGATGCTGTGCATGGAAACGAGCATAAACTTGGGGCTTTTTTGGAACGAGTGGGAGAATACTATCACAACAATAAGCAATTTCCCAGTGATCGAACAGACAAAATGTTGTCACAACGATGGCAAAAGATTCAAGCTTCTGTCAACAAATTTTGTGGATGCCTTGCCACAATTATTTCCAGAAATCAAAGTGGCACGAATGAACAAGATAAGGTAAAATTATCTATATGTGTGTGTGTGATTTTTTTTTTATTCTTAATTTGATCTTACATTTAATTTTCAGATTGCATAAGCAAAAAAAATTTACAAACATCTATATGGATCAAAATTCACCTTGGACCATGCTTGGATCTTATTGAGGCACCAACCAAAGTGGATACAACTGCAGCAACAAGTACTAGAGAAAACATCTGTAAAAAGAGCAAAATCTTCAACTTCTGGCTACTAATCATCTTCTAATCCAAGCACTCCCATAAATATTGAGGAGGATGAGACAATTAACAATGCTTATGATCCCATGACGAGACCACCAGGCAGAAAGGTTACAGCTGTAGTGAGGATACTTGCTTATGGAGTTGCGGCGGATGCTGTGGACGATTACGTGAGGATTGCTGAAAGTACCTCCATAGAATCATTGAAAAAGTTTGTTCAAACGATCATTGATGTTTTTGGCAATGAGTACTTGAGAACACCAAATAGTACTGACATTTGTAGATTGTTATCAGAATGTGAGTGACGCAGGTTTCCTGGGATGCTAGGTAGCATAGATTGTATGCACTGGAAGTGGAAGAACTGTCCAGTTGCGTGGAAGGGCATGTATGCTCGTGGAGACCACCGTGAGCCTTCTTTGATTCTTGAAGCCGTGGCATCGTATGATCTTTGGATATGACATTCTTTTTTTGGACTACTAGGATCGCACGATGATATCAATGTCTTGGATCGATCCCCTATATTTACCGACCTCGCTGAAGGCCGAACTCCTCCCACCAACTACTCAATCAATGGTCATGAATATACAACTGGCTACTATCTTGCGGATGACATATATCCATCGTGGGCGACATTTGTAAAAACAATTCCATGTCCTAACGGGCCAAAAGCCACAAATTTTGCTGCAGCTCAAGAGTCCGCAAGGAATGATGTGGAGCGTGCATTTGGAGTGCTACAGGCACGTTTTTCAATTGTTCGTGGGCCTGCTCGTTTCTGGGATCGTCAAACACTTCAGCATATAATGAAGGCATGCATCATAATGCATAACATGATTATTGAAGATGAACGCGATCAAAGTCTTCCACCCAATTACGATGCACGAGAGGGTGAATGCAGTGACATTCCTGTGTCACGTGACCACACTACGGAATTTCAGGATTTCATTCAAAACCACTTGCGTATTCGTGACAAGAGTACACATTCTCAACTCCAAGCCGATCTGGTGGAGCACCTATGGCATTTCCAGGGTCAATATGAAGAAGCTTGTGATTGACTATAATATTATGTAATTTGATTTTACCTTTTCAATGAAAAATGAGTTTCAAGTACAATTTGTGCAATTCTTATTTTTTAATAATTTCTTACTTCAATAATATTTAAATCGTACCAAATCCCATTAAATATAAATAAGATATATGTAATAAAGCAAATGAAGATTAAATGAAAAAAGAATAAAATAATAATTTGACATCTCTATTGGAGTTGTCCAAGTGAGATGCCAAATTTACATATGCCTTTTTTGCCACATAAGCCTTTATTTTTTAAAAAGGCATATGGAGAAATAAAGTACCTGTTGGAGATGCTCTTAGGGCCTACGTGAAATAGCACATCTATGCTTTGATGTAGGGTCATTTTATTTACTTACAAGGCTCTTGCATATTGTGTAAATTTTTTATTATAAAGATTTATATAAAATTACTTAATTATTATACAATAAAAGTTACTTTCGGCATGTATAATCAAACAACCTTTAATGCTTTTACTGTTAAAAAGTAAATGAAAAGGTTTGGCTAACCAAACAATACTCTCTCTTAAAAAGTTACTTTGAATAAGTAGATTTTTAGAATCTATTTGAAAGAAAAAAAACATGTTTGAATTTTAAGAACCCAAACCAAACGTACCCTAATTCTCGATATTAAAACACATTATAAACAACACGTTTGAGTAATTTGTGAGAAACATACACCATTCAATATTCTTTTAGAGTTTTACCCGGGGTATGAAAATAGGAATTTGTTCTTAGTTGTCTAGAATCGAATGCCCCTCAGGCTTACGACCAACGGCTCTAAGATTTAATCGGGTGGGAGACACATTGGGTTATAAAAAAATAAAAATAAAAAACATTAATACAATAAATTTCAAATTTTAAGTCTTTATAAACTTAAAAAAAGTCCGTAAAAATATTAAAAAAAAATTCAAGTACTTTTAAAACCTTGGGTATGAAAATGATGATTTTTGACAAATGGAGCACAACAATTACACTTGCACATATGTAACATTTACATTCATGAGGAAAAAATTCTATAAAGACATGGATTGGAGGAGGCTGGATGGTCCAAGAGCTCTCTCTATCACTATAAATACAAAAACCTCTCACACCATCGAATCCTATCTCGCCTATTCCCTCTTCGATCTCTGCGTCGTGTTCTTCTTCTCTCCAAGGTAGAATGCGAGCTTCTTTCATTCTCTCTCTGCCTTGAAACCCTAAAAAGACCGTGTCTTTCTCGTATTCCCACCTCGAAACCCTAGCTTTCTTCATCTTTTTAACTTGTCTTCCTTTTAGGGTTTTGCTTGGGTGGGGTTTGTCATCAGGTTTTGGATAGGGCGCGTTTGGATGGTCCATAGAATTCTGATTTTGGGTGGATTCAGTAAAGTCGTTGAACTGGAAAAATTGGAGAAATGGGTGTTTTCGTATGATAAGATCTTGAGTTTTTTTGTGGTCTTCTTCTTCTTCTTCTTCTTCTTCTCTTCTTGTCTAATCTGAAAATAGGAGGTGAAACACCGTACAGATGAGTCAGTAAAGACTATTTTTAGAAGTCGATTTTGAGTAGACAATGATGTTTGGAGATTTTATTTATAGATTGGGTTTGTTTGTTTGTCTGTTGTTGTTATGTAATTGGTATTGTTATCATCATCTCATTTTTGTTTGGGTTTCAGGAGCCATGAGCAGCCGCTCTACCAGAACCCTTTATGTGGGTAATCTTCCAGGCGATGTTCGCGAGAGCGAGGTTGAAGATCTGTTTTATAAGGTTTGTTTGGAGTTTGATTTTATGTTACACAAATTTGGTTTTTTCTCAGAAAAATCATGTGTTATATTTTCACCCGTATAGACTATAGATGTCTGAAAATCATCCAACCCGTGTTGCATCTTAAACATACATACCATCCATATTAAGGTTTCTATTATCTTTTTCTTTATGTGTTCTCAAATAAGACAGGCTCAACTTACAGACAGTTTTGAATATGAATAGGAAGTTTATGGGGGAGGCCTGGTCACAATTTGGTTAATAGTGGCACCTTGTGGGCGCACCTTAATGCATTCAATCAAGGGGGAGTGGGAGGATAAAATGTCTGTCGAATATGGGTGTGCCGGTCAAACCTCCACAGTTTATCATAATAACTTTCAGTTTTGTCTTTTAGTTGAATGAGTTTATGACTGGAGTGCCATTTTAGAGACTGGTGGGGGTTGATAGTGTCAAGCGGTTAGTTTTTCCAAATGTAGTAGGCCCATGATTTGGTGGAAGGTTGGAGCCAATAAACACTGTCGAATAATTTTGCACAAGCATGTCTCTGCATGTCTTTGGAATAAAATCGTTATACTTTAAGTGTATATATATTATAAAATGAGCATTGTTACTCTTATAGAGACGAGTGAATCCCTTGTGAGGCTTATCTAGGCCCCCAGTGACCAATCAGACCCCCAATCAGACACCCCCTCTCTTCTCTCTCTTTCTTTTCCCCCTTCTCTTCCTCCTCTTCTCTTAAATGTCTTAAACTTAAACACAAGTTGTCACAAACTGTTTAACTTTCAATACATATGTAGACATATATATAAGTAATATATATAGGGTACTATTCAAGTGAGGGATTCCCTCACCATGTGGTGAGGGACACTCCCCTTTTTGGGAAGTTTCAAGTACAAAATGGACAATCTCCTTTTTGGGATTCCCTCACTATGTACTTGAAACTTCCCAAAAGGGGGAGTGTCCCTAACCACATGGCGAGGGAATCCCTCACTTGAATATCCCCTATATATATATAAGGTTATGTTCTGCTAGAAGGTATCTATCTCATCGGTGTATAACCTTTAAAAAAAAAGGAGGAGGTCTCTCTCATGGACTTGTGTGTGAAGTAACCTTCTTAAAACTGCCTGCATGCAAGTAATATTTATAGGGTTATGCTCTACTAGGAGGTAACTCTCACGGATTTGCATGAGAGGCAACGTTTTCCCAACCGCTTGGGAGTTGGGACACCCATGTCAAATCCACACCCCCACACTCACTAACCCCTAATGCATTGGATTTAGATCTCACTCTAATTTGGCACGGATCTAAATAATAATCAGTCAAATTAAATTTTTGAAAAACATAATTTAAGAAACCATTGGAATTTAATCCGATGGTGATTATTTTTCATAGAGTGAGTGCTAATTCATTGCCGGGGGGGGGGGGTTCCCACGTGGTGATAAAAGGTTACCCCTCGTGCAGAATATTACCCTATACATATGTACATGGTATGACACGATGCCTATACTGACTTAAGTCTGACGTAGTGCTCTGTCTGGTTTGCCCAAGTTGGGATGTCAAGATGAATTTTGAAACTATTTTCATTATCCCAAAATGAATTTTGAAACTATTGTCATTATCAAAGGATATTGTCATTATCAAAGGATCATTTCGACAAGTAAAATTGAAATATTTTTTCTGCTTTGAATATTTTGGTTCATGATTTTATTGTTTCTCACCATGCAGTATGGGCCTATTGTTGAGATTGATCTGAAGATCCCTCCTAGACCTCCAGGCTATGCTTTTGTTGAGGTAATTTTTTTTCTCAATTAACTTCTTGCCAAATTAGTTGGTATGAAACAAATTAGTAGTTGTTAGAACTCAGGAATAGTTGAGGATTTACCACTGCTGATGAATCCTTACTTCCATGTCGTCCTTATATCTCACTAATTTTTTGTTTCATTCAGTTTGAAGATGCTCATGATGCTGAAGATGCTATACGTGGTCGTGATGGCTATCCTTTTGATGGCCACAGGTTACGGGTTAGGCTCTGTTTTATTGTCAATTGTCATATGCATTTCATTTGGTTCATACTATACAGATTCTTTTATAGTCTATTTTCTCCTTTTCTTTCACTTTTAAGTTTTATCTATAGGTGGAACTTGCACATGGCGGGCGAGGTCAATCTTCTTCACATGATCGCTATAGTAGTTACAGTGGCAATGGAGGTAGCCGAGGTGGAGTCTCTAGGCGCTCTGATTATCGTGGTGTGTATTCTTGTTATCAACTGTATCTTTTGAACCTTATGCCTTTTCTAGGATTTATCCTACTCAACTAAATTTATTGAGATTTTTGTTATGCAGTGTTAGTTACTGGATTGCCTTCCTCTGCTTCATGGCAAGATCTAAAGGTAAATTTTAAGTTTTACTTTTATTTCTGTGTTTGGAATTTTAACCTGCTTTTGGATCTCTCAGGATCACATGCGTCGAGCTGGTGATGTATGTTATTCCCAAGTGTTCCGTGACAGGGGTGGTAAGTTGAAGTCAAACTTTGATTTGACAAAATTTTACTTTTAGTTCATTTTTAAAGTAAAATAAGTGAGTATAGAAGGTTTTTTGAATTGAACTGGGAGGAAATGCCTCTAGAGGGTAGTCACATTTATTCGTTACTTATTTTTTATTTTTTAAATTTACTTTTTTATTGGGACAAGATTGTATTATATTTACTTAGCAAATACTTCTATCAATTTCTTTACTTAGTCGAATACTTCTATCTATTTATTATTCTTTTTTTAAATGTAATGGACTTTGTAAGGTTTGCGACCTTACTGGGTCAGTTGGGCCCAATTACCGGCCCGTTGACCCATTTATTTTGATATTATTTTAATTATTGTTTTATTAGATATTTAAGTGGGTTTAGATGGTCAGCGAGTTTCTTTTAGTGTTAGAATAGTGCCTGCGGAGTTTCGTGCGATTCTGAGGTCGTTTGACCCTAGTAGGGGGTTAGTTTGCAAATTAGGAAAAAACTGAGTGTTTTTCTGAAAAATTCCTATCGCCGTGATTTTGGGTTCGTTGGAAAGGTCTCGTCGCGTTGATCAATTTTGTCTTCTAGCTCGTTGCGATCCGACGACCAGAAACCCTTCTAATAATTAATTCTTTCTCCGGACCCACTTAAAGGGTAACTTAGTTTTTTCCCCTCCCTTTCTTCTTAAACAAGAGATTAACCCTAATCTCTTTTCTTTCTTTGCAACGAACGATAACCTACCGCAGCTTCTTCTTCCTCATTTTTCCAAGGCTCCAGAACTCCTTCCCTGAAGGATTACTTCCGCGATCCGAGCCGCTCACCTTCTTCCTCGCGATCTCCTCTTTCCATTGACGTCAGTTTGGTAAGATTTCGCTCTCTTTCATCTTTTCAATCAATTCTCTTTGGTTTAGATTTATGTTAGATCTTAATCTTTTCCTCTTTTCTTCTCCTTTGCGTGTTAGATTGCGTTTGGTCGGGGTAGATTGAGGTTTCTGTAGTGGTAGGGCTTCTCCTCAGATTTCCCCAATTCCAATCTTCTTCTTGGTTGAGGCAAGTAGATCTACATTTTATAATTAAGCATGTGTGTATGTCTTCCATTGATTGGATGTGTTTTCTTGTTAGGTTTCCCTAATTCCAAGCCTGTTCTGTTATTAATTTGGGTTAATTTAATTTAATTGTTAATTTTAGTGTTAATTGATGTAAGTGGAAATGATGATGGATGGAATGGATTATTGGGGGAGCACGGTGGCTCAGTTTTGTGCAGGTGAATTTTTGGAATGGATTGGGTGAAAGACCATAAACAAAAAATGGGGTTCTGTATTTGACAGAAAGAAAAAAAAAAAGAAAAAAAAAAAAGAGATGCTGGAACGTTCAGAACGTTCAATGGCCACTGAACGTTCAGTGGCCACACCTGCGCATAGGACGAGTTGAGTAAAAAAAAAATGGGAAACGTTGATGGCCATGACAGTTGAATCAAAAAAAAAAAAGAAAAAAAAATGGGAAACGTTGATGGCCATGACATCAGCACAGAAGATGAGTCAAAAAAAAAAGAAGGGAAGCAAATAAACGTTGAATGGCCACTGTTGACATGGATGATGCAACTGTTGGATCATCCATCCGATGAATCGGACACCTGTTGGTCCGTCGCGCTTTTATATATATATATATATGTATATATATATATGAGGAATGCTCACACAGGCTGCAATTGTTCTTATTACAAGCTGGAGCCTGTGTGAGGCCAGGCAGATCCGTTGGGCCTCACACAGGCTCCAGCTTGTAATAAGAACAATTGCAGCCTGTGTGAGCATTCCACTATATATATATATAAAGGGTTAAACTTCTATGAGCCATAACTTCTGAACCATACGTTGGAATTTCGCGAGCCATATACCATTGGAAAGCTCTTTGAGCGTAGAATCCAATGATACATGTCTCGCGATGATTGGGGATCAGGTAAGGAGGTAGTTAAGGAGATTAATTATTAGACCACTTTCTTGTTAGTAACGAGATTGTTAGCCTAGGTTTGAGCCTTAGACATTGGAAAATTCTTGTCACGTCCCCCGAACCTGATTAGAAAATAAACCGGATCCGGGGAGTGAAATTTTGGGCCAATTAAATTTTTTTGCCCTTTTTGGCCCAAGGATCGTAAGTCCGCTGTGAGGATAATGTATTTCAACCTCAAAACATAAAACAATAGCGGAATTCATACATTGATATCAACAATGGATAATAAATCTAAATTAAATTTAAAGTTGCAAGCAACAATTAAAGCTAAAGAGGAAGTTAATTTAATTACTATGGCCATCCCATAAACTAAGGCCATAAAACAACATAGAGTCAATGAAAGAAAGTTCAACGAAGAATAACAATGAATTAAATAAAATCTAATGTTTGTCCCAAAGTGAGTCTCTCATGTACCTGGTAATGATGACGCTACTCTACGTCATCGGCACTCCACTCCCGTGCCTCCTCTGCTGGTTGAGGATCTCCTCACCGGCCTGCTCCTCGTAGTAGTACTCACCTGAGGAGTCTGCACACCAAGGAACCGAGTCAACGACATGTTGAGCAATAGATAAGCAAGATATAATTAAAACATAACATGCATCAAATATAAGAGTAATGACAAGTACAAGATCATATGAATACAAGGAACAATACTAGGCATATAGCATGAGTAAATATCATCAGAATCATAAACAGGAATCCTAGCAATACTAACAATCACCACTACCAATGTAATGCAATGCACAAGAGGGAGACTCCGTGGATGTCCAAGCCACCTCACGGGGTACCAGTAACAATCCTATCCGGACTACTGATACCAAAGTCCGGCTCCAGGGGGATCCAAGCTCCCAGTCCTGGGAATAGTAGCACGGTCCAAGCCTGCTCCCAACTATTTAACGCCATGAACGCCGTCCAAAGCCGACTGCCCACCCCGATGTCCGAGTAACCGGCCCATCAATAAACCCCAAACTGTAGCTGGCCATGATATGCAAATAATAATAATAATAATAATAAAGTGGTGTTGACACACGGGGAAAAACCAAGACAAGCAAGTCTGGCTAGCTCAGCAAACAAAGCATGTTCTTAGGGATTATATCATTCAAACAATACAAGTTAGACCATCCACACGATAATCCCTTACATTCTAGCTAGTCATGTTTATCAATACATGATACATGGTTCCTAAGGTACACTCTAAATCAGGTCCTTGTGCTAATTCTACAAGAGTTTATGTTTCATAATTAATTAGGTGTTTTATGCCAAGAGAGTGTACAAGGATACAAAATCAACGGATACGATTAACAAATCAAGGAGAGATTACAATCCAATCCTAGGCAAGTGTTGTCATCCATGTACCATATGTGGTGTAACGGAGTGTGTGGGGAATTCGAATAATCAATGTTTATAAAGAATTTCCTTGGTGTACAATCATGTTGAGCATTGATTGATTCAATTTCATACGCATTCGGTTAACCATACACAATACATGAATACCTAGACAACCCATCGAAGCACACCAAGCCACGTGCTACGATTTCAAAACCCCATTAATGGTCACATGAGAGTGGTTTCATGGTTTTCAATGTCTAAGGCCCAAACCTAGGCTAACAATCTCGTTACTAACAAGAAAGTGGTCTAATAATTAATCTCCTTAACTACCTCCCTACCTGATCCCCAATCATCGCGAGACATGTATCGTTGGATTCTACGCTCAAAGAGCTTTCCAACGGTATATGGCTCACGAAATTCCGACGTATGGTTCAGAAGTTATGGCCCATAGAAGTTTAACCCTTTATATATATATATATATATATATATATAAAAGCGCGACGGACCAACACGTGTCCGATTCATCGGATGGATGATCCAACAGTTGCATCATCCACGTCAACAGTGGCCATTCAACGTTTATTTGCTTCCACTTTTTTTTTTTACTCATCTTCTGTGCTGATGTCATGGCCATCAACGTTTCCCATTTTTTTTTCTTTTTTTTTTTATTCAACTGTCATGGCCATTAACGTTTCCCATTTTTTTTATTCAACTCGTCCTATGCGCAGGTGTGGCCACTGAACGTCCAGTATCTCTTTTTTTTTTTCTTTCTGTCAAATACAGAACCCCATTTTTTTTACAGTCTTTCACCCAATCCATTCCAAAAATTCACCTGCACAAAACTGAGCCACCGTGCTCCCCCAATAATCCATTCCATCTATCATCATTTCCACTTACATCAATTAACACTAAAATTAATAATTAAATTAAATTAACCCAAATTAATAACAGAACATGCTTGGAATTAGGGAAACCTAACAAGAAAACACATCCAATCAATGGAAGACATACACACATGCTTAATTATAAAATGCAGATCTACTTGCCTCAACCAAGAAGAAGATTGGAATTGGGAAAATCTGAGGAGAAGCCCTACCACTGCAGAAACCTCGATCTACCCCGACCAAACGCAATCTAACACGCGAAGGAGAAGAAAAGAGAGGAAAATATTAAGATCTAACCTAAATCTAAACCAAAGAGAATTGATTGAAAAGATGAAGAGAGGGAAATCTTACCAAACTGATGTCAATGGAAAGAGGAGATCACGAGGAAGAAGGTGAGCGGCTCGGATCGCGGAAGTAATCCTTTAGGGAAGGAGTTCTGGAGCCTTGGAAAAATGAGGAAGAAGAAGAAGCTGCGGTAGGTTATCGTTCGTTGCAGAGAGAGAAAGAAAAGACTAAGTTACCCTTTAAGTGGTTCCGGAGAAAGAATTAATTATTAGAAGGGTTTCTGGTCGTCGGATCGCAACGAGCCAGAAGACAATTGATCAACGCGACGAGACCTTTCCAACGAACCCAAAATCACGGCGATAGGAATTTTTCGGAAAAACACTCAATTTTTTCCTAATTTGCAAACTAACCCCCTACTAGGGTCAAACGACATCAGAATCGCACGAAACTCCGCAGGCACTATTCTAACACTAAAAGAAACTTGCTGACCATCTAAACCCACTTAAATATCTAATAAAACAATAATTAAAATAATATCAAAATAAATGGGTCAACGGGCCGGTAATTGGGCCCAACTGACCCAGTAAGGTCCCAGACGTTACAGACTTAATTAAAGTCCTATGGCTAAGATTTTTTGGAGTTGTGCATTATGGTTGTCTGTTTCTACAATTTGTTAGAAGACATTCATGTTTTTATTTTATTGTATTTTGGTCTGTGTAACCTTATCTTAAATTGTTGTCTGAAACAGAGACTGCATTTGGAAAACATGAGTTTCTGAAAATCTCTTTATTTTTCCTCTTCCCACATTCTGGCTATACCCCTCAAGTCTTGTCAACTTTTGTCTGCTTTGGATCATATTGAAGTATTTCCGCATCCTAATAATATATCATTTGTAGTTCATACAATTATTCTTGGTTTTCCTCCAAGTATATAAGGTTAATGATGCAGAACGGGCTACCACTCCACCACTGGTCCCACCCAACATAGTTTTAAGGATATTTATTTTTTTAGTAGCTTCCTAATTTTATTGTAATTAGGATTAGCATTCTGATTTATTTGGTTTCCTAGTTTGATTAGGATAGTTTCTATTATTAGATTGGATTTTCTTAGGCGCTAAGTTTACTTTGCCTATTTATATTTTGCATTGTAGAGATGATAATCTCAGATTTGAAATTAAGTAAAATTGGGATTTTCCCTTGGAGAGGTTTTCCTCGTGTTAGAAATCTCTGTGGAGATAATTTGAGGTGTCTTTTGACATGTGCTTCGGCATCTACGCAAGCCCTAACTCTACGGCCTGCATCAGTTAAGGGCTCTGTTTTTTTTTTTTTTTACTCATATTTTTATCCATCTTGTCCATATTTTGTTCTTTTGCACTTTATGTTGTGGTTATGCACTTACACTTCTCAGTCCTTTTTTGGACTGTGTCATGTTGACTTCTGTAACTACAGACGTATCCAGACTTTTGAAACTACAGAGTTCTCTCTCACCTTGAAGTAGTTTCATCATTTAAAATAAGTGTTGACTTTTGCAATTGTGGATAAATAGAACAGCTCTGCATTCATTCTCCTTTGATGCTTCCCTCGTATTTTTGTAGGCACCAGAGGCACCGTGGATTACACAAACTATGATGACATGAAATATGCAGTAAGTTTGTTGTTTTCTATGCATGTGTTTGGGATTTGCGAGTAAATTGTAGGTTCTTTAACCCTTCATATTGATATGGTTCTTTACTTACAAGGATGAATGGTGTGTTTACACACCATCATATGTCTTCTTTGTTGTTGACTTTGCAGATCAGGAAGCTTGATGATTCTGAGTTTCGGAATGCATTTTCTCGGTCTTATATAAGGGTATTGATTTCATGCTGTTCAACTCTTTTGTGATCTAGTTATTCGTCTGTATCCAATCAAACATAAACCCTTTTGTTTTCCTGACACAGGTGAAGAAGTATGAATCGAGGAGTGTATCTAGAAGCCGTAGTCGTAGTCGATCCTATTCCAGAAGCATAAGCCCTAGCCGCAGTCGCAGCAGAAGCAGGAGCTTGAGGTTTGTAGCTATTGCTTGGATCTGTCAATCTTACATGGTTGTTTGTTTTTTGTTCTTAAACTGAGAATTAAGTTACTTTGCAGCAAGCCTCCTAAGGTCAAAGCTTCTCGCCGTTCTATATCTAGATCTCGGTCTGTCTCCTCTCGCTCTCGTTCGGGGTCTTTAGCTCGTTCTTTGTCCCGGTATGCTATTTTGTTTTTGCCTTAGGTTTTCTTTTGTTTTATTAGAATGCATTTCTGTTATTTAGAAACCATAAAATAATAATATCTCCACCCCACATCAGTGCTTGTAGGATTTTTATTAAGTAAAAAATCTTGAAATATTACCCCCGCCCCTGCCTCCCCCCGCAAAAACAAAAAAGTCCTTATTTTGTGTGCATTCCGTACTCCACAAAGTGGTTCAGTTCCAGCTTCTGTTCTTCCTAGACTCAAAGTACTATCATTGAGTGGGGTCTCAGGCTAAAGAATTTACACCGGCACGTCATAGTCACATAGGAAATGGATCATGAACACAGGATTATAGTTAGGGGAGGATCTCCCTAGTGAAGTGAAGAGCTACAGATGGTGCCTTCATTGGCCATTATTGGTGTTCATATAATACATATCCTTCATTTGGATACATTTTAGTCTATTATCTGTCCCATACTGGCTCTCATCACCTTGATGTGCTGCTTGTTTTGTAAAGTGTTCTTCCAACTATCTGTTGCGTTCTGGCCTCGTCACCTTGACGCTTCACTTGTTTTGTACAGTTTTCTTACAACTCTCTCTCTCAGTGGAGGAAAAAATAAAAAAGGACTCATGCATTGTTGTCCAGGAACTCTCAACTAGCCCAGAGCTTCATCCTGGCCCCTTGATTATACGTTCTTTTTAAGACGCTGGAGCCAGGTTACCATTTTACCGGTTTGGATGGATCCTTCCACCATTTAGAAGATTCTCTAGAAGACTGGGTTTTGAATGTAATTGTTGAGTAACTTTTAGCATAATGGCTTAGATCACATTTCCAAATTATAATGCCACTATTCAAGATTCTGTTATCTTGTGTCAGAATCTATTGTAAGAGACAAACACCAGGCACTAGTATGGAGTACACCACATTTTCTTATTTATCAAGTATCATTTGCCTATTACTGGTTTAAAATGGGAGTTGGAGATGCAAATCGCATGTTACATAGAGAAATTCTGACCATTATCCTCAAACAAGTGCTAGTGCACTCTCTCTTGGCATATGAGAATAAGGAGAAGCTGATTTAGAGAAAATATCAGATCAGGAATGGAAATTCCTGTTTTGTTCATAAAATAGTGAGCATTGAAGTACTAAAAAAGATGGAGCGTTCCTTTTTTTTTTTTTTTGTGTCTCATTTTTGTTGTGTTTTTGGGAGCTATAGCCTTCAAGTTTTAGTTTGACAGCTCATTAAGCTGTGAATACTTCATTATGTGCTAGTCCCATTTTTTGGCATTTTTTTGGCATTCCGCTGTATATTGAAAAATTGAAGATTTCCAAACTTCAATGAGTTGTACATAAAGCAGTGGAGAAGTAGAAGCCAGAGAGCTGATGCTCAGATGGGAAGGGTTGGGTGATTATTAACCCATAGAGTCCATTGTCATTTATACAGCTTAGTATCTATTGCAATATGATGGGTTTTGTGCAGTCCACTTGTCTTTTGTTTTGTGTTCTTTTTTAGCTTTTTGGACAAAAATTGTGATGGTTTTATTGTGTGGCATAACTTTTCTTTCCACGTTATTTTTAACTAGAAGCATACCGACATTCATACCACTTCGCAAAAGGTTGATGTATTGCCACTTCTAGTAATTTATTTTCATTGTCCTATCCTCAGTGTGTTACGTAAGTCACTGTGCTAGGTCATTAAGCTGGAACATTTTCGAACCGAGTGCCCTGCCAAATTCTGGCAACAAAATTTGATACACCCGTGTGTCATGTATACTCCAAACTTAATACTCACCCATCTTCCATGCCTATCAAAACTTGTCTTGCTGGTTGCAACAATTTTGGACCAAAAGCTGGGTTGCTGGTTCTTGTTCCCTTTGTGTTTTCAGGCGTGTTGAATTTGTGTGTATTGATGGATAGATAGACTGCTAAGAGTATTTAAAGCCGAGTGGGCTGATATGCTTATTCCATTCTTTCTTTATTTTACTCCCTTCTGTTCCACTCTGCTTTCTCCACTTGAAATTTGTTTGCTGAAAAGTGGATTTGGGGATAACTAAGAATGAGCATACCAGGTTACCAGATTATCATCCCATGTTTATGGAAGTTGCATTGTTTGTTTTTTTTAGATAAGGGATTATGCGGCGATTTGGGGATTGCATGTTAGGAACTTGATGGGATTTGGCGCAAGTGCCTGGAACACAATTTGGTTGTTGAGGTATGCTGTTCCGTAAATGAGCAGCTTTGGAAACCAGAATAATATTACTCACCTCTATATTGTATTCATAGCGGATGCCCAGCAGGATGTTCATTGCTGCTGATTTGGACAGTGGATGGATTGCGATTAAAGCTGAGTATTGTGAACTTTATGGTCTGGGAACTCACCAGTCAAGCACTAGAGCCTATGCATTTTCTCCATCACCCTACTAGGAGTTTTTGGTCACTGTTCTCAATGTGTTCTGATGGTATAACCGGAAAAAATTTCTGCCCCCTATATTATCTTAAATTTAACTCCTTTGTGATTGCAATCTTCACTTCATTGGTCATGGCAACATAAACTTTTTCTGGGTTGACTGCCATTGTTTTAATGACCTACTGGGTGAAGTTTCCCTTTTTGTATGTACAACTGTTGTAAATATGGTGTCTGATGCTTTTCTCTGCTGAGTCTTTGCCAAACTTCTTGGCTTCTTTATTCTCTTCAAATATGGTAACTCTGACGTGGAAGAGGCGTCGAGGCTTTTGGAACAAGGTGTTAAAGCAACGTTGTGGATACTGAAATCGGTTATTTGGAACTTTTGCAGATCACAATCAAGATCCAGATCTCCATCCCGTTCTGTAAGTAAAAGATTTGAGTCGTAGGAAAGTATGAATTGCAATTGTTTAAACTTTTTGAGATTGGGGCTAGTGCCACTGTTGGCAAGTCAGAGGCAAGTTCCAAAAGTTGTGTATTCATCATCTTATGATCTACCAATGGAGCGCCCACTGAAGCCATTGTAAAAGGGGGAAGAAAGTCACAATTAATAAGTGATGCTGCTTCCTAAATCTTCAATTAATTCATTTGTTGTCATGAACATTATCATTCTGCAGCCCCCTCGCAAGGAACGTGTCAGAAGTTCAAAAAGGCACAGACCCAGTCGGAGTCGGAGCCGGAGCCTGTCTCGGTCACGTTCACCTTCTGTAATATTTTCTCTCTAATGTATTTATTTTCTGTTTTGTTGATGACGTCTTACCCTTGTACTTAAAAAAGGTTTTTGGTTTTATATTGGTTTGATTGTCAGGTGACATCTGACCGTAGCCGCTCTTTCGATTCAAGAGGTCGTTAGCTATCTTTCTGGAATCATCTCCATATATGGTGATTTTAAGTGCTCTGCTGATGAACAATGATATGCTGTACTTCCTTTTCCACCCAGACTAGCTGAACTGTCGGTCTTTTGATTGAAATTTCTTTAAAAACTTTGTACTAGTGTTGCTATTATGACCAAATGAACTTGGCAGACCTTGTTATATACTGCTGGCCATATGTGCTTAAGCTTTTGTTAGACCTTGGCATTTTCTGGTCCGAACCTGCATTTCTCTGTATTCATCAATATTCATTCATGGGGATCAAGGTGGATGGGGATTTTTCTTTCTTTTAGGATGTCTGAATCAGATATCATGGTCAGCGCCTTTAATTTAGAGTGTCCAGTCTTGGATGCATGCAAATGTTCCCACAGGAGAGTTTTGCCATGGTGGATATGGGATATTATTAGCATCTATTTTTTTTTTTTTTTTTTTTTGTTTAATTTTTCTCGAACTGATGATGACAGGTTGATCATTATTTTCCCTGGTCATCTTGTTCTGGTTGCATGTGGGCTCTGCAGCTCCATTTCTTTGAATGTAGCTTTTGGTTAAACTGGATCATTCTGGTTTTGGTGGTCCATCGGGGATTGCAACCTTCTCTTGAATTACTCAGTGTTTGGGAATTTTCAACAGTTGTCCATGGAGCATTTCAAAATTTCCTGTTTCATAAGTGGGATTTCTGAAATTCAGCCTTAAGAAATGTTACTTTTGCTTTTGAGAAATTTTAAATTCCAGCTTCCAAACGCTCGGTTGTAGTTGAACTTTTGTGAATTGAATCCTGCTTTTCTGAGAATTTCAGAGACCAAGTGACTTCAGAGAGGGCTGATTTTTAGAATCCTAGCATTCAAAGGGAGAATTCCGAATGCTCTGGGGCCATGAATACATCCAATTCTTGTCCTAGATACTTCCGAACAAGCTGGCCAATATAATTAGTTTTGAGAGTTCCAGCAGACAGCCCATTAGGTGATACTATACAAGTAAATTAACATCAATGGTATGTTTGTTTGCATTATAATTCGTAGGGGTTAAATACATATAATTCATACTACAAGTTGCAAAAAATGAAGATCAGTTGTGAATTTTTAAAACTGAGAATCAAATAACCCTTCTTTTTAGGGAAATAGAATAAAAATAAGATGGGAAATGAATAAATAGCCATTGACATAGTTTATTTCCTATCTTCTTTAGTAACTATTTTCATGGAATGTGACATTCGTTTGGAAAGTTTACATATGATCATCATTTTTAACTACTAATGGCATGAATTGTATTAGATTGGATGACAGCGTTATTTTGTATCGGTTTTTTCCCCCTTAATCAGAAACCTGTGAATGAGGGTTAGGTTTTTTTTTTTTTTTTTTCGGGAAATCAAGTTCTAAGGATCACCAATCGATGTCCTTGATGGAGAACATTATTGAACTTATACATTGGAAGGTCCAATAAATCACAAATTCTTACTTCTGACAGATGATCAAAGGGGCATTACAGAAACGTTATAACCTTGTGTTTGTGTCTACAATTTCTGTCATTGATTTCTTATTTTAAGTGCAAAGCTTACCATTAACCTACAAGCATGGTGCACGAGTTATATCCGAAACTCAGGTTAAAAGAGCTCTGGCCATTCAGAATCTCCATCCTGCACGAAAAAGCCCTGCAGAATGCAGATTCTATACTGGCCCTTGTTAAAACTGATATTTTGAATTATTGTTTGCATTTGTCCAAAAAATGAAGGTGCTTTCTCGAATAAAGTTTTAAAATTTCCTGATAAAGGTTCCTTACGCGAGCGGTAAGGAGCGACAGTTTTCACTTGGCTGCTCAGATTATACGGGCTTTCTTCCCGCGTGTGTGGGCTCCTTTCTAACATGAGTGGGCTGTTTTCCCGTGTGTGCGGGCTCTCTCTTGGGTGTCAGCCCCTTGACTTGGGTACCAAAAAAAACCTTAAAGATTTCCCATCAAACTTAAAATTACATGATAAAATTGAGATAGTACTGGAGTGAAAGCAGAAGAAAATCAGTAAATGTAGCTTTGAACGATATTTATATTTAATTGTAATTATCAGTCAAGTTTCTCTTTCTTGTGATTTCCTGGAATATCCCAAGACAGGGAAGTGGAAAACTTTAACGATATCTGTGACAATGGTTAATAACTTTTATTACATTACTTATGACTGAGGTCCACATTTTTCTGGTCAATGAGTCGACTCAGTTAAATTTGGCCAACCAACTTCATCTGACATTGAGCAATGTAATAAAAGTCCCTCATATTTTTTTTTTTCCCTCTTTTGTTGCAACCCAGTACCCACCCTCCTATGCTACCATAATTATTTTTCTCATGGCACTAGAACTTTGATCTCTCTTTCCAGCTAAAAGCTACTCAGGACATTTTTATGGTACTGGAAACTGTCAAGCTTTGAAGCCCATACAAAGTTCTAATCAAAGAACTTTCCATTCACTTCCCTCAAGTTGCATGCATTCAGGTGGGTCCCAGCGGCCTCAGCTATAGGGACTCTTTAGTTTCTCCCACAGAGGCATGTATTGCACCACATTTGTTTACCATGCTAAGCCATGGCAAATCTGTTTCTAATGAGAAAATCCCACAAGGCTAAAGGTGGTAGCAATTGATATTACTTATTCCTTATTTGCTCTTTGTTTATCATTTCCTGCAATTTATAGAGCACTGATAGAGGCGCAAGGGGGCGCCAGTTTGGAGGACTCTCTGAACCTGTTTGTTGGAATTAGATTACATAGAATTTGAATTTCTATTAATTCATGGTCAAATGAGCTCCACAATGGACTTTAATAACAGGTGAAAGGTGAAGGATACAAGGTGAGGGGGGAAAGGAAATAAAGTAGAGATGTAAATGGGACCTCGACTTTCCCAAGTATTGAATTAGGAGGGCTGACATAGTATTCATTTCCCATCTTCCCTTGTCTCAATTTTCATTAAAGGGGATGTTATTTGATGGGAATTTTTGTATACACCTTTAATCTTCATTTTTAGCCACTTACGACATGAATTATCCCAATTCATATGTACTTTAATGCAAACAAACAAGCTCAAAGGAGGTTTTCTGTGCAGGGAATTTTCGGATTTCCTGATTGCTAGAATTAAAAAATCCAGCCTCATTCACTTTTTGCCTTGCAAAATTCTCAGCATTCTTAAAGTTTGGATGCACTGGAAGATTTGGAAAACTTGTTGAGGAACATCATCTGAAGAATTCAGATTTCTCACTGGGAATTCTCTAAATTCTAGCAAACAAAAAGGTCACTCTACCATTCAGCAAGTATCATTCCCAACTGTCTCCACTCCACTCCATGCCCTGCAGTTTGGACCAATCATGATAACACTAGGGCACATTTTGCAATGATCTGAATATTTTGCAATGAGAGGATCTGAATATTTTGCAATGAGAAGAGAGAGAGAGCAAATGAAACCAACTTTTTTGTTTTTCTCTCTGGAAGAATTTTATTCTCAAGGCCAAAAACCATAGGAAGCACCAAACGATTGTTCCAGTTTCTGGTGTTACCCAGACCGGATTTGTCTGACTTTACAGACACTCGGAGCATATAAATATATCATGTACTACAAACACTGAAAGACTCTTACCAGTTCGGAGCCATGTTTCACATAAATGGATGCATCCGAGTATGATGATGAACAGGTTGGTAAGATGTGCTCTCTGCCCAACCTTGTGATGATGGCCTATCAGAGCCATGTCTATGCCAAATGCCTCCTGTCCTGCTCCCAGCATCTGATCCACTTGCAAATGGGCCCCACCATCCTGCCTCTCTATCCACCGCGACCAACGGAAAGGGCGTTAAGCACTCTCTTTCCCATGCAAAGAAACGGTTTCCTCCAGAACCCTCCACATCTTGGTGGCTCCGGCCAGATGGTCCTGATGAAGGGAATACATACAGGCTAGAATGATCTGAAGATGATGATGTGGGTCCAACAGGAGCCAGGCCCCTGGTACCAAGTCTCCTGATACTAGAGGGAATGGGAGCCCGAACACCTGACGAGTTGGATTGATGATACACATGAAGACCATGGGAGGCATGGGAATGAGCTCTAGAGTTGCCCGGGTAGGGTGGGACCATTGAGGAGAGTACTGAGCTTCCAACTCTAGAACCAGACCTGGAAAAATGAAAAATGAAAAATCAGTGAAAGCACAGATGATGAATACATAGAAGTAAAATACAGTGACTATATGCATGCATATGGTTAGTTTGAAGCAAGCTTAGAATCCTATCCTGCAGTAAATGTATCACTATTTCCCTGCCCATTCCATACATTTTTGCTAAATGGTTCTGAAATTCATGCCATTGATGTACAAGGCAACAGAGAATGGATAATGCCCCGAAAATCTTCCAGATCAAGTCTCCAAACCCATTAACCTTTGAATTCTATCCAGATCATTACCCAGAACTCTCCTAAATTGTCTATTTGGAAATGGCTAATCAAAGATCTTCTGATTTGGAAGATTTTTTGGATCCCAGTCCATGGTGGGATTTGTCAGATCAATGGATGGACCACATGCAGGTCTCAGCAAACTAGACTTGTGTCGGGGAACTGGACCCTATACCATAGTACACTTCTAGATGAATACTCAGATACTTCAACATGGCCAACAAATCCATGTCGGACTGATATAACCATACTCACTACCATATCATTACTACAAGGTACAAGTTTAGCAAATCATCCTAAGTCCATTATTTCATATAGTTCTATTAGTTTTCTTACTTTTAAATATAAAAAATGTTACAAAGGGATTGTAAACAAGGGTAATTTCATTAATTTAGAAATGTTCTCTAGAAAAATTCATTTAGCATGTTCTCTAGATTTCCGAAGTGTCAAATCCCCCAACCCTATATCCGTGTTCACATTCATATCCTAATTCAGGTTTCATAGCTTACTGCTTACTTGACCCCTGATAAAGATGACAGAATAGAGGTGGCTTGACAATTTGTGGAGCCATGGGAGCTATGATACCGGATACTTGTACAAGCCCAATGTATCCGTATCAAACCAATATGACAATTGTACTGGTACACTTGATACTACGCTGATATACTTCTAGGGAACAAGTTTAAGATATCCTACTTATAAAGTCCATTATTTCATATAGTTCTTTTAATAGTTTTGCTTCTCACCATAAAAAATGCTAGAGAGTGACAAAAACAATGATAATTTCATTGATTCAAAAGTGATATAAAGGGAAAAAAAACCTAGGACACCCGTATCCATATCCGTGTCCTAGATTTTCAAAAGTGAGTCATCATATCCATATCCCCGTATGGGCATCATAGCAAGGGAGGTTTATGAGGTGCTAGCTTCCTATTTTGGATGACTTTTCAGCAAGGAAGTTATCTGTGGGTCCATGGAGAAAGCTTTGTGGCTTGAGAGGGGCTTCGTAAAGTAACAAGTTTTTCAGGCAACCATGGAGCTGTTCTTTTCTTCCTTTCGTTTTCCCTTCAAGAATCAAACGCACTCACATATCCATATCCCGAAACAGTTGAGCTACAACTAGGGGCTCTTTAACATGTCTCTGTTCAAGACACTAGTGAAGGTGAATGATTTTGAGCATATTCAGCTAAAGAAATTTTAGTGAATCTCCCAGTCCAAAATCTCTCTTCAAGATCCTGGTCAAGGTGATGAATGAATTTGAGCATATTCAGTGGAACTTCTTTTGGAAGGCAGCTAAAGATAAAAAGAAGTTGCACTTCATAAAACGAAGTTACACTGGATAAAAATGAATTTGAGAATCCTTTCTCCCTCCCTCCCTAAACCCTCAAAATAAAGAAATAAAGGCCGGAACTTGATCGGAGCTATTCAGCCCAAAACCACAGATTTTGGCAAAAAAAGAAAGAAAAAAATTCAAATTTTTGAGATTATTATTATTTATTTTTTTGTGCGCACGAGGGGGGCAGAAGAATTCGTCAATTTCAGCCAAACAAACCAAAATTTGTAACCATGATTCTAGCATGCAGCATGTGGCATGTGGATAGAAAAGCAACTAAAGTCAGGAAGCAGGCTAGGCTATCTCCTCCGCTCTTCCAGACAGGAGTCGAACTCACTCTTTCCCCATTAACAGTGCATTTGGCATCCCTAACCAGCTTAGTTACAGCAGGGGATGAGATGGCTGATTCTTTAGCCATACAAGGAATTGATTGGATTGATGCTTGTGTAGACCTTCATGCCTAAGGTGTTTTAGTTTTTGGACTGCTTTCTTTAATTCGCTTTGTATAGATCTCTTGTACCATTCTCTTATCCTTGCATTTTGTCTCTGCTTCTATTCTTTAATAAAATTGTTTTGTTACCAATAAAAAGAAAAAAAAAAAAGGGTAAAAGAGTAGAGGTAGTATCTGCAGATCTAGATATTACTTATGATCATTGATAGAACATCACAGACTAATAAAATGCCACAAGTACTTACCCATGACTGAGAAGATATGGATGCATGAAAGATCTTGTTCTTGGAAGTCCATCTGAATCAACCCTTGTAGACCTCACTGTTGCAGAGGAATCGATGCCATTTATGTGGTTGGCAGTGGGTGGGAAGAGAGACTGGTGGTCCCAACTGTGATAATGGAGATCAGCTCCAGGAAAAGGATGAGAGGTTGGGATGTCATTGGTGACAGAGTGACCACTCCAGTGATGATGGAAAGCAGGGCTATCAGCAGCATTTTCAGCAGAATTTGAGGACAATGGTTGAAGTGGCTGAAAGTAGGCCGCATATGGACATGAATGTGCAACCAATGAAGCAGCAGAATGCTCGGCAAAGATGGCATGATGTCCTAAAAGATCATGATCTGAGTAGAACAAATCATGATAAGATTAAGAAGGAATATGCTACTACAACTACTGATGATCTGTCTGGAGAAAAAGCATGATGATAAACATAAAATCTCAGAAAATTAAGAAAAACCTACAAGCAATTGATTGAGATTCCCCTTCCCTGCAAGAATGCATAAAACAACAAAATGTAAGTGAAAATTTTATTTGGCCCAAACTGTGAAAAATAACAATGAAGAGGAAAAATAAAAATAAAACAATATTTTGTTCTGAGAGAGAGAGAGAGAGAGAGAGAGAGAGAGAGCGAGCGAGCAAAGCTCACGCCGGGGTAACAGAGAAAGTTAAGCATTTGGGACGTTGAGAGGTTTATGAATGTATGGGATAATGTAGTGCTGTATTGAATTCATGGAGAACCAAATACTCAAGCTGTGAAAAATAACAATGAAGAGGAAACATAAAAATAAAATAATATTTTTTTTCTAAAAGAGAAAGAAATAAGCAGGAGACAGTGAGCAAAGCTCATGCCGGGGCAACAGAGAAAGTTAAGCATTTGGGAAGTTGAGAGGTTTATGAATGTATGGGATAATGTAGTGCTGTATTGAATTCATGGAGAGCTCTGATTCTAAGCTGAATATTTACAACCCTATCTATAAAATTCAACATTATTACCATTGAAAAAAAAAAAAAAACAAATTGTATCATCATCATCATCATCTAAGCCTTGTCCCGACTATATTGAGTCGGCTACATAAATTCTATTTCTCCATTCTAGTCCATCATCAGCAAAATCCTCAAAGAGGTGGCACTTCTTTACATCTATCCTTCCTATTTCCGAAATTCTTGAATAAATTGCACTTCTTCATATCTATCCTCACTACTAACATCCATGTCCACTAAAGCCTACTCCTTTTTCCCTTGGAAAGCTGCACGAAAAAGCCTTTCTTCAACACTATTGCCCTACCTACAATGGGCATGTTCAAAAACCATCTCAAACGAGTTTCTATTAATTTATCACTTGTTGATGCTACCCATAAATAATGCTCCCAAATGAGCTAATTTCAGATCCGATCTTTTCTAGTTTTACCACATATCCATCTTAACATTATCATCACTGCTACACTCATTTTGTGCATGTGTTGCTTCCTGACTGACCAACATTTTACTCCATTAGTCATAGTTGGTCTACTCGTTCTCCTGTAAAAATTTGTCCTTCAATCTTGTTGGTATACGCCGATCACACACCACTCCAGAAGCAACTTTTTATTTTCAACCATCCCGCTCTTATCCTATATTCGACGTCTTCCTCAATCTCTCCTTACTAATTATATAGCCAAGGCATCGAATGAATCTCTTTATGGTATCTCTCCAGCTTCAATTCTCACAAGAGTTTCATCTCTTCTCATTTTGCATATTCCCACGAAAGTTGCAATACATATATTGTCTTTATTTATACTACTTGTTTTAAAGCCTTCAGACTCTAAAGTCTCTTGCCATCTCTTGAGTTTCGTATTTACACCATCTCTCAATTCATCTGCCAACACTATATCTTCAGCAAATTACATAAACCAAGATACCTCACCTTAAATATGAGTAGTTAACTCGTTCATAATCAATGTTACAACATAAAATCTTAAAATTGATCATGATACAAACCTATGGTCAATGAAAACTCACCTTTCTCTCCACAAGTAGTTTTCAAACTTGTTACCAGTTCCTTGAACGTCTCTATGTTAATACAACCTCTTGGGACAATCCCTTTTTGTAAAACCTATCTAATCAAATCTCTAGGTAACTTGTTGTAAGCTTTCTATAGGTCGATGAAGAGTTGAAGACCATATAAAGGTTTTTCCTCTTCTCTAGGTATTTTTCCATTAATTGCTTAAGAAGATAGCTTCCATAGTTGACCTCAATGGCATGAAATCAAATTGATTTTCAAATATCTTGTTCACTTATCTAAATCTTTGCTCCATTACTCTTTTCCATAGTCTCATAATGACTCATAAGTTTAATCTCACGATAATTGGTGCAACTTTGTATATATCTTTTGTTCTTGGATATAAGTACTCCAACACTTCTCCATTCATCAGGCAATTTTTTTTGTTCTTAATATCTTTATTGAAGCCCAATTAACCAAAACCATCCAATATCTCCTAAGCATTTCCAAGCCTCTATTGGAATGTCATATGGCTCCATATCCTTAATGTGTTCATTCTTGTCAACGCCCTCTCTACTTCTACCACCATAATTCTACGGTAAAAGGTGTGCACTGCTAACAAAGCATCCCCTCTCAATCCTAACCTCCTATAGAGTTTTCATTTAGAACTTCGTAAAAATATTATCTTCACCTTTCTTTAATACCATTGTCCTTCACTCAAAACCTTTTGATCGTCGCTCTTTACACATTTGACATGATCTAATCCCTACTTTTCCTCTTCTTCATTTTTGCGACTAGAATATATATTTGCCTCCTTTTTTATCGCAACTTATTATATAGGTTATCATATGCTTTGGGGGCTTTGCATGCCTTACTACTTTCTCAACTTCTTTCTTTCCCTTATTATATACTTCATAATTCTCTATATTCTTGGTCCACTACCAAACTTCGTAGCTACGTCTTTTTTGTTGCATGGCTTCTTGATCCTCTACACTCCACCACCGAGTTTCTTTATCAACATAGTTTCTCCTTCTAAATTCCACTGTCCCTCCTCGATAAATTTATGCTTGAATGTTAGTCTTTTCCTCTTTCAAAACTCCCCACCTTGTTTTGGGCACCTTTTATTTGCCACCCCTCTATTTCCACTTCCAATGCACAACTAAAACTATTATACTATGTTGTGTGCCAAACACTCTACATGAATAACCTTGTGGCCTTTACAAACTAACCGGTCACGTTCTTTGGGGAGGAAAAAGTCGAAAAAGTCTATCTGACACCTATTAGTTCCACTCTTATAGGTAAATGCTCATCTATTCTTTTAAAGTTGTATCTAAACCCAAAATATTAAAAAGAGACATAAATTTTACCATTTAAATTTTTTTTATTTATCCAGATTTTGACATCCAGTGCTAGAACGAATTTGTTTCATCTTTCATTTATTTTTCTAAGAGCGTCTTTCTATTAATAGAGTAATAACATATATTAGTTGGGAATTGGATTCAAGATTTGTGTAAAGGAAAAACTTTGAATTTTAATAAGGATTCCTGAGCAATGTTACGAATTTCTTTTCGGTGCGGCTGGAATTTCTGAGATATTACCAAACCGAATAAACCCCCAATAAGAATTCGTTCAGAAATTCGATCTTGTTCGGATGAGATCTTTGATTTTGTTCCAAAAGAAAAGATTTCATCCAATCGGGTCCAAGTCAGACGGATTTTTTTTGTTAGATAAAAGTTCGATCAAATCTATTTGACCAAAGGAAAAGGAAAAGGAAGTGAGAGAGAAAATAGGCGGGGGGAATCAAGCGTACCTGGTGCGAAATAAAACCTTGCCTTAGTCGCTTCTCATCAAACCCCATTAAAGAAGACCCTCGTCGCCGCTCGTTGAACTCCATGGAAGACGACCACCGTCGTGGCTCCTCGAACTCCATGAAAGAAGAGCTTCGTTGCCTCTCTCTCTCTCTCTCTCTCTCTCTCTCTCTCTCTCTCCCCGTTTTCATTTCTCCAGAGCCTTCGTTGAAAAGAAATTAGGGTGAAAGGGTTGGAAAGTTCAAAACTTCGAATGCCCCTTTTGCCCTTTAATACTAATCACTATATGTTAAATTAAAAGTGGAATCACACGGTGGGGGTCATCTCATTTGAAAATCCTAGCCATTATAAAATCCACATAAAATAAATCGGCCCTAGCCATATTAGCCTTAATTTGAGAAAAACTAACTATCCCATTAATAATTACATGGGCCCTATCATATATTCATATTTGATCCCTATATTTAGATAAATTAAATGTCCCGTTAATAATTACATATGCCCTAGCCATATTTGAACCCTAAATTGAAATAAATTAAATATCCACCAGGACATGGGCCCTAGCCATATTTGAGAACTAATATATGTTTTATATTTATTTACATATGTATACATATATACCTTTATATTCTTCCGAAATGTAATTCCAAAACATATCACCGAAATTCCGAACGACCGAAATATTTCACTTTGGCGACCTAACCGAAACACCGTCCGAAACAAATTTCTGAACACTGTTCCTCAGACCAATAACTTTAGTTGATTTTGCTAGGCCTGTGATTTTGTAAGCCCTTACAATAATGAAACATACTGGCAGTGTAAAGTTTAAAGAAAAAAAAAATTCTCTCACAATCACTGCTAAATTGTTCTTTGGTTCCCATTATTAAAGGCCAATTGATTTTTTCTAGGAGGCTCCAAATTTTTTTTATTTTTTATTGATTACTCCAAAAAAATTATATTGCAAAAGGAGGGATAAAAATAAAGTCAATACAAATAAGCTAAAGACCAATGACAGAGAAAAAAAAAACACATGACAAAGGTATAAGAGCATTATACCCTACCCTTAAGAGGGGCAAAAAGATTGCAAGAATAATTACAACAGGGCCCCTGTTTTTAACTGGTAACATGAACCCACAACCGCAAGGTTGCAAAAATGAGCACCTTCCACTGTGCCATTTCGAGGGCAAAATTTTTATGGAAATTGTTTTCTTAATGATGAGTTTACAAAATAAATAAATAAATAAATAACAAAATGGAGACTGATGATTAGCATCTGAAGGAGCAGCACCCTCCAAATTACAAAATCAGGTAACTGCCAGAAAAGCATATGCAGTGAAGAGCCTTTGCTTTGGCCATCACATCATCAATAGTCAATACCATTCCCTGATCACCTTACATGAGATAAACTAAATTAGTTGCTCTGCCAATCCTTTATTTTCCTCCATTCAATCTGAAAGCTGACATCGAAAATAACCTCTGCACCTTCACCAATAACATCTGCCAGATCCCCTTCTTTTATTTCATTTTATGCGGAAATTTTGCAGAGCTCTCTACATCCCACCAATAAAGCACAACTCTTGGCCACTTTAGAATCACTATACCCCATAGGCACAATGTAAACTTTTAAACAAGAACACTTGCTATCTATACCATTGATGACATCAAAATCCAAATTTAAAGTTTAAACACCCCCCTCCATAGTTGGGATTCTATCAAGCAGGACATTATCTAACTTAGCTCAATGCCCAATAGCAGTGATCCATCCTCTATTAATATAAGCATAAAATGGACTTTCAAACTCCATAGTTATCCTCACCCTCCAAATGACTTGGTGCTTGATACTTTCAAATAGCCCGTCGATTGAATTACACCCCATCACATTTTTGTGTCAATAATTTAAATTGTCATTTGAATTGTGTTAATGAACATTTGTTCATTCCTCTTCTCAAACCATCCACAAAGCCGCCGCTGCCAGCACCACAAAGGTCCAACCCCCTAGTCTTTCACATGACCAGCCATCCAAAACAAAAACAAACAAAACAAAGACCTTGGCCTAGCCTGTAACTCGGGATATGGAAAACATTGACTGTGGTGTTGCTTGCGGAATTTAGAACAATCGGGTCAGAGAATTTTCAAAAAACCGATGATTTCAATGGCATGAAGTAAAAAAGTCTGGATGGAAGAAGATATGTGATACATACAGCCACAATTTGTATCCTAAGAAAAACTTGAGAAAGGTAGTGCTCAATTGGGGTCACTGTAAGCTTAATACTAATGCCAGTGCTCCATCAGGCATAGGGGCCAACCCTAGAAGATGACAAAGGTGGATTAGTTCTTCCTTTCATATAGTTGGTACTTGTGATTCTAAGTTTCTAATCGCTACTTTATTAGTTTATTTATTCATTTATTCATTCATTTATTATTATTGCTGCTGCTGCTGCTGTTATTATTTTTATTTTTATTTTTATCTATTTCTTTTTTGAATTGGTAACGGGACTTGAGCCACAACCTAAATATTGCAATAGTGAGCACCTTCCAGTGTCTCAAATGCCTAATTACTACAAATTCTTGCACTGAGCATTAGACTCATCCCATCTGTCCGGAGTCAGCTAATGGTTTGCCCTACCTATTGTGCAAATTCAATCATGCAAGCATCTATTAGTGGTACTCAATCGGGGTCAATGTAAGCTTAATACTAATGATTGTGCTAAAGCTAGGACCATCCCGCATAGGAGTGAGCTCCAGAAAATGAAAAAGGCGGATTGGTTCCACAAAATCAATTATGTCGTATCTATTTTATTCCAAACAGTATATAAAATGGCAGAACAAATACAAAATAAATGGAGCGCAAGTCTAATAATTTCTCAGCATAGAGAGGATGATTTGGCCAGAAGTTAAAACTGAATAAGGCCCGATAGGTTTTGCTATTTGGGAGCATCTATAGAACAAAACAAAAGGTTTGACAAGGATAACTCTCATTAAAACAAGGTGGGAAAAGCAGACAAGAAAGTGAAGCATCGTGTGTGTTCTTTGAAAGCCACTTTGAATAAAGGGGAATTTTTATTATATGACAGTTAAGATTGCATTGTTATACAAAGTTGGGGAACTGAAACACAAGAAGATAGTGCCTAAGGTTGAAAGCCTGAGAGGCTGAGATGCATGTGTAAGATGGACATAACAAGGATAGAATTAGTACATCAATTACTATAAGGTAGCTCCTAGGAAGCACGAACACCTCTCCGGGGCCGGAGTGTCGGTATCCGACACGTGTCGGACACGTACACGCTCCGGACACGCTCCGACACATGTCGGACACGCAAAAAAGAGTGTCCAGTTTATTTATTAATTTTTTATATTTCGGACACGCTGGGGACACGTTCCGGACACGTGTCTGACACGCTGGGCCTCTTTTTAATTGAAAAAAAAATAGAATAAGAGGGCCATCCTTAAAAAAAGAAAAGCAAAGGGGGCTATTTGTAAAAGATCATAACTTAAAAGCAAAGTGGGCTGCCCTAATAGCATTCATCGTCCAGCGAAAGTGAAAAACGAAGCAGAAAAGAAGGAAAAAAACGATCTGGAAGGAGAAGGAAGAAGGAAGAAGGAAGAAGGAAGAAGGAGAAGGAGAAGGAGAAGATCTCCCAGGTACTGCTTCTTTTTTTTTTTTTTTTTTCACTTTCTTCCCATGATACAGACGGTATCTGTCAGCTGGGATTGTGGGACCCCATGGCCCACTTGATGAAGGATCGGGACCATGGATCGGAAGGAGGACCCATGGTCGACCACTGTAGCACTGGACCCATGTGCAGTGGGTCTCGGTTGTCTCACCAATTTGTGGCATCAGATCTGAGAGGCGGAAGGAGGACCACTGTCGACTGTCGACTGTTTGCTGTTTGTTTTGTGACTGGCTCACCAATTTGTTTTGGCCTGATTATTTTTTAAGATAAGCACGAGAAGACCTATGGAGGACCCAAAGAAGACCGATTAAAAATCAGTGGGACCCTGAACAGTTAGATCATGCACCAGTGAGCCTCACCTCACTGTTTTGGCCTGATGCCTTCCTTCTCTTGTAATTGTTTGCACATTTCTTAATCTGATCTTACAGTTCCAATGGGTTTTTGCTGTTTACATGAATCTGTTTTTGCTGTTTATATATCAAATCTGTTCTTTATATCAAATTATTTTTATTTTTATTTATCAGCTCTGCTTCTTCACCTCTGCGTGACAATGAGTTCCATTCCTGGCTCTGGTTCCAATGAAGAAGATATAAATAAGCCTATGTGGAAATATGTAACCAAGTTTGAGAAAATTAATGAAGGAGGGGGAAATATTACTTGGCAGTGTAATTTTTGCAATCAGATAAAAAAGAGCTCACTTGTTAAAATTACCTGGATGTGGGATTGCTGCATGTTCACGCGTTAGGACAAAAGATATTTCTGAAATGCAAAAATTAGAGGAAGAAGTAATATTAAGGATGAAGGCCAGTGCACCAAAAAAGGTACCTTTGCCTGTTCCTAATGTTTCAGTGAGTTCTAATTCTCTGAGTGTGAATAGTATTATGCACGGAGGGTTTGACGCAAAGAAGAGAAAGGCAAGTGGAAGTGGGAGTTCAAATCCAATTGAGAAGGCATTTAAGAATGGAGCTCGTGATCAATTACAAGCCGAGATTGCTAGGATGTTTTATTCTGCGGGTTTACCATTTCACTTAGCACGAAACCCACATTTTGTGAATGCCTTCTCTTTCGCTGCCAACAATCCACTTACCGGTTATGTGCCTCCGGGGTACAATATGTTGAGGACGAGTTTACTCCAAAGAGAGAAGGCAAACATTGAAAGATTATTGCAACCTATTAAAGGCACGTGGAGGGAAAAGGGTGTAAGCATTGTGAGTGATGGGTGGAGTGACTCACAAAGGAGGCCATTAATCAATTTCATGGCTGTTACAGAAGGTGGGCCCATGTTTCTTAAAGCTGTTGATTGTTCCGGTGAAACAAAAGACAAATATTTCATTGCTAATTTGATGAAGGAGGTCATTAATGCTGTTGGGCATGAAAATGTAGTTCAAGTGATTACTGACAATGCTCCAAATTGTAAGGTTGCGGGGCAAATCATTGAATCGCAATTTCCTAACATTATTTGGACACCATGTGTGGTCCACACCCTCAATCTTGCTTTGAAGAACATTTGTGCAGCAAAAAATGTTGAGAACAACCAATTGACATATAGTGAATGTAGTTGGATATCAGACATTGTTGGTGATGTTATGCACATAAAGCATTTTATCATGAATCACTCTATGAGGTTGGCCACGTTCAATGAGTTTATAACTTTGAAATTGCTTTCTGTGGCAGACACCCGCTTTGCTTCAGCGTTATCATGCTTAAGAGATTCAAACTTATAAAGCGGGGTCTCCAAGCTATGGTTATAAGTGACAAATGGTCTTGTTATCGAGAAGATGATGTGGGGACGGCAAGATTTGTAAAAGAAAAGTTGTTAGATGACATTTGGTGGGATTCCATTGATTACATTCTTTCCTTCACATCGCCTATTTATGATATGCTTAGAATCTATGATACGGACAAACCTTGTCTTCACTTGGTGTATGACATGTGGGATACAATGATTGAAAAAGTGAAGACCGCAATATTTAGGCATGAAGAGAAGCGGCATGATGAGTCATGTGGATTTTATGATGTGGTACACCAAATACTTATTGATCGTTGGAACAAAAACAATACCCCACTCCATTGCTTGGCACATTCTTTGAATCCCAGGTGAATTACTTTCTTTTATTCTTACATGTTACATCCTAATACACATTTTTTTATTATCAAGTAATTTTGAAATCCTTCTTTCTTTTGTCAAAGGTATTATAGCGACGAATGGCTTCACGAGAACCCGAGTCGAGTTCCTCCACATAAAGATGTGGAGGTTTCTAGAGAGAGAAAGAAATGTCTTGTAAAATACTTCCCCACTTCCGAGGAGCTCACAATAATTAATATGGAGTTTGCCACTTTCTCACTTAGAATGGGGGAATTTGGGGAGCATGATTCTTTACATGATCGATATCATATGGATCCAACGAGTTGGTGGGCCATCCATGGCGCATGTGCACCCATGCTTCAAAGCTTAGCTTTTAAGCTACTTATGCAGCCTTCTTCTTCATCATGTTGTGAGAGGAATTGGAGTACTTACTCCTTTGTGCACTCAGTGAGACGGAACAAGATGACGCCAAAACGTGCTGAAGACTTGGTTTTTATTCATTGCAATCTACGTCTTTTATCAAGAAAAACCCCACAATATATGCAAGGTGAGACTAAAATGTGGGATATTGCAGGAGATACACATGATTCGTTCGAGGATGTTGGGGTGCTTGAGGTTGCTAATCTCTCGCTTGATGAGCCAGAGTTGGAGGCCGTGGTCTTTACTGTTGATGTTGATCATGATCAAATTGATGGCAATGATGAGGCAATTGAAGTTGCATCAATTGAGTAAACTTTAGATGGAAATTTACTTCTTTTTGTATTTTTGGAATGGAGGGGAAATTGATGATGCTCCCTTTTTCTTTGAATGAATTTTATGGAACTATGGATATTTCATGTTTAATGATTATTAATTATGTTTCAATTTTGTATTGCTATTTGATAATTTGATTTGTTTGTTAGTTGGTACAGTGGTACTTGATTTTTTATTTATTTGATTGCTAAATTGATTACAAAGTTAAAATGATAGTATCTTTTAGTATATTATTAGATATATTATTATTATTATTAACGTGTCCCCGACGTGTCCGTGTCCTACTTTTTTGAGAAATGCCGTGTCGATGTGTCCGTGTCGTGTCGTGTCCGTGTCCCGTGTCTGTGCTTCTTAGGATAGCTCCAATGGAGAAAATCAATGTCACCAGATCCGTTTTGTGCATGGTTGGCCATGTGCTTAGAAGACCGAAAAATATTTCTTCTGCAAAGAACTGAAATGTTTCAAACACAAGGAACAAGGAGAAGGGGGCCAGGATGTAATAATAAGAAGCAATATGATGGATTTAGTTACAATAGAGAATACAGGCCTAAATAAGGATTTGAAGTAGAAATTTACAAACACATCCCTATAAATGGCAAAAGGCTTAGATGATGAAGATTATGATTCCTATCTATCCTCTTTGCAACAGTTTTGCAACACAAAACAGACTTTGCCCAACACATGCTTTCCACGTCATACCTTGGAACCTGAGATGAATTTTCTTTTATCATTTTTAAACACATGAAATTGGGAAAATTAAGAGTTAGGGATTCACAAATGCAGGCATTTGTACTCTACACTAAAAATATATGACCTTTATATTACATGTAATTATTAATTATTATTATTTTTTATTGGTAACAATAAGATTTTATCGAAACGAAAACAAATACTTGAGAGATAAAAGCATGCATAAAGACAGGTTTTAGGTGAACCAGTACAAGAGAAATGTACCAGCCACTGAACCCAGCCCAACTACATTATAGGAGCACTTCGATTACATGATCGATCTGCCCCTTGCTTAGCTAAAAGAACCAACCATTCCATTTGCAGATCTATCAAAAGACTGATTTCATTGAAAAAGAATTGAACTTTCCAAGACCTTCTCAAATCTCAATGATTTCACCCAGGATATAGCATTGACCGAGTCGCTCTCCACGACAAGCTCCAAAAGGAGGAGACAGCCAAGATACTTTTCTTTCTTCTTAGCTACACCAGTCTTCAAACAAACTCCGAAACTTTGCATAAGTGATCAATCATAGTATCTGAAAATTCCTTTCTAGCACTTATCATTTAGCGACCCTCAAAAGAACAAATGTTAGTAGATCCTCCCGTGTCAATTCTTTTCTATTAAAAATTCTATCATTCCTCTCTTTCCAGACTGACCAAAGAATGGAAAGAGGAATGATCCACCATAAGATCATACCATTTCCGAGCATCGGACACCCCATCCAAGCCTCAAACACCACCACTAGTGAACTTGGAAAACATCAACACACACCACATTCTTTGAGAAAATACCCCCAAATAAATGTGGCTACATCACAATGAATGAACAAGTGATCTATTGACTCGTAACTCCCTCCCACAAAGGCAACGCATATTAGAAATGGAATGAGACATCAACCCTTTTCTTCTTAATGTATATGCCGTCAAAAGCTTGCCCGCCACTGCTAACCAACAAAAAGCTTCCACTCTAGGAGGGACAAGTCCTGTCCAAATAGATGTAGAGGGAGATTGAACTTCACTAAAAGGATACATCTCCCGGTAGAACGACCTTGAGGAGAATAATCCCGCAGAATCTGGCTTTCAAATGCGATAGTCCTCTGAATCACTGGGAAAAGCCAACTGGTTACATGTAATTATTGATCGTCCCTAATTGCTCACTTCTAGAATTTACAAGTAATGCTTATTGTCCTCAATTATCTGGCTCGAGAACTGGTTCATATCTTAGGTTGCTCTCATTGCTCTCGTTCGATACCAAGCAATATCCGGGTCAATTGCCCTGACGCCTTTCAAGTTTCATTAGATAGATTTTGGTTGAAGGTCACTGATGACAGCCATCTATCAATAAATATTTTCCCTACGTGGCCTCCTTCAAAATAAAAAAGAAAGAAAATGGTAACTGAATATAATTAGACTAAAAATTGGTTGAAGGTCACTGAGGATCCAACACCTTAGTCCACCTATCAATCCTACAATGGTAGGATGATCAAATTCAAACCCTATATATTCTCCAACCATTTCGGAGCGACCTGTGTAGAAAAGTCTATAGATGAAACCAACCTAACATAGGTATTAGGAAGTTCATTATTCAATGCTTTAGAAATATTTTCACACCCTGACCACTTGTGATGTTGCTCCATTCTGCACAATCATATTAAGCTTGCATTGACCGGCATTCTCCTTGGTATTCTCTAATTTATATGTAACTACAACTGCTGCTTGATTAACTGTACAAGAATTTTTCTATCTCCGAAATTATGCCATTGATTTTCTCACTTGCCACTCCATTCCACTCCATGTAAAACTCATAAACCCAAAAGCTAAGCCTCAGTTCTTCCTCGAAAATCTGTAAGATGGAATGAAGGCATCTACCACAGGACCCACCTCTCTGAAAATTGCAGCAAGAACTGAGAACATCCCTGTTTGTGTTTCCTGCTTGGGCCAATTTTATTTTCCAGTTTCTCCTCCCACCTTTTCTTGTTGTAAGCGTGTCTAGGAATCCTATTAGGCGGGCATTTGGGGGCTTAATCTGTGATTCAGATGAGACTTCTATGAGATGTTTCTCGAGGCCTATGGATGTTTCAGGGTTAAATGGTGGTGTTGGTGATGCTAATTGTGGTGCGGCTAAGTGGCTAGATTAAATCTTTCCCACTTACTACTAAGGGAGATTCTTTTTTGTAAAATCTACGAGGGCAGATGGTAGAACATTGCTCTATGGAGGTTGGCAAGAGTTGTTGAGTGTTGACAAGATTAGGGATCCTGTTAGAGAAATTTAGATTTTTTTTTTTTTTTTTTTGTTCAGTGTCCTAGGGGTGCATGAGTGGAGTCTCTCTGAATGTGATTCCATGAGCCTTACAGCTGCCATGGGGGATGCTAAGTGGCCTGTTGATGGCGTTTCTAGCTTCAGTGTGTCGACTCATAATGGCACACAGGATGTTCCGTATTTCTTTAGAACAATTCATCATTCAAAAATAATAATAATAATAATAATAATAATAACTGGTGTAATCCTTAATAGGATTTGTAATGATCTCTGATATTGAACATATATTTATTAATAATAAAATCCCAACACTAGAAGGCTTCCACAATGAATATCACTCCAATCCACTTTTCACACACCCATCTTGCCATACCAACTTCCCTTCCTTACCCCCAAACAACTAAAACAGTTAGATCTAAACCCTAGATCTTTGATATTTAACAAGGTATGCATGCACTACACAGACTCTGAGGATCTTGCATTCATCCTAGTCCAACCCAATAAGGATGTCAAAATGTACCATTGAAGTCAGTGGGCTGTATGATCAATTATCTAACATGGATCCAAAATGACAGACTCTGAAATACAAGGATTTATCAAGAATATTAGTGGTTTTTATTCAATTTGCTTGAACTACTAAAGATATTTTTTGCCGCCTCTCTGTAGAAGGTTTTTTTTAAAAAAAAGCCTGAATAAATCATTGGAAGGCCTTTCACAGGGAGTTTTTGGCCAATTCTTTCATGGATTACAAATCCTTTTAGAGTATGGCATCGTTCACATACACCAAATACAGGATTAAGAGAAAAAGGTGAATGGAGAAAATTGAAGACAAACAAGGAAGAAAGATCCAGAAGAAAAAAGGGTTATATCGGTAAAAGGAGGGTTATATCTCCTTGATCCATCTTATCAGTCTCGTGCTCCAGTGCAGTCTGCATCAATTGTAAGTGAGGATGTTATGACATGCTCAGTTGAGACATGTTCCTCTGTGATCCTTCGGTCTACATGCCCTAAATCAACTCCATGTGAAAAATGCATTTTTCCACAGTGATTTATATAAGGAGGTTTATATGTCATGTCGTCCTGGGTTTTTTATGTAAGTGGGAGCCTAGTTCAGATTGTGGAATTGAGAAGGCAATATACAGGTTTAAAGTCACCTAAAGCCTGTTTCCATAAGTTTAGATGGGCCTTACAGAAAATCAATTTTGGAAGAAATACAACAAAATACTGTATTTGTCGGGAACTATAAGGCAGAAGGAAGAGGAGAAGAAACAGGCATGCATGTGTGGTGAGTGGGAAAGGGGGCAGCATGCCTGCATGTCATGCTTGCACGAAAGACCAATCCTGGCCTAGGTGTATATTATGCAAGAATGTAACATACTGAGTTACGAATAACCCATTACTCTAATACAGAAATACAAGTAACCGCTGCAGGATATGGAAAAGAAAGAAATTACTAAAAGAAACAGTGGACTAGGATGAAAAGAAACTACTCTTGTATGCTCCTCTTTTTCTTTTTTTCTTTTTTTTTTTTTTACAGTTTTTACTGCTTAGGCCTTTCTTTGGCATTGTTTTGGACATATAATCGGACAAGTAGGAAAGTAAATCCCTCACATTCAAGATTAATGTGGCAGGCGGAAATCTGTCTGTGGTTGCTGGCAGACCAGATAGACTAACATTTTCTTAAAGATAATCAGAATCAGAAAACATAAAAATGAGCTCCTGAATTATAATCAAAAGACTTACTCAAAAGATGAAGGAAGTCGCGCCAGTCCACCAAATGGACACCAATGTACACTAAATGGCTGCATTAAATTAAGAGATAAAAAGGGCATTAGAAAGGTTAAAAAGCAATAGACAATCACACAGGATATGTATATATTCTTAGGAAATGAAAAGAAATAACTGATAAGCACAAGCAAATTCAGCATTGAATGTAACAACCACAATTTTCAAAAACAGACCAAGCATCTGCACTTTAGTCTCCACTTTATAAACAAGAGAGCCCAGCTGAAGATACCCGCTACTTTCTAATATCAGATATTAGCACACAGACTTAGGTATCACACATGAATCTAATTTCAGAGACATTTCACAGCAATAGATGATGCCTCATAGTTCAGAAACACATATGTGCCAGCCATACCAGCTTCAGTATTTGATAACTTATTTCAAAAACACCACAAACAAAATATTTTCTAACATGTACGAGCTTCAAGGAAATATAATTGGGTAACATAATGCATTTAGATATTGAAGTAAGCATCAAATGCTAAAAGTTTTTTTTTTTTTTTTCCAGCATCAGTTAATAATGCAACTGCAGGTATCCAATCTCCAAAAAATGAAAACAAATGTGCAATTAATATTGTTCAAAATCAACAACAGATGTAACATCCAAATGTCACTTCAACAATGGTTAGTAAGCCGTGTTGTGCCTTTTATCCAAGTCTATATACAAATACACACAAAACTCAAATCTTCACGGCAGAAAGTAAAATTCAAAGGTGAACAGATGCTGGAAATAGTTAACGGGCATGAAGGCAACCAACTACTGGTTCATGAAACAAGATCAAAATCAGTTACAAACTTGTCTTACCATTTCTGAGTAACTAGGATCATACAGATCCTCTTCGTACGTCCAGTCATCCATGCTGTACTCTTGAAATGAGCGATAACCATTTGCATACAGCCATTGACCTTTCTCAATTTTGCGGCAATTAGGGCACTGCATAACTCCCTTGGCATTAAATGCCGAGCCAATGCAGTCTGAAAAAATTGTGAAGCAAAATTACGAGTGTGAAAAGGTAAGACATGCAGAATTAATGATATTCACATAAAAAATATGATTCATTTCAGATCTATACATTGATAGAAAAGCTCTACATATAGAAATTACATGAATGTGAATTAAAAAAGGAAAGAAAACAAAATAAATCCCCAAATTAGTAAACTTTGAAAATAACTCACTTTAAAGACATATTAGCTATAAAAGGTGTCCAGACCCAACCCTGAATTCAATTATTTCATCTGATAATTGTGTCGAGTATTGCATTTGGCGATGATTATTTAAATAATAAATATTAACTCAAGTTCATCGAGCAATTAAAAAAAATTATTAAATTGATTTAAATATGCCTACCACAGACAGCATTGGGACCCAATCAGTCAATTAAACTAAATAAACAAAATTTAAATGGTTAAGTTCTTAAGTCTGGTTAAAGTATATTTTAATAAAATAATTAAAGAGTCAAGCAGGGCTCGGTGGGACCCAATCAAGATCCCCACTTTGGATTCAAGTCTCTCACTAGGTCTCATTAGAGATAAATAAATAAATAAAAACTTAAAGTTCCTTAAATTAATACTAGTTCCCCCCGGCCTAATGAAATTAAGCCTTGGTTATGACCCAACCTTGGATTTCATGCCTAATTACTGGGTCCCATTTGCATTAAGCAATAGTAAATGGGAAAAAAAATGCCGTCTCCCTATTCCTTTTTTTTCTTCATTCGACCAACACAAAGAAAAGAAAGGGAAGAGAGAGAGAACAGAAAACGAAAGGAAGGAAGAGAGAAGAAGGACCACTCGATTTGGGGTTTTCCTGTATGTCGATGAATCTCATTAATCATTATCTATACTTGGTCGTGAGACTCACAAAAGAATTCCTAATATGTGGGTTTTATTTGTTCTCCTCATTATTATGCATTTATATATAGGAAATTGAGTTTTAATGTTACCAATAGCTCCGCATTAAGTAAATAGGTTAACCTCTTCCTCAACAGTATTTAAATTCCTTTGAATTTAACAGGCTATGGTATTCAATGATATTGCACTGTTTCCATTTTATTCGATGTCACTTTTCACTGAGACTGCATAGAAATCACTCTCTCCTTTAAGTTTATGTTTTAAATCCAACTTTTCCTTGTCTCAGTGATCATTTCCATGCTTCAAGTATTGTTGGTGAGTAATCCTTATGTGATTTATTACTCTTTCAGTTTTGCCTTTGCTTTCGTAATCATTATGTGATTTATTGATGCAGAACGGGCTATCACTCCACCACTAGTCCCACCCAACATAGTTTTAAGGATGTTTATTTTTTAGTAGCTTCCTAATTTTATTGTAATTAGGATTAGCATTCTGATTTCTTTGGCTTCCTAGTTTGATTAGGATAGTTCCTATTATTAGATTAGATTTTCTTAGGCCCTAAGCTTTCTTTGCCACTTTATATTGCATTGTAGAGATGGTAATCTCAGATTTGGAATTGAGTAAAATTGGGATTTTCCCTTGGAGAGATTTTTCCTCGTGTTAGAAATCTCTGCGGAGATAATTTGAGGTGTCTTTGACACGTGCTTCGGCATCTACGCAAGCCCTAATCCTAAGGCCCGCATCAATTGGTATCAGAGCGAAGATCCACGTCACTCTAATTCGTCTCCGATCACCAATCGGAGCACACCCCCCTTTCCATCCCCGTACCCTCATCGTCCCTTCCCTGCAGAAACCCCACTCACTGTCGACATCCCCAACCGAACACTGTTTCATCCATTCCATCCCCAACTGATCACCTTTTCCTAGCCCCCCTTCTCTAGCAAACCCACCCGCTGCAACCAAAACCCATTGCCCCGCAAACCCACCCGCTACCCAAAACCCACTCCAGCATACCCACCCGTTGCCCCAGAACCCCTTTCTGGCAATACCACGCCTCAGTCATCAGTCCTCCACCCTCTCGACTTCGTCGAAGAACAGCAAGGACCTTCTCCTTGCTTCCCTGCTCTTGCACAACGACCAATTGAAACCAAATCCCCACGTCCCTGAACCCTAGGAGCACCCAGACACCCAAAATCATACCAAACCTAGACCCAACCCCGCTACTCCCTGCCCTACCCAACTCCAGCCGAAACCACCACACTCCTTCCGCCTCCCATTCACCCAACCCAGAGAGAAGGGAAAAAAAAAACAGAGAAGAAGAGCTGAGGAGAAAGAAGAAGGAATAACAAAGTAGCGTACCGGGCACCAAGAGAGTTGCATAGCCATCGGTTTCAGCATCGGCGTCCACTTGCATCACCTCATCACCCCATCCTCTCAAGCAGCTAGGACAAGAGCCTGATCAAAAAGCAAATCTAAGCTTTCTCTCTTGCACAAGTGTCTATCAAGTGACTCAAGTTAAGTTATTTTGTGGGCTCGAATTCAGGTTCAGTTCGGGCCAGGTTGAAGTCTAGTCAATCCGACCCCAACAGATTCCGCTGACATCATCACTGCATCACAAAAACTGATCCACATCAAATTTGACTCGATCAACAGTTGGGACTTCTTCTTACGATATCGGGCTCATCCACCGTCAAATTTCAGCAAACTTGATCGACAAAAATTGATGCAAAAGGATATGTTGGACAAGTTTTAGTCTTTGATACCAAAAACTTGATCGACAGGTTAGATTAGTTTTAGGAATTTTCTTGTAATTTGATTAGTTTCTTTATTAGGTTAGATTTAGTTTCTAAATTAGGACAGGTTAAAGTTGGAAAGTTTCTTAATCAACATTGCTCCATGTGGATCGACCTGGTCTCACCAGATTATTACTACATCGCGATCCTGCACTTGGGGTTGTCGATCAAGTTTTTGGCGCCGTTGTCGGGGATGTCGACACAGCTCCATGGTTCCAATCAAGTTTTTGGCGCAAAGCTAATGGAGAAACTCGACTCCGGCGAGTTGTTAGCTTGATACCTCCCGTACAAATCCGGATTGAGTCTCTGAAAGTCTGTGGCGGTGATCCAAGTAGCTTCAGAGAATGGTTTACCTTTCCAGCCACATCCATTGTCCATAATCAATCACAAGTTTTACAGAGATGATCCAAGTCACAGAAAAAAAAAAAGAAAAAAAAAAAAAAAAAAAAGGGGGCCAAGGAAAGAAAGAGCAGATCAACAAAGAAAAAGGAACGGAAAAGAGACGAAAGAAAAAAGAGGACGGAAGCATATCTGGCCACCTTCTCTTCAACGGAGTCCTCCGATATCCAGCCCCAATCCGACATCATCGTCATCATCGGGAAACATTGCCCCCTCCATTGTCTGCAGCGTCGCCCTCGTCGCCAGCCATCATCCTCCTATCTTTCCTTCAAGACCAGCAGGCGGTAGATTCGTCATCTCCAGCGGCAGCAGTCAGGCCGCCATAGTGACCATCTCCTTCGCTCCTCTACTCCCTTTCCTCTCGGCCTCGTCGAACAACAGCAGCGAGAAGGGATAAAAACCCTTTTTTTTTGTTCTTTCTTCAGTACAGCAAGCACACGTGCCAGGCCTTTTGGCAGTTTGGGCCTAACCTGTGTCCGACCCCAATTCCAGCCAACTAAAGAGAGAGAGAGAGAGAGAGAGAGAGAGAGAGAGAGAAGCCCCGGGCCAGAACCTGTAGCATAGACTTGGATCCAACAAGTTTTACCTGCATTCTAGTTCCTACTTTGTTGGCAAACAAATCTACACATCAAGTCAGTAAAAAAAAAAAATTTAATTTACATTAAAAAATATGCCTCCCAATAAGCATGTAGAAGTGGAGTCTTCCTCCAATAATGATGATGATTTGAGGGTGACCGTTGCAGAATTATCAGTAACTATTAATCAACTATCTGCGGCGATGGTTCAAATGCAAGACTCTTGCAAGGATTGAAACCCGATTAACCAATTTGGAAACTAATTGGCGTGAGGATAATCATCGAGATGATGGAGGACATAATCAGAATCAACGAGATCCACATGCCGTCAATGTTGATCGTGATTTGGGTATTAAACTCGTGATTCCCGAATATAATGGAAAATTGAAATCGGATGAATTCATAGATTGGTTAGTGTGTGTTGAAAATATTTTTGCACACAAGCCAATGGCGGATGGTCATAAGATTACGCTAGTGGCAACTCGATTTCGTAATTATGCTACGATATGGTGGGCTGAGTTACAAAAGAAGAGAAGATACCAACAAATTGACCCAGTTGACACATGGACCAAGATGAAAAATCTGTTGAAGCAAAAATTCCTGCCAGTCAATTACTCCAGAGATCTACATTCAAGATTTGAAATGAAGATCTAAGACAATTGTTGTGTATTCTGAGTAGTTCATGACTATGCAAGCTCGTTGTGGTTTGAATGAAGATGATGATGTATTAGTTGACAGATACTTTAATGGGCTTACACTTGACATACAGCATATCCTAACATTCAAGCATTTTGACAATGTTGATGAGATTGTTCAGCATGCTATCAAAGCTAAGGGGATTGCAAATCATCAAGCAAAAACATTGAAAAGCGGGGGAGTGGGGTTGCTGGCTAGGTCGGGTGATTTGGGGATGTCGCTGGCTGGGGTCTAGGGATTTGGGATTTGTGGATTGAAAATGATTTGGGGCTTTTAGGGTTTGGTATGGTTCGGTGGAGGTTGGGTAGGGAGTAGCGGGGGGTTGGATCTAGTTTTTGTGGATTGGGGATGTAATAGGTTGGGTTTCAGTTAAAGGGATTAAGGCTCTGGGAATGGATGGGTTTCGGCAATCATTGGGTGGATGGGTGAATGAATGTGGTACGTTGGTGGATGAATGGATGGATGGGATTGATGATGAAGAATGGTGATGATAATTGGAGAGATAGGGATAGCGGGGTGCCAAGAATCGGCGATCGGAATGGAATGGCGATCAGAGAATGGATATCCTCTCTGATACCAATTGAAGCAGCGCAGGGAACCAAGGAGGTAGCCAACGGGCTATTCTTCAAGCCAAACAGCTTAGGGTAGGATGTCTTGGTCTCACCACAAACAGGAGAGAAAATCACACGATGAGCAAACTCAAATTTTCATTAATTTCTGTATATCCCAAGAGAAGGGATTACATCCTTTATATAATAAAGGCTCAACATAACTTTAGTAATCAAGCTATATAATTTTAGAAACTTCCTAATTCTTCTAAATCATATCAATTATTAGAAATCTAATAAATTTGAAAAATCAGCTAGAAGAGTTAAATCTAGAAACTGCCATGAAAATCAAGATTTTGTCATGGCTGGACCTTGTGGGCTTTGGGCCTTCTAGAGTAAACTTTCAAACGAGGCCCAGTAGTCTGGCCTGCATCAGCTTGGTTTTCCACCCAAGAGGTCACCTACTGAACTCGAGGTTGAGTTCCCTCCAAGAGGGGGAGAGCTGAACAGGCCAGACTACTGGGCCCCGTTTGAAAGTTTACTCCAAAAGGCCCAAAGCCCACAAGGCCCAACCATGACAGAATCTTGATTTTCACGGCAGTTTCTATATTTAACTCTTCTAGATGATTTTTCAAATTTAGTAAGATTTATTAGATTTTTAATAATTGATATGATTTAGAAGAATTAGGGAGTTTCTAAAATTATATAGTTTGATTACTAAAATTATGCTAATACTTTATTATATAAAGGATGTAATCCCTTCTCTTGGGATATACAGAAATTAATGAAAATTTGAGTTTGCTCATCGTGTGATTTTCTCTCGTCTGTGGTGTGAGACCACACAGATTAAAGTAGGAATAGTATCAATTAAAGATAAAACGAGAGAAAATCAACTGAGATGGTTCGGCGATGTTAGAAGGCGCCCAACGGAGGCACCTGTTAAAAGGTGTGAAAGCATGGAGATTGCCCGGAGTAGGAGAAGAAGACCCAAGAGAAGTTGGAAAGAAACTATTAAACATGACCTTGCCTACATGAATCTAACGGAGGACATGGCCCTAAACAGATTTGATTGGCGTCGTCAAATCCATATAGCCGACCCCACCTAGTGGGAAAAGACTTGGTTTGGTTTGGTTTGGTTCTGTGGTGTGAGACCAAGACATCCTACCCTAAGCCGTTTGGCTTGGAGAATAGCCCGTTGGCTACCTCCTTAGTTCCCTGCGCTGCTTCATGCTGCCTGTTAGGCCTAATTTCAAGTTCGACCCAAAACCCATTCGTAAAAATATATATATAAATAAATAAAAATAAAATAAAAAGAAGTCCATTTTTTAGGATAAGTTAAATTTTGATATCCTTGCATACAAGTCATCATTAGGATTTTTGGACACTCAATTGAAATTCAAAGAATTTAGTATAAGCGCAAATATGGCAATTGGCATTTTGAGAATGTTTTCTATTTTGAGCAATTTCTCAATTTGAGGCAAGAAAATTTGACTGTTGATGCATATACCCGCCAATTTCGAGAGTTACAAGATATTTGTGAACTCGAGGAAGATGAGATACATGATTTGGTTCGTTATATCAGAGGTTTGCAACCAGACATTGTGGAAAATATGAATTTTTGCAAAACTAGTCAAGAGGCATACCCGCCTTCCGCGTTGAGCGTATGCTTAAACAATCTCGCATACAATAATGTCGACCAAGAGCTCATGTTGTGGAGAAGCTTTTTGTAGGAGAAAATAGTCTCACACTTGTCACTCGTAGACGCCTCAATACAAATGAGAAGGAAGAAGAACAATGGAGACAGGCTAAGAAATTTCAAATGCGGGTAAGAGTCAAAGACAAGTCAGTTAATGTGATTATTGACAATTAGTGCAATAAATTTTTTCGCACAAGAGGTTATTAACAAGCATAATTTGCCAACCGAGAAGCTTCGTAAGCCCTATCAAGGCACATGGTCTAATGGTCATGTCATCCCGTGACTCATAAATGTTTGGTATCATTCAAAATTGGCCATTATGAAGACAACATTTGGTATGATGTTATCCATATGAATATCACTCATATTCTTTTTGGACGTCTATGGCTTTTTTATCAGAAAGTGAAAAATGATAAAGAGATAAACACGTATACCCTTTTATGGAATGGAAAAAGGATTAGACTAATTCCAATGAATTCAACGGCCCATCTTTGTCTACATCATCATGTTCGACAAACGAACCACAGAAAGAGCAAAACGTTGAAAGAGAAATCATGATGGCACCAAAAGCGAAGACAGAAGACATCAAGGATAACATCGAAGAGCAAGTTCATAGAAAAGGTGATTTCGAGGGTACAAAGAATATTCATCAAGGTAGTGCCACTCAAGAGTGGCAAAGGGTTGAGTTAAAACAAGGTCAAACAAACATTTAAGACTTTGATCAGGTTAGCAAACAGAGTAAACATCCAGTAGATCTAATTGTAATGCCACTGCCAGAAAATCCAATTGAGTCATCAGATCAAATCGGTTGTTCCAATGTTTCACAAGAAGATCAAGTTGTTGAAGTCCCTCACATTGACTTTATTTTCGTGGATCAATGATGGATATGCAGCGATCATAATCTATTAGTACAAAGGCAACGACTGAAGCATCTACTGGTCAGATCACACCCGAACTCACTTCGTACATCAGCAACAAAGACACCTCCAACATACTTCTACATGGAGGAAAAGATCGCATCAAGCTTCCAAGCTATGTCATGCGAATGCAAAACAAAAGAAAAGACGGAAGTTTGTGCGCTTGGTTTTCGACCTAGGAGGACATTTCCCAAACTTGTGATCGAATTCTTTCCGACATTATCAAGCTGTCAACTTGCCAAAGTCGAGTTTTTCAAGCCAGAGAGAGTTGATGCAGCCCGACCCAAGGCCAGGACCAACAAGCCTTGATGAACCCACCGGATGGGCCCACATGATCTCTGGTTTTGACAGAGATCCCTATCTTTAATTTAGATAGTCTTTAAATTAGTAATGTTGCCTAGTTGCTTAGTAGACTTGCTTTCTAATTTCTGTTTTTTTTATTAGGATTAGATATTTCCTTATTAATTATTTAGAAGCAATGCTACTCTATATATATATATATAGAGGAGCCCCCATTGTAATGTTATGTTTTTCTCAATTAATTCAAGTATCGTGAGTTTACTCCCATGGGTTTTATGGTTATGAGTGCTGTTTTGTTTGGAATCCCCTCGTTGGATCCGATCAACTCCATCTTAGGCGTTGATCTATTCGATCGAAGATCCAGGGCTGCACCAATCCACTATAGTTTATTAACTATGGAGCCAAGCACAAACCTGTAACCAGTCAGATGATGCAAGATGAATCTCCCTCAATTAAGAGACCCTGAAGTTTGAGATGAAAAGCTTGACGGGAACACTTTCAAGTGGCCAATCTTTTTTCCACTCTTACTATAATTAGATTCCAAAGAGACATATAAGCCTTGACTCATGCTTTTCCAAAGAAACCTATAATTGGCATTTAAGAAATTATTTCCATCATTTGGCTAATAACGGTAGGATTCTTCCTCATGCTTCAAAAATTTGGCGCTCAATCGTTGCAGTTAAGGGCTTGGTTCCAATATTCACTATATGTTGTTATTGCTCTTGAGTTTGGTTTTGGAAGGAGTTTTGGTGTAATAATAGTGGTTTTTCCTGGTTTGTACTCTTTATTTGTTTAGGGGATAGCTATGGTGGCTGATTATTTGGACAAGGTAAATAGTATAGTTGTGTAGACTCCGGTCTTCGGTAGAATTTGTGAGACAAGGAAATTATATTGGTGAATCTCCTCAATTACTCATTCTATGTTCATTAGATCAAGATGCTTGGATCTGATGGGTCAATCATCTAAGACATCCTTTTCTAATGCTATGGGTATGTCCTCTGTTACTTCTTTGGGTTTCTTGTACTTGCAAAAAAATCCCTGCTCCTCCCAGAGTTTTACATTCACATGGATGGCAGCTCTTACAAAGGTTTTGTACCATAAGTAAACTAGAGGAGCACATTCAGATTTGTCCTTGGTGAATTGCTATAGTCCTTGCTTGCAAGGGACTGGAAGAGATCAACCATTTACTGGTTCATTTCCCTTTTGCTACCTTGGCATTGGGGATACTTCCTTAGTATGCTTGGTGAATTGTGTATTTCCAGGACAGATTTATTCCTTGTGGACAGGTTTGGTTGGAGAATTCTCTAATAGACGGGCAGAACCACTTTATAAGATGTGGGTGAGGCCGCACCAGGTGGAATTTGGAACCTCCTTAAATGGGCCATGAGCCACATGGGCCACGCACCAGATAAAACCCAGCCCCGCACCACCTCATGACCCGTGCCGCCTCAATCACCCCATCAAAGACTCGTCCATTCAATACTCAGGCTACAAATCAACAAAACATCCCCAAAACCCTACCTCTTTTTTTCTCTTCGGCTTGGGATTCCAGTCGACTGTCAGGCTTCCTCTCCGATAGCAGCAACAATATCAACTCCCTCTCTCCATCTGGTCATCTATTTCTCTATCTCCTCTCTTTATTTCTGTCTGTGGTAGAAAACCCCCTAAATCACAGTCAGCGCTGCAGCACCTAATCTCTCTCCAGCAGAAAACCCACCAAATCGCAGAAGAAGAAATCTCTGAGGCAGAAAATCTCCAATCACAGAAAGAAGAACTCTAGTTGGCAGAAAACCCCTAAATCACAGAACGAAGAAGAAGAAGGTATGATAATGAACTCTCCCTTTCTCGGTGTTATTTCAGCTGAGAGTGGTTCCCGTCTGATCATTCTAGTTCTTGATTTTGTGGACATAGTGGTCGTTGTCTGAATGATATGGGGAAATTGTGGTGGAGAAATTAAATTGACTTGGTCTGGGTTTGGATCAGGGGATCAGGGTCTCCATGGATCCTTACCTATTCAAACATGTTTATTAGGATGATCCTTACCTCCATGGGTCCTCCAATAATCCTACCAATATCAACTAGGATGAGATCATGAGCGTGAGGGAGTTGAAACAGATCATAGTTGTGCCATTAACCATTTTTATGGTTGTACTATATAATTGTTTCCAACAAGATAGTGACAAATACCATTTAGCTAATAATTAACTATTGAAAAAAGAGAAAAAGAGAAAAAAAAAAAAAAAAAACTTTAGATAAATAACCTAAATAACATCCAAAGATGATTAAAATGCATGATAGCTTAATATTACTAGTAGAAAAGCCCATGTGAAGCTCGAGGCAGCTTCCATGGAACAACCACAAATACCATATAGTGAGGCCTATTCATCATCAAAACAAACCTCCCACACACAGTGCTTCTATGAACATGTACTTATCTCAACCCAACAATTATCTATTGTTGGATTGACTCAAATAATATTGATTTTACAAAACAATTAGACTTTGAGTTTCAAAAATCAATGATCCGCTTAAAGTGATACTTGGCCAACTCCTAATCCACATCTACTCTCATTTCCCCTTATTATTGTGATTGATATACATCCATTCAGACCCTTTACAAATTGGGACATGCTTTATAGAAAAAAGTACATTTATCTTTGCTGTCTCCTTTAATTTTGTACTAAGAAGAGCCACATAGCATATATCCATCATCAAGCTGCACTGTTACGAATCTTTAATTTTTTTTTAAAATGAAAACTCAAAATAGAGAGGCTACTCCTTATAAAGAAGAGAATGGTATTTGTGCCTTTGTCAAAACTCCATATTATTCAGGATGGTGCAGGTTTGAGCCCTATTCCTAGACTCAATCCAATGGGGTGCCATTTAGCAAGTCTATTTTTGTGTGTATTTGACTTAAAACTAATTCAAATGTGTGTATAGAGGGAGATGCTCCTATGAGAGTAACCCTCACGGTACCATGAGAGTAAGGGGTGGGGGTCATCCATGGTTTAAAATCGCGGTTTGCGGTCATCGCGTCGTGGTTCGCGGTCATCACGGAGCGAATTTTTATTTCATCCCAAAAAAATCAGAAAAAAATATCCAAAAAATCCAAAATATTATAAAATGATAGAGACTAATATTTTTTTCCATTAGTGGACACTTAAAAGAAGAATAACAGTCCCCTCAAGTTATAACATCCTGTATTCATTGTTGTATCGATGTATATACTAAAATAAGCTGAAATATCATAAATTTGACATAATGCAACCATAATTTTAGGAACCCTTAGATCTAAGCTTTTAGGTCTCCTCCATGCCTTAGAAGTTGTAGCAGCCCTTTAGGAACCTTTAGGTAGCTCTCAAGGAAGAGAAAGAAGTGAAAGAAGAAGGACAGCACATGGGTTTTTAAAAAAAAATATCCGTCAAACGATATAACGGCCGTTATTTTGAATATAACAGCCGTTATAACGGTTTGGCAGTTATATTCAAAATAATGGTAGTTACGGGCCGTTATTTACACGATTTTTTGGGCCGTTACGTATACCGGCCGTTATATGCAATATAACGGCACGGTAACGGCCATTATTTTAAACCTTAGGGCCATCACATTTAGGCTGTTGGCATTGGATATGGATGTGAGAGCCCCCACCCTTACTCTCATGGTACCGTGAGAGTTACTCTCACAAGAGCATCTCTCATATATATATATATATATATTTGAGTGTCTATTAGATGCTTGAATTTATTGGGTTTCTATTAATGAAGCTCTGGTGATTCTAGAGAATTCTAATCGTGGGGTTTTGCTTTGTATTTTTCTTCAGTGATATTAATAGAGGTGTTGATTCTCACTGAGATATTTCTTCTCTCTCTCTCTCTCTCTCTCTCTCTCTGATTTGCATGTTATATTCAATGCGATTTTCTGCGAATACCATGTGAATCCTGCTGTGAGTTTCTGTTGTGAATAATTTCTGCTATGAATAATATGAGTTTTTTATGTGAATACCATATGAGTTGTGCTGTGAGTTTATATTGTGAAAACTATGTTTGGGTTCCGCCTCTTGATACTTGAAGGCCTAATGGTTTGGGCATAATCAAGTTGTTGGACATGTGTTCCAACCTTAGAATTGAGTTATGCATTTTTTAAGTCAGCATTGATTTTGATGAAATTTTCTTCACCATTTTCATTATTTTTTGTCTAAATAAATATAATACATTTTCTCTTTTACTATTGTTAATGTTAAAAAGGTCGAGCAAAGTCTAGCAAAAGTTTAGCACCACCCAAACGAAAATCCTGGTCTGCCACTGCTAATAGATTTGTTATTTTATAGCAATTATAGAGTAATTTACCAATATTGCACTCCAGATTCCAGAATAAAGCGGATATTCTGGAAAGGGGTTGCGAGCAAGGCTAGTTCTCATCTGATTTGGCAGGGAAAATTAATGAAAGAGCTTCATTTTAACAGTTTTGGGTCTTTGGAGACGTTGGAGTACATAGTGCGGTATTATTGTTCTGGTGTAAGCCTTTTCTCTTTTTATTGTCCTGTGGAGAATGATTAGTACTTGTTAGCTGCTAAACTTTATCTTCTTGTTCCTGTTTGGAAAAGAAATCTACAGATACCATGCTTTAAAAAAAATCTTCAAATAGCAAGAAATAAGTGTGTATGTGTTTATATATATATATATATATGGAAAGTTTCAAGTGCATCCATCCCTCACCATAGGTGAGGTCACTTTCCCTTTTTTGCACATAAATCACCCTTTTGTACTTCACCCTATGTACTTGAAATCCCCCATTTATGGAATCAGTGAGGGATGGATGCACTTCAACATTTCACATATATATATATATAAAGTTCGACACCTTTCCATGAAAATCTTCAGTTCTTGTCCTCTATACTAAAAATGATTCGTAATATCTCCATCCCCTTTTCATCTCCATGTGATCTCCTCTATACTCAAAGTTTGAAAAATGGGAGTTTGGATTGAAGGAAGACAGGCTACTTTTTCCAAAACCACCCCATTAACAAACATGTGTATACATTACCCCGGGAAAGAGATACAGCTAAACAGAATCGTTAGAGAGAGAAGGTTAGATTTTGATAAAGTACATGAAACCCAAGTTCCAAATTTTTGTCAGATTCCACACAAGCACCCAAAATCCAACACGACAAAGATAAAAAAGGCAAATTTCCAAACACCCCAAATCCAACAACAGCATGAAAATGAAAAAGAACCGATTTTTCCTTCCAATCAAACACCAAATCCCAAATTTCACATACCGAGATGGAATTCATGCCCACATTGCAGCTTCGCCGTGGACCGGTCGCCCTTATCCTTCACCGCCTCGAGACAAATCGAGCACGAAATCGCGGACACCGCGAACGACATCCCGGCGTCGCCTCTCCCATCGTCCTCCAACAGATCTGCCTCCCCCAAACCCATCCCCACATGCCAAAACCCTAGAACCCAACCAAATTAGAAGAACCCCAATTCGAAATCCACCCCCAAAACCACTTTCCGAGATCAGTTGCAGCCAAATTAGAACAAAAACCGTAGAAATTCGAACACCCCACAAAATATTCTGAGGGGAATTGAAGAATAAGACCAAGATATGGAGAAATCCGTGTGAGATCAGGATCGATCGATCGATCTCTCTCTCTCTCCCGTTTTCTCCTCTTCCTCTCCGACCAGTCAAAATTCGGCTTTAATTGCGGGCTTTTTGGGGGGTTTTATATATAGGCCTTGGACGGTGGAGATTGATTTGATTTGGTTTTGGGAGATGTGTGGTTTAACTACCGCAGACAAAGGTATTGGGTTTGACTCAACCTACTTCACAACAAAATTTGGGGGTAGCTGTACTGTACTCTGGGGGAGTACCATTTGGGGTAGATGTACTCCACCTACTCTAAGACTTTTATACTTTGAAGTTTGAAGTCAGAAGTGATTGAAATAGAGTATTCTTAAATATAGATTATTTGGCATGTCTAATTCAAATAAAAGCAAATTTATCTTGGTGTGCAGGTCAAATTTTTGAGAACAGCTCCTCACCCAAATGGTAAGGAGTGGTAGTTTTTATCAAACTGTCTAGAGTTCGAATTTTTGGTACGCTATCTCTTCCTGTGGGTAAGAAGTGCTTTTTTTGTTTTTTTTTCTTTGTTATTCTTTCAGTTTTTTCTCGTTCTTCCTTTTTGTATTATTTCCTCAGTTTAATGAATATCTCCTTCAATAGGATCGGAAAAAAATAAAATAATAAAATTTGTCTATTTACATTGGCAAAGTTGTCTCATAATAGATTACATGTTTTTTTAGACCTATCCAAAATTTTCTATTACTCCAATATTATCGATAAGTGTTTGGACCTGTTTTTGTTATTCTATTATTGAAAGTTTTACTGAAAATATAGTACAGTTGTACAGAACTACAAATCCTAATTGGGTACATCTAAAGACAGATGAAGTTTTACTTAAAACAGATGCACGATTTTCAAAGCTTGACGATTTTCAATTATCAAAGTCTTTCTCTCCCCCACGTGTCTTCATAGTTCAATAAAAGGAATCACCCCAAGACACGTGGCCCACTTTTCTTATCACCTATCACTTCATAACGAGACCCCTTTGTTTTTCAAAACAAACTTTGTCTCCCTCAGTCCTCCTTCCTTTCAGGTTCTGGGTTCAACAACCAAAACACCAAGACAGCCTTGCTGCCTTCTTCCTTGAGCCTGGCGACGATGGAGGAACAACTGCGATCGGCAGCACCGGCGACGATGGTGGTCCCGCAACTGCACGATGCAGAGAGCGTGCTTATTCTTCTTCTCTTTTTTATTTCGATCTGCAACATGGATTCCAAATCACAGACACGCTGCGATCTGCCTGGCCCACCTGGACTGGCCTGGAGGATGGGCTTCTTCTTCCACGGATATGGCACAGCGGCAACGGACCTCAGATCCCGATGAGGTAGCGGCAGCGGCGGCGATTCCGGCGAACCTAAGTGCTGCGATTGTTTGCAACCAGGGACTGATTTGCAAGTTACTTGTTCTCCAACAGACCGAACTCAGGCTCTTCCCGTTCTCCGATCAATTTTGCAAATCCGGAGAAGATCCAGGAAATCCGGCCACTGACTGTGACGAAGCCCGGTTTCCTTCTCGAATTTTCCGGCCCACTGCTAGAATCCCTGATTCTCGTTTCTGCAACAGGGTTGAAGATCGAGCCCGTCTTGGGATGATTCCTTTTATTGAACTGTGAAGACACGTGGGGGAGAGAGACTTCTGATAGCCTTTGTTTTAAAAGAATTTTTTTTTTGTTGATGGGACGTTGTCTCTGACGAGGTTGGGAGCCAGGGAAAAAATACAAAAAAATACATATCAACTGTCAAGTTTTGAAAATCGTGCATCTGTTTTAAGTAAAACTTCATCTGCCTTTAGATTCAGTCATCCTAATTACTAAGCACTGAAGTTCATGCAATTCATTTTGATCTGAATATGTTGAATTGTTGAAGAGATTGGAACAACCCCAATACCAAATTATCCTCCTTGTCACATAAAGAGTGACAGAAATTAGGGGTCAATTATCTTTTACATATGCAGGTGCTTATGTTGCACGCACAAATGAATGAACGATATGGATGTGAAGTACATAATCATATTTATCAAAATCACTATTTTCACATAAGTATATGAGTACATCTAAATGTGTTATACGTATTTGGCCTTTTGGATATCTTTCAGAAAGTTCTCATAATCCACATGAAACACATTATCATATTTATCAAAGTCTCTATTTTCAATTTCACGTGAGAAAATGAGTACATCCAACAATGCTAAATGTATTTGTCTTTTTTCAGATGCCTTTCACAAATTTCTCATAATCCATGAAGAATTAAGAAATGAAGCTTTATAGGCAAATATTGAATGAATAGACCATGAATTAAGAAATGAAGCTTTATGTCTTGATGTTTTCACATAAGCCCATTTGTTTGAATGCAGTTGAATTCTAATAAATTTTATTGTCAAATGAATTCCAACAAAGGAAAATTAATGTGAAATACGAGACTACCTAGTGGGGAAGTGGCAAGGGTGTCTCATCTCATAGTGTACCACTCATCCACCTAGAAAAGAAAATGGGACATTAATGAAGTACCAAATAGATCTATTGGGGGCCCACATATGTCCATAAAAATAGATCTATAGGTCTACACTTTTTCACAAACCACTCAAAATCTACGACAATTTAAGATAATTAGCTTTAAGGTCTTGGATCAAGCAAGTTCAAGAAACCAATTGAACGGCGTGGATTACAAATATAGGGCCCACATGAATGAAAAAAGGCTTCAGATGGGCCCCACATGGAAAAATTACAGGACCTCAATTGTATCAACGCCTTTTGCAGAGAATGTTGTGATTCATTTTCACATCTAGGCCTCATCTGCACACCTCATTCATGCATAACATGCGCATTCAACTCAAACAAACATGAGCCAATATGTAATGGTTATGCGTGCGATTCTTTTACAAATTATATATAATGAAAGAGACTTATTTCAATTTGAAATAAACTCCAATTGATTTTGACCATCCTATATAATTTTGACCAAAGCATCATCATCAATTCCAATACACAATCCTCCTTTAATCTTATTTAATATAATTCAATTCAATAATAATGTCATTTATTGAATGGCATTTATTGCTGCAATGAGTGATAATGTGTTATTAGATCTATGATGTCTAAGGTAAACTTTATTGATATATATATATAGGGGAAGTTTCAAGTACATCTATCATTCACCATAGAGTGAGGGACACTTCCATAATTGAGATTTTTCAAGTACAAAAGTTACTTTTCGAGTACATAGGGTGAGGTACACTTCCTTGTCTTAATGTGCAAAAAGAGAAGTGTCCATCACCCTATGGTGATGGATAGATGCACTTGAAACTTCCATATATATATATATATATATGGAGCAAACTCTCTTAAGCTGAAGCTTAGGTTATCCTATGCTGAAACGGTGCTGGTCTCACAAATCAAAGTCGATTATAATTGTGTTTTATATTATGATCATCTCCAAAATCAAGATAATTCCAATTAGACCTGGATTTCCCAGTTCCATTATGCAAAAAATATATATAATCAACTTTGATTGGTGGGACATGCACTATTCCAGCTTATGATAAGCTAAGCTTTAGCTTATGAGAGCCCCGCTATATATATATATATATATATATATATATAATGAAAGAGACTAATTTCAACTTGAAATTACCTCCAATTGATTTTGACCATCCTATATAATTTTGACCAAAGGACCATCATCAATTCCAATACACAATCCTCCTTTAATCTTATTTAATCTAATTCAATTCAATAATAATGTCATTTATTTATTTTTAAATCGATGAGCAATTAATGAATAGTCTCATTGTATAGTTCAATATCTAACTTAACTAATTATATTATTTCATAAAGATCTATTGTTATTATAATTTTTAGCATAAAATTTGTCATGAAGAAAGATAAGCGATTAAAATTTTATCAATATTATTAATGGAAAGGCAAGTCAAGCAAACTAAAACCACATGTCTTAAGATTGGCTTGAGTCAAACTTTCAAAAACCCATAGTTACCCTAAATCCAACCAACCCAGTACGAAACCCGCTTCTAATTAAAAAAATGTAATATTTTAAATTCCTTATAATTGTTTTCCAACTCAATATAGCTTTTACGAAAATGTCCTATTTCAAGTTTCTACTTGAATTTCAAAGTTTTTGTACTAATTATTTATTTAGATTTTAAATTGTATAATTTCTAAGAAAGCCTATTATTCTATGTTTCATGATTAGGACACAAGACATAGCATCATTTCTATCAGTGATTATAAATTTAAGTGTATAACCTTTTTGTTTTTGAGAGATATTTTTATTATAGACTTTCTATAATATAAACATATGAAATCAAAATCAAATTTTTTTATTTCTATTATAAAATTAAATGATATTTTTTTGTATGGTTATAATTGCTCGTGCTAAGCACGAGAGCATTTTGCTAGTATAAATGAGTGCAAAGATACGATCTTTTAGTACATTTGCTAGCATGCAATTGAATTCTTAGAGATTTTGTCATCAAATGAACTCCAACAAAAGAACATTAACAAACTACCAATTAACGGTCTCTAAAAGCACCAATGCTCACCAAATCTAGAAAATTAAATTAATAACTCAAATTCAAAGGACCGTAGATTCCTTCACAAATTCATGAACAACTCTCTTGTACGAAGTACTGGTGAATTGTCGGTCTCCAACTCTTATCTTCTAGGTGTTAGTAGAGCCAGCGGAAATACTTTTCAATATTCCGCCTTGCTCCACGCAAGGCCAACTGCTTAATAATCTATACTTTTATCCTTTTTTTTTCCCCTTAGCCAACTGCTTTGCATAGTTAGCCACCTCTCCAATGCACTGATAGGGTTGACTCGAGTTCTTATTCATCTTGATATATAGAGTTTTAAACTGGCTGGTACCAGCCTGTTCAAGGCCATCTACAAGTCATTTAAACTATTCCCCCAGTTGGTCCTTTTTTCTTTGAAGAAACTATGGTCCCTTCCTGTACCATCAAAACTCAAAATTGTTCACATGGAGAGCAATATCAGTTGCCTGAAAATATGAGGGACTGGACTGCATAGCACTGTTCATCCTAGGATAGTATTTGGATTTGTTCAGTTGTCACAGACTGTAGAAACTAGTGATTTTATATTTACTTTATGCTCTTTCACTCAGGTTTGGAGATTTTCCTTTCAGTCATAACTCAATCCAACAGTACCATCTTACTTTTAATCATTGGTTCTGGATGATCAAATCTATGGAATCTTCCTTTCATGGTACATATGGAAATTGGGAAATGCCTATGGAATCTTCTCAAATGCTGGGACAGGATCTAAGAGAGGTGACCTCCGGTGGGAACACATCAACATATACATATCAGCCTTCTGATTTTTTGACCTTTTGGTGATTTTGTACTTGTTCTTATGTAGGTTCCCCAATAAGTTAAGAACAAAGATGGATTGTAATTGTATGTGTTGCTCATGTTATTAGTTGTGTTTGGTTACTGTATCTTGGATCTTTGGTTTGTTTAATAGAACTATACTTATTAGTTTAAGAAAAAAAAGCACACACAAAAGAAGAACATTAAAGGTTGAGGGGGATGTAGCTAGATTTGAGTTACTACAGTGATGGTCAGGTATCCATTTCCTATTAAAGGGCTGAAACTATTTCAGTCATTTTCTATTCTTCATCTTTGTTTCTTCAATTTTAACCACTCCTAGAAATGCATTTCTTGGAATTTCTTGGAATTCAATTACATGAAACAAATAGGTCCTAGAAAAATGAGATACAAATAGCCAATGTACAAGTCAACAAGAATAAATTTTATATACAAATGGATAAACTGCTGCAATTCCAAATGGGTCACAAGCTCTCCTGAAATGGTAGAAAGGGAAATAATAACCAGTTGACATATGAAAGGTAGGAAGCTGACATTGTACTCAGCAGTCATTTGTTTGCAGTCATTTACATGTGCAAAAGATTCCATGCATAATGGATATACATCATCTCAATAGTTTGCACTTATTTATGGTATAAAAATGGTGCAGATAAGGCCACATGAAAAGGTGTTAAAATCATTTACACATATCTCTTGCAAAAGGCGCTAGGTCAGTCACCACACGATGATTTTTTCACTTGTGGGCCCTGTCAAAGGCCTTTAGTTTTTCATTCCAGTGGCCCCATATTTGTAATCTAAATCGTTCAATATGTTTATTGAGCTAATAAATTCCAATATATCATGTTGATTGTCTTAAATCTTTATAAATTTTGAATAATTTGTGAAGAAGTCCCAACTTATAAATCTAATTTTCCGTGCTTCAGGGGTTCCCCAATTCGTGATCCGAATCGTTCAATATTCTTGTTAGGACATTTAGTTTCATATCTTAATTCTTCATGGATTTTCAGAAATTTATGAAAAAATCCAAACAATTTCAAATACATCTATGCATATGTAGCATTTACACATGTAAATCTCATTTTCCTATCACACGTTAAAGGCAAGCCCTGACTCTACCAAAATCACCTTGGTTTCAACCGTGTCAGCAAATCTAGTGCTTTAAATTATATGGTACAGACAGGGTCTACACAAGCAAAAACTAGACTCAGCTAGATCTTGTATAGCCAATTAGTTCCATTGGCAGCTCCTCTTCACATAGATGATGCTCTCTGATGTAGATCCACATGACAGCCGATAAGGGCCAACATGTGGACCTTTCAGTTACCTGAAGGCAACTCACTGCAATCTACTATCTCCCCATTAAGATAAGAGTTGGTCATTCTCAGTGCTTCCAATCGACCAAATTATAATGGACCCCAAATCATCTCACCATTTATTGTGCTCTCAGCCTCGGAATTTCCTTGGCTGTTCTCTTCCTGAAGTAGGGCATGTGGTCCTAGAAGAAGGCACAAGTTCAGCTCAAAATGGCAAGTATTATATGTACATATTCTTTCTCTATGAATACACCAAACATCTGGGTATTGTCCATTAGCGCCAAACTGGTTGGGGTCTGCCACCTGCTATGTATGGAACTTGGGAGCCAGCTAAGCTAAACATCACACTATCTGAACAATTAGCACACCACAACAGGGTGGAGCCCAGACCTGATTACTATCAGTGGCAATAACAATATACATGGATTGTTTAGAGACCATGCAATATGTGTGGTCAATCAGAGTTAAGTCAGCGCTTTAGACAATTAAAGTTCTCCATTTGACAAAACTGTACGCAAACACAATGTAACCAAATGAAATAGAAACAAACCTGGTTAAAACAAAGCGTCAAGCCTCTGCTATAGAAGTCGGCATACTTGATCATGAACATGCCACAATCCCACCTGTTCAAAAAAAGTCACATTTTTAGAGGGGGGGTTTTCCCCTTATGAATATTAACAGCCAATACCACCAGGGAAACTCAAAATGGAGCCTCATGCATGCAATGCAACAACATTGTGCCAAAGAAAAAAAAAACACCCACCTCAGGCGCAGGGCGGAGGGGTTTGGGACATCAGTGAACTAGCAAACTTCTTCTTTTCAATTTCTAAATGAGCAAATCCTCTCTCTAACATAACATAAAGCAAATTTGCTTTATACCACAAAACAAGTTACATAGTGAAAGCTAAGAAATTAGAAAGAGTCGGCAAAACCATTTGCTGCCCTCCCAACATGAATAAAGCTCACTTGAATTGAAGATGATAGAGCTCTAATCTCATTAAAATAGAACTGAGATTTCCAAGGAAACATAGCCCAAGAAGACACCCAAGATAAGATTACTAATGTGACATCAAACACATCATAAGAAAATGCAAGTTCTCAGAATCAGGATACAAAAGGGTCTTATTTATAGAAAAATAGACTATGCAATGATTGATATGACAACATGATTGATATGCCCCAACACACACCATACTTCCCATTCTGCTGCTGAAAGCATCTAAAATAAGCACATGATTGATATGCCACAGCACATCATTCAATTGCATTTGTAGCTGATATGCCACAGCACACAACCAACCAGCAATCTATAGCTTCAAAGTAAGCATACTTGCATTTGTAGCTATCAGGGCATGAGATTGCAAATTCATTTGCCTAACAGCTTGTGGCAAAACAAGCTCAGCATTTGCAATGTTGTGCATGCAAATTTGGGAAAAATTTCTGCAATACGGATGCAGATATTGGAAAGATTATGGCTGTGGGTTCAATCCCCGCTTGTCCACAAACTTAAGTAGAAAGGAATATCAGAATATGCATGTGGCTGAAAATGCAAAACATACCCATTTCTCTGTTGGGGAAGGCCATCAACAAACTCTTGCTTCCAAGAACTTACATTGACATCCCTATTGCTTTTGTCCTTCACTTCATCTACAAAATATCTGGCCTGATATAATGAAAAATATGCATATTAGGATCTCTATTTTATCTGAAAAAGGTGAATATTAGAACTCGTGATCACAACATATCAGCCTAATAGCAACAGTGAACATTACCAATTCTTTCTTTAAATCTTTATGATTCTAAGAAAACTTGGTTTAGGACAAGCAAAGCCTCTCATTAGGTGGATTACTTAAGGACAATGAAAGTGGTAAAAGGAAGCTACCTCCTTTGAATTCCAGGATCCATTCCTCATCCCAGATTTTATACATACTATATGGGCCTGTTTGTTTCATGTAATTGAATACCTAGGATTGCATTTCTGTAAGACGTTAAAAATGAAGAATCAAGGTGAATATCCAAAAATGACCGTCAAATAATCTCCCATTTAATCGAAACTGAATCAAGGGAAGCTGGGAAATATGAATACCCAATCATCACCCTAGTAAATAAAAAAAAAATAATAATAATAATAAGAAGAAGAAGAAGAAGAATAGTAATAAAATGCACAGTAAAAGGGAAAATCCATGTAGGATCTGAAAATTGCGACAATATACCTACAAGAAGCCCTTCTAATTCGAACATAAAATAAAAATAGACACTGGATTTCCTTTCTCCAATTAAATTCTTAGTAGCATCAAGTCAGTAACTTCTGTGAGTAAGTGCATATAAGATGAGACCACTGACATGGATTTCCTTTCTCCAATTCAATTCTTAGTGACATCGATCAGATCAGTAAGTTTTCTAAATATACATTACGCCGGTGCAGATAAATGTGAACGTGGACATATTTTTCATTGAAGTTGCCGTTTGTCATATAAAATGTTGTTTTGTGATGTTTGATCTTTGTTGGCAAAAAAATGTTGGCCAATTGATAAGATATAATGAGCATAAAATCAATAGTATATGAATTCACTTCATACTCATCTATCAGAAGCCCTGATCTAATTTACTTGAAAGAGATTGATTTACAAGACATACCAATACTCTCAGTGCTTGAGAATCCATGTCTCCAAGCGAATCAAGATACTGGAACTTTTCATCCTTTATATTGATAACTGCCAAACACCAATGTTTATCTTTGTCTATGGGGACAAATATCTGCACACGATAAGTGTAATCAAATGTAGACACAAAGTGAGGAGAAAACATGTTAAACCAAACGACTGAAAGAAGAACTAAGAGTACAGGGCAAAACAGTTTTACTTTGTCACAGTCAATAAGGCTGTACCCAATCTTCTTTTGGGCAGTCCATCTTCTGACAGCTTTGTAATCATATTCTTTCCTCTCGTTAATCAGCTAAATTTTCATGTCAGAAAATAAATAAGACATAATCCTCAATGAAAAACTAATGATTGCATTGAAGACTAATCTGACAAATGAAAAAGAAAATGATGAGGTTATGAAGAACGGAAAGCAAATCAAATTATGTGAATAAATAAGAGCAAACAGAGAAACAATGTTCAACATTGTTGAAAAGGCAACTAGGAAGTAGTTAGCTTGCCGCACCGTTAATGCCTAGGCATTTTGGGTGTATTGGTTAGTAACTTGAAATGGTATTAGAGCCAACACGTCCCTGGTTTGAATCTGCACAGGGCAAAAAATGCCCCATGCCGCATCTTATGTGCAGGCGCATGTGCGTAGGGAAAAGAGGCCCCATGACTTGTCTTGGGTCGGTGTTTGCTTCGTGTCCAAGCAATGTCCCGCCCGATGGTAGGTGTTAAGTAGTTAGTTTGCTGCACCTTTGATGCCTAAGTATTTTGGTGTCTTGGTTAGCTATTTGAGAAGTTCAATTGCCTTAGTTCAAGCTACAGCCGACAGTCCTCTTTATAATACTTCCCAAATCTCCCTTTCTTTTTTTCTTTTTGATCTTTTTTGGAGATTGGAACTAATCTGTATAAAAGTTTTTTTGGCAACTAACTCCTATGTTTTGAGGCTTCTTGAGTGTGTGTATCCACATTTGAAGACAAACAAGAAAGAAAGAAAGAAGTCCCACCAAACAAAGTAGGAGAAATGAAAGCACCTATAATTTTCAATCCATTCTCTTAAAACTCTAACACTTAAAGAATCAATAAATCCCCAAGAGAAAAGAGTAGGTTTATTTGTACACTGATCAACCAAAGATAATCATTATACAAACCAATGAGTTATGTGAAATTATACATACGGGAAACGATCATGATAGAAGTAACAAGCCAACCTTTTTATAGAAGAAAGTGTTGAAAAAATGACATTTCAAAAATTTTTGTGGACTTCTTTTTTCCCGCTCCTTCAATAATTCAAGGTACAAGTTAATCACCTACAAAAGAAGAAAATTAAAACATTCATAAAAGAATATTAATGAGAAATATTCATGTAGGTTAGATAAAATAACAAGAATCATCACCTCATCATTCAACCAGCCACCTGGTCTTAAGCACTGTAAAACCTCTCTTGTAATCTCAATATTTGAACTATCATGTACAACTAAGAGTTCCTGCCTGCACAGTAAGGGACCTATTTGAAGTGTGCCTAATCTCAATTGGAAGCAAAAATTAAATGTACAATACAACCATACCTATTTGAACCAAACAGAGCATCAGAAACACAATCTTCTTCAACATCTGTAAGAGGAACAAAAGGCTCATATGCTACATCCTGTAAGTATTTAACACGTTAAATCTTCTTCATTATCATTAGAGCCTTGAGACCTACCTTATATATCTGGTAGGCTCTGTGAGTCATAAACATAAAAAATTTAAAAAAAAAAAGTGAATCTAGAAGAGCTAATAATAATTACATTAATATGAAAGTAATAAACGTGCAGAATTACCCAGTGATCCTATTAAGAACATACAAAATGTAACCGAAGGTCGTTCCCAGAAAAGGAAAAGGAGCAAAGAAAAACTAAAATAAAAAATAAATTCAGAATAGCATGTTGTTGATTGTTTCCCTCCCATTTTTTTTCCTATTTCTTTCTTTTGAAATTGCCCACATGATATCAAATGAAGACTGGACCACAGTTTTCTCCTTTTACAACTTTAAAATAGCCTTCCACATGACCATCCGAAATTACCATAATATCTGAAGGTTGCCCTTAATTATGTTAAGAATTGAGATTACTTTAAAACAAATTGTCCATAACTGCAAAATAAAGCTCTTTCACAAGCCTTTCAGCTTTTATTCAGTATCCTTTCAACAGCAAATTATCTTTAAGCAACTTTCATGTGCCTAAAACAGAGACTTTCTTCTGTTACTTAAAGGTGTTTGCAGTTGAAGCATTTTATTTTGACCTCTTTGGGTTGTAACAACTAGCGTGAATGCTTGAGCTGCATACATATGAAGTTATATTTTTTGCGCTTATGCATCAAAGATTCCGTGAAATCAAAATTCCCCTTCAACATGAATTGCTTCAAGAGGCCTTGAATTGGTAGCTGTACTTCCACACACAGGATATATACCCACCAATCAAACAAGCATGTGGCCCATGGGAAATTGTAGATGGAGATATTCTCAATCATCCCATTTTTCCCATTAGATCCATAGAGTTTGAACAATCAACTTTATTTATTATTTATTAGCATTTCATTTGCTTTACAAAAAATGGATGATTAAGATTGATTAGTGTACATGTTGTCTTAGGCCTACTGATGGGGTCGCAATAATGATAGATTTGACTGATGACTAACCCTTCTAAATCAATTCAACAAGGAGAAATGTCTCATAAAATTTAACCCACAATAATCAATAATCTAAGCACACAATAGGGAAAAAGTACTACCAGAATACCTGATCAAGTGAGTGGTAGTTGTCATCAATCCTTGCATATCTTCTAGGCCTTTGAACCATCATATCAGATTCAAAATGGTTGCCAGAGAACGAAGGGCGAGGTGATGTACCCCATGATGGTGGCAGCCCCCAGTTACATGAGTGAGGGTAGTGACATTGTGGCTTAGAACTTTTGCCTCCCATAACACCTGTTCAGCTTTCGAAACAGACCTGACAGCTTAAAAATAGCTTTTTAGAACAGTTAATACTGCACAACTGGGAAAAAAAGGGAGAGAGAGAAAAGGAAGAAAAAATGCCTTGTCCTAAAATTTAATACAGAGCACATAAGATTAGATAGAGTAACCTCAATATCTCCACTATAAACAAACAACCCCAACTCCCACCCACTGACTTAACATGCTAGATTGATGAAAAGAGTCTCCTGGTAAGGAATCCTAGTATAACTACTAGGATTTTAGAGTTTGCAAATAGTAACCTGCAAACAGACCACAAATAGTTGTAATAAGGCTCTGCTGTTCTTGTTGTTGGTGATGATGGTATCGCATCATAAACATTCATTGTAGAAACACAATTTCTTGTAACTAAAGATGAGCAAATTAATGAATCTCCCCATAGAATATAAACGCAACAATAAGAATATATATCAACCTTATTTATATATTTCTATCAATAGAACTACAATCACTAAAATTCTAACACTCATAATATGGTATCCCATAGCCCACAGTCACATCTTCTCCGTAATTGAATCTTCACCTTTAATAATTCAGAGCAGTTCAGTTTGAAATTTGCAATATTCCATCAAACAGAGAGACACATTAACAATCAAGAAGAAAAAAAGTAAAACAAAAAAGAAAATTTTTTGGAAAGCATACACCCTTCTTCCTTTAGTTTTTGTTCTCTTAATTTCAATAAAAAAAGCCAATCAAAGTATAGTTATTAATTTCGTTTCGTTTCGGCTGAAATTTTTCATTTCGGTCAAGTAGCCGAAACGAAATTTCGGCCAAAACTTTTCGGTTTGACTTTCGGTAAATCTCGGATTTCGGCCCAAATGTGACTTTTCGGCCGAAATGGAATTTTACAAAATTATTATTTTTTATTTTTTTACACATATATTTTGTATATCTTACATTTTCACAAAATATAATTCCAAAAAGATTACTATAATGGATTAAATCTATATTTATTAATTTTTCTATTTTTTTACTTATATATGTATATATATTATTTTATATTTTCCCCAAAATGTAATTCCTAAAAATCTCGCCGAAAATCCAAATCATTCGAAACTTTTCATTTTACACGCCAGAGCGGAATGAGGTCCAAAAAACGATATTAATAACTATGAATCAAAGTCATAACCTCCCTAGACCACAACTTTAAAACATCATTTTCTAAATGATAAAACAACAACAACAATAAAAACAGAAAACTTCAAAATCCACTTTCCACATCCTAAGAACTCATTGTTCCTTACTAAAATGATGAAAACTAACCTCTCAAAGTTAATATCCAGACTACAACACAAGTTCCCAATCCAATAGAAATCCATCAAACCCAAAAACAACATGCATAGACTGAGTTCCAACAAATCATATTCAATCTACAATCACACAACCATCAAAACTGAAACAATCAATCTGACAAAAACAGAGGAAACAGAAAATGCAGTTCCAGCAACAAAAACTAAAAAAATCGCAGTCAAATCACCAAAACATCAAAAAATTCGAACCTGGCGAACTCGCTTTCGAACCGTGGCAACTAATTTCCAATTCGACAAAAGCAAAAATCAGCTCCCTCGCATTTAAACCCAAATTCCACACAACGCATGACACGCACACAAGGCAAAGTTGCAAAATCCAAGAAACTGCATTGAGGAAAAGAAGCCACCGAAAATCCAAGAGTATCCGTCTGACAGGCGACAGCAACAGTTGCCAGAAACCGAAACTTCTCCGAAATCGCTACTTTTGACAAATCACCAAATTCATAAAAACCCTAGCCCCAATTTCAACTGCTAAAACATCTTGTAACCAAAATCACGATAACAATTGCATTTGTCTGTAATGGGGAAAAGGCTTATAGAATAAAAACCAATGTGAAAATGAAATGCAAGGAAAGTTGTGAGAGAAAAAGATGGAATCTATAATATTTTATTAGACTAACGATTAGAGAAAGGAATCAATATAATATGAGTGAGGGTGGATTTTAAGGACTTGTTTGAAGAAGTTTTTTTTTTTTCCATGTTTCGTGGAAATGGCGAGGACAGAGGAGGTAAGATCGAGGAAATAGAGTGAAGAAGATTTTGCTTTTGCTTACTTTGTCTTCTATGTCAGAAAAGAGAGAAAGGCAAGAGAAGGAAGATTGAAGATTAGGAGGGGATGACAGACAGCCTTTTTTATCTCATTAATGTATAATACTAGTGATGGATATTTATTTTTAGGAAAAGTAACTCCAGGAAAGAAAAACATAAATGTAACCCTAATTTATTTCAAGTAGGCATTCACCCAAGATTCATATCTTATAACATTTTTTATTATAGTGATTTTTTTCCTTTTTTTTTTCTTTTGCTACAGTAGCGATTGGTGTGAAATCACATGATTGTGGGGGCTGGAGAGAGATAAATACTTACTTTCCACCATGATTGATTATACATTGGTAAAAAGTTTTAAATTGGACATCACTGGAGACTTACGATTTTGGAAGTTTTCAAATTTTCTGAAAAGTAGCCCGCCAACTTCGAATACCTTGACGGTTTTCCTGGTATTCGGAATTGGAGCGTTACATGAACACTCTGATCATAGAACTAGAAGAGGATAGCTCAAATCAACTTAGGAATAATGGTTTCATCAATTTCTAATCTTTTTTTCCTCTTTTTAATCTCTTTCTTCTCTCTATTCCATCCACTAGCAAGACCCATGGATCTGACAAACGGTGTATCCCATCTATGGTTTAAAAAAGGGGTCATTACCGTTTTCATAATGGCCTTTTGAAATGGTAACGGCTTATAACGTTACGTGATCTGCTATATAACAGTCATAACAGTCATAGTATCAAGAAAAATAGTGAAAAAATGTTTATAACAAATATAACGCCCTATACAGCAGTCATAACGGTCCATAGCAACCGATATTTTGATTGTTAATATTAGACAACGGTTGTTTTTTATAAAAGAAAACTCCTTTATTCTTTCCATTTTTTTCTTTCCTAAATCATTTGTGGAGCTTTCTAAGGCTGTGCTAGGGCTTCCCAAGCTTTTTTTTTTCCACCAAAACTTAAGTTATTTACAAGATTTTTATAAATTCTCATATGACGGCTTCTTTCCTCTTCAACCACAATACCCCTATATTCATATTCTACTACTTTAATTAATTAATTAATCTTGAAGTTGTTAGGGATTTTCATATGTTGGCTAATTCATGGGTTGGACAAAACTCTGGGTCTATTGAGTTGAAATCTTGTATATTATTTTAGAATGATTTGGGGTTGTGTCACCGGAAGAGGTGAAGCGAAGAAGAGAAGAAAAATAGAAAAAATTCGAAAGACACCACGAGGCCCGATCGATCGGATGTGAAGAGGGTCTCAATTAACAGGCACTGACAAAAAAATTCCGGGAAACAATGTTTTACCCAATCGATTAGATGGTGGAGAATTTTCAGGAAAGTCTGCGAATTTTGTTTCCTTTTGAAACTAGAATTTCCAAGTTTGAGTCCTATTTGTGCTTTAATACTAAGGCACAAATCTTGGGCTATTTAAAAGGTGTTTCTCTCAACCCTAAGTGGGAGAATCAAATTATTCTCTTATTCTTTTGAAGTAAGAAATTTATAGAGAGATCCCTTCTTCTCTAGAGCCATCATTAAGAGATTGGGTTGAAGAGTTGTTCTAGAGAGCTTGTTGCTTTTACCTTTTCGTAGAAGATTTGATTATCTTGGTTCTCAAGGTGTTGTTGGATCAAGCGCGGGGAACGGTGCGCGGCGTAGAGCCGTGGCAACGGGAAGTTGTGCAAGACCAACTACAGTCCTTAGGTCGACGGATTAACTGGAAAATGGAGCTGTGAGTATATCTATTAAACTGTTCAATAGTACTTGATTTCTGATCGTGGTTTTTCTCCCTGTTTAGGGTTTCCACGCAAAATATTGTGAGTACCTTCGTGTGGTGTGTGATAGGTAGAATAGTCCACTTTGATTTTATTTGATTTATTCCGTTGTGCACTGGTTATGGAACGAGCATCCATTCTAGAGTAAGACATTCAGAAGTAGTAATAAATTTTACTTGAAAGTTGAAATCCACTCTCAATTTACTTAGAAAATTGAATATAGTAAAGCTAGAAAATATGAATACCCAACCATGAACCTAGTAAATAATAATAATAGTAATAAAATGCACAATAAAAGGGAAAATCTATGTAGGATCTGAAAATTGCAACAATATACCTACAAGAAGCCCTTCTAATTAGAACATAAAATAAAAATAGACACTGGATTTCCTTTCTCCAATTAAATTCTTAGTAGCATCAGGTCTTTGTAAGTAAGTGCATATAAGATGAGAACATTGACATGGATTTCCTTTCTCCAATTCAATTCTTAGTGACATCGATTAGGTCAGTAAGTTTTCTAAATATACATTTCGCCGGTGCATATAAATGTGAACGTCGACATATTTTTCATTGAAGTTGCCGTTTGTCATATAAAAAGGGTGTTTTGTGATGTCTGATCTTGTTGGCAAAAAAATGTTGGCCCATTGACAACGATTTAATGAGCATAAAATCAGCATAAGATTCCATGCATAATGGATATACATTATCTCGTTTGTTTGCACTCATTTATGGTATAAAAATGATGTAAATAAGGGCACATGAAAAGGTTGTAAAATCATCCACACGCATCTCTAGCAAAAGGCGCTAATACATTAACCACACGATGATTTTTTCACTTGTGGGCCCCTTCAAAGTCCTTTAGTTTTTCATTCCTGTGGGCCCCATATCTGTAATCCAAATTGTTCAATATGTTTATTGAGCTAATAAATCCCAAGATATCATGTTGATTATCTTAAATATTCATAAATTTTGAATAATTTGTGAAGAAGTCCCAACCTATAAATCTAATTTTCCGCTCTTCAATGGCCTCCCAATTCGTGACCCCAACCGTTCAATATTCTTGCACTATTGGTAAATATTAGTATATTTAGTTTCACATCTTAATTTTTCATGGATTTTCAGAAATTTGTGAAAAAATCCAAAAAAAACTCAAATACATCTATGCATATATATGTAGCATTTACACATGTTAATCTCATTTCCCTATCACATGTTAAAGGCAGTTCCCTGACTACCAAAATCACCTTGGTTTCAACCGCGTCAGCAAATCTGGTGCTTTAAATTATATGGTACAGACAGGGTCTACACATGCAAAAACTAGACTCAGCTGGATCTTGTATAGCCAATTAGTCCCATTGGCAACTCCTCTTCACATAGATGATGCTCTCTGATGCAGATCCAATTGACAGCTGATAAGGGCCAACATGTGGACCTTTCAGTAACCTGAAGGCAACTCACTGCAATCTACTTGCCATTTTCAGGATCTCCCCATAAGATGAGAGTTGGTCATTCTCAGTGCTTCCAATCGACCAAATTATAATTGACCCCAAATCATCTCACCATTTATTCTGCTCTCAGCCTCAGAATCTCCTTGGCTGTTCTCTTCCTGAAGTAGGGCATGTGGTCCTAGAAGAAGGCACAAATTCAGCTCAAAATGGCAAGTATTATATGTACATTTTCTTTCTCTATGAATACACCAAACATCTGGGTATTGTCCATTAGCACCATACTGGTTGGGGTCTGCCACTTGCTATGTATGGAACTTGGGAGCCAGCTAATCTAAACATCACACTATCTGAACAATTAGCACACCACAAGAAGGTGGAGCCCAGACCTGATTACATCAGTGGCAATAACAATATACATGGACTGTTTAGAGACCATGCAATATGTGTGGTCAATCAGAGTTAAGTCAGTGCTTTAGACAATTAAAGTTCTCCATTTGACAAAACTGTACACAAACACAATGTAACCAAATGAAATAGAAACAAACCTGGTTAAAACAAAGCGTCAAGCTCTGCTATAGAAGTCGGCATACTTGATCATGAACATGCCACAATCCCACCTGTTAAAAAAAAGTCACATTTTTAAAGGGGGGTTTTCCCCTTATGAATATTAACAGCCAATACCACCAGGGAACCTCAAAATGGAGCCTCATGCATGCAATGCAACAACATTGTTCCAAAGAAAAAAAAAAAAAAAAAAAAACAACCCCCTCAGGCGGGGGGGTGGGGGGCTCCCAACATGAATAAAGCTGACTTGAATTGAAGATGATAGAGCTTTAATCTCATTAAAATAGAACTGAGATTTCCAAGGAAACATAGCCGAAGAAGACACCCAAGATAATATTACTAATGTGGCATCAAACACATCATAAGAAAATGCAAGTTCTCAGAATCAGGATACAAAAGGGTCTTATTTATAGAAAAATAGACTAGGCAATGAAGAAAAAGGAGAAAGGGTTGAATGACAACATGATTGATATGCCCCAACACACACCCTACTTCCCATTCTGCTGCTGAAAGCATCTAAAATAAGCACATGATTGATATGCCACAGCACATCATTCAATTGCATTTGCAGCTGATATGCCACAGCACACAACCTACCAGCAATCTATAGCTTCAAAGTAAGCATACTTGCATTTGTAGCTATCAGAGCAGGAGATTGCAAATGCATTTGCCTAACAGCTTGTGGCACAACAAGCTCAGCATTTGCAATGTTGTGCATGCAAATTTGGGAAAAATCTCTGCAATATGGATGCAGATAATGGAAAGATTATGGTTGTCGGTTCAATCCCCGCTTGTCCACAAAATTAAGTAGACAGTAATATCAGAATATGCATGTGGCTGAAAATGCAAAACATACCCATTTCTCTGTTGGGGAAGGCCATCAACAAACTCTTGCTTCCAAGAACTTACATTGACATCCCTATCGCTTTTGTCCTTCACTTCATCTACAAAATATCTGGCCTGATATAATGAAAAATATGCATATTAGGATCTCTCTTTTATCTGAAAAAGGTGAATATTAGAACTCGTGATCACAACATAACAGCCTAATAGCAACAGTGAACATTACCAATTCTTTCTTTAAATCTTTATGATTCTAAGAAAATTTGGTTTAGGACAAGCCAAGCCTCTCATTAGGTGGATTACTTAAGGACAATGAAAGTGGTAAAGGAAGCTTACCTCCTTTGAATTCCAGGATCCATTCCTCATCCCAGATTTTATACATACTATGTGGGCCTGTTTGTTTCATGTAATTGAATACCTAGGATTGCATTTCTGTAAGCCGTTAAAAATGAAGAATCGAAGCTGAATTTCCAAAAATGACCATCAATTAATCTCCCATTTAATCGAAACTGGATCAAGGGAAGCTGGGAAATATAAATACCCAATCATCACCCTAGTAATTAAGTACCCAGGATAGCCAAGGTCTCATATACATCTCCAGCTTATATCCTTCACTCCTCGCATCTTTGATAATCCTTTGGTTTGAATTCCTATGTTTTTTACATTTTATACAAACAAACAGGCCCTGAAATTTTCACAACCCAAGGCAGCGGTGGCAGCAACAACAGGCAACAGCAAGCACACTAAAAGGGAAAATCTATATAGGATGTGAAAATTGCAACAATATACTTACAAGAAGCCCTTCTAATCAAAACATAAAATAAAAATAGGATGTTTGATCTTGTTGGGAAAAATTTTTTGGCCAATTGATAACGATATAATGAGCATAAAATCAGCATAAAATCAATAGTATATGAATTCACTTCATGCTCATCTATCAGAAGCCCTGATCTAATTTACTTGAAAGAGATTGATTTACAAGACATACTAATACTCTTTGTGCTTGAGAATCCATGTCTCCAAGCGAATCAAGATACTGGAACTTTTCATCCTTTATATTGATTACTGCCAAACACCAATGTTTATCTTTGTCTATAGGGACAAATATCTGCACACGATAAGTGTAATCAAATGTAGACACAAAGTGAGGAGAAAACATGTTAAACCAAACGACTGAAAGAAGAACTAAGAGTACAGGGCAAAACAGTTTTACTTTGTCACAGTCAATAAGGCTGTACCCAATCTTCTTTTGGGCAGTCCATCTTCTGACAGCTTTGTAATCATATTCTTTCCTCTCGTTAATCAGCTAAATTTTCACGTCAGAAAATAAATAAGGCATAATCCTCAATGAAAAACTAATGATTGCATTGAAGACTAATCTGACAAATGAAAAAGAAAATGATGAGGTTATGAAGAACGGATAGCAAATCAAATTATGTGAATAAATAAGAGCAAACAGAGAAACAATGTTCAACATTGTTGAAAAGGCAACTAGGAAGTCGTTAGCTTGCCGCACCGTTAATGCCTAGGTATTTTGGGTGTATTGGTGAGTAACTTGAAATGGTATTATAGCCAACACGTCCCTGGTTTGAATCTGCACTGGGCAAAAAATGCCTCATCCCGCATCCTGTGTGCAGGCACATGTGCGCAGGGAAAAGAGGCCCCATGACGTGTCTTGGGTCGGTGCGTTCTTCGTGTCTAAGTAGTGTCCCGCCCGATGGTAGGTGTTAAGTAGTTAGTTTGCTGCAGCTTTGATGCCTAAGTATTTTGGGTGTATTGGTTAGCAATTTGAGAAGTTTAATTGCCTTAGTTCAAGCTACAGCCTACAGTCCACTTTTTAATCCTTCCCAAATCTCCTTTTTTTTTTTTAAATCTTTTTTGGAGATTGGAACTAATCTGTATAAAAGTTTTTTGGCAACTAACTCCTATGTTCTGAGGCGTCTTTAATGCCCATGTTTCAAAGGCTTGTGTGTGTATCCACATTTGAAGAAAAACAAGAAAGAAAGAAAGAAGTCCATCCAAACAAAGTAGGAGAACTGCAAGCACCTATAATTGTCAATACATCCTCCTAAAACCCTCCAAACAAAGTAGGAGAAGTGCAAGCACCTATAATTGTCAATCCATCCTCCTAAAACTCTTAACACTTGAGAATCAATGAATCCCCAAGAGAAAAGAGTAGGTTTATATGTACACTGATCAACCAAAGATAATCATTATACAAACCAATGAGTTATGTGAAATTATACATATGGGGAACAATCATGATAGAAGTAACAAGCCAACCTTTTTATAGAAGAAAGTGTTGAAAAAATGGCATTTCAAAAAATTTTGTGGACTTCTTTTTTCCCGCTCCTTCAATAATTCAAGGTACAAGTTAATCACCTACAAAAGAAGAAAATTAAAACATTCATAATAGGATATTAATGAGAAATATTCATGTAGGTTAGATAAAATAACAAGAATCATCACCTCATCATTCAACCAGCCACCTGGTCTTAAGCACTGTAAGACCTCTCTTGTAATCTCAATATTCGAACTATCATGTACAACTAAGAGTTCCTGCCTGCACAGCAAGGTACCTATTTGAAGTGTGCCCAATCTCAATTGGAAGCAAAAATTAAATGTACAATATAACCATACCTATTTGAACCAAACAAAGCATCAGAAACACATTCTTCTTCAACATCTGTAAGAGGAACAAAAGGCTCATATGCTACATCCTGTAAGTATTTAACAAGTTAAATCTTCTTCATTATCATTGGAGCCTTGAGATCTACCTTATATATCTGGTAGGCACATATAAAAAGAAAGGTGAATCCAGAAGAGCTAATAATAATTACAATATGAAAGCAATGAACACATGCAGAATTACCCCAGTGATCCTATTAAGAACATACAAAATGTAACCGAAGGTCGTTCCCAGAAAAGGAAAAGGAGCAAAGAAAAATTAAAATAAAAAATAAATTCAGAATAGCATGTTGTTGATTGTTTCCCTCCCATTTTTTTTTTCCTATTTCTTTCTTTTGAAATTGCCCACGTGATATCAAATGAAGACTGGACCACAGTTTTCTCCTTTTACAACTTTAAAATAGACTTCCACATGACCATCCAAAATTACCATAATATCTGAAGGTTGCCTTTAATTATGTTAAGAATTGAGATTACTTTAAAACAAATCATCCATAACTGCAAAATAAAGCTCTTTCACAAGCCTTTCAGCTTTTATTTAGTATCCTTTCAACAGCTGAAGGTTTTTTTTTTTTTTTTTTCAGTTGGGAAATTTTATAGGTTTATATTTTCAACTTGAGGCCTCCCACAGTTTTTCTTTCTTGTTTTTCCTTTCCATTTTATGGTTTCTCCCATCCTCATTAAGACTTTCATCAATTATTAGAAGTAATAGTGCAAATGACAGTATTAAATGTTATTAAGTCAACCATAGTTGTCAGGCTAAACATAGTTGCCCTGTTAATAAAGGATTAAAAAATTCATACAAAAAAAAGAAGAAGAAAAGACTAAAAAATTGAGCAAATGCAACATAAGAATCTACTTGTATAATCAAATCACAATAAAATGAACAAACAAGATACATCATATATATACCTCATCCACATCCTCTGCTTGATCTTTCAACTTAAAGGAAGAGAATTTCTCCTCGGCCAATCTGATCTCCAAATCCAATGAACCTAATTTCAAATCCCATCGCTTCGAAGAATCATGCAATCTTTTATAGGCAGGCGACCTCCTCTCCACTGCATCATTTACCAAAACAACATCCACCATCTTCCCAACAACATTGGTTTTCTGAGTCAAAACACTCAAATCAGACACTGCAGCTGCTGATGAGGAGGACCCCAAAGGAGAATTCACAACATTAGACTCCTGCAAATGTACATCCCTGCTAGCCCAATCTGGAACCACTGAATTATCATCTAGCCCCTCTACTAATAACTTGTACTGCTCAATGCTCAAGCCTTCAATCCTCATATCACTTGATTGACTTTGATCACTATCAACAACATCGATTACATTCACATCAACCCCAGTTTTTCTCATTGAATTAGAGCCTTCCACTCTAGTTGCTTTTCGTCGAATCCAATCATCTACCCTGCTCTGAAAACTCCCCATCCCAATAGCTGCCTGAGATTTTCCAACTGGATTCACAGACCCAAAGAACTTGAGATTTCTTTGAGGACCATGAACGGTTCTGGGTAGAGGTTGAGGTGGCGGTAAGCCACGGGACTTTATTGATGTGCTTATTTTGAAACTCTGAGCTGTTGGTTTTTTCTCTGGAATCAAACTCATACCCATTGTAGTTATTCGGAGGTTTCTTCGATGATGGGAATTCTAATAAGAAAGAAACAGAATTTTGAAGAGTAAGGAAGAGGGAAGGCACATCTCAAGCTCAAAGTTTCATCGAATTGCCCTTAGATTCTCTGTCAAGACAACCATTTCCGTTGGAAACATGTATGATTCTTCTATAAACTTTTCCCATCTGCAAGTAGTACTATTCCGTCAGAATTACAACAAGAGAGAGATATGGAAGATTTCTACTGCAAACGAAAATTGAGAGAGAGAGAGAGAGAGAGAGAGAGAGAGAGAGAACTGGGTGTTTGGGAGTTTCGAATCCGATTCTCGTATCAACAACGCTAGATCGAGATTCGACATTCTAAAGAACAACGTAGTAGTGGTTCATCTCATGCATGACTCCCTGATTGGACCCTGATTGGACCGCTGGATTAACTATACACTCATATATTGATTAGGATGATCTAATGGGGCTGTTTTTTTTTTTTTTCCGAATATAGGGCCCAAATGTTGGCACTCCTCAGGATTGGACCTGGGGGATTTGAAAATCTACTTGGGCCCCTCGTATGTACAAAAAATCGATTTCATCCGATCATCTTAATTCTATCATCTAGCGCCTACAAGTTAAGCCCATTTGAATGGGTGTTCAGTTGATCCAATAGTCCAATACATTCGAATGAGTACTAACCCAGGCTACATGCATAGGTGGGGTTTTTTTTTTTTTGGTCCGCTTAGGTGTACCATTAGGTATGCTCTACTAGGAGTGTGCATGACATAATTTACACACACATGTTAATCATGGGAAGAAGATGAAATCGAAAGGCTTCATTAAGTCTGAGAGTTTGATCTGTATGACCTTAATCTTTTTCTTAAGTTGACCCCTTTCTCAATGAAGATTCTTTCTATTTTATACATTTCTCACTTCCTCTATTTTATTTCTACGCGGGGTGATTTTCTCTTGTAGACATCCTGCATTGGGATAGACCGGATGTTTGTGTAGTCATGGTTGATCGGCACCATAAATTCATGGCAGCTCACCTACCCAATGCTAATTTGATGGACTGATCTTTCTGCATGCAAACGTTCCCTCACGTGAAGATTTTACTTGTTTTCCATATGGCTCTCCTTTTATGTATCTATCTCCAGAACGCCACCCTCCTATTCTAAAAGTCTTACATAAGTGAGCAGGAGAAGAGATACTTACTTGCCCATGATATTTTTAGCTCGTGTATTTAATGGCAGTGTTCATGACATTTTATTTTTGTAATAGTTTTATTTACGGCAAAACGAGCAAAAATCATTTTTATATGATTTTTAGTTTCTATTATTTTGTGCAATTAAGTTTTTCAGTAGTGAATGTGATGTGCTTCCTGTATACAAAATGGTTTTCGACTAGGGCGAAAAAGGCCTCCCTTAGAAATTTTTAAATACCCCATAGGTTATGGGGATTTTGATGCATTTATTTTCATATTCTTACTCGTATGAATATGCCATTTTTTTAACTTAATTTAGAACTGAAAAATGAAAATCAAGGAAACTCTTAAGATGAAATGAGAAAAACTATTTTTTCACGAGGTCATTTTTTTTTAATGTTTTATACACTAGGTTTTAAAATACAATAATGACACTATATTTTATAATACAATAGTGACAATTGCAACCTTTTTTTGTATTAGTATTGCAAGTTAACATGGCTTTGTTTATACTAGAAATACACTTATTTTCACATTCCCAAATCAATATCTTAAGCTTTGTCCCCATTCTCAGCAGACAATAATCTCTTCCCAAGTGCCAGTACTTTTTGTTTATATTTCAAGGAAAGACGGCTTTGTTCATAGCAACGTTCACATCAACATTACCTAGGCCACATCAGCAAGTGAGAATCTTTTGTAGTGTACCTCCACAAGATTACCTCTTACCAACTGGCTATCTGTCATAGCTGATAAAAAAAATTGGGTACAACAATATAATATTAGATCAACTTACTAGGTAAAGAAAAAAACTTCCTATTTTATTTTAAATATACTTTTCATAATTTGTTCTATTAAGGAAGCTTTCTCTAGTATTCTATTATTTTTCTATTAAGTATTCACTACATTGTTCATCTTTGAAAGATTGAGGCTTTGAATGTTCAGTATAGTTCTTAAGATGATTTAGTTGAATGCATTGAGTAAATACAAAACTTTACTTACGAAAATTATATAAACTACTATTTTGATACACTTTATATTAAATCTCTTAACAATTGTTTTAATGTCTACAATACGTGGTTAATAATTTTTATTTTACAATCATAGATAAATGATCATAAACACAATAGTTTCTACTATTTTTAGTTAATATATTTTTATTTTTTTATCTTGTATTTTGTATATTATTTTTTATATATCTGTTGACCATTTTGTGAATCTCTCTCTCTTAGTGCATTTATATATGTTTTCTATATTTTATTTTTCTTCACTTTTTCAACAATTTTTTAGATTTTGAAATTTTCTTTTGAAAATTAAGTAGAAATTTCCAATACCTTTCTATTCTCTTTAATTAAATCTTGCGCATTTTGGTAATCCGCGAATTGTTCGGTGTAAGAATATGATTAGGAAGTGATACCCATTTCTTGCCTCATTAGTTAGTAACTGTGCACTTTGTGTTGGTGTCCGACTTGAGCATATATAATTTATTTTTTTTAAATGGCACATTTAATACATTGTTTAATTTTTTGTTGAGTAAAAGTTCATTACTAATCTGGGTTGGTTATATTAGTTCAGTGTGAAGTGTTTAGATTCTACATGGTGCGAGCCCTACAAAGCATGCCACTTGAACTAGGACAAAAGCATTGTGGATGCAATTCCAAGCACTATATATTAAAATGTATATAGAAGTTTCAAGTGCATCCATCCCTCACCATAGGATGAGAGATGCTTACATAAATGAAAATTTTCAAGTACAAAAGTGAATTTTTAAGTACAACACTTCATTGTCTTCGTGTGCAAATAGGAAAAGTGCCCTCACCCTATGGTGAAGGATGGATGCACTTGAAACTTCACCATATATATATATAGGGTAATATTCAAGTGAGGGATTCCCTCACCATAGGGTGGGGGACACTTCTCTTTTTGAGAAGTTTCAAGTACAAAAGAGAACCTTTCCAAAAAATACAAAAGTTTCAATTCCAAGCACTACACAAGCCAAGCCATGTAAGTGTCCCTCACCCTATGGTGAGGAATGGATGCACATGATTGTCCCCCATTATATATATATATATATATATGAGTTACACTACAAAATTCCCCAAGAGTTTTTCTAAAAAAAATGCCCCTCTTTTAGCCAATGAAAGCGATATGAGTTTTTGAGAATTTCCTTATATTTTTTATATATATATAACGATAACGATATTAATCCAACATACAATTAGTACATTATGTATATTTCATAATGGCAAATGATCTTGTACATTCTATATATATTGTAAGACGGTACATATCACCTAGTGGGGCCCATCTTATGATCCATTTGAATGGAACCACATAACCCCCCTTGCTTTGGGTTTTGGATCAAAGGTCAATTCTTTTATATATATATAAAAGGTGGTAAACTTCTGGACCACGGATGGAGTGGTTAAGTGCATCAGCTTGACTTCAAATTTGAAATATGGTGTAAGATGTTGTGATCCCCTATTATCCCTTGATTTGTGGGGTCCCAGGTGGGTCCTAACAGTGGGTATCTACCATAAGGAAGTATTGTGTAGAGGAGCAGGCCTTACATAATATACATTGTTATGTCTATTAGTATATAAGACGCGTGGGTCATTTCATTTGAAAATTGAAATTCAATTTGACAATCAATTGCTCGATCTCACTCTCAATTTTGACTTTATCTTCTCAAATAAGAAGTGTCCTATATACGTGATTTGGATTTCTTAATCCATTTTAAATATGGGTGCTCATAGAGTGGACTGGTTTGAGTTCAACCCATCCCACTTTGGGCTGAGCTTGAGCCTTAGATTTTGGGATCTAGACCCATTTAATATACGAGCGGGGTTTGGATTTAGTAGTAGATGGCCCAAACCCCAACTTGGCCAGAATAAAATACACAATTTAAGCAAAAATTAGATTATTTTCGCTAGGTGTGACTTGAACACACAAAGTCAAAATCCAATCAACTGAATTATAGCTCGAGGTATTAAGTAAAGACATTGTTTCACAAAAACACGATCCACCCCGGCTCGGGCTTAACCCTTTTCAGGCGAGTCAGGTTCCGGCCAAGCATTTATAACCCGATTCGGATTTGGGTTAGGATCGGGCTTAGGCCAATGCTTTAAGAATGGGCAGAGCCTAGATATTGCACAATGCAACCCAACCTGGCCCACGAACACCCTTATTATCAACCTTTTATATTTCAATCTTGAGTACTAAAGTTTCACATAATTTGGACTCTCCATCGATAACAGATTTTTTTCATCTTGTCATATATAATGTTATTTTACTTCTTTTATTTTTTTTTAATTTGACACAATCTTTCTCATCATCTCAGCAATGAGCATCTAATTTTAAATTCTTTTCTTTTCTAATATAATACCTCTTGGATATTTTAAACTCTTTCTAATCTTTTCCTTTTTTATTTCAATTTCTTTTCTTTATTCATTATTCTAGAGATCTTTTTCATTCAATAAACTTTTAATGACTTACTAAACAAGTAATAAAAAATTAAAAAGTTGATGTAAGATTAAGATATGATATAATTACCTAAATTAAATAACTTGAAATATTCCTTTTTCCTATGCCACCTATTCCCTATAAAGATTTCATGACTGCAATTTTAAAATATAAATTAATAAATAACTTAAAATTTATTTCATAAATGAACTTGTCATAATTATGAAAAATGTTCAAAAGCATAAGGTAAAAAGTCAAAATAATATCAATGTAAATCGAAAAGAAAAAAATAAACATAAGAATCAACAAGTATAATCAAATGTTTTTCATATACAAAATAGTCTTTTTAAGAAGTTTATTGATTCCCAAAAATATGTTTCATTAATAAGGCAGATCTTGTTTAACTTCTAGTCTACCTGTTTGGGAAATGGAAAGGCACAAGTCCCTCTTGTTTAAAGGCAATTAGTATACTTTGACTAGAATCTGAATTATAGAACTATAGTTGAGTTTATTAAAAAATATAGTAAAATATAAAAAGACTTTTTTCTATTACACATATATTATATGATATGCTGTTTTGTTAGTACAAGGACATAATATGTATAGTAAATACATAAAAAATAATTAAGTAGAAGTAAAACCTTTGAAATGATAAAAGAAATCATGTAGGTTTCGACATGTACTTAGGCATCTCTAACTCGAGTCATCTCAATTTAGCGTGGGCAATATGATAATACCAACTTTCCTAGAAAATAAAATAAAATGTATGTGGTTGAGGATAAGAGAATAATTCTTAAAAAATGAAGAAGAGTGTTTGATTTAAATGAAAGAGAGCATGCGCTATTTATGAGTTAAGGGAGTCTTAGATGTGTGATAAGTGTCATTTATTCAATTTCTATAAAAAAAAAAAGTCTCACTCCAAATGTCACTCATCTAAACTATAATATGAAAAGGATGATCACAAGTTTCATGAAAAAAATGATTATTGATAAGTGTCATTTATCCAATTATTATTAAAAAAAGCTTAATTACAAATGTCACTTATCTAACTATCACACAAAAAAGATGATAATACGTGCAAACAAAAAGAATAAATAATGCTAGTTAAAAATAATGAAATGGAATTGATGGATAATAGAATATGTGTTCAACCCCAACTTTATCTATTTATTCATCGTGATAAATATGTCGATACAAAGCCAACTTTGAAGTTATAAGGGTTAGCCCAAAACTAAATGAATATATTGCATTCAAGTTGAGTTGTTGGATAGTCAAGGAACGGGTAAAGTCAAGTTGGGTTAGGAGCTCAGATATTATGTATTAACTCAACTCCATCCCAATTCGTTGATAAAAATGTTAACTTAAGACTACTAGAAAATAAAAAGGATCGACTCTAACTTTGAATTACCAAGTAAAGTTCAAATTAACTTGGTGGGTTAGGTCAAAATTACTATTCTACCAATATGTTTCAAAACTTTCTCAAGTAAGTGATTATAGATATTTTATCGATGACCCCAAGTTAAAACTCTTCTTAATTATCATAATTTAAATGAGTTTATATGATTGTCTTATTTAATTTTATTGGAAGGTTATCCACACCTAACCATTGATCCAGTTTTAATTTATATTTGTAAGTGTGTAGCGATCCCGTGAAAGTTGTTCATCATGAGGTCTGGATAAAACCGATTAAGACCCAATCCATTGCAATTGACCCAATCGTGTTTATACTTAAAATTTCATTCAATGCATTTACTATCATTAGATTGACCATGCATGAACAATAGATTTTTTTATAAGTTATATATATCTATAAATTGTGAGTGATTGTAAACAATTCATTCTCAATCATAATTATATATAGGAAATTTTTCTCTTGCACACGCACTCTTGTACGAGCACACATCTAGACTGGCATCAAAGGCAAGACCCCCATTGAGTTTCACTGGTCCCACACGACAAATGACATTAACTAAGGAACTCACGTGTAAGCAAAATTGGTCTAAAAGAGACTCCTATTTCTTGATAACAAAGAAATTCACGTCCATCTCAGTCGACAACTTAGAATTATGAGCAATATGCTTTATACAATATTTATATAACTTTTACTTTGACGAAAATAATTTTGGGAATGCACTTGTTATATATATATTTTTTAATCTATAAATAGGACCTACTTTTAAACTCATGCCCAATGAATCCCATTATGTCACTCTAATTGGAATTGGACTCATCTATAAGATTGATCATGCTTAAAGTACTTGACCAAAATTAAGAGAAAAACTAAATTACTTGACGTACAGTGAATAATTTCCAATGTTATATAAAACTTGCATTGATTTCTTAGTTATCACAAAATATTATATTCTTTTATTACCTTTTGTTTTCTAATTTTGAAGATCGACACCAATAAAATGTTAATTATGATAAATCCATAAGACTAATTACATCTTTAAAATGTTGGCTTCTATCAATACTACTATGATATTTTTTTAATGGATTTACATGTCTGTACATTAAGCATGGGTGATAAAGCTAGTATTATATATTAAATAAACAAAATTCATTTAGCCGACCCCAAACTAATTGAAACAAGGCTTTGATGATGATGATCTATATTATATATGCTATTTACATTAGGCTTTGATGATGATGATCTATTTATCTATGCATTTAGTGGTCTACCTTTTCATTTAAGTTGTGGCTCTGACTTGGTTACTTTCAATAGGCTTGAAATATTCTTGTAAAACAGTGATATCAACCATTGAATGATTGAAGCTTACTTATTGATAATATATAAATGATCTAGATGTGTTATTTACCCTCAACAAATGTATGAGACTTTATAAAGTTAATTTTGCCATTGGATTATACAAAACAATCTAGCCACATTTCTTATTTGTCCAATCAATGGTCATCTTACTCTTAATGCCCAATTGTATAAATGGAGAACCTATTATATGGGGCCATTACATGAAAAAAAATATAAAAAATATGGATACATGTTTTAACCAAAACCATAATTATTACAGTGAATGGTGGAGCTAAAATTCTATTTGCACATAGGCATTTAAGTATAGTTGTTTGGATTCAATTTGTCTTTTCACCCAATTATCCATGGAGTCCAAAGATAGGACCTTGTGTAAGATTGTTGCTCAGCTAGTTAGGAGCATGTACGGGTGTTCATGGCCAGGTTAGGTCGAACTAAAGCAAATTCAAGCCCAACCCAACTTTATAAATACAGGTTAGGTATCACCTAAGCCATATATGGACCATAAATGTCAGGCTCAAGCTCTCCTATTTAGTCAATCAGATTGAGCTTGGCCGAGCTATGGACTTTTATCACTTAATCCAAGCCTGACTCAAATATTAAATGGGCTTCAATTATATATCCAAGCTAGCTCGAGTTTGACTCAGGCTGACCAGGTCCTTGAGCAGCCCTAAGTACACATGCACTATGTGTGTTGCATGAGTTGAGTTCAAGTTTCTAGTGAAGGTTCTTTGGAAAAATTAGAAAAAATAAATAAAGCAATTCCTTATGAAGGTCAAGATATATAAAAAAGAAGAAGAGGGTTTTAAAGGAAAAAAGGCCCTTAAACGCCCTATGAACGAAAAATGACCCAATAGCTGGAAGTTGTCTCTTGGGCCTTTTATTTTATTTTTTTTGTATTTTTTCCCGTTGTTTTGATGCCACTTGTTTCTTCTTATTTTCCATCTCCTTACCTTGAAAGAGTGAAGAGGATAAAGTTGGTGAAGGTGAAGGATGTAAGAGAGGGTTTGATGGTTTGGGTGTGAGTATTGGATCGTTTTGGGTGCAAGCGTCAAGTGGGTTCTTATGTGTTTTGATAGATGAAAGGAGAGGAATGGTGGGAAAAGAGATGAGAGAAAAAGGAATGGAATAGAAGAGATAAAGAAGTATTCTTTTTTCCGTAAAAGTCTCAAAGAAGAAAGAGAAAAAAATTCCTTACCCATCACTATTTTGGCCATTCCTTTGGATGGTGGGTTCTATGTCCAAAGGAATACCTGATGCTGGTATTATTAGGGGAGTTCCTGCCTGGTCGAGCTGGGCTAAAGCATATCCGAGTCCACCACAACTTTAGAAATATGAATCTAGGCCTGGCCCAAGCCCAACACGGGTGGTAAAAATCAGGCCCGAGCCCTCCAATTTAATCAATCGGGCCGGGCTGGACCGAAATATATGCTTTTATCACTTTTGGGCATTTGAGCAATTGCTTGAACTAATCAAACTAAATTGTATGCATTCCTTCCACGGGCGTGGCTTTGACCTTTCTATTACTTAATTGAAGCCCGGACCAATTATTAAATGGGCCCAAGTCGCAATCCAAGTCCCCCCCAAATCGGGCTGGCCCGGCCCATGAGCACAACGAGGTGTTATCCTATGAGAAACCCTAGGGGTACTTTTGTCCTTGTCACAATCTAATCATTCATAGAACAAAAGATCGAGAAGTTTGGAATCTCAGGGTGGAGTCTCAGGAACTCAAAGTGGAGATGCTCTCTGGGTTCTTCTGTTAGTCTGCCACCACCAATCAGAACTGTATCACAACACCTTTTCTTCCTTGCAGAATACCTACCTGTATTCAGCACGGACGCACATACAAAACTATTCAAAATTTCGGCCCCACTACAGCTAGGGTGTTCCAATCCAGACCTAGTTTAGTCATCAGACCTGTGTTTAAGTCCAAGGTCAAAATTGTCAGACCTGGGCCTTGCCCATTGGAAATATATACGAACTGGAAATTTTCACGAATAGCCAAATTTAACCCAAATGGGTAGCTTAATTGGCCGACGACCACGGTTTGCACCCTATTGTAAGTTCGAAACTGCACTACCATACTGGGGCTATAGGAGAGTTTACCGGGCTTCCCTCTAAGCCCGACAACCAAACTTGTGAGAACAATCAAGCACGTAAGATCAAGCCCCCTTACTCCATATTATCATCCTGTAAATTGACATGGATCAAATTTGACACTCATCAAAATTGTACAGGATCATACATAATTTAGCATTTGAAGTTGAACAGTTTTAAAACGCTTGGAAATAGTACCTCTTTAGTAGGATGCCTTCTTTTTTTTTTACTTTGGCTGGAAGTTTAAGCAAGCATAGGCCCATGCCTGGCTAGTTGATTCAGAAATTTAATTTAGGTTCAACTTACATGCTTAAAATGGAGCTCAAATCTAATCAATAGGACCAGGCTAGGCTAGGATCAAAGTGATCCAGTCCTGTGTAAGAAACCCTAACTGCAAATGAGGTGCAGCACAAACATTCAATAGATAGTAAAATAAAAACCTTATGATAATCCATTTGGTGCTCTCTCTCCCTCTCTCCCCCATCTATTTAGTGTTGGTGTGGGGCCACATGGATGCAGTGGGTGTGTATCCATAGTCAGCCCACAAGAGAACTTGTGGCATAATGCATATGTCTAACACTTATTGAGCTTTTAAAGTTTGTAGATGGTGAGAACTTGTCACACTTAAGTACAATTTTTTTTTAAACGTAGCCAAGGGGCTGAGACCCAAGCGAGAGCTCGCACACACCGAAAGATAGTCCACTAAACTAAGAAATGAGTATTCACATATGCAGGAAGAGGTGGCGTACCTAGGGTTTAAACCCAACGCAGCGAGTGAGAAGTGCCGCTCCTTACCACTCGGGTAATGAGCCGTCTCCACTTACATACAAATTATTAGCAAAAAAGATAAGGCTTATGTAAAATAAAGAATACTCAAGTGACTTGAATTTAGAGGTGCTAAAGCACCAGCCCAACCCAGCCTGGATCCTACCCATTTTGGGCTGAGTTATATACTCAGGTTTTAGTAATTGGGCCTGGCATTAGTCTAAACTTTTGGTAGGTTTAATTTATCGGGCGGGCTTGGGTTAAGTGATAGGAAGCCCAAAGCACGGCCCTATCTGAATAAGTAGTACATGTAGTTTAGTGACTGTGTGTTTTACGAAAACAGGTGATTAGAAATCTGAAAGGAGAGATCAAAAGCTTGACTTGGCCTAATTGACTAAATGGGCAGTCTCAGTTGGCTCGAACCATGCACTCAAGGCCCGTGTCATGCTCGGCCTGAATATGGATCGGTGTTTCTAAAGTCGGGCCAGGCCTGGATATGACTTAATCCAAACTAGCTCTGCTATTGAACACCTCTAGCAGAAATGAAAATGTTAGATGCATTTCCAATATCTAAAGTCTAAACCCATTCTTTAGTTTTTTGGTATGGGATTAGCGCATTGCATGGGCTTGAGTTAACTTTGAGTCAAAGATTAGGCCCACAGATTTCCTAGTTTGGGATCCATATACCCGATGTGATCAAGACCATATACATGCATAAAATAGTAAATTTCAAGAACAACATATATAGTATTTAGGCAATATTTAAACACCAAACTATACAAATTGGTTTAGATATAAAGGTCGATCCACCCTAGCCTCACCTATTTAATGGCTTAATTATATAGGTCAACCCTAACCCGATCATATTACTGTAGGTCAGATTTATTTAACCCATAGCCAAACCACATAAAATATAGGTCGTATTTTGCCACTACCCATATCTACAATGATGGGTTGCAAATGAGAACCGTGGGAGATAGTCAGGGGCGGACCTAAGTATACGCATGTGGGTGCGGTCGCACCAGTCAAATTATGGTGCGCTTTAAAAAACCTATATAAAAATTCTAAATCCACTTCCAAAAATGCGATTATAATTGTGGAGTCACCCTCAAAATCCACATGAAAATCCTCAATTTGTCCCCAAAATCAAACTACCCACTAGGATCCACACCCCTCAAATGAAAATTCTAGGTCTACCACTGGAGATAGCCTAGTGGTACAGGACATTCCAACTCACCTTAATTGCCAGCGATTGACCATTAGCATTACCGGAGTACGATTGAATGAGTTGTGTGGAGTGGCACGGATAGGGATGTAAATGGGTCTCCAATTCTCCGATTATCCGGAGGTTCTGATCCGTTAAAATCTGGGTCTGGGTCCTTATTTAGGCCCCGATAAATAAATGGGTCTGAGTTCGGTTCCACATTGGTTCGGACCTGTGGACCCGAGACTCAACATATTACCTCAATTTTAAAAAATCTCTCCTAAAAATCATGTTTTTTTTAATATCATTTTCTACCTAGATCCGGACCTGGATCTAAACTCATCCCATATATGGTTTTGGTTCCAGTTCCGGAGCCAAGAAATTGGTTCCAAAATAGTTTCGGGTTCGAATTTGGTTTCACTTTCTCCTTAATGGTTGCGGTTCCGAGTCTACCATGGACCCAAACCGGATCTGACCCGTTTACAACTCTAGGCACGGAGCACTCCGGTGGAATGTAGTACAATGAAGGTATAAAGCACCAAAGGATGACCTGGACTGATAGATTAGGCAACTTCTTTAGTACTAGGGTTAGGGTTTGAATTGCAAATTGCAACACAATCTTCCACATTTTAGGGAGAAGACTAACATAGGAAGCCAAGGGTACTTTTGTAATTATCTAATGTCTCGGTCCCTTCCTATAAGTAGAAGCTCTCTCACACACACTCTTTCTATCTCAGTCCTCGAGCAAAACTCGCCAAAGCGAACCGAGTCGAATCGTTTCAGCACCGAGTCGGAAGCTTTCTTTCTTTCTAGGGTTTTTCAGCCGCGATGAGGTGAAATCCCTAATTTTTCCTCACTGATCGCTTGGATCGCAATCTGTTTCAATCTCTGTCTATGATTTGACTGTTTCTTCGCAGATTGATGTTTGTATTAGATCGGATTCTAGCTGTTTCTTTTGTGTTTTTTTTTTTTTTTTAGGGTTTTTCTTTTCTTTCTTCCGATTAGAAGAGTTTTGGGGTTTTAGAGTTATGGTTGTGTTTGGATGTCGGAATTGTTCTTGAATCCTTGTAGTTGTAGCTACCTGTTAGGGCATGTTTGGGTTTTGCTTTGTTTTTGGTGAGACATCTTTCCATCCATAAAAGTAGATGCTTTGTTTAGCTGGGTTTCTGAAATGAAAAGGAATCAGAAATCAGAAACCAGATTGGGGAAGTTGCTTAAATGCATACTTTTAGTTGTGAGGAAAATGGAGAGAGAGAGAGAGAGAGAGAGAGAGAGAGAGAGAGAGAGAGAGAGAGAGAGAGAGAGAGAGAGAGAGGTGTTTGTGCGGCGATGCTTTCCATGGGAAAACCCAAAATTTTCATGGAAAAGTCCAGGAAGAAATCCACCTAGGGTTGGGGGTGGGTGAGTGTGTGGAGGGGTTGCAATTGTTACTTCCTTCTATGTAAAATATGTTTGCCGTCCCCTCTCCATCACTGAAAAAGAAAATGTGGATTCTGTGTTGAATCTAACTCGTGAAGATGTACACTGTGGATTCTGTAAGCCATGGAATCCATTACACTGTGGTTGGTGTGTTTTTGTAGCCCCATGAAAAGGGGTTTCACAAACTTTGTTTTTCCTATTGCCTTTCCTAATGCTTATCATACAGAATAATTTTCTACATGGTTTTCTGTGGCATTTTAGAAAATCAGTTGATTTTTGCAACATTTCCTTTTGAGAAAAATATATGCCACACATCAAACTATGAAAATGAGCGAGCATGGATGCGCAGAAATGAATGGATGTGTCCTAAAAGTACCCTTCATGTTTTTCCCTCTTTCCTTTTCTGTTTCTTTTGTTTGGCGAGGCAAAGCATATTTCTACGGTTCTACCTCTCATGTGAAAGTGCGGAAAATGGTTTCGACCTTTTTGGTCTTACTTTGATATTCATAAATATTATGGAGCTCCTTGGTCTGTTTTCCACCAAAACTGCATAAGATGGTTTCACCTCTGAAGATGAAACTATGGAAAATGTTAATAGAGAGCACCATAAAACTGCTTTCCATCAGAAACCATTTTTATTCTGCAGAAATGCTCCACAAAGACATACACTTAGGGCCCGTTTGTTCAATGGAGAACAACAAATAGAGATCTAGGGCTACTTTTACCTTGGATCGCTCTATGAAACCCACAATTTCTAATGGATGATAAAATTGCAAAAAGAAATTGGAAATAGGACTAGAGTTGATGTTTCATCACTTCCCAGATATACACATCCATACTCACTTAGGATTTTTCTCTAGACATGAATAAACCATGGATGTCATGGAACTCGTTTACCCTAAGAAACTGAAAGTATAAAACAAATATCTTCCTAGGATAGCATAACTACTGATTGTGGTTCTGGTCTTTTTAGCTGTTGTTTAGATATGCTGCTTTGTTTTTTGGCTTTTCCTTGTTGAATGGTCCTTGTTTTTTGGGGTCTTGGCCCTTGCTTTTCAGTATAATTCTGTTGTACTGTTAAGATTTTTTTTTAAATTCAAATTACCAGAAAAAAAAAAAAGATAACGCAACTTTAATATACATCAGTTGAGGAGTGCTTGTCCGGAAGTAATTTTTAAGGGATGTATGTTGTAGGCCTTAGTATTGCTTTATGTTGTGTCCTTTTTTTTGTGGTGCTATATCGGAGATTCAATCTCATGCACTCTATTCCCATGTCCCTAATCAGCTGAGCTAAAGATGAGGGATTTGTATTCTGTCTGTTTAGGGACTTATGTTGTGTCTGTTTATGTTTAAGGTGCTTATGATCCTTCCTGTACAATCACCAATCAATCTCATATGCACTCACACACACACACACGAAAAGTATGTGCAATGCCTTTGTTTCTCTATAGTTGTATAAAAGAATTTTGAAGCCAATCCCAGCTGGATGGGATAAGGCTAAGATGCTGATAGTGGAATGTGTCTGTGTATGTCTTTTTACATAGGATCAGTATACATGACAAAAAGGCTAATCAATTTTACATGGTTCCTTTATTCTTTAAACATGCATAGATAGACTATTGAAAGTACCAAAGGTTTCCTATTTAATTCCAATGGAAATGGTTCACTAATGTAGCGTGCCTTTTAAAATTGTAAAGATTACTAACCTTTCAGACATTCAGACTACTGCAAAGATTAAATTTTCCCATTGTTTTTGGGGTTTATTAAACCCACTCCTTCAATTTCATGCTAGAAAGTCAGCCTTGGTGAGTGGAGCTGCTATTAGTGATATCACTCCTTTCTTCAATGATGTCATTTACTTTGGCAGTGGGATCTTTGCTCATACATGCTGGGTGAAGGCTAAAATTTTGAAATTTTTGACATGATTTTGGTACAATACTTTCGTATTTGCAGTCGTCATCCTGAGGTTAAGTGGGCAGAGAGACAGGATAAAGTTTATATTACAGTACAATTACCTGATGCAAAAGACGTCAACGTCAATCTTGAACCAGATGGAGTTTTCACTTTCAATGCCACTGCTGGAACAGGAGATCACCTGTATGAGCTGAAGTTGGAGCTTTTTGATAAAGTGAATGTAGAGGTAGAGCTATTTCTTGACATTGATAACACTTTATGTGAATTTTCCATTATTCGTCTAGTGGTTTTTTAACCTTTTCTTCTATTTTTCCACTACTGCATCAGGAAAGCAAAATAAATACTGGACTCAGGAGCATTTTCTGTGTGGTTGAGAAAGCAGAGAAGGTGTGGTGGAAAAAACTACTTCGTGGTGATGGGAAGGCACCACACTACATAAAAGTTGATTGGGACAAATGGGCGGATGAAGATGAGGATAATGGTATGCTATTCCTTTATTTTATTTTATCCTCTTCTTTTTTCTTTTTCTTATCTTGAAACATTTCTGGTAAATGCATGCTTGTTAATTGGAAGTTTTTTAACTTTTATTGTTCGCTTCAGGACCTTCAAATGATCTTGATTTAGGAGGAATGGATTTCTCGGTATGAATATTTTGACAGATTTATTCTTTTAGCCATTTGTCTTGAGAGTCCGAGCTAATTCGTTTCTCTATTGACACCTGTAGAAATTTGGCGGTATGGAGGGCATGGGCATGGGGGGCATGGGTGGGATGGGTGGGATGGGTGGCATGGGTGGTCTGGGTGGCATGGGTGGCATGGGTGGTCTGGGTGGCATGGGTGGTCTGGATGGTCTGGGTGGCATGGGTGGCTTGGGTGGCATGGGTGGCATGGGTGATGGTGAAGATTTTGAAGATAGTGATGATGAAGGTAAACAATTTCTTGCTTTATCCAATGTCTTCTCCATATTTAAAGTTGTTAGCTTTTATGTTCTATCCTAATACTTCCGGATGTCAGGTGCATCCCAACCTGCATCAGAGCATGAATTACGAACAAGTATGGGGTTCAACTCATAGTTGTCAATTTCATTTTGGATGCTATTTCGATTTTGATTCTCAATAATTTTGGCTGGTTCAGCATACTTTGGAGTTTTGTCTCGGAAAAATATTAACATTTTAAAATCCACAGAGGTTTGAAAATAGTAAAAAATTAAACAAACTTTATATATTAAAAAGAGGCCATCACCATAGTAAATTAAAATATTAAATCTTAGTGATATATATATATATATATATATATAGGTTGGGGAGATAGGTGGGGGGGGTTCCCTTTTCCACAAGGTTTAAAAAACCGGCCTCGGCCTCAGCCTAAGTGGAGTTGAATTCGGACCTGAGTCAACTCTGTCAAGTCACAATGCAGCTAAGAGAAGTCTCTCAGGCTGTTTTTTTTTTTTTTTCTTTTTTAATCTATATCTTTTCTGTTTCATTCTGGCAGAGAGTGATGTGTTCTTTCTGTTTTCTGCTTCTCTCCCATTCCTTCTCTCTCTCTCTTTTCACAACTTATTTGTCAAAATCACCTTTTTGACCACAGAAGCACAAAGCCATAAAGAAAGGGGAAAGTAAAAGAGGTCTCCTCCTCCTATATTCACTGCAAGTAAAGTCCAGAAAAAAGGGGAAGGACACAACCAAAAAACCCTAACTATCTGAGGATAAAGAGCTTCAATTACTCATCCACACCATCAATGGCACTATTAACATGCTTTCAATGATGGAACCCTTTTTTTTTTAAGCGATGGCGAACCCTTTGGTAGCATGAAAATGGGAAAAACAATGGGACTCAAAGGAAAGGCTTTTATCTCAAATGTAGAGTTCATGGAGAAGCAACACTAAGAAAGTTGGAGATTTCAATCCAAGTGACAAGACTTGGAAGAATAAGAAGAAGAGGAGGAAGAAAAATATATATATATAGGTAAAATGGTACTCAGCCCGACTCGGTTAAGGCCAAGTCCAAGTCAAATCAAATGAGTCGACTTGGACTTGGTCCGAGTTTTAAATTCTATACACAGACAAAAAATAAAAAATAAAACCTTTGCCTTTTGCCCTAAATAATGGATAGGTTTTTTGTCAATAAAATGGAATCTAAAAAGTTAAACAAGCTATATATTTAAGGAACAAGTAGGCCATGACCTTAATAAAGTAAAATCCTTGCGATATATAAATATGGGATTGGTCGGTTTTTTTTTTCTCTTTTTCTGGTTTAAAAACCCTTTGCTAGTCAAGAGAAAAAACTTGTCCTTTTGCCCTAGTGTTGAGTATTTATGTCAACAATAGAACTGGAATTTGGAAAAAAAAATTGCATGGGATTTGGTAGAAATTTATAATATTTTGTGGGGTGGATGTTCAATTCGGTATACTAACTGAACCTCATAGTTTCAGCCGGTTTGGCCTAAACAAACTGATTTGACTATTATGGTTCTAAACCTCAGTCAATTAAAGTGGGCCTTTGATTTTTTTTAAATCTAGGCCATTGATCTGACTGAACTCATCATGGATGGGTGATTGCCTAAAGTCTCCTAGACTTGAGATTCTTTTTACTCTAGCTATTTCTTCTTTACATGACCATAGTGTTTTTCATAACCAATGATAATATGGTTAGATTATTCCTGCCTATGGAAAGAGTCATCCTCCCAACCTACTATGGGACAGATCATATCAATATTTTGGATAACCGACTTTGGGTCTCACATGCATGGTGTCTTGAGTCCCTCAGCACACTCTGCAGTTCTTGACGCTCAGGAAGCCCTCTAACAAAACATACATATCACTTGGAACAACAACAAAGCACCCTGATGCAAATGCATGTTTCAACAAAGTCTACATTTCCTTCATGCCTATAGTTAATGCGGTTGCCCCTTTTCTTGAAATCTGATGAATTTCCCATTTCTTTGTAGACGAGGAAGCTGAAAAGACTGAAACTGCAGAAAAGGTGGAAACGGCTCTTCCAGAGGTGAAGACTGAAGCAGCCCCAAGTACATGAATTGTATCTAGTTGATTATGTTTTGGCAATCACTGGAAGTTGAGGAGTTTGCTGGATGGAGAATTGCTGAAGTAGGTGATTGTCAGCATATGATCTGCTTGATGCATGTTTTTCTGATACCTTTTTCTTTCCCTATGCTATGCATGTTCATTTTTGTCAGCAGGGTTCTGTAGTTCGTTTGGCACACGGTTAAAACTTATTTATTTGTTTTATCTGACTGTGTTCAGATAGGTTTGAATTGAAAAGGGGGTTTAATGAATGATATGGAAATAGACAGTTACTGTTTGAATGATCTGTCCCTTTTTACCCCATTTGGTGCTTGTTGTGACACATGTTCTTGTGTGTGAGGCTTTTATTTTTCATTTCATGATCAAGGGACCCTTGGATTCAAGTCTGAATCAGTGCAAAATCGCTAACTACAGGCATAGCTAATCACTGAAATTGACCCAAACCATTTTAAGTGAAGGATATATATGTTGTTCCACAGCCTGGCCTTTTCTACTCAAGTTATGTGCAACCCCTCTTGTGCCTTCTGCATGTAACCATCTCAGTGATGCTATGGTTCGAAACCAAACTTCAACTTAGCAGCGTGTAAGCTCACATTTCTTGAACCTTCCAAAAATGCAGCGATGATTCCCTATGATACTCTCTCACTGCAATCTGAAATCATCGAATGGTCTGTTTTCCCATGTTGATTGCTTCATTCAGTGTTCAGGGCTATGCTGGTGACTTCTGAATTTAGATTAGACATGTGGCATTTGTGATTTTGACGTTCATAACCCTATAGTACAATGGTTTGTCATTTTATGCATCTTCTGTCAAATGATTGTTGATGCTTTGTAATTAATGTCTTTGATTATTTTTATGGTAAGCAAAGAAACAAAGCACAATATGATTGAAACAGCCTCTTGCTAGAAATTCTATTAATCATGCTATTCTTTGCTCTTTTTTGTTCAAGCGCACTGTGAGTTCAGGAACTATGCGAGTAGCATGCTCTAGTTTCATATACCTGCACGTAATTTCATTTTGGCATTGAGTTCTGCAGGGTATACTGGTTTTGGTCTTACATTGATGTTCTGATCTCTATATTCTTATTGGAAGGAATACCAGCAGTCTCTGATCATTTGCTTATAGGTTAGAAATGCTGCCAAAATGAGTTATGCTCTCAGCATACTGGGCTCCGTAAAATCTCTTGGATATATTTTCTACATTTTATTGGGCCCGTTCATTTTGCTAGAATTCCAGGAATTCTTGTATGGGGAATTCCTGAATTCCTAGACAAGGTAGAATTCATAAATCCTCCTCTTTGTCAAGAAACAAAGGATTTGGAAATGCCAAGACATCATGTCTCAAAAACCCCAACCGCTAAAATTCTAGTCAGGAATTCTATTAAAGAAACAGCCCCTGTTTGGTTCTTCCAAAACATAACCACATGTAGCTCGGTTTGTGCATAAATGATGGTCAGGGTTTACCCAGATATAGCAATTGCTGTACTGTTTGTCATTACTGGTGACTGAGTGGGCATGCCTCTCTTATTGTAACTCTTGTTTCTGTCTAAGATGAGGATTCCATGCCTGCAAACCCACGGGGTCTGTGTTTTCACACAAGGGATTTGTATATGGATTTTACACAACGCTGGTGAAATTTACACATGCAACACAGACGATGTTGTACCGACGCTGGTGCCTTAACTTTTTTTTTTTTCAGCTTGGAGAGGTGTAACAATACTTTTCAGGTGCATGAACTTTCATATCAAAATGGCCTCCTTTACCCACTAGTTTCCTTTTTCACCTTGTTTATGGGCAAATAAAATGTGACCATCCCTAAAATGTTACACTTGTAAATGGGAAAAAATAGGCCCCAATTAGATTCATATTGCTGCTCTATCATGGAAAATTTGAGTTTGGATCACTAGGGATCTTTACTCATGAGAATTTCGCGAGGCTGCTCAATAATCATTCAAAATAAAAGGCCCATCTTTATGATTTCTCAAATGAATTTCACTCCAATATCACTTGGGCTCAGCAGCACTAGTCTCTATAAAACATTTGATTTTTTTTATTATAATATTTTATTCATTTGTTTAAAAATGATCATTCTAAGAGTGAGCCCAACTTCAATTTGACTAATTTGACGAAGGTACTATACTGAATTTGAGTCTCACTTTTGGGAGCCTCATGGGCATTTGGTTGGAGGAATTTCGTGTTGGGAATTTCATGTGGAATTTCTCGTTGGATTGCAATAATTTAAAAAAAAAATTGTCTTTTCGAAATTTCGAATTCCAACATTCTAGCATTCTAAATGCTAAGACGCAGTGAAGGATGGACATGACAGGAGAAAAGTTTTTTGGAGAATTCAGAGCTCTCCACCATTAGAAACTCTCTGAATTCCAGCAACCAAATAGGATCCTGATTCAACAGTTGTCTGTATTTTTGGATGTGTAGGGTGTTTTGCCACTAGTTAGATAGTTGGAATTCCCTCCTATTATATTTTGTAGTAATCAACATCAGCAATGAATTCAAACACTGATTAGTGGCAGAAATTGGAAATAAATATATTTTTTTTCTTCACAATCCATTCCCTCGGAAACCAGAATCATCCCAATCCACGAACATTCCTATTTTGAAGAAGAGAATTGTCATTTAAAATTTTGATTCAAGCTGTCCGCTGCTTCTCACAATCATGTATTGGCTAAGAACCCTTGAGTTAAATGATTCCAGGAAATGAATCTCTACTAAGGAGATAATAATTTTTTTTTTTTTTTTTTTGAATGGCTACTAAGAAGATGATAATTTGATCACCATTTTCCATCATCATCATTCCATGTCCTTGAATATGAATTCGATGGAACTGAATTAGAAACTAGTTGAAACATTGGAAGGGACTCCAACTAGTCCCCATTCAATCCCAACACATCTCCATGAATTTGCAATAGTTTCCATTCATTACTGAACCAATGAATTTGTGCAGAATTTCGACATGAAGTCTGCTCTATTTAAAAAATAAATAAATAAACTTAAAGCCCTTAAATTAAGGGTCAGATCATTTAATCACTGATATTGGTATCACCATTTATGCACATCCAAATCTATTCTTGGTTTCCCTCATCCAGGTGGGACCGTGGGAGTACCCACATGAGGTTAGAGGCACGAGTTTCAGTACTGAAATCCAACCAAGAAAATTGTGTTGAGATTCTGTAACTACATGGTTTTCAAGATACACAACTCGAACACACTTGGTAAATCCAAACATGGATATGATTTGAAATGGATCAACTAAGTGATGAATATCTTGTCTTTAGAAGCTGCATTTCCCACATTCAAGTAGTTGACATCAACAGCAACTTCTCCAAAATCCTCTGGACAAAACATAATGAAATTTGGTCAATTCCCCCATTTTATCAACATGAAAGACAGCTAAAATTGGTCTCTCAAAAATCATGCACAAGCTATATTAATTTCAGCTTTAGAGCCAACACATTCTTTTTTTCTTTTACTTTTTTATTCATTATTCTTTTCCCTTTCTTTGCACAACTCTCACCTGATAAGAACCAATTTCCTTTTGCGCAAAACGGAAGAAAAGGAAAAGCTCACCTAAAGTGATTTCCACTTTCATGGCGTCCCAATTGCATTGCTTATAGTGGGAAATGGCTTAGCATGATCACTGAATAGTGTTTCAGAAGTCTTGTTATATATGCAACAAAAGTTTTACACTGGCTGTCAGACTAACGCAATTCTTCTTTATCTAGGCTTGGGACAGGCAGAAAACTAGAATAAGTAGGGAGAAGGCTTTGATGATAATGATGGTATATCCCAATTGCCCGACAAAATTAATTGGGGAGACTTGCCACCATATCTGAAATTTTTTTTGACACAATATCTAATGCATGCCAAAAATAGTAACCAAAAGATATAGACCTCCAACCTTCATAGATAGTCCTCACGAGATCAACATATTCTGGAACAAGGTCTTTATAAATGACTCCCTCCGGGTTAGCATCCAGGATAACCAACACTCCTAATAAAAAAGTAAACCAGGTCACACATCTTCGTTGGAAGCAAAAAAAAAAAAAAAAGAACCTAATTTATGATGATTATAGTGAAAAAGAGAGATGGTGGTTTCCCATTTAGAGTAAAGGACAGATGAGAACAAGTATGCAAATGGGATGAATATAATGGTTCAATTGCAGAAAATTAACAATATTTAGTCAGTGGAAACTGTCCTTTTTCACTAGTAAAGATGCACGTTCCATGAGATATACTATCATGGTCATGATTTTATGTTAGTTGCATTCAACTCTCAATTTTGATTATTTACCTCTAGTTTGATTCACAACCCATGTGCACGTCTCATGTAGCTGCTCTATTCTCTTCCTCATCTCACACCTACATCTAATGTAACTACTCTTATCATTTTCGTCCTTAAGTCTCATGTAATGACTCCCTCATGTTTCACGTTTCCCATTCTGCACTAGAGAGAGGCCGACATCACCTCATATTTTGCATTCTACAGTAGAGAGAGAGGCCTGCAGCAGAGGATTCGAAATGATTGGTGAGGTAGGGTGCAATATCAGTTTCAAAGTGTTTGTGAATGTACAAGTCACACAAGTTTGTAATAGGGTGTGTTGGACCAACAGCACAATCATGTCAGAGAGTGGGTGAGTTCAATTTTCCAGAAAGAAATACAGACTACATGACTTTCTTTGTCAGACAGATACAAGCATTAGGTGTATAGTTGTGTTGAAGAGGTGGTGATAGGACATTGTGTGGGCTTTGGTCGTGTCAAACATGAAAGAAAGGTTGTGCGCTAAAGGTTCTAAGACGCTGTGAAGAAGGGTTTTAAAGGGTCATTTGGGCAATGAAGACTAGGGATAATAATGAAAAATGATGGAGATTCATCTCGGTGAATCAGTTTAGTCTGAATGGGTTCCCTTGGCTGTAGCCGGCAGATCAATGATTACAATCAAGGTCAACATTCCAATCTCATCTAATTCCTTTGAACACTTCTAAGAGCATTTATAAAGTGGGGATGGAAAATTGGGCCTGCCTTGCACTGTGTATGACTCTAAAGAATTAAATTCAACCCAAGCAGGGGCAGGGATCGGGCTAGAATGGGACTCCCTGGCCCATAAGCATCCACAGTGTCAAATGCCCATTAGAATAAAATCTCTATAGATAAACATGCTTAGACCTTGGATTTCATGTTCCACTTGTGTTCCTTTTCTATTTATTCCCCTGCTTTCTAACATATATGCATAAAAATGAATGAGATAGGATTACATGAATGACTTGCTTTCTTAGTGTTACTTGATAGGAAGGCAGTTAATTGTTAGAGTTTCTAAGAGAACTTTAAAAATCTGGTTTGTTCTTTGACCTTCTCTTTATAATTTAGCATCATCCTGATTTCATTCGATTTAACTAAATTTGATCTTCATCACAAGATTTTTTTTTTATTCAGAAGATAAAATTTTAATAATGATGAAAGCTGGAAAAACCCAAGGAATCGAGGATTAGAATCCTCTACCAAATCCCAGAAGCACCGACCAAGAGACCAACTATACAGAGTATATGGTATCCTGCTGCTGCAACATGTTAAGGGGGCTGGGAAGAGGAAGGCACCTGCAAAAGCAAGGGCTCAAAGCACACAGAGGAAACAAGAATAAAATCTGATGGCAACGACAGGAATAAGAAAAGGCACTTATACATGATAGCTAACACATTCAGTTTTGTTCTAAGATGCTAGACAAGTTGCTTCAAAAGTTGGGGTAAGGTATGTTGGGACAATAGGAGCATACCTAAAATATTGCAAGAGTTTCTTGGATGTATGATATCCAGTGTCGGACATGGAAATAGAAAATCTTGCTAGGCTTTTTTCCCAAATTATGCGCTTGGAATTTGTCTCCAAGGTGCTTCAGAAGGGTCTTTAAGAAGAGGAAAGCAATTAGAAAGGATGATAAGATGAGTGATCTCATCAACATATCATATATGAATTATGGAGAGGCTAAGAATATAGATGAGCTAGGCAAGTTCCTGGCTCAAGTAGGAGGACCATCTTCTGTTCTAAAGACACCAATGATAGATCTTCAATCACTCCTAAAAGCAAATTCCAACACAATGGAGATTGCGCATTGCAACTGGGAATAGGGGTCATCATGGGCCAGGCCAGCCCACTTTGGGCCAGGCTTGGACATATATTTTGCGCCTGCTTACTATTTGGGCCGAGCTTGGATTAAGTGACAGAAATCCCAAAACCCCGGCCCGGCCCAACACAATTAATTAAATGAGCGGGCTTGGGCTTGGGCTCAGGCCTATCTTTCTAAAGTTGGTCTGGGCCTGGATATGCCTCGGCCTGGCCCGGGCCCATGGTTTCCTAACTCAGAACCTGCATGACAGTGGGGAGATCCCAAGATGCAGCTAGCGTGAAGTGCTGCTAAGGTAGGAGGCTCTAATCTTCAGCACAATTGGAAAACTTAATGCAACTTAAATACATTTGTGCATGCCCAGATTTATTATTACTATTTTTTTGGTAGAATAAAAAGGTCAAAATAGCTAATAATAGTTGCACAAGTTTTGGATATTTTTTATTCAAATGATTCATCAACCAAATAACTGTCATGAAATTACTCGGTTATTATGTGCTATTTTATATAGTTTTAATTCATCTAATTCACAATACTCCATTTTATGAAAATGTCTTGTGTGTAGGTTAATATGTATGGTTTGAAAAATAATATGCTTCGTATATTCAGGACAAGGAAAGAAAGACATGTAAAATGACCTTCATAATTAATTGGGTTACCCCTGAATATTTAATAGACTGTAGTGTAATATGTGTTGTGACTTATATTCAATTTCTAACATTGGTCACTTAAAATGAAAAATATCTTCGTTTTATTTTATCAATTGCATCATACCAAAAGTACGCACTATCACAATAGAAGTATGCACTATTGCCAGTTGCTTGTTCGTGCTCAGCAGCCAGCACAAAGCATCACTTGCTGGTTTTGCCAAATATATAGTCATTCCGTTTAAAATATTTAAATATAATTTGTTGTCAGTCAGTAATTCTCATTGAGCAGTTATAGACTGATCATACCAAGCTTGTTATGTGCTACTTTCTCCTGAAACACAAAACCGGATCATATTGACTAAAAACAAGTATGAGAGAAGCGGAATCTCCTTTTGGTATCATTGTAAAAAATGAGTAAAGCTGGCACTACTTGAAGACAGAAAACCTGGATAGCAAACTACTAGCACATATTTGGAAGACAATTTATTTTTGGTGTTTCTCCTTAGATGGGTGTGATTTGTGAAGCCATTGAGAGAGCCAGTTAGCTCATACAGCATGCACCAAAGAAAGTAAGTCAATAAAGAAGCTTACAATTTAGACCACCAAATCCTGTTATCAAAATAAAGGCATGATGAGGAATTAGGTGGAGTGTGTGTGTGTTTGGGTGGGGGGCGGGGGGGGGGTGTGGGGGGTGGGTGGGTGGGTGGTTGAGATTTCTTTGTGCCCATAGTGGTAGGAGACAATCAATCCTTGTACATATTTAGAGAAAAGTTGTGGGAGTGTTCTATAAGCAGGAGGCAGGTGGGAAGATCTACCTGGTGCCACCCAAGCTTTTGTGACATTACAAGGCAATGGAGCCAACCAAAGAATGTTCCGCAAGTTCATTTCATCATCATAAATTACATTAGATCCTGAAAGAAATGCATGGTGGTTAGAAGTCAGACAATAATGACTGGAAACATCAAAGCTAAAACTTTTGAAGATGGGGCTCTCCTAAGTTACAGCGTATGTTATACTAAGCTGAAACAGCACTGGTCCCACCAATCAAAGCGCAATATCTCTGTTTTTGGTTGGATAAATCCAGATAAATCCAATCATAACTGGATTTTTCAGTTCCATCATGTCAAAAACAGAGATATTACATTTTGATTTGTGGGACCGGCACTTTTCAGCTTAGGATAACATAAGTTGCAGCTTAGGAGAGCCCTGCTCACTTTTGAATGACTCCAATTTGCATATATCGACTCTAGAGGTGCAAATCACGGGTAGGCTAACATAGCTCGAGCACACCTCAAATTGCATGTGGGTAAAAAGACCAAGCCCAAATGAACTCCAAATTGCCAAGCCCGAGCTTGGGTGCATGTTATATATGTAATATTTTTAATTCATAGGACAAATTTCTCATTAGAGAATTGCAGCGCAAGCGATACCAGAATGATATTCATTCTAATACCCTGGCTCGATAATTAGTAAGAATGGAGAAAATAAGGAAGATATCAAACATAAGATAAGACTGGGATAGTTGAAACGGAGACTTGCTTTGCGAGTGCGTTGTGATCAGCGCATATTAACGAGATTGAAGGAAAATTTTTATAAGACATCGATTATTTAATTAGACCAACTATGACCTATGGAAAAGAATGTTAGTAAAAAAGAAAAATATGCACAAAATGAGTGTAGCAGAGATAAGGACATTAAGTTGGGTGTGTGTTTAAACTAAGAAAGATAAAATAAAAAATGAGCGCTTTTGGAAGCATTTAGGGGTAGCATCAATAGGAGATACATTAAGAGAGTCTCATTTGAGATGATTTTGACATGTTCAACACAAGACAACAACAACATCATTGAGGAAAAGCTTCGCGTTGCAGGTTGAAGGCCCACCAAGGAAAAGAGGTAGGCCGGAGAATAGATGATGGAAGTAGTGAGGATTGATCAGAAGAAGTGCAACCTATCTGAGGATTTGGCTTAGGATAGATCGAAATGGAGAAACAAAACTCATGTAGCCAACTCCAACATACTTAGGTTGATGATGACGATAGGACAGTCTACTAAGGGACATGTTAAGTAGTTGTTTGTGCAGTTTCTTAACACCAATTGGTTTTACGATTATAGGCTAGCAACTCTGAGATGGAATCAAAGCCAACACGTCCTGGGTTCGAAACCACGCAGGGCCAAAATGCCCCATGCTACGTTGTGTGTTTGTACAGGTACAAGTGCACAGGGCAAGAAGCCCCATGCTGTGTTGTACTCTTGGTTCGGGTCCGAGCTGGATAGCAACTCTGTCAGGACAGTCCTCATGGAATCCATATGAGAGACATCATGTCTTTGGGGCCTAGAAATCCATATATTTAGTGATAATATTATGTTGATTTCATGGGGCATCATAATACATGCATTATGTATAGACCTACTCATCTCCCCAAGCCCCTGTCATTGGCATACATCAAGGCGGACCACATAAAAATGGTTCTCATATAGAAAGTTGAGAATTGTTCTCAAGTGAATGCAGCCACGTATGAACATTTTTTTAATTGGTAATGTGACTTAAAACCACAATCTCAATGTTGCAACAGTAAGCACTTTCCACTGTGCCACAAGCTCGTCTAAGCCATGTATAAACATTATATACATATATGTGGAATTCTCCAAATAACCCACTTTTTCAGTGCCCCTATTTTTCATACTTGAGACACAACTTTAATCAATCCACTCCCTTCACGCACCGGCCCCACTACATTTTCACCTATTTGAATTTTAGTATTTTCATTGTTTCATACATTATTCGTTGTTGGGTTTTCTCGCAACGTGCATGATTTATAGCCATTAAATTTGAGGACTTACAGCCAAGGGCTAGGATCATTTGATTGGCCTGATATCTTGTTAGGAACCTCTCTAGAGTGCCTGTTTCAGTAGGTCCTACCTCGATGCATGACAATCAAGGGAGGCACAATGATGGTAATGTTTGGACCAAGATGAGGGGAATAAGAGATATCACGCCAATCAAATGATTCTAGCCTTTAGTTTTAAGTCCTCAAGTTTACTATTACACACTGCAATTTTTTTGTGATAAATCAAACAGTGAACTGTATGAAAGTGTAAAATTTCGATAGGTGCCAATTCAAGGGGGTTCGTGTGTGAATTGATTAGATTAACTGAAGGTGGGCCTCAACTATAAAAACAAAAAGAGGGGTGCTGGAAAAGTGGTTTACCTACAAAGAGAGAGTCTAGGTGGGTCCCACAGGTTGGACCATTCATAAGCTAGGAATGATCTTGGCATTCCTAACCCCAATTTTGGTATGTATACATACATACATACATATATATATATATATATAAAAGTTTATATGCATCTATCTATCTGTCTGTCTGTCTGTCCATTCATCTATATATCAGCTTCACACTGCTGAGAAGTTCTTGTCGCGACTTACAGGAGAAGGAATATGTTTGTTTGTGTTTGTGTAAGAATACCCAGGCCTGATTTTGGTACCCAAGGCCTGATTACGAGTTGGCCTGTATTCCAATCACTTTAAAATCCTGGCCCAAGTCTCAGCCTAAACCCAAACAAGCCCAACAAAAAAATTATTTTCTTGGAAGTGGGACATGTCTGCTTAGGCTTGGACCAGCCCAAGTTGCACCCCCCAGTTAACTTGGTTCGAAGAAAACAAATGAATTAACAAAACCAAAAGAGAAGAGAAAAAAGGAACAAGAAATCAGTGATAACTAATAAGACCATCTATACGATGACTTCCAACCTCTCCTTAGCCCTTACCTCTCTGGCAATAGCCCATATTATAAGGGAACACTTCCTTTTCATATGCTGGGTATTCTTTTGCGTGGAATCTGTAAAATTGGAATCAATCGATCTCAAGGTCATTTGCTATTAAAAAAAACTCAAAATATCAGATTTCCCGGTTCAAGCTATGCACATCCAAAATTTTCTCATCTAATTTAACTTTTTTCCAGCATATGAGTACCTAAAAAGGCAATCTAGTTTTTCAAATAAATAATTTGGCTGAATTTGAACCCGCTGATATTATGAGGGGCGAACACATTTTCTCTTGCTTTTCAGGGTTTGTGAGTAAAGATTTTCATGTTGATCAAAAGACAAGAAGCTTGACCTAGTTTTAATTTTTTTTTAATTACTCTACATCAAAATCTACATGGATGCTGGAAAACATGCACATGGAGCTTTGTGAAGGGAGGGAGCATAGAAGTATTAGATGTAACTATTGAAAGGCCGTTCATTCATAAGGAGACTATGTTTATCATAAATGAAATCAATTTGCTATTAACACTCATTTCTTGCAGAAATTTTAGTCAGCATGACTGTTACAGCAGCCTATAAGCAGGGGCAGAACCGGGAAATATGCCTTGGAGGGGCCACTGTGTATAAAAAATTGGAGGGGCCCAAATGAATAAATGTTAAATTTTACATAAAGAGTAAGGGTTTTTTTGAAATTTCAGGGGAGGGGCCATGGTCACCCCCAGCCCCACCCCTAGTTCTGCCCCTTCCCATAGGAAATTAGATACAGTGGAAGTAGCATAAAATATATGCTGCAAAAGTTAAATTTTTCTTAGGCCCTTTTTCTTTGGCTACATTTTCAGTAATTAGTTAGTGTGCAAGCAATTTCAATGTTCCATAGGTTCTACAAATGCTTACCTACAATACCTGCATGAAAGGATTTGTCAAGATATCAAGGACAAGAACCAGTTGATGGGATTATTTATTTATTTGTTTTAACATACTCAGTAGATGGAATTCCCCTCCAATGGTAGTACTAAGGATGATGCTATAAAAGGGAAGACACACAGAGTGAAATCAAAGGAGCCACACTTTCTACAATAAGCTGCTTGATTGTTGAGTGGATTAATAAATTGGCATGCAGGGATCACTAGAGACATAACAATTGTAACTGAATGTTTGATATAAATTGTGGAGGTAGCAACCAAACAATTTTCTATAGAACCATTCAACAACTAATACAGAGCAATGAAAATCACCTGTCACACTATATGCATCATATATAGTGTGACATGTGATGCATAAACTGAAGACCAGTTTATATTTTCACTAAATATGTTACAATTTTAATCCACAGAAAAAGAAAGAAATAGAATCTAGGAATACAGTATACCAAGTGAAAAAAAACATCAGCGATCTCAGCTTTCAACTCAAGTAGGAAAAAGAAGCCATTCATCAATTAGAGTAGGAAATTCGCAGAGCTATAAACTGGACAACTATAATGCTCAGATAAGACGGGGACACACCATGGATACCGCAGGGACCACTTTACATACAAAATTGAACTACTGAATAATGGATTCATTGCCAATTTTGAAGTATCAGGGCATCATAGCTAGCAAAGAAACTCAAATGGAACATGCTAGTGAAAGATTTCTTCAACTCACAATATACCAAGCCTTCCAGAGTCAGTGGCAAGGAAGAGGTGTCCATGAAACAGGTCATAGCGGCTAAGTGATACATTCAACCCAGCTGAAGGGCCCCGTGCAACAATCATTTCAAATAAGAATGCAAGGTATGAGTTCAATTCCTGTACATGGTTTGCAGTGGCATAATAAGTTGAATTAGTCTACAATGAATTAGCATCGCAAAAAATCTTGTGCAATTGATTTGGAAGAAAAAAAAAGGAGCATATGTTAAGAACTATATATGTAAAGCAAACCTGATTAATGAAGCGCCTCCCATATGGAGTTCTTGTGAGCTCACACTTGTCTTCTCTGTATCCATCTACATCAGGCACCTATTATGTAACAATAGAATATGAGATTTACTGATGGGGAGATCTAACATGAGCACAATGCACAAATTTCCCCATATGATTCTTTTTTATTGGTAACATTACCAAAACCCAATGAGCACCTTCCAACTGTGCCATGGGCTGTTGTCTTTCCTCAGATGAACATCTTTGCACTCAAATTGAGCATGTAAGGGACCATGGTCCTTATCCAGTGCCCACTTTGGATGAACCATTGTCCTCAAAATCATATCAATTGGACTATCCCAGACATCCATTTGGTGGATCCCATTCAACTCAATGCTGACTGTTGATAACAGTGGGCCGGCTTTTTCTCCTGGGCCCGTAGGGATTTTTCTGGCCCAAAGGATTAGGAACCCTTAGTTATCCAAAAAAAAAAAGAAGACTTCACTAATACCAAAATATTCATTCACTTGAGGGACCCAGTCAGAATGATTCCTAGTTCAATGCAAAATGATCAAACATATTATTCAGTGATCCACACCATTGATATAGTGGGCCTTACTGAAAATCCGATCCACTCAATTCAACCGCCCAATATCCACAAATTTTACTCACAATAGGAGTTGGTCATTGAGCATACGATTAATAACATGAAAATGATTAACACAATCTTATATGCATGATTAATCATATGCATTAATCACATTCTTAATCATATACTCAATCTTAAGTGGCTCAGATTTTTTCAATAGGTGGGACCCAATCCTTTCCACTCACGAGGTGCCTAAGTAATCAGTAAAAAAAAAAAAAGGTGCACATTTCTTAGGAGTGTCTTCGTAATTATAAAAAAAAATATAGGAGTGCATCTATAAAGTATAGTCCCTTTCAAAGTATACTAAGATCAGGATTTTTTTGTAACAAAGATGAATAATGGGGGGTTCTTTCGAACTCACAGGAATCACCGTCGGATCTAGGGCTCTGTACATAGCATCCGGATCCCCAGCCGAGTCAACGGCTAGCCGAGCCAGCTCCAACACCGGCTCGGGAGGCCACCAGACCATCTCGTTCTCTTCCCTCTCGCTCCATCTCCGCCGTCCATCCTCTTCTCCTCCGATCACAACCCTTCTTCTTATTGAGTTGTTGTTGGGACAGAAGGGGACGAGGAATCGCAAACAAGATCTGAGATCATCGGCTCTCTTTCGATTGATCGAAGCCGCTTGTTCTCTGCTTCCTAGAACAGAAAGCAGATCTGCTGCAGTTGATTTTGCAGAAGAAGAAGAAGAAGAAGATTTGAGAGAAAAGGAAGGTCGAGAGAAGAAGAAATGGGAAGAAGAAGATGATGAGACGGCCACAGAGAGTGAGAAGACGAGTGCGATTTTGAGAGGGAGAGAAGGATTTCTCATCTCTCTCTCTCTCTACTTCTCTCTAGGTTCGTCGTCATCAGTGGATAAATTAGCTTTGGGCATTGCTGAGGTGGCAGAACAGATTTCCACGTTGTCTGCTTCTGTTACTCAGGACAAGTCCGTGAGGCTCTTTTTTTTTTTTTTTTTAATATGGGAGTAATCCAAACCTTTAAAGTTAATGGCCCACTCCACTCTTTAATGGGATCTGGAAAGGATAATTGTCAAGATTAAAACACGTGAAGAGTCCGGGAACTCTATTATGGGGCCTACATAGAGATAATTCGAAACGTTTGCGATGAATCACATCCCCTCCATTGATATAGCCTCTTCAGTGCAAGGAGTGGCTCCCTCAATCCAATTGATGACAGGATGTAAATGATTCGGTTCAGGCCGGGTCAATCGTTAATGAGGAGGTGCACTCGGAACCGTTCATGACCAATTTCTTGGTTCCAAAAATAAAACCATATATGGGATGAGTTTGGATCCGAATAGAAATTAATATAGAGAAAAACCTAATTTTTAGAAGATATTCTAAATTTTTTCTTAAGGTAATATACCGGGTCTTGGGTTCACGGGTAACCAAAGATGTAACAGGGCCCATACTCATTTACTTATCGATGTCTAAATAATGATCCAAACCCAGTTTTTAACGGATCAGATGCTCCAGATAATTGGAGAATCAGGTACCCATTTATACGACACCAACATGGTGTTAATTATTTTTCCTTCATGGTGTGCTATCCTACAATGGGATCCAGTACTCCCTGTACTCCTTGTGAGCTGATAGAGGTGATGGCAATCACCTTGAACGGTGGAGATGATCTCTAGGTGGGCCTCACAATAGAGTTCCAGAAGATCCGGACTCCTATGTGAATAAATTAGATCTTACGTTGGGCCTATTTGGAGTAGGAATTTTTTGTATTTTATATGACCCAGTAAACCCATTTCTTATTTTAGGGTAGGGGGTTGTCCAAATAGGTTTACAGGTGACGATGAATTTTAGCAGAGGTAGTTTTTCTTGGGAAAATTCAAAATAAAGCCTTAAATCTTGGCTTTATTTGAAAGAACACAATTTTCAAAACTTTTCAATTTTGGTGTTTAAGTTTTTTACTAAGTTTCCAATTAAAAATATTCGGCTTATTATAGAGATGCATAAAAAATCCGTCGATTCGTAAAACCGATCCGATCCGATTCACAGATTTTTAACCGATCTCAAGGTAAATGAATTGTTGACGGATTGAAAATCTTGTAATCCATTGGCAATGGATCGGTGACGGATTTCACCCTCAATCCACAGATTCAATCCGATCCGATCCATTGATATTAAATATAAATCCGATCCATGTACACCCCTATCCCCTATTCGGCTATTTAAAGGTATTTTCCGACGACTTTTTCCCTTAATTTTTTTAAAATACCCAAATTACCCTTTATTTAAAAAGGTTTTTGGAAGAACTAAAAAAAAAACCCTCAAAGGAGGAAAAAAAAGAAGTCATTCATGAATTAGAAGAAGTCATTCATGAATTAGAAGAAGAAATTCAGGAAAAGATTTAAACTGGACAACTATAATGCTCAGATATGATGGGGACACACCTTGGATACCACAGGGGCACAGATTGCACATGTAAAAATCAAACTAATCACATATGGATACATTGCCAACTTTGAAGTATGGTAGTATCATAGCAGGCACATGCCAAACAAACTCATGTGGGACAGAATATAAAGAATGAACAATAGGGAGGCTCTCGCCAACTTACAAAACCTCAGAAGCAGGAGATCCAAGAGGGGAAAGGCACACCCAACCAAAAGAATGCCAAAACAACAAGTGACTAGCTAACCCAAAGAGACTACATCAATGCAGCCATACTTGCCCAGTAAGTAGCAGTCCCTGCTGATAGAAATGGGTACAGATACTCATCATTGTGGATAACTTGTAGAGTCCCCTAGCTTGAAATCTGTGCTTCCAGTTCAATTGAGTCCAGACCCTTTAATAGAACTCTGGAATTGTTGGCAGTCAGGAGCTATGCTATGCAGTTGCAATAAATGGGCAGCCTCTAGAATAATGATTCAAGCAGCATGCAGATTATCAAGATTTTCAGTCTTCTTCGTCCAATGGACCTCCTCATTCCTCAATCTCAGGAGCTTTCAATCTTCTTGATTCAATGGACCTCCTCATTACTGAGTCTCAAAAGCGCAGCTGTGAATCTTTCTTGCATAGAGATAAATAACTCCCAATTGGCATCCAGCTTTTGATGAAGAGGAGATCTATGAACTCGAGAAACAGAGCATCCTTTGGGAGGAAGAACCCAAGCAGCACCCAGTGATTCAGAAACCTCCAAATTGAGATAGTTCAATCTTGATCTCACATGATGTTCTTGAGGACAGCTTGCCATGGTAGCTTAGAATTGTTAAAAAATTCTATAATATTGCCCCCTTTGCTTTGATCACAACTGTGAGGCAGGAAATGAATCTGGCTTTCAATTCAGCTTTTCCTAACATTAAAGAATCCAAATTTCAAAGAAATTACCTCCCAGATTGCTTGTCCAAAAGCACAATTGATGAAGAGGTGATCCACACACTGGGCTGCTGTTGCACATAGTAGAACAGAGTGTTTTGGATGATGTTTGTACATAGATGCAAGCAAAGATTTCGTTTTAAGACATTCAATAGAGCCATCCAGTTCCGGTAGAGTGTTCGTTAATACATCCTTTGAACCTAACCACATTGCTGCAAGAAACCAATGGAGGAGCATTAGAACTGCTACCAGTTCCCACAAAATTTTGCTCAATTGTTTAAAAAAAAATGTCTAGAATTATTTATGTAAAGCAAACCTGATTATTGAAGCGCCTCCCATATGGAGTTCTTGTGACCTCATGCTAGTCTTCTTTGTATCCATCCACATCAGGCACCTATTATGTTACAATAGAATATGAGATTTACTGATGGGGAAATCTAACACAAGCACAATGCACAAATTTCGTGTATGATTCTTTTTTTCACTGGTAACATGACTCAAACTGAGAACCTCGTGGTTGCAACAATGAGCACCTTCTATTTATGCCAAAGATTGTTGTCTTTCCTCAAATAAATCTCTCTACACTCAAATTGAACATGTGAGGGACCATAGACCATTGTCCTCAAATCACATCGATTGGACTATCCTAGACATCCACTTGGTGGATCCCATTCAACTCAATGCTGACTGTCAACGATATTCTTCTCTGCAGAGCATCTCCATAGGTCACTGGTAGGATGGCTAAAGATCACCCATTTAGTAAGATTTCACTGATACCATATTTAATTGAGGGACCCACCCCACAGAAAAATTCTTCATTCAATACTGTAGAATCGAGCATATTATTTGGTGATCCACACCATTCAGATGATGGGGCTAGGGCTGTGAACGTGGGGCTTGGACTGCAGAGATAAAAGCATGCCCGTCTAAAAACAGGTCCAGGTTGTTTATGTTGTCTTTAAGATTTTTACCCCCGCCATTTTCCCTAACTAGTAGGTCTCTCATGAATAGCCCTCAGACCATGGAGTACATAAATATTCATACACGTTTTTTAAATTTAATCACTTTCACTAACAGTAACAGTGTCCTCATCACTTATCAGTCCAGAGACCTAAATATATATAGTTTCAACTTTCAAATTCAAGGGACAATTTAGAGAAAGGAAATTTAAAATATACCTCTATTTTCAACCCAAAAACTCGCTCGGGCTACTGTAGCATGCGCCCGCTAACAGTACAGCATGCTTAATTTTTACTGGGGCTGGAGGTGTGAAGATTTTAGGGGCAAAATCAGGGCAGTTTCACAACATTTTCACACCACCGTTTACGCATTGATGCGTAAAATGGTGCAAACAAACATGAGATGCATAATGGTTATGCATGAACCCCATTAACATATGTAAATGGGTGCAAACAATTACCGAATTCTCGAAGTCCAACTCCATAAACTCATTAGTAGGGACATATCGAACATCCAAACTGATCTAAATCAATGGGAAATTATCTCATGTGGATGTTCCCGCATGCTGGCGTCTGCATCATCACAGTGGGTGCTGTGAAATTCAGTAAGAGTCCACATCCACATGCGGACACTCCCATAGAAGAAATTTTTGCTTAAATCAATTAGCCTTTAGGGAGTCTAATGGTCCCATAAATAATTTCTACTCAACGTTAGATCAAATTTCATGAAAAATGTAACTTACAAAACTACTAAACTTCAAGGCCCCAAAAGATTATTTTTGCCCAAAATCAGATCCATAATGAGAACTTTCCATCACTATCCTCTCATGATTAGAATAAATCCAGGTGAGTAACACATTGGGCACAGATTTTTACCTCTCGCACCATCTGTGAGAGCTACCTCTTAGCAGAACACAGCCCTATATTAATTGGACCTTTATATTCAAATAAAGGTAATGGATACTGTTCAAACCGGTAGGTAACAGGAGAAACCATTAATTTACAGAAGTTACTTCAAACTGTTAACTGCATTTTCTATCTCTTCATCTGTCTTAATAGCTAGATTTACATTCTTCAAGATTGATAAAGTATTAACATAGGCAAGAGGAATATCTATACCCACTTAAAGAATTTCTCCATCTTAACCAGATAAAGTTGTAACAAACACTGCAAAACAAACAGACCCCGAAAGGATGAACTGAAAGTTCACATGAAATGTTGACCGGGCCTTGATCACTATATCACAGCCCTTTATGGCAATTTCAAAATAGAGTGCGTGAACCATTAATATCAAAATAGCCCTTGCTTTATGAATATATTTATCAAAATTGTCTACTCCATGAAACAGCCATTTGATCATTGGGTCCTGACTTTAACTGAGATTTGAATTATTAATGAGATTTGATTGAAACAACTCAATTGAGTTGAGTCAACTCAATTACTTCAAGTTGAGTTCAGGGCTATATTTACTGGTCTATAGCATTGATTTGATAAGCCCATGAGATCTATAAGTTGGACACAAACTATTCAGACAGTAGATTCTTAGTTTACTCTCGTCATGAAGACTTTTGGTGATTTCTTTTTCCTTCTTTTCTTTCATGAGATGGCAACTTGAGAACCAGGACATTCTGATCTGAAACATTTTTTTTCGCAACATATCCTTTGCACATTCTTCCCATCAATTCAACACTTTGGACATCGAAATTATAGCACCAATTACAGAGCGGTAGCAAAGTGGAAGATCAAGACACGTACCATTGTGCTGCTCATATACAAAAAGTACCCATTGTTAATTGGTCCAGAAATATGATTTTGTGCCCACACGGTAGCAAAGTTAGATGATCTAGACCTTCTCCTGCCATGCCCCACCAAGAATATTCCACTGCACCACAAACATAGATTATTGACATGGAACGAGAAAATCAAAATTCAAGATCTCATAGCTTATATAAATTATGACACCCACAAACCACTTGTTTTATTGATGTTAACAACCATCACATGAACCACACATCAGCCAGTGGAAACAGAGTTCTACAATTAGTAAGACACGGAAGTTGAAGCGTTAAGACTCTAAACTGTATTTTGCACTGAAGGATTCAAAAAACAAAATTCTATTTCTTATTGTGCCCAGATATTCTTTCATTAAAAATTTTATTTTTCTCAAACTCAAATCATATAAGGAAAATACTCAACACGTACCAGTTGCAGCCCCAAGAAATATATTAATAAGAAAACCAACGGAAAAATCCGAGCATGGCTTTGTCAACAGCATGTGAACTTCAACAACGCCAAAAACTCCTCATATTGCAAAGAGAACCTCACCAATTCCTGTAATTAAGTTTTACTCAAAAGTTGGCCACATATGTTACAAAGATTTAGCAGCATGCTGGGACTTTGCCATTTCCCTCAAGACGGCGCCTACAATTGCAGCCTGCTCAAGACAGTCAGACTTATGCAATGCATCTAAAAGAACTATACATGTTTTGGCATTTATGCTACAGCCCCTCAAACGGGTTTCCTCAAAAATCCTATATGCATCCATTGCTCTATTCACATTGCTTAAACCTTCTATAAGGGCATTATAACTTGCAGAGTCGGGAACACCACCACTGGCCTTAAACCTCTCAAAGAGCCCATTAGCCTCCACTACATTCCCAACCTTTGCAAGGCCTGCGATCATAGTTGTGTATGTGTACATGTTAGGAGTTAGCCCTTGTCTCTGCATTTCTTGCCAAAACACAAAAGCCTTGTTGAACTTCCGTGCCCGGCAAAGGCCATTTATAAGAATGGAATAAGTGATGGTGTTTGGAGCACACTTTAGATCTTTCATCGACTGAAAACAAACCAAGGCTTCATTGAGTTCCTCTGCCTTCACTAAAGCATCCAGCAGACAGTTCCATGTGTAAACATTCGGAGTCAAGTCCTTATGCATCATCTCTTCCAAGATCAAATAAGCCTCATCTATCCTTCCCACTTTCCCAAACCCATCTATAAGACTGCTATATACGATAACATTTAACAGTACTCCCCTTGATTTTGCCTCTTCAAAGAGCATGTATGCCTCATCAAGCCGGTCAATCTTCGCAAGCCCATCAATGACAGATCCATAAGTCACAACAGTGGGTGGGAGCCCCTTCCCTTTCATTTCTTCAAGAAGCTGATAAGCTTTGTCCACCTTGCCTGACTTGCAAAAACCATCAATGACCGTGTTATAAGCAAAAATATCAAGCACACAACCCTGATCCTTCATTGCATAGAATAATTCATACGTCTCTCGTGCGAATCCTGCTTTAATAAGACCGTGAATGAGGATCGAATAACTCCGTACATCAGGGACAAAACCACGAGACTTGATTTCCTCAAACAAAGCTCTGCCTTTCTCAACTTCACCTGCCTTAAAAACACAATCCATGTAGGTATTAAGAAGAGTCAGATCAGGACAACAGCCTCTACGGAGCATTTCTTTATATATCTTATGACCATCATCCTTTCTCCCGCTCTTGAAGAAGTTTCTAATGAGTGTTGTGTAAACAACAGCATTTGGGGTGTGGCTTGCATCCAACATTCTCTCAAACAATTGGTATGCCTCGTCGACCCTACCAGTCCTGCCTAGACCATCTATCAAAGAACAAAATGTAACAGCATCGGGTGCAGGCCCAGTCTTATCCATGCTTTCAAATATGTGACAGGCTTCATCAAGCTTTCGAGCCTTACATAACCGATCAACCATTATATTCGCAGTTGATAGATCAGGAGACAAGCCGGCACTTTCCATGGCATCTCGGATTTTATAAGCATCCTCCAATTTCCCGGCCTTGCAAAGCAAGTCTATGAGAATATTATACGTCAAAAGATTTGGTTCCGCATCTTTCTTCATCTCCTCAAAGATCCTAAAGGCCTCGTCAATTTTCCCTTTTTTACCAAGGCAAGTGAGGATGGAATTATATGCAATGACGCTGGGTATGCACCCCTTCTCTTTTTGCCTTTCAAGTAACTTGTAAGCATCGTCAAACATTCCAGCGGAACCATAGCCCATTATCATAGTATTATATGCATATGCACATGGGACTTTTCTGTTAAAATCCAACTGTTCAAATAGCTCCACAGCCTCATTCAGTCTATTTGCTTTGCAAAGAACCCCAATCATGCTTGTATATGTGACGTCATCCGGCACGATGCCTTGAGCTTTCATCTCATGGAAGAACTTCCATGCCATATCCACCTTACCCACCTTCCCAAAGCAATTGATGCAGACGTTATACAAAACTATGTCTGCCTCAAAAGCATTACTCTTCATCTCATCCAATAAAGAGAGAGCCGCATCAAGCCTGCCTTCCCTTGCAAATACACGTATAAGAGTAGTAAATAACTGCATGTTCACTTCGTATCCTATTTCCTGCATCTGATGGAACATGGTGAGCGCCAGATCAGGTTTGTGGGCCTCAGCAAGTGCACCAATCAAAGTAGTGTATGCTGAAAATGCTGGTCGGAATTTGAAACTCCTCATAGTTTGCATCATATTGACAGCTTCTGCCAGCATCCGGGACTTGACAAAGCCAGTAATCAGCTCTATACAAGTCTCATTTAATGGACTGAATCCAGCAAGACTCATTTCCCCAAATATCTGCTCTAAATGATTGAAATCTCTGCTCCTGGCAATTATCATGAGAAGCGCATTGTATGCTTCTGGAGTATGTGTTTGACCAGTCTTTCTCTCCACCCATCTGAAGTAGTTCATTGCTAAATTAACATCCCTCTGCCTCATTAAGACACCCACAACAAAAACAGATTGAGATGAAGAATCAGCTACAGATAGAGCCTTTTCCATTTCAGGTCCCCAAGGACCACTCTCTAGAATACGGCAAACAACATCCAGTCCAGATTTTGAGCCCTCATTTCCTATCCATTCCATGTGTTTTTCTCCATCAACAAATGACTTAGCCTTTCCAACCAGATCAGAAGATCCAAATTGTGACGATGAGAATTTCCGGTATATGGTGATAAGGTTAAAGCACTTGCAATGAGAACAATAAATTAGTCCTGCAGGGCCAAAAAAATATATATATGAGTTGCCAACTTGAGATACACACACGAGAAATTATTTCATAAAATTATTCTGGCACTCGAAATACAAGTGCGCATGTAGCAAATGCGGTACAGCAGAGACACACATGCATGAACACACACACGTACATTGCCAAATAAAAATGAGTCGCAGTCAAATGTAGCCAGCTGTACCATGTTGCCAAAGGCGGCCCTCCCTTTGCCGGCAAGAAACCATCAAATATGACCATCTCCGTGATTGATCACAGACCCAGATATCATATTGATCCAGATGATATTCACCAGTGAATTGAATCGTGATTCATGTCAGACGGCTCGGCATTATTCAATCCAGAGGGCAGATATCAAACAGAACACAATGTAATTACTGGTGCATTACCAATCAAGCCTGAAGTTTCATATGCAATGGTTTGCTTCCATTAAAGTTGGGCCTCATTGCCTAACAAAAATATATATTTTTTAAATGATTAAAAAAATCACCCTCATCCTTCAAATTGGAAATAGCAGCATGATATAGGACAGTAAAGATAATAGTTAAACCACATAATCAAGACTTATATCTTATGCCAATACATAATATAAATGATTCATTGAGCTATGGATGTGGGGCCCACCTGTGATCCCATCTTCCTGCTAACCCCTTCCCCCGAATTGGCACCTGTGACCAGACCCAATTCGAAACTGGTTTGGAATGTATCCACCCTTGGATTTTATGTTTAAAATTTGCTATTACTTTTCCACCCATTAATATCTATACCATTAAAAAAAAAAAAAGATCTTTTTTGTTCAAACCTTCTCAAGTATAGAGCTTCCATCATCACACTAAAGAAGAGTTGTATGATGTATCTAAATGAACTGAAGCCAACCTGGTGACTCATCTGGGCTGCTTTCTAGGCCAGAAAGCTGTACAATGCAAGTTTTAGGAGTGATAAGAGTGAAAAAGGTGCTATGGGGTCTCTCCTTCAGAATCCCAGTAACCCAATCTAATGTAATCTACTCCCAAACAAAACCCCAACACAAAAGTCAGAATCCAGACAAGCCAGCATTCATAATCTAACCAAATCCAACAGTCCTTCAAGACATCTTTCGTCAAAAAACTAAACAAAAAGAATCATAGAATTACCAGAATCCGGACGCGAAGCACACAGACTACCCTTCATCTCTGCACTCCGGTTCCAACGCCATAATCGCCGCATCCAGACCGTCATTAACGCTCTAGAGAGAAAATGGGAAAGAACCCAAATCACCAATCACCAAATCTTCAAGATTCCGAGCTCAAACACAGCAGATTCTCCACAGAAATCAAGTTCTGGCTTCTGAATCTAGTCCAAGATTGGAACTTTTCTTCCGGTCGGGAGCTGCGCCGGCGCCGGAATACGAGACGGAGGCGAAGACCTCTGGCGGAAGGATTGATGGGGCAGAGATTTCGAAATACTCCAGACAGGATTGGAGATTTAGGGTTGAGGGTTTTAGAGAAGGTAAGAAGATGGCGTCTGCTTTCTCTTCTGCATTGGAGTTTTTCAAGGAGTCTAGATGCGCAGAGACAATAGAAGGTAAAACTTCAAGGTTATTACAAGTACACCGCTCCATATTTTTTTAATTGGATAAGACTCCTTCTAATAAGCATTTAGAAGTGCAACGACCCCTCTTTGTTTTTAAGTAAATGCAAAATTATCCTATACATGAGCAGTTGTAATCAGATACACCCCTTGACTTTATTTGATCCAGAGAGAGAGAGAAGGAATTTTTAAAAATAATATAAAATTTTGGGTCATTTTTAAAAAAGTACAAGAAGATATGAATATTTTAAATAAATATAAAGAGAATTTTACAAAAAAAAAAAAAACCAACACTTTAGATGTACGCTAGACTAAAAAGGTCATTTTAGCTTCATGCTCATATTATCCTCCAAATTGATATGACATTTTCTTTTCATTTGGTCTTTCCCCATTGGGTTGGATTTGGAAAAGAGAGGAGGAAGAAGGCGATGGAAAATAGTTTTTTTCTACGGTCAATGTCAACCTTCACATATTTAGGCGAGGGATGATGTAGACCCTCGAAAAATTAGATTAAAAAAAGGGGATTTGACCGGAAAAATCCCATTAGAGTTAGTGTAGAGCAAAAAGGCCTTAAACTATATGAAATGACTATAATAGTCCATGTAGCCCTTTTCGATTCTTTTTTTTTTTTGCTTTGTCGAGCGGCGATATCCCCGCTCACCTGTATATACAAGCGGGGATATCCCTGCTCGTTCTTTCTTCTTTTTCGCAATTAAGCGGCGATATCCCCGCTCACTCGTTTACTCTTCTTCTTCCTCTTCCTTCTCCTCCTCCTTCCTCCTTCCTCCAAACCCAGCTCTCTCCAAACCCATGGGGATGGGCGATGGAGATTGGTCAGATGGATGTGATAGTGCTCTCAATAGGCCATTGGTTCCTCCATCTGGCCATGTAAGGCCCAGGGTGCCCATCTGGTCTCATCAATGACAATTTGGTAATGTCAAGCGCTTCAAATAGCAACCCAATCTGCTCTCCTTTTTTCTTTGCTGCCTCCACCTCTTCAATTTCTACACTTCTCATTTCGGCATCCATTGCTTCCATAGCTTTCTCCCCATCTTTGAAGGGCTGCTTCTTAGGACAGGCCCCAGCCTTGTCCCAATCACCTTCAAAATGATGAGGTGAAAATGTAGTCACAATGATCTGCCTTCTCTTACCATCATGTATATCACTAATGACCTTCATAGCTGTCCTTAAAAGACTTCCCAAATACTTGGTAGAATCCAATTTCAGTATGGTTCAGGGTGGGGCAAGAGTGGCACCCCAGTACTAAATCATTCTCGAAATAAAGAGCAGGATGGAGGAACCAATGGCATATTGAGGGCACTATCACATCCATCTGACCAATCTCCATCGCCCATCCCCATGGGTTTGGAGAGAGCTGGGTTTGGAGGAAGGAGGAGGAGAAGGAAGAGGAAGAAGAAGAGTAAACGAGTGAGCGGGGATATCGCCGCTTAATTGCGAAAAAGAAGAAAGAACGAGCGGGGATATCCCCGCTTGTATATACAGGTAAGCGGGGATATCGCCGCTCGGCAAAACAAGAAAAAAAAAGAATTGAAAAGGGCTCCCGGGACTACTATAGTCATTTCATATATTTTAAGGTCTTTTTGCTCTACACTAACTCTAATGGGATTTTTCCGGTCAAATCCTCTTAAAAAAATGATTTTTTTTGCAGAAATACCGATTTGGTAGGAAGTAAACTAAAATAACCTTTTTGGTATAAGGTACATCTAAAGTGTTTTTATAGTAAAATCCTCAAATATAAAAGTTTTCCACACTTCTTTCAAATAGTTCCTCTCCACAATTTTTTTAAATGATCAAAATACCCTTATTTTATAATATGATTTTGTCTTTTCTTAACTTTTTTTCTCCCTAAAAGTGGCCATTTTGATTTTGGTGATCATAACTATTTAATAAATCTAGTTTTTTAGTCATTTGGAATTGACTTTTTAAACCATCCATGCATAAAAGGTGGTTGAAGAGGGTGACTTTATTGTTTTTCTTAAAAGATTTTTGAGGATTTTACTGAAAAATTCACATTACATGGGGGTTGCACGAAATAGTGCATCTTAACTCACGCAGCACGAAAGTATTCCTCCTGTAGTTATGGAGAGTGACGCTAGCGTCGCTTAATTAGAGACGAGCGTCACTCCTTTCAAGTACTCATTTGTGCTGTCCAAATTAGGATGCATTATTTCGTGCAACACCCATGTAATTGGAATTTTTCAGTAAAATCCTCAAGATATTTTTAAGAAAAAAAATCTGAAAAAATGATATAATGGTATTTTGTCATTTTTCAAAATTTTATTTTTGGGAGGACTTGATTGAAAAAATTGTTAAAGACTTTTATACTTTTGAAATATGCAAATCTTCATGTACTTTTTTTTAAAGACCTTTATACATTTTTTGAAATATGGGGACCCTCTCCCTCTCATTCTCTTTTTGCATAGTGTAGCAGAGGAAACCGCGGCTTTGCAAATCTGACCTCGCCAAGTCAAACTTGGGGACCCTCTCTGGCATTAAAACCTTTGCTAATTGATAGGAAACTACAATGCGCGTTGAGAGTCCTAATTAAAAGGATTTCATAATGCATGTGGACAAATTTGGACATTGGAGTAGTATTATGTAATTTAGAGATTTTTTATGGTAACAATTCAGCGTCCCTAAAATATCTTTTTAATGTAAATTCCAAGAAAACTTGAAGTTTCTTTCAAATCAAAATCGAAATCGAAATTGAGCTCCAATTTCTCTATCAATTTCGAAATCGGACTCCAATTTCGAAATCGAATCCTATACCTATAATATATAATATATAATAATTGACCTTCACAGTTTAAACAGACTGGACCGATGCATGTTAGTAGTCCTAGGTGCTCAACACTAACACTAGATTGTGTAGAGTGTAAAACACACATTAAAAAAAAAAAAAAAAAAAACTTTATCTAGAGACAATATCAATAAGTACAACTTTTCTTATCTTCGTGGTTCATTCCGTTTATATGCTCAAGATTGGCTTGTTGCATGTGAGTTGTGACACTTCTAGTTTTATGTGCAATTTTTATAGTTTAAAATACTTTTCTTTTAAGAAAAACTGCTGGGAAAATCCCTATAGGACCCCATAGGACTGACGAGGACCCATTAGTATGTTGAAGATGAGAGGGGTCCTCAAGTTCCTTTTCAATATATATATATATATATATATATATATATCATTTTGCGATATGGTAAATATCGACCATTTTGTAGTGCTTAACAAATAAGACGATTACATGTTGGAAAAAAATCCAACCGACAGATTGGTCGATATCGACCATTATGTCGTGTTCAACAAATAAGATAGTTATAAGGAAAAAAAAATGCAATTGATAGATTGATCGATTTCGACTATTAAACTAAATAGTGATGGTCGATATCGACCATTAGAGCTAAGAAGAAGAAAAAACGCTCTTCTCTCTTCTGCATGCTAGCAATAATAATGCATATCAGATGTTCGACAAAATGACTGAAAGAGTACCAAGAACGAGAGGGCGGTAACTGTGAGGTCCCACCCTTGGTGGGCCCTCTAAATGCTATTTTATAGGCTAATTAATCTTAATCTATGTTAATTATTGGTTAATTATTGCTAATTACTACTAATCCCTACTAATCTCTACTAATCTTTGCTAATCTTTGCTAATCTTGGTTAATTACTCTTTATTTGTGCTAATTAGGGGTTATTAGAGAGATTAGTTAGATTCTCCTAGCTTCTAGTTAGATTAGCTTAGTTGAGTAGAATTTTCAATTAATTGGGTGTTAGTGCTAAACCTAGGCTATTAGTGCTAGTTAAGCCATTAATAGAGTTTAATTAACTAATTAAGGTTGGGTTAGTGCAAAAGGGTGCCCTCTCTAGAAGCTTCCAGCCTAATGACCCAACTACCCCCAGCCCTAACCCTAACTACATGAAAACCCTAGGGCTAAGATGGTAATTAGTCACCCCCCTTAAAACTATAAAACCTCTCTTATCCCCAAAACCCTAAACCTAAGCTAACCCCTTTCCCAAGAAAACCTCCAGCCCCCTTCCCAAGAAAACTCCCAACTGTCTTCACTCCCATTGCAACTCTCTTCTCCTCCTTCTGTTAGGTCTTTTGTTTTTGCAATTTGATGGATGCATTTGCACTTTAGCATCATTTGGATTCACACACTAGCATTGTTTTAGAAAACCTTGAAATCTAGTTTTATACATGCATAGCTTTTAAGATTTGGAAAAGTCTTTGCTTTATGCATGTTTTGGTTTTAAAGTTGGATGCATTGGTTTTGAAACCCAAACTCTTTTTGAAAACCTATTTCCTTGTGCACTACATTTGGAAAATCATGTTAGGTATTTAGGTTTGAGTTTTGCATACTTTCAGCACCTTTAGAATCAGTTTTTGTATGCATTGTCTTTGAAAAGAGTTGTATTCAAATCAAGCTAGCCTTTGGTTTTAATCTTGTGAATCATTTTAGGCTTTGTGTTTCTCATGTTTTTAAACATCTTAGAATACCTTAAAACATGTTATTTAAGCTTGATTTAGTGGCCAAAAGATCCACCAAAGAAAAACTTTGAAAATGGAAAAAGTTGGAATTTTGGCCCAGGGACTCGCCCGACAGTGTCGTCGGTCGACCGAGCCCTGTGTCTCGGTCGACCGAGAACACTGCAGGGCAAATGGACAGTTTTTGAACTGTTTCAGGCCAACGGTCAGAAATATGACCGTTGTGCTTTCTCGGTCGACCGAGACCTGTGTCTAGGTCGACCGAGAACTAGCCGTTGGCAACTTTTTGGCTATAAAGTCCATTCATTTCCAACCTTTTTCAAGGCTTGAACCATGAACCTTTGAGAGCATTTTGGAGCCATTGAAAGGGGAAGAAGTTGGAAAGGCTAGGAGGCATTTAGGAGAGCTAAAGCTTGGATTATTAAGTTAAACCACCAAGTAAGCTCTACCTTTATTAATCATAGTTATGTGCTTTGTTTAAACTATTGGTATATGATATTTAGCATAATAACTATGATGTGTTGAATCCATTCTTCTTCTAATCTTTGGTCTAATTAAGATTGGATTCTTCACCTTTGTTTTCAATCCAAGTTGTTAACTTTTTAAATCATGCTTAGACAAAATCTTTGTTTTTCTTTCATAGCATGAGTCTTTTACTTGGTTGAAACATTGCTTGTTGTTTTCATTCATTTAAGCATTAGTAAAATTAATTTGGTTTTGAAAACAACATGCACATGCATCACATGTTCTAAATTAGTCATTTTTATACAACTTGTTAGTTCTTGATTTTTATGTCATAAACAAGTTGAATTTCATACATGTGATGTGCATAAGACTTCAATCAAATCTTTTATGAGCTTTAAACTTTGAATTGCTTTAAGCAATATATTGAGTGAGCCTTCTTTTTAAACTTGATTGGAGTCATCACACACACACATCATAATCATACACTTTTGCATACATAGAGTGTTTGTGTGAGTTTGTATTAAACTTTCATATCCGCCTATTTAAGAGGCAATGTCATTGAGCTAAAATTGTAATCTCTTAGAGTGTTGAGTAAACACTTTCTTTGAGAAATCTTGAATTGTGTAAGGTTATTGCTTAGCCTAAGAAAAGCATTTTGTAAAGGTTATTGCTTAGCCTCTAAAAGCACATTGATAGGTTATTGCTTAGCCTTGAAAAGCATCTTGTAAAGGTTGTTGTTGAGCCTTAGAAAAACAACATTGTTAGGGTTATTGCTTAGCCTTTGAAAAAGCATACTTAGTGGAAATCCGGTGGGGTGATTGGTTTCACAAGCCGGTAGTGGATGTAGGCATTGAGGCCGAACCACTATAAACATTGGTGTTGTGGTGCATGCTATGTGGTGATTGTTTTTGTTTAGCTTCCGCATTTTATTTGATTAATCATCACATGTGACTAGTTTGTGTTAAGAATTAAAATTGGTTTAAATTGGTCACAATTGTAGCACACCCTATTCACCCCCCCCCCCCTCTAGGGTTAGGATCCTCGTGGACTTTCAATTGGTATCAGAGCCAAGTGCTCTAATCCCTTAGGATCAAGTGTTTGGAACTCTTGATTAGGTGTAAAAACCTAGAGTTAAAACCCTAGAGTAGTGCTTATTTGAAAATCATTAGAATGGACTCCACTATGCTAGACCTTGTAGATTCTTCTAGACCCCTCATTCTTCCATCTTATGGAGATTCAAAAATTGAAATTAAAGAATCTCAACTTGAATTAAAAGAAGAAGAATATGATGAACTTGAAGCCTATGAGGAATTGTACACATGGTCCTTAGAGGTTTCCAAGAAAAATAAAAGATTAAAAGAAGATTCTATAAGGCTAAACCAAGAATTAGACTCTTCTAAAAATGAACTTAGAGAAAAAGATGAATTTATAAATTGTGTAGAATCTAAGTTCATGATCTCTTTAAATAATCTATCTAACATTCAAGATGAACTAAAAGAATTAAAGATGGATTATGATAATGTCAATAAGGAAAATTTAATTCTAAGAGATCAAATAAAAAGGCAAGATAAAGACTTTAACAATCTTGAATCTAAATTGACTATCTCTAAGGAAAATTTATCTAATGCTCAAGATGAATTAAATGAGATTAAGATAAATTGTGATGAACTTAAAAATGAAAATTTGAACCTAAGAGATACAATTAAAAGACAAGATGAAAACATTAACTATTTAAAATCCAAGTTGACAATTTCCAATGAAAATTTGTCTAATGCTCAAAGTAATTTAAAAACTTTAGAACTTGGATCTAATGTTGTTAATGAACTAAAACATGAATTAAAACTTGCCAATGAAGAGATAAGCAAACATAAGGATATTGAAAATGAACTTTCAAAAGTTAAAAATGAAAATTCAATCCTTATAACCAAAGTCACTCAACTTGAAAACTATAAACAAAAGTATGAGTGCAAGGTTACCCAAAGTGAAGATAGACTTGAAAAACTATTTAAATTGGGTAAACCTCATGGAGATAGGACGGGTCTTGGATTCAATAGGAATAAGTCATATGACCCTAAATTCACCAACACTTTTGTGAAAGGTGAGTCCTCTTTCTCTAGCACTCTTTCTCCCTTGCCCAAAACCAAATGTAATTTTTGTGGCATTGAAGGGCATTTTATGTTTGAGTGCAAACTAAGAAAGAGAAGCCATGTGTCTAAACCCATCTTTGAACTCAAAAATGGAAAATCAAACTTGAAGGGTAAGACACTAAAAATCAAGGAAAACTCCAAAAAGACTAAACAAGTTAAATCCTTTAAAATGGAGTCTCCTAAAATAGATTCTAAAAAGCTTAAACAAGTTAAATCAAGCTTGAAAGAATCTAAGAACAAAAAGCTTCTCAATCTATCTCCCTTATATGAACCAATGAAAGAACTTTTGAAGAAAGTTGCTAAGTTAAATCTAAAATTCAAAAGTCAAGTAAAGGGAGAAAGTAAGAAGAAAAGAAAAGTGAAACAATCCCCAAAGAAACAAACTCACCAACATCAAAAGACTATTCACCATTCTAAGCCAAATTTAGTAAAATCTAAATATCATGGTGATAAGTTTAAATTGAAAATTTATCAAGTTAAATCTCCTATAGTTGGTGAGAAGTCCAAAATAGACCTCAAAGTTCAACCCTCCCAAGACCTTAGGTGGATTCCAAAAGTCATTTACTTAGATAAACCTTAAGGCCTTGGACCTCATTGACCAACCTATCCTTTATAGTTAAATCATTTTGTTGGTCATGTTGCTTTGCATTTTGTTTCTCTAGTTACATCTATTAAAATGCATTGCATTTCTTTATGATCAATTGATTTTGTCTTCATGCACCATTCTAGTTACATATCATGGTTTTCAAAATCTTTTGATTATAATCTCATCATGTTTGATTTGCTTGTTGCACTCATATGTTTTGCATTGCATTTCTACATGATTAATTGATTGTGATGTTAAAAGCTTTCATAGCTAATTTGTCATGATCAATTGTTGTTAGATCATTTGATGGATGTCTTAGTTAGATCCTTTTTGTAAATCAAATGATTTGAATCAATTCAAGTTTTTCCATGGATTTATAAGGTATACCTTTATATGGAAAATCATTGTTTTGAAAAATCAACTTGTATGTGTTTTAATGAAGTTATATCTTTTCAAATACATTGTTGATTCTTGATCTTCAAAATCATTCTTTTTATGCTCATTGTTGGATTTTGTTTTTCAAAATGATTTGAAGATTGTTTGAATGGAAATGCTTTTTAATCTCATTAGTTATAATCTTTTAAGCATGTTCCATGATTATCATTTCCTTTTCTTTTGGTTTCATTATCTTTAGAAATGGAAATGTATGTTGTTTGCATCTTTGCTTGTTTGTTTACATTACTTGCATATGCAAATGACTATTTGGTTCCATGTATGGTAGTAACCTTGGTAGTATTTGTAAAAAACCATACTAGAACCCAAATCCATCCTTTTTGCCTTATAGTCATTTCTTTATGGATGGTTATGATGTTGATTCATGTAGATTCTCTTGGTGTCATCCTTATACATGTTTCAACTTCATAAGTAGTGTTCTTAATCATATGAATCTCTTTGAAATCCATTCCTTACATTTATGTTGGTTGATGGATATCTTAGTGTTGAATTCATATGATCTAGACACTTTGGAAATTGCATGCATTACAAAGCTTTATCCTTTTGCATTGCAATTTGCCTTGTTCATCACTATGCTCAATAGTTATATCCTTAAAAGTGATGAATATGCATTAGTGTTGCTTGATGGAAGTTTATCACATCCTTGCTTTTTCTCATGTTATCATATTCAATTGGTTTCATTTGGTATAACTTTCCATTGATTTCATATCCAATTGATATCTTATCTTGTGTATGTGATAGACCTTGTGTGCTTTGGACTAATCTTCATAGTTATATAATTGTTCCACGTCACACACCATTAGCATCATAATGCTCATGATTGCCACCTCTTTTTGCTCTTATAGGTATATCTCATGACCACCATGTCTATGTGTTCATAATATTGGTTGGTTATTAGTTGAGGTTGGCTTCATGATTGAATTTCATTTCACTCATTCTTGCACTTTAATAGTCATATCTAGTAATTGAATGAAATGAGTTCAAAACTTTCATAGCATATGATTTTCATAGTTATATTGATTGATGCTATGTTAGGTAAACCCCATATCATGGATAGCTCTAATTTGAATTTCTCATAATAGTTATACTTTTAAATCCATTTTAGAGTGATTGATTTTATAGTCACATCCTTTAATCTCAATTGATATGTTTGTTTCAATTGATATCCATGATTGCTTCTCCCATTAGACCTAGCTCTCTTTTGGTAATTTGATCATATTGTGCTTAATAGTTAAATGAATCTAATCTTTTCCTTGAAGTTAACCCTCACTTGGTTAAACCATCTACTTCTTGAATCTAATAGTTATATCTTGTCAAAAGCTTGACAAAAGAAGAGAATGGATTGAGGGGGAGTGTAAACCTTCATAGGAAGAATTAGTTTTGATCAAATTCACCCTTGGAATGCTAATGAGCCCTTAGAGTTAACTTACATACATGATAGCCTGTTATGTATTTCATTTTCGATTACATTTGTTAACAGGTGCTACTAAAGGTATTCTTCTTGTCTCATGTGTGTAGGTACCTTTGCAATTTAATGTCAAAGGGGGAGAGAGAGTTCAAGTGTGACTCAAAGATCTCCTACTCTTCAAAGGGGGAGAGAGTTCGAGAGTTCAAGTACTCGAAGATCTCCTATCCATCAAAGGGGGAGAAAGCTTTCAAGTTCTCAAGAGAGAGAGGCATGGTCAAAGGGGGAGAGCAAATAGAAGAAAGAAAGCTTGGAGCTAAAGAAGATGCTTGGCCAAAGAGAGGAAGATGAGAAGAAAGCTTGAAGAATGATCAAGCACCAAGCATCAAGAAGATTGAAGAAAAGAGCCCAAGAGCCCAAGCTAAGAGAAGGAGCATCCAAGAAGATTTCAAGACTTGTCCAGCTTAGGGGGAGCTGAAGACTTAGTGTGTAATTTCTATGATGAGTAGGTTGCCATCAAATTGCAAAGGGGGAGATTGTTAGGTCTTTTGTTTTTGCAATTTGATGGATGCATTTGCACTTTAGCATCATTTGGATTCACACACTAGCATTGTTTTAGAAAACCTTGAAATCTAGTTTTATACATGCATAGCTTTTAAGATTTGGAAAAGTCTTTGCTTTATGCATGTTTTGGTTTTAAAGTTGGATGCATTGGTTTTGAAACCCAAACTCTTTTTGAAAACCTATTTCCTTGTGCACTACATTTGGAAAATCATGTTAGGTATTTAGGTTTGAGTTTTGCATACTTTCAGCACCTTTAGAATCAGTTTTTGTATGCATTGTCTTTGAAAAGAGTTGTATTCAAATCAAGCTAGCCTTTGGTTTTAATCTTGTGAATCATTTTAGGCTTTGTGTTTCTCATGTTTTTAAACATCTTAGAATACCTTAAAACATGTTATTTAAGCTTGATTTAGTGGCCAAAATATCCACCAAAGAAAAACTTTGAAAATGGAAAAAGTTGGAATTTTGGCCCAGGGACTCGCCCGACAGTGTCGTCGGTCGACCGAGCCCTGTGTCTCGGTCGACCGAGAACACTGCAGGGCAAATGGACAGTTTTTGAACTGTTTCAGGCCAACGGTCAGAAATATGACCGTTGTGCTTTCTCGGTCGACCGAGACCTGTGTCTAGGTCGACCGAGAACTAGCCGTTGGCAACTTTTTGGCTATAAAGTCCATTCATTTCCAACCTTTTTCAAGGCTTGAACCATGAACCTTTGAGAGCATTTTGGAGCCATTGAAAGGGGAAGAAGTTGGAAAGGCTAGGAGGCATTTAGGAGAGCTAAAGCTTGGATTATTAAGTTAAACCACCAAGTAAGCTCTACCTTTATTAATCATAGTTATGTGCTTTGTTTAAACTATTGGTATATGATATTTAGCATAATAACTATGATGTGTTGAATCCATTCTTCTTCTAATCTTTGGTCTAATTAAGATTGGATTCTTCACCTTTGTTTTCAATCCAAGTTGTTAACTTTTTAAATCATGCTTAGACAAAATCTTTGTTTTTCTTTCATAGCATGAGTCTTTTACTTGGTTGAAACATTGCTTGTTGTTTTCATTCATTTAAGCATTAGTAAAATTAATTTGGTTTTGAAAACAACATGCACATGCATCACATGTTCTAAATTAGTCATTTTTATACAACTTGTTAGTTCTTGATTTTTATGTCATAAACAAGTTGAATTTCATACATGTGATGTGCATAAGACTTCAATCAAATCTTTTATGAGCTTTAAACTTTGAATTGCTTTAAGCAATATATTGAGTGAGCCTTCTTTTTAAACTTGATTGGAGTCATCACACACACACATCATAATCATACACTTTTGCATACATAGAGTGTTTGTGTGAGTTTGTATTAAACTTTCATATCCGCCTATTTAAGAGGCAATGTCATTGAGCTAAAATTGTAATCTCTTAGAGTGTTGAGTAAACACTTTCTTTGAGAAATCTTGAATTGTGTAAGGTTATTGCTTAGCCTAAGAAAAGCATTTTGTAAAGGTTATTGCTTAGCCTCTAAAAGCACATTGATAGGTTATTGCTTAGCCTTGAAAAGCATCTTGTAAAGGTTGTTGTTGAGCCTTAGAAAAACAACATTGTTAGGGTTATTGCTTAGCCTTTGAAAAAGCATACTTAGTGGAAATCCGGTGGGGTGATTGGTTTCACAAGCCGGTAGTGGATGTAGGCATTGAGGCCGAACCACTATAAACATTGGTGTTGTGGTGCATGCTATGTGGTGATTGTTTTTGTTTAGCTTCCGCATTTTATTTGATTAATCATCACATGTGACTAGTTTGTGTTAAGAATTAAAATTGGTTTAAATTGGTCACAATTGTAGCACACCCTATTCACCCCCCCCCCCCTCTAGGGTTAGGATCCTCGTGGACTTTCAATTGGTATCAGAGCCAAGTGCTCTAATCCCTTAGGATCAAGTGTTTGGAACTCTTGATTAGGTGTAAAAACCTAGAGTTAAAACCCTAGAGTAGTGCTTATTTGAAAATCATTAGAATGGACTCCACTATGCTAGACCTTGTAGATTCTTCTAGACCCCTCATTCTTCCATCTTATGGAGATTCAAAAATTGAAATTAAAGAATCTCAACTTGAATTAAAAGAAGAAGAATATGATGAACTTGAAGCCTATGAGGAATTGTACACATGGTCCTTAGAGGTTTCCAAGAAAAATAAAAGATTAAAAGAAGATTCTATAAGGCTAAACCAAGAATTAGACTCTTCTAAAAATGAACTTAGAGAAAAAGATGAATTTATAAATTGTGTAGAATCTAAGTTCATGATCTCTTTAAATAATCTATCTAACATTCAAGATGAACTAAAAGAATTAAAGATGGATTATGATAATGTCAATAAGGAAAATTTAATTCTAAGAGATCAAATAAAAAGGCAAGATAAAGACTTTAACAATCTTGAATCTAAATTGACTATCTCTAAGGAAAATTTATCTAATGCTCAAGATGAATTAAATGAGATTAAGATAAATTGTGATGAACTTAAAAATGAAAATTTGAACCTAAGAGATACAATTAAAAGACAAGATGAAAACATTAACTATTTAAAATCCAAGTTGACAATTTCCAATGAAAATTTGTCTAATGCTCAAAGTAATTTAAAAACTTTAGAACTTGGATCTAATGTTGTTAATGAACTAAAACATGAATTAAAACTTGCCAATGAAGAGATAAGCAAACATAAGGATATTGAAAATGAACTTTCAAAAGTTAAAAATGAAAATTCAATCCTTATAACCAAAGTCACTCAACTTGAAAACTATAAACAAAAGTATGAGTGCAAGGTTACCCAAAGTGAAGATAGACTTGAAAAACTATTTAAATTGGGTAAACCTCATGGAGATAGGACGGGTCTTGGATTCAATAGGAATAAGTCATATGACCCTAAATTCACCAACACTTTTGTGAAAGGTGAGTCCTCTTTCTCTAGCACTCTTTCTCCCTTGCCCAAAACCAAATGTAATTTTTGTGGCATTGAAGGGCATTTTATGTTTGAGTGCAAACTAAGAAAGAGAAGCCATGTGTCTAAACCCATCTTTGAACTCAAAAATGGAAAATCAAACTTGAAGGGTAAGACACTAAAAATCAAGGAAAACTCCAAAAAGACTAAACAAGTTAAATCCTTTAAAATGGAGTCTCCTAAAATAGATTCTAAAAAGCTTAAACAAGTTAAATCAAGCTTGAAAGAATCTAAGAACAAAAAGCTTCTCAATCTATCTCCCTTATATGAACCAATGAAAGAACTTTTGAAGAAAGTTGCTAAGTTAAATCTAAAATTCAAAAGTCAAGTAAAGGGAGAAAGTAAGAAGAAAAGAAAAGTGAAACAATCCCCAAAGAAACAAACTCACCAACATCAAAAGACTATTCACCATTCTAAGCCAAATTTAGTAAAATCTAAATATCATGGTGATAAGTTTAAATTGAAAATTTATCAAGTTAAATCTCCTATAGTTGGTGAGAAGTCCAAAATAGACCTCAAAGTTCAACCCTCCCAAGACCTTAGGTGGATTCCAAAAGTCATTTACTTAGATAAACCTTAAGGCCTTGGACCTCATTGACCAACCTATCCTTTATAGTTAAATCATTTTGTTGGTCATGTTGCTTTGCATTTTGTTTCTCTAGTTACATCTATTAAAATGCATTGCATTTCTTTATGATCAATTGATTTTGTCTTCATGCACCATTCTAGTTACATATCATGGTTTTCAAAATCTTTTGATTATAATCTCATCATGTTTGATTTGCTTGTTGCACTCATATGTTTTGCATTGCATTTCTACATGATTAATTGATTGTGATGTTAAAAGCTTTCATAGCTAATTTGTCATGATCAATTGTTGTTAGATCATTTGATGGATGTCTTAGTTAGATCCTTTTTGTAAATCAAATGATTTGAATCAATTCAAGTTTTTCCATGGATTTATAAGGTATACCTTTATATGGAAAATCATTGTTTTGAAAAATCAACTTGTATGTGTTTTAATGAAGTTATATCTTTTCAAATACATTGTTGATTCTTGATCTTCAAAATCATTCTTTTTATGCTCATTGTTGGATTTTGTTTTTCAAAATGATTTGAAGATTGTTTGAATGGAAATGCTTTTTAATCTCATTAGTTATAATCTTTTAAGCATGTTCCATGATTATCATTTCCTTTTCTTTTGGTTTCATTATCTTTAGAAATGGAAATGTATGTTGTTTGCATCTTTGCTTGTTTGTTTACATTACTTGCATATGCAAATGACTATTTGGTTCCATGTATGGTAGTAACCTTGGTAGTATTTGTAAAAAACCATACTAGAACCCAAATCCATCCTTTTTGCCTTATAGTCATTTCTTTATGGATGGTTATGATGTTGATTCATGTAGATTCTCTTGGTGTCATCCTTATACATGTTTCAACTTCATAAGTAGTGTTCTTAATCATATGAATCTCTTTGAAATCCATTCCTTACATTTATGTTGGTTGATGGATATCTTAGTGTTGAATTCATATGATCTAGACACTTTGGAAATTGCATGCATTACAAAGCTTTATCCTTTTGCATTGCAATTTGCCTTGTTCATCACTATGCTCAATAGTTATATCCTTAAAAGTGATGAATATGCATTAGTGTTGCTTGATGGAAGTTTATCACATCCTTGCTTTTTCTCATGTTATCATATTCAATTGGTTTCATTTGGTATAACTTTCCATTGATTTCATATCCAATTGATATCTTATCTTGTGTATGTGATAGACCTTGTGTGCTTTGGACTAATCTTCATAGTTATATAATTGTTCCACGTCACACACCATTAGCATCATAATGCTCATGATTGCCACCTCTTTTTGCTCTTATAGGTATATCTCATGACCACCATGTCTATGTGTTCATAATATTGGTTGGTTATTAGTTGAGGTTGGCTTCATGATTGAATTTCATTTCACTCATTCTTGCACTTTAATAGTCATATCTAGTAATTGAATGAAATGAGTTCAAAACTTTCATAGCATATGATTTTCATAGTTATATTGATTGATGCTATGTTAGGTAAACCCCATATCATGGATAGCTCTAATTTGAATTTCTCATAATAGTTATACTTTTAAATCCATTTTAGAGTGATTGATTTTATAGTCACATCCTTTAATCTCAATTGATATGTTTGTTTCAATTGATATCCATGATTGCTTCTCCCATTAGACCTAGCTCTCTTTTGGTAATTTGATCATATTGTGCTTAATAGTTAAATGAATCTAATCTTTTCCTTGAAGTTAACCCTCACTTGGTTAAACCATCTACTTCTTGAATCTAATAGTTATATCTTGTCAAAAGCTTGACAAAAGAAGAGAATGGATTGAGGGGGAGTGTAAACCTTCATAGGAAGAATTAGTTTTGATCAAATTCACCCTTGGAATGCTAATGAGCCCTTAGAGTTAACTTACATACATGATAGCCTGTTATGTATTTCATTTTCGATTACATTTGTTAACAGGTGCTACTAAAGGTATTCTTCTTGTCTCATGTGTGTAGGTACCTTTGCAATTTAATGTCAAAGGGGGAGAGAGAGTTCAAGTGTGACTCAAAGATCTCCTACTCTTCAAAGGGGGAGAGAGTTCGAGAGTTCAAGTACTCGAAGATCTCCTATCCATCAAAGGGGGAGAAAGCTTTCAAGTTCTCAAGAGAGAGAGGCATGGTCAAAGGGGGAGAGCAAATAGAAGAAAGAAAGCTTGGAGCTAAAGAAGATGCTTGGCCAAAGAGAGGAAGATGAGAAGAAAGCTTGAAGAATGATCAAGCACCAAGCATCAAGAAGATTGAAGAAAAGAGCCCAAGAGCCCAAGCTAAGAGAAGGAGCATCCAAGAAGATTTCAAGACTTGTCCAGCTTAGGGGGAGCTGAAGACTTAGTGTGTAATTTCTATGATGAGTAGGTTGCCATCAAATTGCAAAGGGGGAGATTGTTAGGTCTTTTGTTTTTGCAATTTGATGGATGCATTTGCACTTTAGCATCATTTGGATTCACACACTAGCATTGTTTTAGAAAACCTTGAAATCTAGTTTTATACATGCATAGCTTTTAAGATTTGGAAAAGTCTTTGCTTTATGCATGTTTTGGTTTTAAAGTTGGATGCATTGGTTTTGAAACCCAAACTCTTTTTGAAAACCTATTTCCTTGTGCACTACATTTGGAAAATCATGTTAGGTATTTAGGTTTGAGTTTTGCATACTTTCAGCACCTTTAGAATCAGTTTTTGTATGCATTGTCTTTGAAAAGAGTTGTATTCAAATCAAGCTAGCCTTTGGTTTTAATCTTGTGAATCATTTTAGGCTTTGTGTTTCTCATGTTTTTAAACATCTTAGAATACCTTAAAACATGTTATTTAAGCTTGATTTAGTGGCCAAAATATCCACCAAAGAAAAACTTTGAAAATGGAAAAAGTTGGAATTTTGGCCCAGGGACTCGCCCGACAGTGTCGTCGGTCGACCGAGCCCTGTGTCTCGGTCGACCGAGAACACTGCAGGGCAAATGGACAGTTTTTGAACTGTTTCAGGCCAACGGTCAGAAATATGACCGTTGTGCTTTCTCGGTCGACCGAGACCTGTGTCTAGGTCGACCGAGAACTAGCCGTTGGCAACTTTTTGGCTATAAAGTCCATTCATTTCCAACCTTTTTCAAGGCTTGAACCATGAACCTTTGAGAGCATTTTGGAGCCATTGAAAGGGGAAGAAGTTGGAAAGGCTAGGAGGCATTTAGGAGAGCTAAAGCTTGGATTATTAAGTTAAACCACCAAGTAAGCTCTACCTTTATTAATCATAGTTATGTGCTTTGTTTAAACTATTGGTATATGATATTTAGCATAATAACTATGATGTGTTGAATCCATTCTTCTTCTAATCTTTGGTCTAATTAAGATTGGATTCTTCACCTTTGTTTTCAATCCAAGTTGTTAACTTTTTAAATCATGCTTAGACAAAATCTTTGTTTTTCTTTCATAGCATGAGTCTTTTACTTGGTTGAAACATTGCTTGTTGTTTTCATTCATTTAAGCATTAGTAAAATTAATTTGGTTTTGAAAACAACATGCACATGCATCACATGTTCTAAATTAGTCATTTTTATACAACTTGTTAGTTCTTGATTTTTATGTCATAAACAAGTTGAATTTCATACATGTGATGTGCATAAGACTTCAATCAAATCTTTTATGAGCTTTAAACTTTGAATTGCTTTAAGCAATATATTGAGTGAGCCTTCTTTTTAAACTTGATTGGAGTCATCACACACACACATCATAATCATACACTTTTGCATACATAGAGTGTTTGTGTGAGTTTGTATTAAACTTTCATATCCGCCTATTTAAGAGGCAATGTCATTGAGCTAAAATTGTAATCTCTTAGAGTGTTGAGTAAACACTTTCTTTGAGAAATCTTGAATTGTGTAAGGTTATTGCTTAGCCTAAGAAAAGCATTTTGTAAAGGTTATTGCTTAGCCTCTAAAAGCACATTGATAGGTTATTGCTTAGCCTTGAAAAGCATCTTGTAAAGGTTGTTGTTGAGCCTTAGAAAAACAACATTGTTAGGGTTATTGCTTAGCCTTTGAAAAAGCATACTTAGTGGAAATCCGGTGGGGTGATTGGTTTCACAAGCCGGTAGTGGATGTAGGCATTGAGGCCGAACCACTATAAACATTGGTGTTGTGGTGCATGCTATGTGGTGATTGTTTTTGTTTAGCTTCCGCATTTTATTTGATTAATCATCACATGTGACTAGTTTGTGTTAAGAATTAAAATTGGTTTAAATTGGTCACAATTGTAGCACACCCTATTCACCCCCCCCCCCCCTCTAGGGTTAGGATCCTCGTGGACTTTCAATTGGTATCAGAGCCAAGTGCTCTAATCCCTTAGGATCAAGTGTTTGGAACTCTTGATTAGGTGTAAAAACCTAGAGTTAAAACCCTAGAGTAGTGCTTATTTGAAAATCATTAGAATGGACTCCACTATGCTAGACCTTGTAGATTCTTCTAGACCCCTCATTCTTCCATCTTATGGAGATTCAAAAATTGAAATTAAAGAATCTCAACTTGAATTAAAAGAAGAAGAATATGATGAACTTGAAGCCTATGAGGAATTGTACACATGGTCCTTAGAGGTTTCCAAGAAAAATAAAAGATTAAAAGAAGATTCTATAAGGCTAAACCAAGAATTAGACTCTTCTAAAAATGAACTTAGAGAAAAAGATGAATTTATAAATTGTGTAGAATCTAAGTTCATGATCTCTTTAAATAATCTATCTAACATTCAAGATGAACTAAAAGAATTAAAGATGGATTATGATAATGTCAATAAGGAAAATTTAATTCTAAGAGATCAAATAAAAAGGCAAGATAAAGACTTTAACAATCTTGAATCTAAATTGACTATCTCTAAGGAAAATTTATCTAATGCTCAAGATGAATTAAATGAGATTAAGATAAATTGTGATGAACTTAAAAATGAAAATTTGAACCTAAGAGATACAATTAAAAGACAAGATGAAAACATTAACTATTTAAAATCCAAGTTGACAATTTCCAATGAAAATTTGTCTAATGCTCAAAGTAATTTAAAAACTTTAGAACTTGGATCTAATGTTGTTAATGAACTAAAACATGAATTAAAACTTGCCAATGAAGAGATAAGCAAACATAAGGATATTGAAAATGAACTTTCAAAAGTTAAAAATGAAAATTCAATCCTTATAACCAAAGTCACTCAACTTGAAAACTATAAACAAAAGTATGAGTGCAAGGTTACCCAAAGTGAAGATAGACTTGAAAAACTATTTAAATTGGGTAAACCTCATGGAGATAGGACGGGTCTTGGATTCAATAGGAATAAGTCATATGACCCTAAATTCACCAACACTTTTGTGAAAGGTGAGTCCTCTTTCTCTAGCACTCTTTCTCCCTTGCCCAAAACCAAATGTAATTTTTGTGGCATTGAAGGGCATTTTATGTTTGAGTGCAAACTAAGAAAGAGAAGCCATGTGTCTAAACCCATCTTTGAACTCAAAAATGGAAAATCAAACTTGAAGGGTAAGACACTAAAAATCAAGGAAAACTCCAAAAAGACTAAACAAGTTAAATCCTTTAAAATGGAGTCTCCTAAAATAGATTCTAAAAAGCTTAAACAAGTTAAATCAAGCTTGAAAGAATCTAAGAACAAAAAGCTTCTCAATCTATCTCCCTTATATGAACCAATGAAAGAACTTTTGAAGAAAGTTGCTAAGTTAAATCTAAAATTCAAAAGTCAAGTAAAGGGAGAAAGTAAGAAGAAAAGAAAAGTGAAACAATCCCCAAAGAAACAAACTCACCAACATCAAAAGACTATTCACCATTCTAAGCCAAATTTAGTAAAATCTAAATATCATGGTGATAAGTTTAAATTGAAAATTTATCAAGTTAAATCTCCTATAGTTGGTGAGAAGTCCAAAATAGACCTCAAAGTTCAACCCTCCCAAGACCTTAGGTGGATTCCAAAAGTCATTTACTTAGATAAACCTTAAGGCCTTGGACCTCATTGACCAACCTATCCTTTATAGTTAAATCATTTTGTTGGTCATGTTGCTTTGCATTTTGTTTCTCTAGTTACATCTATTAAAATGCATTGCATTTCTTTATGATCAATTGATTTTGTCTTCATGCACCATTCTAGTTACATATCATGGTTTTCAAAATCTTTTGATTATAATCTCATCATGTTTGATTTGCTTGTTGCACTCATATGTTTTGCATTGCATTTCTACATGATTAATTGATTGTGATGTTAAAAGCTTTCATAGCTAATTTGTCATGATCAATTGTTGTTAGATCATTTGATGGATGTCTTAGTTAGATCCTTTTTGTAAATCAAATGATTTGAATCAATTCAAGTTTTTCCATGGATTTATAAGGTATACCTTTATATGGAAAATCATTGTTTTGAAAAATCAACTTGTATGTGTTTTAATGAAGTTATATCTTTTCAAATACATTGTTGATTCTTGATCTTCAAAATCATTCTTTTTATGCTCATTGTTGGATTTTGTTTTTCAAAATGATTTGAAGATTGTTTGAATGGAAATGCTTTTTAATCTCATTAGTTATAATCTTTTAAGCATGTTCCATGATTATCATTTCCTTTTCTTTTGGTTTCATTATCTTTAGAAATGGAAATGTATGTTGTTTGCATCTTTGCTTGTTTGTTTACATTACTTGCATATGCAAATGACTATTTGGTTCCATGTATGGTAGTAACCTTGGTAGTATTTGTAAAAAACCATACTAGAACCCAAATCCATCCTTTTTGCCTTATAGTCATTTCTTTATGGATGGTTATGATGTTGATTCATGTAGATTCTCTTGGTGTCATCCTTATACATGTTTCAACTTCATAAGTAGTGTTCTTAATCATATGAATCTCTTTGAAATCCATTCCTTACATTTATGTTGGTTGATGGATATCTTAGTGTTGAATTCATATGATCTAGACACTTTGGAAATTGCATGCATTACAAAGCTTTATCCTTTTGCATTGCAATTTGCCTTGTTCATCACTATGCTCAATAGTTATATCCTTAAAAGTGATGAATATGCATTAGTGTTGCTTGATGGAAGTTTATCACATCCTTGCTTTTTCTCATGTTATCATATTCAATTGGTTTCATTTGGTATAACTTTCCATTGATTTCATATCCAATTGATATCTTATCTTGTGTATGTGATAGACCTTGTGTGCTTTGGACTAATCTTCATAGTTATATAATTGTTCCACGTCACACACCATTAGCATCATAATGCTCATGATTGCCACCTCTTTTTGCTCTTATAGGTATATCTCATGACCACCATGTCTATGTGTTCATAATATTGGTTGGTTATTAGTTGAGGTTGGCTTCATGATTGAATTTCATTTCACTCATTCTTGCACTTTAATAGTCATATCTAGTAATTGAATGAAATGAGTTCAAAACTTTCATAGCATATGATTTTCATAGTTATATTGATTGATGCTATGTTAGGTAAACCCCATATCATGGATAGCTCTAATTTGAATTTCTCATAATAGTTATACTTTTAAATCCATTTTAGAGTGATTGATTTTATAGTCACATCCTTTAATCTCAATTGATATGTTTGTTTCAATTGATATCCATGATTGCTTCTCCCATTAGACCTAGCTCTCTTTTGGTAATTTGATCATATTGTGCTTAATAGTTAAATGAATCTAATCTTTTCCTTGAAGTTAACCCTCACTTGGTTAAACCATCTACTTCTTGAATCTAATAGTTATATCTTGTCAAAAGCTTGACAAAAGAAGAGAATGGATTGAGGGGGAGTGTAAACCTTCATAGGAAGAATTAGTTTTGATCAAATTCACCCTTGGAATGCTAATGAGCCCTTAGAGTTAACTTACATACATGATAGCCTGTTATGTATTTCATTTTCGATTACATTTGTTAACAGGTGCTACTAAAGGTATTCTTCTTGTCTCATGTGTGTAGGTACCTTTGCAATTTAATGTCAAAGGGGGAGAGAGAGTTCAAGTGTGACTCAAAGATCTCCTACTCTTCAAAGGGGGAGAGAGTTCGAGAGTTCAAGTACTCGAAGATCTCCTATCCATCAAAGGGGGAGAAAGCTTTCAAGTTCTCAAGAGAGAGAGGCATGGTCAAAGGGGGAGAGCAAATAGAAGAAAGAAAGCTTGGAGCTAAAGAAGATGCTTGGCCAAAGAGAGGAAGATGAGAAGAAAGCTTGAAGAATGATCAAGCACCAAGCATCAAGAAGATTGAAGAAAAGAGCCCAAGAGCCCAAGCTAAGAGAAGGAGCATCCAAGAAGATTTCAAGACTTGTCCAGCTTAGGGGGAGCTGAAGACTTAGTGTGTAATTTCTATGATGAGTAGGTTGCCATCAAATTGCAAAGGGGGAGATTGTTAGGTCTTTTGTTTTTGCAATTTGATGGATGCATTTGCACTTTAGCATCATTTGGATTCACACACTAGCATTGTTTTAGAAAACCTTGAAATCTAGTTTTATACATGCATAGCTTTTAAGATTTGGAAAAGTCTTTGCTTTATGCATGTTTTGGTTTTAAAGTTGGATGCATTGGTTTTGAAACCCAAACTCTTTTTGAAAACCTATTTCCTTGTGCACTACATTTGGAAAATCATGTTAGGTATTTAGGTTTGAGTTTTGCATACTTTCAGCACCTTTAGAATCAGTTTTTGTATGCATTGTCTTTGAAAAGAGTTGTATTCAAATCAAGCTAGCCTTTGGTTTTAATCTTGTGAATCATTTTAGGCTTTGTGTTTCTCATGTTTTTAAACATCTTAGAATACCTTAAAACATGTTATTTAAGCTTGATTTAGTGGCCAAAATATCCACCAAAGAAAAACTTTGAAAATGGAAAAAGTTGGAATTTTGGCCCAGGGACTCGCCCGACAGTGTCGTCGGTCGACCGAGCCCTGTGTCTCGGTCGACCGAGAACACTGCAGGGCAAATGGACAGTTTTTGAACTGTTTCAGGCCAACGGTCAGAAATATGACCGTTGTGCTTTCTCGGTCGACCGAGACCTGTGTCTAGGTCGACCGAGAACTAGCCGTTGGCAACTTTTTGGCTATAAAGTCCATTCATTTCCAACCTTTTTCAAGGCTTGAACCATGAACCTTTGAGAGCATTTTGGAGCCATTGAAAGGGGAAGAAGTTGGAAAGGCTAGGAGGCATTTAGGAGAGCTAAAGCTTGGATTATTAAGTTAAACCACCAAGTAAGCTCTACCTTTATTAATCATAGTTATGTGCTTTGTTTAAACTATTGGTATATGATATTTAGCATAATAACTATGATGTGTTGAATCCATTCTTCTTCTAATCTTTGGTCTAATTAAGATTGGATTCTTCACCTTTGTTTTCAATCCAAGTTGTTAACTTTTTAAATCATGCTTAGACAAAATCTTTGTTTTTCTTTCATAGCATGAGTCTTTTACTTGGTTGAAACATTGCTTGTTGTTTTCATTCATTTAAGCATTAGTAAAATTAATTTGGTTTTGAAAACAACATGCACATGCATCACATGTTCTAAATTAGTCATTTTTATACAACTTGTTAGTTCTTGATTTTTATGTCATAAACAAGTTGAATTTCATACATGTGATGTGCATAAGACTTCAATCAAATCTTTTATGAGCTTTAAACTTTGAATTGCTTTAAGCAATATATTGAGTGAGCCTTCTTTTTAAACTTGATTGGAGTCATCACACACACACATCATAATCATACACTTTTGCATACATAGAGTGTTTGTGTGAGTTTGTATTAAACTTTCATATCCGCCTATTTAAGAGGCAATGTCATTGAGCTAAAATTGTAATCTCTTAGAGTGTTGAGTAAACACTTTCTTTGAGAAATCTTGAATTGTGTAAGGTTATTGCTTAGCCTAAGAAAAGCATTTTGTAAAGGTTATTGCTTAGCCTCTAAAAGCACATTGATAGGTTATTGCTTAGCCTTGAAAAGCATCTTGTAAAGGTTGTTGTTGAGCCTTAGAAAAACAACATTGTTAGGGTTATTGCTTAGCCTTTGAAAAAGCATACTTAGTGGAAATCCGGTGGGGTGATTGGTTTCACAAGCCGGTAGTGGATGTAGGCATTGAGGCCGAACCACTATAAACATTGGTGTTGTGGTGCATGCTATGTGGTGATTGTTTTTGTTTAGCTTCCGCATTTTATTTGATTAATCATCACATGTGACTAGTTTGTGTTAAGAATTAAAATTGGTTTAAATTGGTCACAATTGTAGCACACCCTATTCACCCCCCCCCCCCCCCTCTAGGGTTAGGATCCTCGTGGACTTTCACCTTCCTCTTCCAACGTATTGAGCTAAGCATTCTACTGTGACTGTGCTGGGAGCATCTTGCAGCTGTTGCAACCCTTCTCCTTCATCTCTCCTCCTCCTCTGCATCAGCCACTACCCCACTACCTCATCTTCTACTCTTCATCCTCTCTACTGGGCTGAACCTCTGCTGGAACTCTTCCTCTGTTTCCCCCTGGGCTGTGCTGCAACTGCTTCTTCTCTGCTACTGTTCTGCTGGAATTTTCCAAGAGCTGTTGTTATTACCCCATCTTCCCTTCCCATTTCATTTCTCCAAGACTCTGCAGCTGTGACTGTTGCTGGAACCCATTGGAGCTACAGCAGCTGCCACTTCTTCTTCTTCCTCTCTCTTTTCTTCACTGGGAGACTACTGTTGTGCTGGAAATAATTCTTGAGAGCTGCTGCTGGGTATTCTTCTTCTTCATCCAGCTGGGAGCAGCAACCATCATCTTCTTCTTCACTTCTCTGTTCAGCTGGGACTTGGATCTTCTTTGTTATTTCTCTCTTCTCTCTACAAATCAATTCTCAAGCTAAAGAGGCAAGTGCATCTTACTGTTAACTTAGAATATATGTTGTCTTTCCTTTGATTTCTTTAGTTTGATTTCATGATTGTCACTAATTAGTCATAGAAATTCTACCTGAGCTTAGTTGTTTGTTTGTTTGGATGGAAATGGGCATTGATGGATGGGGGTTTCACCCCCCATTTGGAAGATCAATGGGCCACAAGGTTGTCAATTAATGGGCATTAGAGTTATTTGATGTTTGGAGATGATTTGGTGAAGTTTGGGACTGATTGGAAGTGATTTGGTGGAAAAACGGGTTGAAATGGAGAAAACCTGAAAACTGGTCTCAGTGCATGGCCGAGACCAGCGTATGGCCGAGATCAGTGTATGGCCGAGACCAGTGTATGGCCGAGATCAGTGTATGGCCGAGACCAGTGTATGGCCGAGATCAGTGCATGCCGAGACCAGTGCAGGACCGAGCTCAGTACATGGCCGAGACCAGTGCAGTGCAGTGCATGGCCTAGACCAGTGCAGTACATGGCCGAGACCAGTGCAGTGCAGTGCATGGCCTAGACCAGTGCAGTACATGGCCGAGACCAGTGCAGTGCAGTGCATGGCCGAAACCAGTGCAGTGCAGTGCATGGCCGAGACCAGTGCAGTACATGGACGAGACCAGTGCAGTGCAGTGCATGGCCGAGACCAGTGCAGTGCAGTGCATGGCCAAGATCAGTGTATGGCCGAGATCAGTGTATGGCCGAGACCAGTGTATGGCCGAGATCAGTGTATGGCCGAGACCAGTGTATGGCCGAGATCAGTGCATGCCGAGACCAGTGCAGGACCGAGCTCAGTACATGGCCGAGACCAGTGCAGTGCAGTGCATGGCCTAGACCAGTGCAGTACATGGCCGAGACCAGTGCAGTGCAGTGCATGGCCTAGACCAGTGCAGTACATGGCCGAGACCAGTGCAGTGCAGTGCATGGCCGAAACCAGTGCAGTGCAGTGCATGGCCGAGACCAGTGCAGTACATGGACGAGACCAGTGCAGTGCAGTGCATGGCCGAGACCAGTGCAGTGCAGTGCATGGCCAAGATCAGTGTATGGCCGAGACCAGTGTATGGCCGAGATCAGTGTATGGCCGAGACCAGTGTATGGCCGAGATCAGTGCATGCCGAGACCAGTGCAGGACCGAGCTCAGTACATGGCCGAGACCAGTGCAGTGCAGTGCATGGCCTAGACCAGTGCAGCACATGGCCGAGACCAGTGCAGTGCAGTGCATGGCCTAGACCAGTGCAGTACATGGCCGAGACCAGTGCAGTGCAGTGCATGGCCGAAACCAGTGCAGTGCAGTGCATGGCCGAGACCAGTGCAGTACATGGACGAGACCAGTGCAGTGCAGTGCATGGCCGAGACCAGTGCAGTGCAGTGCATGGCCAAGATCAGTGTATGGCCGAGATCAGTGTATGGCCGAGACCAGTGTATGGCCGAGATCAGTGCATGCCGAGACCAGTGCAGGACCGAGCTCAGTGCATGGCCTAGACCAGTGCAGTACATGGCCGAGACCAGTGCAGTGCATGGCCGAGACCAGTGCAGTACATGGACGAGACCAGTGCAGTGCAGTGCATGGCCGAGACCAGTGCAGTGCAGTGCATGGCCAAGATCAGTGTATGGCCGAGACCAGTGTATGGCCGAGATCAGTGTATGGCCGAGACTAGTGTATGGCCGAGATCAGTGCATGCCGAGACCAGTGCAGGACCGAGCTCAGTACATGGCCGAGACCAGTGCAGTGCAGTGCATGGCCTAGACCAGTGCAGCACATGGCCGAGACCAGTGCAGTGCAGTGCATGGCCTAGACCAGTGCAGTACATGGCCGAGACCAGTGCAGTGCAGTGCATGGCCGAAACCAGTGCAGTGCAGTGCATGGCCGAGACCAGTGCAGTACATGGACGAGACCAGTGCAGTGCAGTGCATGGCCGAGACCAGTGCAGTGCAGTGCATGGCCAAGATCAGTGTATGGCCGAGATCAGTGTATGGCCGAGACCAGTGTATGGCCGAGATCAGTGTATGGCCGAGACCAGTGTATGGCCGAGATCAGTGCATGCCGAGACCAGTGCAGGACCGAGCTCAGTGCATGGCCTAGACCAGTGCAGTACATGGCCGAGACCAGCGCAGTGCATGGCCGAGACCAGTGCAGTGCAGTGCATGGCCGAGACCAGTGCAGTGCAGTGCATGGCCGAGACCAGTGCAGTGCAGTGCATGGCCGAGACCAGTGCAGTGCAGTGCAGTGCATGGCCGAGACCAGTGCAGTGCAGTGCATGGCCGAGACCAGTGCAGTGCAGTGCATGGCCGAGACCAGTGCAGTGCAGTACATGGCCGAAACCAGTGCAGTGCAGTGCATGGCCGAGACCAGTGCAGTGCAGTGCATGGCCGAGACCAGTGCAGTGCAGTACATGGCCGAGACCAGTGCAGTGCAGTGCATGGCCGAGACCAGTGCAGTGCATGGCCGAGACCAGTGCAGTGCATGGCCGAGACCAGTGCAGTGCAGTGCATGGCCGAGACCAGTGCATGGCCGAGCTCAGTGCAGGACCGAGCTCAGTGATTGAAATTTCATGGAAAAGATGACCTGATACTTAGGATTTACAGTAGAAAATGTTTAAAGCTGGGACATCCATCTTTCTAGGGTTTTTGGTGTATGCGGTCAATCACCCAGGCCAGGTGTTTGACCGGACACGCTGGAAACCTTTAGAAACGATCTAAGTTATCCAGGAAGCCTGACTCAGGTTTGTCGGTGCACTCGGTTGATCTTCCCGGCCAGGAAATCAACCGAGCTCACAACACATCAGGTTCACCTGGAAAACCCTGATTGTTCCAGTTTTCAACACTTAGGAGATATGATCAGTTGTTGGGCCCATTGACCATCCAAATGAGTATTTGTCAGTGTCCTAAGCCCGAGTCAACGGTGTGGCTCAACCTTGACTCGTGGGGACCACTGTTTAGTGTTTTAGTTGATAATCTAAGATGATTCGACCTCCAAGAGTTGTCATAGATGCCATTAACTAACTAAGCACCAAATACAATATTTTACGGCATTAATGACATCGTTTAGAGATCGAATTACCGGAGATAGACCCGAACCTAAAGTGGCCCATTTACCTAGGATTGGACCGTTGGATTTCCCGTTGATTCTCTGATTGAAGTTTATACTTCACTGTTATTATTACTCTGTCATTCTTAGATCTTTAGTTTAGCTGTTTACCGTTAATTAAACATAATTGGAAGACTTGAACCTAGGGTATCTAGAGGTGACCCGATGATGTGTTTTCGGAGATCATTGACCCGTGTCTGTGTCTAGGCGGGCCCTTATTGGGCCTAAGTGTGGAGATGTGAACCCTTTAGCTGAAGAGGTAGTTTCTATTGGACTGTTAAGATGTTATGGATTGTATGGAACTGTTTGTCAGTAGTAGATGGATTGTTGCCTCGTTTGGACGGTTATAGACCAGGCCATGTACTGATGGGCCTTGGTATGGATCCAACGAGTGGGCCTGGACCTTGAATGAGATCCAGAGACTGTATTGAGATGTGTAGACCTCTTAGAGATATTGTTAGGACCTTGTTCACGCAAGGCAAAGCCTAGACAGACACAGACCTTAGAGTTATTCTTGAGTCGGCATGAACATTCACTCGGTTGATTTAAGCTCAGCCTGTGGACTGATCATCCCCGGTAGGAGCTAGCTGAGTATGGTGAAGCTATCATGATGAGCTGTGTGGTTAAGACGGCAAGGTGTCATACCGTGCCGATCTGGAGTGATGAGATGATGAGTTGATGAGTGATATTCGGGATTAGTTATTCCCTGGTGAGATTCCCCACCGCGGCTGTGTCCAGTATGGGAGGGCCGCGGCATAATATCCCGCGGTATTCCAGCTCGTGTGAATGTGCCACCTTGTTTATAGTAGTGTAGATGATTTCCTTATACTGATTCCTCATGCTTTACATGCACGATTGCCTAGTTCTCTTTCCTTGTTATTCATTTAATTTATGTACCCGTCCTTATTTCCTTTGATATATATATGCTATGTTAGTAGTATGCTGTAACTTGCCAGATCGTTTAGATCTGACCCATTCTATGGTGCTTAGGCCTTGACCCAGAGATCCCAGACGATGCTTTAGCTGTAGTGGAGGCACCCGTTGCTGGAGAGTACGCATGGGGCCCGGCCGACACGGATGTCGAGCCGGAGGGCGAGGAGTTCATTCCAGGGTTTTGAGGGACTTTATTATTTTGGGTTTGAGTGGAAATTTTGTAGTAAGAAGGGTAGAATCACAAATGTATAAACTTTAAATTTACATTGAATCATTTTAATTAGACCACTGTTCTGCTTTCCTTTAATATACATGATACCTATTGCTTCCGCTCTATTTAAATGTTATGCTTCCGCAAGTTTTAACCATTGAATGTTATTTGGTTCAAAAAGTTTTAAATTGGACCTCACTGCGGCCTACGATCTTGGAAGTTCTCGGATTTTCCGGGAAGTAGCGCGCCAATTTCGGGTAATCGAACGAGTATATCGGTATCCGGAATTGGGGCGTTACAGTAACTGAGTGCATGGGGCTGTAATACGCGCAAGTGGGGTGCGAGTGCAGGGAGGCAATTCAAGTGGGCCGTGAGTGCAGGTGGGCATCGTGGGGTTATGAACGTGGTGACCGGGCGTGCAATGCAGTGGTGCAGGCACATTGCGGCGATAGGAAGTGCAACGCAGGTGGGTGTGGGGAAGGAGAATGGATAAAGAAGGAGAAGGGATCGGAATGAGCACTACAAAATAGTTGATATCGACCAACCTACGAAAAAGGTCAAATGACCCCTCCTGTCTTCAACGTGCTATTGGGTCCTCATCAGTCTTATATGGCCCTGTGAGGATTTTTCCGGTAGTTTTCCCTTTTTTTTTAAAGATCATATATTTGAGTCCTATCTTAGTTTATTTAAAATAAGGATTAAATATTTTGAGAAAGTTCTAATTTTAGATGCAAGTTTCATCAATGTATGTATGTATGTGTAGTATAAATAAGTAAAAATTAGGGTAGCATTGGTTAGGCTCGCCAAAACTCAAACCTGGCTAACCATTTGTAGCCATTCAACCTTCTACTAGGCTCATGACTCTAAATTCATAATAACTCGAAAACCTAACAAAACCACTACTAAATCTAGCGGCCATCCACTCAATCCCACTTATTGCCATCAATCATTCAATCAACCTTGAGTCAAGCGACAGTGACCCATAACATAATGAATCCTATAAGTGGCAAATGGGTTGAGCTTGTTTGTTAAAATGGGTCAGATACTTTTAACCCACACGAGCTTCACAAAACCTACATCTAGGGATGTAAATGCGTACTCAATTCTCCGATTACTTGGAGGTTAAGTAAACGGATTCGGGTCCACCTCCTTTTTTGGACTCGTGGCTTAAACGGGTTTCCACCTTAGTTTCGACCCGTGGACCTTGGGACCTGACATATTACCTCAATTTTTGATAATTTTTTTTAAACTAGTTTTTTTTTTAATATATCATTATCTACCTAAACTTGGACTCGTCCCCGTTACCGTCTCATATAGGGTTTAGATTCCATTTTCTCATTAACGATTCTGGTTTCAGGTCCACATCATGCCTGCATTCTTCTAGCGAGTCAAACAACACAACCACCTAACCTGGCCCTGACCTGACCAATATCATTTTAACAACCACTAGAAGTCCATTACCTTGGGGAAAAGTTCCACTAACCTTTTCTCTTTTTTGTTTTTAATTTTTTTTTATTTTATTTTTACATTTCCCATGTATTGAACTAATTAATGCAATCTCGAGGGGTAACTCAGTTGGCTTAGGACCACGACTTGCACCCGAAGATTGTGGGTTTGAAACTACGGTATCATACTGGGGCAATATGAAAATTTTATCCGGATTTCTCTCATGTGCCGTAGGGAAGCTTATAAAAGAAAAAAAGAAAGAAAGAAAAAACCTATTTAATGCCAACTCCGGCCTATCTGTTAATACAACTTCATTGCAACAACATATCAAGGTTAAGTAACCTCAAAGGAGGAGCAGCAGAAGAAGCAGAAACTCAGGTACTCTCTCCCTCTCTCTCTCTCTCTCAATATATATATATATATATATATATATATAACTTTCCCTCTCTCCTTCACTCCCTTTCTTCATTGTCTGTGTCGTTTGACGGTTCGAGTGGGGGATACTACAAGTGGGGGTAGCTATGAAAGCTTGAGCAAACGAGATATCTTGGTTTATAGTTCGAGAAAGATTTTGTTTTTCTGGTGTTTCTACCTTGGACTTCTTGATTTGTTATGTATGATTTGATTTGTTTTTTTTTTTAGCTGTTGGGTTGACCCTTTTTTGTTCAAAATTTTTTTTTCTTTGATTTGATTAGCCTGTCAAGATTGCAAGAGGTTGAAAGGGGAATATCAAAATCTGATTTTGTTTACAATGTTTAAGGGGTATGATCAATATTCGATGTATTTGTAGTAAAGTAAAGTAGATCTAAATGGAAAAACAAAGGATTTGGTTTTGTTTGATTGAAAACAAAGTGGGATGCACAGAGAGCGTTAGAGAGATTGAATGAGAGCATAATCAATAATGGGGACCAGAACATTCAAACCCAAATGGCTAAGTATAACAGGCTGTTAGAAATTGGAGATTATCTATCCATAGTTATGGGGTACCTGTGGAGGGAACTCAATTGAATATAGAAAATTTGCAGCCCAGATTGATGAACCCAATTAATGCAGATCCCAAACAAGATTCTAGATGAATCACCAAACACCTGCCAAGGAATCTTTTACCCAATGGCTCCTAGCGTGGACGAACTTTGTTCAGTTGCTGGAGCCTGGTCCTTCACCCTGCCCTCTGCACTTGTAAAGTTGACCTCTGAAAAACACCCCATTTATTATTTTAACAACCTTTGAATGCAAATCCTCTATTTGCCTTTGAAAATCAATCGCTTTTAACTAAGACACCCACAACAACCCTGACCTGGAACTGGGAAGGAAGGTTTGAGACAAACAAAGAGGAAAGGTTTCACCACCTTTGCGATCTGGTTCTACTCTTATATTTTTGGATGATAAAAAATTTATTTACCATTTAAAAGAAAAAGGAAAAAAAAAAAAATCATTGTGGAAGGTTCTTCCACTAGTGTTATAACATGGGTGTTAGGGGCAGCAATAGGAGGAGCCATGGAAGTTGGGTTTCATTTTTCTGAGATTTCTTTTACGCGATCTTCATCAATGCAAAATGTTATTAGAGCTTTTATGTAGTCGTATGAATATGATTGGGTCCATTATTGTTGATATCAATAGTTCTCCCTCAAACCTTGGCTAGATTAGATTTGGTGTGTTTGGAGGGGAAAGATGCTTCCAAAGAAGCAATCAGCGAAGAGATATCTTTCATGATTCCAGGCAAATAATTGATTCGATATTTGGCTTACACAAATGATTTGAAAAGATCTAACATGACATGCATCCAGTTGGAGGCTGGATAGGTTAGATTGATGGAAGCCATTAACCAACTTAAAGCAAACATTGCCTTGATGAAAGCATTTAATGTGAATATGGCGCGTCTGGTTGAATATTTAGTAAAACAACAAAGGAAAATGTAATGAGGTCAAGTCAACCAAAAGCAGAGTAAAGAACTCCCAATGTCGAATGCGGGTTAAGGAATTAAGATAGAGTTTCTAGAGTTCTACGGAACATTGTAGACAGAAAAGGTTTCATTGATTTAGGTGCCATTTCAGAAGTCTAACAATATGGTCTATTTGACTTAAAATTGGTTGGAGTGCTTTAAACTGTTTGGGAAAGTCTATTTCCTTCTTTGATTGAATCAACATTTAGACCTTTTTTTTTCCTTTAAAAAGTAACAAAGGGGAAGAGATTCCAATTAGACATCAATATCTAAAGCAAATAGACAACTTTTGTTTGTTCCCTACAAATGTGCACGTATCACTTTTACCATATGACAAGTTAGCATGTTCTCACTATATAACTAACTTTTACTATGTGACAAGTTTCCCTTTTCAATTGAATCAGATGACAGACAACTATATGTCTTACGAAACGGTCCATTTGTAAAATACTCTAATTGAAACAGCTCTATTTCAAACGGATTTGATCAAATCAGTTCTATTTCAAAGAGGCCAGAGTTTCCAAATAGGCTCTTAAAGTTTTATCCATAGAATATTTTCATCTACACTAATTTTATAGATGCACATGAGGTGTTCATTGTGGCCAATGTAGGGTTGCTTTTAGTTGATTTATTGAAGGTTGTCTTTCCTTAATTAGGAAACTGTGAAGTTTTGCTTCTATTGTCATCTAGTAGGCAGTTGTGAAAGCAGTCTTTGGGCTTCATTTCCTTTCTGTCTCCAATTTTCTCTCTTTATATTCTTTATACAATTTTTTTTCTCTCCACTTATGTTTTTCCCCCAATAATGTTCTTTTTTAATTTGTATTTTCTGTAAAGCTATTTGTTTGAGCTTTCTTTTAATTTTCTACCTCTTTTCTAAATATTGGCAATGAAAGGTGTGAAGGGGACAAGGGGTGCAATTGTGCCAACATTACTGCATCAGATCCCATCAGAAATCCCCAGTCAAATTCTCTTGGGAGTGAGTAGTGCTAGGATGAGAGACCATCTCGGAGTCACGTTGCACCCCGATTTTAATTTAAAAGAATTAATAGAAAAAAAATAAAGAAAGTTGTTGTAGGTTACGGCTCCTAGACGATTGTTCTGAATGGTGCATCCTTTAGCAGCTGCGTGGACACTCTCCAACTGTAGCAATTAAGATAAATGGTGTAATGACTAGGTTTGGCTTCTCATTCGTTGCTACCATTGACTTGGAAAATAATTAAAAGTTTAAAGATGAATATAGAGATTTCACATGTGAGCTACAGTGATCTTATCTCTTTTTTAATTTTCCCCACTATTTCACCTCCATTTTTGCAGTTTGCACAATCCTATTTTAACAAAATGGAACTATTACACATGATTTTTTTTAATTGGTCAATTGAACACTTTACTAGGATAAGGATGCACAATCTGGGTTCGAAAAACAATAGTCAGTAGTTTCAGTTGATAAGGTTACTCTTTCGATGTTCTTACTTATCATTTATTACTTTGGTGATTATGACGTTTGATGAATTAATGTTTATAATATGTGGCTGTTCTTAAGTTGCTGTCCCCATGGCGTCAACCTGACGCATGGTTTAAATAGAATTGGTAGATACTAGATACAGATGATAAGCAGATCTTCCTTTATGGTTGTAGATATATTTATAGGTACACAAAATAGGAGTTGTAATTATCAGCTATGTTTAAAGTACTCATCATCATCATCATCATCATCAAAGCCTTGTCCCAACTGCTATTGCAAACAGAAGTGATACAGACATGAGAGAGAGAGATAAAGTGGAGATGAATGTTCTCCTTCCATCGTCGACTGAGATCTATATTTAAAAGGGTTTAATCCCTGATTACATTCTAACAGTGCTTATCCATTAGTTACACCTGGATTTAGATCCATACTAATAGCTAACAACTAACTAGTATATAAATGGGCCTGCTATATTGGGCCTGGAGGCCCAGGATTGACACCCCCCCTCAAATTGATGCGGGATTGTCATAAAGCAGCAATTTGGAAACAAGAAATTGATGTCGAGGCCGAGCAAGTCCCTTAGTGAAGATATCTGCAAACTGAAACTCTGTAGGGACATGAGGTAGACTGATAACATCACGCTTGTATTCGTCTCGAATAAAGTGGCAATCAACTTCTATATGTTTTGTGCGTTCATGAAGAACAGGATTTGCAGTGATTCTGATTGCCCCAGTATTATCTGCATTCAAGGAAGTGGGAGAGGCCTGTGCAAAGCCAAGTTCTGAAAGAAGACCCCGAAGCCATAGGATTTCAGAACAAGCAGAGGACATAGCCCGATATTCAGCCTCTGTGGAAGATTTGGAGACCCGTTCTTGTTTCTTGCATTTCCAAGAGATGAGAGATTGACCGAGGTACATACACCAACCAGTGGTGGACCGTCTGGTATCCGGACATCCTGCCCAGTCAGCGTCTGCATAAGCAGTCAGAAGTAGACGATTATCCTTTGGATAATATAAACCATGAGCTCTAGTACCCAATAAATACCGGATAATTCGCTTTACTGCTGTCAGATGAAGGTGGCGCGGAGACGTCATGAATTGGCTGACAAGATTGACTGCATAAGATATGTCAGGCCTGGTGATGGTGAGATAGACAAGACTGCCAACAAGTCTCCGGTATGTATGTGGATCAGGAAGAAGATCGCCATCATCTTTACTCAACTTAAGATTGACCTCAAGCGGCGTATCAACTGAGGAAGATTCATCCAGATCAGCAAGCTCAATAAGATCTGTCGCATATTTGTGTTGATTGATAAACATGCCTTTTGGAGACTGATGTATCTCTAAGCCCAAAAAATAATGGAGAGGACCCAGATCCTTCATATGGAATGAATCTCGAAGAGAGGCTTGGAGGGATTTTATCATAGCATCATCAGTGCCGGTGATAATGATATCATCAACATATACGAGGAGAACAGTAAAGCCAGTAGATGCATGGCTCAGAAAAAGAGATGGATCATATTGACTTTGAGTAAAGCCAATCGTGCCTAACCGGTCTTTGAATGTTTCAAACCACGCTCGGGGAGCTTGCTTGAGACCGTAAAGAGATCTGCGTAAGTGACATACAGACTTCTTAGATGGAGAGGTGACTCCTGGTGGTATCCTCATATAGACCTCTTCTTTCAAGTCCCCATGTAGAAAAGCATTCTTGACATCCATTTGGTATAATGGCCAAGATTGAGAAGCAGCAATGGTGAGAAGGAGCCGAACAGTTGTCATTTTGGCAACTGGCGCAAATGTCTCTTCATAGTCAATGCCATACTCCTGTCGGTTGCCAAGAGCCACAAGTCGAGCTTTGTGTCTATCCAAGGAGCCATCGGATTTTAGTTTGATCGAGTAGATCCATTTGCAACCGATGGGTTTAACGGAAGAAGGGCATTCCACAATATCCCAGGTGTGATTCAGAGTCAAAGCATCTAATTCTGCTTTCATGGCCTGGTTCCAACAATCATGTTGCACAGCCTGCAAATAAGAACTTGGGATGGAAACAGAGGATAGTGTAGTCATCAAGGAAGCATGGGTAAATCCATACCGCTCAGGAGGGCGAGAAATTCTGGAGGAGCGACGCAAGAGACCAGTAGATGTGGGACCATTTGCCGGAGGATCAGGAGGATCAGGAGGGTGGGCATCTGCAGTGGTAGGTTTTTCCCTTCGACGATACACAAAATTAGGATTAAACCGTGTAACAGTTGTTTCTTCAGAAAACTCAGGTAACAAAGTTGTGGAAAATGGAGGAGGACAATCCAAGTTTGTTTGGAAAAAATATTGATTTTCAAAGAAAATGACATTACGAGAGATCCTGGTGCGACGAGCCATTGGATCATAGCAAACAAAACCCTTTTGGTTAGTGGCATATCCTAAAAAAGCACACCTGCTAGATTGGGCCGTTAATTTTGTGCGCTCTGTGGGAGGCAAATGAACGAAGCAAACACACCCAAAGGTATGTAGATGATTAAACGTAGGATGGTGACCAAAAAGTTTAAAATGTGGTGTTAATTTGCCAATGGTAGGTGATGGAAGACGGTTGATGAGATGTACTGCAGTGATAAGAGCTTCAGTCCAAAAACGAGGAGGAACAGATGATTCAATGAGAAGCGTTCTCGTGACATCAAGAAGATGCCTGTTTTTCCGTTCTGCGACTCCATTTTGTTGAGGAGTATAAGGACAAGTACGTTGAGATATAATTCCTCGACTTTTGAGGAAAGACTGGAAATCAGTAGAGACATACTCCCCCCCTGAATCTGAGCGCAAAGTTTTAATGCATTTGGAAAATTGGGTATCAACATAGCTAAGAAAATTTTTAAATGCATTAAGAACTTCAGATTTAGAATGTAACAAATAAACCCAAGTAAACCTGCTGTAATCATCAATAAATGTAACAAAGTATTTGAAATGACCATGAGAAATGGTAGGAGCAATGCCCCAAACATCACTGTGGATTAAGTCAAAACATGCATGGCTCCGAGTTGTAGAGTTAGAAAAAGGTAAAGTTTTACTTTTACCTAATTTACAAGCATCACACTCAAATGAAACAGAATCAAGAGGTTTATTTAATAATCCAGTTTGAAACAAAGTGGACAACGTAGCAGCATTCGGATGACCAAGTCTATTATGCCATAACCGAGAATTATTAGGAAGTAAAAAACAAAACAACTGATGCCAAGGTTTATTTTGAATAAATGGAGATACTGGTAAAGTAAAAAGTCTGCCACGTTTAGGCCCCCTCGCGATCACTGCCCCCGACTCCTGGTCCTGCACAACACAACCAGAAGAAGAAAAGGAGACATTGCAATTATTCTCAACTAATTGACCAACAAAAATCAAATTGGTAGTAAGATGAGGGGACACAAAAACATTTTTTAATGGAAAAGGGCCAGGGGCATCACCCACAGAGATGATGGGAAGGTGGTCTCCATTGGCAACTTGAACAGATAGAGTGCCAGTGTAGGGAGTAACATGATGGAGTTTGGTGGGTGAGGAGGTCATGTGATTACTAGCTCCAGAATCTAAATACCATGTATTAGAAATGGACGAACCAGTACCTGAAATGTTCATAGAGGACAGGGCATTGATAATCATCTGATTTACCATAGCCGGAGTAATTGGAGCTGGTGACTGTGTTTGTGATGAGGAACCAGGCTGTGATGTGGAATCAAACGGCAGTGAACCACTGAATTCAGAAGATGCATATTGTGGGGTGGTAGCCGAGTAAGCACTTGGAGCTGACTGCACATAGGGACGAGACGCAGAATTGCGAGCCTTCTTCCGACACTCTTCAATACCATGACCAACGGCCTTACAATATTTGCAGATTTTCAGCTTGCATTGATTTGCATAATGGCCATATTTTTGACAGTTGTAACACTGTACTTTACTGATGTCCCGAGGAGGTGGCCTGGTTTTAGCAGCATAGGCAAGCGGAGGGACAGTGTTGCTCTGTTGTTCAATGGCAATTTTGGTAACAAGGCGTTGTTCTTCTCGTAGAAGTTCTTGAAGACAGTCATCTACGTTGGGAAGAGAAGCGCGGCTCATCAAGTTGGATCTCACTGTCTCATATTCAGGGCGCAGTTTCATGAGCAATTGGTCCCGATGACTGTTTTGTTGTAAAGAAAGTAACTCAGGGAGCAGCGCTTCAGAGACAGTAGCAAACTTGATTTCATCATATTCTGACCAGAGGATTAGAAATCCGGAGTAATAATCCTGGATGGAAAGCGTGCCTTGGGAGTAATTTGCAATTTCTAATTCCAGTTGAAATTGACGAGCAGCATGATTTTGATAATAGACCTTTTTCAAATATTCCCACATTTCCTTTGAGGTTTTGCATGGTCGTAGATATAAAATAAAATTTGGTTCTACAGAAGAAAGAATCCAAGATTTTATCTTTGCATCTTTAGTTTTCCAAGAAAGAATTTTCTTGGCATCATCAGTAGGGATTGGTTCAGATCCGTCAATATGGGCCCACAGTTCCTTTCCCTCAAGGTATAACTGGAATTGAAATGCCCAAGACACATAGTTTTTGCCATTAAATCGAACAATAGAGAGTTCTGATTTTTCAGGTTTATCCATGATAGCAGAACAGAAGGCAGTGGAGAACAGCAATCAGTGATAGCAGCAGTAAACAGCAAACGGAACAAATCCAGCAAGCAGCAGTAGAGAGGAAAAGGACAGCAGTAATAAACAGCAGCAAGAAATAGCAACCAGCAGCAGAGAGGAAGTAGTAGAGAACAGCAAACAGCAAACAGTAGTGTAAACAGTGCACAGCAACAAAATAGTCCCAAACGTCCCTGTCGACAGCAGGTAATTCCACTCGTGGGCCCCACGTGATGATCTTGACACAGATCAGAGTGTGGGGATGAAAAGAGAGTAGATTTATGCAACTACTGGAAGTGGTCGCATGCAGATCAAATCTATATCCAGGATTTTGGACGGCAGAGATGAAAACTAGTGAAAAAAATGAATTTTCACAAAAGATTGGTAGAAAACCTACCTCTGATGATCAATAAATCAGGAAAAATTCTTTAGAAATCCAGGAAACTCCAGTCGACCAAGATGGGAGTAGTCCGCTGATGTGATGGTGATGATCATAGGTGGGCCACGCCTGATCTGAGATGATCAGAGATGATCCGGCTGAAGAGAATGATCACAGATGATCACAGACTGGCTTCCTATGCTTGGAAGATGACTTAGGAGAAGATCACAGATGATTTGACCAAGCTCTGATACCATGCTATTGCAAACAGAAGTGATACAGACATGAGAGAGAGAGATAAAGTGGAGATGAATGTTCTCCTTCCATCGTCGACTGAGATCTATATTTAAAAGGGTTTAATCCCTGATTACATTCTAACAGTGCTTATCCATTAGTTACACCTGGATTTAGATCCATACTAATAGCTAACAACTAACTAGTATATAAATGGGCCTGCTATATTGGGCCTGGAGGCCCAGGATTGACACCAACTATGTTGGGGTTGGCAGCTATGTTTAAAGTACTATGCATATTAATATTCTTTTTCTCCCTCAAGTTTGAAATCAATCAAAGTGAAATGTTTGCGCCTTTAAAGCTTTCAGGACCTAGAAATTGTTGCTTCAAATTTAGAAGACACAGAACTTTGTAACAGAACTTAAGAACTTAGCAATGTAACTATTATAACTCTCTGACAATTGTCAGTTTCTGCATCTGGTTGGTACTTTGCAAATGTTTATACAACCGTTCCATTGTTTTTGGTAAATCAAACTGGTCCATTAGAATCTGGAACTTTGTGCTCTTTGTATTCTAAGTAAACGATGTTTGTGAAGACAAGTTTGAAAGTGTGCTTAAATTTAAATGCCAAAGTATGAAGAAAATATTGGTGCTTCCTCATATCTTCTTACTGTTTGCTTCTGCAATTTACCCTAAAATGCAGGTTTATGCACCCACTATTTCATTGGTATCATACGAAGGCATCCAAAGAAAAAAAAAAGAAGCAAAGGAAAAAGAAGAGACGGAATTCCACAAATTCATGGTTCCTTTATCGCCCCAAAGTCCCATCCAGTCCCTCTCAAAACACCAATCTTCGAATGGCTCTTACCGTATTCTCCGTTTTGCAATCCTTTCAAGACTCCTTGTCATCTCTCTCATATGCTTTTGGAGATATCTGGCCCACCCTTATGACACCTCTGCCTCCTTGAACCCTAGCTGCCTCTCTGTGGGCTCCACCATCCCCACACGATCACAGTCAAGTCGTCTCCCCTTCCTTGGATTGGCAATTGAGGACAGCATTGTATGGGATGGGGTGTATTTTGTACGTATTGCTGAATGTGGATATGAATACGAACAGACTTATGCCTTTTTGCCTCTCCTTCCCATCTGCATCTATGCTCTATCTCAAACTGGTAAGGGTTATTTCTGTTATATTCTCAGAGAGGAGTTCAAGATGCTTGTTTGCTTGACCAATTGAAGTTTGTTTGCCTAGTCTGTAGTTGTGGTTTCCATGTTCCCTATATCTAAACCATTGCTGTTACGAGTTATGACACATACCATGGATGTGTGATGCACATGGGCCAATGCAGCTCTATGGTTGAACGTTTCCTTCATTTTTCTTTGGATGGTTACTTTATTTGTTTATTTTCCTTAATAGTTTACTTTCTGACCACCATTTGAAAGTTCAGGACTCATATATTGGAAAATTTGTGCATGGTCCACCTATGTTGATGCTTATTAGTTATTATGCGTATCTTAAAAAATAAAATAAAATTGTTGGCGCTCACATGTCAATGGTTTTTTAACTGTGTTGTGGGCCTCATTACTACAATCTGTAAACCTGAATGCTACAACTTTTTGTGATGAGCATGGATTATGACCTCTTCTTTTATTTTTTTTCTTTTTTCTGTAAATTTGATATTTCAGGATAATCCTACAGTTATTTGTTTAATAACTCTTGTTGCGTACCAGAATAACATTCTAAAAATATGATAGCAGAATCAACCCCTTTCGTTTTGGATGTATGGTATTTATCGATTTTCACCTGGCTTAGCCTTTTATATTGAGGAGTACAGTTTACAAATGGTGGATGTGAGGGGACCCATTATTTAACTTCCATTTTACACTGTTTTCATTCCATAAGTGTGGAGCCAAGACGAACCCTTGTTAGAAAGGGATGAAAAGGATACTACAAGAAAAAAAATGATTTATTTATTTATTTATTTTGATCGGTAAAGATTAATGATTTGTGTAATCATATATTTAACTAGGGTCACCTAATTATTGTACGTAATTGTGATGCAAGGGCATCCATGATTTCTTTTGCTACCTCAGAGGGTTTGACTATGAATCATGGGTATATTTCTTTTAAATGTCAAAATATGTAGAAGGGTATTTACAACATTACATTTAATTTTTGAAGTCAGAAAAATACAGTGCACAGCAGGGGCGGATGTAGGGGGGGGGGGGCGGGGTGGCTGCAGCCCACCCAAGATTTCAGCCCAAAAAAAAAAAAAACTAGATTTTTAATTTTGGCAGATACAAAGCTTCGTTATTGAATATGTTAAAATGAGCACACTATTGGTCATCCTTCTTTGATCAGTAACAAAAGCCATGGTTTTAACAACATTTGTAAGAAACTTGGGGAGTCTCAAGATAAAGCGACTGTGTTTTATTAGAGGAATTTGTCTCCTATTCAGGTTCATTGCCTCCCAAATCTTTCATTCTTCTTCCCTTTTTCACGTAGTTGATGATTGAAACATGCTTTGCTTTTTGTTGGGTTTTTCTTTTCTTTCTTTTTTCCCTTTTCCATGTGTTTGATGACTGAAACATGGTTCCCCCCCCCCTTTCTTGTGGGTTTTCTCCTCCTTATCATTCTCTCTTTGGATGATGACTGAAACATGGGTTTTGTTGGATTTTTTCTGGTGGGTTTTCTAACTACTCATGATTTTCTCTTTAGATGATGCCTGAAACATTTATGTTTCTTGCAAAGTTTGACAACATTTCAATAAAAGTTTTATCTTAGCCCAAAGAATTTTTTTAGTGTAACTTAAGTGCAGTCCCCCCAGATTAGAAGTCCTGGGTCCGCCCCTGGTGCACAGCCTGCACGGTTGTATAGTCACTACAGTGTGCTTGGGATTTTAGTGTGTACAAGTGGGGTCCATTTTCAAATATTCAAAACATTAATGTGGTGGACCACAGAGTGGATTGATGGTGCATGCATCTAAAACTTAATTGATGAGAACCCTTCAATTGGTGGCGTGAAATAGATGTTGCAGTAGTAGTTCGTGTTCAGCGGAAAAGGATTAAGAATGGAAGGGAGATTCTGTTCATGGCCCACTGAAGATGGGACCATTAATTTAATGGTTTCGATATCTGAAACTGGACCTAAATTTGTACAAATGAAAACCCGTAGCATAATTGTTACAGGCCTACGGTACTTGGCTCAAACTAAGCAACTTTTATTCAGGTAGTGTTCTGTGTAGCTTGGGCCTATGTTTAATTATTTATACATTTCACCTGTTGGGCCAATGGTACCCATAAAATGGTGCTCCATTAGTGGGAAATTCTAGACATCTGATGGTTTACTGGCAAGTTGAAGTTTGGACATAAATATAGCCATTAGGTGTGTATGCAAGAGGATGTTTCCTACCAATTGGTTGGTTTTGCTTATTCCACAGTGGATGTTTTGGTTTACTATCCATATTTGCGGAGTCCAGTTGATGAATAATGCAGATCAATGTAGGGTGGGCTTCACCTGTACAAACTGGTAAGAAGCCTGAGACTATTTTGTGATACTTTGTTGAAATCAGTTACCTCAGTTTTCTTTTCAACAAGAATTCCTTACAGTGGAGGCACATTTGTATAGAATATGGACCAGCGTAGAATACTTGTTGGTTAAGTTAGAGTATTCTATAGACGAGCCTCACAAATGAATGCTGGGGCTGGAAAATGTATATGATTCAATGAACCATTTTTTATCAGTCTGTGACCTGTATTTTTTCTTCATTTTTATAATTGCAGTTTTTGCTCCTCTGGTTCCAATTCTTGGATATAGAGCAGTGTTAGGGCTATCAGGATATGTAATCAATAACTTGGCATTTTTGTTTGCGGCTGTGTACTTTTACAGGTGAGTTCCTTTAATTCTTTCTTGAATGTGAAGTAGACTTAGATTGTGATAAGTTGCAACAAGATTAAATGTTGAAAGATGGCTTAATACATTCCATTCCTACTTGTCACTTCCCTCAAATAGGGATTATGTTTATTCTAAGTGGATCCAAAATAAAAATGAAAAATGAAATTTTTTGAGAGAAGTAACATTTCATGACTTATAATGATTATTCATGCCATTTCACAGCATAATGTTGCAATCTTAGTCAGTCTTGTCAGATTCATAACTTTGAGATTAAGAGAAGAAGCTTTGGAATATTGGATTATCTCAACGATCAGTCCTTTGCTTTACTTATAGAATTAATGGCCTTAATCAAGGCAAATTACAATCCCTATGAGAGGAAAGATTATAAAGAATATTGATACAATTTGTATACATGGAAAGAGATTTAAAATAGATTGATGAGTCACAGTCAACTAATCCACGTGATGTATGAGAATGGGCCAGTGGGCCTATTGTACATGGGTCTTGGATCAGCTATTGTTAACATCCCCCCTCAAATTGATGCTGGTCAAACAGGAGCAATTTGCGAATCAGGAACTCATGACGGGGCCGAGACAGTCCTTTGGTGAAGATGTCTGCGAGTTGAAGTTCACTTGAAACATGTGGAAGACTAATGACCTTGCGATCAAATGCATCGTGAATGAAGTGACAATCTACCTCTATGTTTTGTACGTTCATGAAAAACTGGATTCTCAGTGATACGGATGGAACTGGTATTGTCTGCATGAAGTGGGGTAGCTGATGTCTGAGAAAAACCAAGATCTGTAAGTAAGCCACGAACCCAAAGGATTTCAGAACAGGCAGCGGACATAGCACGATATTCAGATTCAGTGGAAGATCTGGAGACCCTTTCCTGCTTTTTGCATTTCCAAGAAATGAGTGATTCACCCAAATACATACACCAGCCCGTGGTGGATCTGCGAGTATCCGGGCATCCTGCCCAGTCGGCATCAGAATATGCAGTAAGTGTCAGAGGTGTACCAACCGGAAAAAACAATCCTCGAGTCGGAGAACCAAGAATGTACCGAATGATCCGTTTGACTGCAGCCATATGGTGATGCCTTGGAGCTGTCATGAATTGACTAACAACATTTACAGCATAGGAGATGTCTGGTCTAGTGATGGTTAAGTAGATCAGACTGCCGACCAATCGTCTGTATAATGTGGGATCGGAGAGGAGATCCCCATCATCTTTCTTGAGTTTCACATTGACTTCTAATGGAGTGTCCACAGGGGTGGCATCGGTTAAGCCAGCAAGGTCATGAAGGTCAGTAGCATACTTATGTTGATGTACAAACAGTCCATTCCTAGACTGTTGGACCTCAAGTCCCAAGAAGTATGTTAATGGACCCAGATCTTTCATATGGAATGCAGCTTGAAGTGAGGATTGAAGATTTTGAATCATGTTACTGTGAGTGCCTGTGATGATGATATCATCCACATATACAAGAAGTATAGTGGTAGCTTGAGCAGTCTTATTCAAGAATAATGAAGGATCATAGGGACTTTGAGTAAAACCAAGGTTTAGCAGAGTAGAGCGAAAATTTTCAAACCAAGCTCTGGGTGCTTGTTTAAGTCCATACAACGAGCGACGGAGTCGTGCCACTTCATTTTTAGATGACGACTCATATCCTTGAGGAAGACGCATGTATACTTCCTCGTGAAGATCCCCGTGGAGGAAGGCATTCTTCACATCCATCTGATACAGTGGCCAAGAGCGTGATGCTGCAATAGCAAGAATAGTACGCACGGTTGTCATCTTGGCGACCGGAGCGAATGTTTCATCATAATCGATACCATACTCCTGACGGTTGCCAAGAGCCACTAACCGAGCCTTATGACGTGCCAGAGTACCATCAAGATGCAGCTTGATAGAGTAAACCCACTTACAGCCAATGGGTTTGATGGACGGAGGACATTGAACAACATCCCATGTGTGATTCTCTTTTAGTGCGTCAAGTTCTTCCTGCATGGCCTGCCGCCAACACTCATGTTGCACTGCTTGGGAAAAGTGATTAGGTATATGAACAGAAGACAAGGTAGCAAGTAATGATGTATGAGTAAATCCAAACCTATCAGGGGGTGGGAAAGCCGAGAAGATCGACGAAGATGAACTGGTTGGGAAATGTCAGGAGCAGGAGCGGGGTCAAGTGCCGAGGAAGTTGACAAATCAGGAGGCTTAGATGCAATCGTGTTTTCCCGTCTACGCCTTTCATACACAATAATAGGCTTGGTATTTTGCGTAGGTAGATCTGGAGGATCACCAAAAGCAGGAACAAGAGAAAACATAGGAGATGGATCATGATCTAGATGATGATGAAAAAAATATTGATTTTCAAAAAACACAACGTTACGAGAAATCCGGATACGTTTTACCTTGGGATCATAACAGAGAAATCCTTTTTGGTCATTCGCATAACCTAAAAAGGCACACTTTGAAGATTGAGCCGATAGTTTTGTTCGTTCAACCGGTGGAAGAAGAACAATACAGACACCCAAAAACATGGAGATGGGAAAAAGTAGGATGCTTATTAAATAAACGAAAATAAGGTGTTTCATGGTTAATGCGCGGTGAGGGTAGCCGATTTATAACATGAACTGCTGTGGACAGAGCTTCAGGCCAAAATTTTGGTGGAACAGATGATGTTAAGAGGAGTGACTGAACAATGTCCAAAAGATGTCTGTTTTTCCTCTCAGACACACCATTTTGTTGGGGTGTATAAGGACATGATTTTTGAAAAATTATCCCTTTGTTTTGCAAAAAAGTTTGAAACTCATTAGAAACATATTCACCACCTGAATCTGTACGAAGTGTTTTAATGGATGTGGAGAAATGATTTTCCACATAGGCTAAGAAAATTTTAAACGAAGCAAACACCTCAGATTTTGAATGCAAGAAATATATCCATTTAAAGCGACTATAGTCATCAATGAATGTAACAAAATATTTAAATTGAGAATGAGATATGATAGGTGCTATACCCCATACATCACTATGAACAAGATCAAAACATTTCAATGATAAGGAAATTAAAAGGAAAAGGAAGAGTCTTGCTCTTGCCCATTTTACAACTAAAGCAATTAAAAGAAACATCCTTAAGAGAAAGTTTATCATGTAGCAATCCAGATTTAAACAAAGATAACAAAGTACGAGAATTAGGATGGCCTAATCTTTTGTGCCATAAGTGGCTCTTATTGGAACTAGAAGCAGAAAACAAGGCAGAAGAAACCAAAGTCCTATCCTGTGTAGATAGTTGTAGCGGAAAAAGACGACCACACTTAGGTCCCTTCGCTATCACCTTCCCCGATGCTTGATCCTGTATAACACAACCAGAACGAGAAAAAGAGACAGAACAGTGATTATCAACTAGTTGGCCAACAGATAATAAATTGGTAGATAACTGAGGAGAAAGGAAAACATGACTCAAAGGTAAGGGATGTGAGATCTCACTGATGGCAGTAATGGGTATACTGCCACCATCTGCTGTATTGATTCGGAGACTTCCATCATAAGGTTTTATTTGAGAGAGATTTTCAGACGAGTGGGTCATATGATTAGAAGCCCCCGAATCCATATACCAGGTAGAGGTTGGTTGTTTGGATTTACCTGAGAGGCCAAGGGCAGAAAAAGCATTTACGATCATTTGTTGAACCATTTCCGGGGTAAGAGAGGATGAAGAAGCAGTTGGAGCAGGCATCATTGTAGGGGCAGCAGGACTTAATGCAGGAGTAGACACATCCAGAGTTGCCAAATTTGCTTTCTGAGAAGAGCTTTGAGCGCGACGCCGACATTCAGGAAGAACATGGCCCTTGCGTTTGCAGTAAGAGCAGTATTTTTGATTGCATTGGGTGGCAACATGTCCATATTTCTGACACGAGTAACACTGTACTTTAGTCATGTCTCTGTTTTGCTGGTGGGAACGGGCAACATAAGCAGTAGTTAATGGACCGGTGGAAACTGTATTTTGAAGAGTAGCCTGGGTTGTTAAACGCTGTTCCTCACGAAGAAGCTCTCCGAAGCAAGAATCAATAGATGGGGAGGGCACCCTGCTCATCAGATTTGAACGAAGTTGTTCAAATTCAGGCCTAAGTTTCATCAGGAACTGATCTCTCTGACTAGTAGAATGGATATTTTGAACCACTGCAATCGAGGCTTCAGGGAGATTGGAGTAAATGATCTCAATATAGTCCGTCCATAAACGAATAAAATTAGAGTAATATTCTTGAATGGACATAGTTCCCTGCGTAAACTGAGAAAGCTCATGTTCCAGGTGGAACCGCCGGGCAGAGTTATCCTGTTGATATACCTGTTTGAGGTATTCCCACATGCCTTTGGCTGTTTTGTAAGGTCTGAGATTCATGATGTATTGGGGATCCACTGATCCCAGAAGCCAAGTCATGATTTGGGCATCTTTAGTTTCCCATTTTGAGCCAGCCTTTACATCTTCTAAAGGTTTTGGATCAGTCCCATCTATATGACCCCATAGTTCTTTTCCTTTAAGGTAGATCTGAAACTGGAAGGCCCAGGATGTGTAATTTGTCCCATTGAACTTAATCAGTGAAAGTTCACTTTTGTCCATGATTTATTACTCTAAATATGGCTCCAAATTAACCAGCAGAGTATAATAGAGGAATTAGATCAACTCAGGATACTTGAAAAGAGTGCAGGAATTACAAAAAAATTGTCTGTGAGCAATTTCACCAAAAAAGAACCCCAGGCGACCTTGATTTTATCTGTTGGTTCCCTGTGTGTGGCCCACTGTTTGATCTGAGTGAGGATCAGATCCACTAGATGCAAGGAGGATCAATTTATTTTTCCAGTGGTACAAGATTTATTGAAATCCATCCATAATCCAAGATTTTGTACGGCTGAGATCAAAACTATCTTAGAAAACTTGGAAATCACAAGATGGAGCAAATGGCCTACCTCTGATCTTGGAAAAATGCTGAAAAAATCTCCAAAAATACCAGTATAGTTGGTCGACCACTGCTGTAGGGGTTGCTGAAGATGCTTTGTTGATCCAAGGTGGGCCCCTGATGAGTTGCTCCAATCGGCTGACGAGATTGGTTCCCTGAACCAAAATAATACTCAGAGTTCTCTGCTGAGTCAATACAGAGGTCCACAAGTCTCTGATTAACTGTTAATCAAGATCGAATGATGTCCTTGATGACCTTGGACTGATCGGAGGTGGGCCACCAGTGATCAGACTTCAAGAGGTTGATAAAAAAAACACTCTGTTAACATGCACGAACAGTCATAAGCGAGGTGCCTATTACTGTTATATCACCAAGATTCGACAACAAGGTCGATGAGGAAAGCTAGAAGGAGAAGAAGAAGGAGAAAGGCTCTGATACCATGTCAGATTCAGAACTTTGAGATTAAGAGAAGAAGCTTTGGAATATTGGATTATCTCAACGATCAGTCCTTTGCTTTACTTATAGAATTAATGGCCTTAATCAAGGCAAATTACAATCCCTATGAGAGGAAAGAATATAAAGAATATTGATACAATTTGTATACATGGAAAGAGATTTAAAATAGATTGATGAGTCACAGTCAACTAATCCACGTGATGTATGAGAATGGGCCAGTGGGCCTATTGTACATGGGTCTTGGATCAGCTATTGTTAACAAGTCTTACATCCAAATGTATACTAATAGCTTTTATTACTGATGGAAAAAAAATAGTTTTTATCACTTTGCCATAGGATCTGGTTATTTAATGTAAAATCATGTTTGAATGTCCGTACTTTTCAAGGCAAATGGGAAGCATTCCTCCCCATTGACATCTGGATCCTGCTCTACATCCAATTGGGGCAGGGATGTGCATTCTCTGGATATTGGATAAAGTTGTCCTTCCCTTGTGTGTATCCCAAGGAGGACTACACACGCATGTATGCACTTGTCGGGCATGATTTATTTGGAGGTGGGTGGCCTTCTGCTTTACTGAATCATGATGGGTTTAGCTGGTGGGGGAGGTTTAACTATAGGTTTGATGGCTTCACCAGTGGGTACCACTGTGTTGATTTTCTTGACTGTACCATAATTTTGAGAAGTGCCACAGTCAGATCTTATCTTTTCCTATGAATGTATCAACAGGGTCTGTAAAAGTTCTTAATATTCTTCTGTCAGGATGCCATGTTACTATTCTCTTAAGTGTCGCTTCACAATTGTAAAAACAAAACTCGTCCTGTTCTCCCATTGCTACTGCCTGCATCTCAGTCAACACTCAATAACGTTTACATAGTTTTACTCCTTAACTCTCTCTATTTTTTTCCCCATTGCAACTGCCTGCTTCAATCAACACTCAACACCACATTGCAGTTTTAACTAGAGGCAGCAAACAGGTCGGGTCAGCATATGGGCAAGCTGTTTAGAAACCCAACCCATTTCCGACCCATTTTAAAACGGGTCAAACTTCCCCAACCCATGCCAATGCGGTTCAAACCAATCCGACCCACTTTAGTCCGTTCCTTGTTTGTCGTTTGGGGGATATTAATGGACAGAGATGTTGGGGGCTTGCATTGTAAATTGTATTACACACATAAAGAGAGGGAGAAAGTAGCTGAGAACGCATAATGATAGCACAGAGAGAGAGAGAGAGAGAGAGAGAGAGAGAGAGAGAGAGAGAGAGAGAGAGAGAGAGAGAGAGAGAGAGAGAGAGAGAGAGAGAGAGAGAGAGAGAGAGAGAGAGTAGCTTAAAAGAGTAGTTGTCCGACGCGTGGTTCGTTCAAGTGAGAGAGATTGGCTTCCACGCTCATTGAAGCCGTCCAAACCACACCCTTTTCCTCTGTTTTCTGCAAAGCAAATGAAGCCCTCCTTCCTGTGTTTTCAGCAAGCAGCATGATACATGGAGCAAAGAGGATTGAGAAGAAAAGCTTAAGATCTATTGAATTCTTAGGTCCATTGCACAATCCAATCCTTTGAATGCACTGCAGTGTGCATATGCTTGGAAAGTTATACGGGTCAACCCTAACCGACCCGTTTTTATGCGGGTCAAGAATACTTGATCCGTGGCCGACCCTTATATTCTGCGGGTTGGGTTTGACAGGTCAAAAACTGCCTGGGTTATGGTTGGGTTAGTGGGTCGGGTCATGTTTTGCCACCCTTAGTTTTAACCCTTGTCTCTCTCTTCTTTTTGTTTTTTCTCTGTTGCTATTCCCTTCCTTCAAGAGATGTGTCTTTTTTAAGTAAATGCACATATGGTCTCCTTTGTTTTCCTTTTTCTCTATTATAAATACATCCTAAGAACATTTCTATACATGACTCCTTTTTCCCAATGCCAATCCTTTCTTTCCTAATTTTTCTTAAAACATGTGATGAGGAAGAGGGGATTTGCCTAATGTATAAATTGATATTAGGATGGTCTTTATTTTAGTGATTTGAGCTTGTGCATGGACAAGGAGACTTCACTCTCCTGGTTGTATCAGATGTGTAGTGTGCATACACTGAACATGCAATCCATGCACATCTGATTTCCATTGTTGCCTCAGTTCTATAGCCTGCCACACTAAGGCACTTTTTGCCAGTGGTTTGTGGATGCATATTGAGAGTGCACTGTTATTATTATAGGATTTTGTTCTTTGTTAGTGTTATTGTTTCTGCTATTTTTTGTTTTGAAGATGGTCATGGATTTTGGTGAGGATGCTCTTTTATAATGTATTTTTTTTAAATAAATGCTTATTTGATTTATAGAAACATAATTCATGTAGCCGACCCTAACATAGTTGGGACAAGGCTTTGATGATGATCATTATTATTTGATTTATAGTGTATTTATTTCTTTCCTATATTCTGTCCTTTTTATGAATATCATATGTCAAATTCGTTTGATCTACTGAAATTATTGCTTCTGCTGGGTGCTGGGACCTATGAGAGATGCCAGCCATTGGGAGATAATGCCTGCTCAGCAGCTCATGTGAGGATGGGAACCAAGGATTGATCCCTGGGTAGTTGGGTGAGAAACGGGATATCCAACCAACTCCATCCCCAGGTCCTCCCTGCTGCTGCTTTTATAACAACTGTAATCATCATTATCATGGCCATTATTCTTGTCAGGTCATGCTTTTATGGTCTTGATTGAGACCTTGGATAAATTTGATTCTTATTGTGGAGAATAGCTATAGCCTTAATAAATTCTCGTTTATTGTCGTTCCTCGTCATTATTTTTTTTAGTTGAGTACAAACAATTTTATAATGTCTAAACTCTAAATGCCTGTGCATTGCAAGGGCTTTTATGCTAGTATGTTTATATATTCATGTACTTATACTCTTTGTAATCTTTTTATGAATGGGTTTCAGTCCTATTACAGGCTTTCAATCCTCATTTTGAAGGACTCAAGTGCTGCCTTGCGAGCATCTGTTTTGTTCTGCTTCAATCCTGCTTCCATTTTCTATTCATCCTTGTAAATAATCTCACTCTTCACTTTTAAACTAAGCCTGAAGGACTTTTAATTTGACTTTAACTGAGGCCTCTCTTATGTCTTAATGATGTGTCAGATATTCAGAGAGCCTGTATGCACTATTTTCTCTGGGAGGACTATATCACTTATTTTCTGGTGCTAACACAACGGCTGTGTTGCTGCTTGCTCTGTCGGGCTCTGCAAGGTCAAATGGAGTGCTTAATGCTGGCTATCTCTGTTTTCAGGCAATACATCAGTCCTATGATGCGATCTTCCGGAAAAATCAAGCCAGTGTATGTCTTTTGCTTCCCTTTTCATGGTATGTCAAGGATCTGGTTCAGCAGTGTTCAGTTTATTGAGGCAACAATTCTTTCGTTCATATGGGGCCTATGTTTTAGGAAGTTCTGACCACTGACGGGCCCTACCTTGGATGGGAATGCTCCAAAAATTCTTTGATGCGGAACAGAGAGAGGATGCGGGGTGGGTGATGAAAATTAAAAAACAAATAAAGCTCTAAATAATAGAAAATAACATAAAATAAATGGGTTGGGCCCAATGGCTTGGTCAAGACAATGGGCTGGGTCCATTGGCGGGTCGACCCATGAAGACCATCGGTTTGTCCTGCAGCATGCCTCCTCTCTAAATTGTCTGCAGGCCACTGATTGGATAGTAGGATATTTTGATGCAGGTGGGCCTAGCTCATCTATCTCAACCAACTTTGGGCCCAACCCACCTATTTCTATTCTATTTAGAGTTATATTTATATTTTAACTTGTTTCTAATTGGATGTTTTAATCATGGCCATCAAAGTGTTTGGATGGTTCAGATTAGCTTTAGGGTTATGTTTTTGCTTATTTAAAGCATTGCAAGCCTCCTTGGCTCAATAATGATGAATGAATATGATATTGAGTTTTCTAAGAACTCGAAGCTCCCAAGTGCTCTTTGAGATCTTTTGCCTCCAGATTGGAGTTTGGCGCGAGGCCAATGTTCAGATAATCCCTGATATCCCCTCTCTTCCATCTCTATCCTGCTTGCCCCACATTATTTTCCGTTCCGCACTATATTCAGATCAATGATGTTTTGTCATACCGTCCATGATGCAGCCCATCAAACCACCAGTCTTGATTCTGAATGTTCTGTTCCGCATGAATGGGAATGTGTATCTCAGGAAACTTTTATGTTTCCTAAGTTCTATACCAAATTACTCATCATTGAGATATTATTTGTCTTTATGTAAATAATGCTTTTCTAAGCCTTGTTGACCACAAAACACAGTTTAAATAATGAAGAGAAGATATATCCATCACATACAAATTTTACAAGTCAGTAACATAAGTCAATGCTATCTTTTGCAGTCCAGCTCTTTTTCTGAGCAATAAAATTTACTGCTATAAAAAAAAAAAAAAACACCCTTAAGTCAATGCTATGAGTTTTTAAATGAGAAGATGTTCATATTACCGACATAGAATCAATTAAAACAAATAATGCCAAATACAAAGTTTGAGATAAACCTTTGGATTTTGAATTAATTCAGATTTTTTTAGACATTCCATGTTAATTTTCAAGATATTCATTTATTGAGGTATTCTTAGTTGAAGCCGACCCCCTCGTGTAATCTCTTGGGAGTAAGTTTGAAGTTTCACCAGAAGATCCGTTCATTGTGTCTTCTGCAGCACTCCCACTTGAAGATATGCGTATGGTATTGTCGACAAGGTACCACAGAAAGATGGCCCCTATCTGTCGTATATCAAGAAGTAAAAAATAAAAATAAAACTTAGTTCCCTTCGAGCTTTTGATGTACATCATAATTGAAGCCGCATATATCATCACATCATGGTCTGAGCCTTACACCAACAATCTGGGGTCAGTTAAAAGAGTTTTAAATAACGGTTCATGGAAATGTTCACCAACAACTCTGCTACAAAGGTTTTTTTATCATAATTTACCAAATAATATGTTAGTAAGTCATAAACAGGGTGGGGTATGGCACCACGGCCAACACCTAAACCCGCTCCAAATTCAGCTCAGGTCACCATATGCCTCGCGAACCCGACAAACCCACCACCCAACCTGCCCTAATATGGGTTGGGCGGGTCACCTGTTTAACCCTACATACATGAAGCTATCGCCTATCAGTCATCGAAGGATTGATCAGATACATGGACCATGCATCTGCTTGTGTGCAAAGTCAAGGAGCGAGGATGATATGCTTCTCCTTGGCTTGCAGGTTATATAACCCATCTGCATTGACAGTCTGGATCTTATGCAACAAGCTTATGCTGTTTCTTGAACAAACTCAATTATGCAAAGTATCATGCACGTCCTTTTATAGAAATATATTACAAGTTCATATTGGATTGAATTTATGGTATTTGTTGATAGATATTTAGTAGAATATGCATTTGTACTTATGGCTCAGAAATCCTTTCTGGTGTTGCCTGTAATGAAATGTACTTTTACTTGATTGCATCATCTGATTAGAAGTCGGCAGTGCGGGTAATCATTGTGGCAGCTGTACGGACTCTCTGTATCTTCACTCCATTCATCTTATTTCAATTTTATGGCTACTTCAACATCTGTCTTGGAAGCCTGTCAGAAGAAATGAGACCTTGGTGCAAATCAAGATTGCCATTGTTATATGACTTTATTCAAAGTCATTATTGGTACGATCAATTCTATTGTAGTGAATTCGTGAAGCTTCCAACTTTTTCCTTGAACTGGCTATAATTGTTTCCATCGAGAAACCTTCAATTGTGCTTCCTGTCTTCAGCAGTTGGCTAAAATATACCTCTGAGCTCTGAATATTGGCTTTGTCAAAATTGAAAATTCTGTTATTTATTATCTCCTGTGAATCAGAACAAGGGCTGTCAAGTGTCAACTAGTCACTTAAGTTTGGGCCCTAGCCAACTTAAGTCTGCTTCAGTCAAGTTGAATTGAGGTCTGGGTCCTACTGCAGGGCCTGAATGTTAGGTACTTAGGTCCATGTCAACCCCATGATAGGCTGACAAGAAATGTTAGGTTTGGGTCCAAGTAGCCCTCTTATTTTTCAGACCTTTGCAAGACCTCACTGCGGGCCTAAAACTTGAGGCTGTGCCTGGCTCATGTCTTGTAAAGCTGGAAATCTTATCTGGCCAATTGACAGCCCTAGTTCAAAATTGAAACAATAAGAATTGCTCATAATCCTTTTATTTGTTTTCTTGATTCAAATGTAAGAAGTTGTTTGTAATGGATGGATAATCGCTATATACTTGTCGTCATTGGGAGAAACTGTGGTTAATTATGCATTTTTACCGAGTTATAACTTGCGAAACAATCTGTAAGTTGTAATGTCAACATTTCGCATACAAAAATCAATTACCCTTTTTCCATTGAAATGGCAATAAACTCCATCAAATTAAGTTTATATTGCTGACTAAAAAAACTCTGCTAATTTACCAATTCAATCTCCAGTTGGACAATCTGAAGCTTCAAAAGTACGTGTTTGGGAAGAAATTCATTATATATGGTCAATATTATTTTGATTACATTTCGTGGCAATCTGGCTGCATTCAACATTGTCTGGATGCCCTGATTCCAATTTGATGCTAATCCTGAATTATGAATGGTGTCCATTGTGTGTGTGTGTGTGTTTTGTGTTTTTGAATATTTTATATTAACTCAATACTTAATAGAAAACTCTATCACAGTGAAATTTTAACACTAATGGCGAATCCAGACAGTCAAGCCAACTGTACGACTTATAAGCCAGTCACCAAAACAGTTGGTGAATCTTTAATGGTAAAAACCAACAAATAAATCCATGAATAAGTGGTTAACTGGATATGGTGTTGAAGTTTCATTACTTTCGGCCCACAAAATGAAATCTGTTGTACAGTTCAAGAATTTTTAAAAATGGTTCACAACACAATTGTTGAGTGTTCTTGTAATGTGGCCTAACAGTAAATTACAAAACAGACAAACACAGATTTAAAGGGATTTTAACAGGGCATGAAACCACTTGTGTATATCTTTTATCAATCAAGAACCTGCTGCAGGGCCTAGATTCTCTATTTGCATAAGATAATTACATATCCATTGAGCTTGACTAAATTTTCTTCAGAAGTTACAGCATTCACCTGCTTTGAACACAAATGTGGGGAGTTTGTAAATAATTATGGGGCAGTTCCTGCTTTGTACACAAATGTGGGGAGTTTGTACATAATCATGGGGCAGTTCCAATTTGATAGCACAATCTGGTAAAAGTGCATAGTTTATAGCCTTTAGGAATTGGTATTTGCTCATATGCCCACATACCTTTGTTATGCATCCACAGGTGTGGCCAATGGTGGGACATGTGCAATAGTTGCTGCCCACCATGTAGGAAACTGGTGCAACATCTGCCCACTCATCAGGTGGTCCATGCGTGCAATGATTGTATATTTTGCATATTATCCTCTCTTTCATACATGTGTAATGGGCCTACTAGCCTGATATTTTGAGCTTGGGATCTGCACAACGGGCATTATCAGTTCATGTTCCGAAGTTGTGAGATGTGTTACCTTCTCATTTTTGTATTCAAGAAGTATGGAGGCTTGAGTAACTTTTCCTAACCTAGCTTGAATCTTCTCATATGTCAGGGGAGTTGGTTTCTTGAGATACTTTCGGCTGAAACAGTTGCCCAACTTCCTTCTTGCAGCTCCAATATTGTCTCTAGCTGTCTACTCAACGATTCAATATGCGAAGTTGCAGCCTGAAATTGTATTTTCTCTTGGTTTCTGTTCTTCTAAGGAGGAAAATAATTTCACCAGTGTACTTGACTCACCAGGAAGAGACCATGCATTAAAGGGCGATCAGGTTTTAGAGAAGAGTTTCTCTTCCAAATCCATGCAAGGTATACTGTTGACACACCTCAGTTTATACCATTGCATGAAGCAAATTACCTTATTTATTTTTTTATTTTTGTTTTTTTAATCTTTTTTTGGTATTTAATGAGAGAGGAATTAAAGGAGGAAAAAAAAGAACGGAAGAGACGAAGAGAGAAGAAAACAAGGGAGGAAAATGGAATTTGTGCTAGTCAAAGCATGATCCGTAATTTCCTCCTTTTAATAATTTAAAATATTTCCCAGTATATACAACTAACCCCCTGACTAGGAAGAAAGTACAAACCACCCAGTGACTCCTAGTGTATATACCTTTCTAATTTCTATGCTCAAGCTGGGGCATAGATATCAACAATTACCAGCTTGCCACATGTATGATGAAGTAAACCTTTGCTGACTTTGGCCAAGATTTCTGCAAGCTATCTTAAGAATTTTGATAACACATTTTCATCTCTTTCGCATAAATACTCTCTTGACTAACATGATAATCAGCTTCTGTGTGTGCATTTGCACATGATATACAAGATTAGTGGAAATTATAGTGCAACTTTATTGTCACAATGAAGCTTCATTGGGCCTCCAACTGATGTATATTTGCTTTTATGCTGTCCATAATTAAGGCAGATAAGTAGGGGTTCAGGGCAGACCCTTGGTGTAATCTGGCTGCAATTGGGAACTCAAACGTCTTACCTTATTCTTACAATTTCTAACTGGATTTAAGAAATTCACTACGTGGCATACTGGAAGATGTTGCACCTCTCATATTACTGATGCAGGCCCAATCAAGTGAAAGGGCTGCAACTCCAAACAAAGGGGACTTTTATGGTTACACATCCATACCACTTCAAGATTACACCAAAAAGTGCAAGAAAAGAAAGGGGAAACAAGCAAAATAATCCAGCAGACCTGTGTAGAATTGAAGAAGAACTCAAATGGGTCCTACTGAATGCTGTCGTGGACCTGCTGGGTCTGCTGGATAATTCTGGGTCCCAATCAGAAGGTGGACAACCCAATAAGTTATAAAATTTGCAACAGTCCAAGAAAGTGATTTTTTTTCCTTACAAAATGGTCCATTCATTGCATATTTAGGGAATGTTGTGGGGACCACTCAACCCCAAAGCTTCTATAAATGGGCATTGGTCCAAGATGTGCGATCGAACACCTTTAGAAACTGCGTAGCTTGGCCCACTATAGGTTCTTCTTGGTCCACATCATTGGATGTTGGCTGATCTGCATCACTTCTGGATGATGATCTATCCATGTGCTGAATTCTTTGCAAAATAGGGATATTTTTGGGACTCACTTTGATGTTTAATTTTTATGTCTACTCTGTTTTCTCCCCTACTTTATTGTAATCCTTTTGTTGTTAAATCAATTGTAAATGCTTTTGAAAATAGAGAAACATGGTATTGTTAAGGTTGGCATTTTGTGCCTCATAGATTTAAATGATGTTTGAAAAAACCATAACCTTTCTAAAAGAAGATTAGATAATAATTTATCGTTAATTTGTGTTCTGTGCCTCAGAGAGGTGGTGGATGTGAATAACTTGCTTGTTCATTGTTCTTTTCCAATAATTTCTCCTTCCAAAAACTTTCTGGAGGTGCATTATCTGGGTGATGCTGATGATGGTGTGTCTGAAGCTTGGCATTGATGCTTTTGTTATTGTTGAGGGAGTATCTTGTAGTTTCTTTTCTTTGCTGCTATCCTTTATTCTTAAAAGTGATCACACCTTTCGAATAAGTTAAGACTCAACAGAACGCGGTGCTAGTAAGGTTCGTAGAAAGTGTTAGCTTGGTCATTATCTAGAAAAGAGTTTGCTGCATGCCGGCATTTAATTTATGGAAGTGCTGGGCTGTATCTTTTCTTTTTGGCAACACTTCACGACTGTTGCCAATGACAACTCCACTGAAGGGTTTGTGGGACACTCTCCTAGGATGCCAATCTCTTTCAAATTATTGAGTTAAATTAGTGGTATGTTGAGCATTTTGGTCCTTTAACTAAATTTATCTCATTCTGTTTGAATGGAAGATTTTATAACATCCTGTTAAATTTTGATGGAGTTATAAGTGTCGAATATCTTATATATGGTTTTTTGTCTTGTTACAACTAATATTAAAATATTTTACATAAAGAGAGGCGGTGGAAGTTTTTGGGCAGTTCTTTATTAAGTAGGACTCTTAGCTATAAGAATTTGTAGTCTTCGGACAGGGTATGACCAACATCTTGTGCTTGTGCTGGATCAAGCTATCAAGTAAACCTAGATTTGGTGCGGTCCAAGATGACTGCAACTCTGAGCTACAAGAGTTTGTGGTCTTTGGACTAGGTATAACCTCCATCTTATGCTTGGGTGATCGAGCTATCATGTAGCCGAAATTTGATGCGGTCCAAGGTGACCTGCACCATGAAGACCACACTGCAGTCCAAACTCCAAACCCTAGCCTACATGGAGCTTTTCGATAAGCACAAGGGACTCTGCACCCATTTGTAATGAGGCAAGGGCCATTTGTGGGCCGAAGTTCTAGCCGATGATTCACTATTATGGACTGTGCATCCCAATTCCCAACTGCCCCATTGGATGGGTTGTGGAACCCTATTGGTTGGATTTTAGGGCCCATAATCGCCATTGTCGATTTAGCTAGCTCACGAGGGGCCTCACACTAGTCACTAGATCATCCAGCCAAGCTGGCGGTTCCAGCTGGGCCTAGATTGACCTAATTTTATTCTAGCCAGATTGGGTGACCAGGCTGGTGCACGGCCAGCCTAGCCAAGCCATAGCCTGGTTTGGTTGGGACAGGCTAGGCTAGTCCAACTGCAGACCCATATCGAAGGTGGGGTGTGCATGTGCGCCCCTCTAGGCCTCTACAATAAGATAAATTCTCTTGTTTAGATTTTACTTTAATTTCAGTTTTGTTTAGAGTTTGACTTATTATTGTTATTATTATTAATTTCAGTTTTTTATAGAGTTTGACTTTTTTTTTATTTTTTATGATTGCATAATTAGGATTATATTATCTTTAATTTTGTTTGGATTGGATATAAGGAAAGATTTCACTAGCTCTTCTTCTTTTAAAAGTTAATATCAATATGAATAGAACAACAGTTGAACGTGAAATTTCTTTTGGTTGTTTTCTCCACTCAAACTTGTGCAAACCCAGTTTTGGGACTCTGAGCCTAGAAGTGGGGGCACCTTTCTTCCTCTTGATTTCACAAGTTTTGAGCTTTGTGGTTATTTGCATATTTACTGTTCTTTTGCTTGTTTGGGATTGATTTTATTTGGATAGCGGCATAGGGACAGGCCTCATTGGAGTTGTGGTTCCATCTGCAATTGATTAGACTGGATCATGTATTTACTCTAATATTTGGCTTATTTGTCTTCTATAATCTGAACCTTGAGGTTTGACCGTCTTCAGTTTTGCATATACCTGGTTCTGGTATTTGTCAAAAATTATTTTACAGTTATATCGGGTGGGCATTCGGACAGATGTTGGACTGCTCTGCACTGAGAGAATTGGTGCCTGATTTGGGCTGATATTTAACCATAGTTTTGCTTAGTCTTGTATTCAAATTGCTGAATGTTGCCTAACATACCGTAAATAGTTGGTGTGCATATGGCATGCAGATCTAGCTCATCTTACACTGCACCAGCTGTCTTTGGAGGACTGATTAGAGATTTTGATGGCGTGCATGTTAAAATATTTTGGGTTTTTTTTCATGGTTTAAACTCAAATGAGGTGAAGTTATGGCCATGCTTGTAGGGTGGAGGGTGGAGTGAGCCGTTGTGTGTGGTTGCTGTGGGGGCTATATTGTAGTAGGGCACTTTTTATGCTCTATTCAGTAGGCATTATTTTCTCTTGGTGGTTGACTGACCTGATTGAGGAGATTTGTGATACATCATAAAATGGGTGGAGGCTGTTACTGTTTATTTGGGAATAAAATTTATCAATTTCCTTTTCAAAATTAAAATATCTATGAAAATATGCGTTTAAGATTATTTATTGCATTTGGAACAGGTGATCCGAATATTAGACAGAGGAGAAAAAGGGTTAACGAAAAGGTTCCAGATTCTTTTTTGTATCCCATACGATCAGACCATGAAGCATACTATCCATCGAAGCAAGGATGTGCCTCCATGTTAGTTCTTCCATTTGTTCTACACTTGGGATTCATGTCAGCAGTGGCTTTCTTTGTTATGCATGTACAGGTTAGACTTCTTCTCTTGTATTCCCTACCCATTCTTTGTTAATAACTAGAGGTGTCCTCAAACTCTTACAAATGCTGTAGGACTTGTGAACAATTGGATTATGCACAATGTTCATTTGGAGCTTTTCAGGTCACAATGTTCATTTGGAGTTTTTCAGCTTTCCTTTTAATTAAGCTTCCCTTTAATTATGATTTATAAAAAAAAAAGATTTATAAACAAATGACAGCTTTTCTTAGTTGGTTTGCTGAAAAACTATGGGGGGCACTTTTTATAACGAAAAAAATGGAGTTTTTGTTTGATCGGTAACAACAGATTTCATTAAAACTATGGAATGCTAAAAAAACCAATAAAAAAACATTGGGCTACGAAAGTATAAAAGCATTACACAACAAAAGCAAAGAAATAAAACCCTCCATGGAGAAAACTGTTCTCCCCTAAAAAAAAAGAAGAGCAAGTTCATAGAAGGAACGAGCAATGGAGAAGATCTGATTACTCCCTGTTTAGCCAAAAATTCTGCGAAACAATTAGCTGGATGCTCACCATCGGTGAACACCACATGATCAATCAAAAGGGACGATGGTATGATATAGTTGATAAGGAACTTAAGTTTCCACGGGGGAGTCATGGAAGAAGTCCAAGTGATTGCATATCTTGAGTCATTGTCCACAATTAACTTGACACGGAAAGGGAGCAAAAAGGTATGGAGCCAACATACTTGGAGACCATTGCAACGACAATATCATCACTATTCTGGAGTATCCCTCCAATACCCATTGCCCTTGGCTTTCCCTTATAGCACCATCCACATTAGACTTCAGCATGCCCACAGGAGGAGATCAAAGCACCCCTTTTCTAGTGGCCTCTCAAATATGGAAATGCCCTCCACTCTTAAATTATCAAAATAACTCCCAGCGGAAGCCCACTATGGATCTTGCATTGCATGTGTGCATCTTGTCACATGCAGTTGCCTGTAGATATATTGCAGCTGCATTTGTGCGGGCTTTGTCAAACTTCTTTTTCGCGATTCCATAGCTGAGATTGTATGTTTTCAGTCTTCTGATGACTGACATTATAATTGTGGATTGCTGGTTTTAGTTCATCAAGGGCAAAAATTGCAATTCATGGTGGTGGTCATTTTCTTCCCTCTTTTTGGTCTCTTTATGATGCTGTCCTGTTCTTTTCTGCCAGGTTGCGACCCGCTTCTTGTCTGCGAGTCCTCCGCTCTACTGGTTTGCCTCCTATTTAATGGCATCTGCTGGAAGGAGTAGATGGGGTTACTGGATCTGGGCGTACTGTGCTGCTTACATTCTTCTTGGCAGTTTGCTCTTCTCAAACTTCTATCCTTTCACATGAGAACCTGTAAAGTAACTTCTACTGGAGGAAAGTTCCTTGTAATGTTAGATGGGAAGATTTTTTTCTTGATGTTTTGTTGAATGAATGGATTAAATATCAAACAACTCCAATGGGTTTTACAGGTGAGATTTGTTTTTCTCTTTCTGCTGTTTAAGTATTCATGTCGGTGGGTAAGTGAATATGTTCCACTGGTGATGGCAGCATTTTAAGTGAGGGGTTCTGTATGATGGAGATCTTTGTATTATTTATAATATGATATATCAATCAGTCTAAAAACCAAGCTACTCAGAAACATCATCACAAACATCATTTTGGGAAATTATCATTTAGAAATGTTTTTCAGATTTGGAGGGTTTTGATTTTTCAGTTGCAAAATAATCATTTTTAATACAAATAAATGAAAATTTAAACTAATTCTAAGTTTTTTTGTTAAGCTTTGATTTTTATATAATTTTTACTATTTTATTCTGTTGTTATTGTGATTTATCATTTTTGTGACATTTTCAAATAATTTTATCAAGAAATTAACCTTTTGTTAATTTTGCAATATATATTTCTTTAAAATATATATAATTATTGATATAAATTGCAACATAGTTGGGATAAGGCTTTGATGATGATGATATTTTCTGAATTTTTTTTATTGATACTTGTGACGCTGCTCAATAAGCCTTAAGGCCTTTGATTTTTCACTTCCTGAATGGATTGTGAAGATAGCAAGTCATTAATGGTCGTTATTTATCTGGAAGAAGAGATGAATGGTAATGATGTTTTTTTATTTTAAATGATGTCTCTTCTCATTAGGGACCGTCTGATCTGAGGGGTTTGTATTATTGTTTGGTATTGTGATTTTTGTGGCAGTGAATTTGATTCATAATTCTTGAACAAAGATCATGAAGAGGAGGACTGGACATTGCATGATTGCCTGAGAAAAAGATAAACTATTTTGTTTTTGTTTTTTCTTAGGTCCTTTTCCCTAAATTGTTTGAGTTTGGAAAATGTCCAATTCTCCCAATGAACAGGATAGAGGAGTTCTAGACTTCCAGTTTTGAGCTGATTTATCTGTGAATACTATCAACTTAATTGCAAAGGAACACTTGTGTCAAAATCCTTCCTAGGGGGGGGAAATCAGTTCATTTTTTCCCCTTTCTGCGGGGAAAGAAATCAGTTCATTTTTTCCCCTTTTTGCAGGGAAAACCCATCGCATCGTGAAGAGGGAGTTGCACAGAAAATCAAAACAATTTTTCCATACAGTGGATTCCTCTCCTTGAACACAACTTATAGTGTGAAAGAAGTCACAAGAAAATGACTGCAAGTGGTTTTGATGGTGGGGTGGGGTGGGGAATGATTTGTTCTCTGTGTTTTTGCTGTTGACTGTAAACTGTGAAGGCCCAATTTTCTGCCCAATTTCAAAAAGAAGGGAAGGTGGGGTGGGTGGGGAGGATTTGAATTCTGCCCAATTTCAGAAGTCAACAAAGGAAAAATAGGAATCCTTTCATATTATAATTTAAACCTCGCATTTTATAAAAAGGGCCTGTTTATTTGCCTAAGATTAATTTCCTAGTATTTCTCATAAATGTATTCAAACCGAAGGTGAAGAAGATCCATAAAATAATCATGATCAAATAATATTCCCTCGGCTGGAAAATGAATTCATGAGAGATAGGAGATGAATACCTCTACATCCTAGGAAAGTCAGGATCACCCAACTTTATGCCTTTTTCCTTTCACCCTTAACCTCTTTAAGGAGGCCTTTGTGTAATGCCGCGGAAGAGGAAATCGTGCGCACCACTTTCCTACTATCTCAAGTGAAGTCCGAATCCTCTCCATTGAAGAAAAGACGTCTAAAGGGGGCGGTTTCCAGCCTTGATTCCTTGCCACACCAAATGGTGACAAGGAAGGTGCCGGATCTCCTTCCATTTCCGTTAAAAGAGGCGTTACACAAATGCCTCCTAATATTCTTTTCTTTAGACCCCCTTTTTTCGCGAATTTCTCATAATTCAGTTCCATGCAAATTAAGAGGATAGGAAGATAAAATTTATCATTTTTCACTTGATTCAATTGGCTCCTTTATACTATTTGAGAAGGAGGAACTTAAACAAAGAAACAAAGAAACACGCAGAATTTACTAACTCGAAATTTACTATATCCATGGCCTTCGTTTTATTTGTAATTTCTTAATCTTTGCTCCAAATTGGACCAGTTCATGTAACCATACTATATATTCTTGCCACATGCCAAATGACTAACCACGATCTAGGCTTAGCCCGACGTAATTGTCAATAGTAGAACTGTGGACATTGATGAGATCTCTATTCGGATCATCATTATCGTCATTATCAATCATGTTGGGTTGGCTATATAAATTCTGTTTCTCTATTCCGATCTATGATGTGCAATGTTCTCCTACAAGTCCGATAACCATGTGCAGTCTAGCTCATGGGGTCCACTTAAAATGCCTTTTTATTAGTGGAGATGGGGTACATAGAAGGTCTCCTTACAGACGTTGATTTAATAGCTTTAACATTTAGTGGTCTTTTAACCATAGATTTCTTTGAAACTCAAACAAACGGTGGATAAAGGTTTGGTGATCGTGATATTGGGCATGATATCAGGTCATGAGTAGATGAGAGTGTAAAAGGGCCTGCCCATGTTTAAAATTTAAATCGTTCAAAAACTATGAGATTTTGATTGTATGCTAACCTATAGAGATGGACTTCCCCGCTTGCTCATCAAATTTTGAATATTTCCCGACAGCTATTCATATAGTTTTTATGGACTAGAGTGCCCTTGACTATGCAAAAAGGAGGAGAGATCGAAAGATAATAATAGTGTAACTAAAAAGGAGGAAAGATCTGGAGATTAGAGATATTGAGAAAAGAGGTGATGGAGCCCAAGATTGATGGTGAAGATGGTTGGTTGGTAATGGAAAGGGTGTTTGGAAGATGATTAGAAAGCAGTGTGTTTGATGGGTGCGAGGTGTATAGAAGATGAATGAGATGTGGATTCATTGTGGTTATGGGGTGTTTGGAAGGTGGATGAGATGTGGGTTCGGTGACTATGAGGTGTTTGAAAGATGAAAGGGTGAGGAAATGGGCTCAGTAGTGGTGAGGTGTCTTTAAGGTGGATAATATGTGGGTTGACAAGGATAAGTTGGTGGAAGAAATAGGGTGAGAGGGAAAGAGAGAAATGAGGTTGGAATGAAGTGAGACAGAAGAGATGGAGTGCGGCAGATGAAGTGGGTTGGTGATGTAGTTGTCAATATCGTTTCGGACCCTATTTCACTTGGGCCTACAAAATGAAAATTTTCAGCCGATTCGGAATTTCGACGAAACTTTTCGGAATAACATTTTGGAAAATATATAACATAATATATATATAAAATAAAAAAAAGTAAAAAATATAGATTTAATCTGTTCTAGTCAATTTTTTGGAATTACATTTTTGGAAAATATAAGAAATACAAAGTATATATGTGTAAAAAAAATTTAAAAAAATTAATTATGTAAAATACCATTTCGGCCGAGATTGACCGAAATTCAAGTCGAAAAGTTTTGAGTGAAATTTCATTTCGGTCAAAAATTTCTACCGAAACGGTATGGAGATAAAAAAGAAGGTAATGGATAGATTGAGGAGAGATGATATACTGGTGGTGAAGATGAGGTTTTCATAACCCCAAGGGGTTGGCCGAGTGGTCAAGACCACAGTTCCTTCCTCTTCCGGAGCTAGAGGTCTTGGTATTGACCCCCGGTTCCCCCCTCTTCTAGAACCGAAGGTTTAGTCTACTTGTGCTACTACTTAGGGGCCACATGGGAAAATCCGGTTTCTCTTTAGGTCCGGAGGGAATAGTCCAGCCTAAAGGATTGGAAATATGAGCTTTCCATTACTCATTATTGTTTGGCTCCTCGTACTTTCTATATCTTAATCCATGCCCAGCATAAATATTAAGTGAGACCAAATTTGAAACCCAAGCCAGGTCCAAATACTAAAACATACGGTCCAAAAGCGCCCCAAAGTGCACTGGACCCAGGTCAGTTCCGGTTGACCCAGTCCATGAACCGGCCACCTTGAATCCTGTTTTGAAACTTTTCCATATATATATATATATATGTATACATATGCAACGAAAGTTTAGAATCAACTATGCAAGTGCATGCTTGTTTTTTAATTTCTTGTTTGTTTTGGCGTTTGGGGAAGTGAAAATCCCACAAGGAGAATATCTGATTCAGGAAGATATATCTGGTATTGGTGGTGTTGTTGTTGTTGTTACTTTTCAGTTTCAAGTCTAATTAATTCTCTTGTTTGATTTTTCTTGCTTTGCTTGCATGGGAATTGAGATAGAAAGATGGATCTGGTATTGTCATTAGATGCTCTTATATCCTTCTTTCATGGTAGGTTGATATGGTGGTTTCACACATGATTTATGCGTTTCAGATGGTTTTTTATGTAATTTCATCCATTGCATGTGTCAATTACTACATAGACTATCTGGGGTGGTCTTGAATTTGAATATGGTTTCTCACTGGTGTTTGATCCTTCTTGCTTTTCTAATTTTAGGGTTTTTTTTTCTCTCTTGATCTAGTTGAGATTTCTGTAAGGCATTGTTGGGTTTAGGGTTCTGTGGAAATTTAGTTGATACTACTGGTTGGGAAGTTTCTGAGATGAAATTTCTATGTTCCTTTTTTTTTTTTTTTGTGTGAATTGTAACCTGAGAATTTACTAAAAAAGAAAAGATTTTCCTTCTGAGATGTCTAGGGTTTTTCTTCTTTTGGACCTGAATTTGTTTGGATTTGATTTATAGGATAGAGACAGTGTTTTGTATGAATTAGGGTTTCGAGATGTTTTGATTGCTACGATTTCTTCAAGGGAGATTTTCTGTACGGTCACCTACAGTCCCTCATATCCCTCCCCTGTTACCAAAGTTCAACATATTACCAAGACGTTCTCCGTACAGCTCGTACCGCTGGGCAGACCACAAGCTGAGTCTTTTTTGCGATATCACAACATATATTGCGATACCGCAAGTTTTTAATTTGTGATATCGCAAATTATGATGCAATATCGCAAAGAGATAGCTTAAAAGTCAACGAATGCATTTCTGTTTATAATTGCTTTCCGTTCCGTTGCTTTCGTCGATCTCTGACTTAGTGTAACGCCCCAATTCCGGATACCGATATACTCGTTCGATTACCCGAAATTGGCGCGCTACTTCCCGGAAAATCCGAGAACTTCTAAGATCGTAGGCCGCAGTGAGGTCCAATTTAAAACTTTTTGACCGATATATTAATAACATTTAAATTGCGGAAGCATACGATTCAAATAAAGCGGAAGCAATAGGTATCGATATATATTAAGTATGAGCAGAACATTTGTCTAATTAAAAGGGTTCAATGTAAATTAAAGTTAATATATTTGAATCTACCCATCTCGCTACAAAATTGTCTCTCAAACCCAAAATAAAAGAGAGTGTCCCTCAAAACCCATATAGATCGTCTCCACCCTCCGGCTCGACATCCGTGTCGGCCGGGCCCCATGCGTATTCTCCTGCAACGGGTGCCTCCACTACAGCTAGTGTATCGTCTGGGATCTCTGGGTCAAGGCCTAAGCACCAATGAGTGGGTCAGATCTAAAAGATCTGACAAGTTACAGCATACTACTAACATAGAACATATATATCAAAGGAAATAGAGACAGATACATAAATTAAATGAATAGCAAGGGAAAAGAACTAGGCAGTTGTGCATTTAAATCATTAGAAATCAGTATAAATGAAATCAACTAAACTACTACAACTAGGTGGCACATTCAAACGAGCTGGAATACCGCGAGATATTATGCCGCGGCCCTCCCATACTGAACACAGTCGCGGCGGGGAAATCTCACCAGTGCTGGGAATAACTAATCCCGCAAATCACTCATCAACTCATCATCTCAACACTCCAGACTGGCACGGTATCACACCGTCCGTCTCAACCACACAGCTCATCATGATAGCTCTACAACACTCATCTAGCTCCTACCGGGGATGATCAGTCCACAGGCTGAGCTTAAATCAACCGAGTGAATGTTCATGCCGACTCGAGAATAACTCTAAGGTCTGTGTCTGTCTAGGCTTTGCCTTGCGTGAGCAAGGTCCTAACAATATCTCTAGGAGGTCTACACATCTCAATATAGTCTCTGGATCTCATTCAAGGTCCAGGCCCACTCGTTGGATCCATACCAAGGTCCATCAGTACATGGCCTGGTCTAAAACTGTCCATACGAGGCAACTAGTCCACTTATACTGATAAACAGTTCCATTTTAATCCACATAACTTAACAGTCCAATAGAAACTACCTCTTCAAGTTAAAGGGTTCACATCTCCATACTTAGGCCCAATAAGGGCCCGCCTAGACACAGACACGGGTCAATGATCTCCGAAATCACACTATCGGGTCGCCTCTAAGATATCCTAGGTTCAGGTCCTCCAATTATGTTTAATTAATAGTAAACAGCTACACTAAAGATCTAAGAATGACAGAATATAATAAAAGTGAAGTATAAACTTCAATGAAGGAATCAACAGGAAAATCCAACGGTCCAATCCTAGGTAATGGGCCACGTTAGGTTCAGGTCCATCTCCGGTAATTTGATCTCTTAAACGAAGTCATTGATGCCATAAGATACTGTATTTGGTGCTTAGGAAAAGTACGGGCACCATTGACAACTTTTAGAGGTCAAATCATCTTAGATTAATAACCAAAACCCTAATCGGTGGTCCCCACGAGTCAAGGTTGAGCCACGCCATTGACTCGTGCTTGGCACATTGATGGAAGTTCATTTGGATGGTTAATGGGCCCCACAATCGATCAATCATAAAATAAGTGCTAAACTCACATCTTAGTGTTCATAGTGTGGCAGGTCGACCTGGCAAGGGTCGGGTCGATCTGCTCCACTGGAATCAAAGTTGGGACTTGGTTTGGATTCTGGAATTTCCAGTGTACCCGATTGACTAGGTGGCCAGCCGGTCGATCTGGTACACAGGTGTACCTGAGTCAACAGACTCCAGGCCAAATCTCAACTTTTGCACTAAAGTCTAGGTCTGATGGAAAAATCTAAGTCAAACACAAACTATTCGAATTAGGGTTCAAATTATAAAATCTAATGAAATTTCTAAAAGTATAAATCAAAAAGGGTCCAAACTAATTTAAATTAATTAAAGACTAAGGGGTCTTTATTTCCAATTTTTCTAAAATTAATAGGGTTCCGTTATACCCATTTAGAAACTAAATGCTTTATTTAATTAATAAAACTAATGGGTTAAGGATTAGTGGGCCCCACTAGGCCCAGCTACAATTTGGTTTGATAAAACTAAAGAGGTTTATATTTCTAATTTGTGAAAATTAGTGGTACTAATAATATACACAACAACTAAGGGATAAATTTTAATTAGTATAACTAATGGCTATTGGATCAATGGGCCCCACTGGGCCCGGCTCCAATTCCAATTTGGTTCAATGAGCTACTTGAATTAATAACAAAACTAAGGTATAAATTTTTTTATTTTTCTAGAAACTAAAAGAAAGGGGCTAGGTGCACACTATAAATAAATTCCAAGTTATGTGGTATAAGTATTAATCACCTAGGTTATCACCAACTTCTCATTAGAAACAAACCTAAAGGGCCCAGGTAATTCACCCCATACAGCCACATGTACAGTCCCCCTCCCCACTTCCAAGATTTGAATAAGGGGAGTGCATGCTTTCACAAGCACACACCACACATGGGCCAACTAACCCCCTTTTTTATTATTTCACTTGGGTTCCACATGTCACCATCTTACTTATTTTTGATCAACTACCCCACCCCATGTCATCTTCTTCTCTTCATTTAATCTTCACTCATCAGGCAACACAGAACCTATGTTCTGTTACAGACATAATGCCCAGCTCCCAATCAGCCCTCGGATGGTGGCCCCCGCATGGAGCAAACTCAGATCAGGCTGCACCACTAGTGTCGCCCAAGGTGGTTCCACATGATGTGGGGTCCGGATCTCCAAGGGTGGCCCACCTGGGCCCACTGATCTCAACCAAAAAAACACTCTGTTTCCATTACAGTGACTGAAACAGTCACTCTTCTCCACCCATCTTCTAATCCATTTTTAACTAAAAGAATTTTAATCACCTCCCCTCAAATACAACATCATGGCCCATTGGTCTACCAAATGGGGGGAAAGTCCTTCCATCAATGCCCAATTCCATTCAAAACACAAATACAGAGCTCAGGAAATTCTAAGACTGAATTCAGCATGAATCATGTAACGAAACTACAGCAATCAAGAGAACAAATACACATTCTAAGCTAGAGTAAGTGCACTTGCCTTTGGTGAAATGGGTTATAGAGAGAAAGGGAGCTAGAAGAGAAAACCAGCTGAAGAAGAAGAAGAAGATGAGTTACAGCAGCTGTAACAGTGGCAGCTCCTAACACAGAATCCCAGCAGTAGCAGTAACTCGAGTTCCTTCCAATGCAGAGTCAGCTACAGAAGTTCCCAGGTGAAGAAATGAGGGAGAAGAAGATGATGTAGCAATTGTAGCTACTGAGAAAGGTCCCAGCAGTAACAGTTCAGTCCCAGCACTATGATAGTCGTTTGGAATGGGGGAAAAGAGAGAGGAAGGTGGGGTAGTGGCTGCAGCAGCTCTAGAGAATGATTCCAGCACAGTAACAGAGAGGAAGAAGATCAATTGCTGCTGCTCCGAGAGGTGCTTCTCCCAGCACAGAACCACAACAGCAGCTGGAAGAATGGAATGAGAAAGGAAGAGGGAAGATGAGACAGCACTTGGGGCTCTTAGGGAAGGATCCCAGCAGCAACACAGTAGCAATACCAGTTCATCCGTAGGAAGGAAATTAAGAGAGGAAGAAGAGGGAAATTGCAATGGAACAGTGAATTGGTCTTGGGATGGGGGCTGGCTTAGGGTTTTTGCTTAGGGATAAGAGATGTTTTATAGCTTAGGTGGGATGATTAAGGACCATATTAGCCCTAGGATTTTATGGAATTAGGGTTAGGGTTTGGGGGTAGTTAGGTCTTTGGCTGGAAGCTTCTAGAGGAGCACCATTAGCTTAAACTAAACCCTCCTAATTAGATTAAGACCACTAACTAAGGTCCTATTTAGCACTAAAAGCCTAGGATTAACACAAACACCCGACTAATTAAGAATACTAACCCACTAAGCTAATCTAACTAACTTAGGAAAATCTAACTAATCTCTCTATCAACCCCTAATTAGCACAAATAAATAGTAATTAGCTATAATTAGCAAATATTAGCAATAATTAGCAAAGATTAGCATAATTAACCAATAATTAACATAAATTAAAATTAATTAGTCTATAAAATAGCAATTAGAGGGCCCACCAAGGGCGGGACCTCACACTTAGGTTATCTACTTCTCTGCTTTTTATAAACGTTGCTTCTGCCACATATTAAGTGATTTCTTTTGCATGTCAACCTTAGGGCATTATTATAAATAGCAATTGAATCTCCTGCCACATCTTTGTCTTAGGTATTTATTCCATGTTTCCCACCTTTTATGTATCTCCCTCTTATTTATTGTATTATTTTTTTCTTCTTTTGTGTCTTTTGAAAAAAAAAAGTTAGAATACAAGGAATCCCACTTGTAGAAACATTTGAAATATTTTGTGTAAATATTAATAGTAACCTTAGGTTGGACTTGTGGTGCCTCATTTTTTTATGAACATCCTGTTGTTAATATATTAAAAAAATCCCCTTGTTCTCATCATGAATTACTAACAACTGGATTTGGCGTGGACGTCTAGTTGCAAAAAATAATGAGGCATGTCTTGCTCATCCCGTCCTACGGTGGGCCCCAGCACAACTTCTGTATAAATGTCCACATATTCTTTTAGCATTTGCCCGTTATTGTGGCATTACAGACATCATTTTGATCATTATCTTATATTGCTAATGGTTTTTTTAATGCTATATATAAGTAAATGGTTTAGATTCTTTAGTAGTTATCAACAAATGGTGATATTCATTAGATAAATGGTCTTGATTGATTTGACAATTATTTTGTTTAAATGGGTGTTTTATGGTGTGTGTATATATATATATATATATATACTTTTGCTAAATGTAGAGAATTAGTACCAATGAGATGTAAAATAAATTTGCTAAAATATCTAGTGTAGAATTGATTAACATAATGCATTTTTTTTAACAGACAATGCATTGTTATTTGTTTGTTAATGTTATAGAAATATGTAGCTTCATGATATCCTAAATGTCAATGCTTAGATTTTAACTCTTTTAATTTTTCATGTATGCATATAGTAGTTTTTTATTTTACATATAACAACCTTCAAATCTTAGTAATTCCAAACATTCATCTTATTTACTAAAGAAATACTTATTCCGATATTTATTTTCAGACATCAAATCTTCATGGATTATATGGATGTTTGTGAGTAACTTAAAAAATATTCAAAAGTAAATCTTATTATTTGAAATTTGTGTTCTACTTCGTAGGATGGATAATACTGAGATATGTATAATATGCCATTATAATGGTATATTAGACGTAAGCAATCCACTGCCAGTCTACAATGGTGGTGAGCAGAAGGTAATATGGGTTGATGTCAAAATAACTTTCAATCAACTACTCGGAAAGATAAACGAAGAAACTGGTTGGGAGCTTCATGATGAGCATATAAATATGCAACATCAGTTTCATAATGGTCGAAGCTTCACGTTCATAACCATAAGAAGTGATGATGATCTCCATCGGATGTTCAGATTATTCCAAAATGGAAGTCAAGCTATATTTATGTATTTGCATTCAAATAGTGAAGCAAGTGCAAGTCGACAACCATCACATCTAAGGCTTACATACGCTTGCCCTAACAGCCCGCGAGGGAATAGACCGTCATTTAATTTGAACAGGTGCCACCACAACCCATCATAACAAATGTAGTAACTGCTGATCTGTTTAATATCTTGTTTTAGTTATGTTACTGATTGTTTTATGACATGGTGATTCACGCAGGGGGAATTTGATGACATATACAAATACCACAAACTTTTCCAACGGTGAAAATGATACATGTAGCCCTTCAACAAGAGAGGATGTTTATAGGTTTGGTTCGCTATATATCTGATTTGATTATATTATGTAATTTATATATGATTGACTATTTGCCATGCAGGTGCGACGTCTCATCTTATCCTGTTCGAAGCCAGTTTGACCTGAACACGCTTGTTGTACCTCATGATAACCCATTTGTAGACGCCATGCTTGAAGATTTAATAGCTCCCATTAATCTTGCAGAAGATGAAAATGAAAAATTCTCCAATAGAAGGGATGAAGTTGTCATGGATTGGATGGAAACGGAAACAGTATCCAAAATTCATTGTTTTGATGGAGGGTGCAATGTAGTGGATGAGGGGGCTAAAAATGATGAAGATGATTTTGATAGTGATGTTGACCCTAGAGAATATATATTGTAAAATGGCATAGGACCAGGAAGAACATGGCATGCACAAGAAGGATTGCATCATGCATCAAATGTTGTGAGTGTAGAAGATGTTATTGATACTTTAGTTCCTGATGATGACTATTTTGGTGTGGATCAGCATGAGGCATCTTTTCGTGAAATGTAGAATGGAAGATGGTTTGAGACTCGTGAATCATTTAGGAATGCATTGAGAAAATTTGCAATGTACAGTAATTTTGAGTTTCATTGGGTGAAAAGGTCTATGACAGAATTAAGTGGAAGGTGTGGTGATCATCAATGTCCTTGGTGCATCCATGGATCTATCTTGCAGTCCGGCCTTGAGTTTATTGTGCGAACTTATTTAGAAAAACATACTTGTTCGAAGCCAATGATGGGACTCGCACATTCTCAGGCCACATCGACGTTGATTGTCGATTGGATAAAAGAACGGTTGCGTATCCATCCAAGTTACACTCCAAAAGAAATTGCAACAGACTTTCAATTAGAGTTTGGCATCCATATCAGCTACAGAAAAGCTCGGCTAGCAAAAGAGAAAGCATTGATTGACATACGTGGTTCTTATAAGATTCATACATTAGAGCCCACCACTGTGCATCCTCCACCACCATAGTGCTCCGAAGATTGTCGTAGTCTGCTTCCTTGTGATTCAAATGAGCCACTAACCAGGTATTAACGAGATGCATCAAGCTTTTAATAGATACTGATTGTTGCAGTGTTACTTCCAATAAGATTGTGTATTACACTATATTGTGCAAATGACTTGAGATGATCACATTCAAAGTTAATGTGCAGTTGAAGAGAAGAAGGTGTACAATGTGAATGTGCAGTGTGAATTAAGATAATGTACTGCACTAAATGAATGTGCAGATGACTTAAGATATAAATCATGAGTGATTCATTTACAGGTGAAGAGACAATGATTTTTCAAATAATTGTGCAGGTGGAGCACAAATACTGTACAACACTGAAGGAATGTCCAGCTGAAGTTTGATGTGGATTTTGAACACTTCATGTGTAGGTGAAGAGAAGGTGTAGAAATGTGAATGTGCAGGTGATCTAAGTGCATGTACAGCACTTCATGTGTAGATGTGGCCTGAAGTGTGTATTGTGAATGTGGGTGTGCATTTGAATAACAAAAGTTGTTAGATGTGAACTTACAAGTAATTTAAGAATAAATATAACACTTCATGTGCACATGAATTAAGATCGTTCAATGTGACTGCTTCATGTATGGTGAAGAGAAGCAGGTGTAACTTCTGAGTGTGCTCTCTTGTAAGATATACATTATTTATGTTGTAAGAATAAAAAAGCAACTGTGAATCGAAAATTCCATGTGTTGGGCTTTCATCTTATGACACTGTTAGGAGAGGAAGGTTTTGTCAAGGTACAGAAAGCATCTCATAAAAAAGAAAAAAAGTAAGATACACATTATAAATGTTGTGTTATTTCATTACGATTAGCTCCATTTGTTGGGCTGAAGTAAGATATACATTATTCATGTTGTTTGATTAAATAACAACTGATGAATGGACAATCCCATGTGAGGATCATATCACCTTGTCAGTTAATATATGTTGTGATCAAATGGCACAGAAAACATCTAATAAAAAAAAAAAGAACCCCACCAAGTAAGATAAAAATTTGAAATAAAATATACATTATCATGAATACTTATTGGCAAGTAAATACACAATGTGAATGGACATTGTGAAGGTTGTGATCAGGGGAGGAAGGTGTCTAAAATGGTAGAGAAAATCTGACCAGATGCACATTTTGATACTGCTTAGCTTAAGTACACATTGTGAATGGACATATTCCATGTTCCAATTCTTACCAGCAGGAGCACATTGGAAATCTACAAACTAAGACTGAATGCCTAACCACAAAAAGTGTATGCATATCCATTATAAGAGTACACATAGTCTTAGTGACTCGTCAAGCAACTGCTTCAATATATACAAAATGTATAATCTCTTTCTACAAAGTAGTCACATATAGACACAATTAGACGGATAATCATACAAAAGGTTTTGAGCTTATTGGTGCACATAACTACTATCGTGCAGGTGGGTAACAACATCTCTTTCGATTATGCCCAATCTGGCGACAATTGGAACACGTGACTTGTCGCTTTTGTCAGTCCTCAATACGAGTTCTGTTCTTTTTAGGTCGGCCAGCTTGTCGTCGTGCCTGTGGAGGTAAGACGCGAAGATTGCTCTGAATTTCCCATTGGTGGATGTCTCTTATCGCATGGACAATATCGTTATATGTTGAGCGATAAACATCGCTCGAGAACCAATGCTCACAGTAATCATATGGATCAACTCCTCTCATTTGAATTGCTGCCAGTGCATGCGAACATGGAATACCTAAGACATCCCACTTCCGGCAAGAACAAGTTCGCAAATCAAGATGCACCACATCAATGTATTTGGAAGAGTGAACCTGGTATTCAAATTGTCTTGCAGGTCGGACTCCCAACCGACGGGCATCTTCAGATTCTTTGCTCAGTATTTTCTCGGCATATGAAGTTAGTCTTGTACGCAAGCCAAGTGAACTGCGATGGCGTACATCATAAAATTCCATTAATTTACACCGTACGGCCTCAACTTGTTTTGTGATTGGATATTCCCTAGCCTGTTTCAATAGACTATTTGTGCATTCCGCAATATTGGTTGTGATCATGTCATACCGTCGTCCTTCAACAAATGCATTTGCCCAGTGATGCGGCCCAATGTCTTCAATCCATTTGAATGCACCTTCATCCAGATCCTTTATTTCAGCCATATATCTCTCATAATCAACCCGCCTATATGCTCTTGCTGCATTCCAAAATTTAACCATCAGAGCCTCATTCTTGTACTTCTCTTTAAAGTTTGCTGATATATGACGCATGCAGTAGGTATGACTAGCGTGAGGAAAACGCTCTTGAACGGCTCGTATGAGACCTTTTTGTCTATCAGATACAATGGTTAAATTTACAACGGTTGTGATCATGTCATATTGGTGGTGGAGGATGCACAGTGGTGGGCTCCAATGTATGAATCTTATAAGAACCACGTATGTCAATCAATGCTTTCTCTTTTGCTAGCCAAGCTTTCCTGTAACTGATATGGATGCCAAACTCTAATTGAAAGTCTGTCGCAATTTCTTTTGGAGTGTAACTTGGATGGATACGCAACCGTTCTTTTATTCAATCGGCAATCAACGCCGATGTGGCCTGAGAATGTGCGAGTCCCATCATTGGCTTCGAACAAGTATGTTTTTCTGAATAAGTTCGCACAATAAACTCAGGGCCGGACTGCAAGATAGATCCATGGATGCGCCAAGGACATTGATGATCACCACACCTTCCACTTAATTCTGTCATAGACCTTTTCACCCAATGAAGCTCAAAATTACTGTACATTGCAAATTTTCTCAATGCATTCCTAAATGATTCACGAGTCTCAAACCGTCTTCCATTCCACATTTCACGAAAATATGCCTCATGGTGATCCACACCAATATGGTCATCATCAGGGACTAAAGTATCAATAACGTCTTCTACACTCACAACATTTGATGCATGACCCAATCCTTCTTGTGCATGCCATGTTCTTCATGGTCCTATGCCATTTTGAAATATATATTCTCTAGGGTCAACATCAATATCAAAATCATCTTCATCATTTTTAGCCCCCTCATCCACTACATTGCACCCTCCATCAAAACAATGAATTTTGGATACTGTTTCCGTTTCCATCCAATCCATGACAACTTCATCCCTTCTATTGGAGAATTTTTCATTTTCATCTTCTGCAAGATTAATGGGAGCTATTAAATCTTCAAGCATGGCGTCTACAAATGGGTTATCATGAGGTACAACAGGCATGTTCAGGTCAAACTGGCTTCGAACAGGATAAGATGAGACGTCGCACCTGCATGGCAAATAGTCAATCATATATAAATTACATAATATAATCAAATCAGATGTATAGCGAACCAAACCTGTAAACATCCTCTCTTGTTGAAGGGCCACCTCTTTCCTTTTCACCGTTGGAAAAGTTTGTGGTATTTGTATATGTCATCAAATTCCCCCTGCGTGAAACACCATGTCATAAAACAATCAGTAACATAACTAAAAAAAGATATTAAACAGATCAGCAGTTACTACATTTGTTATGATGGGTTGTGGTGGCACCTGTTCAAATTAAATGACGGTCTATTCCCTCGCGGGCTGCTAGGTCGAGCGTATGTAGACCTTAGATGTGATGGTTGTCGACTTGCACTTGCTTCACTATTTGAATGCAAATACATAAATATAGCTTGGCTTCCATTTTGGAATAATCTGAACATTCGATGGAGATCATCATCACTTCTAATGGTTATGAACGTGAAGCTTCGGCCATTATGAAACTGATATTGCATATTTATATGCTCATCATGAAGCTCCCAACTAGTTTCTTCGTTTATCTTTCCGAGTAGTTGATTGAAAGTTATATTGACATCAACCCATATTACCTTCTGCTCACCGCCAATGTAGACTGGCAGTGGATTGCTTACGTCTAATATACCATTATAATGGCATATTAGACATATCTCAGTATTATCCATCCTACGAAGTAGAACACAAATTTCGAATAATAAGATTTACTTTTGAATATTTTTGAAGTTACCTACAAACATCCATATAATCCATGAAGATTAAACGTCTGAAAATAAATATCGAAATAAGTATTTTTTTAGTAAATAAAATGAATGTTTGGAATTACTAAAATTTGAAGGTTGTTATATGTAAAATAAAAAACTACTATATGCATACATGAAAAATTAAAAGAGTTAAAATCTAAGCATTGACATTTAGGATATCATGAAGCTACATATTTCTATAACATTAACAAACAAATAACAATGCATTGTTCGTTAAAAAAAATAAAATGCATTATCTTAATCAATTCTACACTAGATATTTTAGCAAATTTATTTTACATCTCATTGGTACTAATTCTCTACATTTAGCAAAAGTATATATATACACACCATAAAACACCCATTTAAATAAAATAATTGTGAAATCAATCAAGACCGTTCATCTAATGAATATCACCATTTGTTGATAACTACTAAAGAATCTAAACCATTTACTTATATATAGCATTAAAAAAAACATTAGCAGTTTAAGATAATGATCAAAATGATGTCTGTAAAGCCACAATAACAAGCAAATGCTAAAAGAATATGTAAACATTTATACAGAATTTGTGCTGGGTACCACCGTAGGACGGGATAAAGAAGACATGCCTCATTGTTTTTTGCAACTAAACGTCCATGCCAAATCCAGTTGTTGGTAATTCATGATGAGAACAAGGGGATTTTTTTAATATATTAACAACAGGATGTTCATAAAAAAATGAGGCACCACAAGTCCAACCTAAGGTCACTATTAATATTTACACAAAATATTTCAAATGTTTCTACAAGTGGGATTCCTTGTATTCTAACTTTTTTTTTCAAAAGACACAAAAGAAGAAAAAAATAATACAATAAATAAGAGGGAGATACATATAAGGTGGGAAACATGGAATAAATACCTAAGACAAAGATGTGGCAGGAGATTTAATTGCTATTTATGATAATGGCCTAAGGTTGACATGCAAAAGAAATCACTTAATATGTGGCAGAAGCAACTTACAAAGAGCAGGGGAGTAGATAACCTAAGCCAGAGATCGACGAAAGCAACAGAACGGAAAATAATTATAAACAGTAATGCATTCGTTGACTTTTAGCCTGTATTTTTTGCGATATCGCAACAATATTTGCGATATCGCAATTAAAAAAAATTGCGACATCGCATGTTAATTTGTGGTATCGCAAATTAAAAACTTGCGGTATCGCAATATGTGTTGTGATATCGCAAAAAAGACTCAGCTTGTGGTCTGCCCAGCGGTACGGGCTGTATGGAGAACGTCTTGGTAATATGTTGAACTTTGGTAACATGGGAGGGATTTGTGCTACTGTAGGTGACCGTACGGAAAATGTCCCTTTCTTGAATCATGCAGACACTCTATTGAAGATTGCTTTTGTTGAATTGTGAAGTGGGAAAGATAGGATTTTTTTTTCCTTCAAAGAATTTTGAATAGATTTTTGTTTGGTATGTATATCAAGTAATCAATGAATCATAGATAGCCATTGGATTTGGGGTCCATGAACTAATGGATGACCAGGATGGTTCCCTTTTTCAGCTTTGATACTGATTCTCTCTCTCTGTTTTTTTTTTTGGTTTTTCTTGCTTCCATGACATAGATGAAACTGGTATTGTTGTTAGAAGAAGTGATTTTTTATACTCTCTCTCCCTCTCTGAATCTGCAGACCTGATTTCGATTTCTTTTTTTTCGTTCTTCTTTTGGATCTGATTTTCCTGGGATTTGATTTGCAGGGCAGAGATAGAGATAGAGACAGTGGTTTGTAGGAATTAGGTTTTAGAGATGTTGGAGCAGTTGCTGGTATTTACAAGGGGAGGTTTGATCCTCTGGACATGTAAAGAGTTCGGCAATGCTCTTAGAGGGTCTCCAATCGACACATTGATCCGATCCTGTCTCTTGGAGGAGCGATCGGGTGATGCGTCTTACAATTACGACGCCCCTGGGGTGGCCTACACCTTCAAATGGACATTTCACAACGAGCTTGGCCTTATCTTTGTTGCTATATATCAGAGGATCCTTCATCTTCTCTACGTTGATGATCTCCTCTCAATGGTGAAGCAAGAGTTCTCACAGATATACGATCCAAAGCGGATGTTCTATGATGACTTTGATGAGACCTTCCGCCAGCTTCGCAAGGAGGCGGAGGCTAGGGCTGAAGAGATGAAGAAGACATCGAAGCAGGTGGTGAGGCCGAGTAAGAAGCAAGAGCAGATCGCATCGCAAAAAACTGGATCACAGGGTGGTGGGAAGCAGAAGAGCAGTGCTAGTGCTGGTAAGGATGACTCTGATGGTGATGCCGTGAAAGGGCGAGTGTTGGAGAATGGTAACTCAAATCGCATTTCAAATGGTAATTTCAATGGTGGTCTTAAGGGCAAGGAGAAAGGGGGTGCCGAAGTCGGGGCCTTTGATGTAAATAAACTTCAGAAGCTAAGGTCCAAAGCAGGGAAGAAAACAGATACCACAGTTAGTAAGGCTTCCAAGGTGGAGCTGAAGAAAAAGATAACAAAGAAAAACAGAGTTTGGGATGATTCGCCTGCTGAGTCGAAATTGGATTTTACTGATCCTGTAGATGAGAAAGGGGACAGGAATGTGGATATTGTTGCAGCAGATCAGGGTGAAAGCATGATGGACAAAGAAGATATTATGAGCAGCGAAAGTGAGACTGAGGAAGAGGAGGAAGTGAACACATCCAAGCCCAATGCAAAGAAGGGTTGGTTCTCTTCGGTGTTTCAGAGGTAACTATATTCGTTCTGTATCATTCTTTTGCACAATTGCAAGTATTTGTTTTATGCTTGTTTATTGGCTGACCACATGGTTTATTGTTCCCTCTTTATATTTATCAGATGTGAAGTTCCTTACTCGTTTGGTTGATGTTAGTTGTCAATTTGATCATTTCTTTTTGTCATAAATTATGTATGCGCTATTTATTCATGTGTGACTGAGGTCTTTCATTTTTCTTGTTATTTGAAATTGCTTCCTCACCTGCATATTATGTCTTATGTGATAGATAAAAGATCTAGTTGCCTGGATAGGGTTATCGATTTTTTGTTTATATTTATATATTTTTTATGATGACAATGATTTCTTTTTGTGAATACTAATAACTCCACTGTTCAGGAACAGAGATAAATATATAGGATTCATTTTGTGTTATTGTACTCTTCCGATGATGCTTGATGCATAGTGTGCTGACTTCCATTTTGTCCAGTTGCTGTAAAATAAAGTTCATATATTGATTGCAGATGTGATTCAACCATTGATATAGGCCAAGATACAGATCTTTACCAATTTTTCTATTTCTTTTGGCCATTTTCTTCTGTATGAATTTTTTTTAGAACATGCCAAAAACTAAAGTGCACATCTTTGTTTTGATAAAAAAAATTCAGATATGGGTCCAATATTTTTATTACCCATTTTTAGATTTGGTATGAGTTTCTAAAAGTATGGGTTCCAGTTGCTTATAATACCTGATTATTTCAATATCCAATGTCTCAACCCTTTGTTATGTTTTTTTATGTATATTGACCATATTAAAGGTACTAAAGTTTTTAGATAATTGGGACTTGATTTGGGCATTGTCCAAGCCCTTTATTCAAGTCAGGAAACTATTCTAGTCGTCAATATTGAATTCATGTACAGGTAGGAGACAAGTAAACTAGATCTGATTTTGGTTTCAGATTCATATAAAGGTCCTTAACAGTAATTCGGGTTTGGTCTAGGAACAATATGGACCCGACCAAGACTCACCCTCCCTTTTCTAGCTGCCCACAAAACGGGAACTGATTAGCAAAAGGAGCTTGGAACTGCATTGTCAAACTTGGTGTGGGTTTGGAAACTTCTGCTTTTATGAAATTCTTCAAAGTAATGGTTCTGACTTCTGAAGTCCTATTGTGTAACTCATCACGACAACTTTTGTAAAGCTATATATATTTCTAAAAAGACAGATTGTAGCACCATCAGAGGCTTTAATTCATGTTTAGTTCAGGATTAATAATCCAGCTATATCAGTCTTTGCATTCAGCTTACCTTGACTGAGAAACACCAGTGTTCCGTCCTATCAATTTCCTTCCTTTTCTTCTCTCGTCCGATCCCTTTTTGTTTCTAATATGGTTCCTCAGTTCTCTGTTCCTCTGCATCTGTGTGATGTTGCATTTGGTTCATATTTGAACATTGTACTTTTGCATTGTGTGGAAGTGTATGATCATTTACTTGTAGGAAGCTTCCTGGAACTTTGCAACCCCAATATTGCAGGGAATGCGATTTTAGAAAAATCAGATCTGGAACCAGCATTGAAAGCTCTCAAGGATAGGCTCATGACAAAGAATGTGGTATGTAATGTTTTGTTTGTGAACTTTCTTCACAAAAATGCATTTCAAGCTTTCTCATGAGAATTCCTGAATGAAATAGCTGAGAAGCTTTGTGAATCCGTAGCCGCTAGTGTTGAAGGTAAAAAGCTGGGTTCATTTACAAGGATCTCTTCAACAGTTCAGGTTTGTTGAGTTGTTTCTTTTGAGGATATTTTCTTGGTCATTTTCTACAATTTGCTGCATTTGATTTTTCTTGCATCCTTTTTCATTAGCTTATATTAGCATGCGACATGTCTGCAGACGGCAATGGAAGAGGCTCTAATGCGTATTTTAACTCCTAGACGATCTATTGACATCTTAAGGGATGTCCACGCTGCCAAGGAGAGAGGAAAACCATATGTTGTTGTTTTTGTTGGTGTCAATGGTGTTGGAAAATCCACCAATCTCGCCAAGGTTGTGATCCTTCCTTTTATTTTAGTTACTGATTATGCGAAATTGACAGGCAAAACACCCGATCTGGTGGGGCTGCAAGGGATTCACCAGCTTTACCAACTAGTTTACCCTTTTTTCCCCTTAAAATACCACTCTTCAGGTTGCTTATTGGCTTTTGCAGCATAACTTTTGGGACGACCCAAGTCATTTTTGAAAATAATAAATTCTTCTATTAATTTTTTTATTTAATAATGAAGTTTTCATTGTGTTTCTAGTTTAATGTTAAAGGAAATGGAAAGGCCAGGTTGAATGGATATAGGTTTGGGCACCACGCAGCGTTACCGCTGCTTATACTGGCGGTAAGGTTGCAAATGCCAAATTTCCTCCACTCTGATAGGAGGAAATATGGCAAATGCTACTTTCCCCCCGATACAAGCAGCGGTAAGGTACGTAATTTACAAGATTTCCTCCCCTCTAAGCGGAGGAGAACCTGGCAAACGGATTCTTATTATCTTTTGCCTTTTTTTACATCTTGATTGGGTCACAGGTCCGAGCTTTGGTCCACACAATGAGGGATGGGCATGTATAATTAACGTTTAAACAAAATACTATCAAATCACACAGTAAATCACTTGTTTTGTCAATTTATTTTACCAGTGAAGTAAAGTGAATGGTTAAATGCGAAGAGAGAACATATGTAAAAGTTTAGAAAAATCAAAAGGTGAGAGAGTAGCTCTTTGAATTTTTATTTTAAGAAGATTTTTTTTTTTTTTTTGTGAGGGTGATCGTGGATAGGGCTGGCCCGCGTTGGTTAGGCAATGGGGCTTAGGTTATAATAAATGGGCCGTGCTTAGAAATTTTTTATTTGGACTCGGTGGTTGAGATTTGGAATCCTTGCCCGGCCCAAATATACATATATAATTGTAAGAGAGGGAGTAGTAATGGGGGGATTCAAACCCATGACCTCTCATAGAGGGTGCTGTGATAAGGATAGTTGGGCTAGAACCTAGGACGTTGTAAGAATTTTTTTTCTTTTTTTTATTATCATATAAGTTAAACTTAGGATATGCTGGAGCTTCAAGATTTACAGGTGGGCCGATCTTGGGCAAGCAACTTCTGGCCCGACCTGGGCTTGAGCCGGGGTCAGGCTTCTAATATAAAAGTCGGGCCGGGCATGGACATTCCACGGCTCGGCCTAGCCCAGCCCGTCCCATGTACAACCCTAATTTTATTTTTTATCATCTAGTGGCATGAGAGAGTCTATTTTTAACTTCGTTTTTTTTTCTTTTTCTTTTTCTTTTTGTTTTTTTGTTAGAAGGATGATGTGATTTTTGAAATTTAGTATCGTTTGATTTGTTTCGTTTTTTTTATTGTCTCTTGAATTAAAGCTTCACTTGACATCACTGGTAAAGTAAGTTTACCAAATATTGTTAGCGAGTGAGAAGTGAACGCATAGGGTGGGGTCCACATTTGATTAAATCCTAGTGTAAAAAGTCAATATCATCTCGACTTTTGGGTTTGGATCCTTACACATGAAAAGTGATTTTCATTGTCGAATAGGTAAGGGAATGGGCTCTCTAAAATCAAGTAGAAGATGAACTCAATATGTAGAATTGATATGGGACGTGCCAACGTACCTCAATTTAGGTTGACTAGTGGCTAACCTCATTGATCCAATTCGGACTTGACCACTTTCCATCCGTAGGATAGGCATATCTCATTTAGCGAAAAGGCTTCTCATGGTCTGATCCAGCTCAAGCCTAACCCGTGTCTAGCCTACATTGGACTAAATTGGGCTCCGACTTAGGCTCATGGTGTTACTTGTGGAGAGGGGGCCTTTAGCATCTATATTGGAGTTTGAGGGCTATTTAGGCAGTCATTCACAAAGTCCAAGGGGATTTTCCCATTAATATAATCTAGAAACAAAAGGCAAAATTTTTGAACACTTTGGGTTGATTTTGTTATTAAAAAAAATTCGACTGCTATTTTTCTATTATCTTTGCAGTTAACATATGTTTATCTATATATAGAGCAGGGCTTTCCTAAGCTGCAGCTTATGTTATCCGAAGCTGAATTAATAGTAATGGTCTCACAAATCAAAGTCGACAATCTCTGTTTTTGGCACGATGGAACTGGAAAATCCAATTCTGATTGGATTTATCTTGATTTTGGAGACGTTGACTTGATGCAGTTTACAATGGAGTTGATTTCGCAGACGATTTCAGATTAGGATAACATAAGCTGCAGCTTAGGAGAGCCGGTCTCCTACTTATATATATATATTTGATTGTTCATTTAAGTTTGATTGTTTGACGTTTTCTTTAATATTGTATTTGTTATATTAGCCCATGCATTTCCCCGAGGTTTTACTGGTCTAAAAGCGAGAATAAGACTGATGAAGATTGAGTATGACTCATGTCAGAAGTAAGTGTTTAAGGGCTTGTTTGGCATCGTTCTCGTGTTGTTCCCAATTTTGTGCTCGGATTAGGTTTTGCTGAGATCAGGTTGTCCCGAGTCTATACTCTACGGAACTTTTTTGGCATCATTACATCAAATTACTCTACTAAAAATATATCGTACGGAACATGTTTGGTAACATTATAAAAGTTTTGTTCCAAGGAGCACGTATAGGATTTACAATGTGGGATCCCACCTTTTATTGTTTGCAGTACTATTATTATCATATATGGGACCCACCTATAGAAGTTTCAACGTCAGTCCATACCATATTTCCATCCAAACATAAAAACAAAAGAGAGAGAGATTAGGGCAACTTATAGAGTAGGAATCATAATTTTTTTTCATAAAAATACTCAAGAACAGATCATTCAACCGATTTATTTGGCATACTTGCAGCATTAAAATCTACAAACTCAAGCAGGCAATATCTCTAAAACATCATTCACAAATGCACACAAAAAAAATCACTGGAGTACGCCAAAAAATTGGGAAATGAAGAGATCTACATGAGATGAGCTGAAAACAGAGAAGAAAACACAAAAACATGCAAAGAGCAGTGCAGATCATGAAAAGAAAAATGTGCTCTACATCATCAGAACCGTCTAAACCCTAAATCGGCCAATAAATATTTTTTCTCATGTGTACAAATTTAGAGAAAAATAATTGAGACAAAACCAACATAGAAGTTTAAGGCAATAAATCGGGCATTATGTAATGAAGTTAAGGGTCTCAACTGCATTTCCACTTTATACCCTTCGCTACTTATCTCTTAATCACATTGTCATGGACCAGTCCAAACAAGAGCAAAGCCTAGCCAAAACAGAGCCCGAGACATACCCTAATATTTGCCCACAAAAGGACCAAAGCCATCCCTGTATCAAGTGTAATGGTAGAAATGGTGCATGTCCCTTATGGGAAACACAGGTTTGTCCCTATAATTTTCTATCTGCTTCCAGGCCCCACCATTATTATTCACCAATGGGCAGGTGGTGCTGTGTTTCCCACGCAATGAGTGACCCCCACCATTGTTTCCCAATGATGGGAAGGACCAACTGTTAGTGGCAATGTCCTAAGACAAGTTAGTTCTCCAAATCCATAAACCTTTTTTTAGGAGTAATTTAATTAATCTACATGATGAATATGTCTAAGGCCAATCATTTTCTTCACGTTCTTTGTCAACTTCCTTAGACTATTAGTGTTTTCAAGCTGTGTAGGTTGGATATGGTCTCAGGTAGTTAATCTAATCCAGATATGTGAAACATCAAGGTATCTAAGATGTCTCAACTTGTCTATTGAGTTCGGAGTGTACCTTAAATCCAATACCCTTAAATACTTCAAGTTTAGGCAAATATTAATATCAACAAAATGAGGCAGACGAAATATTGAACCAGTTTCTTACATTTCTTCAATGCCAACAAATCTTTCTGTTCCCTGGCCCATTCATGATTCTGTTCTCTGGATGGATTAATGAATGGAACAGTAAACGGAATTCGGTTGTGTTGGTGCTAAGCATAACTCGCCATGGTAGTGTGTGTGTGTTTGTGTGTGTGTGTGTGTTTTTTTGTTTTTTTGTTTTTTTTTTGTGTGTTCTACCTAAGGGGCTGGGACCCCGACAGACTCGCACACGTTAAGAGTGAAACTCGCACATGTAAGGAGAGAGAATATGCACATATAGGAAATGAGAATTTGCAGATGCAAGCAAGGAGTGTGAGAAAACTAGGATCGATCCCGGGTCATCCGGGTGAGAGGCAGGGTTGCCAATCAACCTAGCAATCCCTCGGTCTCAAAATATAAGTGTTGTAAGGGATTATGATGGCAATGCATCGGTTTAAGGTTGGTTCATGTTAAGTTGAGCACGATAAGTAATACATAAAGGCTCAACCCAAGATTTACCAAATTATTGATTGGACTGAAAATGTTGAATGTTCAAAATGGTCAACTAGAACGCTGAAATGCCAATTTACAGAATTCTCCTCAATCAAACAAGTCATTTGGAATTCCAGGGAGAGCAAGTCTAGCGTTGTCAGCCATCTTAGATAAGAAAGAATTCCAATCAGGAATGTTTGCAACTAAACAAGCCCTAAATCATTTTTGACCTTTCCTCATATTTTATGTTCTCAAGTTTTATTCTACTAGGAGTTTATCCTACCAAAGATTGATGATAAGATTAATAGCATAATTCAAGGGAAGGGTGTTGATTGGCCACTTGCATTTTCAATCGATAGGCCCCACGGTGAAGCTTCCACTCCTTTCACTCGGGATCCATTGAGAGACACAGTTAAGAGGATATGGAACACCTAAACTCGCCCATCAAGTCTAAATTTTGAACTAAAGAGGTTAAGCTGACAAGCCGTGTCTGTTAGGCTATGGTTTTGATATGACAATAGCTTAGATTAGATAAGCATGCTTATTGGCATTCATTGGCTAATCTATTGCTTCCAGGATTTTCATTAAGTAGATTTTAGCGCCCTGCAACTTTGCTAAAGGTTACAATGCAGTTATCACATTGGAATGTGGATGCATTATCAGATTGACATTTGGCAACTTTGTAATTCAAAGCCAAACAAATCTATGCAAGTCACGTTACACAGTAGAAACCACATGGCAGTACTTTTCATAATCAATAATATCATCATCATCATCAACAACAACAATGAAAAAGAGTCATCTCATTATTATTGCAAAGTAGTTCTATAATGAAAAATAACAATGAAAGAAAAAAGTTTAAGTAGTCGAGTAGCTACTTGCATTTCTGAATTAAAAACAGCCCTCCCATTTGAATTGGTTGTTTGCATCTGTGCTCCACATGAGAACATACAGAAATGAATATTCACACTCCCACTCCCAGAAATGTTAAAAGTGCTTTTGTTTACTGATAGGTCAGAATATATTAACTTCTCTCAAAAGAGGACGGGTAAATCCTCATACAAAAGAAGAGCTTTTTTGTTGGTTTTGGAAAGCTAACTTCAAGACTAATATGAATGATCTGATCATCAGAATACCAAACTACTAAGGATTACCCATGGCATGATTTCTTAGGATATGAATTTTCCACAAATATGTCATCTCATTAGCACTGTCCATGACTAAATCATGGGCCCCACTTGAAGATACTCAAGTCGTGAGAAATACATCCATGGTCACAAGCTTCAAACAAAGTGAATAAGAATAAAACAAATATCACAACCAAGATCCACACAGTACAACTACAGCACTCATAGTTTAAACAAGGTGAAAAAAACCACTCATAAAACACAACCATAAGTTCGAACAACACCGCGGAGGGTTTTTCTTTGGCACCCAGTCAAGGGGAATGGGACCAATGAGAGACCCCACCCAGGGGAGATAACGCCCGCCCATGCAAGGAGAGACACCTTCTCAAGCAAGGAGAGAACCCAGGAGCAAACCCCGGCAAAAAGAACACCATGAAGGAAGTTGAATTGCCCACACCAATGAATAGTTGCAAATAACCCTACCATTTATCAGACTCCCAACATTAATCCACACCTGCAAAGAGAAGAATCATTAGTTCTCATAAATTTTGCAAACTCAAACTTGTAGCTTGCCAACTATAGATCAAGCCAAGGAGTGGAAGTCAAGTAATCTTTTATTTAAACTGTAAATATATGGATATAGACAAACTGGGATTCATGCGACTCTGTCAAGCCACCCAAGCTACTCTGTTTAGTATTTGACATTTTAGTGTGGTGCTAATTAGGACCATGTTAAAATATTGGCAAAAAAATATGTATCATGAATTAAATATTGAAAATTTGATTCGCTAAATCATGGAATTGGCATGATACATGTATTGCATGAATGTGTACCTGTTGATATACCAGCTAGAAGATCACAATCATACTCTTTTGGAAAGACTTCTCGGACAATATTTATTGATTTGTTAAATCTTTTCATTAAATTTAGATCGATCCTTCCTACTTGGATCATGAAAGATCTTTGACTACTTGTTGTAGTTTCTCTATAAAACCAGGAGTTTCAATAGCCTCCCACTCATTATGGGCATGTTTGTTTGCACAAAATACAAAGGAATTGAATACATAGGAGCTCATGCCATAAGTGGTTAGCAATGAAAATCCAAGATGAATATACAAAAATGACCACCAAAGAACCCTCATTTAGTGGAAAGTGAACCAAGAGAATATGGCAAATGAATACACAACCATCGCTTTAGTAATTCAAGTCCTAGGAAAGGCAAGGTCCCGTTTTTATTGCTACCTTATATCCTTCGCCCCTCACCTCAAATACAAAGTCATTTTTTATATTTTTCTGGATCTATAAGTACAACCCTGCACAACGCGATATATGCTTCCATGTCACTTTTTATGCATGCAGCTCCCCTAGAAACTCACGGGAGACAAGGAGATGGTCAAGTGAGGATGTGCATTAGGGGTGGCTGATCCTATCCCTTTTGATTTTAGTTACTCAAACTTTGATGGCAAGTTTTCGAGATTGAGGTTAATTCAGGGCTACTGTGAGCACAAAGGGAGTAGGTGTCTGTGAAGTAGGATCGACAAAAGTAGGTTAATATGCATTAAGGAACAACTGATGCTGGTAGAAAGGGTCTTTTGAAGAGTTTTTCAATTATTGTAGATTTTTCTTTCCAACTATTACTTTAAAAACTCTTAACATGTTTGAGCCATGCCCACCCATTTTTTGTGCTTTGGAATAAAAATAACAAATATTTCTTCGTAAAAGGTTCCCTTTTCTCTTAGGGCATGTTTGTTTGCATTAGATACATAGGAATTGAAAACTCATGATCAAATGAGTCCCACCAAAGGATTATTAAAGAAGTGAAATGTAAACTATATGAGGTGAGGGGCATTCATGATGACCTCATTGTTGGTGAGTTATGATCAAATAAAAATTCGGAAAATATGTTATAATTAAATAAAAATTAAAAGAACACAAAAGACCAATAAAGAAAAGCATTTCATGAGGAAATTCAAAAAATAAGTTTAATCCTTACAAAATACTCCAACACTCGGTCTTGGGTGTTCGTTTCTGATAAGGGTTAATTAGCATGTTAAGTCATTTCATTGGATTTGTTAGTTGCCTCCTGATGGGTTGGTGAAGCAATCCGATCACTACAATAAAAAGGAGCCATCCCATCACCATCCTAAGTTATTATTATAACAAAGATTGAAACAATATAAGCCATCAAGTTAGTGTTTGATCATTTCATCACTGAGTACAACCCTCACAATTGAAAGGGTTATTAGCATAAGTGTTCCATATGAGAACATACAAAACCATATATCTGTACTCCCACTCCAAGAACTATTAAGGGAAGAACTTTTGGCTTGTTTTGAAAAGCTGACTTAAAGACCAATGGCTATGATTTCATCATCAAAATAATAGTTAAAACGTCAATAAGGTTCACTCATGGGGTTTTTTTAGGATATGGTTTTTACACAAGTATGTTATACAATCCATGATTTTTCCACAAGGATCTGATCATCATTCGTACTATCCATGGCTAAATCAGGGCCCCCAATAGATTGTATTCAAGTCATGAGGATTACATCCTTAATATAGTTTCCGAACATTAAAAAACAAAACTAAACAAAGTGTCAAACAAGTGAATAGAAAGAAAATGGAGATCATAAATAAGATCGACACAACACATACAACCACAGTGTTCAAACTAGTTCAACCAAAGCAGGGAAAACCCATCCCAAAGAGGAGCACAATCATAAATTCAAGAAACACCATGCAGGAAGTTGAAATGACCCAATACCATTAAGGAGTTTCCAAGATCGCTACAACTCTTTATCAGACTCCAACAATCCACACCTGTAATGAGAAGAACCGTAAGTACTGAGTTTTATAAAGAACTCAAAACTTATAACTTGCCAACTAAAGACCTATACAACGAGTGGGGAGTCAATTAAAATTATAAATATATATAATATAAATCGGGACTCTGTCAACAAATAAGCTAACTGCTAAGTGTTCCTATGGACGTAGGGTGAAGTTCAAGATACGTTTAATTCTTTATTAAACTTCACATGCCACAATTCTCCAATAAAGAAAAGCATGGTAAGCAAGATGCAAATTAAAAAGATTAAATTAGGTGGAAAGAAGTGGATTACCATGCATTTCATTACAATTAATGGCCACAAGATCAAAATCGAATTGATTGAAAACACACCTGAAGAGATGAATACCCAAAGTGAGGCCGACAAGATAATTGCTACACACAAATAGTGTATTTTATTTATCTTTGATTCTAATTCAAATTTAAAAAATTCAACAGATGCGTTAAACTGCTTGTCCTTTGCAGTGCATTGGATTTTCTTGAATATGCTCTAGTCATAAGGATAACATCCTTGATCAATCTAATTTTCTCACATACAAAAGATCCAGATAGAAAATTGAATAAGTGTCAAATATGTGAACGATACCTAAACAAAGATCACTAGCCAGATCCACACAGTACATATAACCACAACAGTTAAATCAGTTTATCCAAAAACAAAGACAACCCATCCCAAAAAACACAACCATAAACTCAAACACCACCACCTATCTTCTTTGTATCTCTATAATGTGTCGTTAGAAGCATGCAAAGGAGGTCAAGGGTTCAAGGATCGGTAAACACTCGTTTTCATTAGAAACTCAAACAACACCATAAAAGGAAGTAGAAATTATTCATACCAATAATGAGTTAATCACATCGCTACAATTCTTCATCAGACTCCAGCCATCGCTGCAAAGAAAAGAATTATAGATATTCAGCGATTTTATAATGAACTCAATCTTATAGCTTGTAAACTAAAGACCAAGGAAGGAGTAGGGATTCAAAGTAATCTTTCACTTAAAACTACCAATATATATATATATATATAAACTAGGATTCTTGGGAAACTTTGGCCTAAATCACTAGGTCATGGATTTGAGATGTGGCACCATCAAAGGGACTCTGTCAATCCACCAAAGTTATTGTACTTAGTCTTTTTATTTATTTATTATTATTATTATTATTTTGCTAGGTTGGACTACCAACCAAGATCGTTCCCTTGGCATGTGTTATATACCAAGGTGCCAACACCACACAACCATGAGTCACTTGGCATTGTGCACTGACTCTTTGACAAGTAATTTTAGTGCCAATGACCATGGGTTAAAAAACTGGCACACAATTCATATCTATATGTTTTTACTGGCCAAATTATGGAATCAGCAATACATGTATTGTATCTTTATTGGCCGATATACCTGCTAGAAAACCACAATCATTCTTAATTGGAAAGACAACTCAGATAATATTTCCAATATGGTGGTACATATCAACTTTTGACCCGTCTGACATGAGTCTGATACCAATACTTGAACCCATGTCAACTCAACTTCTACTCTTGATGAGTGAAGTCGACAAGGCAGAGACATGCCAACTTAGTGAGCTATGATCATATAAAAACTCAGAAAATGAAACAATAAAGGGACAATTACGAAAAAAAAAAAGCCTGGAATATTTGAAAAGACCAAAAAGAGTCCTGAAACAATGCTCGCACAGCTTCTCGTACAACTTTTTGTACCTGACTGCTTTTCGTACTACTTTTTTGTTGGCAAATTGGTTTCACACAACCTTTTTTGTGCACCCACACGTGCGCATGTATCTCGTGCACAAGCGCATGCACGACTTGTACATGGTGGTCATGGTACACATGCACGCACAACTTGTACAGGCACACGCGTGACTTTTATATGAGACGTACTCACACAAGTTAAGAAAAAAAAAAAAGGTGTGCGAAAAGCAATGCACCTACAAAAAAAATTGTAAGAAAAGCTGCTGCAAACAAAAAAGCAATGCAAGCACTGTTTTAGGATTATTTTTTGGTAATTGTTTCTATAATAATTAAATTAAAAGGGCATAAAGGAGATATAAAGAAAAATGTTCCATGATAAAATTCAAAATATAATTTTACTTGTTAAATACTTCAGCGAGTCATGTGACTCGGTTTGCTCCACCAAAGTGACTCAAGCCAAGACTTTTATGTTCTAGTCATAATAATTACTCAGCACAACTTGGCCAAGATTCATCTAAATTGGAAAACTATGATCACATAACACTACATATATACTACTAAGTTCAATAGTAAACACCACAAAGATATAACGAGAAAAAAAAAAAAAGGTTCTTCGGGTGAAGATCAAATACTAGTAGTTCTTCACTGACTTGAAATGCCACGATTCACCTATAAAGAAAATTGATGACAAATTGATCTTAGCTAGAAATATCGTAAAAAAAAAAATTGATTATAAGTTGCCATCAAAGTCTCAAGAGCTAAGGATCATTTGATTGGATTGATAATCAGGCCCCATTTAATAGACATTCTCACATCATCCATCTCCTTGTCTCCATTGATCATCATTCATCTAGGAGGGCCTCGTAAGAAGTGAAAAAGGCATTGATCACATTGTGCAGAGTTAAAGTTATATAAGGTCTACCTTCATTGATTAACCACATTAAAAACTACTGGTTCCATGCATCAAGGACATAGTTGCTGAATTATTTCTATTTTTTCTCTAAAAAAATACATTTTTTTTTACTTCTAATATATTTTACTTTACAAACATCAAAAAAATAATAATAATAAAATAAAATAATGATGTATGGTTATGATTAAGCACTTACATTACGCTGAATAAGAAAAATTTTTGTAGCTGAATATGCTGGAAAAATAAAATAAAAATTTATGCAAAACTTGTTGAGATTTACACAAATATGATTGGTTGAAAATAACAATCAGAATGATATACATACACAAAAGTTTTAGTAAGCATGATGACAAGTTGTAGGGGTCCACTAACTCAAGATAAAAAAAAAGGGGAGGAAGTTGAGTAAAGAGTAATAGTATCATGGCTCTAATGCAAGCAAGTAGGGCCATATGTGATCTTTGCCGAATAAAGGGTTTCGAATACTTTAAAAAAAAAAAAAAGCAACTGAAGATGAGGATGAACAAGAGAGAAAGTGGAGAAGGTGCATATCAAATGAAATTGTTGGAAGAATAAGATTCACTTGCCTGATTCCCCTCATGGGCATGTGATTTGTTTAGGAGAAGAAGAATAAGAAGATGCTGAATGAGGAGCAGGAGGCCAAAAGGAGCTTGTTGTCGTGTTTGTGGCATCCTTCCTATCTTCTTCGATAGATAAAACGATCCCTATCTTCTTCTTTCTTCTAGTCTTGGATCTACCCCGTCAATCCGGATGATTGGAACATGCGCTACCTTATGCCAGTCCTGGCCCTTAGGGAATTGCAGTTTTCTTTTTAAATCTGGGCATTCATCTATGAACAACTCAGAGAGATTTCCGAGGCGTTTCAAACCATTTGGCAAAGTCGTTATTCCTGGGCATCTCCCAATCACTATTGTTTTAAGCAGTGTTAGGTCTCCCATCGACTCTGGCAAAGAGCTGATACCAGGGCAATTTCTAATCATCAAATCAGTGAGTGACTCGAGGTTTTTCACGGACTCTGGCAAAGACCACATACCAGGGCAATCAGTAATAAGTAACCAAGTGAGTGATGTGAAACTTTCCATGGACCCTAGCAACCTCGTCATATCCGGACACCCTGAAATCTTCAATGACTTAATTGATTTGAGATTTTCCAATGAAACTAGAGAAGACCACAGCTTTGGACAGCCCTCAATTTGAAGTGAGGCGAGGTTTTCCAGCATATCAGCCGACATGGACTCTAAATTTTCACAGGACTTGATGGTCAATGACCTGAGAGAGGTCAACGCAATCCCATCTCCTGGAAGTGAGATTTGATTCTCACAGGAGTTTATTATTTTCAACACCCGCATAGAGTTTAGAGGAGGAGGAGATTGCTGCTGCTGCTGCAATTCAACCGGCAATGACATCACCAGATCATCACAACCTTCAATAATCAGTGTATTTAGAGCAAGGAGATTCTCCAACTGATTTAATAGGGAAATTAATTTTGGGCAATCGATAATTTCCAAGGTGTGTAGGCTGGTATGATTTGGCCCTAATTCTTCTGGCAAATGCTTGACCTCTGGTAACCCTTTGATAGATAGCTTAGAAAGCGAAGTGTAGTTGGCCGCCACCCACTCTAATAACATTTCATTGCTTTCAGATATACTTAAACTTATAGATGATGCACGAAGATGGGGCAACCGAGTCATCCTTGGGCATCCATAGACACAGAAATCGATGAAGGGACAGAGTACCACATGCTTAAACTTATAGATGATGCATGAATTCGATGCTTGAAGTGACAATCTCGCCAAATTAGGCATGTAGAAGAGGAGGACACGTTGTAGCGAATGGGATGTGGAAAACTCTATCTTGTCACAACTCACCCTGGACATGCGTAACATTTCAAGAGCTGGTAGAAGAAGCTGAGGCAAGCAAATCAATCTTGGGCAAGTATGGATGTCTAATTCACGAAGGGAACTGAAGATCATTTGACCGTCATCATCATCATCCTCTTCTTGGACTGACCATCTTTCCAAATTAGGCATATCAGAGAGGCTGAGTTCCGTCAGTGACTGGGATGCGGGTATCTCTATCATATCCCAACCCACTTTACCAATCCTGAGACTTGTAAGACTCGAGACATGATGAAGCCACGGAATACGTGTTAGTTTTGGACAACCATGAATCCTCAAAGTACGGAGGCCTTGTAAGATCACTTGCTTATCTCTTTCTCTTCCCTGCTCATCACCATCACCATCCTCTTGTTGAGATGACCATCCCTTCAAACCCAACATCTCATAGAGTTCAAGGTGTTTTAAACATGGAAATATATATTTGCTATTGTCGCTCCCATCAAACTCAACAATGTATTTTATAGCACTCATCCTCCAAAGTTGAAGCGATTCAAGGAAAGGTAGCCGCCAAAGAGGTGGCAGGTGCTCACATCTATAGCATTTCCACAGTTTTATATGAGTTAGATTTGTAAGCATCTTCATCCAATTTGGAAATTTCATACCCATGTATTTCTGAACAGCTAGCTTCTTTAGTCTTGAGTGGGGTTCAAGGTTCTCAATCACTTCTTCTGAATTTCCTGCTGTACCATCATCCCAGGATAACTGTAGAGAATGGAGGTGTTTCTTCGCTTTTAAATTTGCTTCAAGAGCACATTCACCATTTCTCACATGGTTAAGCCTTCTAATGCAGAAATCCCCGCAGAGCTTATTTAAACCCTTCAACTCTTCTATTCCAGGTCCACTCTCTTCACCAACAATAAAATCAGACAACGTTACAACACAAGTTAACTCACCAATCCCTTTTGGTAAGAGAATACCATCATCAAATTCAATATGTCTAAGGCTAATCATTCTCTTCATGTTCTTTGGAAACATCCTTATCTTAGTGCCCTCGATTCTCAATGTTTGCAAGCTATGTAAGTTGCATATGGTCTGAGGTAGTTTTGTAATACTTGTATATGAGATGTCAAGGTACCTAAGATGTTTCAACTTGTCTATTGAATTTGGCAAGTAGAAAATTGTTTTTTGGGGATTTAAATCCAACACCCTTAGGCACGTCAAACTAAGGCAAGCATTAAAATCAACAAAACGATTTCTACAAATTGACATTGAACGCAGTTTCTCACATTTCTTCAGTGCCTCCAAATTCTCTGGTTCCCTTGCCCATTTATCATCTTGCAATGTTAAGTGGCGAGTTTCTTTAGGAACAGTATCCATGGGAGCTTTCACAATAAAGCATTCTTTTTCTCCAACAAATCTGACAAGATCATGTATGAGATCATGCATCTTGTAATATTCCTCTTCGTCTTTGATATAATAAGGTTGCTTAGAATCCTGAAATAAGGACCTTTGCAACAATTCATTGAAATAACCTTCGGCTTTTTCTTCCAAGAGTTCATTTTCTTCTTCAGAATGGATGAAGCCTAGGGCTATCCATTGCTTGATTAGTTTATGTTTGACAAATAAACGCCCTTTGGGAATTACAGCACAGTAAGCAAAGCACTGCTTCAAAGATGGTGTCAAATGATCATAGCGCAATTGCAATACGGGTAAAATTTCTCCATCACTATCTTGTGGCTTCCAAAGATTACTACTATCTCTCACAGACTCCCACTCACTTACAGCTTCTTTAGAAGACATCAAGCCTCCTAAAGTTCTGATTGCCAGAGGAAGACCACGACACTTTTCTACCATTTCCTGTCCAATTGCTACACACATTGGAGGTGGGTTTGCCAGTTTCCGGAACAAATTCCAAGATTCCTCGTTCGAAAGTATTTCCAAACGAGGTCTTGGAACAGCATGCATGATTTTCGCAACTGCATCATGTCGAGTGGTTACTAATAGTTTGCTTCCATTAGCACCACATGTCAACAATGCTTTTAACCTGTACCATTCATTAGCCTTGTCATTCCAGACATCATCCAAAACAAGTAAATATCTCTTACCACTCAGCTCTTTTTGAAGACGATTCTGTAATAGATCCATGCTCAATTGGTCAGCTTTATCCTCAGTTGCAGATTGTAGAATCTCTTTCAGAAGCATTCTCACATCAAAATTCTCAGAGACATAGACCCACATCCTCAACTCCTTGAAATGATTCACCACTTGTTCATCATTATATACCAATTGAGCCAATGTGGTCTTACCCACTCCCCCCATGCCAACTATGGGAATGACAGAGAGGTCCTCTTTATTTTCTGATTCTGATTTGATTAACAAATCTATTAAATCTGCTTTCTCAGTGTCCCTCCCATAAACCTCCCATGCAATTTTTGAGCAAGTCTCTCTTGGTTTTGAGATGGGAGGCTGACTGTCTACAACTCCCACCTTGAAATGGAAAAGAGATCTCTCTTTGGCAATGTGCTCGAAATTCTTCCTCAGCTTTTGCATCTTATGTGCCATCTTGAAACGAAAGACAGGTGGGTAAAATAAATTGCCAACCTTTTTTCGCATGCCAGCAGCTCGATTCTCAACCTTTCTCCGCAGAGCTTCGATTCGGAACTCATCTAACACATCTTCCGCATCGTGAGCAGCATCTTTAATCTTTCCAAGCCAATTTTTTACAGTCCTTTCTTTAACTTGTCGCATTTCAGCATCTTGAAGCACGGCTTCAATCGTCTCCAGATAGCTCTGGAGCTTGTCTTTCTCCTTTCTAACACCCCACAACAACCAGAATTCATTTAGAACAAGGGACTTCAGGGTGTTCAACACTTCTTTCAGAACGGCAGAGGCAACTACTAATCCTGCCATACCCTCTTCTCTCACAACAACAAGAAGAAATTAAGATATCAAAGGAAAGGGAAGAAAATGGGAACACCAGAAGAATTGCGCAGAGTAAATGCAGATGGATGGATGCGTCTGCGTATGCTTCAACACGAAATCCACTTTACCAATCTATCAAAGGACCGGACTCCATTATTTTTCATGAAAGTTCCTGGGTGCTACACCTACACTTCACATTCAACATTGAAATAGTGAATGGGGCCACTCAATGAAAATTTGAACCTATCCTAATCAGTGCCTCCAACTTTGACTCAAATACAAGTCTTTGATATATAAGTTTGTAATAATTAAATTATTATTAATAAATGCTTAATCTCGTTAGTAGATCATCTCCTGTCAGGAGTAAAATCTATAATTGAAGAATTCTCTCCTCCAAGTAGGAGGATGAAGACCTCTCATCCAGACCCTCCATAATGTAGGACCCCATCTACCAAATTACATGAATGAAGTCAAGACTAACCTGGAATAAATTTAATAAGTCTTTTTCTTCTGTTTTTTCTTAATATCATCTTCCATCTATGGATGTCCCCCTTTGGGTCATTTATAATGATATTCCGAACATTTCGAGTGATATATTCTCCAATTTTAGTTTAATATGAGTGGAAATCATCTACAACATGGTTGATAATTTTATTGATACAATTTCTATTTTACTAATCAGATTTCTTAATCCCTAATGTGCTCAACTCCACCATCAGTTGACAATTGTCTTGATTGATTATGTATAAAATGTGTGAGTAAAAAATAAACGGAATCTAATGGTCCTACAAAATATAAATGTCATTAGATCATCCTAAATCCTTAAGTTATGGCCCTCAAGTTCAATGATTTTAGAATGCATCAGGGTTTTTTTTTTTTTTTTTTTTCCTTTCTCTAGTTTCAATCTAACAGTGAGTAATGGATGGATTAGTGTTGAATTTGGGTTTGTAGCAATTCAAGGTGGGGGCAGTTTGTGAGGGTGGTAATTTATTCATACACGGGCCGGTGACCAACAAACTATGCTTCAAATCAAAATATCTCTATATATGTAGAATCAGATCTATGAATTCACCAATTATATCAAATTACATATTCAAGAAGTTGCTATAGTGAATTCGCCGAATTCAAATTTCAAATTAAGCAAATTTTAAAACGAATTAAATGGGGCTACCCCCATTAAACTTTCGAATTGGGTCAAGTGTATCAACTGCGAACTCAAATTCAAGTAGATTGAACCCCAAATTATGTAACTATGAACTTCAGTGAGGCTCTTAAATCCACAGCAAAAGAGTACAGATCTTGACTTTGCTCCAAGTTTAGGATTACAGCTTACATATGGATTCGTGGGAGGCAAGCAGGAGTTGAAGGTGCAATTTTCTGCCAATAAAAAAGGAGTTTCATTCTGTCTAATGTTTTTTTAAGAAATTGAAGATGTGAAAATTATCACTGTGGCGCTTTAACTTTAACCAGCAAGGGAGACTTTAATTTGTGATTCCACATGAGAAAATGGGAATGCAGTACCTGTAACTTTCGAAAAGGTCCCAGACAACAGTCTAGTAGTCGCAGTCATAATAAGGTGCGGGCTAATGCCGACCAGTACCAAGTCTTTTTTTAATGGCTCTTCACCTGCTGCCCATCTAATGCCAAGTCTTTTTTTAATGGGTCTTCACCTGCTGGTTGCTACCAAATCTATTTTATTGGGTCTTCATCTTATAGCAATGAGAGCCAAAGCTTTTTAATTGGGTATTCACATGCTGCGCGTCCCAGGTCGGTCGAATCTTCTATTTTTTTATTGGGTCTCCACTCTACACTGTGCATCTATTGTCCATCCCAAGTCTTTTTCTATTGGGTCACTATCCAGCCCAGCTGTTGCAGGAATTTTTTAATTGGGTCTTCCATTTATCAAGACCCTAGGCATGTCCAACGGGCTGTGCGGGCATTTTTCCTTGGCACGGCACGGCCCGGTGCGCCCCGCGATAGAGCCTAGGCATGTTCAACCGGATGTGCCGGGCGTGCTCCGCGTCTCTTTTATTTTTTTTCCATTATTTATTATTTATTTTTTTATATTAAAATTAAAATTTTAAATAAAAGTACAAAAATGATAAAGATATTTAAGTGGTTCAGTCAAACTTGGCCTACTCCGCTGAGAATAGAATCATTTGGATCTTAACTTCTTGAAGGTTTGTAAATAGGATTACCTTCAAAAGCTTATAATCTTTTTAGAGAATAAAAATAAAAAAGAATAAAAAAAAACCTTGTATATTTACAAATTACAATGAAGGAAAAGTAAAATATCAAATGTATAGTCTACTAAAGTATTTTGTTGGATCATAATCTTCCATTGCTGCTAACTCTTGCTTTCTCTTATTTGCCAAATACCAGTCTCGTAGGCAAATACAGTACTCCACCGTTTCTTCAGTTAAATTTGTTCTTCTGTCATCCATCACACGTCCACATGCACTAAAAGCATGTTTGGAACAGTCAATAGATCACGAGCATGGCGGCCAACACCGGATAAATATTTTCTTGTTGCTTCCACCAGGCTAAAATGTCAAAACTAGATGCATCATGCACTCTTATTGCACAGATGTCAAGATATGAGGATACCTCCGTTACTTTGTTACTTGAGCTTGAGCTTGAGCTGGATGCTATGCCCACGAATAGAAAAAAATACTACACATCCCACACGGCTTCACCTATCTGTTGGACTTGTGAAGGGGTCCAACTATAAATATTTACTCGTTTGGCACACGGTTAAAACTTATTTATTTGTTTTATCTGACTGGTCAGATAGGTTTGAATGGAAAGAGGTTAATGAATGATATGGAAATAGACAGTTACTGTTTGAATGATCCGTCCCTTTTTACCCCATTTGGGGCATGTTGTGACACATGTTCTTGTGTGTGAGGCTTTTATTTTTCATTTCATGCATCTTCTGTCAAATGATTGTTGATGCTTTGTAATTAATGTCTTTGATTATTTTTATGGTAAGCAAAGAAACAAAGCACAATATGATTACGACAGCCTCTTGCTAGAAATTCTATTAAACATGCTATTCTTAATTCTTTTTTGTTCAAGCGCACTGTGAGTTAAGGAACTATGCGAGTAGCATGCTCTAGTTTCATATACCTGCACGTAATTTCATTCTGGCATTGAGCTCTGCAGGGTATACTGGTTTTGGTCTTACATTGATGCTCTGATCTCTATGTTCTTATTGGAAGGAATACCAGCAGTCTCTGATCATTTGCTTATAGGTTAGAAATGCTGCCAAAATGAGTTATGCTCTCAGCATACTGGGCTCTGTAAAATCTCTTGGATATATTTTCTACAATTTATTGGGCCCGTTCATTTTACTAGAATTCCAGGAATTCTTGTATGGGAAATTCCTGAATTCCTAGACAAGGTAGAATTCCTAAGTCTTCCTCCTTGTCAAGAAACAAAGGATTTGGAAATGCCAAGACATCATGTCTCAAAAACCCCAACTATTAGAATTCTAATAAGAAATTCTATTAAAGAAACAGCCCTGTTTGGTTGTTCCAAAACAGAGCCACATGTAGCTCGGTTTGGGCATAAATGATGGTCAGGATTTACCCAGATATAGCAATTGCTCTACTGTTTGTCATTACTGGTGACCGAGTGGGCATATGCTTCTCTTATTGTAACTCTTGTTTCTGTCTAAGATGAGGATTCCATGCCTGCAAACCCACGGGGTCTGTGTTTTCTCACATGGGATTTGTATATGGATTTTACACAACGCTGGTGAAATTTACACATGCAACACAGACGATGTTGTACCGACGCTGGTGCTTTTTTTTCTTTTTTTTTCCTTCAGCTTAGAGAGGTGTAACAATACTTTTCAGGTGCATGAACTTTCCATATCAAAATGGCCTCCTTTACCCACTATTTTCCTTTTCCACCTTGTTTATGGGCAAATAAAATGTGACCATCCCTAAATGTTACACTTGTAAATGGGAAAAAATAGGCCCCAATTAGATTCATATTGCTGCTCTATCATGGAAAATTTGAGTTTGGATCACTAGGGATCTTTACTCATGAGAATTTCCCGAGGCTGCTCAATAATCATTCAAAATAAAAGGCCCATCTTTATGATTTCTCAAATGAATTTCACTCCAATATCACCTGGGCTCAGCGGCACTAGTCTCTATAAAACATTTAATTTTTTTTGTTATAATATTTTATTCATTTGTTTGAAAATGATTATTCTAACAGTGGGCCTAACTTCAATTTGACTAAGTTGCTATACTTAATTTGAGTCCTACTTTTGGGAGCCTTGTGGGCATTTGGTTGGAGGAATTTCGTGTTGGGAATTTCATTTGGAATTTCACGTTGGATTGCAATAATTTAAAAAAAAAATAGTCTTTTAGAAATTTTGAATTCCAACATTCTAGCATTCTAAATGCTAAGACGTAGTGAAGGATGGACATGACAGGAGAACATTTTTTGGAGAATTCAGAGTTCTGCACCATTAGAAACTCTCTGAATTCCAGCAACCAAATAGGATCCTGATTCAACATTTGTCTGTATTTTTGGATGTGTAGGATGTTTTGCCACTAGTTAGATAGTTGGAATTCCCTCCCATTATATTTTGTAGTAATCAACATCAGCAATGAATTCAAACACTGATTAGTGGCAGAAATTGGAAATAAATATTTTTTTTTCTTCACAATCCATTCCCTCGGAAACCAGAATCATCCCAATCAACGAACATTTGTTGAATTATGCCTCAGCAGCTGCAAGAGCAACTTCAGGAAGCTGCAGTGTTACTGAAGGATGCTGATCTGGCAGTACCAAGTGGCTGCACATGTGGAATTGAGGCTGCAGTGAGGAGAACGTGTGTAAGAAGTGGTGCTGAACATGTTTGAGGGCTGCAAGATAGTTTAAGCAGCACGTATTTGTTTTTACCAAGTCTTTAGGAGTTAGTTTCTCATTTTCAGTTAGTAAATGCATGTAGCTGTTAAAGGCAGCAAATTAGGAGTTTGTTAGTCATGGAAACAAACGTGTCTTGCTACATCTCTGAAATTCTGTTATTTAAGCATCTGATTATTCAATGAAATGTAGACAATTTCAGCAACATTTGCTACTGTTCTTGTTTTTTCTCCTTTGTTGTTTGCTTATTCATTGCAAGCAAAACTAACTATTCCAACAGATTGGTATCAGAGCCCTCTTCTTAAAGGGACTTGTGAAGAGAACTGGGTGAACCCCACCAAAAAAGACTATACATCATGCTCCAATCCATTAAACAAATGGATTCTGAAACACCATTCACAGCACTAGCGCCACCTGTGTTCAATGGTGACAATTATCATGTCTGGGCAGTCAGAATGGAGGCACACCTAGAGGCAAATGATCTCTGGGAAGCTGTTGAGGAAGACTACGAAGTTCTTCCATTAACAGACAATCCAACCATGGCTCAGATCAGAAATCACAAGGAAAGGAAAGGAAGAAAGTCAAAGGCAAGAGCTTCTTTGTTTGCTGCTGTCTCACCAGAAATTTTCACCAGAATTATGACCATGAAATCAGCATTTGAAATCTGGAATTTTCTCAAGAATGAATATGAAGGAGATGAGAGGATCAAGGGAATGCAAGTGCTGAACTTAGTCAAAGAATTTGAGATGCAAAAAATGAAGGAGTCAGAAACAATCAGAGAGTATGCTGATAAACTTCTAAGCATTGTCAACAAGGTAAGATTGCTTGGTTCCGAGTTTTCTGATTCAAGAATAGTTCAGAAAATACTAGTTACAATCCCTGAAAGATTTGAGGCCACTATTACTTCCTTGGAAAATGCTAAAGATCTGTCAAAAATTAGCTTGGCAGAACTTCTAAATGCTTTGCAGGCCCAGGAACAAAGAAGATTAATGAGGAGTGAAGGTTCTGTGGAGGGAGCATTGCAAGCTAAATTGCAGATCAACCAAGGAGAGAAAAACATTGGCACACCAGAAGCAGCTGCTAACACCAGTAATAATGGAGATCAAACAAAAAAAGGATGAGGTTTTTGTCTGTCAGAGAAAGTATGCTAAGGAGATCATGGAAAAATTCCGCATGGAGGAATGCAAGAGCATGAGCACTCCAATGTGCCAAAAGGAAAAGCTATGCAAGGATGATGGAGCTGAAAGAGTGGACGAAACACTCTATAGAAGTCTGATTGGTTGTCTAATGTACCTCACAGCAACAAGGCCAGATATCTTGCATGCTGTGAGTGTGCTATCAAGGTTTATGAATTGTGCAACAGAAGTTCACCTTACGGCAGCAAAAAGAGTGGTGAGGTATGTCAAGGGGACTTTGAATTTTGGAATCAAGTTCAGTACAAGTCAGAGTTGCAAGATGCAGGGTTACTCTAATAGTGATTGGGCAGGGTCTCCAGATGATATGAAAAGCACCTCAGGCTACTGTTTTAGTTTTGGATCAGGCATATTTTCATGGTGTTCTAAGAAGCAAGAAATTGTGGCACAATCAACAGCTGAAGCAGAATTTATTGCAGCTACAGCAGCAGTAAATCAAGCCTTATGGCTAAGGAAAATATTGTTTGATTTGGATTTGGAGCAAGCATCAAGCACTGCGGTGATGGTGGACAATCAAGCTGCAATAGTTATCTCTAACAATCCTGTCTTCCATGGAAAAACAAAACATTTCAACATTAAATTGTTTTTCCTTAGAGAAGTGAAGAAGGATGGTGCGATAGAATTGAAACACTGCAAGACTGATGATCAGCTTGCTGACATCTTTACAAAGGCTCTTCCAAGAAGCAGATTTGAGTTTCTAAGAGAGAAGCTCGGAATCTGCAGCTACTGAAGCAAGGAGGAGTGTTGAATTATGCCTCAGCAGCTGCAAGAGCAACTTCAGGAAGCTGCAGTGTTACTGAAGGATGCTGATCTGGCATTACCAAGTGGCTGCACATGTGGAATTGAGGCTGCAGTGAGGAGAACGTGTGTAAGAAGTGGTACTGAACATGTTTGAGGGCTGCAAGATAGTTTAAGCAGCACGTATTTGTTTTTACCAAGTCTTTAGGAGTTAGTTTCTCATTTTCAGTTAGTAAATGCATGTAGCTGTTAAAGGCAGCAAATTAGGAGTTTGTTAGTCATGGAAACAAACGTGTCTTGCTACATCTCTGAAATTCTGTTATTTAAGCATCTGATTATTCAATGAAATGTAGACAATTTCAGCAACATTTGCTACTGTTCTTGTTTTTTCTCCTTTGTTGTTTGCTTATTCATTGCAAGCAAAACTAACTATTCCAACAACATTCCTATTTTGAAGAAGAGAATTGTCATTTAAAATCTTGATTCAAGCTGTCCGCTGCTTCTCTCAGTCATGTATTGGCTAACAACCCTTGAGTTAAATGATTCCATGAAATGAATCTCTACTAAGAAGATGATAATTTTTTTATGAGTGCTGCTACCTGCACACTCCATTTTGCTCAACATACACTGCAAAGAGATTGTGACTAAAATACCCACTTGCAAAATGACCAAAACGTATGAACTGCACTCCTCCCACACTACTGAATACACACTGCGTTTTCCCTCCAAACGAAAATGTTGGAAATGTTGTCATCCGGGTTGTCGTCACTGTATTCCATCCTCTTCAGTTTGCACGAGTAATGAAGTGAAGGTTTCTATCATCTTCCTACATTTAACGCTCTGTACTTGGCACCCAACGTTCATCTTCTCTCTTCTCTCTCGGTTTAAAGCCTCACAGCATTGGCTGCAACTCATTATCGATTGCATTCAAAGTTGAAACTTGGTTTGCGAGCATTCTTGATCAATGGACGAGCGAAAGGACAAGCATCCACTCACTCCCGATCATTCTAGCAGCGTCTAGGTAAGCATATTCATCGAGAGTTGGATTAATGGTGGAGACGAACCGTTCGGCCCTGCATGTCCGACCGAAGGGCCTATTGTCGGCCATGCAGGGCCGAGTACATGCCCTTCGGTCGGACCTGAATGGCCGAGAATATGCCCTAAGTTCGGTACTGTAGGGCCGAACATGTCCCATTTTCGCGGCCATGTATGGCCGAACAGAGGCAATTTTCGCGGCCATACATGGCCGAACAAGCTGCCATCTTACCACAGCCGTGTAATTTTGTCATGTAGATTATTCTAACAAAATTGGTTCCATCGCAGTTTCATGCGCCTACTGAGTGCAGCAAGGTTGGGTCGGAATGTGTGGTCGACTATAGTAATGAGTTTATCACTGAAGAGGTAATTAATTGAGATGAATCATTTGATGGAAAAATTGATGTAGTCACTTGTTTCAATATAATTTTATTTTGTAGAATGTGCAGATATTCACAAGCCGAGAAGCCTTAATTAATTGGGCTCGTGAGGTTGGGAGGAGAAATGGTTTCATTATTGTGATTAAGACATCAGCAGCGCCCAACAGGAGGAATAAAAAACCAAGGCTGACCCTTGGGTGTGAGAGAAGTGGGTCTTATAGAGACACGAGGATAACTAAAGATGGGACCGTTGGGAAGAGATTGAAACAGACTGGTTCAAAAAAATGTGGATGCCCATTTACGTTACAAGGCAAAGTGGTTGGCTCAAATGAGGAATGGATGTTGCATGTAGTGTGTGGTGTGCATAATCATCCTGCTGCAGACTTTCTAGAAGGGCACTCATTTGCAGGGAGATTAACAAAGGAGGAAACTTCATTGCTAGTAGACATGTCCAAGAATATGGTTCGGCCAAAAGAGATCTTGGTGACACTAAAACGGAAAAATGAGTTAAATGTTAGTACAATGAAGACCATTTACAATGCACGTCAAAGGCATAAAGTTGCGGAGAGGGCTGGACGAAGTCAAATGCAGCATCTGTTGAAATTATTGGCGGATCATGGTTACATTGAGTGGCATAGGAATTGTCCTGCATCAGATACTGTCCTTGACTTGTTTTTCACACACCCTACCAGCTTAGACCTCTTGCGTGCATTTCCTCATGTGTTGATAATGTACTGCACCTACAAGACCAATCGGTACCGAATGCCCTTATTGGAGATTGTTGGGGGTACATCCACAGAGAAGACTTTTTCGGTATGCATTGTATATCTCCAGAATGAACGTGAAGACTGTTACTCATGGGCATTGGGTATTTTGCGCAAAGTTATTGGCGATGGTGTTCTTCCTAGCGTTATCGTCACTGACAGAGAGATGACTTTAATGAACGCCATATCTATTGTTTTTCCAGACGCCAAACATCTTTTATGCAGATGGCATATCAACAGAAATATTTTGGCTAAATGCAAGAAGTTGTTTGAGACGAAAGAAAAGTGGGACCGGTTTATAATGAGCTGGAACATGTTGGTCTCCTCATCCACAGAGGAGCATTACAATCTGCAATTCAGCTTGTTTGTCAAGGAGTTCATTACCTATCCGACGGCACTTCAGTATGTGAGGTCGTCTTGGTTAGATGCGTACAAGGACAGATTTGTGGCTGCATGGACGGATAAGGTCATGCATCTTGGGAACACGACTACAAACAGGGTGGAGAGTTCACATGCACAGCTGAAGCGGCAGCTTGGATCAAGCCAGGGGACTTTCGAAGACTCTTAGACAAAGATTCACAACTTATTGCTGCTGCAACATACAGATATAAAATCATCATTTGAAAAAAGTAAGACGGTTGTGCAACACAACTTTAGGCCTTCCGAATTCAAAGAACTTCGTGGGAATATTTCTATAAGTGCATTAGAGAAAATCTTAGCCGAGACGAAACGAGCCTCGTCAGTTTGTATCGATAGAGATGCTTGTGGCTGTGTACTTCGATGCACACATGGTCTACCTTGTGCTCATGAAATTGCAGAATACATAAGTGCTGGTCGCCCTATTCCTCTAGATTGCACGCATATGCATTGGCGCAAGCTTGACTTGTTATCTACTGCTTCTGTCAAGGACTCGTGTTTGAATTTGGATTCCATGCCAGAGATAGATTTAATTGTTGAACAGTTCAGGGGCTACGACTCGAGAAAGAAGTTACAAATCTTGGATAAGCTTAGGGAGCTTGCAAAGCCTGAGACGACCTCGCTTGCCGAGCCAGCTTCGAAGTCACAGTGTAAGGGGCGCCCAAAATTGAAATTACATAACTCCACTAAACGTGAGCCGTCTTCCTTTGAATATTTTGAATCAGCTCAAGACAGTTACTCTCCTGTCTTGAAGATGGAAGAGACCATTGTCAGTAGTGGGGCCTCTTTGGTGCCCGTGAAGAAGCATATACCTAAGCAAAAGGTCATTTGCACCCGATCGCTAAAGCCTGTTTCTTATATTAACACACTCCCAGCTGGTTTAAGGCCTTATATCCATCATGTAAAAGATGTCAAGGCGGATGACAATTGTGGCTTTAGAGCAATTGCAGGGTTGATGGGACTTGGTGAGGACTCATGGCAACAGGTACGAAAAGATCTTTCTAGAGAGTTGGTGACTCATGCCGAACACTACAGACAATTATATGGTTCACATCAAAGGGTTGATGAACTTCTCCATATCATATCATACGAAGAGGATTGCCCTCCACATGATCGGTGGATGACGATGCCGGACATGGGACATCTAATTGCCTCACACTATAACGTGGTTCTATACCATTTGTCAATGGAGCAATGTCTGACTTTTCTTCCTCTTCGATCTGTGCCTATTCCTCTAGCTGCTAGGTGGGAGATCGCAATCGGTTTTGTCAATCAAACCACTTTGTTCAGGTGATACCAAGTTCATTGCATAGTTTCTCCGATCTTATTTTGCTCTGAAATAACGTGACTAACTTGAACTCATTATCATATGTAGGTTTTCCTCTTACAAGGTCATCCGATTCCACCCATTGCTACTAACTGGAATCGTCACCATCACCCTTCTGCAGATGGATGGGATACGGCTTATCAATCTCGGATCCAACATTTCAGAGATATTATCAGTCCATCAGTTGCGACATGCGAAACAATTGATATAGAATGAATGTTATGTTTTATAAGGATGTATCAATGTTCCAATTTTTTTGAAAAACTCGGTGACATGAACCTTGTTGTAATTTTGCATCTGTTTCTTTTTATTTTAAATATAAGAATATTCTATATATCTTCATGGTGCATTGGGAAAGTATCTCCACAAACCATTTTTTAGGAAAATATTAATACTCAGCTTCTCCCATGTCCGTTCGGCCACACAGGGCCGAACAAATTTATATTGTTCGGCCCTATGTAGCCGAACCAACTTGAGTTGTTCGGCCTCACGGGGCCGAGCAAACACAATTTGTTCGGCATCACAGGGCCGAACATAACTGTAAGTGCGTCCAAACTTTCAATGTTTTCTTACAAAACTGTTTGTAACCTCTTTGTTTTTTAAATTCGGTCCTGTATAAAAAAGAGACTATCAAACATACTTCAAATCAATATGCAACGTTAAAAAATCATATCCATAAATAGGCCATGGAAAAAATATGTACAATCCTTTGTTACACATCATATTACTTACAAAACTGTTTGTAACATCTTTGTTACACAAAAAAAATTACAATCTTTCAATGTTTTCCAACAAGAACAATTATATGGAAACAAAAAAGAAGTTCAAATGCTTAGTCCACATCCTATCCCCCACGTCTCCCCCTGCGGCTGTAAGTGCGTGTCTCGCTCCGTGGCGGTCGATGAACAAGATCTGCCGGATCGGCTCCATCCAGTACCTTGTTTACGTCCTCAAGGGCCACGTACAAGGCATCGGGATCTCGGATACTCAGACTATGCCCTCTCCTTAGAATCGGCTGAATAATACTTTGGGCATTCACGATGCGCTGCCACATTGATCACATAAAGCACAAATTAGTAAGTTTGTTCAGTTGGTTATACTTAATAAAATAGTTAAGTTACCAGGCATCTTACCAATCGTGGGTCAATAGAAGAGCTACCCTGAGAATCCTGATTACGCGGATTAAACGTGGAGCGATGTTCAGGGTTTTGAATAATAGGGTGGGACACTCGGCGGAACCATTCCATATAATTGGGTGCACAGTCCCATGGGTGCGCCACAGGTGCACCGCGCTCCATCGGAGACAGGATGTGGTTATGCCATCTCTCCCATATTTGATCCAAGTAATTGTAGGCGATCCGATATTGATTTGCGGTGGGACCCCTAGTGGCGCTGTGGAGCTAGTGGAGTGGGGGGAATGCGTTGAACCCTACCAAATTGCCTAAGCACCCGATCAGGATGATATGATTCAACGATGTCCATGCACTTAAGACAGCCAGTATAAAACGCAACCTCGTTAAAGGGGTGATCTGCCCTATGCTCTCGATAGGGGTCCCACACCACCTGCAACATTAGTCAGCAAAACCATTAGTTAAAGTATACGATACTATTTTCGGAAAACGTAATGCATTTATAACATATAAAAGACATTACCTCATGGGCACCAAGGTCATCAAGTGCATCTCGTAATGACTGCAGGTTGGACATTTGGTCCCCAAACTTTCTTCTTGGCACCCAACGATGCACCCGCGGTAAATCTTCTATGTATGCGCGGTTTTGGTGAGGCCTACATATGGGGAAATGCTCGTAAATCCATGCCTCTAGTAGAGTCAAATGTCCTGCAATCTGCCTGACTCCATTACGAGTAGCAAACCCTAACTGTCGGTATAAATGCGCAAGTGCAGCAGCTCCCCAAGCATACGTGCGTGCCTCATCAAAGTTCATCAGCAGCCTCAAATAAGGCACTGGGACCCTCGTGCCAGTCTTGTCTGTGAAGAGTGTACAGCCCAAGATATATAGTAGATATGCTCTAGCTGCACACCTAATGCGATCTTCTGGATCCGCATCAGTCACGTCTCCATATAGGTCCCTCAGCCACTCCAATCTAACCGAAGAGCCCCGCACACCTACTAACTCTTCGTGTGCCTGCTGGGATGTGACCCCGAGACATGCTCTACAAGTGTCTTTGATCGCTCAAAAGACAGCTGCTCAACTGATACGGATCTCCCAGTGACCGGGATCCCTAAAATGGTGCCGACGTCATCAAGTGTAATCGTCATTTCACCGAAAGGCATGTGAAATGTGTTAGTCTCAGGCTGCCATCTTTCCACAAAGGCTGACACCATGTTCTTGTTGATGGAACGATAAGACGTCGCCACCAATGGAGCCAGCCCTGAACGGCCAATGAGACGTGCAAAAATGGTATTTTGCCTTCCTTCTGAATTCCATACCCAATCACAGATTTTTTGGCCATGGCTTATGCATTTGAGTGGCGGTCTCTCCTGCAAAACGAAATAAAACATAAATTAGCAAAGGTAATAAATATTTAAAACCTATTCAACAAGAATATTCACAAACCTGCTGCTGCCAAATACTTGCAGCAATATGAGTCCGAAAACTAGGCAGTAGGCTCAAACTTGTAGGGCCCCCGGGAATCTCTCCAGTCCTATGAGCAACAGGGGGGCGTTGTGCACGTACTTCTGGCTGTTCGGGCTCAACTTGGGGTTCGGGCTTAACTTGGGGTTCGGGCTTAACTTCAACCGCTTCTTCGTCACTCTCGGAGGAAGAAGCCACCACCCTCTGACGTAGTCTCCGGTTCGACGCTGTCGGTCGAATCCTAGAGGTACTCGGCCTATCCATATATCTTAAAAAAAAATAAACATCAGTACATAGATTACCACTGAGTCACAGTCCGTTCGGCCCTGAGTATCCGTGTGGTTATTGAGTTGTCGGCGTTACAATGCCGAGCAAATGTATTTTGCTCGGACCCACACTGCCGAGCACATGTATTTTGCTCGGACCTACATTGCCGAGCATATTATGTTTCCACGGCTCGTGAAGTCCGAACGTTCCGTGTTCGTTCGGATGCACAGAGCCGAACGGACTCATCGTCTGCAACTATCCCAGTGGCTGGACGAGGGAGACAATGGCGCAAGAGGGGGGGGGGGGGGGAAATATGAAAATTCCAAATATTTGATCTTAAAATACGAATACAATCATTTCTAAACAAGCAAAAGGCATCAAAATCACTCACATAGGTTGGAAAGTGACGATTCACAGTAATGTGTGCACTTGTAAGAAGAAGGCGATGGCCCAGGCGGTTGGAAATCCTATGTTCACGTGGAGGAGAAGGTTGGGGAGCTTTTTGATATCGCCTTGGACGTGGAGGCTGCAGTGAAACGACAGTTCAGACAGTGAAATGGGAGGGAAGACGACAGCGTGCAGGGAGAAAACCTCTATGAGAAAGCATGGGCATTTTTGGGAACGTGCAGAGTGCAGGGAGAAAAACGTTTAATTTTCTTCACTGTGTATAGAGTTGCACAGTGTGGAGATCAAAATGGAGTGTGCAGGTAGCAGCTCTCTTTTTTTATTTTTGAATGGCTACTAAGAAGATGATAATTTGATCACCATTTTCCATCATCATCATTCCATGTCCTTGAATATGAATTCGATGGAACTGAATTAGAAACTAGTTGAAACATTGGAAGGGACTCCAACTAGTCCCCATTCAATCCCAACACATCTCCATGAATTTGCAATAGTTTCCATTCATTACTGAACCAATGAATTTGTGCAGAATTTCGACGTGAAGTCTGCTCTATTTAAAAAATAAATAAATAAACTTTAAGCCCTTAAATTAAGGGTCAGATCATTTAATCACTGATATTGGGATCACCATTTATTCACATCCAAATCTATTCTTGCTTTCCCTCATCCAGATGGGAGTACCCACATGAGGTTAGAGGCACGAGTTTCAGTATTGAAATCCAACCAAGAAAATTGTGTTGAGATTCTGTAACTACATGATTTTCAAGATACACAACTCGAACACATTTGGTAAATCCAAACATGGATATGATTTGAAATGGATCAACTAAGTGATGAATATCTTGTCCTTAGAAGCTGCATTTCCCACATTCAAGTAGTTGACATCAACAGCAACTTCTCCAAAATCCTCTGGACAAAACATAATGAAATTCGGTCAATTCCCCCATTTTATCAACATGAAAGATAGCTAAAATTGGTCTCTCAAAAATCATGCACAAGCTATATTAATTTCAGCTTTAGAGCCAACACATTCTTTTTTTCTTTTACTTTTTTTTTTTTCAATATTCTTTTCCCTTTCTTTGCACAACTCTCACCTGATAAGAACCAATTTCCTTTTGCGCAAAACGGAAGAAAAGGAAAAGCTCACCTAAAGTGATTTCCACTTTCATGGCGTCCCAATTGCATTGCTTATAGTGGGAAATGGCTTAGCATGATCACTGAATAGTGTTTCAGAAGTCTTGTTATATATGCAACAAAAGTTTTACACTGGCTGTCAGACTAACGCAATTCTTCTTTGTCTAGGCTTGGGACAGGCAGAAAACTAGAATAAGTAGGGAGAAGGCTTTGATGATGATGATGATGGTATATCCCAATTGCCCGACAAAATTAATTGGGGAGACTTGCCACCATATCTGAAATTTTTTTTGACACAATATCTAATGCATGCCAAAAATAGTAACCAAAAGATATAGAGCTCCAACCTTCATAGATAGTCCTCACGAGATCAACATATTCTGGAACAAGGTCTTTATAAATGACTCCCTCCGGGTTAGCATCCAGGATAACCAACACTCCTAATAAAAAAGTAAACCAGGTCACACATTTCGTTGGAAGCAAAAAAAAAAAAAGAAGAATCTAATTTATGATGATTATAGTGAAAAAGAGAGATGGTGGTTTCCCATTTAGAGTAAAGGACAGATGAGAACAAGTATGCAAATGGGATGAATATAATGGTTCAAGTGCAGAAAATTAACAATATTTAGTCAGTGGAAACTGTCCTTTTTCACCAGTAAAGATGCACGTTCCATGAGATATACTATCATGGTCATGATTTTATGTTGCATTCAACTCTCAATTTTGATTATTTACCTCTAGTTTGATTCACAACCCATGTGCACATCTCATGTAGCTGCTCTATTCTCTTCCTCATCTCACACCTACATCTAATGTAACTACTCTTATCATTTTCGTCCCAAAGTCTCATGTAATGACTCCCTCATGTTTCACGTTTCCCATTCTGCACTAGAGAGAGGCCGACATCACCTCATATTTTGCATTCTACAGTAGAGAGAGAGGCCTGCAGCAGAGGATTCGAAATGATTGGTGAGGTAGGGTGCAATATCAGTTTCAAAGTGTTTGTGAATGTACAAGTCACACAAGTTTGTAATAGGGTGCGTTGGACCAACAGCACAATCATGTCAGAGAGTGGGTGAGTTAAATTTTCCAGAAAGAAATACAGACTACATGACTTTCTTTGTCAGACAGATACAAGCATTAGGTGTATAGTTGTGTTGAAGAGGTGGTGATAGGACATTGTGTGGGCTTTGGTCGTGTCAAACATGAAAGAAAGGTTGTGTGCTAAAGGTTCTAAGACGCTGTGAAGAATGGTTTTAAAGGGTCATTTGGGCAATGAAGACTAGGGATAATAATGAAAAATGATGGAGATTCGTCTCGGTGAATCAGTTTAGTCTGAATGGGTTCCCTTGGCTGTAGCCGGCAGATCAATGATTACAATCAAGGTCAACATTCCAATCTCATCTAATTCCTTTGAACACTTCTAAGAGCATTTATAAAGTGGGGATGGAAAATTGGGCCTGCCTTGCACTGTGTATGACTCTAAAGAATTAAATTCAACCCAAGCAGGGGCTGGGATCGGGCTAGAATGGGACTTCCTGGCCCATAAGCATCCACAGCGTCAAATGCTCATTAGAATAAAATCTATAAAGATAAACATACTTAGACCTTGGATTTCATGTTCCACTTGTGTTCCTTTTCTATTTTTTCCCCTGCTTTCTAACATATATGCATAAAAATGAATGAGATAGGATTACATGAATGACTTGCTTTCTTAGTGTTACTTGATAGGAAGGCAGTTAATTGTTAGAGTTTCTAAGAGAACTTTAAAAATCTGGTTTGTTCTTTGACCTTCTCTTTATAATTTAGCATCATCCTGATTTCATTCGATTTAACTAAATTTGATCTTCATCACAAGATTTTTTTTTTATTCAGAAGATAAAATTTTAATAATGATGAAAGCTGGAAAAACCCAAGGAATCGAGGATTAGAATCCTCTACCAAATCCCAGAAGCACCGGCCAAGAGACCAACTATACAGAGTATATGGTATCCTGCTGCTGCAACATGTTAAGGGGGCTGGGAAGAGGAAGGCACCTGCAAAAGCAAGGGCTCAAAGCACACAGAGGAAACAAGAATAAAATCTGATGGCAATGACAGGAATAAGAAAAGGCACTTATATATGATAGCTAACACATTCAGTTTTGTTCTTAGATGCTAGACAAGTTGCTTCAAAAGTTGGGGTAAGGTATGTTGGGACAATAGGAGCAAACCTAAAATATTGCAAGAGTTTCTTGGATGTATGATATGCAGTGTCGGACATGGAAATAGAAAATCTTGCTAGCTTATTTCCCAAATTATGCGCTTGGAATTTGTCTCCAAGGTGCTTCAGAAGGGTCTTTAAGAAGAGGAAAGGAATTAGAAAGGATGATAAGATGAGTGATCTCATCAACATATCATCTATGAATTATGGAGAGGCTAAGAATATAGATGAGCTAGGCAAGTTCCTGGCTCAAGTAGGAGGACCGTCTTCTGTTCTAAAGACACCAATGATAGATCTTCAATCACTCCTAAAAGCAAATTCCAACACAATGGAGATTGCGCATTGCAACTGGGAATAGGGGTCATCATGGGCCAGGCTTGGACATATATTTTGCGCCTGCTTACTATTTGGGCCGAGCTCGGATTAAGTGACAGAAATCCCAAAACCCCGGCCCGGCCCAACACAATTAATTAAATGAGCAGGCTTGGGCTTGGGCTGGGCTCAGGCCTATCTTTCTAAAGTTGGTCTGGGCCTGGATATGCCTCGGCCTGGCCCGGGCCCATGGTTTCCTAACTCGGAACCTGCATGACAGTGGGGAGATCCCAAGATGCAGCTAGCGTGAAGTGCTGCTAAGGTAGGAGGCTCTAATCTTCAGCACAATTGGAAAACTTAATGCAACTTAAATACATTTTGTGCATGCCCAGATTTATTATTACTATTTTTTTGGTAGAATAAAAAGGTCAAAATAGCTAATAATAGTTGCACAAGTTTTGGATATTTTTTATTCAAATGATTCATCAACCAAATAACTGTCATGAAATTACTCGGTTATTATGTGCTATTTTATATAGTTTTAATTCATCTAATTCACAATACTCCATTTTATGAAAATGTCTTGTGTGTAGGTTAATATGTATGGTTTGAAAAATAATATGCTTCGTATATTCAGGACAAGGAAAGAAAGACATGTAAAATGACCTTCATAATTAATTGGGTTACCCCTGAATATTTAATAGACTGTAGTGTAATATGTGTTGTGACTTTATATTCAATTTCTAACATTGGTCGCTTAAAATGAAAAATATCTTCGTTTTATTTTATCAATTGCATCATACCAAAAGTACGCACTATCACAATAGAAGTATGCACTATTGCCAGTTGCTTGTTCGTGCTCAGCAGCCAGCACAAAGCATCACTTGCTGGTCTTGCCAAATATATAGTCGTTCCGTTTAAAATATTTAAATATAATTTGTTGTCAGTCAGTAACTCTCATTTAGCAGTTATAGACTGATCATACCAAGCTTGTTATGTGCTACTTTCTCCTGAAACACAAAACCGGATCATATTGACTAAAAACAAGTATGAGAGAAGCGGAATCTCCTTTTGGTATCATTGTAAAAAATGAGTAAAGCTGGCACTACTTGAAGACAGAAAACATGGTTAGCAAACTACTAGCACATATTTGGAAGACAATTTATTTTTGGTGTTTCTCTTTAGATGGGTGTGATTTGTGAAGCCATTGAGAGAGCCAGTTAGCTCATACAGCATGCACCAAAGAAAGTAAGTCAATAAAGAAGCTTACAATTTAGACCACCAAATCCTGTTATCAAAATAAAGGCATGATGAGGAATTGGGTGGAGTGTGTGTTTGGGGGGGGGGAGGGGCGGGTTGTTACATATTTAGAGAAAAGTTGTGGGAGTGTTCTATAAGCAGGAGGCACGTGGGAAGATCTACCTGGTGCCACCAAAGCTTTTGTGACATTACAAGGCAATGGAGCCAGCCAAAGAATATTCCGCAAGTTCATTTCATCATCATAACTTACATTAGATCCTGAAAGAAATGCATGGTGGTTAGAAGTCAGACAATAATGACTGGAAACATCAAAGCTAAAACTTTTGATGAAGAGGGGGCTCTCCTAAGTTGCAGCTTATGTTATATTAAGCTGAAACAACACTGGTCCCACCAATCAAAGTGTAATATCTCTGTTTTTGGCTAGATAAATCCAGATAAATCCAATCATAACTGGATTTTTCAGTTCCATCATGTCAAAAACAGAGATATTACATTTTGATTTGTGGGACCGGCACTTTTCAGCTTAGGATAACATAAGCTGCAACTTAGGAGAGCCCTGCTCACTTTTGAATGACTCCAATTTGCATATATTGACTCTAGAGGTGCAAATCACAGGTAGGCTAACATAGCTCGAGCACACCTCAAATTGCATGTGGGTAAAAAGACCAAGCCTAAATGAATACCAAATTGCCAAGCCCGAGCTTGGGTGCATGTTATATATGTAATATTTTTAATTCATGGGACAAATTTCTCATAAGAGAATTGCAGCGCAAGCGATACCAGAAATATAGTCATTCTAATACCCTAGCTGGATAATTAGTAAGAATGGAGAAAATAAGGAAGATATCAAACATAAGATAAGAACGGGATAGTTGCAACGGAGACTTGCTTTGCGAGTGCATTGTGATCGGCGCATATTAACAAGATTGAAGGAAAATTTTTATAAGACATTGATTATTTAATTAGACCAATTATGACCTATGGAAAAGAATGTTGGTAAAAAAGAAAAATATGCACAAAATGAGTGTAGCAGAGATAAGGACATTAAGTTGGGTGTGTGTTTAAACTAAGAAAGATAAAATAAAAATTGAGCGCTTTTGGAAGCATTTAGGGGTAGCATCAATAGGTGATACATTAAGAGAGTCTCATTTGAGATGATTTTGACATGTTCAACATAGGACAACAACAACATCATTGAGGAAAAGCTTCTATTTGCAAGTTGAAGGCCCACCAAGGAAAAGAGGTAGGCCGGAGAATAGATGATGGAAGTAGTGAGGATTGATCAGAAGAAGTGCAACCTATCTGAGGATTTGGCTTAGGATAGATCGAAATGGAGAAACAAAACTCATGTAGCCAACTCCAACGTACTTAGGTTGATGATGACGATAGGACAGTCTACTAAGGGACATGTTAAGTAGTTGTTTGTGCAGTTTCTTAACACCAATTGGTTTTAGGATTATAGGCTAGCAACTCTGAGATGGAATCAAAGCCAACACGTCCTGGGTTCGAAACCACGCAGGACCAAAATGCCCCATGCTGCGTTGTGTGTTTATGCGGGTGCAAGTGCGCAGGGCAAGAAGCCCCATGCCTTGTTGTACTCTTGAGCGAGTGTCTGCTTCGGGTCAGAGCTGGATAGCAACTCTATCAGGACAGTCCTCATGGAATCCATATGAGAGACATCATGTCTGTGGGGCCTAGAAATCCATATATTTAGTGATCCTATTATGTTGATTTCATGGGGCATCATAATACATGCATTATGTATAGACCTACTCATCTCCCCAAGCCCCTGTCATTGGCATACATCAAGGTGGACCACATAAAAATGGTTCTCATATAGAAACTTGAGAATTGTTCTCAAGTGAATGAAGCCACATATGAACATTTTTTTAATTGGTAATGTGACTTAAAACCACAATCTCAATGTTGCAACAGTAAGCACTTTCCACTATGCCAAAAGCTCGTCTAAGCCATGTATAAACATTATATACATATATGTGGAATTCTCCAAATAACCCACTTTTTCAGTGCCCCTACTTTTCATACTTGAGACACAACTTTAATCAATCCACTCCATTCACGCACCGGCCCCACTACATTTTCACCTATTTGAATTTTAGTATTTTCATTGTTTCATACATTATTCGTTGTTGGGTTTTCTCACAACGTGCATGATTTATAGCCATTAAATTTGAGGACTTACAGCCAAGGGCTAGGATCATTTGATTGGCCTGATATCTTGTTAGGAACCTCTCTAGAGTGCCTGTTTCAGTAGGTCCTACCTCGATGCATGACAATCAAGGGAGGCACAATGATGGTAATGTTTGGACCAAGATGAGGGGAATAAGAGATATCACGCCAATCAACTGATTCTAGCCTTTAGTTTTAAGTCCTCAAGTTTACTATTACACACTGCAATTTTTTTGTGATAAATCAAACAGTGAACTGTATGAAAGAGTAAAATTTCTATAGGTGCCAATTCAAGGGGGTTCATGTGTGAATTGATTAGATTAACTGAAGGTGGGCCTCAACTATAAAAGCTCAAAGAGGGGTGCTGGAAAAGTGGTTTACCCACATAGAGAGAGTCTAGGTGGGTCCCACAGGTTGGACCATTCATAAGCTAGGAATGATCTTGGCATTCCTAAGCCCAATTTTGGTATGTATGTATGTGTGTGTGTGTATATATATATATATATATATATATATATATATAAGTTTATATCTATCTGTCTGTCCATTCATCTATATATCAGCTTCACACTGCTGAGAAGTTCTTGTCGCGACTTACGGGAGAAGGAATGTGTTTGTTTGTGTTTGTGTAAGAATACCCAGGCCTGATTTTGGTACCCAAGGCCTGATTACGAGTTGGCCTGTATTCCAATCACTTTAAAATCCTGGCCCAAGTCTCAGCCTAAACCCAAACAAGCCCAACAAAAAAATTATTTTCTTGGAAGTGGGACATGTCTGCTTAGGCTTGGACCAGCCCAAGTTGCACCCCACAGTTAACTTGGTTCGAAGAATACAAATGAATTAACAAAACCAAAAGAGAAGAGAGAAAAGGAACAAGAAATCAGTAATAACTAATAAGACCATCTATACGATGACTTCCAACCTCTCCATAGCCCTTACCTCTCTGGCAATAGCCCATATTATAAGGGAACACTTCCTTTTCATATGCTGGGTATTCTTTTGCGTGGAATCTGTAAAATTGGAATCAATCGATCTCAAGGTCATTTGCTATTAAAAAAAAACTCAAAATATCAGATTTCCCAGTTCAAGCTATGCACATCCAAAATTTTCTTATCTAATTTAACTTTTTTCCAGCATATAAGTACCTAAAAAGGCAATCTAGTTTTTCAAATAAATAATTTGGCTGAATTTGAACTCGTTGATATTATGAGGGGCGAACACATTTTCTGTTGCTTTTCGGGGTTGTGATTTTCATGTTGATCAAAAGACAAGAAGCTTGACCTAGTTTTTTTTTTTTTTTTTTTTAATTACTCTGCATCAAAATCTACATGGATGCTGGAAAACATGCACATGGAGCTTTGTGAAGGGAGGGAGCATAGAAGTATTAGATGTAACTATTGAAAGGCCGTTCGTTCATAAGGAGACTATGTTTATCATAAATGAAATCAATTTGCTATTAACACTCATTTCTTGCAGAAATTTTAGTCCGCATGACTGTTACAGCAGCCTATAAGCAGGGGCAGAACCGGGAAATATGCCTTGGAGGGGCCACTGTGTAAAACAAATTGGAGGGGGCCAAATGAAAAAATGTAAAATTTTACATAAAGAGTAAGGGTTTTTTTGAAATTTCAGGGGAGGGGCCATGGTCACCCCCAGCCCCACCCCTAGTTCTGCCCCTTCCTATAGGAAATTAGATACAGTGGAAGTAGCATAAAATATATGCTGCAAAAGTTAAATTTTTCTTAGGCCCTTTTTCTTTGGTTACATTTTCAGTAATTAGTTAGTGTGCAAGCAATTTCAATGTTCCATAGGTTCTACAAATGCTTACCTACAATACCTGCATGAAAGGATTTGTCAAGATATCAAGGACAAGAACCAGTCGATGGGATTATTTATTTATTTCTTTTAACATACTCAGTAGATGGAATTCCCCTCCAATGGTAGCACTAAGGATGATGCTATAAAAGGGAAGACACACAGATTGAAATCAAAGGAGCCACACTTTCTACAATAAGCTGCTTGATTGTTGAGTGGATTAATAAATTGGCATGCAGGGATCACTAGAGACATAACTATTGTAACTGAATGTTTGATATAAATCGTGGAGGTAGCCACCAAACAATTTTCCATAGAACCATTCAACAACTAATACAGAGCAATGAAAATCACATGTCACACTATATGCATCATATATAGTGTGACATGTGATGCATAAACTGAAGATCAGTTTATATTTTCACTAAATATGTTACAATTTTAATCCACAGAAAAAGAAAGAAATAGAATCTAGGAATACAGTATACCAAGTAAAAAAAAAACATCAGCGATCTCAGCTTTCAACTCAAGTAGGAAAAAAGAAGCCATTCATCAATAGAGTAGGAAGTTCGCAGAGCTATAAACTGGACAACTATAATGCTCAGATATGACGGGGACACACCATGGATACCGCAGGGACCGCTTTACAAACAAAATTGAACTACTGAATAATGGGTTCATTGCCAATTTTGAAGTATCAGGGCATCATAGCTAGCAAAGAAACTCAAATGGAACATGCTAGTGAAAGATTTCTTCAACTCACAATATACCAAGCCTTCCAGAGTCAGTGGCAAGGAAGAGGTGTCCATGAAACAGGTCATAGCGGCTAAGTGATACATTCAACCCAGCTGAAGGGCCCCGGGCAACAATCATTTCAAATAAGAATGCAAGGTATGAGTTCAATTCCTGTACATGGTTTGCAGTGGCATAATAAGTTGAATTAGTCTACAATGAATTAGCATCGCAAAAAATCTTGTGCAATTGATTTGGAAGAAAAAAAAAAAAGGAGCATATGTTAAGAACTATATATGTAAAGCAAACCTGATTAATGAAGCGCCTCCCATATGGAGTTCTTGTGAGCTCACACTTGTCTTCTCTGTATCCATCTACATCAGGCACCTATTATGTACCAATAGAATATGAGATTTACTGATGGGGAGATCTAACATGAGCACAATGCACAAATTTCCCTATATGATTCTTTTTTATTGGTAACATTACCAAAATCCAATGAGCACCTTCCAACTGTGCCATGGGCTGTTGTCTTTCCTCAGATGAACATCTTTGCACTCAAATTGAGCATGTAAGGGAGTAAGGGACCATGGTCCTTATCCAGTTCCCACTTTGGATGAACCATTGTCATCAAAATCATATCAATTGGACTATCCCCAGACATACATTTGGTGGATCCCATTCAACTCAATGCTGACTGTTGATAATAGTATGTCATTGGTAGAATGTTTAAAGATCATTCATTTATTGGTAAGATTTCACTAATACCAACCCCGAGGGGTAGCTCAGTTGGCCTAGGACCATGGGTGCAACGAAATTGCACTACCACACTGGGGCCACAAGGAAATTTTATCCGGATTTCTCTCCTGGGCCAGTAGGAATTATTCTGGCCTAAAGGGTTAGGAACCCTGCGTTATTAGAAAAAAAAAAAGATTTCACTAATACCAAAATATTCATTCACTTGAGGGACCCAGTCAGAAATCAGAATGATTCCTAGTTCAATACAAAATGATCAAGCATATTATTCAGTGATCCACACCATTGATATAGTGGGCCTTACCGAAAATCCAATCCACTCAATTCAACCGCCCAATATCCACAAATTTTACCCACAATAGGAGTTGGTCCCACTGTAAGATTGAACATACGATTAATAACATAAACATGATTAACACAATCTTACGCATGATTAATCATATTCATTAATCACATTCTTAATCATATACTCAATCTTAAGCCACTCAGATTTTTCAATAGGTGGGACCCACTCCTTTCCACTCACGAGGTGCCAAGTAATCTGTAAAAAAAAAAGGTGCACATTTCTTAGGGGTGTCTTCGTAATTATAAAAGAAATATAGGGGTGCATTGACTTGGTCCCACTGTAAGATTGAGCATATGATTAATAACATGAACGTGATTAACACAATCTTACGCATGATTAATCATATACATTAATCACATTCTTAATCGTATACTCAATCTTAAGCGGCTCAGATTTATCAATAGGTGGGACCCACTCCTTTCCACTCACGAGGTGCCTAAGTAATCTGTAAAAAAAAAAAAAAAAGGTGCACATTTCTTAATGGTGTCTTCATAATTATAAAAAAATATATAGGGGTGCATCGACTTGGTCCCACTTAAGATTAAGCATACGATTAATAACATGAACGTGATTAACACAATCTTACGCATGATTAATCATATGCATTAATCACATTCTTAATCATATACTCAATCTTAAGCCGCTCAGATTTTTCAATAGGTGGGACCCACTCCTTTCCACTCATGAGGTGCATAAGTAGTCTGTAAAAAAAAAAAGGTGCACATTTCTTAGCGGTGTCTTCGTAATTATAAAAAATATATATATAGGGGTGCATCGACTTGGTCCCACTATAAGATTGAGCATACGATTAATAACATGAACATGATTAACACAATCTTACGCATGATTAATCATATGCATTAATCACATTCTTAATCATATACTCAATCTTAAGCGACTCAGATTTTTCAATAGGTGGGACCCACTCCTTTCCACTCACGAGGTGCCTAAGTAATCTGTAAAAAAAAAAAGGTGCACATTTCTTAGGGGTGTCTTCGTAATTATAATAAAAATATAGGGGTGCATCGACTTGGTCTCACTGTAAGATTGAGCATAAGATTAATAACATGAATGTGATTAACATAATCTTACGCATGATTAATCATATGCATTAATCACATTCTTAATCATATACTCAATCTTAAGCTGCTCAGATTTTTCAATAGGTGAGACCCACTCCTTTCCACTCACGAGTTGCCAAAGTAATCTGTAAAAAAAAGGTGCACATTTCTTAGGGGTGTCTTTGTAATTATAAAAAAATATATAGGGGTGCATCTATAAAGTAAAGTCCCTTTCAAAGTATACCAAGATCAGGATCTTTTTGTAACAAAGATGAATAATGGGGGGTTCTTTCGAACTCACAGGAATCACCGTCGGATCTAGGGCTCTGTACATAGCATCCGGATCCCCAGCCGAGTCAACGGCTAGCCGAGCCAGCTCCAACACCGGCTCGGGAGGCCGCCAGACCATCTCGTTCTCTTCCCTCTCGCTCCATCTCCGCCGTCCATCCTCTTCTCCTCCGATCACAACCCTTCTTCTTATTGAGTTGTTGTTGGGACAGAAGGGGACGAGGAATCGCAAACAAGACCTGAGATCATCGGCTCTCTTTCGATTGATCGAAGCCGCTTGTTCCCTGCTTCCTAGAACAGAAAGCAGATCTGCTGCAGTTGATTTTGCAGAAGAAGAAGAAGATTTGAGAGCAAAGGAAGGTCGAGAGAAGAAGAAATGGGAAGAAGAAGATGATGATGAGACGGCCACAGAGAGGGAGAAGACGAGTGCGATTTTGAGAGGGAGAGAAGGATTTCTCATCTCTCTCTCTCTACTTCTTCTCTCTAGGTTCGTTGTCATCAGTGGATAAATTAGCTTTGGGGATTGCTGAGGTGGCAGAACAGATTTCCACGTTGTCTGCTTCTGTTACTCAGGACAAGTCCGTGAGGCTCTTTTTTTTTTTTCTAATATGTGAGTAATCCAAACCTTTCATGTTAATGGCCCACTCCACTCTTTAATGGGTATCTGGAAAGTATAATTGTCAAGATTAAAACATGTGAAGAGTCCGGGAACTCTATTATGGGGCCTACATAGAGATAATTCGGAACGTTTGCGATGAATCTCATCCCCTCCATTGATATAGCCTCTTCGGTGCAAGGAGTGGGTCCCTCAATTCAATTGATGACAGGATGTAAATGATTCCGTTCAGGCCGGGTCAATCATTAATGAGGAGGTGCACTCGGAACCGTTCATGACCAATTTCTTGGTTCCAAAAATAAAATCGTATATGGGATTGGTTTGGATCCGAATAGAAAATAATATAGAGAAAAACCTAATTTTTAGAAGATATTCTAAATATTTTTTTAAGGTAATATACCGGGTCTTGGGTTCACGGGTTGAAACCAAAGGTGTAACAGGACCTATACCCGTTACTTATCGAGGTCTAAATAATGATCCAAACCTAGTTTTTAACGGATCAGAACCTCCGGATAATTGGAGAATCGGGTATCCATTTACACGACACCAACATGGTGTTAATCAATTTTCCTTCATGGTGTGCTATCCTACAATGGGATCCACTCCTTGTGAGCTGATAGAGGTGATGGCAATCACCTCGAACGGTGGGGATGATCTCTATGTGGGCCTCTCAATAGAGTTCCAGATGATCCGGACTCCTATGTGAATAAATTAGATAGTACGTTGGGCCTATTTGGAGTAGGAATTTTTTGTATTTTACAAGACCCTGTAAACCCATTTCTTATTTTAGGGTAGGGGGTTGTCCAAATAGGGTTACAGGTGATGATGAATTTTAGCAGATAAAGCCTTAAATCTTGGCTTTATTTGAAAGGACACAATTTTCAAAACTTTTCAATTATGATGTTTAAGTTTTTTACTATGCCTCCAATTAAAAATATCCAGCTTAGTAGAGATGCACAAAAAATCCGTCAATCCGTAAAACCGATCCGATCCGATCCACAGATTTTTAACCGATCCAAAGGTAAACGGATTGATGACGGATTGAAAATCTTGTAATCCATTAGCAATGATTTCACCCTCAATTCGCAAATTCAATCCGATTTGATCTGTTGATATTAAATATAAATCCGATCCATGTACACCCCTATCCCCTATTCGGCTATTTAAAGGTATTTTCCGGCGACTTGTTCCCTTATTTTTTTTTTTAAATACCCTAATTACCCTTTATATAAAAAAGTTTTTGGAAGAACTAAAAAAAAAAAAAAAAAAACCCTCAAAGGAGGAAAAAAAGAAGCATTCATGAATTAGAAGAAGAAATTTAGGCAAAGATTTAAACTGGACAACTATAATGCTCAGGTATGATGGGGACACACCTTGGATACCACAGGGGCACAGATTGCACATGTAAAAATGAAACTAATCACATATGGATACATTGCCAATTTTGAAGGATGATAGTATCATAGCAGGCACATGCCAAACAAACTCATGTGGGACAGAATATAAAGAACGAACAATAGGAAGGCTCTTGCCAACTTAAAAAACCTCAGAAGCAGGAGATCCAAGAGGGGAAAGCACACCCAACCAAAAGAATGCCAAAACAACAAGTGACTAGCTAACCCAAAGAGACTACATCAATGCAGCCATACTTGCCCAGTAAGTAGCAGTCCCTGCTGATAGAAATGGGTACAGATACTCATCATTGTGGATAACTTGTAGAGTCCCCTAGCTTGGAATCTGTGCTTCCAGTTCAATTGAGTCCAGATCCTTTAATAGAACTCTGGAATTGTTGGCAGTCAGGAGCTATGCTATGCAGTTGCAATAAATGGGCAGCCTCTAGAATAATGATTCAAGCAGCATGCAGATTATCAAGATTTTCAGTATTCTTCGTCCAATGGACCTCCTCATTCCTCAATCTCAGGAGCTTTCAATCTTCTTGATTCAATGGCCCTCCTCGTTACTGAGTCTCAAAAGCGCAGCTGTGAATCTTTCTTGCATAGAGATAAATAACTCCCAATTGGCATCCAGCTTTTGATGAAGAGGAGATCTATGAACTCGAGAAACAGAGCATCCTTTGGTAGGAAGAGCCCGAGTAGCACCCAGTGATTCAGAAACCTCCAAATTGAGATAGGTGAATCTTGATCTCACATGATGTTCTTGAGGACAGCTTGCCATGGTAGCTTAGAATTGTTAAAAAATTCTATAATATTGCCCCCTTTGCTTTGATCACAACTGTTAGGCAGGAAATGAATCTGGCTTTCAATTCGGTTTTTCCTAACATTAAAGAATCCAAATTTCAAAGAAATTACCTCCCAGATTGCTTGTCCAAAAGCACAATTGATGAAGAGGTGATCCACACACTGGGCTGCTGTTGCACATAGTAGAACAGAGTGCTTTGGATGATGTTTGTAGATAGATGAAAGCAAAGATTTCGTTTTAAGACATTCAATAGAGCCATCCAGTTCCGGTAGAGTGTTTGTTAATACATCCTTTGAACCTAACCACATTGCTGCAAGAAACCAATGGAGGAGCATTAGAACTGCTACCAGTTCCCACAAAATTTTGCTCAATTGTTTAAAAAAAAAAATGACTAGAATTATTTATGTAAAGCAAACCTGATTATTGAAGCGCCTCCCATATGGAGTTCTTGTGACCTCATGCTAGTCTTCTTTGTATCCATTCACATCAGGCACCTATTATGTTACAATAGAATATGAGATTTACTGATGGGGAAATCTAACACAAGCACAATGCACAAATTTCGTGTATGATTCTTTTTTTCACTGGTAACATGACTCAAACTGAGAACCTCGTGGTTGCAACAATGAGCACCTTCTATTTATGCCAAAGATTGTTGTCTTTCCTAAAATAAATCTCTCTACACTCAAATTGAACATGTGAGGGACGATAGACCATTGTCCTCAAATCACATCGATTGGACTATCCTAGACATCCACTTGGTGGATCCCATTCAACTCAATGCTGACTGTCAACGATATTCTTCTCTGCAGAGCATCTTCATAGGTCACTGGTAGGATGGCTAAAGATCACCCATTTAGTAAGATTTCACTGATACCATATTTAATTGAGAGACCCACCCCACAGAAAAATTCTTCATTCAATACTGTAGAATCGAGCATATTATTTGGTGATCCACACCATTCAGATGGGGCTAGGGCTGTGAACAGACTGGGCTTGGACTGCAGAGATAAAAGCATGCCCGTCTAAAAACAGGTCCAGGTTGTTTATGTTGTCTTTAAGATTTTTACCCCCGCCATTTTCCCTAACTAGTAGGTCTCTCATGAATAGCCCTCAGACCTTGGAGTACATAAATATTCATACACGTATTTTAAATTTAATCACTTTCACTAACAGTAACAGTGTCCTCATCACTTATCAGTCCAGAGACCTAAATATATATAGTTTCAACTTTCAAATTCAAGGGACAATTTAGAGAAAGGAAATTTAAAATATACCTCTATTTTCAACCCAAAAACTCGCTCGGGCTACTGTAGCATGCGCCCGCTAACAGTACAGCATGCTTAATTTTTACTGGGGCTGGAGGTGTGAAGATTTTAGGGGCAAAATCAGGGCAGTTTCACAACATTTTCACACCACCGTTTACGCATATGATGCGTAAAATGGTGCAAACAAACATGAGATGCATAATGGTTATGCATGAACCCCATTAACATATGTAAATGGGTGCAAACAATTACCGAATTCTCGAAGTCCAACTCCATAAACTCATTAGTAGGGACATATCGAACATCCAAACTGATCTAAATCAATGGGAAATTATCTCATGTGGATGTTCCCGCATGCTGGCGTCTGCATCATCACAGTGGGTGCTGTGAAATTCAGTAAGAGTCCACATCCACATGCGGACACTCCCATAGAAGAAATTTTTGCTTAAATCAATTAGCCTTTAGGGAGTCTAATGGTCCCATAAATAATTTCTACTCAACGTTAGATCAAATTTCATGAAAAATGTAACTTACAAAACTACTAAACTTCAAGGCCCCAAAAGATTATTTTTGCCCAAAATCAGATCCATAATGAGAACTTTCCATCACTATCCTCTCATGATTAGAATAAATCCAGGTGAGTAACACATTGGGCACAGATTTTTACCTCTCGCACCATCTGTGAGAGCTACCTCTTAGCAGAACACAGCCCTATATTAATTGGACCTTTATATTCAAATAAAGGTAATGGATACTGTTCAAACCGGTAGGTAACAGGAGAAACCATTACGTTACAGAAGTTACTTCAAACTGTTAACTGCATTTTCTATCTCTTCATCTGTCTTAATAGCTAGATTTACATTCTTCAAGATTGATAAAGTATTAACATAGGCAAGAGGAATATCTATACCCACTTAAAGAATTTCTCCATCTTAACCAGATAAAGTTGTAACAAACACTGCAAAACAAACAGACCCCGAAAGGATGAACTGAAAGTTCACATGAAATGTTGACCGGGCCTTGATCACTATATCACAGCCCTTTATGGCAATTTCAAAATAGAGTGCGTTAACCATTAATATCAAAATAGCCCTTGCTTTATGAATATATTTATCAAAATTGTCTACTCCATGAAACAGCCATTTGATCATTGGGTCCTGACTTTAACTGAGATTTGAATTATTAATGAGATTTGATTGAAACAACTCAATTACTTCAAGTTGAGTTCAGGGCTATATTTTACTGGTCTATAGCATTGATTTGATAAGCCCATGAGATCTATAAGTTGGACACAAACTATTCAGACAGTAGATTCTTAGTTTACTCTCGTCATGAAGACTTTTGGTGATTTCTTTTTCCTTCTTTTCTTTCATGAGATGGCAACTTGAGAACCAGGACATTCTGATCTGAAACATTTTTTTCGCAACATATCCTTTGCACATTCTTCCCATCAATTCAACACTTTGGACATCAAAATTATAGCACCAATTACAGAGCGGTAGCAAAGTGGAAGATCAAGACACGTACCATTGTGCTGCTCATATACAAACAGTACCCATTGTTAATTGGTCCAGAAATATGATTTTGTGCCCACACGGTAGCAAAGTTAGATGATCTAGACCTTCTCCTGCCATGCCCCACCAAGAATATTCCACTGCACCACAAACATAGATTATTGACATGGAACGAGAAAATCAAAATTCAAGATCTCATAGCTTATATAAATTATGACACCCACAAACCACTTGTTTTATTGATGTTAACAACCATCACATGAACCACACATCAGCCAGTGGAAACAGAGTTCTACAATTAGTAAGACACTGAAGTTGAAGCGTTAAGACTCTAAACTGTATTTTGCACTGAAGGATTCAAAAAACAAAATTCTATTTCTTATTGTGCCCAGATATTCTTTCATTAAAAATTTTATTTTTCTCAAACTCAAATCATGTAAGGCAAATACTCAACACGTACCAGTTGCAGCCCCAAGAAATATATTAATAAGAAAACCAACGGAAAAATCCGAGCATGGCTTTGTCAACAGCATGTGAACTTCAACAACGCCAAAAACTCCTCATATTGCAAAGAGAACCTCACCAATTCCTGTAATTAAGTTTTACTCAAAAGTTGGCCACATATGTTACAAAGATTTAGCAGCATGCTGGGACTTTGCCATTTCCCTCAAGACGGCGCCTACAATTGCAGCCTGCTCAAGACAGTCAGACTTATGCAATGCATCTAAAAGAACTATACATGTTTTGGCATTTATGCTACAGCCCCTCAAACGGGTTTCCTCAAAAATCCTATATGCATCCATTGCTCTATTCACATTGCTTAAACCTTCTATAAGGGCATTATAACTTGCAGAGTCGGGAACACCACCACTGGCCTTAAACCTCTCAAAGAGCCCATTAGCCTCCACTACATTCCCAACCTTTGCAAGGCCTGCGATCATAGTTGTGTATGTGTACATGTTAGGAGTTAGCCCTTGTCTCTGCATTTCTTGCCAAAACACAAAAGCCTTGTTGAACTTCCGTGCCCGGCAAAGGCCATTTATAAGAATGGAATAAGTGATGGTGTTTGGAGCACACTTTAGATCTTTCATCGACTGAAAACAAACCAAGGCTTCATTGAGTTCCTCTGCCTTCACTAAAGCATCCAGAAGACAGTTCCATGTGTAAACATTCGGAGTCAAGTCCTTATGCATCATCTCTTCCAAGATCAAATAAGCCTCATCTATCCTTCCCACTTTCCCAAACCCATCTATAAGACTGCTATATACGATAACATTTAACAGTACTCCCCTTGATTTTGCCTCTTCAAAGAGCATGTATGCCTCATCAAGCCGGTCAATCTTCGCAAGCCCATCAATGACAGATCCATAAGTCACAACAGTGGGTGGGAGCCCCTTCCCTTTCATTTCTTCAAGAAGCTGATAAGCTTTGTCCACCTTGCCTGACTTGCAAAAACCATCAATGACCGTGTTATAAGCAAAAATATCAAGCACACAACCCTGATCCTTCATTGCATAGAATAATTCATACGTCTCTCGTGCGAATCCCGCTTTAATAAGACCGTGAATGAGGATCGAATAACTCCGTACATCAGGGACAAAACCACGAGACTTGATTTCCTCAAACAAAGCTCTGCCTTTCTCAACTTCACCTGCCTTAAAAACACAATCCATGTAGGTATTAAGAAGAGTCAGATCAGGACAACAGCCTCTACGGAGCATTTCTTTATATATCTTATGACCATCATCCTTTCTCCCGCTCTTGAAGAAGTTTCTAATGAGTGTTGTGTAAACAACAGCATTTGGGGCGTGGCTTGCATCCAACATTCTCTCAAACAATTGGTATGCCTCGTCGACCCTACCAGTCCTGCCTAGACCATCTATCAAAGAACAAAATGTAACAGCATCGGGTGCAGGCCCAGTCTTATCCATGCTTTCAAATATGTGACAGGCTTCATCAAGCTTTCGAGCCTTACATAACCGATCAACCATTATATTCGCAGTTGATAGATCAGGAGACAAGCCAGCACTTTCCATGGCATCTCGGATTTTATAAGCATCCTCCAATTTCCCGGCCTTGCAAAGCAAGTCTATGAGAATATTATACGTCAAAAGATTTGGTTCCGCATCTTTCTTCATCTCCTCAAAGATCCTAAAGGCCTCGTCAATTTTCCCTTTTTTACCAAGGCAAGTGAGGATGGAATTATATGCAATGACGCTGGGTATGCACCCCTTCTCTTTTTGCCTTTCAAGTAACTTGTAAGCATCGTCAAACATTCCAGCTGAACCATAGCCCATTATCATAGTATTATATGCATATGCACATGGGACTTTTCTGTTAAAATCCAACTGTTCAAATAGCTCCACAGCCTCATTCAGTCTATTTGCTTTGCAAAGAACCCCAATCATGCTTGTATATGTGACGTCATCCGGCACGATGCCTTGAGCTTTCATCTCATGGAAGAACTTCCATGCCATATCCACCTTACCCACCTTCCCAAAGCAATTGATGCAGACGTTATACAAAACTATGTCTGCCTCAAAAGCATTACTCTTCATCTCATCCAATAAAGAGAGAGCCGCATCAAGCCTGCCTTCCCTTGCAAATACACGTATAAGAGTAGTAAATAACTGCATGTTCACTTCGTATCCTATTTCCTGCATCTGATGGAACATGGTGAGCGCCAGATCAGGTTTGTGGGCCTCAGCAAGTGCACCAATCAAAGTAGTGTATGCTGAAAATGCTGGTCGGAATTTGAAACTCCTCATAGTTTGCATCATATTGACAGCTTCTGCCAGCATCCGGGACTTGACAAAGCCAGTAATCAGCTCTATACAAGTCTCATTTAATGGACTGAATCCAGCAAGACTCATTTCCCCAAATATCTGCTCTAAATGATTGAAATCTCTGCTCCTGGCAATTATCATGAGAAGCGCATTGTATGCTTCTGGAGTATGTGTTTGACCAGTCTTTCTCTCCACCCATCTGAAGTAGTTCATTGCTAAATTAACATCCCTCTGCCTCATTAAGACACCCACAACAAAAACAGATTGAGATGAAGAATCAGCTACAGATAGAGCCTTTTCCATTTCAGGTCCCCAAGGACCACTCTCTAGAATACGGCAAACAACATCCAGTCCAGATTTTGAGCCCTCATTTCCTATCCATTCCATGTGTTTTTCTCCATCAACAAATGACTTAGCCTTTCCAACCAGATCAGAAGATCCAAATTGTGACGATGAGAATTTCCGGTATATGGTGATAAGGTTAAAGCACTTGCAATGAGAACAATAAATTAGTCCTGCAGGCAATGAGAACTTGCAATGAGAACAAGTGCGCATGTAGCAAATGCGGTACAGCAGAGACACACATGCATGAACACACACACGTACATTGCCAAATAAAAATGAGTCGCAGTCAAATGTAGCCAGCTGTACCATGTTGCCAAAGGCGGCCCTCCCTTTGCCGGCAAGAAACCATCAAATATGACCATCTCCGTGATTGATCACAGACCCAGATATCATATTGATCCAGATGATATTCACCAGTGAATTGAATCGTGATTCATGTCAGACGGCTCGGCATTATTCAATCCAGAGGGCAGATATCAAACAGAACACAATGTAATTACTGGTGCATTACCAATCAAGCCTGAAGTTTCATATGCAATGGTTTGCTTCCATTAAAGTTGGGCCTCATTGCCTAACAAAAATATATATTTTTTAAATGATTAAAAAAATCACCCTCATCCTTCAAATTGGAAATAGCAGCATGATATAGGACAGTAAAGATAATAGTTAAACCACATAATCAAGACTTATATCTTATGCCAATACATAATATAAATGATTCATTGAGCTATGGATGTGGGGCCCACCTGTGATCCCATCTTCCTGCTAACCCCTACCCCCGAATTGGCACCTGTGACCAGACCCAATTTGAAACTGGTTTGGAATGTATCCACCCTTGGATTTTATGTTTAAAATTTGCTATTACTTTTCCACCCATTAATATCTATACCATTAAAAAAAAAGATCTTTTTTGTTCAAACCTTCTCAAGTATAGCTCTTCCATCATCACAATAAAGAAGAGTTGTATGATGTATCTAAATGAACTGAAGCCAACCTGGTGACTCATCTGGGCTGCTTTCTAGGCCAGAAAGCTGTACAATGCAAGTTTTAGGAGTGATAAGAGTGAAAAAGGTGATATGGGGTCTCTCCTTCAGAATCCCAGTAACCCAATCTAATGTAATCTACTCCCAAACAAAACCCCAACACAAAAGTCAGAATCCAGACAAGCCAGCATTCATAATCTAACCAAATCCAACAGTCCTTCAAGACATCTTTCGTCAAAAAACTAAACAAAAAGAATCATAGAATTACCAGAATCCGGATGCGAAGCACACAGACTACCCTTCATCTCTGCAATCCGGTTCCAACGCCATGATCGCCGCATCCAGACCGTCATTAACGCTCTAGAGAGAAAATGGGAAAGAACCCAAATCACCAATCACCAAATCTTCAAGATTCCGAGCTCGACACGGCAGATTCTCCGCAGAAATCAAGTTCTGGCTTCTTAATCGAGTCCAAGATTGGAACTTTTCTTCAGGGTAGGGAGCTACGCCGGCGCCGGAATACGAGACGGAGGCGAGGAGCTCTGGCGGAAGGATTGATGGGGCAGAGATTTCGAAATACTGCAGACAGGATTGGAGATTTAGGGTTTAGGGTTTTATACAGGGGCGGAGCCAGGATTTTATCTTGGGGGGGGGGGGCCAGTGGCGGATTCAGGATTCAAAGTCACTGGGGGCACGATTAAGTAGTAGGGGGTCCGGGGGCAACGCCTCAGGAATTTTTTTTTGGGTTATTTATATGATTGCAAATGATTTTTTCTTCTTTTTTTCTTCATGCTTGAGAAAAAACAATACACAAAAAAAGTAGTGTACCTTTTGCATACACTATCAGTAACTAATACACAGAAAGGTGCATTCAAAGACAGATAGTTTGTAGATTTCCACTGCATTACAAATCATGCCTAGCAAGGACAAATAGTGTGCAGATTTACCCCAAACCTTTTATATGGAACAAATATAATATAATAATTTCAAGCAATAAAACAAGACATATTTATTTATCACAATTGTTCTCTACGAGTTTTCATTAGGGGGCCTAGTTCAATGTCACTGGGGGCCTAATTGATTTGGGCCTAACTTAGTATACATTTTTTTTTCCCTAAAAGTCACTGGGGGCCTAACTTAGTATACATTTTTTTTTCCCAAAAGGTCACTGGGGGCCTAACTTATTATACATTTTCTTTTTTCCCCAAAAAGTCACTGGGGGCCCAGGCCCCCAGTGAACTCCATCCGCCACGGGGGGGGGGGGCAAAACTTGAATAAAATTTTATTTCACCAATTATTATAACTATCATATTTTAAAGTTTCATTTTTGACATAGTTATAAGTTCAACTATGATTTTGTTCCTTGAAAATGCTGGACATAGAGAAGACGGCGTGTAAAATTTTAACCACTGAAGATGAGAGATTAATGGAAAAAAAGAGGAGACGAACAAAACAAAGAAGGAAGAGCTGAAGAGGGTTAGGGCTTAAGATTGGAGTCTGAAGAGGTTTTCGAAAGTTAAAAGGGTTGGGAGTGGGGGCCGGGGTGGGGTAGGGTTTAACTTAGAAAAAAAATCCAAAAACCTTGGGAGGGGGGGCCATTTTGGTGTTTTAAAAGACTTTTTCAAAAAAAAAAAAAAAAAAAAAAAAAAAAAAAAACTTTTTCAAAGGCTGGCCCCCCGGCCCTCTACACAGTTCCGCCACTGGTTTTAGAGAAGGTTAGAAGATGGCGTCTTCTTTCTCTCCTGCATTGGAGTTTTTCAAGGATTCTGGATGCGCAGAGACAATATAAGGTAGAACTTCAAGGTTATTACAAGTACACCCCCTCCATATTTTTTTAATTGGATAAGACTCCTTCTAATAAGCATTTTGAAGTGCAACGACCCCTCTTTGTTTTTAAGTAAATGCAAAATTATCCTATACATGAGCAGTTGTAATCAGATACACCCCTGACTTTATTTGATCGAGAGAGAGAGAGAAGGAATTTTTAAAAATAATATAAACTTTTGGGTCATTTTTAAAAAAGTACAAGAAGATATGAATATTTCAAATAAATATAAAGAGGATTTTACCAAAAAAAAAAAAAACACTTTAGATGTACGCTAGGCTAAAAAGGTCATTTTAGCTTCATGCTCATATTATCCTCCAAATCGATATGACATTTTCTTTTCATTTGGTCTTTTCCCATTAGGTTGGGTTTGGAAAAGATTGAAGGAAGAAGGCAATGGAAATTAGTTTTTTTCTATGGTCAATGTCAACCTTCACATATTTAGGCGAGGGATGATGTAGACCCTAGAAAAATTAGATTAAAAAAATGTTTTTTTTGCAGAAATACCGATTTGGTAGGAAGTAAACTAAAATGACCTTTTTGGTATAAGGTGCATCTAAAGTGTTTTTATAATAAAATCCTCAAATATAAAAGTTTTCCACACTTTTTTCAAATAGTTCCTCTCCATAATTTTTTTAAATGATCAAAATACCCTTATTTTATAATATGATTTTGTCTTTTCTTAACTTTTTTTCTCCCTAAAAGTGACCATTTTGATTTTGATGATCATAACTATTTAATAAATCTAGTTTTTTAGTCATTTGGAATTGACTTTTTAAACCATCCATCCATAAAAGGTGGTTGAAGAGGGTGACTTTATTGTTTTTCTTAAAAGATTTTTGAGGATTTTACTGAAAAATTCACATTACATGGGGGTTGCACGAAATAGTGCATCTTAACTCACGCAGCACGAAAGTATTCCTCCTGTAGTTATGGAGAGTGACGCTAGCGTCGCTTAATTAGAGACGAGTGACGCTAGCGTCACTCCTTTCAAGTACTCGTTTGTGCTGTCCAAATTAGGATGCATTATTTCGTGCAACACCCATGTAATAATAATTTTTCAGTAAAATCCTCAAGATATTTTTAAGAAAAAAAATCTGAAAAAATGATATAATGGTATTTTGTCATTTTTCAAAATTTTATTTTTGGGAGGACTTGATTGAAAAAATTGTTAAAGACTTTTATACTTTTGAAATATGCAAATCTTCATGTACTTTTTTTTAAAGACCTTTATACATTTTTTGAAATATGGGGACCCTCTCCCTCTCATTCTCTTTTTGCATAGTGTAGCAAAGGAAACCGCGGCATTGCAAATCTGACCTCGCCAGGTCAAACTTGGGGACCCCCTCTGGCATTAAAACCTTTGCTAATTGAAAGGAAACTACAATGCACATTGAGAGTCCTAATTAAAAGGATTTCATAATGCATGTGGACAAATTTGGACATTGGAGTAATATTATGTAATTTAGAGATTTTTTATGGTAACAATTCAGCGTCCCTAAAATATCTTTTTAATGTAAATTCCAAGAAAACTAGAAGTTTCTTTCAAATCAAAATCGAAATCGAAATTGAGCTCCAATTTCTCTATCAATTTCGAAATCGGACTCCAATTTCGAAATCAAATCCTATACCTATAATATATAATATATAATATATAATAATTGACCTTCACAGTTTAAACAGACTGGACCGATGCATGTTAGTAGTCCTAGGTGCTCAACACTAGCATTAGATTGTGTAGAGTGTAAAACACACATTAAAAAAAAAAAAAAAACTTTATCTAGAGACAATATCAATAAGTACAACTTTTCTTATCTTCGTGGTTCATTCCGTTTATATGCTCAAGATTGGTTTGTTGCATGTGAGTTGTGACACTTCTAGTTTTATGTGCAATGTTTATAGTTTAAAATACTTTTCTTTTAGGAAAAACTGTCAGGAAAATCCCTATAGGACCCCATAGGACTGACGAGGACCCATTAGTATGTTGAAGATGAGAGGGGTCCTCAAGTTCCTTTTCAATATGTATATATATATATATATTTATCATTTTGCGATATGGTAAATATCGACCATTTTGTAGTGCTTGGCAAATAAGACGATTACATGTTGGAAAAAAATCCAACCGACAAATTGGTCGATATCGACCATTAGAGCTAAGAAGAAGAAAAAACGCTCTTCATGCGGAGAAGAAGAAAAAACGCTCTTCTCTCTTCTGCATGCTAGCGATAATAATGCATATCAGATGTTCGACAAAATGACTGAAAGAGTACCAAGAACGAGAGGGCGGTAACTGAGTGCATGGGGGCTGTAATACGCGTAAGTGGGGTGCGAGTGCAGGGAGGCAATTCAAGTGGGCCGTGAGTGCAGGTGGGCATCGTGGGGTTATGCACGTGGTGACCGGGCGTGCAATGCAGTGGTGCAGGCGCAATGCGGGGATAGGAAGTGCAACGCAGGTGGGTGCGGGGAAGGAGAATGGATAAAGAAGGAGAAGGGATCGGAATGAGCACTACGAAATAGTCGATATCGACCAACCTACGAAAAAGGTCAAATGACCCCTCCTGTCTTCAACGTGCTATTGGGTCCTCGTCGGTCTTATATGGCCCTGTGAGGATTTTTCCGGTAGTTTTCCCTTTTTTTTAAAGATCATATATTTGAGTCCTATCTTATTTTATTTAAAATAAGGATTAAATATTTTGAGAAAGTTCTAATTTTAAATGCAAGTTTCATCAATGTATGTATGTATGTGTAGTATAAATAAGTAAAAATTGGGGTAGCATTGGTTTGGCTCGCCAAAACTCAAACCTGGCTAACCATTTGTAGCCATTCAACCTTCTACTAGGCTCATGACTCTAAATTCATAATAACTCGAAAACCTAACAAAACCACTACTAAATCTAGCGGCCATCCACTCAATCCCACTTATTGCCATCAATCATTCAATCAACCTTGAGTCAAGCGACAGTGACCCATAACATAATGAATCCTATAAGTGGCAAATGGGTTGAGCTTGTTTGTTAAAATGGGTATACTTTTAACCCACACGAGCTTCACAAAACCTACATCTAGGGATGTAAATGCGTACTCAATTCTCCGATTACTTGGAGGTTAAGTAAACGGATTCGGGTCCACCTCCTTTTTTGGACTCGTGGCTTAAACGGGTTTCCACCTTAGTTTTGACCCGTGGACCTTGGGACCTGACATATTACCTAAATTTTTGATATATTTTTTTAAACTAGTTTTTTTTTTAATATATCATTCTCTACCTAAATTTGGACTCGTCCCCGTTCCCGTCCCTTATAGGGTTTAGATTCCATTTTCTCATTAACGATTCTGGTTTCAGGTCCACATCATGCCTGCATTCTTCTAGCGAGTCAAACAACACAACCACCTAACCTGGTCCTGACCTGACCAATTTCATTTTAACAACCACTAGAAGTCCATTACCTTGGGGAAAAGTTCCACTAACCTTTTCTCTTTTTTGTTTTTAATTATTTTATTTTATTTTTACATTTCCCATGTATTGAACTAATTAATGCAATCTCAAGGGTTATCTCAGTTGGCTTAGGAGCACGACTTGCACCGGAAGGTTGTGGGTTTGAAACTACGGTATCATACTTGGACAACATGAAAATTTTATCCGGATTTCTCTCATGAGCCGTAGGGAAGCTTATAAAAGAAAAAAAAAAAAAATAGAAAAAACCTATTTAATGCCAACTCTGGCCTATCTGTGAATACAACTTCATTGCAACAACATATCAAGGTAAAGTAACCTCCAAGGAGGAGCAGCAGACGAAGCAGAAACTCAGGTACTCTCTCTCTCTCTCTATATATATATATATATATATATATATATATAACTTTCCCTCTCTCCTTCACTCCCCTTCTTCATTGTCTGTGTCATTTGACGGTTCGAGTGGGGGTAGCTATGAAAGCTTGAGCAAACGAGATATCTTGGTTTATAGTTCGAGAAAGATTTTGTTTTTCTGGTGTTTCTACCTTGGACTTCTTGATTTGTTATGTATGATTTGATTTGGTTTTTTTTGTTTTTTTTTTAGCCTGTTGGGTTGACCCTTTTTTGTTCAATTTTTTTTTTCTTTGATTTGATTAGCCTGTCAAGATTGCAAGAGGTTGAAAGGGGAATATCAAAATCTGACTTTGTTTACAATGTTTAAGGGGTATGATCAATATTCGATGTATTTGTAGTAAAGTAAAGTAGATCTAAATGGAAAAACAAAGGATTTGGTTTTGTTTGATTGAAAACAAAGTGGGATGCACAGAGAGCGTTAGAGAGATTGAATGAGAGCATAATCAATAAAGGGGACCAGAACATTCAAACCCAAATGGCTAAGTATAATAGGCTGTTAGAAATTGGAGATTATCTATCCATAGTTATGCGGTACCTGTGGAGGGAACTCAATTGAATATAGAAAATTTGCAGCCCAGATTGATGAACCCAATTAATGCAGATCCCAAACAAGATTCTAGATGAATCACCAAACACCTGCCAAGGAATCTTTTACCCAATGGCTCCTAGCGTGGACGAACTTTGTTCAGTTGCTGGCGCCTGGTCCTTCACCCTGCCCTCTGCACTTGTAAAGTTGACCCCTGAAAAACACCCCATTTATTATTTTAACAACCTTTGAATGCAAATCCTCTATTTGCCTTTGAAAATCAATCGCTTTTAACTAAAACACCCACAACAACCCTGACCTGGAACTGGGAAGGAAGGTTTGAGACAAACAAAGAGGAAAGGTTTCACCACCTTTGCGATCTGGTTCTACTCTTATATTTTTGGATGATAAAAATTTTATTTACCATTTAAAAGAAAACGGAAAAAAAAATCATTGTGGAACGTTCTTCTACTAGTGTTATAACATGGGTGTTAGGGGCAGCAAAAGGAGGAGCCATGGAAGTTGCGTTTCATTTTTCTGAGATTTCTTTTATGCGATCTTCATCAATGCAAAATGTTATTAGAGCTTTTATGTAGTCGTATGAATATGATTGGGTCCATTATTGTTGATATCAATAGTTCTCTCTCAAACCTTGGCTACATTAGATTTGGTGTGTTTGAAGGGGAAAGATGCTTCCAAAGAAGCAATCAGCGAAGAGATATCTTTCATGATTCCAGGCAAATAATTGATTCGATATTTGGCTTACACAAATGATTTGAAAAGATCTAACATGACATGCATCCAGTGGGAGGCTGGATAGGTTAGATTGATGAAAGCCATTAACCAACTTAAAGCAAACTTTGCCTTGATGAAAGCATTTAATGTGAATATGGTGCGTCTGGTTGAATATTTAGTAAAACAACAAAGGAAAATGTAATGAGGTCAAGTCAACCAAAAGCAGAGTAAAGAACTCCCAATGTCGAATGCAGGTTAAGGAATTAAGATAGAGTTTCTAGAGTTCTACGGAACATTGTAGACAGAAAAGGTTTCATTGATTTAGGTGCCATTTCAGAAGTCTAACAAAATGGTCTATTTGACTTAAAATTGGTTGGAGTGCTTTAAACTGTTTGGGAAAGTCTATTTCGTTCTTTGATTGAATCAACATTTAGACCTTTTTTTTTTCCTTTAAAAAGTAACAAAGGGGAAGAGAATCCAATTTGACATCAATATCTAAAGCAAATAAACAACTTTTGTTTGTTCCCTACAAATGTGTACGTATCACTTTTACCATATGACAAGTTTGCATGTTCTCACTATATAACTAACTTTTACTATGTGACAAGTTTCCCTTTTCAATTGAATCAGATGACAGACAACTATGTCTTATGAAACGGTCCATTTGTAAAATACTCTAATTGGAACAGCTCTATTTCAAACGGATTTGATCAAATCAGTTCTATTTCAAAGAGGCCAGAGTTTCCAAATAGGCTCCTAAAGTTTTATCCATAGAATATTTTCATCTACACTAATTTTATAGATGCACATGAGGTGTTCATTGTGGCCAATGTAGGGTTGCTTTTAGTTGATTTATTGAAGGTTGTCTTTCCTTAATTAGGAAATTGTGAAGTTTTGCTTCTATTGTCATCTAGTAGGCAGTTGTGAAAGCAGTCTTTGGGCTTCATTTCCCTTCTGTCCAATTTTCTCTCTTTATATTCTTTATACAATTTTTTTTCTCTCCACTTATATTTTTCCCCCAATAATGTTCTTTTTTAATTTGTATTTTCTGTAAAGCTATTTGTTTGAGCTTTCTTTTAATTTTCTACCTCTTTTCTAAATATTGGCAATGAAAGGTGTGAAGGGGACAAGGGGTGCAATTGTGCCAACATTACTGCTTCAGATCCCATCAGAAATCCCCAGTCAAATTCTCTTGGGAGTGTGTAGTGCTAGGATGAGAGACCACCTCGGAGTCACATTGCACCCCGATTTTAATTTAAAAGAATTAGTAGAAAAAAAATAAAGAAAGCTGTTGTAGGTTGCGGCTCCTAGACGATTGTTCTGAATGGTGCATCCTGTAGCAGCTGCGTGGACACTCTCCAACTGTAGCAATTAAGATAAATGGTGTAATGACTAGGTTTGGCTTCTCATTCGTTGCTACCATTGACTTGGAAAATAATTAAAAGTTTAAAGATGAATATAGAGATTTCACATGTGAGCTACAGAGATCTTATCTCTTTTTTAATTTTCCCCACTATTTCAGCTCCATTTTTGCAGTTTGCACAATCCTATTTTAACAAAATGGAACTATTACACATGATTTTTTTTAATTGGTCAATTGAACACTTTACTAGGATAAGGATGCACAATCTGGGTTCGAAAAAGAATAGTCAGTAGTTTCAGTTGATCAGGTATTCTCTTTCGATGTTCTTACTTATCATTTATTACTTTGGTGATTATGACGTTTGATGAATTACATGTTTATAATATGTGGCTGTTCTTAAGTTGCTGTCCCCATGGCCTCAACCTGATGCATGGTTTAAATAGAATTGGTAGATACTAGATGCAGATGATAAGCAGATCTTCCTTTATGGTTGTAGATATATTTATAGGTACACAAAATAGGAGTTGGAAATATCAGCTATGTTTAAAGTACTCATCATCATCATCATCATCATCAAAGCTTTGTCCCAACTATGTTGGGGTTGGCAGCTATGTTTAAAGTACTATGCATATTAATATTCTTTTTCTCCCTCAAGTTTGAAATCAATCAAAGTGAAATGTTTGCGCCTTTAAAGCTTTTCAGGACCTAGAAATTGTTGCTTCAAATTTAGAAGACACAGAAGTTTGTAACAGAACTTAAGAACTTAGCAATGTAACTATATTAACTCTCTGACAGTTGTCATTTTCTGCATCTGGTTGGCACTTTGCAAATGTTTATACAACTGTTCCATTGTTTTTGGTAAATCAAACTGGTCCATTAGAATCTGGAACTTTGTGCTCTTTGTATTCTATGTAAACGATGTTTGTGAAGACAAGTTTGAAAGTGTGTTTAAATTTAAATGCCAAAGTATGAAGAAAATATTGGTGCTTCCTCATATCTTCTTACTGTTTGCTTTTGCAATTTACCCTAAAATGCAGGTTTATGCACCCACTATTTCATTGGTTTCATACGAAGGCATCCAAAGAAAAAAAAAAGAAGCAAAGGAAAAAGAAGCGACAGAATTCCACAAACTCATGGTTCCTTTATCGCCCCAAAGTCCCATCCAGTCCCTCTCAAAACACCAATCTTCGAATGGCTCTTACCGTATTCTCCGTTTTGCAATCCTTTCAAGACTCCTTGTCATCTCTCTCATATGCTTTTGGAGATATCTGGCCCACCCTTATGACACCTCTGCCTCCTTGAACCCTAGCTGCCTCTCTGTGGGCTCCACCATCCCCACACGATCACAGTCAAGTCGTCTCCCCTTCCTTGGATTGGCAATTGAGGACAGCATTGTATGGGATGGGGTGTATTTTGTACGTATTGCTGAATGTGGATATGAATACGAACAGACTTATGCCTTTTTGCCTCTCCTTCCCATCTGCATCTATGCTCTATCTCAAACTGGTAAGGGTTATTTCTGTTCTATTCTCAGAGAGGAGTTCAAGATGCTTGTTTGCTTGACCAAATGAAGTTTGTTTGCCTAGTCTGTAGTTGTGGTTTCCATGTTCCCTATATCTAAACCATTGCTGTTACGAGTTATGACACATACCATGGATGTGTGATGCACATGGGCCAATGCAGCTCTATGGTTGAACGTTTCCTTCATTTTTCTTTGGATGGTTACTTTATTTGTTTATTTTCCTTAATAGTTTACTTTCTGACCACCATTTGAAAGTTCAGGACTCATATATTGGAAAATTTGTGCATGGTCCACCTATGTTGATGCTTATTAGTTATTATGCGTATCTTAAAAAATAAAATAAAATTGTCGGCGCTCACATGTCAATGGTTTTTTAACTGTGTTGTGGGCCTCATTACTACAATCTGTAAACCTGAATGCTACAACTTTTTGTGATGAGCATGGATTATGACCTCTTCTTTTATTTTTTTCTTTTTTCTGTAAATTTGATATTTCAGGATAATCCTACAGTTATTTGTTTAATAACTCTTGTTGCGTACCAGAATAACATTCTAAAAATATGATAGCAGAATCAACCCCTTTCGTTTTGGATGTATGGTATTTATAGATTTTCACCTGGCTTAGCCTTTTATATTGAGGAGTACAGTTTACAAATGGTGGATGTGAGGGGACCCATTATTTAACTTCCATTTTACACTGTTTTCATTCCATAAGTGTGGAGCCAAGACGAACCCTTGTTAGAAAGGGATGAAAAGGATACTACAAGAAAAAAAATGATTTATTTATTTATTTATTTTGATCGGTAAAGATTAATGATTTATGTAATCATATATTTAACTAGGGTCACCTAATTATTGTACGTAATTGTGATGCAAGGGCATCCATGATTTCTTTTGCTACCTCAGAGGGTTTGACTATGAATCATGGGTATATTTCTTTTAAATGCCAAAATATGTAGAAGGGTATTTACAACATTACATTTAATTTTTGAAGTCAGAAAAATACAGTGCACAGCCTGCATGGTTGTATAGTCACTACAGTGTGCTTGGGATTTTAGTGTGTACAAGTGGGGTCCATTTTCAAATATTCAAAACATTAATGTGGTGGACCACAGAGTGGATTGATGGTGCATGCATCTAAAACTTAATTGATGAGAACCCTTCAATTGGTGGCTGTGAAATAGATGTTGCAGTAGTAGTTCGTGTTCAGCGGAAAAGGATTAAGAATGGAAGGGAGATTCTGTTCATGGCCCACTGAAGATGGGACCATTAATTTAATGGTTTCGATATCTGAAACTGGACCTAAATTTGTACAAATGAAAACCCGTAGCATAATTGTTACAGGCCTACAGTACTTGGCTCAAACTAAGCAACTTTTATTCAGGTAGTGTTCTGTGTAGCTTGGGCCTATGTTTAATTATTTATACATTTCACCTGTTGTGCCTATGGTACCCATAAAATGGTGCTCCATTAGTGGGAAATTCTAGACATCTGATGGTTTACTGGCAAGTTGAAGTTTGGACATAAATATAGCCATTAGGTGTGTATGCAAGAGGATGTTTCCCACCAATTGGTTGGTTTTGCTTATTCCACAGTGGATGTTTTGGTTTACTATCCATATTTGTGGAGTCCAGTTGATGAATAATGCAGATCAATGTAGGGTGGGTTCACCTGTACAAACTGGTAAGTTGCCTGAGACTATTGTGTGATACTTTGTTGAAATCAGTTACCTCAGTTTTCTTTTCAACAAGAATTCCTTACAGTGGAGGCACATTTGTATAGAATATGGACCAGCGTAGAATACTTGTTGGTAAGTTGGGGTATTCTATAGACGAGCCTCACAAATGAATGCTGGGGCTGGAAAATGTATATGATTCAATGAACCATTTTTTATCAGTCAGTGACCTGTATTTTTTCTTCATTTTTATAATTGCAGTTTTTGCTCCTCTGGTTCCAATTCTTGGATATAGAGCAGTGTTAGGGTTATCAGGATATGTAATCAATAACTTGGCATTTTTGTTTGCGGCTGTGTACTTTTACAGGTGAGTTCCTTTAATTCTTTCTTGAATGCGAAGTAGACTTAGATTGTGATAAGTTGCAACAAGATTAAATGTTGAAAGATGGCTTAATACATTCCATTCCTACTTGTCACTTCCCTCAAATAGGGATTATGTTTATTCTAAGTGGATCCAAAATAAAAATGAAAAATGAAATTTTTTGAGAGAAGTAACATTTCATGACTTATAATGATTATTCATGCCATTTCACAGCATAATGTTGCAATCTTAGTCAGTCTTACATCCAAATGTATACTAATAGCTTTTATTACTGATGGAAAAAAAATAGTTTTTATCACTTTGCCATAGGATCTGGTTATTTAATGTAAAATCATGTTTGAATGTCCGTACTTTTCAAGGCAAATGGGAAGCATTCCTCCCCATTGACATCTGGATCCTGCTCTACATCCAATTGGGGCAGGGATGTGCATTCTCTGGATATTGGATAAAGCTGTCCTTCCCTTGTGTGTATCCCAAGGAGGACTACACACACATGTATGCACTTGTCGGGCATGATTTATTTGGAGGTGGGTGGCCTTCTGCTTTTCTGAATCATGATGGGTTTAGCTGGTGGGGGAGTTTTAACTATAGGTTTGATGGCTTCACCAGTGGGTACCACGGTGTTGATTTTCTTGACTGTACCATAATTTTGAGAAGTGCCACAGTCAGATCTTATCTTTTCCTATGAATGTATCAACAGGGCCTGTAAAAATTCTTAATATTCTTCTGTCAGGATGCCATGTTACTATTCTCTTAAGTGTCGCTTCACAATTGTAAAAACAGAACTCGTCCTGTTCTCCCATTGCTACTGCCTGCATCTCAGTCAACACTCAATAACGTTTACATAATTTTACTCCTTAACTCTCTCTATTTTTCCCCCATTGCAACTGCCTGCATCAATCAACACTCAACACCACATTGCAGTTTTAACTAGAGGCAGCAAACAGGTCGGGTCAGAATATGGGCACGCTGTTTAGAAACCCAACCCATTTCCAACCCATTTTAAAACGGGTCAAACTTCCCCAACCCATGCCAATGCGGGTCAAACCAATCCTACCCACTTTAGTCCGTTCCTTGTTTGTCGTTTGGGGGATATTAATGGAGAGAGATGTTGGGGGCTTGCATTGTAAATTGTATTACACACATAAAGAGAGGGAGAGAGTAGCTGAGAACGCATAATGATAGCAGAGAGAGAGAGAGAGAGAGAGAGAGAGAGAGAGAGAGAGAGAGAGAGAGTAGCTTAAAAGAGTAGCTTAAAAGAGTAGTTGTCCGACGCGTGGTTCGTTCAAGTGAGAGAGATTGGCTTCCACGCTCATTGAAGCCGTCTAAACCACACCCTTTTCCTCCGTTTTCTGCAAAGCAAATGAAGCCCTCCTTCCTGTGTTTTCAGCAAGCAGCATGATACATGGAGCAAAGAGGATTGAGAAGAAAAGCTTAAGATCTATTGAATTCTTAGGTCCATTGCACAATCCAATCCTTTGAATGCACTGCAGTGTGCATATGCTTGGAAAGTTATATGGGTTAACCCTACCGGACCCGTTTTTATGCGGGTCAAGAATACTTGATCCGTGGCCGACCCTTATATTCTGCGGGTTGGGTTTGACAGGTCAAAAACTGCCTGGGTTATGGTTGGGTTAGTGGGTCGGGTCATGTTTTGCCACCCTTAGTTTTAACCCTTGTCTCTCTCTTCTTTTTGTTTTTTCTCTGTTGCTATTCCCTTCAAGAGATGTGTCCTTTTTAAGTAAATGCACATATGATCTCCTTTGTTTTCCTTTTTCTCTATTATAAATACATCCTAAGAACATTTGTATACATGACTCCCTTTTCCCAATGCCAATCCTTTCTTTCCTAATTTTTCGTAAAACATGTGATGAGGAAGAGGGGATTTGCCTAATGTATAAATTAATATTAGGATGGTCTTTATTTTAGTGATTTGAGCTTGTGCATGGACAAGGAGACTTCACTCTCCTGGTTGTATCAGATGTGTAGTGTGCATACACTGAACATGCAATCCATGCACATCTGATTTCCATTGTTGCCTCAGTTCTATAGCCTGCCACACTAAGGCACTTTTTGCCAGTGGTTTGTGGATGCATATTGGGTATGCACTGTTATTATTATAGGATTTTGTTCTTTGTTAGTGTTATTGTTTCTGCTATTTTTTGTTTTGAAGATGGTCATGGATTTTGGTGAGGATGCTCTTTTATAATGTATTTTTTTAAATAAATGCTTATTTGATTTATAGAAACATAATTCATGTAGCCGACCCTAACATAGTTGGGACAAGGCTTTGATGATGATGATTATTATTTGATTTATAGTGTATTTATTTCTTTCCTATATTCTGTCCTTTTTATGAATATCATATGTCAAATTCGCTTGATCTACTGAAATTATTGCTTCTGCTGGGCGCTGGGACCTATGAGAGATGCCAGCCATTGGGAGATAATGCCTGCTCATGTGAGGATGGGAACCAAGGATTGATCCCTGGGTAGTTGGGTGAGAAACGGGATATCCAACCAACTCCATCCCCAGGTCCTCCCTGCTGCTGCTTTTATAACAACTGTAATCATCATTATCATGGCCATTATTCTTGTCAGGTCATGCTTTTATGGTCTTGATTGAGACCTTGGATAAATTTGATTCTTATTGTGGAGAATAGCTATAGCCTTTATAAATTCTCATTTATTGTCATTCATCGTCATTATTTTTTTTAGTTGAGTACAAACAATTTTATAATGTCTAAACTCCAAATGCCTGTGCATTGCAAGGGCTTTTATGCTAGTATGTTTATATATTCATGTACTTATCCTCTTTGTAATCTTTTTATGAATGGGTTTCAGTCCTATTACAGGCTTTCAATCCTCATTTTGAAGGACTCAAGTGCTGCCTTGCGAGCATCTGTTTTGTTCTGCTTCAATCCTGCTTCCATTTTCTATTCATCCTTGTAAATAATCTCACTCTTCACTTTTAAACTAAGCCTGAAGGACTTTTAATTTGACTTTAACTGAGGCCTCTCTCATGTCTTAATGATGTGTCAGATATTCAGAGAGCCTGTATGCACTATTTTCTCTGGGAGGACTATATCACTTATTTTCTGGTGCTAACACAACGGCTGTGTTGCTGCTTGCTCTGTCGGGCTCTGCAAGGTCAAATGGAGTGCTTAATGCTGGCTATCTCTGTTTTCAGGCAATGCATCAGTCCTATGATGCAATCTTCCGGAAGAATCAAGCCAGTGTATGTCTTTTGCTTCCCTTTTCATGGTATGTCAAGGATCTGGTTCAGCAGTGTTCAGTTTATTGAGGCAACGATTCTTTCGTTCATATGGGGCCTATGTTTTAGGAAGTTCTGACCACTGACGGGCCCTACCTTGGATGGGAATGCTCCAAAAATTCTTTGATGCGGAACAGAGAGAGGATGCGGGGTGGGTGATGAAAATTAAAAAACAAATAAAGCTCTAAATAATAGAAAATAACATAAAATAAATGGGTTGGGCCCAATGGCTTGGTCAAGACGATGGGCTGGGTCGACCTATGAAGACCATCGGTTTGTCCTGCAGCATGCCTCCTCTCTAAATTGTCTGCAGGCCACTGATTGGATAGTAGGATATTTTGATGCAGGTGGGCCTAGCTCATCTATCTCAACCAACTTTGGGCCCAATTCATTTATTTCTATTCTATTTAGAGTTATATTTATATTTTAACTTGTTTTTAATTGGATGTTTTAATCATGGCCATCAAAGTGTTTGGATGGTTCAGATTAGCTTTAGGGTTATGTTTTTGCTTATTTAAAGCATTGTAAGCCTCCTTGGCTCAATAATGATGAATGAATATGATATTGAGTTTTCTAAGAACTCGAAGCTCCGTGCTCTTTGAGATCTTTTGCCTCCATATTGGAGTTTGGCGTGAGGCCAATGTTCAGATAATCCCTGCTATCCCCTCTCTTCCATCTCTATCCTGCCTGCCCCACATTATTTTCTGTTCCGCGCTATATTCAGATCAATGATGTTTTGTCATACCGTCCATGATGCAGCCCATCAAACCACCAGTCTTGATTCTGAATGTTCTGTTCCGCATGAATGGGAATGTGTATCTCAGGAAACTTTTATGTTTCCTAAGTTCTATACCAAATTACTCATCATTGAGATATTATTTGTCTTTATGAAAATAATGCTTTTCTAAGCCTTGTTGACCACAAAACACAGTTTAAATAATGAAGAGAAGATATATCCATCACATACAAATTTTACAAGTCAGTAACATAAGTCAATGCTATCTTTTGCAGTCCAGCTCTTTTTCTGAGCAATAAAATTTACTGCTATAAAAAAAAAAAAACACCCTTAAGTCAATGCTATGAGTTTTTAAATGAGAAGATGTTCATATTACCAACATAGAATCAATTAAAACAAATAATGCCAAATACAAAGTTTGAGATAAACCTTTGGATTTTGAATTAATTCAGATTTTTTTAGACATTCCATGTTAATTTTCAAGATATTCATTTATTGAGGTATTCTTAGTTGAAGCCGACCCCCTTGTGTAATCTCTTGGGAGTAAGTTTGAAGTTTCACCAGAAGATCCGTTCATTGTGTCTTCTGCAGCACTCCCACTTGAAGATATGCGTATGGTATTGTCGACAAGGGACCACAGAAAGATGGCCCCTATCTGTCGTATATCAAGGAGTCAAAAAATAAAAATAAAACTTAGTTCCCTTCGAGCTTTTGATGTACATCATAATTGAAGCCGCATATATCATCACATCATGGTCTGTGCCTTACACCAACAATCTGGGGTCAGTTAAAAGAGTTTTAAATAACGGTTCATGGAAATGTTCACCAACAACTCTGCTACAAAGGTTTTTATATCATAATTTACCAAATAATATGTTAGTAAGTCATAAACAGGGTGGGGTATGGCACCACGGCCAACACCTAAACCCGCTCCAAATTCAGCTCGGGTCACCATATGTCTCTCGAACCCGACAAACCCACCACGCAACCTGCCCTAATATGGGTTGGGCGGGTCACCTGTTTAATCCTACATACATGAAGCTATCAGTCATCGAAGGATTGATCGGATACATGGACCATGCATCTGCTTGTGTGCAAAGTCAAGGAGCGAGGATGATATGCTTCTCCTTGGCTTGCAGGTTATATAACCCATCTGCATTGACAGTCTGGATCTTATGCAACAAGCTTATGCTGTTTCTTGAACAAACTCAATTATGCAAAGTATCATGCACGTCCTTTTATAGAAATATATTACAAGTTCATATTGGATTAAATTTATGGTATTTGTTGATAGATATTTAGTAGAATATGCATTTGTACTTATGGCTCAGAAATCCTTTCTGGTGTTGCCTGTAATGAAATGTACTTTTACTTGATTGCATCATCTGATTAGAAGTCGGCAGTGCGGGTAATCATCGTGGCAGCTGTACGGACTCTCTGTATCTTCACTCCATTCATCTTATTTCAATTTTATGGCTACTTCAACATCTGTCTAGGAAGCCTATCAGAAGAAATGAGACCTTGGTGCAAATCAAGATTGCCATTGTTATATGACTTTATTCAAAGTCATTATTGGTACGATCAATTCTATTGTAGTGAATTCGTGAAGCTTCCAACTTTTTCCTTGAACTGGCTATAATTGTTTCCATCAAGAAACCTTCAATTGTGCTTCCTGTCTTCAGCAGTTGGCTAAAATATACCTCTGAGCTCTGAATATTGGCTTTGTCATAATTGAAAATTCTGTTATTTATTTTCTCCTGTGAATCAGAACAAGGGCTGTCAAGTGTCAACTAGTCACTTAAGTTTGGGCCCGAGCCAACTTAAGTCTGCTTCAGTCAAGTTGAATTGAGGTCTGGGTCCTACTGCAGGGCCTGAATGTTAGGTCCATGTCAACCCCATGATAGGCTGACAAGAAATGTTAGGTTTGGGTCCAAGTAACCCTCTTATTTTTTAGACCTTTGCAAGACCTCACTGCGGGCCTAAAACTTGAAGCTGTGCCTGGCTCATGTCTTGTAAAGTTGGAAATCTTATCTGGCCAATTGACAGCCCTAGTTCAAAATTGAAACAATAAGAATTGCTCATAATCCTTTTATTTGTTTTCTTGATTCAAATGTAAGAAGTTGTTTGTAATGGATGGATAATTGCTATATACTTGTCGTCATTGGGAGAAACTGTGGTTAATTATGCATTTTTACCGAGTTATAACTTGCGAAACAATCTGTAAGTTGTAATGTCAACATTCCGCATACAAAAATCAATTACCCTTTTTCCATTGAAATGGCAATAAACTCCATCAAATTAAGTTTATATTGCTGACTAAAAAAACTCTGCTAATTTACCAATTCAATCTCCAGTTGGACAATCTGAAGCTTCAAAAGTACGTGTTTGGGAAGAAATTCATTATATATATTATTTTGATTACATTTCGTGGCGATGTGGCTGCATTCAACATTGTCTGGATGCCCTGATTCCAATTTGATGCTAATCCTGAATTATGAATGGTGTCCATTGTGTGTGTGTGTGTTTTTTTGTGTTTTTGAATATTTTATATTAACTCAATACTTAATAGAAAACTCTATCACAGTGAAATTTTAACACTAATGGCGAATCCAGACAGTCAAGCCAACTGTACAACTTATAAGACAGTCACCAAAACAGTTGGTGAATCTTTAATGGTAAAAACCAACAAATAAATCCATGAATAAGTGGTTAACTGGATATGGTGTTGAAGTTTCATTACTTTCGGCCCACAAAATGAAATCTGTTGTACAGTTCAAGAATTTTTAAAAATGGTTCACAACACAATTGTTGAGTGTTCTTGTAATGTGGCCTAACAGTAAATTACAAAACAGACAAACACAGATTTAAAGGGATTTTAACAGGGCATGAAACCACTTGTGTATATCTTTTATCAATCAACAACCTGCTGCAGGGCCTAGATTCTCTATTTGCATAAGATAATTACATATCCATTGAGCTTGACTAAATTTCCTTCAGAAGTTACAGCATTCACCTGCTTTGTACACAAATGTGGGGAGTTTGTAAATAATTATGGGGCAGTTCCTGCTTTGTACACAAATGTGGGGAGTTTGTACATAATCATGGGGCAGTTCCAATTTGATAGCACAATCTGGTAAAAGTGCATATTTTATACCCTTTAGGAATTGGTATTTGCTCATATGCCCACATACCTTTGTTATACATCCACAGGTGTGGCCAATGGTGGGACATGTGCAATAGTTGCTGCCCACCATGTAGGAAACTGGTGCAACATCAGCCCACTCATCAGGTGGTCCATGCGTGCAATGATTGTATATTATCCTCTCTTTCATACATGTGTAATGGGCCTACTAGCCTGATATTTTGAGCTCGGGATCTGCACAACGGGAATTATCAGTTCATGTTCCGAAGTTGTGAGATGTGTTACCTTCTCATTTTTGTATTCAAGAAGTATGGAGGCTTGAGTAACTTTTCCTAACCTAGCTTGAATCTTCTCATATGTCAGGGGAGTTGGTTTCTTGAGATACTTTCGGCTGAAACAGTTGCCCAACTTCCTTCTTGCAGCTCCAATATTGTCTCTAGCTGTCTACTCAACGATTCAATATGCGAAGTTGCGGCCTGAAATTGTATTTTCTCTTGGTTTCCGTTCTTCTAAGGAGGAAAATAATTTCACCAGTGTACTTGACTCACCAGGAAGAGACCATGCAATAAAAGGTGATCAGGTTTTAGAGAAGAGTTTCTCTTCCAAATCCATGCAAGGTATACTGTGGACACACTTCAGTTTATACCATTGCATGAAGCAAATTACCTTATTTATTTTTTTATTTTTGTTTTTTTAATCTTTTTTTGGTATTTAATGAGAGGAATTAAAGGAGGAAAAAAAAGAACGGAAGAGACGAAGAGAGAAGAAAACAAGGGAGGAAAATGGAATTTGTGCTAGTCAAAGCATGATCCGTAATTTCCTCCTTTTAATAATTTAATATATTTCCCAGTAAATACAACTAACTCCCTGACTAGGAAGAAAGTACAAACCACCCAGTGACTCCTAGTGTATACCTTTCTATGCTCAACCTGGGGCATAGATATCAACAATTATCAGCTTGCCACATGTATGATGAAGTAAACCTTTGCTGACTTTGGCCAAGATTTCTGCAAGCTATCTGGAGAATTTTGATAACACATTTTCATCTCTTTCGCATAAATACTCTCTTAACTAACATGATAATCAGCTTCTGTGTGTGCATTTGCACATGATATACAAGATTAGTGGAAATTATAGTGCAACTCTATTGTCACAATGAAGCTTCATTGGGCCTCCAACTGATGTATATTTGCTTTTATGCTGTCCATAATTAAGGCAGATAAGTAGGGGTTCAGGGCAGACCCTCGGTGTAATCTGGCTGCAATTGGGAACTCAAACGTCTTACCTTATTCTTACAATTTCTAACTGGATTTAAGAAATTCACTACGTGGCATACTGGAAGATGTTGCACCTCTCATATTACTGATGCAGGCCCAATCAAGTGAAAGGGCTGCAACTCCAAACAAAGGGGACTTTTATGGTTACACATCCATACCACTTCAAGATCACACCAAAAAGTGCAAGAAAAGAAAGGGGAAACAAGCAAAATAATCCAGCAGACCTGTGTAGAATTGAAGAAAGAACTCAAATGGGTCCTACTGAATGCTGTCGTGGACCTGCTGGGTCTGCTGGATAATTCTGTGCCCCAATCAGAAGGTGGACAACCCAATAAATTATAAAATTTGCATCAGTCCAAGAAAGTGATTTTTTTCCTTACAAAATGGTCCATTCATTGCATATTTAGGGAATGATGTGGGGACCACTCAACCCCAAAGCTTCTATAGATGGGCATTGGTCCAAGATGTGCGATTGAACACCTTTAGAAACTGCGTAGCTTGGCCCACTATAGGTTCTTCTTGGTCCACATCATTGGATGTTGGCTGATCTGCCTCACTTCTGGATGATGATCTATCCATGTGCTGATTTCTTTGCAAAATAGGGATATTTTTGGGACTCACTTTGATGTTTAATTTTTATGTCTACTCTGTTTTCTCCCCCACTTTATTGTAATCCTTTTGTTGTTAAATCAATTGTAAATGCTTTTGAAAATAGAGAAACATGGTATTGTTAAGGTTGGCATTTTGTGCCTCATAGATTTAAATGATGTTTGAAAAAACCATAACCTTTCTAAAAAAAGATTAGATAATAATTTATCGTTAATTTGTGTTCTGTGCCTCAGAGAGGTGGTGGATGTGAATAACTTGCTTGTTCATTGTTCTTTTCCAATAATTTCTCCTTCCAAAAACTTTCTGGAGGTGCATTGTCTGGGTGATGCTGATGATGGTGTGTCTGAAGCTTGGCATTGATGCTTTTGTTCTTGTTGAGGGAGTATCTTGTAGTTTCTTTTCTTTGCTGCTATCCTTTAGTCTTAAAAGTAATCACACCTTTCGAATAAGTTAAGACTCAACAGAACGCGGTGCTAGTAAGGCTCGTAGAAAGTGTTAGCTTGGTCATTATCTAGAAAGGAGTTTGCTGTATGCCGGCATTTAATTATGGAAGTGCTGGGCTGTATCTTTTCTTTTTGGCAACACTTCACGACTGTTGCCAATGACAACTCCACTGAAGGGTTTGTGGGACACTCTCCTAGGATGCCAATCTCTTTCAAATTATTGAGTTAAATTAGTGGTATGTTGAGCATTTTGGTCCTTTAACTAAATTTATCTCATTCTGTTTGAATGGAAGATTTTATAACATCCTGTTAAATTTTGATAGAGTTATTAGTGTCAAATATCTTATATATGGTTTTTTTGTCTTGTTATAACTAATATTAAAATATTTTACATAAAGAGAGGCGGTGGAAGTTTTTGCGCAGTTCTTTATTAAGTAGGACTCTTAGCTATAAGAATTTGTAGTCTTCGGACAGGGTATGACCAACATCTTGTGCTTGTGCTGGATCAAGCTATCAAGTAAACCTAGATTTGGTGCGGTCCAAGATGACTGCAACTCTGAGCTACAAGAGTTTGTGGTCTTTGGACTAGGTATAACCTCCATCTTATGCTTGGGTGATCGAGCTATCATGTAGCCGAAATTTGATGCGGTCCAAGGTGACCTGCACCATGAAGACCACACTGCAGTCCAAACTCCAAATCCTAGCCTACATGGAGCTTTTCGATAAGCACAAGGGACTCTGCACCCATTTGTAATGAGGCAAGGGCCATTTGTGGGCCGAAGTTCTAGCCGATGATTCACTATTATGGACTGCATCCCAATCCCCAACTGCCCCATTGGATGGGTTGTGGAACCCTATTGGTTGGATTTTAGGGCCCATAATCACCATTGTCGATTTAGCTAGCTCACGAGGGGCCTCACACTAGTCACTAGATCATCCAGCCAAGCTGGCGGTTCCAGCTGGGCCTAGATTGACCTAATTTTATTCTAGCCAGATTGGGTGACCAGGTGGTGCACGGCCAGCCTAGCCAAGCCATAGCCTGGTTTGGTTGGGACAGGCTAGGGCAGTCCCAACTGCAGATCCATATCGAAGGTGGGGTGTGCATGTGCGCCCCTCTAGGCCTCTACAATAAGATAAATTCTCTTGTTTAAATTTTACTTTAATTTCAGTTTTGTTTAGAGTTTGACTTATTATTGTTATTTTTATTAATTTCAGTTTTTTATAGAGTTTGACTTTATTTTTTATTTTTTATGATTGCATAATTAGGATTATATTATCTTTATTTTTGTTTGGATTGGATATAAGGAAAGATTTCACTAGCTCTTCTTCTTTTAAAAGTTAATATCTATATGAATCGAACAACAGTTGAACGTGAAATTTCTTTTGGTTGTTTTCTCCACTCAAACTTGTGCAAACCCAGTTTTGGGACTCTGAGCCTAGAAGTGGGGGCACCTTTCTTCCTCTTGATTTCACAAGTTTTGAGGTTTGTGGTTATTTGCATATTTACTTTTCTTTTGCTTGTTTGGGATTGATTTTATTTGGATAGCGGCATAGGGACGAGTTGTGGTTCCATCTGCAATTGATTAGACTGGATCATGTATTTACTCTAATATTTGGCTTATTTGTCTTCTATAATCTGACGCTTGAGGTTTGAACGTCTTCAGTTTTGCATATACCTGGTTCTGGTATTTGTCAAAAATTATTTTACAGTTATGTCGGGTGGGCATTCGGACAGATGTTGGACTGCTCTGCACTGAGAGAATTGGTGCCTGATTTGGGCTGAAATTTAACCATAGTTTTGCTTAGTCTGGTATTCAAATTGCTGAATGTTGCCTAACATACCGTAAATAGTTGGTGTGCATATGGCATGCAGATCTAGCTCATCTTACACTGCACCAGCTGTCTTTGGAGGATTGATTTGATGGCGTGCATGTTAAAATATTTTGGGTTTTTTTTCATGGTTTAAACTCAAATGAGGTGAAGTTATGGCCATGCTTGTAGGGTGGAGGGTGGAGTGAGCCGTTGTGTGTGGTTGCTATGGGGGCTATATTGTAGTAGGGCACTTTTTATGCTCTATTCAGTAGGCATTATTTTCTCTTGGTGGTTGACTGACCTGATTGAGGAGATTTGTGATACATCATAAAATGGGTGGAGGCTGTAACTGTTTATTTGGGAATAAAATTTATCAATTTCCTTTTCAAAATTAAAATATCTATGAAAATATGCGTTTAAGATTATTTATTGCATTTGGAACAGGTGATCCGAATATTAGACAGAGGAGAAAAAGGGTTAACGAAATGGTTCCAGATTCTTTTTTGTATCCCATACGATCAGACCATGAAGCATACTATCCATCGAAGCAAGGATGTGCCTCCATGTTAGTTCTTCCATTTGTTCTACACTTGGGATTCATGTCAGCAGTGGCTTTCTTTGTTATGCATGTACAGGTTAGACTTCTTCTCTTGTATTCCCTACCCATTCTTTGTTAATAACTAGAAGGTGTCCTCAAACTCTTACAAATGCTGTAGGACTTGTGAACAATTGGATTATGCACAATGTTCATTTGGAGCTTTTCAGGTCACAATGTTCATTTGGAGTTTTTCAGCTTTCCTTTTAATTAAGCTTCCCTTTAATTATGATTTATAAAAAAAAAAGATTTATAAACAAATGACAGCTTTTCTTAGTTGGTTTGCTGAAAAACTATGGGGGGCATTTTTTTAGCCAAAAAAATGGAGTTTTTGTTTGATCGGTAACAGCAGATTTCTTTAAAACTATGGAATGCTAAAAAAACCAATAAAAAAACATTGGGCTACGAAAGTATAAAAGCATTACACAACAAAAGCAAAGAAATAAAACCGTCCATGGAGAAAACTGTTCTCCCCTAAAAAAAAAAGAGTAAGTTCATAGAAGGAACAAGCAATGGAGAAGATCTGATTACTCCCTGTTTAGCCAAAAATTCTGCGAAACAATTAGCTGGATGCTCACCATCGGTAAACACCACATCAATCAAAGGGGACGATGGTATGATATTGTTGATAAGGAACTGAAGTTTCCACAGGGGAGTCATGGAAGAAGTCCAAGTGATTGCATATCTCGAGTCATTGTCCACAATTAACTTGACACGGAAAGGGAGCAAAAAGGTATGGAGCCAACATACTTGGAGAACATTGCAACGACAATATCATCACTATTCTGGAGTATCCCTCCAATACCCATTGCCCTTGGCTTTCCCTTATAGCACCATCCACATTAGACTTCAGCATGCCCACAGGAGGAGATCAAAGCACCCCTTTTCTAGTGGCCTCCCAAATATGGAAATGCCCTCCACTCTTAAATTATCAAAATAACTCCCAGCGGAAGCCCACTATCGATCTTGATGCACACATGCAGTTGCCTATAGATCTATTGCAGCTGCATTTGTGCGGGCTTTGTCAAACTTCTTTTTCGCGATTCCATAGCTGAGATTGGATGTTTTCAGTCTTCTGATGACTGACATTATAATTGTGGATTGCTGGTTTTAGTTCATCAAGGGCAAAAATTGCAATTCGTGGTGGTGGTCATTTTCTTTCCTCTTTTTGGTCTCTTTATGATGCTGTCCTGTTCTTTTCTGCCAGGTTGTGACCCGCTTCTTGTCTGCGAGTCCTCCGCTCTACTGGTTTGCCTCCTATTTAATGGCATCTGCTGGAAGGAGTAGATGGGGTTACTGGATCTGGGCGTACTGTGCTGCTTACATTCTTCTTGGCAGTTTGCTCTTCTCAAACTTCTATCCTTTCACCTGAGAACTTGTAAAGTAACTTCTACTGGAGGAAAGTTCCTTGTAATGTTAGATGGGAAGATTTTTTTTCTTGATGTTTTGTTGAATGAATGGATTAAATATCAAACAACTCCAATGGGTTTTACAGGTGAGATTTGTTTTTCTCTTTCTGCTGTTTAAGTATCCATGTCGGTTGGTAAGTGAATATGTTCGACTGGTGATGGCAGCATTTTAAGTGAGGGGTTCTGTATGATGGAGATCTTTGTATTATTTATAATATGATGGATACATCAGTCTAAAAACCAAGCTACTCAGAAACATCATCACAAACATCATTTTGGGAAATTATCATTTAAAAATGTTTTTTAGATTTGGAGGGTTTTGTTTTTTCAGGTGCAAAATAATCATTTTTAATACAAATAAATGAAAATTTAAACTAATTATAATTTTTTTTTGTTAAATTTTGATTTTTATATAATTTTTACTATTTTATTCTGTTGTTATTGTGATTTATAATTTTTGTGACATTTTGAAGTAATATTATCAAGAAACTAACCTTCTGGCCTATAATGTTTTACTTCCTTAATGGATTGGTGAAGACAGAAAGTCATTAATGGTCGTTATTTATCTGGGAGAAGAGTGATGGTTTGAATGGTAATGGTGTGGTTTTAAAATGATCTCTCTTCTCATCAGGGATCATCTCCATCTGATCTGAGGGGTCTGTATCATTGTTTGGTATTGTGATTTTTGTGGCAGTGAATTTGATTCATAATTTTTGAACAAAGGTGATGAAGAGGACCAGACATTGTATAATTGCTTGAGAACAAGATAACTGTTTTTATTTTATTATAATTTTTTTAGGTCCTTAGAGCAGTTTTGCAGGTTTGAACTTATTTATCTGTGGATACTATCAACTCAAATTGTAAAGGAACACTAATGTCAAAATCCTCTCTAGGGGAAGATAGTTCATTTTTCACGTCCAATGACCAAAGAGTGAGTTGCACAGAAAATCAGAATAATTTTCCTACATTATGGATGCTGATTACCAAGAGTGCTCATAGGTGGGCTAGCCAAAGTCTTACCCGAGCCTGGCCTATGAACTGGCCAGATTTGGTCTGTGTGTTTTTGCTAGTTGACTGCCCAATTTCTAAAAGCACCAGAAGACAAAATAGGAATCTTTTCATATTATAATTGAAACCCCACGTTGGCCTGTTTGTTTTCATGGGATTAATTTCCTAGTATTTCTCAGAAATGTATTCCATCCAAAGGTGAAGATCCATGTCATCATCAAATGATATTCTCTGGGCTGGAAAATGAATTCATGAGAGACAAAAGATGAATACCTCAAGATCCTAGGAAAGTCAGGGTCCTATACCTTATGCCTTTCACCTTTTACCTTTGGGGCTCCACTTTCCTACCATTTCAGGTAGGAAGTCCGAATACTCTCTCAGAATTCAGTTCCATGCAAATAAACTGTCTAGGAAGATAAATTTAAGAGGAATTTACGGAAAAAACCTCAAAGATGGGTGCTACACGGGAAATGACCAACTAAAATCATGCAAATAGAAAAGGACCTTCCATTGCTTTTTATGTCGTTTTGCAATATGGTAGATATCGACTGTATAATATAGAGCGATGGTCGATATTGACCATCGTACTTTAAAGTGATGTGGTCGATATCGACCATCACCCCATGCTAATAGAACAATGTTGTTTATAGTTAGGGGAAATTTCGACTGATAGCTTGGTCGATATCAACCATCACCCCATATTCACACAACAACTAGGGGGAATTTCGACTAACGGATTGATCGATATCGACCATCACACAGAACAATGCTGTTTACAGTTTGGGGAAATTTCGACATTCAGTCCATGTTCACCATGCTGATCACCTGTTATATGACAATATGACCATATTTTCATGTTCACCCTGTTGATCATCTGTTACATGACAACATGACCACAGTTTTCTCATTTTCAATGCTGACTGCCTGTTACATGACAACATTTTCTAATAATTCGGCTTCACGACATCATCCACATCAACATGCTTACAACACATCAACAGTCTCACAATATCATCAAAAACTTAGAAATCTGCATTCTTAAATTCCACATATATAAGTTCATTCACATGCTCCAAAATACATTTCAGGATTCATTCATATGTACCAAAATAGCTTTTCACCAGCATGATATTGTTCGCTTTGGGCCTTCAGCTCGCACGGTTTTGTTTCTGAGCTGGCCCACAGGCGTCCCAAAAGGCCTCATACTGCAATGGGCAGGGGTCCAGACTTATAGTCAGGATCCTGGCGCCTCACATATCCGATGTGGGATTGGGGTGTTACAAGACCTGAGCGTACCATGACACTTTAATTGAGGTCTGGAAATTTTAGATTCGGTTGAGAGGCATTATACATTTATACTGCATTTGTATGACCATCCATTGTACCCCATCACTCTCACGTTTGGAAAGGTCATAATAAATTATTAACCTTGCTAGAAGTCTGTTCTGTTCTTTTTTTTTTTTTTTTGCAGCAAATGCATTATGCATTATATTTAAGAATATAATAAGGTCTTTCTGTTAAACCAACCATATTTCACATTCGCAGGGAACAGTCAGATATCAGTTAGAGGACCTTTTGAATTCAAGAATGAAGAAATTCACCAAGCCACCTCCATTCTAGATCCACCATAAATGAGGGCGGAGAAGGAGAGAGGGCGGCGATGGGGAGAGGTGGAGAGAGGGAGGGAGAGGGAGAGTGATACGAACTTTCTACAACCTCAAGCTATGGTGCTCAAAAGATTAAGCACAGCTCAAAGGGAAGAAGAAAAAAATATGATAGATATCTCAATAGGGAGATCGCACTTGAGAAACCAAGAGGTTTTTGTGTTAATAATTCAAGATGATTATTTTATTCAATGTCTGTCTCATAAATACAGGACTGGCATGGACTCATTGCATTAGTTACATGCTCCTAAGAATTAGCTCCACTTTGAAGTAGTTCCAACAACTATCCAACGTGAGAAAACAGACTCCAACAAATGAAAACACTTCCTTAAGGACTCTGACCAATTCAAACTAACAAAAGAAATAGCAACTGAAAAGTAATTAAAGAAATAACAACATCCTTGTAGGGACCCTCGAGCGCAGATGAATTATATCACGTATCAGAGAGAGAGAGAGAGAGAGAGAAGGAGAGGAAGAGAGGAGGGAGACGGGGAAGAAGGGGAGTGAACTGAGAAAGTGAGAGTTTAGGGGAATTTTGGGAACAATGGGATGTGTAGAGAGAAATTTTGGGACTTTTTTTTTTTTTTTCACTTATTTAAAGTGTGCAAAGAGAAGGGGTGTGCTCGGAGAATCTTGGGGGGTGTGGTATTAGCAGCTCTCCACGGAAAATTGCACTTTTTTTAAAAAAAAATTTGGTGGTAAAAAACATCTTCAAAAGATTACAGACCAATTGAACATTCAAAAGATCGATATGGAAGGTGGGAATTATATTTTATTTGGTGACAAAACACAAAGGGACAATAAATTTCAAAACCGTTTAGATTAAAAGCATTGCTCCCATCCATAAGAGTGTTCATGGGTCATGTTGGGGTGGGCGAAAGCATATCTACACCCAACTCGACTTTAGAAGCACAACTAAACGGGTCGGTTCCGGTCCATATCCATGGGGGATCTGAAACTAGAACCGGAACCATTAAAGAGAAGGTGGAGCCAGATTCAGATACGGAACTGGAACTGTTTCCGAACCAATTTCTTGGCTCCGGAACCGAAACCAGAACCATATATGGAATGGGTCTGGATCCGGGTTCAGGTCTAGATAGATTATAATATTAAAAAAATATGGTTTTTAGGAGAGATTTTCGAAAATTGAGGTAATATGTTGGGTCTCGGGTCCACGGGTCTAAACCAAGGTGGAACCGGACCCGGACCCATTTACTTACCGGGGCCTAAAAAAGGATCCAGTCCCAATTTTTAACTGGTCGAAACTTCTAGATAATCGGACAATCGAGACCATTGGGATGTCTCGGGTCCATGGGTCTAAACCAAGGTGGAACTGGACCCGGACCCATTTACTTATTGGGATCTAAAAAGGATTCAGTCACAATTTTTAACGGATCGGAACTTCTAGTTAATCGAAGAATCGAGACCATTGACATCCCTAAGCGCAAGCCTAATACAAGCCAAAAGTGCATGCCCCTGACCCCTCTTGCCTAAAATATGTTCGGCTCGAGCCTGCCTGCCTATCTTGTCTAAGCTTTCCATCACTCATTCAGGCTTTCCACGGACTTTCTATAACCTAATCCAAGCCCGGCCTAAATATTAAGTGAGACCAAATCTGAAACCCAAGCCCAACCCAGGTCCAAATACTAAAACAAAAGGTCCAAAACCGCCCCAAAGTGCACTGCACCCGGGTCAGTTCTGGTTGACCCAGTCCATGAACACCCTCTACCCACCGGCCACCTTAAATCCTGTTTTGAAACTTTCCCATATATATAAATATATATATATATATATATATACATTTACTAGCAAAAACCCGTGCATATAGCACGGGCCACGGAACCACCAAATGCACAAATTTATACGAATTATTTTTATTAAATTTATTAATTAGTAAACTTTTGATTCCTTTTTGTTGCTAATTTAAGATGATTCAAAACATATGTCCTCATTTGCAATAAGTTAAAATTTAAGACCTTATTAAAATTATATTCATTAATTGTTGGTTAATAAAGTTTGCCGTGTTGAAAACCCGCATACTTAAAGTCTATTTATCTAATTAAAAGGAAAGTCAGATGCTATGAATCCTCCTCGTATGGGTTATTACTGCCTTCATTCATGTGATGGATGAGATGGCATGGGAATGCATTTTTATGCAGTTGGGACCCACATTTCATGTGACTGGGCCCATTGCTTCACAGGTGGGTCATGACTTTTATGCCCATTATGTCATATTGTTTACTAATTTAACTTCTTTCACCGAACATTATACATGACCGAGCATTATAAATTACCTTGCAATCTATAAGTTAATTAGTGTATTTGTAAAAGTACTCTTGGTAATCCAAGACATGGATCCAGATGTATGCACCATAACAATTATCTTTAACCCAATATTTTTTCTTGAATTAGATCCAAATCTAGCCCGATTTAGACCAAAAAATTTGGCCTGGTTTAGACCCAATATTCTTTCTTGAATTAGACCCAAAATCTGGCATGATTTACACCAAAAAATTTGGCTTGGTTTAGACCCAAATATTCTGTCTTTAATGAGACCCAAAATCTGGCCTGAATTAGACCCAATATATTTGATGTTAATGAGCTAAAACTCTAGCCAATTTCAGCCCCTTTTAGTCCAATAATGAGAGAGTTTACTTAGGGAAATCTGGGCAAATTATAACCCAATAATGAGATAGTTTGCAGTTTCAGTTTGAGCGGAAACTCATTTAGAGAATACAGTTTGGGTCAAGTCTTATCCCATTTAGAGAAACCAATTTGGCTCAAGTTGTAACCCATTTGTAATCCCACGATAGACCAATGTAGACAATCAAGTTAGAATCTAAATTCAATCTTTGCTTGGATAAATTCAACACATTTGTTGAAAACCCAACATATTTAATGTTTTGATTGAATCGAGGTTATGGGTTCAGGGTACATGTTTAGTGAAGCCCAACCTGTATGTCTGATGTAACCCAATTTATTTTCAACCCTCATTCAAGCAAGGTCTGAAACCATTTATCGTCACCATTTGAGACCACATTTAACCTTTGTAGAGCCACCTTTAGTTATGTATTAACCCCAAGGGGTAGCTTAGTTGGCCTAGGACCACGGTTTGCTCCCGGAGGTTGTGGGTTCGAAACTCCGCTACCACACTAGGGCTACAGGGGATTTATCCGGCTTCCCTCTAGGCCCGGAGGGATTAGTCCAGCCCAAAGGGTTGGGAACCCTCCGACAGCAAAAAAAAAAAAAAAAAAAAACCTTTAGTTATGTACTGCTGCTTTACGGTCACACTTATGCCCATGATACAGATTTATAGCTCTCATTTATTGGCCCATTTAGAGCTATACTTGGGCTAATTTTAACCCCTTTATAAGGACAAACTTGGGTTGAGTCTTTAACCTCAACCCATTTTTATTTGGCCATTTCTTTTAGCCTGCTTGATCAAGGGTTCAGGCCTGTATTCATTAAAAACCTTTTTTTTAGCTAATCTACTGTAATTAATTCTTATTTGCAGCCTAACTGTGGTGTAACTTTAAGTCTATTCACAGATCTGGTTTTTAGCTTTTTCATAGTGGTGTGTTGAGCCAGTTTTCAGTCCATTTAGGACTCTCTTTGATTATGTGTTTCAGCCCACCACACCTATTTATTTGGCGTGGTTTTTGACCCAATTAGAGCTCTAGACTTGACCAAATTGTAACCCATTTGCACGGATAATGCATCTTTATGCACTTGGGACCCACATTTCATGTGACATGGCCCGTTTCCCACTATGTCATATTGTTTACTAATTTAAATTCTTAGACCGAACATTATACGTAAATTTGGCTAAACAGTGCAAGACGCATTTACCACACTGGCTAAACAGTCCCAAGTTATAGCTCTTGGACCATGCGCAAACGACGGTTGCGATCATTCCTAGCTACGTGTAGCCAAATTGCTACAATCACGTGACGGCAAGCCTTTCACGTAGTAGCTGCCCAACCCGTCTCATTTACAACGTTAGTTTTATTTTTTTGTCATCCAGTGGCATGAGAAAATCTATTTTTAAATTGTTTTTTTTTTTTTTGTTAGAAGAAAGAGGTGATTTTTGAAATTTAGTATTGTTTGATTTGATTCGTTTCTTTTTATTGTCTCTTGAATTAAACATTTACTTGACATCACTAGTAAAGTAAGTTTATCAAATATTGTTAGCGAGTGAGAAGTGAACACATAGGATGGGGTCCACACTTGATTAAATCCTAGTGTAAAAAGTCAATATCATCTCGACTTTTGGGTTCGGATCCTCACACATGAAAAGAGATTTTCATTGTCGAATAGATAGGGGAAATGGGCTCTCTAAAATCAAGTAGAAGATGAACTCAATATGTAGAATTGATACGGTACGTGCCAGCGTACCTCAATTTAGGTTGACTAGTGGCTAACTTCATTGATCCAGTTCGGACTTGACCACTTTCCATCTATAGGATAGGCATATCTCATTTAGCGAAAAGGCTTCTCATGGTCTGATCCAGCCCCAGCCTAACCCATGTCTAGCCTGCATTGGACTAAATTGGGCTCTGACTTAGGCTCATGGTGTTGTTACCTGTGGAAAGGGGGCCTTTATCATCTATATTGGAGTTTGAGGGCCGTTTAGGCGGTCCTTCACAAAGTCTAAGGGGATTTTCCCATTAATATCATATGGAAACAAAAGAAAAAAAAATTGAACACTTTGGGTTGACGTTGTTATTAAAAAAAATTCGACTGCTATTTATCTATTATCTTTGCAGTTAACATATGTATATCTATATATAGAGGAGGGTTTTCCTAAGCTGCAGCTTATGTTATCCGAAGTTGAATTAACAGTAATGGTCTCACAAATCAAAGTCGACAATCTCTGTTTTTGGCACGATGGAACTGAAAAATCCAATTCTGATTGGATTTATCTTGATTTTTGGAGACGTTGACTTGAGGCAGTTTATGATGGAGTTGATTTCGCAGACGATTTCAGATTAGGATAATATAAACTGCAGCTTAGGAGAGCCTGTCTCCTACTTATACATATATATATATATATATATATTTGATTGTTCATTTAGGTTTGATTGTTTGACCTTTTCTTTAATATTGTATTTGTTATTTTAGCCCATGCATTTCCTCGAGGTTTTACTGGTCTAAAAGCGAGAATGAGACCAATGAAGATTGAGTATGACTCATGTCAGAAGTAAGTGTTTAAGGGCTTGTTTGGCATCGTTCTCGTGTTGTTCCTAATTTTGTGCTCGGATTAGGTTTTGCTGAGATCAGGTTGTGCCGAGTCTATACTCTACGGAACTTTTTTGGCATTATTATATTAAATTACTTTACTAAAAATATGCCGTACGGAACTTGTTTGCTAACATTATAAAAGTTTTGTTCCAAGGAGCACGCATAGGATTTACAATGTGGGACCCCACCTTTTATTGTTTGCAGTACTATTATTATCATATATGGGACCCACCTGTAGAAGTTTCAACGTCAGTCCTTACCATATTTCCATCCAAATAGAAAAACAAAAGAGAGAGAGAGATTAGGGCAACTTATAGAGTAGGAATCATAAATTTTTTTTCATAAAAATACTCACGAACAGATCTTTCAACCGATTTATTTGGCATACTTGCAGCATTAAAATCTACAAACTCAAGCAGGCAAAATCTCTAAAACATCATTCACAAATGCACAAAAAAAAAATCACTGGAGTATGCCAAAAAATTGGGAAATGAAGAGATCTACATGAGATGAGTTGAAAACAGAGAAGAAAACACAAAAACGTGCAAAGAGCAGTGCAGATCATGAAAAGAAAAAAGTTCTCTACATCATCAGAACCGTCTAAACCCTAAATCGGCCAATAAATCTTTTTCTCATGTATACAAATTTAGAGAAAAATAATTGAGACAAAACCAAAATAGAAGTTTAAGGCAATAAATCGGGCATTATGTAATGAAGTTAAAGGTCTCAATTGCATTTCCACTTTATACCCTTCGCTACTTATCTCTTAATCACATTGTTATGGACCAGTCCAAACAAGATCAAACCCTAGCCAAAACAGAGCCCGAGATATCCCCTAATATTTGCCCACGAAAGGACCAAAGCCATCCCTATATCAAGTGTAATGGTAGAAATGGTGCATGTCCCTTATGGGAAACACAGGTTTGTCCCCATAATTTTCTATCTGCTTCCAGGCCCCACCATTATTATTCACCAATTGGCAAGTGGTGCTGTGTTTTCCACCCTATGAGTGACCCCCACCATTGTTTCCCAATGATGGGAAGGACCAACTGATCCAATTGACAACGCTCTCTTTTACTAACAACAAATAGTGGCACTGTCCTAAGACAAGTTAGTTCTCCAAATCCATAAAACTTTTTTTAGTAGTAATTTAAATAATCTACATGATGAATATGTGTAAGGCCAATCATTTTCTTCACGTTCTTTGTCAACTTCCTTAGACTATTAGTGTTTGCAAGCTGTGTAGGTTGGATATGGTCTCAGGTAGTTAATCTAATCCATATATGTGAAACATCAAGGTACCTAAGATGTCTCAACTTGTCTATTGAGTTTGGCAAGTGGTCAATCAATGTGTACCTTAAATCCAATACCCTTAAATACTTCAAGTTTAGGCAAATATTAATATCAACAAAATAAGGCAGACGAAATATTGAACCAAGTTTCTTACATTTCTTCAATGCCTCCAAATCTTTCTGTTCTCTGGCCCCTTCATGAATCTTTTCTCTGGATGGATTAATGAATGGAACAGTAAATGGAATTCAGTTGTGTTGGTGCTAAGCATAACTCGCCATGGTAGTGTGTGTGTGTGTGTTGTTTTTTTTTTTTTTGGTGTTCAACCTAAGGGGCTGGGACCCCGACAGACTCGCACACGTGAAGAGTGAAACTCACACATGTAATGAGAGAGAATATGCACATATAGGAAATGAGAATTTGCAGATGCAAGCAAGGAGTGTGAGAAGACTAGGATCGATCCCGGGTCATCCGGGTGAGAGGTAGGGTTGCCAATCAACTGAGCAACCCCTCGGTCTCAAAATATAAGTGTTGTAAGGGATTATGATGGCAATGCATCGGTTTAAGGTTGGTTCATGTTAAGTTGAGCACTATAAGTAATACATAAAGGCTCAACCCAAACTTCACCAATTTATTGATTGGACTGAAAATGTTGAATGGCCGCTTAATCTATTCAAAATGGTCAACTAGAATGCTGAAATGCCAATTTGCATAATTCTCCTCAATCAAACAAGTCATTTGGAATTCCAGGGAGAGCAAGTCTAGGGCTGTCAGCAATCCTAGATAAGAAAGAATTCCAATCAGGAATGTTTGCAACTAAACAAGCCCTAAATCATTTTTGACCTTTCCTCATATTTTATGTTCTCAAGTTTTATTCTACTAGGAGTTGATCCTACCAAAGATTGATGATAAGATTAATAGCGTAATTCAAGGGAAGGGTGTTGATTGGCCACTTGAATTTTCAATCGATAGGCCCCACGGTGGAGCTTCCACTCCTTTCACTCGGGATCCATTGAGAGACACAATTAAGAGGATATGGAACACCTAAAATCTCCCATCAAGTCTAAATTTTGAACTAAAGAGGTTAAGCTGACAAGCCATGTCTATTAGGCTATGGTTTTGATATGACAATAGCTTAGATTAGATAAGCATGCTTATTGGCATTCATTGGCTAATCTATTGCTCCCAGGATTTTCATTAAGTAGATTTTAGTGACCTGCAACTTTGCTAGAGGATACAATGCAGTTATCACATTGGAATGTGGATGCATCATCAGATTGACATTTGGCAACTTTGTAATTCAAAGCCAAACAAATCTATGCAAGTCACGTTACACAGTAGAAACCACATGGTAGTACTTTTGATAATCAATAATATCATCATCATCATCAACAACAACAATGAAAAAGAGTCATCTCATTATTATTGCAAATTAGTACTATAATGAGACCATATTATGAAAAATAACAATGAAAGAAAAAAGTTTTAAGTAGTCGAGTAGCTACCTGCATTTCTGAATTAAATACAGCCCTCCCATTTGAATTGGTTGTTTGCATCTGTGCTCCACATGAGAACATACAGAAATGAATATTCACACTCCCACTCCCAGAAATGTTAAAAGTGCTTTTGTTTACTGATAGGTCAGAATATATTAACTTCTCTCAAAAGAGGACGGGAAAATCCTCTATACAAAAGAAGAGCTTTTTTGTTGGTTTTGGAAAGCTAACTTAAAGACCAATATGCATGATCTGATCATCAGAATACCAAACTACTAAGGATTACCCATGGCATGATTTCTTAGGATATGAATTTTCCACAAATATGTCATCTCATTAGCACTGTCCATGACTAAATCATGGGCCCCACTTGAAGATACTCAAGTCGTGAGAAATACATCCATGGTCACAAGCTTCAAACAAACTGAATAAGAATAAAACAAATATCACAGCCAAGATCCACACAGTACAACTACAGCAATCATAGTTTAAACAAGGCTAAAAAAAAAAAAAAACCACTCATAAAACACAACCATAAGTTCGAACAACACCGCGGAGGGTTTTTCTTTTGGTACCCAGCCAAAGGGAATGGGACCAATGAGAGACCCCACCCAGGAGAGATAACGCCCGCCCATGCAAGGAGAGACACCTTCTCAAGCAAGGAGAGAGAACCCAGGAGCAAACCCCAGCAAAAAGAACACCATGAAGGAAGTTGAATTGCTCACACCAATGAGTAGTTGCAAATAGCCCTACCATTTATCAGACTCTCAACAATCCACACCTGCAAAGAGAAGAATCATTAGTTCTCATAAATTTTGCAAACTCAAACTTGTAGCTTGCCAACTATAGATCAAGCCAAGGAGTGGAAGTCAAGTAATCTTTTATTTAAACTGAAAATATATGGATATAGACAAATTGGGATTCATGTGACTCTGTCAAGCCATCCAAGCTACTTTGTTCAGTATTTGACATTTTAGTATGGTGCTAATTAGGACCATGTTAAAATATTGGCAAAACAATATGTATCATGAATTAAATATTGAAAATTTGATTCGCTAAATCATGGAATTGGCATGATACATGTGTTGCATGAATGTGTACCTGCTGATATACCAGCTAGAAGATCACAATCATACTCTTTTGGAAAGACTTCTCGGACAATATTTATTGATTTGTTAAGTCTTTTCATTAAATTTAGATTGATCCTTCCTACTTGGATCATGAATGATCTTTGATTACTTGTTGTAGTAGTTTCCCTATAAAACCAGTAGTTTCAATAGCATCTCACTCATTATGGGCCCGTTTGTTTGCACAGAATACAAAGGAATTGAATACATAGGAGCTCATGCCATAAGTGGTTAGCAATGAAAATCCAAGATGAATATACAAAAATGACCACTAAAGAACCCTCATTTAGTGGAAAGTGAACCCAGAGAATATGACAAATGAATGCACAGCCATCGCCTTAGTAATTCAAGTCCTAGGAGAGGCAAGGTCCCGTTTTTATTGCTACCTTATATCCTTCGCCCCTCACCTCAAATACAAAGTCATTTTTTATATTTTTCTGGATCTATAAGTACAACCCCCTGCACAACGTGATATATGCTTCCGTGTCACTTTTTATGCATGCAGCTCCCCTAGAAAATAACAGGAGGCAAGGACATGGACAAGTGAGCATGTGCATTAGGGGTGGCTGATCCTATCCCTTTTGATTTTAGTTACTCAAACTTTGATGGCTAGTTTTCAGTGAAGTTTACTGTGATAAAATCTTCAGGTAACTTGTATCGAGATTGAGGTTAATTCAGCGCTAGTGTGAGCACAAAGGGAGTAGGTGTTTGTGAAGTAGGATCGACAAAAGTAGGTTAATATGCATTAAGGAACAATTGATGCTGGTAGAAAGGGTCTTTTGAAGAGTTTTCCAACTATTGTAGATTTTTCATTCCAACTATTACTTTAAAAATTCTTAACATGTTTGAGCCATGCCCACCCATTTTTTGTGCTTTGGAACCCCAAACTCCCTTCTTTCCCAATAAAAATAGCAAATATTTCTTCGTAAAAGGTTCCCTTTTCTCTTAGGGCATGTTTGTTTGCATTAGATGCATATAGGAATTGAAAACTCATGGTCAAATGAGTCCCACCAAAGGATTATTAAAGAAGTGAAATGTAAACTATATGAGGTGAGGGGCATTCATGATGACCTCATTGTTGGTAAGTTATGATCAAATAAAAATTCGGAAAATATATTATAATTAAATAAAAATCAAAAGAACACAAAAGACCAATAAAGAAAAGCATTTCATGAGGAAATTCAAAAAATAAGTTTAATTCTTACAAAATACTCAACACTCGGTCTTGGGTGTTCGTTTCTAATAGGGGTTAGCATGTTAAGTCGTTTCATTGGATTTGTTAGTTGCCTCCTGATGGGTTGGTGAAGCAATCCGATCACTACAATAAAAAGGAGCCATCCCATCACCATCCTAAGTTATTATTATAACAAAGATTGAAACAATATAAGCCATCAAGTTAGTGTTTGATCATTTCATCATTGAGTACAACCCTCACAATTGAAAGGGTTATTAGCATGAGTGTACGTTCCATATGAGAACATACAAAACCATATATATGTACTCCCACTCCAAGAACTATTAAGGTAAGAGCTTTTGGTTTGTTTTGAAAAGCTGACTTAAAGACCAATGGCTATGATTTCATCATCAAAATAATAGTTAAAACGTCAATAAGGTTCACTCATGGGGTTTTTTTAGGATATGGTTTTTACACAAGTATGTTATACAATCCATGATTTTTTCCACAAGGATCTGATCATCATTCATACTATCCATGGCTACATCAGGGCCCCCAATAGTTTGTATTCAAGTCATGAGGATTACATCCTTAATATAGTTTCCAAACATTAAAAAACAAAACTAAACAAAGTGTCAACCAAGTGAATAGAAAGAAAATGGAGATCATAAATAAGATCGACACAACACATACAACCACAGTGTTCAAACTAGTTCAACCAAATCAGGGAAAACCCATCCCAAAGAGGAGCACAATCATAAATTCAAGAAACACCATGCAGGAAGTTGAAATGACCCAATACCATTAAGGAGTTTCCAAGATCGCTTCAATTCTTTATCATACTCCAACAATCCACACCTGTAATGAGAAGAACCGTAAGTACTGAGTTTTATAAAGAACTCAAAACTTATAGCTTGCCAACTGAAGACCGATACAACGAGTGGGGAGGAAATTAAAATTATAAATATATATAATATAAATCGGGACTCTGTCAACAAATAAGCTAAACTGCTGAGTGTTCCTATGGACGTAGGGTGAAGTTCAAGATACCTTTAATTCTTTATTAAACTTCACATGCCACAATTCTCCAATAAAGAAAAGCATGGTAAGCAAGATGCAAATTAAAAAGATTAAATTAGGTGGAAAGAAGTGGATTACCATGCATTTCATTACAATTAATGGCCACATGATCAAAATCGAATTGATCGAAAACACACCTGAAGAGATGAATACCCAAATTGAGGCCGACAAGATAATTGCTACACACAAATAGTTTATTTTATTTATCTTTGATTCTAATTCTAATTTCAAAAATTCAACAGGTGCGTTAAACTGCTTGTCCTCTGCAGTGCATTGGATTTTCTTGAATATGCTCTAGTCATAAGGATAACATCCTTGATCAATCTAATTTTCTCACATACAAAAGATCCAGATAGAAAATTGAATAAGGGTTAAATATGTGAACGATACCTAAACAAAGATCACTAGCAAGATCCACACAGTACATATAACCACAACAGTCAAAGCAGTTTATCCAAAAACAAAGACAACCCATCTCAAAAAACACAACCATAAACTCAAACACCACCACCTATCTTCCTTGTATCTCTATAATGTGTCGTTAGAAGCATGAAAAGGAGGTCAAGGGTTCAAGGATCGGTAAACACTCTTTTTCAGTAGAAACTCAAACAACACCATGAATGGAAGTAGAAATTATTCATACCAATAATGAGTTAATCACATCGCTACAATTCTTCATCAGACTCCAACCATCGCTGCAAAGAAAAGAATTATAGATATTCAGCGATTTTATAATGAACTCAAACTTATAGCTTGTAAACTAAAGACCAAGGAAGGAGTAGGGATTCAAAGTAATCTTTCACTTAAAACTACCAATATATATATAAACTAGGATTCTTGGGAAACTTTGGCCGAAATCAATAGTTCATGGATTTGAGATGTGGCACCAACAAAGGGACTCTGTCAATCCACCAAAGTTATTGTACTTAGTCTTTTTATTTATTTATTATTATTATTATTTTGCTAGGTTGGACTACTGACCAAGATCGTTCCCTTGGCATGTGTTACATACCAAGGTGCCAACACCACACAACCATGGGTCAGTTGGCACTGTGCACTGACTCTTTGACAAGTAATAGTAGTGCCAATGACCATGGGTTAAAAAACTGGCACCCAGAATTCATATCTATATGTTTTTACTGGCCAAATTATGGAATCAGCAATACATGTATTGTATCTTTATTGGCCGATATACCTGCTAGAAAACCACAATCATTCTTAATTGGAAAGACAACTCAGATAATATTTCCAATATGGTGGTACATATCAACTTTTGACCCGTCTGACATGACTCTGATACCAATACTTGAACCCATGTCAACTCAACTTCTACTCTTGATGAGTGAAGTCGACAAGGCAGAGACATGCCAACTTAGTGAGCTATGATCACATAAAAACTCAGAAAATGAAATAATAAAGGGACAATTACAAAAAAAAAGCCTGGAATCTTTGAAAAGTCCCAAAAGAGTCCTAAAACAATGCTCGCACAGCTTCTCGTACAACTTTCTATACCTGACTGCTTTTCGTACTACTTTTTTGTTGGCAAATTGGTTTCGCACAACCTTTTTTGCACACCCACATGTGCGCATGTATCTCGTGCACAAGTGCAAGCACGACTTGTACATGGTGGTCATGGTACACATGCACGCACAACTTGTACAGGCACACAGGTGACTTTCATATGAGACGCACTCACACAAGTTAAGAAAAAAAAAGGTGTGCGAAAAGCAATGCACCTACAAAAAAAGTTGTAAGAAAAGCGGCTGCAAACAAAAACGCTATGCAAGCACTGTTTTAGGATTTTTTTTTGGTAATTGTTTCTATATTAAAAGGGCATAAAGGAGATATAAAGAAAAATGTTCCATGATAAAATTCAAAATATAATTTTACTCGTAAAATACTTCAGCGAGTCATGTGACTCGGTTTGCTCCACCAAAGTGACTCAAGCCAAGACTTTTATGTTCTAGTCATAATAATTACTCAGCTCAACTTGGCCAAGATTCATCTAAATTGGAAAACTATGATCACATATCACTATGTATATACTACTACGTTCAATAGTAAACACCACAAAGATATAACGAGAAAAAAAAATGTTCTTCGGGTGAAGATCAAAATACTAGTAGCTCTTCACTGACTTGAAATGCCACGATTCACCTATAAAGAAAATTGATGACAAATTGATCTTAGCTAGAAATATCGTAAAAAAAAAACTGATTATAAGTTGCCATCAAAGTCTCAAGAGCTAAGAATCATTTGATTGGATTGATAATCAGGCCCCATTTAATAGACATTCTCAGATCATCCATCTCCTTGTCTCCATTGATCATCATTCATCTAGGAGGGCCTCGTAAGAAGTGAAGAAGGCATTGATCACATTGTGCAGAGTTAAAGTTATATAAGGTCTATCTTCATTGATTAACCACATTAAAAACTATTGGTTCCATGCATGAAGGACATAGTTGATGAATTATTTCTATTTTTTTCTCTAAAAAAATACATTTGTTTTTTACTTCTAATATATTTTACTTTACAAACATCAAAAAAATAATAATAATAAAATAAAATAATGATGTATGGTTATGATTAAGCACTTACATTACGCTGAATAAGAAATTTTTTTGTAGCTGAATATGCTTGAAAAATAAAATAAAAATTTATGCAAAACTTGTTGAGATTTACACAAATATGATTGGTTGAAAATAACAATCAGAATGATAAACATACACAAAAGTTTTAGTAAGCATGATGACAAGTTGTAGGGGTCCACTAACTCAAGATAAAAAAAAAGGGGGGAGGTTGAGTAAAGAGTATCATGGCTCTAATACAAGTAAGTAGGGCCATATGTGATCTGTGCCAAATAAAGGTTTCGAAAACATTAAAAATAAAATAAAATAAAAAATAAAAAAGCAACTGAAGATGAGGATGAACAAGAGAGAAAGTGGAGAAGGTGCCTATCAAATGAAATTGTTGGAAGAATAAGATTCACTTGCCTGATTCCCCTCATGGGCATGTGATTTGTTTAGGAGAAGAAGAATAAGAAGATGCTGAATGAGGAGCAGGAGGCCAAAAGGAGCTCGTTGTCGTGTTTGTGGCATCCCTCCTATCTTCTTCGATAGATAAAACGATCCCTATCTTCTTCTTTCTTCTTCTTCGATAGATAAACAGTCCAGTCAATCTCGATGTTTGGAACATGCGCTACCTTATGCAGTTTTCTTTTTAAATCTGGGCATTTATATATCGACAAATAACGGAGATTTCCGAGGCGTTTCAAACCATTTGGCAAAGTCGTTATTCCTGGGCATCTCCAAATCGTTAATCGTTCAAGCAGTGTTAGGTCTCCCATCGACTCTGGCAAAGACCACATACCAGGGCAATCTACAATCCTCAAATAAGTGAGGGACTTGAGGTTTTTCACGGACTCTGGCAAAGACCACATACTTGGGCAACCAGCGATACTTAACCGAGTGAGTGATGTGAAGTTTTCCATGGACCCTAGCAACCTCGTCATATCCGGACACCCTGAAATATCCAATGACTCAATTGATTTGAGATTTTCCAATGAAACTAGAGAAGACCACAGCTTTGGACAACCCTCAATTTCAAGTGAGGTGAGGTTTTGCAGCATATCAGCCGATATGGAATCTAAATTTCCACACGACTCGATGGTCAAGGACCTGAGAGAGGTCAACACAATCCCATCTCCTGGAAGTGTGATTTGATTCTCACAGGAGTTTATTATTTCCAACACCTGCAGAGAGTTTAGAGGAGGAGGAGATTGCTGCTGCTGCAATCCATCCGGCAATGACAGCACCAGATCATTACAACCTTCAATAATCAGTGTATTTAGAGCAAGGAGATTCTCCAACTGTTTTGATAGGGAAATTAATTTTGGGCAATTGATAATTTTCAAGGTGTGTAGGCTGGTATGATTTGGCCCTAATTCTTCCGGCAAATGCTTGACCTCTGGTAACCCTTTGATAGATAGCTTAGAAAGCGAAGTGTAGTTGGCCACCACCCACTCTAATAACATTTCATTGCTTTCAGATATACTCAAACTAATAGATGATGCAAGAAGATGGGGCAACCGAGTCATCCTTGGGCATCCATAGACGTGTAAAATTTCAAGAGCTGGTAGAAGAAGCTGAGGCAAGCAAATCAATTTTGGGCAAGTACGGATTTTTAATTGACGAAGTGAACTGAAGATCATTTGACCGTCATCATCATCATCCGCTTCTTGGACTGACCATCTTTCCAAATTAGGCATATGAGAGAATCTGAGTTCCGTCAGTGACTGGGATGCGGGTATCTCTATCATATCCCAACCCACTTCACTAATATGGAGACTTGTAAGACTGGAGACATGACGAAGCCACGGAATACGTGTTAGTTTTGGACAACGATCAATACTCAAAGTACGGAGGCCTTGTAAGATCACTTGCTCATCTCTTTCTCTTCCCTGCTCAGCACCATCATCCTCCTCTTGTTGAGATGACCATCCCTCCAAATCGAACATCTCATCGAGTTCAAGGTGTTTTAAACATGGAAATATATATTTGCTATTGTCGCTCCCATCAAACTCAACAATGTATTTTACGGCACTCATCCACTTAATCTCAAGCGATTCAAGGAAAGGTAGCCGCCAAAGAGGTGGCAGGTGCTCACATCTATCGCAATACGACAGTTTTATATCAGTTAGATTTGTAAGCATCTTCATCCAATTTGGAAATTTCATAGCCATGTAATTGTGAACACCTAGCTTCTTTAGTCTTGAGTGGGGTTCGAGGTTCTCAATCACTTCTTCTGAATTTCCTGCTGTACCATCATCCCAGGATAACTTTAGAGAATGGAGGTGTTTCTTCGCTTTTAAATTTGCTTCACGAGCACATTCACCATTTCTCACATGGTTAAGCCTTCTAATGCAGAAATCCCCGTAGAGCTGATTTAAACCCTTCAACTCTTCTATTCCAGGTCCACTCTCTTCACCAACAATAAAAGCAGACAACGTTACAAGACAAGTTAACTCACCAATCCCTTTTGGTAAGAGAATATCATCATTAAATTCAATATGACTAAGGCTAATCATTCTCTTCATGTTCTTTGGAAACATCCTTATCTGAGTGCCCTTGATTCTCAATGTTTGCAAGCTATGTAAGTTGCATATGGTCTGAGGTAGTTTTGTAATGCATGTATATGAGATGTCAAGGTACCTAAGATGTTTCAACTTGTCTATTGAATTTGGTAAGTCGAAAATCCCTGTTTGGCGATTTAAATCCAACACCCTTAGGCACGTCAAACTAAGGCAAGCATTAATATCAACAAAAAAAAAATTTCTATACAAAGACAATGAACGCAGTTTCTCACGTTTCTTCAGTGCCTCAAAATCATTTGGCTTCCCTGCCCAATTATTATCTTGCACTGTTAAGTGGCGAGTTTCTTTAGGAACAGTACCCATGAAAGGTTTCACAATAGACCATTCTTTTTCTCCAACAAATCTGACAAGATCATGTATGAGATCATGCATCTTGTAATATTCCTCTTCGACATAAGAAGGTTGCTTAGAATCCTGAAATAAAGACCTTTGCAACAATTCATTGAAATAACCTTCGGCTTTTTCTTCCAAGAGTTCATTTTCTTCATCAGAATGGATGAAGCCTAGGGCTATCCATTTCATGATTAGATCATGCTTGACAAATGATTGCCCTTTGGGAATTACAGCACAAAAAGCAAAGCACTGCTTCAAAGATGGTGTCAAATGATCATAGCTCAATTGCAATATGGGTAAAATTTCTCCATCACTATCTTGTGGCTTCCAAAGATTACTACTATCTCTCACAGACTCCCAGTCACTTACAGTTTCTTTAGAAGACATCAAGCCTCCTAAAGTTCTGATTGCCAGAGGAAGACCACGACACTTTTCTACCATTTCCTGTCCAATTGCTACACACATTGGAGGTGGGTTTGCCAGTTTGCGGAACAAATTCCAAGATTCCTCGTTCGAAAGTATTTCCAAACGAGGTCTTGGAACAGCATGCATGATTTTCGCAACTGCATCATGTCGAGTGGTTACTAATAGTTTGCTTCCATCAGCACCACATGTCAACAATGCTTTTAACCTGTCCCATTCATTAGCCTTGTCATTCCAGACATCATCCAAAACAAGTAAATATCTCTTACCACTCAGCTCTTCACGAAGACGATTCTGTAATAACTCCATGCTCAATTGATCAGCTTTCTTCTTAGTTGCAGATTCTAGAATTTCTTTCAGAAGCTTTCCCACATCAAAATTCTCAGAGACATAGACCCACATCCTCAACTCCTTGAAATGATTCACCACTTGTTCATCATTATATACCAATTGAGCCAATGTGGTCTTACCCACTCCCCCCATGCCAACTATGGGAATGACAGAGAGGTCCTCTTTATTTTCTGATTCTGATTTGATTAACAAATCTATTAAATCTGCTTTCTCAGTGTCCCTCCCATAAACCTCCCTTGCAATTTTAGAGCAAGTCTCTCTTGGTTTTGAGATGGGAGGCTGACTGTCTACAACTCCCACCTTGAAATGGAAAAGAGATCTCTCTTTGGCAATGTGCTCGAAATTCTTCCTCAGCTTTTGCATCTTATGTGCCATCTTGATATGAAAGACAGGTGGGTAAAATAAATTGCTAACCTTTTTTCGCATGCCAGCAGCTTGATTCTCAACCTTTCTCCGCAGAGCTTCGATTCGGAACTCATCTAACACATCTTCCGCATCGTGAGCAGCATCTTTAATCTTTCGAAGCCAATCTTTTACAGCCATGTCGTTCACTTGTCGCCTTTCAGCATCTTGAAGAACGGCATTAATCGCCGACAGATTACTCTGGAGCTTGTCTTTATCCTCTCCAACGCCCCACAACAACCAGAAATTATTTAAAACAGGGGAGCTCAGGTTGCTCAACACCCCTTTCAGAACGCCAGAGACAACTTCTTTTGCCATGCCCTCTTCTCTCATAACTCACAACAAGAAAGAAACCAAAGGAATGGAAACAGAACAAGATTTGCGCAGAGCAAATGCAGATGGATGGATGCCTATGCTTTCAACACTAATCTAAGAAGAAGCGGGCTCCATTATTTTTCATGAAAGTTCCAGGAAAGTTCCTGCGTGCTACACTACACTACACAGTCGACATTGAAATAGTGAATGGGGCCACTCAGTGAAAATTTGAATCTATCCTAACCAATGCCTCCAACTTTCATTTATGGAAGTCCACCGTTGGGTCTGTTATAATGATATTCCGAACATTTTGAGTGATATATTCTCCAATTTTACTTTAATATGAGTGTAAATCATCTTCAACATGGTTGATAATATTATTAATACAATTTTATATTTTAATAATCAAAATTTTTAATTCCTAATGTGCTCAATTCCACCATCAGTTGACAATTGTCTTGATTGATTATGTATAAAATATGTGAGTAAAAAATAAATGGAATCTAATGGTTCTACAAAATATAAATGTCATTAGATCATCCCAACCCCTTTAGCTATGACCCTCAAGTTTAATGATTTTAGAATGCATTATTTTTTTTTCTTCTAGTTTCAATCCAACACTGAGGAATGGATGGATAAGTGTTGAGTTTGTGTCTGTGGCAATTCAAGGTGGGGGTACTTTGCGAAGGTGGTAACTTAATCATATGTGGGCCGGTGACCAACAAATTATGCTTCTAATCAAAATATCTCTATGTATATAGAATCGGATCTATGAATTTACAAATTATATCAAATTACATGTTGGAGTCGCTGGAGCGAATTCATGATTAAATTTGAATTTCGAATTAAGTGAATTCAAAATTGAATTAAATGGGGTTACCCATCAAGTTTTTGAATTGGGTCAAGTGTAGACAACAAACTGCGAACTCAAATTTGAATAGATTGAACCGCGAATTATGTAATTATGGACTTCAGTAAGGCTCTTAAGTCCACAGCAAGAGAATAACTTGATTATGTTCGAAGTTTAGGATTACAGCTTACACTTAATTTGTGTAAGCTTGTAAGGCAAGCAGGAGTAAAGGTGCAATGTCCTCCCCTTAAAAAAGGTGTTCCATTCTGTTTAATGTTTTTCAAGAAATTGAAGAAGTGAACGTCATTACTCTGGCGATTTAACTTTCACCAGTTATGGAGCATATGAGAAACAGCTAATGCAGACAACAGTGCAGTTGTCTTTCAGTCATAAAAAGGTGACTTGGTAGGGTACCCTGCCAGCTAACTGATAAGAAATGTGAGGACAGTGTTTAAAGGAGCAGACACAAGTCATCGTAGATGACTTTGACTTGTTGACTTGGGAAAAGGATAAAGAAATTGAATCCTAGTTAAATTCGGAGGCCAGAGTTTCTTAAGGTAAATTCGGAGGGCAGAGTTGTCAGTCGTCCACAAAGGAAAATGCTATTGTAAAATGAGAATGGCTAGATGCACACAGATTTCTGCACACTTGAAATTTTATTGACCATTATACCCATGAGCTTATTGACCAAAAAAGAAAGATTCTAAAATCTATGCAGTTTCAGTTGCTCAATCTAAGCACACATCCACCCTTCTTCTAAACTATTTACTTCCCCCCTATTTCCTGCAAGTCCCTCCCATCTCAAACTTTGAAACTCTTTTCATTCGCTCTCTCACTCATGTCTGTTGTTAGTTTTTTTTTTCGGGTCCGTTCCACCACTCGGGGCCAAACAAATCCCATTGTATGCAACCGAACAAATGTGATTGATTCAGCCTTGAGTGGCCGAACGGTTCCAAGTAAAAAAAACAAAGGACAGGAGGAGAGATGGAGGGGGAGATGGGGTGAAAGGGAAAGCTCAAACAACAATTGCGGAGGCCAACAAACATCCATTGCCTTAAAAATAAATATGAAATATGAAAAATCAGTTACCACGTCTGGAAAAACTAGAATTGTGTCGGCAAAGGATTTCTCATCGCATCCCAATGCGTCAATCACTAGCCGTGGGCAAATCCATAGCCAACGTTACTTTAATTGCATCGGCAAATCCTTGTAATTGACTCATAGCCGTGGGCAAATCCATAGCCAACGTTACTTTAATTGCGTCGGCAAATCCTTGTACAATTCCCAACGCACTTCAACGTCGGCTAACACGTCTGCGAAGAGATGTGCGTGGGTACAAAGTTCAATTTTCCTGATTTGAAAATTATATATACTACCAACGTGCAAAATGAAGGCCGACACTAGTAGTGTGTTGGGAATTTTTGGTAATGGCTGACACTAGTAATGCATTGGGAATTCCTGGCAATGGCCGACGCTATCAGTTCGTTGAGAATTCATAGTAATGACAGACGCTTGTAGTGCGTTGAGAATTCCTGGTAATAGTCGACACCGGTTGTGCACTGGGAATTCCTATTCCTAGTAACGGCCGACAATGATTAAGTGGTGAGAATTCATAAAATAGCCGACGCTGCCAATGTGTTGGGAATGCATGAAATAACCGACGCTACAAATGCGTTGGGAATATGCTATTGGGAAATGCAACTTCGCCGATGCACATATCACGTCGAGAAAGGTTGTAAAACTATTTCTTTTTTGCAATGCATGGTGGTGCATCGGGGAAAGATTATTATTATTTTTAAAAAAATCATTTCTACCATTATACCACAAATAAAAATATGAATACTTGTTAAAACCAACAAACTTGATGCACAAATCAATTTAAAATAGGTTCATCAACAATTTCAAAATAACATTCACAACCAAATATCCCATATCTATAAACCAAAGTACACCCACAAATCTCTAACATACACAAATATTACTACTTGATCATTTCCAAAAATCTCTAACATCCAAGAATGTCTGTGATCAAAATAAATACAGTAATCCCTAAGAGCCCGCAGCCAGCACAGTAAAATTCAAAACCAATCTGCAAAATAAAAAAAGAACACCATCAGAATACAAGTAGCAATAAATTCTTGCTAGGTCAAGCATTCACTCCAAAAAAGATAATGTATGGGACAATATTATTAAATTAGCATAATAATTTTATATAATCACTTTGCAATATCTATATGACAATAACAAAAATTCACTTGGAGAGTATCCTATCCAAAAGCTCCCCCCCGTTCACATAACCTAAAAAATGTGATAATGAGACATTAAATTCTAAATCATTAAGCATGTGTTTACCCAATAGTAATAGTAAATGAAAATGAAAAAGGAGAAAAACATCAATATCAGTGCACTTGAGAGAAAAAACTACAAAAGCCCTGCCCTATCAACTCCCTTTAAATGACATGGTGCAGACAATGATGGAGGCATGGAGCTGATATATAAGCATTATATCCATCAAGTAGCAATAGTAAGAACATGGACCACAATCAGTACAATGGAGTGCATATTTGCATTATACTCCGTTTCTTCATATATCCTTTTTTTTTATTACAGATTTGAAATTCTGCCTTTATCACTTGAAATTAAGAAAGGGGTTCTATATAATCCAAACAAAGGGCTAAAAATACCATATCCATGACTAAAAAAAATCAAGGATGCAAGAATTTTGACCCTGTGAACCCACCAGTATAAGGTTGAGAACTCCAATTGACAAACATAAGCAATGTTGAGAATCCTTTGATGCCAAGCAATGAGGCGGCCTTCGCATGCCGCTCCGTGTCAAGCGTGCATGTAAGCTAATGAAGAAATGGAGTCATGGTTTGGTATTGAGAAGAATTTCATGGTTTGTGCTTGCCACATTAAATCCTAGTGAGTTTTCTTGGGTTCAATTTCACGGGATATATATATATATATGTATATATCTTTTAATGTTTTTACTTTATACCCACCCCACAAACCTAACCAGCACACAACACTGAGAAAAAAAGGAATAGGGAAGAAGTCCAGAAGTTGGAAACAAAAATTGTTGTCTTTAGCATATTGATGTTCTAGGAGTGCTCTAAAAATGTGGAGAACAAAAAAAAAAAAAATAGCTAGGACTCAAAACAGCCCTATCCAGTTACATGTTCATTACAATAAGGACAAACTGGGTAAGTAGCTGCGGATATGGGTTTACCGAGAAACTTCATTGTTGCAGTGGATGGAGCTGTTTCCCATATTGGTGATCATGGACAAGTTCGTGATTGCAATATTGGCCTGTGTATTCATTCGCCAACTGTTGTTTCACAAGTACATATGGCATTTCTTGCAAGTTGTGTTGGAAAAGCTCTTGAATGATTCAGAAGAAGTTGTGAATAGTGATGACATGATCGACTTTGAAGCTTTTGGGTGATGATACTTTTATGTCTACAGCTACTTAGTCTGTGCTTGTGCAGAGTCTGCACATGTATATTTTACAATCTAATTACATTGTATATTGTAGTTAGCTAGTTCATTTGGATTGGGTATCTGACAACTCTGTTTCTATTAAATTACTAGTAATGGGTACGTGCAAACGCACGTAGTTGTAACTAAAGTGATAGTATTAGTTGCCTGCATTTCATATATTTGACAATTATGCAAATCATGATATGGATTTATCTAAATTATACCAGTTTATATCCCCACCTCTTACGCAACCAACTCAGTTCTCAATCCACAAAATGTACATTTCAAACTAGAATCCCTGTTCATCTAATCAAAACTCTTGATATTAAATGTGTCCAAAATTGAATGTGTGCAGTCTGACATTCCAAGTTAACAAGTAGCTGATAAAGTTGGACTGCTATGGAGGAAAAAATTATTGGCATTCCTTGTAGCTGCCGCCATGGTGTAGCTGCCATTGTCCATACAGACAACCATAACCAAGGAGAGTGGATTTATAAAATAACCAATGTTTGACCTCAACTTAACAAGATACCTTTTCTTATTACAAAATATAGCCAGTTGTTGATGAAAATGAAACTGAAGAATTTGCTTTGATGTTTTGTTGTCTGACCTGGCTCTAGAGATGCGATATTTTCAACTGGAATCAGTGTTGGCACATCTCGAGGTATCACAAAGCTGCTGGAAAGTAGAGATGCTCACAACGCCATCTAATCCCAAAGACTGCAATAGTGCATGCGTACATGTATTCATCAAGTGGTAGTCACTATCTATGTCACAAAATATCAGTATCTTAAAAGGCCAAAGGAAGGAAGAAGAAATAGATAAGGATTTTCATGTCACATATATTATTAGGCCACAGAGAAAAAGCAAGTATCCAAATAGATTAGAAAATAATAAGTCAAAGAAAGAAAAAAAAAAAAAAAAAAAAAAAAAAAAAGAAGCCATAGTTAGAAAAAAAGGTTCTAACCTTCTTGACTGCCAGGAGTACATTCACAGCTGATCTCAAAGTCGCCAGAAGCAAAAACCTTAATCCTCCCTGGAGCATCTCCAAAGCTTTGGCAAATGCACCCACACAACACCTGAATGGTATCTCTTCCTCTCTCCAACCCACTCATCTCACCCAAATGCTCATCACTAAACATGAAAACATCATTCCTCTCACACTTACTCTCCATCTCTTTCTTTCCTACAAAAAGGTAAAGGAATAAAAGTCTAAATACTGGTTAGAGAAGGGTGAAAAGGTGCATGTTGATAAATTGAAATAGATTACCAGGAAAGCAAAGAGCATGCAGAGAAGAAACCAAAAAATTAAAATAAAGAAATAAGAAACTTTAGAGGCTTTATAACAACAATATACATAAGAAAATATGGAGAAATATTGAAGTAACTGGGAGTCTAGCACTTTCAAAACAATTAGTAGAGTTTGAGATTTCCCTAAATTACTAAAAAGGAAATTTCAGATCACATATTATCCATAAATTAAAGCATACATAAAATTTATAAGATCGCTATTAAAAGAAAACGAGGAAAAATTGAATCCAAAGATATGGAAATCATATTCAGATGTATTATGTATAAACACTGAGAGAAGTTGGAGTTTATCAATAGAAGATTATAAAAACAAAGGAATGTAAATCATTTGACTATTTGAAATTTTGAGATTCAATTTCACAAATTCACCAAAGTACCATTGAATACACACACATGCATATACATATATATGGAAAAAATGCAGCTAGACTCGTAATGCATGGCAGGGATTAAAAAACTACAATCAAACCATTAGTTAAAAGAGAACAAACACAGATGATGAATACCATGAAAAAATAATAAAAGAAAAATACACAAAAGGAATCATAAACCCAAGTGTTTTAGTAGAAATTGAAATGCATTAACACAATGTGAACTACAAAATTTTATATTTTATATTTTATTTTTCTCCATTAAGGCATACAATAGTTTATTCAAATTTCACCTATCAACCACTCATCAGTGGCAGCATCTCTATACCCATATATAAAAGCAACAATTTGTTCTGGAAGAAGCTTTGGTTCTTCCTATTGTTGCCCGCAATAAGAAATGACCTTAAATGACATTTTACTTTAAGTTCAATTCAGTAAAACATGTGCTTGGTGATAAAAAGAAAAAAAAAAAAAGGTAAACCATTGTAGTGTTCGCAATTTATGATCGATAAAATGAAAATTCAAAAATGATCTAAGGTGAGTACTTCTCTATCCAATCAGAACTAAATATAACAGTCCTTATTATTCTTTGTTATTCTCAAGAATGTTGCATCAAATTCTTAAAATTAAAAATACACTAAATATAATGACAATAGCAGGTTAACTATTTCCTTTTTGAATTTCGAAAAATTAGAGGACATGATATTTCTAAATGCTATACAATTTCCTTCACTGTATCAACTACATCTTGCAACTCAAAGATTCCACTCATGCACCAAAAACCATTCTATGTAAGCTTAATATGCTAAACCTATTTTCATCATATCCAAATTGAATCACCGGCTGACTCAATTCTCCACAACTTCCCTAAGGAGCTAACTGATTTCAGGTCTCTAATTTTTTTATATAATAATTCCAGGTCTCTAATTGATCTAATATTTAGTACACCTCCCTTTGAAGGAAAGTATGACTGAATGAGTGTTCTTAGCCCAAGAAGATAATTTGTGACGTCTTACCTAAAAATGAATAAGGAAACATGCCAAATAATTTTACTGAGTTGATGAGAGAAAATGAGATTTAAACAGCTTTTACATGACACGAGAGAGGGTGTCGTGTCCAATTTTGTTTCTAAGTATCTAATATGAGTAATTTAGTTTTTTAAAAGGCGGAAATGAGATGATCTTGATACATCAGAAAGCCATTGCCAATGGCAGATCCATTTGAAGCGTTGACAATGTACGCTTTTCTTGTAGGGAGAACTTTCATTGGACATGCATGCTACAATATTCAGATACTTTATTCTATCAAGAGCATTCAAACTTCTTTTAATAACCAAACTATACAAAATATACATTATACATATACTAATTGCAGTAACTAAAAAACATTTACATATAGTATTAATATAAAGATAAAGCAAGTTTTCACCCAAAAAAAATGTACAACATATGCATATATTAGGAATATTTAGTTAAATCTCAGTTTCATCAGGTGACACATGGTAATTTTTAGAGACCTTATTAATTATTAGTTGAGGAAAAAATATTGCCATTGCATATTTACCCTTAACACTATGCAATTGCTAAGTTGTCTCCAGAAACCTGGACAAATCTTGGCAAACCATTTTTTAAATGAAACATGAAAGAAGGGAAAATGGAAAATAAGCAGCCTAAGCCAATTACACAGTAAAATAACACAATCTCCAACAACACAATCTACAGTGGTAAAGTAAAAAAAAAAAAACCCTTCTACGCCCATAACTTAACTGGTGAAAAAAATACTTTTGAGCAAATTCAAGTATCGTGTACATTATTGCTATAGTGATAGTGCTAGATAGAGTAATCAAATAAGAAATACCAATCTATTATTAGTACATGGATTTTGCATCAGAATATCCAATAAAGAGTTGGGTAGCTTAAATGAATTTCATGCAATCTAATTAGAGAAACTAACACCAGCATCCAACATATCTGTTTGTGCATTTCATACACCGGCTGAATCAATACATGTCATCACTTATTAGTAAATCAGGAATACAATGAAACATAAAATCGGATAGTGATTCAGGTGGGTTTGGGCATTAGGCATTATCGATTCCTCCAAATCCTACCAATGCACAATTGGAAAGAACCCAAAAACAGAGAAGGCCTCCTTTTTCTCTTATTTTTATACATGGTTTCAAGGAAGAACCCAAGTCCCATACAAACCCAAAACAAATACTTACTCAATCTGCTTCAACAAAGAAAGATAAAATTGAATAGAAACTCACTTACAGATTTAAGTCATGAATGATGAAAGATAAGATCTCTAGCTAAAAAATAGGAAAAAAATAATCAAATTGAAGGAAAATAAAGAAACCAGAAGAAGGGGGCATATTAAAATCAACACAATCCACGAGAAATTGAATAAAAACACCTACAAATTAATTCAGGATCGATGAAAGACACAGCCTTTAACTGAAAAAGCACAAAGAAATAATCAAATTAAAAAAATAAAAGACCCAAAAGAAGGTGCTGAGTAAAACCACAAAATCCACAAGAAAGTAAAGCAAAACAAGGAGAAACAATAGATAATTGATTGATACCTCTGGATAACTCAAGATTGCTTGAGAAGGGAGAAAGATTGAAGAAGGGAAGCGGGTCTTGCACAAAAATCTGAGTGTCACCATTCAAGAGGATCGAGATTCAAGAGTGCTATAATCTGTGTCGTCAAAGTTCATAATAAACTAATCAAACACTAATCATATTATTCACAACAAATATTCTACAGAAAAAAATAAAATCACAAGCATTTACAGGATTATGAATAAGATACAAAGGGGCCCAGAAAGAACAAAAAATCACTGATTTTCTACTAATTTTTTCATAACAGAACTCCCAAAGTCCATATACCAACCTCATTGAAACCAAGAGATAAAGAAAGACTCTAAATACTTCAATTAACCAGCTAAATTTGCAACCTGTCTCCCAAACAGTCAAAAGAATTCACCAAAATATCCTAATTCCTCACTGGCGGATACTATGAAGCTGGAGATAATGTGAAATTTGGATTCCCAATATCATTCACCATTACAACTCTTTCCTGGGGTGCAATTTTATACATGAATTGGTTGAAAAAGGTTGGGCAATTGCAAAATATGTACTCAGCTATCAAATGTGGGACAGATTACTTCCTCGAATACAATGCCAAACCCAAACATTTATATGTATATGTGAGCTTTTTGATACCTCCAAAACCGATCAAAATGTAAATAACAATGTATGGGAAGTACCTAAGGAGCATATTCTGAAATCATAAATGCAAGAACGCTCTGTCTATTTGGGGACTAGGTAGCTTGTTTGGAAATCTCAATTTATTTGTGATTCATAATTTAATAGAAAAAAACTGAATGAGGATTCATTGGTTTCTTGATGTTTGTAATGACTATACGAAGTCTTAGAGAGAGATGATGAAAATAATCAAACCTATTTGTTTGCTGATCTTTTTATTTCTTTTGTATGTTTATTATTTTATTTTTTTTAGTAATGAATATAATTCAGAACATGGGTAAGGAATGAGATGCACAAAATATCACTATAGAAATCATGCTTAAAAAGCATGTAAACAGATGTGCTTTCAACACACATTTGTACGATTCTGGTTAACAATTAAAAACCATTCATTTCTACCATCATTCTTATTTTTGTATATCCAAATCTACCATAACAAATTTAAAAAATTAAAAGAACTAATTTAAATTCATGCAGACACAAATTCCAACTGAGAACCTAATTAACTGTAATTGGTTCAGAATTTTTTTTTTTTAAACAGTAACAAAAGAGAACTATAGAATTTAATCATATCACAAAATCAATATACAAATCCCGAAAACGAAATTAACCTTACCCAGTTATTCCTACCAATTTGAATTCCAAGCAACTAATTAAACCCTAAACAAATGTAAACAGACAATAAATAATAACAAAACAAAACACAACAAAATAAAAAATGCAAAACCCCAATATTATACAATCTAAAGAGACATCTAGTGTGTAACATAGTTGGCAGCATACCGTTTCCAGCGTCAACTTGAGCAAAGGATCGCAATGGCAAGCTAGATCTCATCCTCGTCATCTCATACCGGAATTTATGCCTCAAAGAACTGGAAACAGAGATAGAAAAAAAAAAGAGAGACAAAAAACCATCAGAAGTAGGAGAGAGAAATAGATGAGGGGTTAGAATTTAGGGAGAGGGATTACACGTTACGGATTTGGTTGAGAAGCCCCAAAGTCCATATACCAACCTCATTGAAAGCCATTTTTCTTTTGAAACTCATCTTTCTTTAATGAATAGATATAGCAATCGTGATCATCACAGAAGTGATCATGCATGCAAATCAAAGAAGAGGGTGTATTAGTGATGAGAGGAAGAATGACAACAGAGAAGAAGCATCCATACGTTTGAGGAAAAAAGAGGAAAGAAGAAGAAGCACCTGCGGCTGAGAGAGAGAGGCTCCGGCGATCGATGGCTCGAGCTTCGGCGGTGGATCAACGAGAGAGGGCAGAGCAGCGAGAAGGGTTTCATGGTTGGGGAACAACGAGGGTTTCTCATTGCGGCTCTGCTTGCGAAAAGGAGAGAAGGAAACAGGAGGAGATAGGGAGGAGAAACACCCGTTTTTTCTATCTATGGGATAGAAATCACTATCCATAACGGCAATAATACTTTTGTTGGAGAGATGAGATGAAATAGAGGGAGAGAAAAACACATTCGTTCATGCGGAGAATTTTTACCTGAGCAGAAGAGGAAAGACTTGTGATGAGTAGTATCTCCCACTCAAGGCCTTAAATTTGGACACGCAGATTTGTGCTGTCGCGTCACATTTTTTTTGGCTCTGCTTCATCGAAGGCTTCAAGGCCACATTGCAGACAAATCCAAACCATTCAGATCACTGCGTTCACTATAACTATTCCTATCCAATCAGAATAAAAATGTATATGAATTTAGCCGGGAATCTGTTTTTCGGACTTTGACCTTTACCATTTCTGATTTCACCTTATAATCAAATATCTCCACTCGGGTAAATTAAGGATATCCCTCTGTTTGGTGTCATTTCTTACTATGCCAAATCCCAAGTGAGCAAATGTTTAGAGGATTTTTTATTATGTTTATGTATTATATACTCTCCCTGGATTTGCTTAAAGGGTGACTTGAAGGGTGGGCTTCAGGGGGCACCTGCCTTTAAAAATTAGAACAATGAACTCATATCCATTGGATTTAAAATGTGGCTCCACCTTTATAGAAATTATAACATGACCAACTTTTTATAAATGCAAATATAGGATCCACCTTTAGAAATTAGAATATGGCATCACATTCGTAGGATTTACAATGTGGGTCCACATTTTGTAAACAAGACCATATGACCCATATTTATGAATTACAGAGATGAGCCACATTTTTTGTAATTGTAGACACATGACCCACCTTTAGAAATTGGAATGTGGTGGGTGCTCACCTTTAAAAATTAGAACATGGGACTAGCACATTTATAAAATCTACAATGTGGGCTCACCTTTATAAGAATTATAATGTGAGGCCATACTTTTTGTTAATTGTGAACACGGAACCCACCTTTAAAACATTACAAAGTGGTACCCACATTTAGAAATCCGAACATGGGGTCATCATTAAAATGTGGGGCCATGCTTTTTGTTAATTGTGAACACGGGATCCACCTTTAAAAAATTACATTGTGGTACCCACATTTAGAAATCCGAACATAGGGCCACCATTAAAATGTGATTGTGGAGTGACACTTCTTTGCAAAAACTACATCTCAATCCATATTACTCTGAATGGCTTCTGCGTTTTCAAGCGATATGCCTACATGCTGTGGTTACTAGCTATACTCACATCCACTTTGCGCCACTACATCCTTATACTGTGCGCTTCAGCAAAATCATAAGTAGATCTTGTGGTCCTCCACTGCTGAATGTCGATAATATTGATCTTTTGTATAATTCTATTAGTGATGGACTCTAGATATTATTTTGGAAGGGGTATGCCCCTTCGGAAGTTTCTATAATCATCTTGATAATAGACTTCCATTTCTGTATATTTTATTTGAGCAATTGAAGAACTAACTTACTTTAAAAAAAAAAAAAAATCAGTGCTAGCAAGCAGCAAGAGAGATGAAATCTATTTAGAGGAAGAAAGCTTAACAAAGGAGCTTTACATAGTCGGTTACATTTGATGAGGTTCCAGCAGGGGACTCAAAGGAACTCTTTTAAACCTCTGTTCTTCTAGTATTTCTAAGAGTGGTGCTCTTCCAAACAGTTGTTGTGGGGAGGGATTGAGAGGAAGGAGATTAAACTATTTTGAACTACTAAGGTAACTTCAGAAAAAGTTGCATTTTCTACAAGAGCTCAGGAGAACAGAATAGCACAAATAATCTAGCTGTTAAATTATATGATGATTGTGAATGTATGTGAAGATGACAGACTGAAGAGAATTATGTTAAAATGCATGTATAATTATTAAAAGGGACTAATTGGAACATGACCATTTGAACTGTAGCTATGATCATAAAAACAGAGAATTTTGGGCTGCAGTTCCTTAACGACGGGTTTGCACAATTTATAAGGGTTTTGACATAGTAGTCCTCCTTAAACCTTATTTTCCCAATTTTATGACCAAAATTCTAGAATAATATCACTAGAGTCACTTGATTTTGGTCAACATTTTTTAAAAAAACTTTTATGCATCATATCCAATAATATCACGGGGTTTATCGGTTTCTATGTTATACAACTTTTGCAACCAAGAAGTGAATTCATTTTTTTACATAACACGAGAAATGACATTAACCACCATTTCTCAGATCCTATCATTTGAAAAAAAATCTCTTAAAATGTTGCGTAGAAGTCATAACATCATGGGACGGTCTCATGACATCATGGAATTTATCAGTTTCTTTGACATAAGCTGCAGCTTAGGAGAGCCCCTCTCCTACTTTTATATATATATATATATATATATATTTGAATTGTCATTTAGGTTTGATTGTTTGTCCTTTTCTTTAATATTGTATTTTTTATTTTAGCTCATGCATTGCCCGAGTTTTTACTGGCCTAAAAGCGAGAATGAGACCCATGAGGATTGAGTATGACTGATCATGTCAGAAGTAAGTGTTTAAGTGTCTCATGGCTATGCTGCCTATGCACATCCTAAACTTGATTTGCATGGAGATATTCACAAAATTCCCAAACTAAACATATCTTTGGTTCTATGAAATACTTGATTCTTAAACGGGTTCATACAGGGGAAAAATTATTACCATTAGAAATAGGAGAACCTGATATCTAGGTTTGAGAATATACTCGAGAGATTTGGATTTACTTACTTACCTTCCAATATAGAAAAACAATAAAACAAAATATTATTTTTCTTGGTAGAGAGGATTTCTATTTCATAATATATATATATATATATCCTGCAGCAGTGATACTAGGTCCACTCCCTAATATGATATAAGATCTAAAGTATTTTGAGTGGGCCCCATAGATATTCTTAGTGCGCGATCATATGACTTATAAGCCATGTGGATGGAAAAAAAAGGTCCAATGGGGCAACCTGTTATTTAATCTCTCACCCAAAAGTCAGTGTTTATGAAGTCCAAAATGGTCTATACTTGGGTTTTTCCATATTCGAGTCCTTTGGGTAATTAAGGTGGGGTCCAAAGTAATGTGGACACCCTCTGTTATTTATATATATATATACATATATTATTTTTTTTGTTCATGTTGTTACACATTATTTTTCCCTATTAAGAAAAAGATTCTTTTTATTTATTTCTCTATTGTTTTTTTATAAGCACGAACTTTTGGGACGACCTAAAGTTTTTATCTAATAAATTCTTTTATTAAGTTTTTATCTAATAATGAAAATTTAAGTGTGTTTCTAGTTTAATATTAAAGGAAATGTGAAGGCCCACTTGGATTGGATTTGGGTTTGGTCACTCTTGCAGCTTTACCGGTGGTTGTAGCAAATGCCAGATTTCCTCCGCTTTGAGAGGAGGAAATCTGGCAAATGCTACTTTACCATTTATACAAGCAGTGGTAAGGTGTAATTTGTAAGATTTTCTCCCCTCTAAGTGGAGGAAAACCTATAAACGGATTCTTATTATGTTTTACCTTTTTTTTACATCTTGGTTGGATCACAGGTGCGGGCTTTGGTCCACACAATGAGGATGGGCATGTATAATTAACGTTTAAACGCAATACTATCAAATCACACAGTAAATCACTTGTTTTGTCAATCTACTTTCCCAGTGAAGTAAAGAGAATGGTTAAATGCAAAGAGAGAACATAAGTAAATGTTTGGAAAAATCAAAAGGCAAGAGAGTAGCTCTTTGAATTTTTATTTTAAGAAGAGGTTTTTTTGTAAGGGTGATCGTGGACAGAGCAGGACCAACGGGTTTAGGTTATAATAGATGGGCCACGCTTTAATTTTTTTATTTGGACTCGGTGGTTGAGATTCAGAATCCTTGCCTGGCCCAAATATACATATATATATAATTGTAAGAGAGGGAGTAGTAATGGGGGGACTCAAACCCACGACCTCTCATATAGGGTGATATGACAAGGCTAGTTGAGCTACAACCTAGGACGTTATAAGATTTTTTTTTTCTTTTTTTTTGTTATTATATAAGTTAAACTCAGGATATGCTAGGGCTTCATGATTTACAGGCAGGCCAGTCTTAGGCAAGCAACTTATGGCCCGACCTGGGCTTGAGCCGGGGTCAGGCTTCTAATTTAAAAGTCGGGCCAGGCCTAGACATTCCTCAACCCATCCCAGCCCGTCCCATGTACAACCGTAGGTTTATTTTTTGTCATTTAGTGGCATGAGAGAGTCTCCTTTTAACTTCTTTTTTTTTTTTGTTAGAAGGAAGAGGTGATTTTGAAATTTAGTATCGTTTGATATGATCTGTTTCTTTTTATTGTCTCTTGAATTAACCATTTACTTGACATCACTAGTAAAGTAAGTTTACCAAATAGGAAATAGTTAGCAAGTGAGAAGTGAACACATAGGGTGGGGTCCACACTTTATTAAATCCTAGTGTAAAAAATCAATATTATCTCGACTTTTGGGTTCTGATCCTTACACATGAAAAGTTATTTTCATTGTTGAATAGGTAGGGGGAATGGGCTCTCTAAAACCAAATAGAAGATGAACTCAATTTGAAGAATTCATACGGTATGCCTGCGTATCTCAATTTAGGTTGAGTACGGGCTAACTTCATTGATCCAGTCCGGACTTGACCACTTTCTATCTGTAGGATATGCATATCTCATTTAACGAAAATGTTTCTCATGGTCTGATCCAGCCCGAGCCTAAACCGTGTGTAGCCTGCATTGGACTATATTGGGCTCCGACTTAGGCTCATGGTCTTACCTGTGGAGTGGGGGTCTTTATCATCTATATTGGAGTTTGAGGGCTGTTTAGGCTGCCCTTCACAAAATCTAAGGGGACTTCTCCATTAAAATCATCTGGAAACAAATGGAAGTTTTTTTGAAGACTTTGGATTGACGTTGTTATTAAAAAAAAATTGGACTGCTATTTATTTATTATCTTTGCAGTTAACATATGTATATCTATATATAGAGCAAGGCTTTCCTACGCTACAGCTTATGTTATCCTAAGTTGAATTAACAGTAACGGTCTCACAAACCAAAGTTAACAATCTCTGTTTTTTGGCACGATGGAATTGGAAAATCCAATTCGGATTGGATTTATCTTGATTTTGGAGACGATGACTTGAGGCAGCATACGATGGAGATGATTTCGCTGACGATTTCAGCTTAGGATAAAATAAGCAGCAGCTTAGGAGAGCACTTCTCCTACTTATATATATATATATATTATATTTGATTGTTTATTTAGGTTTGATTGTTTGACCTTTTCTTTAATATTGTATTTGTTATTTTAGCCCATGCATTGCCCCAAGTTTTTACTGGTCTAAAAGCAAGAATGAGACGCATGAAGATTGAGTATGACTCATGTCAGAAGTAAGTGTTTAATTGTCTAATGGCTGTGCACATCCTAAACTTGATTTGCATTGAGATATTCATGAAATCTCCAAACTAAACATATGTTTGGTTCTATGAAATACTTGATTCTTAAACGGGTTTATACAGGGGAAAAATTATTACCATTAGAAACGGGAGAACCTAATTTCTGGGTTTGAAAACATACTTGAAAGTTGAAACCAACAAAATCTTGATTACAACGAAAGAATTTCAAAAATGACTACATTTATAATATGGGTTGGATTGGTGAGGCACTTCAATGCAAGACCTCAGAATCTGGAGAGATTTTGATTTACTTACTTACCTTCCACAATAGAGAAATAATAATATAAAATATTTTTCTTGGTAGAGAGGATTTCTCTTTCATAATATATATATATATATATATATGTATGTATAGTATATATCCTACAGTAGTGATATTAGGTCCACTCCCTAATATGATATAAGATCTAAAATATTCTGAGTAGGGCCCATAGATATTCTCAGTGCGCAATCGCATGACTTATAAGCCATGTGGATGAAAAAAAAAGGTCCAATGGAGCAACCTAATTATTTAATCTCTCACCTAAAAGTCAGTGTTTATGGAGTCCAAAATGGTCTATACTTGGATTTTTTTTGGATTTGAGTCCTTTGGGTAATTAAGGTAAGGTCCAAAGTAATGTGGACACCCTCCGTTATTATATATTCTTTTATTTTGTTTTTAGTTTTTTGCTCATGTTGTTACACATTACTCTTCCCTATTAGGAAAATATTTTCTTTATTTATTTCTCTATTGCTTTTTTTTTCATAAGCGTGAACTTTTGGGACGAACCAAGTCATTTTCCAAAATAGTAAATTCTTTTATTATTTTTTTATCTAATAATGAAAACTTAAGTGTGTTATTAGTTTAATGTTAAAGGAAATGGAAACGCCGGCTTGGAATGGATTTGGGTTTGGGCACTCACGTAGCTTTACCGCTGTTTGTATCTATGGTAAAGCTGCAAATGCCAGATTTCCTTCGCTTTGAGAGGAGGAAATCTGGCAAATGCTACTTTACCACCGCTAAAAGCAGCAGTAAGGTGTAATATGCAAGATTTCCTCCCCTCTAAGCGGTGGAAAACCTACAAATGGACTCTTATTATGTTTTGCCTTTTTTTACATCTTGGTTGGGTCACGGGTCCGGGCTTTGGTCCACACAATGAGGGATGGGCATGTATAATTAACGTTTAAACGTTATACTATCAAATCACACTATAAATCACTTGTTTAATTTTGTCAATTTACTTTACCGGTGAAGTAAAGTGAGTGGTTAAGTGCAAAGAGAGAACAAAAGTAAAGGTTTGGAAAAATCAAAAGGCGAGAGAGTAGCTCTTTGAATTTTTATTTAAAGAAGATTTTTTTTTTGTAAGGGTGATCGTGGTCAGAGCCGGCCTGCGTTGGTTTGGCAATGGGGTTTAGGTTATAATAGATGAGCTTTGCTTAGAATTTTTTTATTTGGACTCAGTGGTTGAGATTCAGAATCCTTGCCCAGCCCAAGTATACATATATAATTGTAAGAGAGGGAGTAATAAATGGGGGACTCAAACCCATGACCTCTCATAGAGGGTGATATGACAAGGCTAGTTGAGCTACAACCTAGGACGTTATAAGAATTTTTTTCTTTTTTTTATTATATAAGTTAAACTCAGGATATGCTAGGGCTTCATGATTTACAGGTGGGCCAGTCTTGGGCAAGCAACTTCTGGCCCGACCTGGGCTTGAGACGGGGTCAAGCTTCTAATTTAGAAGTCGGGCCGGGCATGGACATTCCTCGGCCCAGCCCAGCCTGTACCATGTAAACCCTAGTTTTTTTTTTTTTTTTGTCATTTAGTGGCATGAGAGAGTCTCTTTTTAACCTTTTTTTTCTAGAAGGAAGAGGTGATTTTTGAAATTTAGTATTGTTTGATGTGATCCGTTTCTTTTTATTATCTCTTGAATTAACCCTTGGGTAGTTCCTTAACAACAGGTCGGGTTCACACAATTTATAGGGGTTTTGACATATTAGTCCTCCTTAAACTCCATTTTCCCAATTTTATGACCAAAGTTCTAGAATAATATCACCTGAGTCCCTTGATTTTGGTCAACATTTTTTTTAAAACTTTTTTGCGTCATATCCAATGATATCACGAGGTTTATCGGTTTCTATATTATACAATTTCTACAACCAAGAAGCGAATTCATTTTGATACAAAACACGAAAAATGACATTAACCACCATTTCTCAAGTTCTATCATTTGAAAAAAAATCTCTTAAAATGTTGCATAAAAGTCAAGATTTCATGGAACAGTCCTATGATATCATGGGATTTATCAGTTTCTTTGACATACGATGTTCCCGTGATGTTAAAGGATCCGGGGCAAAAAGAGATTAAAAAGATGTTGACCAGAGTTGTGATATTATCTGAATTCCAATAAGCCACAATATAGATGGCAAGCCAAATGATGGTTTTTGCATGAATGAAACAATGGTATGGCCCTTCCTAGTCGTATTGACTTTTTTTTTTAATGCAAATAAATGATGTTCTACCTCGTCTGCAATATGTGCAGAAAGTGGCAGTGTGGCACTACTTTAACCCAAACAACGTTATTTGGCGGTTTGGAATGGGAAAGATACCTGCAAAATAGTTGAAAAGTCCCTAAGAAACTGGAGGTGCGGCACTACTTTAACCCAAACAACGTTGATTGGCGGTCCCCCCCACCCTCCTCACCCTCATACATACAAACAAAATGGGTTCAGGGTTTGGCATCTATCCGAGTGAACTTGACCATTGGATCAAGTTTTTACTTATTTTGGACGGTGAAAACTTCTTGACCATGGATTGCAAGTGGGGCTGATGATGATTGGAGCCTCCATCATTGTACACATGCTGAGGTGGGGCCCACACGATTACAAGAAAGAAAAATGGAAAGATTTTAAAATAGTATTTGATTTTTACCTTATTATTAAAAAGGTACAAGAATATTTGAATATTTCAGAAAAGAGTGCAAGTTTTTCATATTTCTTTCGACTATTTATTTCATGGGTGATACTGCATGGCTAGAAACATTTGATTGGATGGATTCTTGATATATCCTTTTAAGTCAAGGATTCCCTTTTATCTACTTGGGTTTGATAGGCCCCAAAACATGTGATATGGCTCATCTTTTCTCAGAACAGGAAAGACCCTGCGGCAGGCAAAGAAGAGGAACCAGAACTTGACCATCTGATCAATGTAGGAAATTATCAGTAATTATTTTTGGTTTATACATCCATTTTGTAAGGCTCAGCTTGGATTGCAAATGACTCCAAAGTACCACTTCAATCAGAAGTTCCAAGCAAATTTTTTTTATTTTTATGGACATGTATAGCTGTATGAACAGTCAGGAGTAATGGTGTTCACAATTGAAGGTGTGGACTGCACCTAGTGCACTTTGCTTCCAGGAATTTCTATGAAAATAGTCCACCCCTTTTTACCACATACAAGCATTAGGAAAGGGTAAGAATACAAGGAAGAAACAAGGAGGAGATGATCACAGAGAGAGCAAAATGGCAGCTTGATACATTAGAGATAGGGTGGAAATTAGAACAATGAAAAATAACATTAGAACCTAAAAGAGAGAAAACTCAACTCTCTCTTCTGTTCTCTCTTTCATGCAACAGGCTTCAATTAAAAGCAGAGGAGGAAGGGTATAGAATTAGATCTCTTAGTGTCCTACTCCACTTGGGTAATTTAGGCCCAAATCTCATGTTGGCCTTAAATTGGTTAAGCATGTACCGGCCTAAATGTGAAGGCAGGCCCACATTGAATAATGTATATATGAAGCAGGGGTTAAGTGTTCTCTGCCAACTCCCATGAGTGCAACACTCAAAGCTACACTTTTTACACCTGATACCATCCAAAAAACCCCCCAGAAAGGTGACACAAGCTATCTACAGTTTTGACATCTATCAACCTGGCAATTAGAAGTTCAACACATTGGCATAGGAAGTCCAGTTCTTGAGCCATGGGCTGCGGAACAGAAAAGGATCCTGCATCCATTCCATGTTATTATATTTGGGCAGTTGAAACTGGCCCAGGCTGATCACTTTAGCATCACCCTGTAGTCGCGATGAAACTTCGCGCTCTTTCTCTGTTTCCATCCTCTTTTCCATGAAAAACTCTTCCTTCAATGGCATTGGCACTTGCCAGTTCTCTTCCTCAGGTGAAGAGGCCGTCTCCGTCGCATAGGCGCAAAATTGCAACATCTTTGCATCATCCTCCATGGCAGCTCTTTGCTCAAGAACCTTCAAAGATGTTGCTTTCCTGTATATCTTTCATAGAACTATGTCTTCCTGCTTGATCAAATTTCCATAGCAAAAGCAAAACAGTTATTCATCTATTGATAGTAAGGGAAATGGTTTAAATATGGATTGAGAAGTTTCTACTAAAAACAAAGAATTATATTCAATATGATTCATGTGCACCCAATATCCAAAAACTTTTGTGGGGTTGCTCTAAGAATCGTCTTAGTCTACTTAGATCAGTCAGAATGGATGGTTTAGTTGTATTAGAAGACAGGGCCGGCTCTAGCATACGGCCAATAAATAAAGCCTTTGCTTTAGACCCCAAAAATTAAGGCCCAAAAAAAGGCCCTCTAACAACATCTTGCATCTTTTGAAATTTTAAAAAACCAAATTTGTCAACTAATAACTCTCTCTTAAAGAAGATAAGACCAAGGTTTTTATGGGGCCTCCTGTTATATTTCCAAATCTACCCCTTGTAACTTTTAGACCATTATATTTCTACCCGTACATGTTTATCAAATCTCAACCATACATTCAGTCATGAATTTGCTTTCATTATTTTTGTCTATCTTATTTCAATAGGGCCCTTTCAGATTTGATCGATGATATACTGATCAAAAAAAAATTTGATCAATGATGTGGTTGTAATAGATTCATAGCTTGGGATTTCAGCCCTAACAATAGATCTTAAAATTTAAGATAAACAATAGCCCCCTGCCGAATTGCCCACCGTGCATCGTGCATCTGGAACATCCAATACGTGGGGCACAACTCTGAAGTCCATCTTGGATGGTCCTAAGTCCTAACTCATGGTGTGTATGCCCACCGTGAGCAGGTGAAAATGCTTCGAGCCCCACTAGTGGCAGATTCAAATTTTTTTTTTTTTTTTTAGGGGGGTGTGGGGGAGGTGGGGTTTGGTTATAAATATAATCGCTTTAGGCCTCCAATTGTCTCGAGCCGGCCTTATTAGAAGATGATTTAGTGGAAGCCAACCAGGCTTGGCCCAAGTCAAAACAAGAGACGATAAATTACGAATTATTGTTTTTTTATCTGGTATAAGAGGATGATGGTTTATTGGCAATGGGGAGTGCTTTTAAAATTATGGATCTGCTCTAATTAGTGTCCATGTGATCAAAGGGTCTGTAACACATTTTAGTTTGTGATTTGTGTGGCAGTAAATATGATTTAGTCTTGAACAAATGTCATGAAGAGGAATAGACATTGTGGTGTTGCCTAAAAACAAGATGAATGTTTTTTTGTCTTTCTCATTTCTCTTTTCCTAAATTGTGTGGACTTGGAAAATGTTCATTTTTCCCTAAATTGCAGGTTTGTGTGAAAATCATTCCATGTTGTCCGGATGATGTGGGCGGTTCCTAAAATTCACTTTTCTTGTTGGGAGCTCACCTTTGCGTGTTTCAGTGCCTCAACATAACATTTGATCTTAGCCAGAAGGTTGAGAAAGGTATTGACTCCTCTCTAAATATATTGTACCAAATCTCACTCCAAACAGAGTACAATATTAAACTAGCATAATTACCAGTGCCAAACATTGCAATTTAAATATTTATCCATAAAAAAATCATAGTTTTTTAGAAAGAAAGCAAAAGAAATAAAAAGGTTATGGGTATGTATTTATGTAATCCAAGAGCTGAAATTGTAGAAAGGAAAAAGGAGAACTGAAGTAGAAAGAGAATGATAGAGTTTGGATAGAAACAAAGTCTTTGGAAAAAACAAAAAGAAACGAAAAGTATAGAGCAGTTATGAGTGGCTATGATAAAGAGATAAAGAAGGTAGATGTAATTTTCGGTCAAAATTATAACCTGACAGTCAAAATTGAATCCAAAACCCTCCTCTTTATTATAGTATAATGCATTTCTCTCTTTCAGTTTCTGTATTTAGGAGTGAGATGAGAAATAAGAGATGAATTGTCGTTTATTGTTGGTCTGGACGGGATAGTAAAAATAATGGAGGGTCCTTTTGCTTTTTGGTTTTCGTTGCTTTTTAGCTCTTTTTAGGCCATTGAATCTAAATGTGGATCCAAAGGCTATGATTTCTTACTCTTATAGAAGTTCGAGAGTTATTCTCATAAGAACATTTCTTCAAATATAAAATATGATACATATATAGATAGATCCATAAATGCTTCCATGACAGCAACTGTGGGGAACTCACACCCACTACCTTCCTACCCCCTATCCCCTGCATGTCAAAAGCCTCAAGTTCGACATCCATATGAATGTGATGGATAGAAATTCTATAAAAAAATCCCTAAAAACATTACGCTTTTTTTTTTCTTGTAAATACTCAAGCATACACACACATGCTACCAAGTCCCTAATCAATGGTGCACAATCATTGATCAATCTCTGTGGTGAGGGACATGTCTTACCACTAAGCTATTATTGGGGTTGATCAGGCGAATGATTAATATTTTGCATTTGAATAGTTACTTCACATATAGTACTTATAGGAATTTTTACGAGAAGCTTTAAACTTCAAAAGACTGCAAAAGAAAATAAATACCAAAAATTGATGACAAAGTTTTTTTACCCAAAAACCTTTTTTTACCCAAAAACCTTTTTTTATTTTTGATGAAAATGTCAAAAATCTTTTTATTTTGGTGCAATTACGAGAAAAATCCTCAAATATTCCGAAATCTTGCTTCAGCCTAAAATACATAAAATGTCTCAAAAATGCTTTATACAATGTCCTTTTTTTGACCTAAATGCCCCCTCCACCTGCCCCCTCCACCGGCGTGCAAGCGAGTAATATGCTTTGGACACATATGCGCTAGTCAAGTGTGCCCTTCGGTTTCAAGTACAATAAAATTATTTTATTCCCTTCTATTGACTCCTTTAGTATTAACTCCAAGGGGGTAGTTCAGTTGACTTAGGACCACAAATTGCACCCGGAGATTGCAGGTTCGAAATTGCAATTCTCAACTTTAACCAATTACGTTAAGCTTTTGCATATTTCTTTGTAAGAAGCTTTTACACCTTAAAAATCATTTTTTTTTCTCTTTTTTTTTTTTTTTTTTTGCTAATAAAGGATCCCAACCTTTTCAGCTGGACTAATCCCTCCGGGCCTAGAGAGAAGCCAGGTAAAATCCCTGTGGCCTTCAGGTGATAGTACTTGTTGACTCAACCTTCATTTTCTAAAATGGGGGGAACGATATCAGGACCTCTAACTCCTAAATAGAGGCGAGAGGGGAACCGTGGTCCTAACCACTCGGCCAACCCCTTGAAATTACAACTTAAAAACCTATAAACACCTAAGAAGATTTCCAAAAGGACGAGCTAATCACCTTCAACGACTTATCATACTAATCTTGTGCAACTCAAATCCCGACAGAGAATTGAGAAGGTATGTAAAAATACAAACAGATCGCCCACAATGACTTACCATGCCGAGCTTCTGCAACCAAAATCCCTAAAAAAGTTGGAGAAAGTTTGTATGATAAAGTTTTAAAAGGGCCTTTTGCTTGTCCTTAGAAAGTGGACAATCCATGCACCCTTGGCCCATGAGCAAGCCCATTGGTCCATTGGTGTGCAAAAAGAAAAAGTAGTTTTCATCTGCCGAGATTTCTCCTGTCGGGTCCGTGACATCCCCATCCGGGTCCTTGTCAGGAAAAGAAATATACACCTCGGGACCACTGCAATTCCTCTCTCCTCTCTCTCTCTGTCTATATCCTTCTTTCCCTCTTCTCCTCTCGCCCACCAAAATCCGTTAAAATCTCGATCTCTCTCCGTCTCCAAGTAGATGATACAATCTCAATGTCAAAACCCTAGATCGTACGGAAACCCCATGAAGATGGCACTCTCGTCGTCGTCTTCTTCTTCTCCTTGTTCTTCTTCGTCCTCTTCTGCACAGCAGAATCAGCAGCAGCTGCAGCAGCAGCAAAACCAGCATCAGCAATCGGACAACGATCGAAGCAGCGGAGAATTGCGAGCTCTTGATTGCAATTTGACTTCTCTATGCGATCACATACAGGTGGAGGGCTTCAATTCAGGCGCTTTCTCTGACGTTGTCGTCCAGGCAATGGGATCCACCTACCGTCTCCACCGCCTCATCCTCTCTCGCAGCTCCTATTTCAGGTCCATTTCTCTCCTGATTCCTGTTAAAAATCCAATTTTGTTTGTTGGGGTTCCTTTCTTTTCTCGCATTTTGTGCCTAATGCTGTTGATTTGGGGAAATTAGGCTCTCTTTTGTTAAAAACCCTGTCTTTTGATCTCACATTTAGTCTCTCTTTCAATTCCTGTTAAGATTTCTTTCTTTTTTTTTGCTGTTTTTGCCCTTTATTCAGTTGGTTTGGTGGATTATGCGCTATTTCTTTAGATTATAGTGTTGATTTGGATTGTTTTGTTTTAATCTGACATTCAGATTCTCCTCCAATTCCAATAAAAAATCCAATTTATTTTGTTGGGTTTCCTCTGTTTTGTGTGTTTCATGTTTCATTCGGTTGATTTGGGGGATTATGTGGGTTTTTTTTTTTTTTGTTGTTGTTGTTGTTGTAGTAGTAGTGTTGATTTGGGTTTTTTACTTTCTCATTTTATCTGCTCTACTTTTCTTATGGTTGTGTTGTTGTTCTTATAAGAAGCCTTTAAGTGGTTGATCTTCAACAAAGGCACCGTCAATAAAACTAAAAAAGGGACCTCATGCATCATCATCTCATTTTAGAAGGAACTATGGAAGTTACAAGGCACTCAATTGTGGGTGAGCAGTGGGCACTGCTTATCATCCTAAGCAGATGGTCAAATCAGTGAGATTTCACAAATCAGAGATAAAACTTGAGAAATTGGATGAAGGGGCTTGACCAATATATATATATATATATATATATATATTTTGATAACATGGGAACCCGCCGACTTCCCTTTGGGAGATCATTGGTAAACCCACGGATACATAGAACTGACCAATATGATCAGTCCACCCTCATTATGTGGCTTAAAATTAGTTGCTATAACTGAGAGATTTACAAGATTAAATCAATCATCTAAGATAACTATTACAAATACAAGATATTACAGCTATCATCTAAGATAACTATTTCAAATACAAGATTATCTTTAGACTATGATAGTCTAAGAGACAATGTGATCCCTCAGCCATTGGTGGTCTTCAGGTTTTTCTGAAGATATGTCTTTACAAAATTAAGCAAGTCAATCGTTGCCTTGAAACATATTTGAGGTGCTTTAGAGGAGCTCGACTTAAGCAATGGACTTGTTGGTTGGTGTGGACCTATTACACCTTATGATATTTTTTTCGGGTAAGGCTCCACTGACGATCATTAGCCTTTTTGAATTGACTGATCAATGTGGAAAGGAGCCTTACCCATAAGGATATTGACTGATGCAGGACGAACCTATAGGGCAATTAGAAGGTGCTCTTTTTTTGCAATCACGAGGTTGCTTATTCAGGTCATTTTACCTAAGGATATGATGATGCATGCAAGATTTCCATTGTGGCCATTCAAAGTTGAGGGTTGCAGCTATTTGATTATCTAATCTAAAAAATAAAATAAAAAACAATTGTTCATGCAGAATCTTGATCCAATTATGGCATGGGCTGTGATGGTTGATTGAAATCAAATTTCTTTCTGTAATTATGCGTGTGCTTTAGTTTCTAAGTTACAAATTGATGCCAAGATAAAAGGACAGTTCTTGAGCACACAAGGTTTCCTACATGCAGATGGCTAAAGCAGACTTGGCTGAGATGGGAAAATCACCATACAAAGGTATCAACATGATCTCTCGTAGGACATTTAATTGCATTTGTATTTTCAGTGCCTTGAGACTATGAAGATGCGTATTGATGATTGAATATGCACTCCGGGCAGAAGTCATAAATGAAACTTTGGGGCATGCTGATACACATGCCGATGATTGTAATATGGATCATATGTTACAAATGCCACTAGCATTCACATCAAGCTTTCAAGTGTTTGGAGTGACAAGTCAATATTGTGGAAGATGGTGGATTTGTTCTAAGGAAGCAATTGTTGACCGGTCAAAAAAATTATGGAAGTGCAAAAATTCAAGCTTGAGTATGTAAATGAGAATGCGCATGAAGAGGACAAACATATGTGCTCCTACAAGCTTCAGTGTTTGACAAGAGTGTGTTTAGTGATGATAGACCTCTGGTGTCTGGTTGCCTTCTCATTTGGTGTCAAATACCAAGACTAGGTATGGTGTGATGTGGCGCCCATAGATGCCTGTTTCTTGCTTCTTGTTTGGATGTTGCTTTTATCCCAGGGAAGCAATACATCACAACACGTAGAAGTTAGCAAGATGTGGATCAAGTTATACATTCAATGGAGAATGTATCAGGTCGTAAATGGTCTCCAAGTGTGGGTAAAGAGTCAGTCAAGTTATGATTATGAAGGAGATAGTCAACTGTCAAAGAGCAAGAGTATGGAACTTGCCGAGTTCAAGGTGTTTTTTTTTTCCTCCTCTCTCCAATGCGAGGATAATGATGTAGCTGCAACTAGCTTGGAGCCCTAAGATTTTGGGTGGGACCAGTAGGTCCCATGAGTTGGCCATTGTAGGCCCACCCCATTCAAAGTGCTCACATCCCACAAGGGTGCAAAGACAAATTAATCTTCTTAATTCATTTCTCGCAAAGGTAGATCCCTTTTTGGCTATGGTAACCGATAATCTAATTACAAAGAGTTAAAGATAACCATTCAGGGAAAAAAAAAAAGAGAGAGAGTTAAAGATAGAAAAGGAGTTTCTACTTTCTTTTAAAAAGTCGTCATCATAAACTTTCTTTAAAAAAGTTGCCGTCGTCATCATCAAAGCATTGTCCCAACTATGTCGGGGTCAGCTTCTTTAATGTAGAAAGCAATCCTTTTTTTTTCGTCTAGCAATGTGATAAAGTTATAATAGCAAGAACTTTGGAAATGCTGGGGATGCCATTATTGCTGTTGCATTTTGTTTGGAGGTAATTTCTTTGGTTTGAAGTGTTGTTGAAGTACCGTTTATATCCTGTTCCTGCACGTGGAGAGCTCCTATATGGGTCTCTTACTGTGTTATTCTGGTGCAATAATCTGCCATTTTCTATTGCAAAGTTTTGGATGTTGGAAGGTTCATTTTCAATCAAGTGTACCGGCCTCTAGAACAAGGTTTGATACATAATCTCTGATCCTTGTTGATTCAGAGTTGCATCGAAATTATCTTAATAGTTTAGCAGTCAAACTAGAACTGATATTCAAGAAGCGAGTTCAGGTTCTTACTTCTTATCGGGCATATATCTGGCTAAACAATTGGTTTATTGAAGGGCTGTTTTAGGGTCGCTGCAACTGTGTGCATGCAGTCAATGATTAATCCTCTGATCCCAGACTGTATCGTCATATAGTTTCATGGAAAATTTGCTCCTCAAAACTATTGCAGGCAGCACCCTATTGTGACTTCTGCTCAAACACAAGAAAGTCCTATTTGAATTAATAATTGGACAAAATTCACATGTCTGACCATTTATGGGTATATAAAATGTCCCCCTAGTCTAGCCGTTAATTTGATCAATTACCAATTTCATATTTGAACAGTGTTTCTTATTTGTATCTACATTCATGTGGCCCTTTTTTTCATACATGTAGGGGATCTTATCTTTTTTTTGCCAATTTATTGGAATATGGAATGCAAATTTTTTTTTTTTTTAATTTATTAAATTATATCAATTCCCAAATTATGTACACACTGTCTGGAGTGAGGAAGTTTACATGTCTTTTGTTGCGGTTTGGAGTACTCGGCAGGAACATGCTTCATGGCCCTTGGAAAGAGGCTAGTGCACCAGTGGTGAACTTGCATATTGACGACGACAATGTTAATACTGAGGCAATTGCAGTTTCCTTGGCTTATCTTTATGGACATCATCCCAAGCTTAATGATAACAATGCATTTCGTGTTCTCGCTGCTGCATCTTTTCTGGATCTTCAGGTACTGCTTAATTAAGCAATATCTTTAATACTATTGGGGCTTGGGAATTGGAAATGGGAAGTCCCAAATGTTCATATGGTATTCTATCTACTATTGTTGCCAACTTGCCATTGGTCATTTTCTTTTTCATTCATGATGCACCTTCATAACTTGTTTATCCTGGGGATTCGATTGCAGGATTTGTGTGCGATCTGTACAGACTTCATTATATCTGAACTGTGGACATCAAACTTTCTAGCATATCAGGTCAATTCCAGGCCTTAGCTACTTCGTTGCTTACTCTCTGTCTCCCCCCTCCCTCTCTCTATCTGAAGTTTTATCTGGCTTCTATTTGTTATTCAGGTATTTGCAGAGAGCCAGGATTATGGTATTCATGGAGAGCGTGTTAGAAGTGCTTGCTGGGGCTACCTTTGTCAATGTGGTACTATGGAGTTGAGAGAGGTACCTACAAAATATATCTAATAACATGCAGACAGCTGGTTCTAAAAAACATTATTCGTAATCTAGTTTGTGTGGGAAAAGAATATTAGAGATACAAATGGGGCAAGACTAAAATAATCATGCATTCTTGTGGAATATAGAATACTTGCATGATTAATCTGATCTTCATGTGGAATATTGAATACTTGAATACATATCTGATCTTTTGATTCCTTATCCATAGGTGCTTCCAAAACTCTCTTCTCAAACTTTGCATGCTTTGCTCACTTCAGATGAGTTATGGGTACCGAGTGAAGAAAAGCGGTAAGGATATATTACTTAAGCTGTAATTGAATTTTATAGCTCTCACCTCGAGCGTTTTTTAAGTTGGAAGTCTTACGTGTTTCTTTTATTTGAAGGTTTGAGTTGGCATTGTACACGCTACTTGCGAAAGGTGCTTTCTTAAAGGTAGATCATCCTGAGCAAGCAAGTTCGAGTTCTGAGATTGGAGTAAGTGCTTCTGGTTCTTCTATGTTGAAGGGAAAGAATTCAATTGGCAGCACTAGTAAACAATCATTAGAATCTGAATTTGGACATGTAAGCTTACAGGATGATCTTGAAGGACACAAAGCTGCTCATAATATTCTTGTTGAGCTTGCAGACTGTGTTGTAGATTACCATACTGGTATTTCTGTTTCCAAACCACCACATGCTCAGCATGAAGCATGTTCGCAAACAGTTTCAGACTCGAGATATTTCCACAAGATGGAACAACCTGCTTCCCTAAATACCCCATTTACCAACTCAGACGCAGTCAGGACATCCCATGCTTATGTTGAAATGAGGAATGGAATCGAAGCAAGCAGAATGGCGGAGAATGGAGATGCCATGGAAGGACCATCTGAAGAAAGCTCATGTTACCACTTAAATAGTAGCTGGCTCTCAAGGGACCAATCAAGGCACTGCTCCTCTGCCCCCTCTTCCTGTAATGGGGCTATGCCCAATGATTGGGGAAGATGCAGTGTACCTCCTTCATGGGGTGGGAGAATAGTGGGTAGAAGACAGGTGAAAAACTATGCCAAGGGGAACAGTGGTATATGTGGAGAAGAATATGATGCGTTCATCAACATCTTTGAAGGGGGTTCTCTTTTATACTGCAACATGTCTTTTGAGGCACTGTTAAGTGTGAGAAAGCATTTGGAAGAATTGGGCTTCCCTTGCAAAGCTGTTAATGATGGTCTGTGGTTACAGGTTGGTAATTAGCATCTCTTCCCTTGGACCTATTTATCAAAATATCTTATATTGCTATACTTCCATTATTTGGAGCTGATGGACATCTGAAGTTCGAGATTTTTGTCTTTCATGCAGATGCTTTTAAGTCACAGGGTACAAGAAATTGGTGCAGAGACCTGCAAAAACTGCTGTCTTACAAGCATTCCATGTGCCTGTAGACAGTCATATGGATTTTCACATGGAGGTACTCCCACAGGTTATTACAGGCAAGAGCATGATCGTAACAGTGCACCTGGCAATGTGGGGAATGTTTACCTTGCTGATGCTCAAGGTGAAGGAAATGGCTTATTTGGGCCTGTACGTGTGCATGTAAGGGGCCCCATTGATGGACTTGCTGGTCTTGGCCGAGGAACTACATTTGTGCCTGCTGCAGCTTGGCCTCCCACACGTTTTGTCTTTTCTCGTGTTCCTTTTGGTCTAGGAAACAGAAATTGCCAGCAGTCACTAGCTCATGATGAATCAGAAGCCAGAATTGATCCAAATGGTGACCTTGGAGATGGCTTGACAGCGTTGGTCGGGCTCAGCCAAGGGAACAATGTCATTCCTATTCATACAGAGCAAACATTTGACCCAGATCTGCAGAACAGAATAACTGGAGCTAGTGTTTCTGTTCCAAGTAGTAGTGGTATTCCAGTTCAGATGCTAGAACCACAAGAGCATGCCCTTGGATTAGAGTGGGACAATTCAGAGGGTTCTTCAATATCCTTGGACATGAAAACACCATTGCGCCACTTCCCTCCGTTTCGCTTTGGGTGGGATACCTGAGCCTTTTCTTAAGAGGGAATTTTTTATTTATTAATTTGTGTATAGTATCCGTCATCCTTAGGCTTTGAGTTCCTATTCTCCAGCAGGCAGTGTTTGTGATCATGTCATCATGGGCATTGTTCCGATGGACCCTATCATGGATAGGGCCGTACTATTTACTGTTTATTTATTTCTTGTTTAACCATCTATCTGCCAGTGATGATTGATGAGTCAGGAATTAGGGTTGTCTCATTGGAGAGACTTTAGGGCACAGTCTATCCTTGGTTTGGTCCATCATATTACTGATCTGGATTACCGGACACAGGTCTAAAATCCTTCCTGCACATGGAAAACTCAAATCAATCTGCCAATCCTCTGTTCAATAATCATGCAGTTCTTTTCTATTCTTTTTTCTTCTGCCATGCATTGAAGATGTCATCCAAGTTTGCTATGGATTAATGTTCTTGATCTCTAGGGCATGCCCATAACTGAAAGGTATTTCATTTGAAGGACTTTCTTTCTTGGCATGTATCCAAGTGTGCCATGAATTAAGGTTCCATCGGCTTGAATGTGCATTCATATTTACACGTCATCCATTCCCTGTGGAGTAGCTCCAGCTTTCAGTCCCACTCATGCAACAAATTGATTTCTGAATATGCAACTCAATGCTGGTTTTTGACAAATCTATCCTTGTTGGCATGCATCCAAGTGCACCATGGACTGAAGTTTCATTGAACTCCCGTGCATGCCTATGAGGAAAAGGAATTGATTTCAAGTACTCATCCTTGTTGACATGCGTCCTAGTGCACCATGGATTGAGGTCCCACTGATTTCTAATGCATGTCCATGAGGAAGTGCTGTAAATGTGCATGCATAAAACCCATGTCATCACTCATCAGCCATTTTTTGTGGAGTTAGGTACAGCTTCATACCCCACTAATATGCATCACATTCATCATGAATATCCAACAGCAGTTAGTACTTAGTACCACTATGTGACTGGTCACACCTTTACCTTCATATCATTGCAGTTTTTGTCACTGTTAGTATTTAGCACTCTGGCTATTGTTGAAAAGCTATCATCTTTTTCTTATTTATTTTACTCATATTGCGCTTTCTGGTATCGTGAACATCACTACTACCTCTCTGCTGCAGTTGCTTTCGATTTGTGCCGCTAATCTTTGATAACCATTTCTGGTCTTGTGTGCAATCACATGTTGGGGCATTACATTTGGATATAGCTGCTATTAGCAGTGACTTTAAGAAGAAATAGGGTTATGAATACTCATGTTTTGCTTTTTGTATTGAAGCCAGCATGGCTTTCTAAAGTGACCATGCTGCTAAACATTAGTATTTTGTGCCACTCTCTTCTTTAACACTTTGTTGGACTCCTTACTAATTTTGCTTGTGTTCTTTACCTGATCTCTCGAAGGATATCTTCACACAGTTTTTTCTGTTATTTAATTTCCAACATTCTTTTGGTCTTAAAGTTCTAATTAGATTTAAAATTTGCCTTTGCTGCTGGTGGAAATAATTGTGTTTTAGGGTAGAATTTGAGGATGTGCACAGGCTTACTGATGGCCAAGTGAAGCACTCGCCAGAAGTTTTTTATGCAGGTTCTTTGTGGAAGGTATCTACTACTGATTACTCAGTTTGCCCTTTTTTTTTTCTCTACTGGTATGTACTACTTATTAATCTTGTGATATGAATTTGCCTGAAACTCGAATTCTATGGTTATAGGTCAGTGTTCAGGCTTTTAATGATGAAGATCCTCAAGGACGCCGCACTCTTGGTAATGTTTCCATCAGCATAAAGACTGAAATTACATAGGGTGACCGTTAAACCACACTTCTTTTATTTATTTATTTTGACTGCATAGCACACATAATTTGGCTGCATTTGAAAGTTGACGAACAGCACCATTATCTTATTGATCCTTTTCTTCTGTTTTAAGTGAAAAGAAAATTTTGTTTAGGATTGAAGTAGCAGTTACTAAAACCTCTCTGCTCTGCTCGAATGGTGAGTAATTTTTGTGGCATGTTTCACCATTTGGGTTTAGAAGCAGCGTGGGGGAAGGAGGAGGATAGCCAACAGGCTATTCTCCAAGCCAAACAGCTCAGGATATGTGGTCTTGGCCTCACGCCACAGACGAGGGAAATTAACGATTGAGGAAAACTCTAACTCTTTCTTCAAATTCAATGTAACCTATCCCAAGAGAAGGGATTACATCCTTTATATAATTAAGTCTAAGCACTAACTTAGCAATCAAGTCATATAAAATTAGAAACTCCCTAATTCTGCTAAATCATATCAATTATAAGAAATCTACTAAATCTATGGAAATCTTCATAAAACTGGAAACTGCCGTTTGAAGAGAATCTTGGGGGCTCATTGTTGGATCTTGTGGGTCTTGGGCTTTCTTTTATAGACTTTCAAACAGGGCCCATTAGTCTGGCCTGCATCAGGTTTGAAGCTGGTGTGTGTGTGTGTGCGTGTGCGTGTGCGTGTGCGTGCAGTAAATTGTATCATCCCTACCGGCCCCTAATTGGGTTTGAAGCTGGTGTGTGTGGTAAATTGTATCATTTCTACCAGCCCCTAACTGGCATCTTTTAGGGATCCATCCAGACTGTCAAATGAGTGGACATCCCTTGGATGAGCCAAGGCCAAATAGCGACGACTTAATAGGTGCATTCTTAACTCTGAAAGCCATTCAAGAGTTTAAACTTCAAAGCAAACATCCAGAAACAAAGATTAAAAAAATCAAACTTTTACAATAGAATGTTGCAAATTTTGATAATGACCATCTGAATAGAGGTCTATCAGTTGGTTCGCCAGGGTACAACTCATCTGCCAATGACAATTATGTGAGTTTTGATATGAGCTTTAAAATGGTGCTTGATGGATACTGGATACTGGATCCTGCATATTCTCTTTAAGGACTATTCTGTGTTGACTCATAATTCTTTATTTCAGGATTATTTCTTCACCGTCGTAAGGCAGAAATGACAGATTCTGTGCGAAAGGTATTGACTGAATTATAGGGAATATGGTTTGTTTATCAGGTGCATTTTGAAGGGTGTTCTCATTCTTTTTTTTCTTTTTTTTTTTCAGGTTCACATCTATGTAGATTCTCGGGAAAAGGTTACAGCTCGATATCAGGTAAAAGTAAACTAATCTAATCTGGGTAAATCAGTATGATGGCATTAAGTTGCACACTGTACTTTAATAGCCTGTTTCTTTGTTGCCCAGTTAATTTGTCCATCAAAGCGAGAAGTTATGGTGTTTGGAAGCTTTAAACAGGCAGGGACTCTGTTACCCAAAGCCCCCAAGGGTTGGGGTTGGCGTACTGCTTTGTTATTTGATGAGCTTGCAGATCTGCTTCAAGGTGGAGCCTTGAGGGTGGCTGCTGTCGTGCAACTTGTTTGAGATTACAAGGTGGTGCTTACAGGGGCACATTTGAATATTCCCCTAATTGCAAATGGATGTATCTGTTTTGTCATGCATTTAGAACTACATGGAAAGAGGAAACCACCATGAAAGAGAAGAAACTCTTTTAGGTGAATAATTCTTTTTTCTATATTCTTTAGTGCACCAAATTATCACCACTGGCAGAAAAGTTGAAAAAACATCTAATGTGTTTTCCAATTTCCCTGCCACTCCATCTTCTTAGAGGAATAGATAACCATCCATCTAGACAATATTATTCAAACGACTGCAATATGGGGTGCATTCAAAACATTTTAAGTTAATTGCCTTTCTCTGCCACTGTTTCCATTTAGATCAGCAACGACCGAACAGGCTTACATCTGTGGAAGTAGGTTGGATTTTCAGCCCAGACAATCTAATTCATTGGTGATCAAAGTGCGGAAGAGGGTTGCAGTTGTCACTAATCATTTTGCCACTACTGCAGAGGATTCAAGTACCTGTGATCATGTGAAACTTGTTTTCGAGAGCTGGGTTCCTCTTTCATATTTCTCCAATTTTGATTATAATCAAAGACTGTTTTATGTATTTCTAATTGTATATGATTTTGAATGATGTAATGTATGATTATTCCAAGTCTTTTGGCACGTGTATTTCAGTAACACACATCTGAAGGTTGGTTGTTAAGCAATGCATATCAGTAATGTGGATGAGCATGTACGCCGTACTAATGGTTGGATACCAATGGTGAACAGTTAATTAGTACATAGGATCCCACTGACTATCAATTTTCTGATTATCTCAAGTATCTAATAAGGGAAAAAACAGGTTGTAAAGAAATATTCTTTTTTTCTTTTTTTTTTTTGGAATGATAGTAATGGATATTTGATGGATAAAGTTGCTAAGAGCTTTCCTTTCCCTCATCCCCCACCTCCATATTGGTCATTCCACTGTGTAATCTCACTCATATTTCTGCAAACTTGCACACACCTACAAACATGGAAGCTCAGACTCAGTGGCTGATGTTCATAGGTGAAGAAAGAAAATAGTACTCAAATTTGTTTGGTGGAGTTTTGCTACTAAGTGGGAACCCTCCTGCAGTCTTCTAGCCCAAAGATCAGCCCAGTTTGCTAAATCTGGAAGACCAAATATTTCCTTTAACTATGTGGCCAACTTCTTAAAAAAGGTCATATCTTTCACTGCCCTGTTGTCTATTTGGTGAGTGAACCAGGCAGTTGAGGGCAGAACTGCAGTGATCCCCTTCAGTATTTTCTACTGTTTGCTATTTCTTGGAGAAGGAATGAGAAGCAAATTGCTATGGAATAAGATCACACGCAGTTGTTTCCATCAAAGAGAATCAAAGACCAAATCTTCACTTGAATGGACTAGAACAGAACCCATTTAGTAAAAACCAAACAATCTTTTCCCCTGTTTAGTAATGGAGTAGAATTTCATGAAGTAAACATCATATCCAATTGCTAACACCCCCTAGAAACACCACCAGTGTTTCACTGCTCATAAGATTGTATTTGAGCATGATGGCGGAGGAGCGGCAGACCGACCCAAGTTAATATTCTTTTGTTGGAGCCCATGACCATGATGAATTCTTATGTATTCAATTCCATACATACAATTATATAAACAGGCCCTAAAGGATCAAGGTGCTTGTGCATCCAAAGGGCAGAGGAATGAAACCACATTGAGCAATTCAGGATTCAGACTCTATCCTGCATTTTAGAGAGCATGGAAAATAAAGCTCTTCTTGGTTGGAGAACTAGGAAGGGAACCATATTCATATGGAACAAAGAATCCTAGCTCTCCAAAATTATATGTTTGGCAGTAAATGAAATTTGTCAACCTCACTAGTGAATGCTAAAGATATGTAGCAGCTTGCAATACTATTCTGGGTTTTTTGTTTGCAACCGGAACTTGGGAACAAAAATGAAGATATGATACCTTCATTCCCTAAATTCTCCAAATTAACCTCATCATCATATTCTATCATCATGAATTTGGAAAAGTGACAACCGTTTCCTTTCTTTAAAAAGAGATGAGAGGTTTCAAAGTGGGCCTTGTCATGGCACACTCCAGTTGAGGGGATCCTCCACTAGATTTCTCATATCCCTAAAGCACCATTAGATTTCCAGCTTACCATTTGTTTCATCATTCAAAATGGGCCCTTTGGATCTGGTTGAATGACAAAAGATAGAGCTGTCCCCACAATTAAAATTGTACTGTGGATAGTTTTCGCCACATTCAAACGGGGCCTTTGGTGAATAATGATTGATATGTTCTTACCATATATAGAAGATTCTTGAGCAGCAAGTGGTCACCATCATCATCAAAGCATTGTCCCAACTATGTTAGAGTGAACTACATGACTTCTGTTTTTCCATTCCAAACTATCCCAAGTCAAATCCTTAAATAAGTTGCACTTCTTCATATATATATATATTAGCAAGTGACAACCGAAAATTGGATGGAAGAGGATCAAGGATGATTTACAATTTTTACATCAGGTGACACCAGCCTCTAGTCATACAGAGGTCCACAGGAGAGGATGCTGAACTCAAACCCTATAAATTAACTTTGCATGGAGAGAACAGTAGAGAAATGTCTTAAGAATTGATAAAGGCCAAAGAAGTAGATAAATCAGATCCAAGCCCCACAGTCCACCTGGGCCAAGGACCTATGCGAAAGGGCCCGAGGATAGGCTCACTGAGAGTTGGCAGATGGACCAACATACCTCTCACCTAACATGCCATGCCACCCAAGAGTAGCTTCTCCATTTCAACAAAATCAAGAAATTTAGTAAAATTGAAAAAAAAAAAAAAAACATATAAGCCATCCAATTTGTGAAAAGAGATGTCCATATTCATTTCTTGATTCATAGATGCGAAAAGATAAAGCTGGAACTGAAGCATTGAGGTAAATAAGCAGTAGCATAATTATCCAAGTCCGGTTAAAAACCATAACCACGTTAACATTTCAATGATAAGAATCTACAGCAGTCCAAGCAAATTATACTCACACATCATCTCTGAACCGCAATAATACTGTCAATTGCATTCGCAGCACAACACCCTCCCTCAAGGCGAATAACATCTAGCATTTTCTTCCATGTTGGGATTGATACTGTAATGGTTAGAGAGTCCATCTAAGAAACATTCGACTCCTGAACTTAAGAGCAATGGTGATAATTAAAATTTAAAAGATGCCAATTTGAGGGATAGGCAACTCTACACTGTCATAAATAACCAATTTTCAACTAGGATGGATGAAGCTGCCAAATAAAAGGATTTGTCCATCACATTCTTTCCGCCATTCCTGTGCTTCTAATCATACAAAGACAGCTTCAAATTCTAGCTGAATGAGACCTGTGAGGTGCATTATTGGTCTCCCATTCTCAGGGCCTCACCTAAGTTAATGTTCAAACTGTTCCTCATGGTTCTCCTCCCGACTCCTCCTCCGTTCCCTTTTCTCATCATTGCAGCAAATTCATTGTAATCTATCTGTCCGTCCTGCAAAAGATAATGCCCGCATAAATAAAACTCCTCCCAGAAAGGTGAATTCTACGAGGACAAAGGATGTATGAGCAAACAACAATAAAACCTATGAGCTATCTTATAAAACTGGGGGAGAGAATAATAGAGGAATGTGTAGGGCAAAAGTGACATACGCCAGACAAATGAATGAGCTCACAGTCCAACAAGGTCAACTCAAGGATTCATTGGACCTCAGATACACAATCCATCCGGGCCCAAGACCTATGTGAAAAGGCCCAGGGGACAAATCCACAACCATCCCACCAACCTGTACAACTTCAGCAAGTATCACCATTGATCCAATTTCCACTTAAAAGAAGGAAAAAAAAAAACCCAATTTCTTTTCTTCCAATTTCTGCTGCTAGTACAGCAAGTATCCAACAGACTGAATCATTTGCCATTGATTCCAAACTATTCAGCCTCTATCCGTTGACAACCACTTACTCTAAAAGCTTAAGCTGATAGAGAACGGTGTAACGCTGTATATAAAATGGCACAACTACACTCATAATCAGCCCCATATCCCCCAAACCCCTTGTGCAATCTGCACTGAAGAAACTGCAGTTTGCGCAGGCACAACACTATCCACAGCCAAAACCGCACCCAAGCAACATCCTGTTAAATCCGTAACCCTGTCCCAGAAAACCCTTAAAATCCCACTCTAATCGAAACCCAAACTCCACTCAGAATCAGCCCCTAATTCCCCAAATCCCTTGTGCAATCTGCATTAAAGAAACTGCAGTTTTTGCAGGCCCTGAACAATTCAACCCCATTTGATCATATTCAAACCCCTTAAAACCTATCCCTAGCCTAGTCCAATATATTTGGGCACATCAACAATCTCAAAACCCTGAACCTAATCTAGCCCATTTGATCACAGTAGAAACCCCAAATCATGAACCTGTTCCTAACCCAATCACAGCCTGCTCACAATTTAAACCCTGCAAATCATTACCCAAACAGTCACAAGAAATTGATCCAGCTAAATAGCAGACTGATACCAATTAAATTACAAACATAGCCTCAACATCCTTAAAACTGGCCAACCCCAGTCTTGAGCCAACCCTACCACAGTGATACATTTTGATATCTAGAAGAAATTATACAACAAAACTGAGGGTTGGTGATAGATAAAGTAAATAGGATCACATCGTAGGCAGGCAAAGTGGAGACCAGCTAGTAGAGTGTGATGCAATCTTTGACTGCCGCTTTGATTAGCATCTTTATAAAACATCACTTAGTAGTAATTTTCTGTACAAAAGCTGAGAGCTGGGGAACAAAGAAATGAGAAGTCAATGTAAATGTTGCTGATATACACATGCAGAGACGGATGTTTGAAGTTAAAATAAAGGATGGAACTGAAAAATGAATAGATGATAGGAAACCAACAAGTAGCTTCACCAGAAGGAAAAATCATATTTCTTTTGAGATGGACTGGGCATGCTCTTAGAAGCCCATAAATAGCCCCAGGTACAATAGAGTGAAGGGTTACAGGTTCAACAAGCTAGGAGAAGAGGAAACAAATAAAGACCCAAATGAAGTAGTGATAGAAGACATGTCAAAATATCAACTAAAAATGGATCTAGTGTTAGTGCAAAACTCACAGATGAGAACCTAAATAGATGGGAATTGGGATAAGGTTATGATGATGATGATACTGGTGACACCTTGATGGAGAATTGACAGGTTGGAAGGTACCATAAACAACTTAACAAATATTGGTAAAAGAAGTGTCCGATATCTTGATGTGCATTTTAGGGGAAAGATGATGTAGGATATTAGAAATTCCTTTTTGGAAAGTTACGTGCATGTCTCTCTTTTTTTTTTTTTTGAAAGATTGACTAAATCCATTCAAAAAGAGAGGAGTCACAGACAATATACAGTATAAGAGCACTATACTGAACCGAAAAAGACTCAGCAACAAAAACAAGCTGGGTCATTCAAAAAAAGCACCTATACAAGACTGAAAGAAAACCAAAAATCAAGAAGACATGGCAGACCTGCATGTCTTTCTCTTAATACTTAAATTCTTTGTGTTGTTGCCAACGAGCCTCTTTTGTTCTCTTATTATTTGCACAGGTGCACATGTCCGTGTCTATATAGTTCACTTTAATGTCCCAAAGTTAGGTTATCTGGACATAGGCTATTGTAGCAAACCCAGATTGACGGGGTAATAAGAAGGCTCAGGTGATGACAATGATAACGTTTTTATCTTTTTTTTTATTTTTATAATCAGTAATGACAATGAGGATTACTAGGAGGAGGAGGATGAATGAATGAATATTTTTTTTATGGGGAAGATTTTATGCAACAGTTTGTAGCATTCACAAATGGAACTGGTGATGAATGAATGAATATTTTTTTATGGGGAAGATTTTATGCAACATTTTTAGTATTCACAAATGGAACTGGTATACTTCATTTTCTTTACTCTTTTTAAATGATTATACATTGGGATAATATGATCAGAAAACCAACATAAGGAAAACTTTTTGCACCATATTGACAAGCAGAGTTAGCTTCGTGGCAACTCACATAGGCATTTCAAACCATCCAAATCATGTCGAACTGATAGACCCTGTTTTGCAAATTGGATCTAAACCACAAATTGTATAGTTAAAATCACCCGGTCATTGTTTTCTCCATTCATAATGGCGGCCACAATTTGGTTTCTCTGTATTGATGCATCCCTTCTGTGGTAAATGAGTTGGTACTTGCCAAAAAAATCGAGCCATGGAAGATACAAACTGTAGTCTGTCGCAATGGGCTATTTGCATCAATGGATGAACTTTTGACTAGAAAAATAGACGGAGATAGAAACATACATTGTTTTGATCAATTTCTTTGATCATTTCCTCCAGGTGAACCTCACTCAAACCGAACTGTCGGCAAGCTTGTTGAAGTTCATCAATAGTAATGGTTCCACTACTATCTTTGTCAAAGAAAGAGAAGGCAGAAACCAAGTTCTCCTCTCTCTCCATCTTGTTCAAATGCATAGTAGCTGCAAGGAATTCGCCATAATCTATAGTGCCGCTGTTGTCAATGTCAGCCTGTCAAATCGCTCCAAGCAAGATTGCATACCTGTTAGCAAACTGGAATATATCTACTTCTAGCATTAGTTGTATGATCCTCAATCTAAGGAAATGCTTTGTTGACCATAGAAAAAGAAAGACGATACACATACACATTCTACTTGTGATATATATGGGCCTCATGTGCAACTAAAGCCTGTGCTTTTATAATCAAAATCCTACGATTTGTATCCCGAATCTTAAGGAATACGATTCATATCTATGCAACGAATTCCATTTAAAAATGAATCTTAGGATTCGGGTGTGAATCCTACGATTCGATACTTGTTTCATCGAATCTTACGCTTCCAACAATTCGACTAAGTGAGAATAGCTACAACAAATATGTTAATAATAATAATCTTTTACCTTTTTTATTTATTCTTTCTTTCTTTTAGCGCTTTTATTTTTAAAAGGTTATTTAGTAATTAACGAAATCTCCTATGAATTTTTCGCAGCTTTGATAAGGTTTTAAAAATGAATAATGAGCATGCATTTAACTAAAGCATTCGACTGCACATATGGTGCTTGTTTATATCTTCTTTTTTTAATCTATTTTGATTTTTTCTTCGTGAACACCTTCTTAACTTCAAGAGATATCCCACTATGTAAGATTGATGGGTTGGATTGTTTTATTTTTATATTTTAATTTAAAGATAATAAAAAACTATATATATATAGCGAGATGCTCCTATGAGAGCATCTATCACCTTACTATAAGAGATAAGGTGGAGGCCCTTACATTTAAGTTGTTGGCATAGTAAGGTGATAGATGCTCTCATAGGAGCATCTCCCATATATATATATATATATATATATATATATATATATATGTGTGTGTGTGTGTGTGTGTGTATGTGTGTGTCATGATGTTTTTGATATGATTGTATGATAGACTTGTTATTATATTTATACTGCTATAAATGGGAAAATGGATGGTTATGAATAATTACTTTTTTATTTTTCTTTTAATTTTTAATTAGTTTTTATTTTATTAGAAAAATAAAAAAATCCTACAATTTGCAATATGACTCGCGATTCAATTTGATTCATGGGTATGAATGATTTACGATACAATTCAGATTTTGAAAACTATGAATAATCTGATAAATAGACCATGACCAAAAAAAAAAAAATTTAAAAATCCCCAGTGTAACAGTCCTAACCATTCAATCAAGTGACTAACAGACCATAGGTAACAAAGGACATGTTTTAGATGGCTAGGACTTTCTAGTTGGGTTGGTTCGGGGGAATGATCTACTAAAGGGAGCTATCAGATTATGATCTGGACCATCCAATAATTGGCACAATAATACAAGTACCATCACAATGTTCAAGGGAGAATCTGAATAGTCAATAGAACCATTCAAAGCATAAAAAGGTCAAATTTGAAATGGCTGGGATTTTCCAATCTAAGTTATTTGGGGATGACTATCCACAGTGAGGCAATCAAATTAATGATCCAGAGAATGAACCTTATGCTCCTTACAAGTTTTAAGCAGGAGCTTAACAAAAACTGTTTAAATATCCAGGGAAGCATTTACAGGTACTTTAAAAAAGATCTAGTCAACAGGTAACTGGCATGCTTTCTTAATATATATATATATATATATATTTTTATAACCAGCATGCTTTCTTAAGTTTCCATTATCTTACACGTGACAATTTATGTTGAGGTCATTTTAAATGCACAAGATGCAGTTGTTTTGGTGAAGCAACACACAAGGGAAAATAACCCAATTTGTAGGCTATTTGGTGCAGTATGCCAACCTTTTGCTCCTCCTTTTTTTTTTTTTTTTTTGCTGAGAAGAAGTGGTCAGATATTGTTTTAGCATGAAATGACACATGATCAGTTTCAACATAAAAAAAAAAAGCATCTCAAATTTTAAGACCAGAAGCAGGAAAAGCATCCAGCATTGTAAGACAAACATAACCTTTTTCTTAAACTTACGGCATCCATAAGTGCCTTGATCTCAGACTCCATCAGTTGAGAGCCCACTCTTTTCAGTCCATCTTTTAGTTCTTCAAATGTTATCGTCCCACTGTTGTCTGTATCAATCATTTTGAATAACTCTTTGAGACCGCCAATTTCTTCCTCTGACATTTTTTCTGCTATGACCTACAAAATATTTTATTTTACTTTCAAACAAGAGTCTAACAATGAAAAATTGCACAAGAATTTCTCTTCAGAAAATATTCTTGGGTTTTCTTTTAAAGAGAAAAACAAAGACAAACCCTATCTTTGTTTGACAAAAATCCAAAAACAGAACCTGACTTTATAAGAGACTTATTCCCATGAGCTCAAAGCACGGAAACGGAAAATTAATTAAGAAGACAAGAAAACCTCACACATCACAGTATCACCCCAACTTTCTAAAAGAAGAAATCATTTCTCAAAAATAAGAGTAATACTGTAATCCTCAACCACCTGGTTTTTTGAAGTTCAATGTCGACGGTACAGCTAGAGAGAAGCCAAGACCACCAGGTTTAGGGAACGTGCTTTGGAATAGTAAAAGGGGAAGTTTTGTTACTGTTTTCCAAGAATGAGGGCATTTTTTTTTTCTTTTCTTTTTTTTAATACTAAGAATGAGGGCATTAAAGAGTCTAATGAAACAGAAGAGATGGCTATTTTGGAAGATCTTTGGAATTTTACATTTTCCCTTTTCAAGATAAGTTAAGATGGAGAACTATTCTTCTAAAGCCAATTCTTGGGTTTCCTCTTCCGATGTGTGTATGGGTGGGTGGGTGTTTGTACTTTTTTTTAATTTCAAATTATGGATTAAAAAAAATTGTAATCCTCAACACCAAAAGAATATAGTTATCTTTGAATTCAACTTTCAATTTGAACCAATATGCAGTATCAGTATTGACCACTACAATGGGCCGCAACAAATTATTAACCCTTCTCATTTCCTTCCAAACTTCTCGTATCGCTGCGCATGCCGACATTTTTTTAGCTCAAATGGTCCTTTCAATTATGTTTGAACACTACACCAAGCCACAAAACTCAATAACCAACCCCTTTTGCAAAAGTTGACTTACAACAAAGAAGAATATGTTGTGCATCACTGCATCCTCTTCTTTTGAGTGTCATGTCAGCATATGATACACATTTGAGGCATTGGAGGTTAGTACTTTAATATAAGGATTTTATTGACCAATAACTTCATTGGAAATATGAGGTCGCTCTCCAAAACATCACTCTTACCCGTAAAGCCATCTTTTTTATTTTGTTCATTGCAGAGAAATGCCTTAGGCGTGATAAAACCGCAGAATCCAGAGGTTTATCAGGAGCAACTTTGTCATCAACAATCCATGGGTTACCTGCAACAAAATGCCCACATCATTGTTGATTAGGCATTGACAAGCAATGATCAACTTGGGCAGGAGCAGGAACCATTGAACATTGCTCCTTTAGAGTAATCCTATTTATTCAAGTAGAAGAAGATTTCTCACAAAGAACTTCATGAGCTGTCAATCTTTTCTTTGGATCCCTCTCCAGCATTTTCTTTATCAAATCTTTTACACTTTCAGAAATGCATGGCCATGGATCAGAATCTAAATCTAGTTTTCCTTTTAAAATCTCTCTAAAGATCCCTGCTTCAGTTTCTGGAGTTAACAAGAAAAGCAAATTAGAGCTAGCAAGATATAGAATAGGTCAAAAAAGACTGATGCTAAAAATTTTACATGGCTAGATATGCATGATCAGGGTAATATTATGTAATTGATTTACCTGCCCAAAACGGTGGAACGCCACTTAGTAAGATATACAAGATAACTCCAGCACTCCACACATCTGCTTCGGGACCATAATGCTTAAGTAAAACCTCAGGTGCAACATAGTAGGGACTGCCAACTACATCAGAAAAAGTCTGCCCTGCAAGAGAAAAATGATTCACCTCTCAGTCACAATGCATAAAGCAATAAAATGCTATCAACAATAAATGAAAGAGAAAATAAACAGTGCCCTGCTTTTAAAGATGTCCGGTTTTCGTGGGATTTCATTCAATTGAACTACAGATAAATGGGGCCTACATTTCAAATGCCAAAGATTGATAACAATATGCTCAACCTTACCTTGGATGCCATGAATAAAAGTTCTCCAAGATGGAAGAATCCTAATTTTTAAGCAATCAAGTAGGAATCAGAAATGGACACAAGAAAAAAAAGAAGAAGAAAAAAACAGAAAAGACGTCTAAAGATTGGATGAACAGATTTTTAAACTATGGGAGGTTTACGAAGCAATGGCCATCTATGGTGGGGGCATCATATCAACAATTTAGATCACTAAACCGTTAAAAAAAAAAAAAAAAAAACAGTTTAAATCACTAAACCATAGGACCCATGTATTTTTAAAAACTTCTACATCTTTCAATGCTTAACAAGCAATAATACATGTGTCCCCTATCTAAAAACATAAAACCAGGCTACTTAATGGTAATGCAAATTCGTGCTTTATCCATGGACAAGTCTAATGAGTCATGGCTCATGAGCCTTAAGGAATCTAAAGCAGGTTTGGACCTAACATTCATCTTTCAGTGACTCGGGTGGGTCATTCATTTTTTTTGTAACAGTAAACTTTATTGCTCAGAAAAAGAACTAGACTGAATAAAGAGGTGGGTCATTCATTTAGCGGGACCAATCATCAATAGAGAATGAAACAAAGTCTTCATTAGTGGGACCAACCAAAAGTTGGATGGTTTGAATTATCAACAGATGGATAGCTGAGAAACAATCATTGGCCCAAGCATATTATTGATTCCCCCAGGGAGCATTGTATACTTTCCCACCCTAAGGGTGTGTTTGGGAAGGGGGGGAAAATGGGGGGGAGGAAAAAAAGGGGGGAAAGTGGAGGGAAAGTGCTTTTGGGGGGTGTTTGGGAAGGGGGGAGGGAAAATAGGGGGGAGGAAAATGGAGGGAAAAAAAGTGCTTTTTGCCTCAAAAATTTTCCCCCCAAAACAAGGGGGAAAATGAGGGGAAAGTGGGGAGAGAGGGGAGAAATGACTAAAATGCCCTCCTCCCTTTATTTGAATTTTTTTCAAGAACAAGGGTAAAATAGTCTTTTTCAATGTACCTCACTAAAAACAAAATTATACTTTTTCACTTTCTTTCCCCCTACTTTTTTACTTCCCAAACAAGAGGAGGAAAAATTAATTTTTCCTCCCCTCCCCTTCATTTTCCTTCCCCCTCAAATTTTCCCTCCCCTCCCCTCCCTTCCTCCCTTCCCAAACGGACCCTAAGTCATCGTAATATTAGCTGATAATACACTTTCTTTAAAGGATCGATCGGAAGGAAGAAACAGATTTCATATAGCTGATAGTTGGGGTGATTACGATGACACTTTCTTTAAAGCACATTCGTTGTTAATTAAATGGCGGTTGCAGATGTAAACTAGGATTTGAATTCTGCAGCCAATGCTTTCAGCCATCATAATAACACTTTATCATTAGCCCAAGCTAGTACAAAGTTCTGTAGAACCCAGCTGCCAACATTCTTGAAAAAAAATGTGAAGTGACCTTTAGATGTCAATCAACTAGAACATGTTCATTTCTTTTTAGGAATCCTTTCAATTTCATGTATAGCAAGAAAGAATACTACTCACTGGGTCATTCTTCAATTAATTTCAGGAAAAAAAAATATGGATGGATCAGAATAAAAAATGCTCAACTGACTGACATAACCTGAATGCATATATGTAGCTCATTTCAATTTCCAGAGTAACATCAGAAGCCAGCTATTCCTCGAGGTATCCCTTCATAACTGGGTGTTCTCTTCCACAACCCTACCATTTTATCAAATGCACAAAGCATGGTCCAAGACGAGAACCTTAAATATGAAGCCAACTACAAGAACCTAAAAGATTTTCAGCTGTTAACCTCTTAAAATCCTCTTCTTATACTGCAATGACATAAGCAATTACATAAAAACTTCTATGCAGACCCCCTAAAGAAGTGAATTTTCTATATCCATTTTTAACACCTCCATCGACGTTGTTCTCTTTAGGCCTACCCCTTCCCCTTGTTGGGACATCAAAGTTGATGGCCCAAACTTTTCATGTTTAAATCAATATTATTCAAAATAAACATAAAATGAAAAACACCTACAATAAATAAACCCTAGAGAGATATATTAAAAAAACCATGAAATAAAATAATAAGAATCATCAAAACAAGTCAAGCAGTCATTTCCCAATCAAGCACATTCAAACTCCCATCTTGAAACCAATATCATCAAAACAAACTCCAAAAATAAAGACACCCAAAATACAAAAAACAGAGAGAGACCCATGAAATAAAACAAGAAGAATCATCATCAAAACAAACCAACACCACCCACCTGGCTTGTAGTATACAGAGAGCCCAAAATCGGTGGCCTTGAGAGCATCAACCTCCTCATCAGCACTAGAAAACAAGAAATTCTCAGGTTTGAGATCCCTATGGATGACCCCAAGAGAGTGGCATCCCTCAACAACACCCACAATCGTCTTGATCAATCTCGCTGCCCTTCTCTCCGTGTAGTGCCCCTTCTTCACAATCCGATCGAATAACTCTCCTCCCGCACACAGCTCCATCACCAAATGCACAAACACTGCATCCTCATAAGCCCCTTTGATCCTCACCACGTTTGGATGTTCTGACAGGTGGTGCATTATCTGGATCTCCCTCCACACATCCTCATAATCCTCTCTGCAGATCAGCTTCCTTTTGGGTATGCTCTTGCATGCATATTCAAGCCCTGTGGACTTCTCCACACACAGATATGTCGTCCCAAATTGGCCCTGACCCAGTTTTTTCCCAATCAGATACAGCTGTCTCAGGCTCTGGGTCTGATGGGGGAGGACTGAGGTAGGCCTAGAAGGCTTGGAAGAGGAAGATATTGAGTATTTCTGCATGGGTGTTTGTTTGATGATGTTGGGGTTTTTCCTTGATTTGTTTGTTTTTCAGGGGTGACTGGGGAATGGGATGAGATTGCTTTTATGAGTTTTATGAGTTTTGGGTTTGGGCATTTTTGTTTGCTTTGGATGATTGTTTTGGTGTTTTGGAGGTGTTTGGGAACCTGGTTTTTGATTTGTTGATCACGTGATGTTTTTGATGATTTGGTGATCTTGTGATCTATCGAGAGAGGAACCGGATCCCTCTTTGGTCTAAATAGGAAAATTTTGTTTGGACCAATAAGGGTGTGACACATTAGGTTATTGTGTTCAAAAAACGGTGCTGACTTTACAATACATGTATGGAACAAATATGTCATTCTTAAGAGAGTGGCTACCTACACACTCCATTTCCCTCTCTACACACGGCATTTAATAAAAAAAAATACAAAATTAAAAAATTCCTAAACTACCCTCATCCTCTCCTTCCCTCTCTCTCCCTTCTCCACGTTGTCCACCGCCCACCCACCCTCTCCCCTTCCTCTCCTCTCCCTCTTCCTTTTATCTTCCTCTCCATTTCCCTCTCTTTCCCTCTCCCTGCTCGTCGCTGCCCGCTGCCGTCCACTCTCCTTCTCCTCTTCCTTCTCCCTTTTCCTCTCCTTCTCCCTCTCTATTTCCCTCTCCCCGCTCCTCACTGACCGCCGCCCGGTCACCCTCTCCCCTTCCTCTCTCCCTCTCACGGTGGACAAGCAAATGGAGAAGAATCAAATGCTTTGGATGTAAAAAAATAAAAAATAAAATTTGCCATTGAAATCGGCGAACCCGAGTTCGACATTACAGGGCCGAAGAAACCGAGTTCGTTCGGCGTTACAGGGCTGAACAAACCGAGTTTCTTCGGCCCTGTAACGCCGAACGAACTCGGTTTCTTCGGTCCTGTAACACCGAACGAATCGGGTTCGCCGATTTCACTGGCAAATTTTATTTTTTTTACATCCAAAGTATTTGATTCTTCTCCATTTGCTTGTCCACCGTGAGAGGGAGAGAGGATGGGGAGAGGGTGACCGGGCGGCGGTCGGTGATGAGCGGGGAGAGGGAAATAAAGAGGGAGAAGGAGAGGAAGAGGGAGAAGGAGATGGAGAGTGGGCGGGCAGCTGGCTGCGACGAGCAGGGAGAGGGAAATAGAGAGGGAAATGGAGAAGAAGAGAGAGAAGAGAGGAAGGGGAGAGGGTGGGCGGGCAGGCGGTGGAAAACGTGGAGAAGGGAGAGAGGGAAGGAGAGGACGAGGGTAGTTTAGGAATTTTTTGTTTTTTTTTTTAAATGCAGTGTGTAGAGAGCAAAATGCAGTGTGCAGGTAGCAGCTGTCCATTCTTAATTGGTCCAAACAGAGTTTTCCTGTTTAGTCTTTTTAGTCCAAAGAGGGATTCAGATCCATTGAGAGAAAAAGAAAAGGGAGAAAGGAGAGAAGATGGGAATGACTGACTCAGTCAAGTGAATTTTTTTAATTAGAGAGGTGGGTTCTGGGTCTTGAATCTTGATGTAGCATCTTGGAGTCTTAGGGAAGAGGGAGAGATTTCTTTTTGATTAATTTTTGGTAAATGGGAAGAGGGGTAGCATCTTGGGAACCTGGTTTTTGATTTGTTGATCATGTGAGGGAACCTTGGTTTTGATGATTTGGTGATCTTGTGATCTATTGAGAGAGGGGGGAGGTGGAGGTGCAGGTGGAGGTGGAGGGAATGACTGACTCAGTCAAGTGAATTTTTTAACAAGAGAAGTGGTGGGGTCTAAGTCTTGAATCTTGATATAGCATCTTGGGGAAGAGGGGGAGTTTTTTATTTTATTTCATTTTTGGTAAATGGGAAGAGGGGGAGATTTGGGGGGAAATTGGGAGGATAATGGCTGATGAGTCAGTAAAGTGAATTTTATTTTTGTTAATTAAAGGGGTGGAGTCTACTGTCACACACACCCCCTTGATGTGATGGAAATAAATGAAAGTTGAGGCTCCCGAATCCTGATCACAGCTCCATTCTAGTCTAAGGTGGTGTGGTCTCACCAAGTGAGCTACATTTTCTCAAACATGGTTTCCTAGAAAAGTAGAGTTTTTATCAAAATACAAGTACAGAAAGTTAATCAAAGATTTTAAATTTAGTTCATCCTCCGGTAGCCATCTCACTAATTTGAATAATAACCTAACATTTTATCACTATAACGATACTAGGGCTAATAAGCGGTTTGGATTTCACTAATTTGAATAATAATCTAACATTCGATCACTATAATGGTACTAGGCTAACAAGAGGTTTCGATTTTCCAAAAGGTAGGCCCCACCCATAATTTTAATACGGGCGCGGTAGCATACCGCCGGTGATTATTTTATCACTTGTTGACTTTTTAATTTAGAGATGATAGGTGAAGTGGGTAAAAATGGGTTGAGTGATTGAGTCTTTATACTATGCGCTGCAACCTACATGTAATAAAAAAAAATGGGCCGGATAACCCTAACCCGATCCAACCTGCAAAACCCGCTTCCAATTTACGTTGACCTGTTTCACGCGACCCAATAAATATAAGGTTGGGCCAAGCTCAATCCATTTCGAACAAGAATGTTAAATTTGAGTTTTAATGAAGGGTAGAAAGAAGCCAAACACAACTTGGCTCATTCCATATAGAATAAACTATTCTGAGTATCAAAATATTAAACACCAACCAGTTTAGATGGGTTTAGACATGTAGGTAGATCATTACACGCCCATTTAAATGGGTTTTGCAGGTTAAGAAAGTCCCCTAATTTCATATCATTTCAAATTACTTTACCTCACAAAAACAAACACACTTTTACTTTATCAGAATGTGCACTTCACCTTTGCATATTCATTATTTTTTCTACTAATTTGATATTTACTTACTTAATATTAGTTTTCTAGTGAATTATTTAAACATGATAGTTCTTTTTTATTTGAGAGAGGATACATATTTGTAGATTGGGATCAGGTTTGAACTTTCACAATGTCAACTGGGTACATCCCATTTCGTTTATAACTAGTTTACATCTTCTTTTTTTTAATGAACAATTGATATAAATATACAATATACAATGTAGTGTAGTATGGCAAACAAATGCTTGGTGCTATGGGAAAGGAATTGCTGGATGTTTGGATTTTGAAATCTAAGGTCCATGAAGATTGCACAATGAAAGCTTCTTTTCTTCATTTTCTCAGTCCTGTATAGCATCTCTCCAGGAAAGGTCCTACCCCCTCAAGGCAAAGCTGGGAACAACATGAAACAACTGCCTGCAATGTCAAGGTCAATAATCCACAATGCATATGCATCATTTAACTCACTCACCTAAAACAATCATGAAATAATGAACGCTCAAGCAAACGGACATATAAATTGATGAAACAGCTTCATTCACTCGTTAATTTTTCACTTTCCTAACTTCACATAGCAGGAACTTTAAAATGCAGGAATGTCACCTCTTTGAGAGTATTCCAAGTAGAAGCAAGAATTTTAATTTCTTTACCACTGAAGCATTAATATCTTTCAAACAATGGATGAAACTAACATCCCAAAAGAAATATACTCCTTGAACAAAAGTAAAATAAAAAATGCATAATTGCACTTTTATTTGATTGATTATCACGATCTCTACACCGACGGCCTCTTTAGTTACATCCCATTGCTCATGTATCTATTTCTTCTGATATCTCCCCCCTTTTCTCTGAAACTCCACCAAGCTCAAGAAAGCCCGGAGAAATAACCCTAAACAATAATTACAACACTTACAATGAACTGCAAACAGATGACACTAGAAGCCAAATCCATGATCTGCAAAACCCCCTTCATCCTCACTGCTGAAAGAATCCACCACCTGACTGTCATCATCATCATCCCCATCAGTCCCAATATCCAATATTCCCGGGGCCCCATCCAATTCCAGGCCAAGGTTGAATTCCACATCATCGTCATCATCATCAAGCTCATCCACACTTTCATCATCATCCTCTTCATTGCTCAAGTCTTCAGCATCGCTGTTGATATCACTGTCTATGTCAGGGCCTAATGTGGGATCCTCATCAGCTTCCGAGTCATCATCCTCATCCTCTTCCTCATCTGTGTCAACGCCATCATCAGGGTCAGAGTCATCTTCAGTGGGTCGGCGCCGTCCTATCTCATAGAGCCTAGCGGAAGAGAACATCTCTTCATGATCATCCATGGACACCAGCCCAACAAAGGAATCAATCGGCTCAGTGGCAAAGTCAAGAACACAGCGGTCAACAGGGACTGTGGCAATGTCGGAGTAGTTGACAGCATCCACAGTACGGAATGCAGCAAAAAGAGGGTGCCTGAGGCGACGGGTTTGAACGGCAGATGTTATGTCCTCGAGGTTTCTCCTCAGGATTGCGTAGATTACATTCCCAGCTGTGTTGAATGTTATCACCGTCTGATCCAAGGAAGGTACACTGCGCAAGAGCTTGAATTTCCGGAGATCCCAAACTTCTGAGTTTATAATCACCTATCAAGAGGAAAAATAATAAAAACTGTAAGTAACAGAATGGGTTATTTACGAATTTAGGTGACTGCTACAAACACCACTGGGAACAACCAGGTAAGTGTTACACAACAGAAAGGGATTGAGAATTTGAGATATTCTACTATTTCCAACTAAGGAGTATATCACTCCATTCAGCTGGCCAATGGTATGATGATATTTTCTAAGGAAGCATTTTGTATTTATCCATGTAGTAGAGAAACAAAGCATTACCATTTGAAAAAGGAGATCGGAGCATTACAGGTATTGTGACAGTTAATACTGAAGGTGTAAAATAGCATGCAGCCAGAGTCTAGTGGGGCTACTACAATGAAGTAACAGCACATCAATCATCGTGACAAAAACTTAGTAATTTTGCAACAAGCTCAAGCAAATGGTTGCCAAAGCATAATTTATATGATTAGACACCATAGGGATGAGTTGTGATGGGAGCTCCTGAAAATCTAACAAGCTGAGTGCTGACCAACTCATGTCTGTAGTATATAAAAACTATAAAGATAAAAGAACAATTCATCCACTTTTTCTCAAAGTTATTACGAGTCCCATGAGGAAGGTCACCATCACAACTCATTTCCAGAAAATATTGGTAGATTCTCAAAGTTTGGAATTTTTCAGGAAATTTTTCAAGAATATCCAGCAAACAAATATATTGAAAAAATAAATACAAATATACAATAGAAATGCTTAAATGTATATCTTCAGGGGATTCGATGAATGCAATTATTTGAATTTATGCATGTAGGGAGTATGGATCCACAGATTCAGCAAATCAAAGGGCTGATTTTTGGCGATGCAGGAAGTGAGTTTGGATATAGGATAATATTTGCTTAGGGTGTCAAAAAGTAGACATCGAGGAAAAGAAAAAAGAAAAAAAGAAAGGAAGAAAATGATGGAGGAGGAGAGGAGAGGGAGGGAGGGGGTGATATTTTTTTAAAAGAATTTGCACAAATGGAAAATTCTAGGTAAAAAATTAAAAATCTTGCAATACTTTAGTTCTGGGGATACATATTGCCAATATTTGTGACAGTGCCAGTGGGTCCTAAACATGGATGGGTCATATGCCAAAAGTCACACTGATTTGGCAATTTTAAGCCTTTGGGTTCAAGTAAATAAGAAATTGGACTCAGGACCCGACACCCGACTTGGCCAAGTCCCAATTTAATGACATAAAAATCTTAAAATGTACTAAAATTAAAAAAATTACATGTAAAAAGGCCATTACGATAAAATTAGAAATTTTATGGGTCCATTGACATTCCTATCAATAACCTGGCAATAATAGGTCCCTGTGACTAACCATAGAACTCTCTACAATTATATGCATACCAAAATAAAATTGTATTTTGGGACCACTATAGTCAAATATCTAATTTTACGGGTCCACTATGGCCAAGTATAACTATAGTCTAGACATGGTATGCATCGATTAAACTGGAAAAAAAAAAAAAAAAAAAACTGAAGTAGAACAAAAGATTTTTTTGAAATTGTAACGGGTGGAGGTTCTATTTAGTTCATGTTGCTGCATACTTTGGAAGGGATTGGCCATTGTTAAAAGACTCCACATTGACACAACCGTCAAAGAGTTTTAAAATTTTTTTGACTAAAATATAATATAGTTGGCCAAGTCCGTCACTATGCGAACTCTAGGACTCGACCGAGTCCCATGATTCAAGCCCAAGTCCCATAGGACCCGACTCGTTTAGGGCCAAGTCCAAGTCGAATTTTTAATCCATGTTCAGGATGTGTTGGGTTTGGTATCTAAACTTGTTTGGAGTATGTAAAATTTTAAAGAAATTTCCACAAATGAAAAATTCTTGATAAAAAAAATGATAAAACTTTCACTACTTTAATTCTGTGATAAATATTGTCAATATTTGTGACAGTGCAAGTGGGTCCTAAACATGGATGGGTCATATGCCAAAAGCCACACTGATCTGGCAGTTCTAAGCCCTCCACTCGATAATTTCTTTAGCGTGAATATTCTTCACTGGCTCATTTGCGCCAGTCTGTTTATAGGGCGATGACATAACAGCATAACTGCACAAGAAGTTCTATGGGCCCACTGAAGATACATGCTAAATAAAGAGACAATGAGAATGGAAGGTATTTGGATGGATGGCTCAAACATCATTATAATCAGATCATGATAGCTATGAATATTAAGGTTTGAAAGTTCAAGTGAGAGGATTAGCTCCTATAGGGATCAATCTTGGTGTGAATTTGACTGTCAATCTCACCCTTGGATTTTTAGCACACAATCTACTTTATCATCTGGTCATGGTGATATCTTTATCCACCATTTGTGATGCAGGTCAGACCCATGACCCCATGGGTCAAACCAGTCTATTGGGCCCTGTCCATTTAGTTAAAATTTTATTTTATTTCATTTTGAGTTGTTTTAGTATATTTTATGATTTATGTTTTATTGGATGTTTTAATCCTGACTATCAACATATTTGGATGGTCTGGATTAGATCTAGGTTTAGTCTTCTCCTATTTAAAGCATTGTAATGTCTCTTTTGAGGTTGAGATTAGACAAAGATGATACATATTGAGTTTGGGCTCTTCTTTGAGTTTTCTCTGGGCTCTCTTCATCCTCTAAGTTCTCTTTGCCCTCGATTGGAGTTCGGTGTGAGACCAATTTTCAAGTCAGTCCTGACCTCATCCCCAATTTCTTCCATCTTCATTCTACCCGCCCCGCATCTCATGCTCTGTTCCATATAATTTGACAAGCAACTAGTCACATCCAAACGTTCAACATGACGACTAGTTGCATGCATGGAATAAAATATCTCAGCAGCACAGCGGCGGATATATCGGGCATTGCGGTAGTGGCCCCCATGCTAAATGCATAATAGCGACGCTAGCAATTGTGGTGGCCCATATCAGCCACCACAAAGCCATACCGGCCACTAAAGGCACTATGAGACTTGATCGGCCTATACGTAGCAGCGACTATAATACCCAGCCGAGTTGACTTTTGACTGCACTCTAAACTCTGAGGTCTCCAGTACATTGTTTGTTTTAATGATTTTTTATTTTTTTCATTTTTATTTTTACTTTTAACTTTATTTAAACATTACTTTATACATTTATAGATCTTGTGTTCTCTACAGTTGTGTTGGATATAGAAATGCATAACAGTGATGATATATTCATGACACTGTTTTTTGTTTTTATTTTTTTGGGCTTGATGTGACACTGTTTGATTATAAGCATTTTATTAGTTTCTAAGTTAGTATAACTAACCAACATGAATAAATGTGAAAAAAAAAAAAAAAAAAAACCATATCAATACCATTACTCTATAATCATACAGCGATTAGGACCTATATGCAATGAGGAGACTGCTACGCCCACCCATAATAGTTACTATTGAAAATAAACATCAAATTCTAACATTTTCCAGTTATTTTAGCACTTTTTCGATGTACACCACTACATATCACCGGCTAGTAGCATTTTGACCGCCAGTCACTACACCCACTACAACTGCTAATTTGATCCACGGTTGCTTGTGATATTTATTTTTAAAAAAATATTGAAATTCATGCCAAATTAGGGTTAAAAATATGCCTATGGGAACAGAAATCAAATCCTAAGCATTCCACTGCATGGTGTGCAGCTGCATTGTAGTATCTACTACCAACTATGAAGCGGCCTTCATTAGCAAATGCCTGAGCACGCAAACTAGAAGGCACACAGGAAAATATTAAGATAAAAACCCGTCTTGCAGAGTGACAAGAGTTGCATACCTCATTCCCAGCAGGATGAAAGCCACCACCTCCATAATCTGTGAACTGATCAAAACGGTGGACGGGGCCAGAAACCCGTCGATCCCACAAGACCCCATTCCAGAGAAGCATTGTGTCCAAAGGACTGAAATGTATAAGAGATTGCACATGCCCACGAACTGGCCCTGATGGAGTTGTGGAGGTATCAGTGAGTTTCTGATCCAAATTAGATGTTTGGACATCATACAAACGAACTTCGCGTTGTGATGACTCTGTTGACAGTGCTGCAAACATTGCCCCTGAGTGGCTGAACTGTGCTGCCTTGCACCCTTCAAATGGTTGATGAATGGGCCCACTGGACAATGATGATGCATCCCATAACCGCACGTCATAGGTTCCAGAAGAGAGTAACAACTGGGTGTCCCCAGACACAGCTGACTTCACAAATATCACCGGTGACTGGTGGCAAGAATGGCTCTCTAGAACATTTCCACTGTTCGTGTCAAATATCTTAACCTCCCCAGAATGGCAGCCAGTCGCAATCCGTGAGTAATCTTCAAGAAAAGTAATGCATGACAAGAGGGCAACATCATCCCTGCAAGGGCGCAATGGCCTGAATCTGCTGTAAACAAACTGACGATCCCTGCGGAAGCCATGGCTCCCACCATACTTGTTCTTGAACTCACGAGTACTTAGTCGAGCTGTTATGTTGGTGGGAGCATCGAGGTTACGGCTAGGTTCAGGGCATACATGAGGATGCAAGAGAGACAGTGGCGGCAAGGTCGTAATAGGAGCTGGGCATTGGCGATGCTGATGCTTTAGATACTGCACCACCAGTGAGTCAAGCGTCACACGCTCTGCATTGCCAGCTTGTGGATCAGCTAGAAGACCAAGTTGGGAGGTAGAGGGTGTTGTCGGACCCATTGGGGTGGCATGATAGTGGACATCATCGGCATTTTCAGCAGGAACACTAACAGGCGTTGGTCGCCCACATGGATACCGCACATTCGAACATGGACTTACAGGAACAGCCACAGAATCCATTTGTTGGCTGCCTTTACAGGCAGTGTTTGGTGTCTGGCAGATTCCAAGGTCAGATGTAGCAGCTTGCTTTGCTGGCGATGAAAAACAAATATCCTTTGATTCCATTAGCTTCCGCTTCATAGGCAACACAATTGGAGTCTTAAATGAGGGGTCTGAATCTGAGTTGGGTTTAAGAAAAGAGGGTGATGGTGTTTCTGCAACAGGAACACAAGGATTTTTAGAAGAACTGAGTACCTTGTTGATTGATGATAAATGAGATGGGGGCTGGATTTTTCCCTGAGAGCTGACTTTAGATGAGAAAACCAATGGCTTCTTCATTGACACTGATGAATCAGTCTTTACACAGGGTATCTGGCCCCGTGACACCATCTTCGATGTATCAGAAAGAAATCCTCCGGAAGCACGGCTAAATGGCCACTGAAGTTGTATTGACGAGGTCTCTTGGACAGAAGTTTGGTGCAGGAGAGGGGTCGGTGATGCTAAGGGCAGCAAAGGCGTCAGCTGAGCCTCCCTCAGTAGTGAGGCAGCAGTAGCAGTCAAGCCAGATAACTGGAGATGCTCATGCATAAGTTGTAACAGCTCCCTGTAATTCATAGTAAAGACAAACTATAAGAACAAAAAGGGAGATCGAACGCGTAGAATGAAACTGCATGATAGATTCAGAGAGACAAAAACCTTGAATGGTAAGTAATAGGAGTGGCAGCAGCAATTGCTGCTCTTTCAATGCGCCTCAAAGTAGGGGCTGCAGCATCAGTGGCTGCTAATGTGCTTGCTCGTCCAGAATTTGTTACAATCTGCAAAATATACATATAATTAAGTGAGGCCCTGCACATTAAAATTCTAAAATTGAGAATTAGCAGTGTATAAGCAAGAATAAGAACAGCACCACAAGGACATGCATGCGAAGGTGAATCCTTGCATAATCTTTACTGTGTGAAGGCTTTGAAAGCTGGGCCCAAAGGTACTTACAGAAATAAGCTCAATAGCAACTTGAGCAAGTTCAGCTTGCCACCTGCCCTGCTCAGTCCCAGATGCCTGACTGCCAGAATCACGAATGAGTTCTGATAGCTTCTTTCCCACCTATATCATAATGAGTCAGGTAAGGATTAAACACAAATAAAACACCAGTTTGACTATCGCATTTGCTAGTTGAAAACGAAATGACTGACCACTGATATTTTATTAAATAGTAAGTACACATAAAAGGTGAACATAGCGCTGTAAGAATCGGAAAGGACCTTAAGATATTAGAAAGAACAATAAAAGAAATGTACTAACACTAGCAGAAATTCTCTTGAACATGAAATCTTCCCAAACTCACGCCAGTAAGGTGTAAACCATAGTCCAAAAACCATAACGGGTTTAACTTACTCAAGTGACTTAATGGGTCTGCCAAATAAGTTGAAAAGTGACTATAATTATGTTTGAATTATAGAATGTGAAAAAAAGGAAAAAGGAAAATGATTGGAATGGCAACATGTATTCACATCATTCCATGCATCAGAAGAAAAACTGAAATTGTCTTTAAGAATCATGTGATAACACCTATAGGCATGCTTGTGCTTGTTGCACACCACAAAGGATTGAGAAATCTTTTTTACTGAAATTCAGTATTCAAGCACTTCAGACTCTCCTCTAATTGACTAACACTACCATAAGCTTTTTTTTTTTCTAACTTCCACAGATGAGACTTGTAATTTTAGAATAAGACGCCACATCGGGCTTGATTAATATGAGAATATCTGAAGAAAAACAACTCGCGGACTCCAATTATAATTGCTTAAGGGAAAACCCTTAATACATAAAAGAGAAGTTCATATATGGGTGGTCGGCGCCTTAGTATCTTCCAAAAGTAATCAGATGAATCAATCAGGGCCCGCAAGAAGACTAGTTTAAGGCTACAATAAGCCAACTCAAATTCATAATAAGCAGAAGCACAGATATATATTTTTTATTATTAAGCACCTATATTTGTGTGGTGTATATAGTGTGTGTGTGTGTATATATATATATATATATATTTTAAGTGCTTTCATGTGACTTGAACCCACAACCTGAGTTGCAATAATGGGCATCTACCACTGTGCCACGGGCTCTTGTCGCAAAAGCACCTATTTCAATTATCAAAGTAGCAAACACAATGATTGCTCACCTGAAGCTTCGTTAATATGTGCGCAATTGTACCATCCCTGGCTAAACCAAGGAGTACTCGACATGCAAGTGCACGGAGGCAGTCTAGAGCAGCCGGAGAAGTAAAAATTCGAGGACGGAGGAGATGCAAAAGAACTTTTATGCCATTGTTGGCACGAACAGCCTCCCTTGCTTGACGATATCCCTGTTCTAACTGTGCAGCAAGGCCAGCACAACCTGCTCCAGGACCTAAAGATATCCTACGATCTCCAACAACTCCAGAAGCAACAGTAGGCACGGCTGTCAGAGAACTATTGCCCAAAGATGGTGTACCCAGTGTTGCAGCACTACTTCGTTCTACTGAACTTGGTTCCCCATTTCGCTCCCTTGACTCACTCTGGCTGGGCATGGAAGCACTTCGATCTGAGAAATTTCTTTCAACATTCCTATCTCTAGAATCTGCAGTGGGACCATTTAAAGTCTGAACTGAACCAGACACTTGACCTTGTGCAATAACAGGAGGTTTATTACTGATGGAAGGAGGAGGACATACAAGATTAACTAACACATTCAATGCTGGATGAATCACCTGCCAAATACAAGCAAATGCTTCATATCTAAGGAGGTAGTATCCCCTTTTTTTTCTTTTTTTGAGTCGTACTCGTAAGAAGATTGTATCCATGCAATAGAAAGAACTCAAAAATTATGATAACAACAGCAGCAGTGAAAAAGATGAAAAACTGCTTTTACCTCTGGATCCACATAACCAGCACCATTGGCTGCATCCAGAACAACAGCCATACCAACACGTTCATTGCTTAGTGTGGCATTAACAATGAGCTTACGGCTGTAAGGAACCAAGGTAACAATATGCAAAACACCCAACGCATATTGGGCCAAGTCATGCAGATAGCTTTCAACGGGTGGGGCCTAAAGAAACAAGGAGGCAAGTAGATTAACTTTAAAATGCATAGAAATTAAAAAGAATAACATAATACAACCATAGATAGCATACCTGACACAATTCCAACATTATGATATGCCCATTAGAGTTCAAGAACTTGTCCACCGCAGCCCAACGAGCTCTCACAAATGCAGGACCCAGCTTTCTATCACGTTGTATCTGAAGAAAAACAGCATCCATGGCCTCATTGCTGATGTCAAGTGGCTTATAGGCAGCCCTTGCAACATTTCGCGCAACACTCCGATTTTTATTAGGACGAAGAGAATCTACAAGTAACAAGAGATGTGCTCTGAAGTACTGGCGTAATGCAATGCAGGTTTGGTAAGCTATCTGCTTCTCTGATGAAGTCAGAACTTCTGCCGGTGATCGATCATTTCGAAGGGACCCCAGATTAGACTGGGCCAATGTTCCAGAATTAACACCTGATCTAACAGAGGCTGCACTATGTAAAAGGTTGAGCATTTTTTGCAAACCATCCTGTGCATCAAAAGAATCCAGGATTGCCCTGAAGACAAATGCAGCAGCAAAGAATACAGCTGCATTTTTCCTGGCTTGATCTTGGGAGCATTCCAAAAGCTGAAGAGCCAACTCAACCACCTGCTGGACAACTTCTGAAGGAAGAGCACACACACGTTCCATAATCCCCTGCATGCATGTTAAACCAAATATGAACAATTGCAGTTGGGGAAAAAAACAAAAAACAAAAGAAAGGAACTAATTCTTGTCTTAGCACTCTTTTTTTTTTTTTGTGTGTGTGTGGTGGTGGGTGTCGGGGTTGTGCTTACCTGAAGAGATCCAATGGTAAATAAGCATGATGAAAGTCCAAAGAAAGTCTGCGGAACTCTCTGAACAGCAAGAAGTTTTTGCATGCCACCACGATCCACAAATACTGCAGCAAATTTCCGATGAGCAGCTAATGCACAAATTAATTTCAGCACATCAGGCAAAAGTGCAAAGAATTCGGAAGACTCTTTGTGCTTTGAGCTACGTTGCAACAAAGCAAGACATACATCCACGCCTTTCTCATGCAGAACAGGACCAAGAACTTCAACATATTCCCCAAGTATCTCAAGACACTGAATGCAGTATTTCTCTCTCATCCGTGCCAGAGCTTCATCATCCAAAATGAAGAATTCTTCTAACTCCTCATCTGTTTCAGGTTCTGAGGCCTTAGAACTTTCAGAATCCACCTTGATACCAGTTGAGCTCCTGTTATCAATTCTACATTATCAACAAATGAAAATGCAGATTTTAAACTTAAATCACGCAATATAAGATTACCAACTACCTTGAAACTTCAATAACCATAGCAGCATCAACAACAGTTGAAACAGCTTTAGATGCAGCTAAAACAGCAGCTTCTTCATCGTTTGTACTTTTCAAAACCTAGACATGAAGTATAAATCAAGTTGTTTTTTTCATAGTGAAAGATGACAATGGAGAGAGAGAGAGAGAGAGAGAGCAATGCTTACTTCCAAAGCAGCAGTCTTGACAAGTTCAGCAGCAGCATCACCAGCTGCTTTAATTGCTTCAACAGGTGCATTGGCTGATCTAGCTTCAGTTTCCGCAGCGCTGATCGCTTTCATCACCAGGTCTGAGATATCTTTAGTTCCAAATTTGCAATCTTTGAAGAAGTCATCATTATATTCTCTTTCCATAAAACAACAATCATCATCTGATTTGACCGAATACATTCTGGTTTCTGTTGCCCTTTTCATTTCTGTGGTTCTTGATAAATGCCTATCTCGAACACTCTGACCCTGTCCTGATCGTGTTCCAGTTCCTGGAGAGGTCAAAGCCCTTTCATTCTCTGCAGTACCTTCATTAATCTTTCCCCTTCCTCTAATTTTCGTCCATCCTCGGTTGGCTCTGCGCCTTGACGAATCATCTCTTGCGCTTTCATCACCATCTTCATCTCTTGTGGGCCTGCTTGCGCCAAATCTATCACCAGACTTTGCCTTCACATCCCGTAAATCCCTACTCTGCCGTCTGTCCTCATCAATTTGCTCATCATCAACATCATCAACCTTAAACATGCCAACAGCTTCTGCCGAAGCTTCGCCACCATCTACCCAGCACTCTTCTCCACGTACTTGCCTGATACCAATACCTCTATCATGATCCCTTTCAACATTTTGCTCATCTAATAATCCTATATCACTCATCCTGCTACCATCCAAATGAGTGGCATCAGTAATCTGCCGGAACCTGCTCCTAGTTTCTTCTCTGCTTCTTATAGATGTAGGAACAGAATGCTTATTTTCTGTTGGATGACTAACATCTTTTTGACTTGTACTCACTTCCCCAAGGACCCGTGAGCGAAGAAAACGCATCAACTTGGCTGACAAACCCGATGTTACATCTTCTACCACTTGAGCACTTCTGAAAAAGTTTCACAACCGAAGTTAAAAAATAAAAACAATTGTGGCATTATCCTAAACAAATAACAAAAGGGTAAGATATATCCAGTTAAGGTGCATACCCAGCCAAAGATGCAGCAAGAATTCCTGTAGCATAGGTTCGCATCATTTCAGTATCTGTGGGCTTATTCCTCTTCCATTTAAGCCTCCCATTGCATTCATCACCAGACGCTTTTGCTGTGTCATCTAGCACCCAACGCTTGATGCTCTCTAGCACCTCATCTTCGAAAGCTATAGGATACTACATGGATTTAACATGAGGATTATCCATTTGATACATTAAGTGGAAGAGAAGGAAAGAATAGAGAAGAAAGAAAAGAATGCAGCAGACAATTCGTCAAGTCAAGCATTTTCCTTTTTTTTTAATGGTAATGGTGGAAGATTCCTCCATTAGTATTTAAAAAAAAAAAATCCTTATTCAAGCCCAAATTACAAGTCATATTAATCTAATACGATTTCAGTCACGCATCTAGATAAAGACAATTGTTGTGGTCTATGATGCCCTGATAATTCTAGATAGGCAATATAGCGTGTCGTATCATATCCAATACTTCACTTCTTATGTGTAAAATTCATGCCTTTGCCATACCCATGGCATGTCCCTGCTGTATCTAGGCATCATTGGTTATGGTGCTTCCATACTTACTACCAACAAATGCAAGATCAAATGTGACAATCTGAACATGAAATAGCAACAAATAACTAATTAAGAATAGATAAGACAAAGGTTGAACCTACCATCCAAGTTGGGGAAGTGCTGAGAAGCAACCTTGCAGCAGCCAAATGGACACTGACAGGATGCATACTGTCTGATATGAATTTAGACGTAATGCACTCATAGAACTCATCATTCTCCTGAAAGTTGAGAAAATACTTGAGAAAAGTGAAGATTGATAAAAACTCACCAAAACCTTCCACCATATAATTATTTATATTCCAATGAAGGAACAAATAGATCAGTATAAGCCATGTAAATAGACATCAGTGCTGCAACTATGAATTTTGACAAAATAAGATGGAGCTGCGGTGCCAATTACGTACCCGGATTAAGTTTCCCAACTTTCCAATAGTATGAGAAGCTCTAACATTATTAAAAGATGAATGACCTGACTCCTGCAAATATCTGAAAGGTATAGAAGTCATCAAAGCACAAAGTTAAAAGCCTCCCAAACAATGAAAACAAATTATAGAAGTTTAAAACCATTCACAAGTAACTTCCTTCAGTGGTGATTTCAGTTTTTATCGATAAAAGATGATGCAAAAAAATTATTTACAAAAAAAAAAAAAAAAAAGAAAAGAAAGATGCAACAACAATCTGAGTGTGGGAAATTCCTTAATTCTCACCCTTCAAGGGTGAGTGAAGGTGTTGAGTTGGTATGTTTGCTCCATAATTACAATAACTGTTTTTTTTATAAAAAAAAAAAAAAAATCTGAAATCATCATCATCATGAAAGCCTTGTCCCAAGTATGTTGGGGTTGGCTACTTGAATTCTGTTTCTTCAATATATCCTTTTTTATAAAAAATAAAAATAAAAAAATCTGACTACGAAAAAAAAAAAATAGAGCAAAGACCACAATAAAAGAAAATTTTGCAACTTGGCAACATAAACTAAGTACTAAAAATAGATGAAAAGTTGTTATCGGCTAATAATGGATCTTGAAAAACGTCATCACCATCATCATCAAAGCCTTGTCCCAACTATGTTGGGGTTGGCTACATGAATTCTGTTTTTCCATTCCAATCTAGCATGAGCCAAATCTTCAAATAGGTTGCACTTTCAGATCTATTTTTACTGCTTCCAAGCCAAATAAAGAAGGAAGGTCGTGGTAAGTAGGTTGACAATAAGCATAAAATTTTGTCACAACCCTAACATGGATCTTGAAAAACATAACAATAACTGTAAACAAAAATCAACTACTACATATAAGTATCCTAAAACATATATCCCAATGAAAAGAACGCCTCTAGGAACTAGTTGCTTAATCAGCTAGGCTAGGCCATTAACATCTCTACCCATGTGCTCAAAAAGACTTTTGAGGGGAACCTATCAACCACATATATAAATATAATACAAATAGATATAAGATGTTTGAGGACAAACATACTTGCCTTATCTCCTCATAAATAAATTCTAAATGTCACTGTGGACCAAATAATGCCTATTGCCAGCATCCAGCAAAGCAAAGTGTCTTTTATGGTCAACCTTCGATCAAAATATAAGGGCAAACTAGTACTGCATTATGCAGATTATGGAGTAAAGAGATGGCAACCAAAATTGTAGAAAACACCAGGGATACTGTTTCATGTTGGATACAGTTTTATGAAACACTATCTATGTAGTTAGTGAAACGATTTAAATTGCAGGTACTAGATAGATACAACGCATTGTGTTCATTTCTTGAATTCATATAGACAACTTGTACAGTAGCAATCAAGATGGAAGTGCAAACTATAATGAACACAGAGAAAATGAGGAACACTCTTCACTCAATGAAGATATTATTTCTCACAAATTAAACATAGAACTCAACTCCAATTTTGGTCTCACAATGCAGACCTCCATAATGTGGTATACAAGCACGAATCTATACCGTCTAGAATGTTTGTCTCAAACGTACTTGCACAAATGTACTATTGCCACTCCCCAAAAAGACACCACCAAATGGGCAGTTGAAATATGAAAATAATGATCAGCAACTCATTTCAATATAATATACCCATCTCGCCCTAAATCAAATTTTCTATAATTAGTCTCTCACAAGATCATTATTTATCATGAAATTAAAATAAATAAAATGAAAAGCAATGCACAGAAGCAGAAAAAATCAAACATTAATGGGAAAAAAGACACTTATGGATCATTCTATTAAAATAAAAGGAAAACTGAAACTCATGCATGAGAAGACTAATATACACCTAACAAGGTTCCTTCAACAAGGGTAACATAAATACAGCATGTGAACTGACTATAGTTACTTATTCGGCATACAGAGAAAATAAAGCACAGGATGCATTCAGGTGAATCGGATTGAAGATTAAAAATGAAAAAAAAAAAAGGGGTGATAATTCTGTCATAAAAATGGGATATAATAAAAAAAATGGGCAATAATACATTTGACAAAAGTATGATTTTCTTTGCAAGACTTGGGACCCAAATGTGCCGCGTATTAGTGCGTATCGTATGATTATTGTGTGTAAGTGTCCTGAAGGCTTTTTGTCAGATAGACTTTTGTAATGAATTTTATAAACAAATTTTCAAATTGAGCACGCTTAATATGATTTAATATGTGAGGGCTCATGACTTGAAGTTTGTTATGTCTAAAGTATTTTATATCATTTCTTAAAGAAGTTTTTTTACTAAAGCATATTAAATTCCACTGAAGTTCTAGAAGAAAAAAACCTTCACAAAATGACCACGTAAGTTTGTTCTGTTTTATTTTTATTTTATTTTGTTTTTTTTTTAACTCAATACATGTTTTATTTTCATACATGAATCATTCATCTACAGTATATTTTAGCTCTAGAACCTGTATATTAATTAATGGATGTTCAAAAATCCACATATGAGTATGAACACTATGCACCCAACAAGTGCATCAATCCAAACCATCCAAACCCATTCTAGCTAGAGCACCGAAATCCAATCTTAGCCATCTGATTGTGGTCATTCAACCACATTTCAACCTTCACCTCCACATCCATTATTCAAATGGTAAAGATTGCAGTCCACGTAAACTGCACCAACCCCCAATAAGCCACATCACAGTTCACCCCAACACGAGCATTAAATCCAAACCACAAACTAAAACACCCAAATCCCAAAAAATCACTTTAGGGTTTTAATCTCCTCACCCCAAGAACCCACCCCTTTTCTCCCAACCCCCAAAAAACAGAGTCAGAATTCAAAACTCTATATCTCAAACCCTAGAAATCAGATACAAATTCGAGCCAAAAGAGAATAAAAAAAGGGAAATGGATGGAAACCCAACCTGGATTCCTGGGTCTCCATCATGGATGCGAGGGCGTGGAAGAGATTGGGCCTAGGGTTTGAGTGGTTTGCCATGATCTTGTCGATGATCTTCTGCGCTCGGGAGAGAAGGAGTTCGGCCTCGGTCTCGGCCTCGTTCTTGGGCGGGTCCTCTGATTCCGGTGCTTCCGCGGACTGCTGAGAATCCGGTACGGGCTCCATGAGAGGAGGAAGAAGATTGAAAAAAGAGGCTTCTTTTTCTTAGGTTTTTGCAGTTCTTGTTGTTCTCTTCCTCTTCTGCTTTGTGGGTTTTTGCAGAAAGCGAAGAAAGAGAAGGTGGAATGAATTTATATATACACACACGAGAGAGAGAGAACGCGGGCTCGATCGAATCGGTTCGAACCCTAAAAACGACGTAGTAGAAGCCTAGAAGGGTCTTTTGGGCTTCCACCATCAAATCTATTTTTATACCCCCTGTGGCCTTCGCTTTGAAAAATGTTGAAGTATTAAAAATCTCCACCGTGGGCCAAAGTATTAAAAATCTCAACCGCTTAAAATAAATTTTTTTATTTGATATATTATTTAGAATGTTTTTAAATTTTATTCAAATAAAAGTTGGTTATATTTTGGATAATTGATGGTTTGGTTAAAGTTTGCATATTGATTTTTTTTTTAAGATGGTCGGTTATTGGATGGGAGTGATTATTGTTTAGGAGATTTTTTTTTTATAACATAGGGTTTCAATCATTTGGGCTACAATAATTCTTAATCGTCTAAGCGAGAAAAAATAGGGTAAAATTTCCCTGTGACCCAGTGTTGTAGTGCAATTTTAATCTCACAATCTTCGTGCGCAAACCTTGGTCTTAGGCCAACTGAATTACCTTTTTGCGTTTTTTATTTTTCTTTTTTATTAGACTAATTCGTTATAAGTGTTGTTTAATCTGAGCTGATCGAATTTTTAATAAGTGGGTATGATGTGGAGTTCAGTTCCTTGGGCTTGGGAATTTCCAAAGTTGTTGCCTTGGAGGATTTGGATGTCATTTTCTGATTGGGTTTTTATTTGGAGGGCAAGTTGGGCGGGTTACATGTGGGGAGCATTTTTGGGGAACTGGACCTTCACGGGCATGAAATTTTTTAGGGCAATCTTGAGAATGTTGGTTTACAACTTTACATGTATAACGAAAGAAATAAATACAGGGGAGCTGTCACGTAAACAAAAGGATAAAGGTGTGAAATGCTAAGTGCATTATTTTCGTGGAAAAAGGAAATCGGCATACAACAGCAAAATTCACGAAAGAAGATTTTTGCTGGAGTATCCAAGTTCATATTTGATGTGGATTTTTTCTTTTTAGTGAATTGGTGCTAATGTTGTTTAAGGGCACGTTTGGCAAGAAAAAATTAATCATTTATCCAAAGGATTCCTCCAATTTTCTTATACAATGTTTTATTCCGAAAGAGCGAGTTTCTCGTGGAGAAGATTCAGTTCAATTTTGGTTTGGCAACACCATTGATTTTGTGGATCTACATATGCTACATCCGACGATAATAAGTTGTTTACCATTTTCTTGCAATCCTTGATGAATCAAGCCCTAAAAATTGAACTCCTAGTCGCTTTTGGCCTTTTATAGATGATGGACGGTTTAGATTTTCATTGTAGGTTCCACATAAATTAAAAATATATTTTTTTGATATGGACCTTTCTATAAATATATCAAAATATGTGGCAAATCAACAATTGAAAATTGTCCACATGGCCCTTTTGTAACTTACTAATAAGATTAACCGTTTACATCATCCAAGTGAGATCCATAAGAAAGGGTTCCATAGCAAAAACGTTTGTCTTTTTATTATTTTCTTAGGGGCTGTTTGGAAACTCTATTTGGAGGCTCTTATTATCTTAAAAAGGTTTGAAAACTCTTTAGACGTGTTTGGTAACGATTGGAACCACCTCCATTAGAAAGCTCACATAGACAGACCTCCCACGTCTATTCCGCCCAGCCCCGTTTTCCAAGTGAATTGAAATAGACAGAAACGTCTGAAGCAGAAAGAGTCGGCATTTGGGCGGTGATATTGACATCACCGCTCTTTTCTATTTTTAAAAGAATTCATGGATCCCACAGGATGATCTGAACCGTTGGGAGTCTCAAGAAGACCACACACGGCTATAGGACCAAATTTGAACCATTGATATGTTACAGAACTTGAGATATTTGCAAAAAACTGCAGGACCATGGATTTTGATTTTTGGACTTTTGTGGGCCCCATAATCATGATCAGAGCCAATAACCCTCATTGGAAGACTAAAAATGATTGAGACTCCAAATTCCATCCTCTGATTTTGTCCAGATCTCAAGATAATGATGAAAATATGATAGTCGTCGGATAACTTAGGTTAGAACACTGCAATGTGAATTGTACAATCCTTTTTACAAATTTTTTTTTCTTGAGTTCCATGCCAGTAAACTAAGATCCGAACCATTGGAAATATTCACCAATCCAAGCACGAGTATGGACTCAAATTTGAGCCATTGATCTATCGTGGATCTCGAGATATTTACAAAAAAATGTATATCATTTGACATTATTATTTAGATCCAAACCGTTAAAGCTATTTGGAAGGTTAAGGGTCCAAATTTTAGCCATTGGATCATCATAGATTTTGAGATATTTACAAAAAACGACAGACATTTATATATATATATATTTTAAATCATGGCCCCTAAATGCAAGATCCAAACCAAAATGAAGATCCAAACCGCCTATAGTCATTAAAATGTGGAACACGTGTTTGAAATAAAATTTCAACCTTTGGATGATCACATATCTTGAGATATTTGCAAAATGCCCAGACCATTAGATCTATTTTTACATGTGTCTTACCAAACAATCTATTTTTAAAATATCTATGTCTTACCAAACAGTCTATTTGTAAAACATCAATTTCAAACCGCTTCATTTGAAATAGATCTATATCATATAGATCTGTTTCGTAAAGATAAGATTTGCCAAACAAGCCCTTACTGTCCATAAGGAATCAGACAACCAAATTGACCTTCTAACTGTTTGAGGCTTCCAAAGGGCCTAAACGATTTGGGTTTTTAAAACGGGCCCATAGAGGTCCAAAAATCATGATTAAATAATTTGAGCTTTTTTAGAATATCTCAAAATATATAAGGAACCAATGGTTGATACTTCATCTGCTAGCCATTTTAAACCTTCTAAACATGATTAACGAACTGGTAACCTCTTTTTCACTGCCCATGTCACTGCTCATTCAAAAATCCTTGAGCGTGTGCATTTGCGGATTGCGTTGGGGGGAGGTCCGATGTTTGCTCTCTCTGCTTTTTTTGGACCTTCTTTGTATTTGAGGATTCTTCTTATATGATGGCAGCTATTGCCAAACTTGGTTTTTCTTTGCAATCGAGAAAAAAATAACGAGGAATCCACAACGTAGATGGTTGCCAAACGGGCCCAAAGTAGAACTTGTTGCAGTTTGACCAAAAAAGCCCAAAAAGCCCATATCATTCCTAAAACGACCACCTATGCTAGACAACCCATCATATGGTAAGAATGTCCCATCAAAATTCAATTGGAAACAATCCTTGGGTAGGTGTAACCAATTTTGTGGAGGTAAAAGAATCCAATTAAAGGATCTATTTTTGGAACCATTGAAAGCTTTCTTAAAATAACATTAAAGCACCCGACGATGAAAAATATTATTTTGAGAGCCTTAAAATTACTCCATTCTCAATTGTTTGATGAAATAAGATATATCAAAAACTTGTTGATCTAGAGGACCTATACTAGCTACTTCAATGAGGGTCAAGTTGGTATCGGTGAAAATTCAAGGGCATAACTTTTGTGTGAATGGCTTAAATCTAATGTGGGGGGCATGTGGGCCCTATAGATTTAGGGTTGTTCCTATGTAGCAAATGGGCGACAATCTCCAAAATGTTCATGAGAATTTGTATATAGTAATATACTATGTATTATACATTGTTCATACACATTTATTCTTTTATTGGATATTCCCATTTAGGCAATTCATTTGTAAAGTGAATTCAAGTGAGTTGTTACTTTATGAGACAAGAAAATAAAGAGGGGTCTTATTAAAAAGTATAAATCTCAAAAATAACATCTTCCATTAAAAGTCAGTCTCTCAATCCATTAAAAGTCCAAAGGGCCTCTTCTATTTTTATAAAATATAAAGTAAAAAAAAATCTTTCACATGCCACAAAATGACAAATAGTCAAGAAGATGGATTTTAAAACTTTATAATTTTTTATAAGGCCCCTCTTTTTTCCTTGTCTCTTAAAATGACTCATCACTTGAATTCACTTTACAAGTTAATTACCCAAACAGACCCTCCATGCAAAATAATTTGTGGGGCCCACGTAGCTGAACACATTTAAAAAAAGGCCCCAATAGTTTTTATGAAACAAAATTGGTCTTTCCGCAAAAAAATTCTTTCTTTTTTTTTTTTTCCGTTTTTCAATGAGCATCTACGTTGTCACTTATTTCAATGGGATCAAGCGTTTCAAGATTTTGTGAAGCGACGACACCGTCGCTCATTCAAACATTCAACAAGATTTCATAACTTGTTCGGCGACAACTCAACGCTGACCGTAGTTTGAAAAAAGAAAATCATTAAATTCACTATGATGTGCACACGCTACATGATCTAACCTCTTGCCATGAAAAGGCCATTGTTGAGTTGGATTGCAAGTTGGCATCTTGGAGCATTCCTTACCGCAGGAATCTCCTCATATTCATGCTCCCACATTCATCTCTTTACGTGAGGAAGGTGGACTTCATCAAATGCTTATCATCTCCATGCAGCAGGACCATTCTCAGCGACACCACTTCATGTCACAAAATTCCCCCATCAAATAACACAATGCTAACCTTTTCTCAAGTTCCAAACTACACTTCCACCTTTTTATCAAAATATAAAGGAACCCTCAGAATTAAAGCACCGATGCAATCACATGTAACCACTAGTTACAAAATGATCAAATGCATAAAAACCCACATCGAGAATTTACAAGCTCCATATCTCATTACCAACCATAGTTTCTAACAAAACTCACACCCATCCATCCTTACCTCAAAAACCCCACAGTAAATCAATGAGGACATTACATAGATCGCGAAATCTCTCGCACTCCATGTAATATTAGCCGAAAATAGTCATTGACATCCCAAAAAAGTCGCATTCCCAACAAAACCCAAAAACCCCACAACGCCCAAAAGAGGGAAAAGATCGAAAACCCCACCTATAACAAAACCATGCAAGACTCGATCTTTTTTGGGGATACAAATCAATCAAAGCTATGAATAAAATCAATAGACATTACAGAAGAAAAGGAGGAGAAATTATGAAATAGAAGATCTTTCGTAACTTGCCTCTTTTTTCGCTCTTGGATGTTCACCGGCAGGAAAAAATGATGGGGGAAGAGGAAAGGGAAAATAGGGTTTCGGGGGTTTTGTAGGGTTTAAATGAGCGACGACATTGTTGCTTAATGAAACCTTTAATAAATAAAAAAATGAAATCCGTGTCATATGACCTACTGGGGCGTTTTTTGGTTAGTGGCCATTTAAGGTGATTTTTCGGGTAAACTCCTCTATAAATTAATTAAAAAAGTGAAGATTTGCAATTTCTATTTCTTATGTTAATTTGCTCTAAAGAAAAATGCATTGAAGGTCTCTTTTTTTAATACTTACACTGAAGAGAAAATTACAGATTCCACAACTTGAAATTTACCTTAAGATGTAAATTATAAAAGAAAATGCTATAATATGGCTACAACAGAAGTGCAAATCGTTGGAGGTATGGCCGCTACTAACGCAATCTACGGGCACTAGATGAGTACTCACGGGTGATTCACATCCCCCGGAGGTCCAGAGGTGGAGAATGGCCAAGGATAGTTTAGATCTAGTGGAAGAAAGAAGGAATAAGCTTTGGGGCACGTTTGGTAAAGGATTGTGATGAGAATTTTGCTGCTGTTTTCTGTGATACAGAAGAACACCATGTTTGGCGTATGCAAGGATCAAGGACAAGGCAAGTCCAAAATCCTCTAATGCAATTATTTTGTAAGTAAGACCCTCCCCTGATGGACCGAGAGAATCATTGCAAGCGCTGAAATGAAAAAGACGGTAATTTTGGGCTGACTATTTTTTCATTTATGCGTGCCATAAAATCACAATCCAAACTGCTTATCCTCTTAAAATGGCAAAAAAGGGCTATTGGACCAAATATCAACTAGAAAAACACGCCCGTGCTTAGCACGGGCATTATAATCATAATATTAAAATTTATAAACAAAATTTATGATCAGTTTCTTTAAAATTAAATGCAAAAGGCTTTAATTTGAGAGAGAGGAAAAAATAAAAAAGAAGTTCATAAGAATTCAATACCAAATACCATATAATTAAAAAAACTCACAGGCCCATGAAAATCGAAGATTAATGATCAAGAAAACTAAAAAAGAAATCAAAACAAACAAACAATATAAACTATGAATAAAATCCAATGAAATTTGAAAGACGCATAGATATGAAAATCCATAATCAACTCGGTAACATAAGCAATTTAAAAGAATCAAACACTCATGAGGAAAAAAAAAACCTCAAAAATGGAGCACAGAAGGGCAAAGATAAAAGAATCCACAAATTCATAAAAACGATCATAAGAAAAAAAACTAAAACCCATCACAAGTAAGAAATTACAATGAAAGAAATATAAAATAAAATAAAATAAATTTTATTAAAAAGGCTATAAATATATATATATAAATAAAGATTCATTGACAATACAATGATAAAAGAAATTTAGAAGAACCAAACTAACTTATGATAATCTAAAACTAAAAAATGAAAATCTGAAGCCACAAAAGAAATAAGAAAAATATATAAAAAGAATTCACAAAGAGAACTTAAAGAACCCAATGGAAGTAAAATAAATAATTAACTCATAATGATAAGCTTTAAAAAAAATTTAAAATAAAACAGAAAAATGAGAATTCATAGAAAATCCCATGATAAAAAGTGATTTAAAAGAAAAAAAAACAAGCAGAACCCAATACCCAAAAGTTGAAACAAAAAAGGGGAAAAATAGAAACTCACAATATACCCACCCCCGTTGGACCGAGAGAAACATTGCAAGCGCTGAAATGACACAGACGGTAATTTTGGGCTGACTGTATTTTTCATTTATGCGTGCCATAAAATCACAATCCAAACTGCTTATCCTCTTAAAATGGCAAAAAAGGGCTATTGGACCAAATATCAACTAGAAAAACATGCCCGTGCTTAGCACGAGCAATATAATCATAATATCAAAATTTATTATCAGTTTCTTTAAAATTAAATGCAAAAGGCTTTAGTTTGAAAGAGAGGAAAAAAAGAAGAAGTCCATAAGAAATCAATACCAAATACCATATAATTAAAAAAAACCACAAGCCAATGAAAATTGAAGATTAATGATCAAGAAAACTAAAAAAAAAAAAATCAAAACAAACAAACAATATAAACTATGAATAAGATCCAATGAAATTTGAAAGACACATAGAAATAAAACATAGATATGAAAATCCATAATCAACTCGGTAACATAAGCAATTTAAAAGAATCAAACACTTATGAGGAAAAAAAAACCCTCAAAAACGGAGCACAGAAGGGCAAAGATAAAAGAATCCACAAATTCATGAAAACGATCATAAGAAAAAAAACTAAAACCCATCACAAGTAAGAAATTATAATGAAAGAAATATAAAATAAAATAAAATAAAGTTTATTAAAAAGGCTATAAAAAATATATATATAAATAAAGATTTATAGACAATACAATGATAAAAGAAATTTAGAAGAACCAAACTGACTTATGATAATCTAAAACTAAAAAGTGGAAATCTGAAGCCAAAAAAGAAATAAGAAAAATATATAAAAAGAATTCACAAAGAGAACTTAAAGAACCCAATGGAAGTAAAATAAATAATTAACTCATAATGATAAGCATTAAAAAATTTTCAAAATAAAACAGAAAAATGAGAATTCACAGAAAATCCCATGATAAAAAGTGATTTAAAAGAAAAAAAAACAAGGAGAACTCAATACCCAAAAGTTGAAACAAAAAAAGGGGAAAAATAGAAACTCACAATCTATGAAAACCATACAAGTACAAACCATAAAATATTGCAAATCTATAGAAATTTTAAAATGATGATTATTTTGTATAAATCATATTAAAATAACACAACTGAAATTGCTCAAATAAAATATGATGAAGTCAAAAGTAAATGAATTAAAAAAGGTTTACCTCTCAAATTGAAATGTTTAGTAATTGCACAAATTGTCTCAAGATGTTCATATTTTAAAATTAGTTGAACACTAATCTAAACTATGCATGCAAATGAGACATGAGACGGTACTAAAAAGAGACACATAGAAAAAAAAATTATAGAAGTTGCTCTAAAAAAAATACAATGAACTTAAAAGTAAACGAATGGAAAAAATGAAAGTTCTCTTCTTGACATAGAGAAATTTAATTATATTGGAGAAAGTAGAAAATGATGATAATAATAAGAATGAGCTTAATTCTTTATTTACATGGAGTAATATTATTGGAGATTCCTTTTACCATTAGTTCTGCATTCTTAAAAAAAAGTGTACAATCAAAATCAATATATAAAAAAGAAAGCAAACAACCCAGAATCGAGAGTGGATTAAATAAAAAAGACTAAGGATTAAATAAACCAGAAATCGGCATTTCACATTCTAAGAAAAAAAATCATATAATCAGAAGAAACAAAAATATTTGAAATTCCTTAGATTAGTGGCACTTATAGACATTATGATCCATTAACACTCAAATGCTATTGCTTTGATAGAAATATGATGATATTGAGAGTTTTTTAATAGACAAAAGGCATGATGGAAATTCCAAATCAAAGAAAAAAAAACTTTATTTGAAAAACTCCAATATTTTGTATTTTTTTTTTATCAGAGAATCAATTTGTGGTGAGAATTTGAGGTATCCCATAACTAGTAAAGATGTTTGCCTCAATCATTGTGATTTTTAATAGATGGGGTCTATCATAGTGTTCCACTCCATTTACATCACGATTTATAAAAGTTAAAACCGCACACATAAAAAAGGAAAAAATCAGACTCCACCATTTCTCTCTCGGCAAGCGTGCATGGTAGCACATTAGTTACATGGAAAGTTTTTGCCTCCTCTTTAGCTTCACGCTGCTGTCGCGAGTTTTTTTTTTTCAATAATATTGTCATTTTCTTATTAATTATGAAACTTATTATTTTTGTTGATCAATTCCATATATTATATATTCATTTGAGTTTAGTTTTATTGTAAACTGGTTGTCCTAGAAAATTAATGACTATATAGGAAATCATATAAAATAGTTATTTCAAAAGTTTGATAATCTATGTTTAAAGTATAATGCATAAGTATGAAAATAATAACAACAGTATTTATAGGGGTCAATATTCTAAAAATATAGTTATTTTTATAAATACAAATATAGTTATTTTTATAAATACCTCATAGATAAATTCCAACTTATGATCAATATTCCAAAGTGGGGCCGGGTTCTTTTCTTATTAACTAATTTTAAGTTTTTATTTATAACTATTAACAAAAAAATGTTTTGTGGTGTAGTGGTAGGGTCGCTCCTTTGAAAGTCATATTGTCTTGAGTTCGAGTTTTGGCACAAACCAGATTAATTTTTACTATCTTATTAAAAATACACGGGTCAAGTTTGGTCCAAAAAGTGTGCTTTATCTATGGCCCGACCTAATTTACCCCGATCCGACCCGTTTGCTAGGGTCAAACTAAATTAAATTGGTAAATTGGATGAGTCAAAATCAATTAGAATTGATTTGGATATTAAATGGGCTAACATTCTAGGCTGAATTTGGATATTAAATGGGCCATTGGTTGGTAGGGCCTGACATTAAAAGGAGATCAAAAATTATAAGCCAGTCAAAATCAAATATGAAATTGACAGTAAAATTGGAAATCAAATCTACTTCGCTTCATTATATAATAATAGTTGATTCCTTGCAAATCTTAAGATATTTGTAAAAAGTTCGGACCTTTGGATGACGGTTTCTGGAATTCTGTGGGGCCCATTTGCAAAATCCAAAATGTACAGTCTCTTTAGAGTGCCTAAAATGGCTATGAGGTCAAACTTAGCATCTTGATTCATCATGGATTATGAGAAATTGGCAAAAAACTAATGACCGTTGATTTCACACATGGCAAAAAAAGGATGAAAAAGCAACGCCTTTTAAAAAAAAAATTTATTCCTGTGGGCCTCAAAATCATCGTCTGAATCGTGATAAATTTCTGGAAGGCCAAACACGGCTAGTTGGTCAGATTTCAGCCGTTGATCCTTTCTAGATTTTGAGATATTTGCATAAAAGTCTAGATTCTAAAATATTAATTAATTATTCTACGGGGCCCCTTTGCACAATCCGAACAGTTCAAATTCTCTAGCCGGCCCATACCAGTCTCGAGGTGAAATTTCAGGTCATGATTTTTCATGGATTTTGAAAATTTCTCAAAAAACTTACAATTGTTGGATCATACATCAAACAAGTGGTAGGAATCCTCTCTCAATACCAAATCTAGATCTCTCATGAGAAATCCTATACAAAAATATGTTTGTTCTACGAGTAAGAGAGAATCCTCTAAATAGAGAATTCTTCTCTGTTTACCAAACGTGGCCTTGAGGATGCTTTCTTTTCTTTCCTATGTGTCATACTCATTGGATATGTATACAAAGAAGGGTAAATTAGCCAACAGTCCATGAACACGGTCTTCTAAGGCATTCAGTCCAACAACTTTTCTCTAATGTCTATAGTCCAGACAGCTGGAGATATTTTGGTGAGAGGTCCCTAATATGCCACTTCATATATTTTAATGACTAATTTGTCCCTTTCAACCCTCATTCTTAGGCCAAGTTCTCTCTTATTCTCTATTGTCCCAGAGAACTCCTTCCTTCTTCTCTTTCATTTTCCATTTTCCGTTCCTTTCCATGATTGTAGAGTATTGTTCCAGAGCACATTCCGTCGCCACCATGACTTTCGATTCTCTCTTTCATTTCTTCAAAGATAGAAACAGTTTTACTTTCTCTTACTCTTTCATCTGAAGTCTCTTCCAAATCTCTCTCTACAACTGATTTGAAAGAGAGCAGTTTGCTCTTTTGCTTGTTTTCCCTCTCTTTCTTTTCTCGATTGGATCATGGTCATCAAGCGTTCTTGTTTTGGATTTCAATTTTTATTAGAATCTGATTTTCCATATTCTGACTTTTTATGTCGCCGAGCTCAGATAAATTTCCCAAAAACTCTAATAAACTGGACAAAAACTCAGATAAATTTGTCAAAACTCAGATAAATTTATCTGAGTTTCTAGCAAAGCTCAGACAAATTTATCTGAGTTTTGAACAACTTTTTGAGTTTCAAACAAATTTATTTGAGTTTGGACCAAAACAAATTTATTTGAGTTTGGACCAAATTAAACAAATTTATTTGAGTTTGGACCAAAACAAATTTATCCGATTTTGAAAAAAATAAACTCATTTAAAGTCCTTTTTATTTGATATCAAACTAAGACAACTCAATTAGGTGAGGATGGACACAGGAGCTTGTTTTGAGGTTGTGGCTGCAGAATACATGGGTTCGATCATTGAGCCTCCATGGATAAACTATGTTAGGAAATGGGGTCCTACAATAAACTACATCGAGGAGTAAAATGTGGTGGAGAAATTGGTTCCTGATAAACTCAAATCTTCTCTGGAGAATCTGGTTAAGGTTTTCTTAAAAGAGATTTATGAGGAGGAAGGGCCTATAGGACCCAAGATAAAGAGAAATTGGAATGGAGATGAGATTTGATGAAGAGAAATTAATTAGAATGGAGATGAGATTTGAGTGTGTGGTTAGGAAAAACTGTTCGGTATTTACTATTTTATATAAGAATTTGATCTGGCATATATTGTTTTATATTTGAATTATTGTTGAGTTTTGGCAAATTTATTTTAGTTTTATCTGAGTTTTGCCAAAACTTAGATAGATTTGTCTGAGTTCTGCTTTTGCTGACATGTACAAGGGTCTTTTTGTCTTTTTCAGTGCGTTATTTTTACAAGAAGACTACCGTCGGTACAATAAAATATTGTGGACCGTTTGTAATAAAAACCACAGTTGATGGACCTCCGCCCAAATGCCCCTAAAAAGAATAGGTTGCAATGTATGGGATAAGTGCAACTCTCTTCCATTTTTTTCTTTTTTCTTTTTTTGGTAATGGTGATTAGATTTCAATCTTAAGATATTTTAGGGATAGAGAGTTAGATTTAATTCAAAAGTATTCATATTCTTATTACATGATAATGATTGATGTAATTACCAAGACTTTGCGAGGGGCGTATTTTTTTATGATCGAAAGGCCCACCCACATATGAATACATGTGGGCCCATCAAAGATGCCAACAGAAAAGACCCAGAGAAAATATGCCATAGATTCCTCATGAAGCTCTAGAATACTCAGGTGTATGCAAATATTCCCATAGATTCAATATTTAAGGCTATAACTCTGACATTCACTTATGAACTCTTGTACAACAGTACAAGGTCCAGGCTATGGACATTGATTTACTACAGCTTACGACACTTTTTAATAAATTTCTATCACTACAGGGTCATTACCCAGTTCCATTTATCTAGGAGAGGGATGTGTTGATTCTCTTCAATTTAAGGTAGCTGGTATGTCCAGCATGTCCAGCATATGCTGCACTAAATAACACATGGTTGCACTCATTCAAAGCCAAAAGTTGTGGAGGCAGGGACTTTGTTATAATGTTATCCAAAGCCCTTGATACCCCCCAAAATGTTCTCAATTATAATATATTAAAGCCAAGGGGTTGGGCTTCAATTTTGACCCGTGATTACAATTTTAACTGACGATTATACCTTTTTATTCAAATGTTCCGCATTCTCTCTCCACAACTTATCTCATAACTACCCACTCATTCTTTTCTTTTCTTTTTCTTTTTTTTCACCAAACCACTAACCTTTACTCTCCACCAAATCACTGATGCCTACTCTTCACCTTTTAGGGCATGTTTGGCAACAATCCTCGCAGAGGATTCTGTTGCCATTTTCCACGCAATCACAGACTGCCCACATTTGGCAAGTCTTGATTTAAAAATCAGTTGACTGCAACTATCAGTCAAATGACAGAAAACGCACGTTCGACACTCCCCTGTCTGACTCCGCAAATCATCCCACGCAAGGATTTGCGGAGCTACAGTGACTAAGACGGTCTTTTGCAACATACCGTGTTTTTCAAATTTTTTGATGCTATGGGACCATGAATGACGATCTAAACCATTTATCAACTTCACACAGCTAAAAACGGCCATCAAAACCAATATCAGCCGTTGATTTGTCACAGATTTGAAGATATTTTCAAAAATGTCAAGACCAATAGATGGCATTATTTCAACTTTTGTGGGCCCCATTTGAATAATCTGAACCGTTAAACCTCTTCAAAAGGCCACAAACTGTTAGAGGCTCAAATTTGGGATCCTAACTCCTCCTAGATCATGAAAAAATTGCGGAAAACTCAGAACCGTTGATATGTTAGTGCCAAAAACAAGATTTATGGACAGTCCGTTATTTTGAATGATCATCTTCCTGTGGGGCCTATAAATACGATCCGACCGGTTCAGAATCTCCAAAAGGCCAAAGAGGGCTATGGGGTCAATTTTCACCCATAGATTCTTCATGGATTTTTAGATATTTGTGAAATGTCCAGATCATAAAAAGTAATTTTTTTATTAATGTGGGCCACACTTGCATGATCTGAACCATTCAGAATCTCATGAATAACAAAAGTGATTTGGGGATGGAATATTAGGGCTCAATTCATCACAAATTGTGAGAAATTAGTAAAAAAAATAAATGTTGTCCTTAGGAATCTTAGTTGTTTACCAAACATGGAATGCAATGATTCCTTCCATTAGAAATCCTCAATGTTGATTTTATGGTTCTAGGGGAACGAAGGAATCATCTTGATGGAGGATTCCTTTCCCTAACATGGACCCTTGCCAAACGTGCCCTAAAGTTTAACATTCTTCTTTCAATTCTTCATTTCTATAAAATCTCTCTTCTACCCTCATATCTTCTATTCCATTTGTGCCATAATTTTCCTATTTCTATTATATGCAACTTGCTCTATGGAAGGAGGTACTTTGATAACCATTTTAATATATGATTATTTATTTTTAAAATGCATGGAGATACCGCGTTAAGCACGAGTTATTATGGTAGTCTTTTTTATTTGAAAAAATGGGCTTTTGATAGTAGAGTGACGTGTACAATTAGAAAATCCTCCCCACAGGTACCTGCACAAATAGTACACAGTGAAAAATGACTCAAATATATTCTATATATGCGATATCACACAAATCACACACAAAAATGTTCATATGTCACATTGGATTAATTCTATAAACTAAAATTTGCCTTCTTGCATTTTTTAAGGGCATTTGGATCAATTCTCACTACACGCTATTGGCATAGGTACTTATGGGAACAACTAAAAAGTTTAAGAAGAGGGAGGGTTTTTTTTGGATCATTGTACAGTGAAAAGCCCTTTGAAAATCTTATTTACATTTTACAAATTAGCCTTTTCAGAATTTGTTTTATATATAGTGGTTCTCGGGGGAAATTTTATCCTCCTGCCCATGACCTAAGGACTTCTTTGTGCAACGAGAAGATTCTGGTCTCTGCAAATTTCTATTTCTACATGAGAGAAATCATGAGAGAGAAAACATGTATTTCTATCTCCCTAATAGAATATTGGCAACGTGCTAGTCAAAGAAAAGTAGCTCATTCTTTCCTTTTCTTCAAGGAATATTTGTTGCATCAAACAATAGAACCAAAAACTACATATGAAATGGGAACCATTTTCCTAGGCCGGCAAGTAAGAACCGACACCTCGTACCACTAGGATAAAAGGGTATTGTTGGGTTACTACTTCTCGGTGATCCATTTTTTTAGGGCTGATGCTCCCTATGATGGCCACAGACTACATTCTCAAACACTTTGTGCCCATATCTTCTTTATTTATTTTTTATAGAATTGAATTCCTAGGAAATCTAACAAATGTATTCCCATCCAAATGACAAAAATTGAAGAAGCAAATGCAAATGGACATCCACATACGTCCAAAAAAAATCTCCTTTCAGTGGAAAATGAACACTTAGTCATGTTTAGGGTCCCATCTACATATCCACCATACACCATTCACCCTTGAACCTTATTTTGTCATGACTTAATAGGATTTTACTTCTTTTTTTTTTTTTGCCTAAAGAATTCCTAGGAATTCAATTCAGTTCCATGCAAACGAAAGCCCCCTTTGTATACGGCAAGAAAATAAAAGTTGGGCAAATCTACCAAGTATTAAGTTCAGAAGAAGACTCTCCATACCCTAAGCTGACATGGGGCTATACCAATCAGAGGGAACAATGGGGAAGACCTCAGAAAGACCTACTTCCCCTCAGTAGGGGTGTATAAAATATCTGACCCATCATCCTGACCCTTTGATCTATTCTCTTAAGTTTTAATGGTATTGAAAGACATCATTTTTAGATGTATTCAACAACGTTTTTGTGGATCTAGGTGGGGCTGAAGCAGGCCGTATGAGCCTGATCCTTCTGATGAAAAGTGTCACAAAACCTTGATTTCTGATGCCATCACAATCCTTTCAAAAAAGAAAGAAAAAAGATTAACCTCGGCCCGTAAATCAAGAGAAAATTGGAATTGAAATGGTTAAATAATATTTTTTTTTAAATTAACTTATTTCCCATGGAATCAGGATCCTCCATCTCACCCTTCCAGTGAGTGAGTGGAGTGGGGCTTCACCATATGGCACACCTATTAAAAATTTGAACCGCTCGGCTCAACTCTCTCCCCCAAGTGTGATGGCATCCAAATTCTACTTCAATAAGAATTGATCACTCCATGAGATTGGACATATGATTAATAATGCACCTAACACTTCATGTTATTAATCATATGTTCATTCTTATAGTGTGACCAATTACTACCAGAGTAAATAGTGAAGGAAAAGGCGTTCATTTTGAGTTGTTTAGATTTTCTACATGTGGGCACAACGGTATAAGCTCCACTTCCACTCCTGTTTGGAAATTTACTATTAAGGTGAAGGTGAAGTAAAGCCTCCATTTTTTTAAAAAGGAGATAAAAAAAAAAAACCTCCTTTCTCTACTAAATGACAAAAAATAAAAAAATAAAAAATATCCACATTACATACAAAAAGTCAAAACGAATTCCTAACTATCATAGCTCACTTTATATTTTATTCTCTCGAGTTGATGCTTCACCTCACCTCATGCTGCATGTTAAGTTCCCAAACTGGTAAGGGTGGAGAATGTTTTGTAACAATTATCACAAGGAACATCAAATTTGAAAACTTCCCAAGTAGGATATATGTGACAATGGTTGAATGATGGGTGTTAATAAAATTGCCAACTCAGATGTAAAGTGGTGGTGCAAACTCTACCCTTTGTCCTATAGTTTGGTCTGTGAATGGACATCGGTTTTTCTCTTCAATCCAATAGTTAGGGTTGGCAATAGAAAATATGACATGATAAAGTGAACCTTAAGCCCAATTTCTCTGTGGCAAAACAGCCCCTTCCCCAGGACACCAATGATTGACATGGGTTCAAGTAGGTCTGGATATAAGCATGTGGACTGCTCATATGGAAACAAAACTCATATATATATACAGCAAGCATGTCAGATTCACAAATGAGGTTTAGTGAGGAGTTAGAAAATAGAAAATTACAAAGCCGATCTCCCTTTTGTGAAGATGAAAATTTTAAGGAAAATATAAACAGAGACTGACGTCGCAGAGCTCTCTCTTTGACCCAATTGTATGTACAGGCGGGCACTAGAGCAAATTACAGGGAAACTTCCACCAAAAGCACTTCACCTTTAAAATGGCATTACCGGCAATAAAGTTAGTTGTACAGATAGAGGAGCAACATCAAATTTTATGAATATATATGGTACAGAAGAGCCTGGGAAGGATTTGATTACCCATAGATATTAATGGCTCATGCAGCACGGTCCCGTTTGGGAAATAAATAAATAGAAAGAAAAGAAAAATAAATTGACTGTACATGGATACCTCCTACATAAAGTAGCTAAGAGCTTTCCTTTTCCTTGATCCACCTTCTCCATATTGGTCATTCCACTGTATAAGCTCACTCATATTTCTAGACTCTGACGACACACTTGCACACACCTACAGACAAGGAAAATCAGACTTAAGTGACTGATATAGAAACCATGAACTATCAACCTATGAAGGAAGCTTGGCATCCAGTAAAGAAAGAAAATAACACTCAATTTTCTTCTATTTTTATTTTTATTTTTTGTAGGAGTTTTCCTAATTGACTTGTATAATGCATATAATGAGTGGGGACTGTATTGCAGTCTTCTAAGCCTAAGATCAATCCAGGTTGCTAACAAGAACAAAAAGTAATACTGTCGAAATGCCTTTCTTTATTGGTTTTCCTTCATCTTTTGTCAAATCCCATTGGTGTAACATATAGTTTACAAAACCACACATAACAGATTATGGCAACCAATGAATTATTCATAATTTAGACATGTAGCACAATGGTTTGTGGTTCCAACAACACCCACCATGTGTCAGCCACAGGAGAAAAATCTCACCAACAGTCTAGCATGGAAAAAGATTTTACATCTTTTGGTCATTCAGGGACACATGTAATTTTCTGACCACATTTCAGCCATTTTTCATTATACTTTTAAAAGGAATTGGTTGATTGCTACCATAAATCAAATGGACTTCCATCCCTCATCTTTGAATGAAATGCTTCACAATTTTCTTGTATTATAAAACTAGAGTGTTCTAGGAGAAGAAAACAAGACATACCTGATCATGTGCGTATCTGAAGTCATCCATGTTTAAGGGACGAATGTCAGCACTGCCATGCAACGCAGGTTCAGGGAGGCCCTCTGTTAATGCTAAACTTCTCTCCTGCAAACAGGCAGAGCTGTTCAGACTCTAAAACAAGTACAACGATGAGACTTTAAGTCTTAAACATCTAAAAAGTTGCATATTTAAGTGTCCAACACCCCTGCAAGTGGGATTCCTATTATAAAAAGAAAATGCCCATGGCTCAGTGTCTGATGCTTTTGAATAGTTTCATCAATTAAACAGTGAGTCTGTGATGCAGTACTGTCCATACTCAGAAACACTTCTGTTTTGGGTTTAAACACATTGGTTTCATTGAAACATATTCCATACTCAGAAACACTTCTGCTTTGGGTTTAAACACATATTGGTTTTATCGAAACATATTCCATGTATAAAGGCAATGTATTCCTGTTTCACCTCTTTTTCCCCTCAAGATCAATCTTCTAGGTACAACTCAAGCATGATATGGCTGCCTGTAACAAGTCATGAGGGTATGTCGTCTATACTTTCTAGGTTGCGTAACTTGAGTAATTTCTTGGGCGAAATATTTTATACAGTAAAGTTTATTACTCCTTTAAAATACTTTGTATCATAGATGTTTGTTACTAACAGAGAAACAAAAGGTTGTTAGTAACAAAAGGTCACGAAGCTGTCAAGTGCCAAATACAGCATTCATAAACTCGCATGAGGAACATCAAAAAATGGCGTACATAACAAAATAAATGGCACCCCTGATCCAAAGAGAAAAAAATAGCACTAGAGCACATTTGGTCAGAGCCTTCACATACAGCATGGAGTGGGCTTACATGGCAGACACGGAACTTATAACTCATACAATTCACGAAAGAGAGCAGTTTATAAATTTGACAGAAAACCTGCATAACTTTATTAGAACATGATACTGACCTTCTTTTCCTTTTCCAGAATCTCTCTAATGGGACAGTATGCAGCAGTAACACAAAGATTCTGAAACATGATATAAATTTCGAAACTTAAATCTCACCAATCTCTCAGTTGTGGATAAGGATGAGATAGCAGTAATATTTGAACAAATTAATAAAATGGAAAGGCACCTTCAAGTCACTTCCAGAATACCCATCTGTCATATTTGCTAGAGCTTCTAAATCAACATCAGGTGCTTTGTCTTCTTTGGCCAATACTACTTGAAGAATTTTCTCTCTATTAGGAGCATCTGGCAAGTTTACCATCAATCTACAAAAGAGAACTAAAGTCAAAACGGATATAGAGCAGTTATGCAGAAAAAATATTCATTTTCTATCCTGGGCCATTTCTATTACCTTCGAGGAAGCCTCCTTATAACTGCCTCATCAAGGTCAAAAGGTCTATTTGTTGCAGCAAGCACCAACACACGTTCTTTATCTTTTGTGCGGAGACCATCCCAGTTGGTCATAAACTCATTTTTCATTTTACGCATTGCTTCATGTTCTCGGTTTTCTCGTTTACCCAACATGCTGTCAACCTGTAAATAGTTATCAGCATGAAATGTTTGCAATTAACTCGGATAAATTTCAAATATCAGAGGCACAGGACACTAACGAACCCAGTATGAGATAAAGATGATGGCATTGATTGATGGAACAACTAACCTCATCAACAAAAACAACAGTAGGAGCAATCTTACTGGCTAGTGAAAAAATTGCTTTGACGTACTTCTCCCCTTCACCAAACCACTGAGTTATGGGAGGGTTAGATTCAACAAGTAGAAGATAATGTGATGCTGAACTGTCATTTAGATTCACACAAGTACCTTGGAAGTAATGTTTGACATTGATATGTTGATAAAGTTTGCACCTGCCTCTGTTGCAACGGCTTTTGCAAGCATCGTTTTCCCAGTACCTGGTGGACCAAAGAGCAGTATTCCTTTGCACGGCTGAAAACAAAATGGAAAACTTTCATTAGGCTAAAAGCAACAAGTGCAATGTGAAAACATTGCAATTGTAAAGTAGTCCAAGCCTACAGGACCATTATGTTGTATTCCAGACAATAAAAGAATGACCTCCACATTCCCAACAAAAAGAAAAATAGACTCAATTGAGTAAGTATCACTCCATTTTTTTCATTGTTATCCCAAAGCATAATCACCCTTGACCTTTCTGAATCCCTGAACCTGCATAATAATTAGCGACATGCCTGAATTGTTAAATCCTCAGCTCGTGTCAATGTGTCATGCTTGGAGATTAGAGTTAATACGATTTCCCATTTCAACAGAACGATGCCCATGATGGATGTTTTACAAACAGAAAGACCAATAGACAGTCAAATGAAAACCTCCAACAGAGCAAGAATAGCCATCAAGAAATCAGGAGATTTCTTCTGAAAGCTTCAGAACCCTGGGCCCAATGTCTAAAGGCCTCGTTAACAATCTAAGAGTCAGCATCCTTTATGTAGTTACATGATTCTTCGGACTATGCTGCCACTGTTAGGTGGTAGGCTTACATACACTAGGTGGTTCTACTCTGCACAGATGAATTAACTGGCCTTCAATGGATTACTATCTTTGCAGTTATATCTACTATTATGCCATCTACTATCAAGAGTATCCAAACTCATTACCTGGACTAAAGAATATAAGCCAAAAACCTGATCAGCTGTTTGACCATATCTTGAATTTCATGCATAGATTCCATTTTGTAAATACAGATGTATTAGTTAGTAAGGTTTCAGAAATCGCCCCCCTTGTAGCATTCTTCGTTCTTTTAATTTTTCATAGGACAGCCGTTGCATCAGCATGATGAACTCCAAGTGAAAGCCTTACGACACTCCAGCTACATTTAATATATCGCAGCTAGCATTGAACCATAAGCAGGACAAGCAATATCAAATGAGGCTAATGATTATTGCTGGTGCTACCATCCCAGGAGAGGAAGGTCGAAGAACTTCATATGTCAGTGGTGGCCTTCAATCAGCCGGAGCTACTAGCAAAAGCATGCAGACTCATTTCCATGAGTAATTGATATGAGCAAAATGTTTGGAGAGTGTAGGGCTGCATATGAGGCATCCTATTGCCAAATCTTGCATTTTATCTATATAATCATGTACTATCTACCACAAGGTATCTAGATTACAAAAAAAGAAAAGATGTGCACGAAATCTAACAAATACTAACATCAACAATTATACAATTATATAGGTTCTCAGGGGACAACTAAAGAACATGAGCATATGGTACATTCTAAAAAATTGGAACAGACATTCAGAAAAGAAATAAGCATTTAAACCTTTGTCAGCTGCCCTTTGCAAAACAATTCTGGCCGCTGCAAAGGGAGCATCACCAATTCCTTTAATGTATCTTTGACATTCTCTAAGGCTCCAATGTCATCAAAAGTAACTCCTATATCACTTGGCGGGATAACATCAGCCAAAAGCCTCTTCTCAAATTCATTCTCAGTAACAACATCCTGAAAAGGCACAGTGCCAAAGGCCAGAATCAATAAATCACATGACACAACCAATATGTTTTCCCTTAATATGGGCTTATGGTTTGGACAGCTTAAACTCAAGGTAATTTTTCCTTAAAATAATTTTTATTTTAAGAACATGAGAACTTGACCATTTATTTTTCTTTCCTTCATTGTTTAGTTCTTTTTAAATAAATAAAATCATCTTTTTTTTTTCATTTTTGCTATTTTTATAGGTCATGTGATATCGACCATTGGATTGATCACGTGCGAGACACAATTACACATGCCAATCCACAGTGTATATCACGCCAATCAAAATTCAGTTGTTTATTATAACTACTTTCAAAATAGAGTTTTTACTCGCCTCGACATGATTTCTTTTTAGTTTTAATTTTGACTAACATTAAACCTCTTATCGAAAAAAATCAAACCGGATGTCATTTGATTACATTCTTTCAAGTATGATCTCATCTTCAACTGAATAACTAAATTTATATTACAATACCAAAACAGTAACATTTCCACAACTAAAACATTGCCCAAAAAAAAACTCACCTTGAGTGATTTCTTCAAAATGTTAGTCTCACTTTGGATACCCTGGAGAATGTTGAGCCCATACTTGATGCTGCCACAAATACTCATCAAGTTAATAAACATATCAACGAGTACAATTTTAAATTTGGATATTATACAGAATACAAATTGTGACGATAATAACCTTTCGACAGAAACAACAATCTTGGAATCTTTGGCAGAAACCTCAGTATTCTGCATAAGTTGGTAACTCAAGGCCCATCCAAGTATCTTCTCTACACCTGTATAATAAACCATAAAATAATAAAAAATAGCTAAATAAGATAAAGGAATCGAACAAATTTGTCAAGTAATTATGAGTGTAGCTAGCAACTAAACATAATACCGACTTTCATTTGACAGTGCTTCATCTTTTATGCATAAAGTTTCAAGTTCATGACATTCCAGTCCATTGCGGCTTAAAACCTGAAAACACAAAGTGGTGAAGTTGTTTTTTAAAGGTGAGATGACTTGAACCAGCAACCTACTGATTGGAAAAGTGAGCACCTTTTAATTAATATAACTGGACCTGAAAGATTTCAATCTACATTGAAATCTTATTAACAGAATTGCATACAATATAAATCAAGTACCTTTTACATCATCATGCAGTCCAGAACATAAAATCTCTCTGCTCTGACCTAGAGGAGCCCACACATCCAACATGGGGGCCCGCTCGATTCACTTAATTGTGAAATAAGCACAGAACTATTCATTTTTCATCCTGAAATGATCACATGCTTAGATTCACAACTAAGTTACAGGTTCAAGGCTGAAGTTTCTATTTATCAGTCTTCAAGAGTTTTTTAAGTCTAATTTCCATGTTTTCAGAGATTGGCAAAATACATGTGTCAAACAATGTCCAAATGATATGAAATTAGGCTGCATAAGAGGGTTATTAAATTACCTATATAACAAGCCCAAAGTTATATGGTTCTGACAAAATTTGAAGTTACGACCCATTTACTAATACGGTATAGTTTAGTTCTAAGTTTGAGTCTTGTTAGAGGTTGTTATGTAAGGAGTCCTTGTTGAGTTATTGTTCCGGAAAGTCTTAACTGGAGTCTATTTTAGTCGTTGAACAGTAATGGGAAAACCACAAAATTGGAAAGAAAGGGCAGTAAACCACAGGACTGGCTGTCCCATAACTTTATAAAGGGGTTAACCCCCACATAATTCAAACAAATCAATAGAATTTATAAAAAAAATTCTCTATCAAGTTGGGTGACGAATCTTGCTATATCTAGGGTAATGACTCCATCGAACCCTTGATGACTTCAGTCTTTGGCTTGAAGAAGGAAGCATCTTCTCATCAATTTCGTTCCTCCATTACACTGGGGAAACAATTAAGATTTTCAGTTAAAAAGGTTCGATTCTGGATTTCTGGTATTAAATCTCATACAACATCCACTATAACTGATGAAGTCTATGTTCTCATAATGTCCTCCATGGCTAAGATCGATTAAGTGTTAATGTTTTAATATGCCTATATCAGTGAAAGCAAAATTATCACCTGTTAGACCTGTGTCTTAATCCCAAAGGCATACCCAATATCTAACTTTCCTATATCTCGGCACACTAGAGTGGGAAAAATCTGGCTTCGCTTTGTAAGCAGTAGTGGGGGATATTTGGGAGAGAGGGATGCCTTATGGAAGTCATTGAAGCCGAGAATGGGGAGAAAAAATAGGGAGTAAAAGCCTAAGGAAGTAGGTAGAAGAGGTAGATCTTGGGAATATATTGACTTAACAAAATTAGACAATCCTTCCAATAAAGTAGGGGCCATACAGAAGGAAAGGGACACGAAATCCCTAATCCAAGAAGGTGACAGGGAAAAGTTTCTCTTACTGCAAGATGTGTGGGTGGGTAATGTGATGCTATAGAAGCTTTACCCTAGACTTCATTAAATTCTCTCTCAGTCCCAGATAATCAAATGCAAAATCATGTGTGGAGAAAGTGGGAGATAGATGGGTGTGGAACCTCATATTTGAGGGTCTCTGTTGGAGTCTCTTCTAAAATATCATGGAATTTCAACCTCATCTAGATTCAATGATGAGGGAATATGGCAAGAGGCATGAGTGGAAGTTTCTCTTCAAATCCACCCATTCCGAAATGGAACTTGAAACAGCGGCTGCTTTCATTTGAAATAGACGCTTCATAAGCTTCTTCCATGCACTTAAGGACATTAAAGCCATTTAAGGCCACATTCCGTCATATCCAACGAGAAGCAAATATAATTCTTCATACATTGGCAAGAGCGGGAGCTGATAGGGAGAGTATTTTGATGGATCATGTTCTAATGTCAAGTGCTTCTGTGTGTATTCTTATTTCAGTTCTTTCAACTTCTCTGATCTTTGTAGATGACTCTTTTTGTAAATAAAACTTGGTTATTTCCCAAAAGAATAAAAAATCCCTCAATACACAAAAATGATTAGGGGAGCAATTCCTACATTAAAAAATGAATGAGAGAGAGAGAGAGAGGGTCTCGGCCCAGCGAATGCAGGCCCAGCTGAGTTAAGCTTTCAGGTCCAAGCACAAATCAGCCAGGGCCATGGCACAAGCAAAGGGCTCAAAAGGAGGGCTTTAGGAAATGTTTGTGCGCTGCTGGAATTCCATGGCACCACTTATTTCTTTTTCTGAGCAATGGAAAAGCAATTGCCACCCCTCCAATGGGAAATAGTTTTTTGTGTTGTTGAGGCAAGATAGTTCAATTTCTTCCTCGTTCTGCGCATAAAGGTGGTGCACCAAACAGTGAAAAAATGGCGAGCACAGAATATCCAAGGCTTTTCCATGTCACCAGGAAGCCCTAGCAGTGCACAAACATGTCCTTCGCATTGATTTCACATGCCCAGGAAAAAGATAAATTGTCCTTTCAATCATCGATTTTTCTTTTCCTTTATTTCAGGGATTGCACAAACATGTCCTTCGCATTGGTTTCACATGCCCAGAAAAATGACAAATTGTCCTTTCAATCATCGATTTTTCTTTTCCTTTATTCCAGGGATATTAGGACATTGTGTTTATCAGTTACAGTTTCGTTTTTTAAATGGCTAGGATTTTGATTTGTTGGCATTATCCAATTTTATAGTTCACTAGGTTTTTTTCTTTTTTTGAATTGTTTCTCTATATAAGATGTATGACAGTGAAAACTCACGGATTGAAGTTTGGAATTAAATTTCCAGGTTTTGGTTTCCTGAAGAGAGGCACTTCTTCAGTTTTGTTTGAAACTGCTTATTGCAAGGGAAGCTTGAGCATCCTTCTTCCCTAGTGCAGTCAAGCCTCTGTTTCAATGCACATCCTGTCCATAAAAACTAACCCGATCTGTTCATGTGAGCACTCCCGCGATATTGTACTTCCCTGGTCACTAGATCTGGAACTTATGCAAAGATTCATATGGTGGGTTTTAATGGGCAAAAAAGGACTGTACAAGGTGTCCTTCCATCCTTCATTGGTATTGCCAATAAATTAAGATCAGTTTCTGCCCACAGTGCAGCCTCTTTATCACCCAGTACTATTCCCTTTATTAGAGATATCCCTCGGTTGAAAGACAAGCAATCTAAATCCTAAAAGACAACCAATCTAAATCCCCTTACAACCAATCTACAACCATGTTTCTTACTAAGAGCTGATGTGTACTGTTGTAAATGGACTTCCCAATCTGTTAATGTACTGACCGATCAATGCACTTAATGAATAGCTTAATGCTTAATCACTGTGTCTTTGCTGGCCTTCCAGAACAAAATATTGTGGAGCCCACATACTTCAGATGGTGAGCTGCACATATACTGGATCACCAATTATTGGGAAGCATATTAGCTGGATTTAAACTGAGTCAACTCAGACTTAATCAAATGAAGTCCAAACCATCCCAATTTAAGATGATTTGAATCAAGCCTTCCCTTGTTTACCTGAGAGAGAGACCTTCATTTACATGAGAGACAGAGGAGAAGAGGACAAGGAAAAGAATCCAATTCTTCGTGATATATATAGATATATAATATAGGAAAATATTCATGTGCATCCATCCCTCATCATGTTATGGTGAGGGACAATATAGTAGGGTTGACTTTATAACACATCCAAATCATCTACACACATGGAACACCCTTAAGTACGCTAGACCCATTGAATTTTCGCCTATCAAAATGAATTGGACCGTTGGATCGAGGGTCAAATTTTTTCCTTTAATATAAAGTCATTAAATTTGTGGGCCACGGATGAAGGGGTTAGAGGCATCGAATTGACCCCAAATTTGATATATCGTCTCATCGAAGGTGTCTCTTCCCCCCCACAAGTCCCATGATTAGTGGGTCCCTGGGCCCCATTAAGTTTGTCCCTCACCACATGGTGAGGGAAGGATGCACAGAAATATCCCCTATATATAAAATATAATTTTGTTTTTAATGATAACATGGCTCGAATCCGCAAGCTTGAAGTTGTGAACACTTAGCACTTTCTAACTATGCTATGGGCTCGAGCCATTCTTGTGATATCTGCATGATATTTGTAACTTGGAAGTACTATGAAACAAGTGGAAGACCATTACACAAGAAGATCATCCAATCAGTAGGAAAAAAAAAAAAAAAAAACTTCATAAAAGAAACAACAGGGAAAAAATCCAACAGGATCTGGAAGATTAATATTTTTATTTTGACAGAACAATTGACTACTTACTGAGCGAATGTTGAGAATGTTTGTCTTTGCTCTAAGAGTTTCAACATCACGATCCAACTGTTCTTTCCAATCTGAAAGAAGATTTTCGTCCTGCCAAAGTTCCACAAGATTCATTACTGCTTTCTACAAAGTACACGCAAAATAATATTAAAATACCTGTGGTAGTTGTATGGCCACTTTATTTGGAAAAAGTTTGGAGAGCTGCTTTGCTATCTTTTGGATTTCTTTGCTTCTCTCATGCAGCCTACTAAAGTTGTCCTGGAAAGCACCAAAACAGATATATAACAACCAAAAGGGAGTAAGTTCTCCAGTGCCAACCAAGAGCAAAAAGTAGCCAAGGCATCATCAATTTTTGTGATTCAATGTCTTAAAAGGTGAGGCAGTGCTTTGAAGGGTGTTCATTTCCTTCTCCAGTTGTCGCTGCTAAAGCTAGATTCTTCGCTGCTTCGTGGGTTTCTACTATGCCAGCTTTTTGGGGTGTCCTGAATCCTGATGGAGGTCATTCTGCGTAATTGAAGGGAAGTGGTTTCTCCTTAGTTATTGTTTTTTGGGGCTTTAGGCCTACTTAGGAGGATTTTGGCATCCTTTTTTGTTATTTTCGGGTGGTGTTCTGCATTCCTTGTATTTTTCCTTATTTTTAAGAATATGCCTTTTGTGTTGCTTTGTTTCGATTAATACATTTCACCATTCAAAAAAAAAAAAAGTCTTAAAAGGTGAGAAACGCTGTCTGCACCTTACTTAAAGAGAAATATTATAATTGTTCCTGAGGCAATCCAAAGGAAAAAAATTCAACCTGATGCCCATATAAACCCACAATCACAATCTTCATTAGCACAATATCATATGAAGGGGACTTGACCCTTTCGTTTGATGAGATAGAAGGTTGAAGATGCTAAAGATTCCCCTTCACCAAGGAGAAGATTAATATAGGAAATACCCAACCGAGATCAATAACTTGGGATTACTATCTCAGCAGAAATAACATCCAAAGTCCGAAGAATCTCTGCGAATCAGCTGTCCAAACAAGATATGAACTCATATTTTTTCTTATTTAAAAGTGTTATCAAATAATTCACCCTATACATGTTTTTGTTTCGTTTCCTTCTTTTTTTTTTCTTTTCTTTTTTTTGCATTCTAATTTGTAACATGACTAATAGGGGTGTTCATGGGCCAGGCTGAGCAATATCCAGGCCTAGCCCGGTTTTTAAACCATTGGCCAAAGCCCAACACGGGCCACAAGTGCTTGGTCTGACCCCAGCCCTCCTGAAAAATGTTAGTGTAATAGTTAAATTTGTCACTTCCTCGGGTTGTCAATTCTGTGACTAGTTCATGTAGTCCCATCAGTTCCGAGAAAAGTCCCCGGCATTGCATCAGGAAAGCCACAACAGTCAGATCAAGATCAAGTCCAAAAGACCAAGTCATGGAAGACCAAGCTGCATCAAGTCATATACTCAAAATGTGCCAACCTAAAGGAAACTAGACCCTTAGGGCACGTTTGGTAAACGTCCACACCACAAAATTCTTCCACTTTTCCTCTCTTCCGTGAATTTTCCACGTTTGGTAAAGAGAAGAAAATGGTAGCAGTGATTTCTCCTCTCGGCAATTTCGAATATTTTTCCTGTCGGATCTCCCCCCATTCGATTGTGTAAGCCCACAAACACAGTGAAAGGCGCTGCATCAGTGATTCTGACGGTAACATAGGGTTATTGTTTTTTGGTTTGAAAACCTACCTTAAGAGTCCAAAACATGATCCGAACCATTTAGTCACATTTAGAAGCTCCAAAAAGGCTGGCAGATAAAAAATCAACTGTTGATTTGTCATATATTTAGAGATATTTGTAAAAAAATTCTAGACCATTCAATCACATTATCTGGACTTTTGTGGGCCCCTTTTGCAAAATCCAAACCATTCAGTCTCTTCAGAATGCCTAAAACAGCTATAGGGTCGATTTGAAAGCATGATTCATCAAGGATCATGAGAAAAATGGTAAAAACATATCCGCCATTGAAGATACTTTCAAATCAAAATACACAGAAGGCGCTACTATAGTCTAATTTTTTTAATTTTGGAACCCTGCTTTTTGGGTCCCACAATCAAGATCTGAACCATTAATCATGATTAGAACGTCTAAAACAACTGTTAGGCCAGTTTTCAGCCATTGACCAATCATAGATTTTGAGATATTTGCAAACAAGTCCAGACCCTATAATACTATTTTTTTTATTCCTGTGGGTCCCATTTGCAAGATCCGAACCGTTCAAATTCCCTAGAGAGCCAAAGATGGCTATGGGGTGAAAACTTAGCCCTTAGTTTTTTATAGATCTTGAGAAGATTGCAAAAAACCAGTAATCGTTGGATCACACATCCAACGATGGTACGAATCCGAATCCTGTCTATTTACCAAACCCAGAACTCTCTTCAGAAATCCTCTTTGAGGATACGTTGGATCCAGGTGAACGAGGGAATCCTTTAAATAGAATATTCCTCGCTGTTTACCCAAATTGCCCTTAGTATATACCAAGAAATAGGGCCCTAAGAACCTTAGCTAAATTGCTAAAAATTGATAAGCCCTAGTACGCTAGAGAAAGCTTTGAACTTAAGGTTTCTCAAGGGTTTCAGTGGACCAAACATATATAGTTCAGTGGCCCGAAAGACCCCCTCAGGGGTGCGAGACCTTCCTTCGGTCTAATTTCCAGAGTAAAGTTTTAAAGCGCTAGAGGTTCAAGGGCCTGAGTGATTTCCAAAGGAGGAAGTGTAGGGTGGCGGATCAAGCTATGATGTGGATGGATGATGCGTATCATTACTTTGCTCGCCAAGATGTCATAAATCCACCATTGGATTACCATTACGATGATATCCGATGGTTGGATTTTGGGGGATCTACCATTTGAAGGAGAGAAGGCCCCATGAGTGCAACCACCTAGAAGGCCCCACTTCGATGCCACATGGGTTGAAATAAAAGGGTTTTTAAAGTTGAGAGGGGCCCGAGTTATTTACTGAAGAATAGAGTCATGAAAAGGGGCCCATGTTCACTAAAGAAGAGAATAAAAGAATAAGGGGGGCCACCACTTAAGAGAAAAGGGCATGGGGATTTGTGTGCATATCCCCTTGCGCACGAATCCTGAGACCATGCGAAAGTCCTCCCTCTTTTCCATTTCTTATTCTTTGTCCTTTTTTTTTCCTTTTTTTTATTTTTATTATGTGATGATGTAATCACTTAGGGCTAATAATAATAAACTGTCTTGGTTTCTTTCTCCCTGATGCTATGCTATGCTATCTTGTAATGAAACTTAGAGAATAATGAAAGGAGTGGATTTTCCCTCTTCTTCTCTGTGAGCCTCTTGGGTTTCCTTTGCTCAAAGGACGTAACGCTTCCGGATCAGAGTTTGGTGAGAGCCCAATCAAAAGTATCCTCTTCTCTTTCTCTATTTCTTTTCCTACGAGCAATCTTCCTTCGCTAACCCTAAATCTCCATTTAAGAACCTAATCATCATATCTGAGACCCTTGTCGCCAGATTTCAACCCTAGGTTTTCCCATTAGTCCATCTCACCCAGCCCCTGCTTAGATAATCACAAGAAACACGAGATCTACACAAGTGGACCTTCCCTAAGCATTTTGGGAGTTCTATCTTCCATTGAGATCCTACCCATTCATCTGAGAAGGACTTCTACTGCAGAACTATAAGCCTGCTTTGGATCAGTTATTGATTTTCCTATTAATTAAATTGCAATGCTTATCGATATGAATGGTGTGTTTCAAGTTCTTATTAATTTTAATTCTAAATCTGATCTCATCATACCATATTAGGTTAGACTTCATCTTGTCATGCATCAGAAGTCTCCTTTTGTCTAAATTCTAGATAGCTCACATTTGTGGCTCTGAGGGTCTCAAGTGACCGACCAATTCTCCGGTCGACCAAAGCAGATCTGGATCTAAGTCAACCAGCCGTTGTGAATGGGCTGGTTTGCCTATTTTGGAACCTCGGGGGACCAAAAGTCTCAAAATCTATAAATAAATGACTTCGGATCTGAATCTGCACACACGACCAAAGGCAGCATTCTTGGAGAGAATTTTTGCAGAGAAGTAAACCCATCTACCAGCCTTTAAACCCTTCTTCCACACTCTCTAATCCTTCATAGGAGGATTCTTTTGAGCATTCAAGCTCAGTAAAAGAGAGTTCTTGGTGGAAGATCCTGATCTAGGGATTTGTTCCATCCATAGGTACATCCTAGAAACCCTAGATTCAAAAACCTCCAGACCGAGTTGGTTGTGCCACATAGGAAGATCAACAAAGCACCAAGGATTGTCTGCTATGGAGACCAAAGCTCGACTCCGGATTCCGGATCTCGACATCAAATGCGATCTTCAAATTAACATTTATTATTGTTAGCATTTTTTTTTTTCATTTTATTATTAAAATCTATAAAGTGGATTAATCCCTAGTGATCAAACCACTATAAAAAATAGTGTGGTGGAGTAGACCTTCGTGATCGAACCACCGCATCAAAAAATCTATGGTTGTATAGGTTTTTGAGGTGCGCCTATTGAAAACCCCAACACACCCATAAAAAAAAAAGGCTGGAGCAGAGACGCCATTCATTCTCAGCTTGGTGATACTCTGCATCTGATCATGTGGGACCTTTGTAACATATCCCTTAACTGCCCCTCAGACTTCACAATAGGTACACAAATAAACTCTCAGAAACCACCTCATGGATAAAAAAAAGATAATCGTTCCCCATGTGCTTTGTACACATGAAAAGCTGAATTAGATGGGATATCTAAACGGCTGCCTGGTTATCACAGTAAATCAGGATAGAAATCAGAATAAAACTCTTATCTTCTCGTCAACTGTTTTAACCCTACCAAGTACCAATTCACGTGTAATTAAAGCCATAGCTCTATGTTAGAGCTTGTGCGTTTGATCAGGCAACAACCTATTGCTTTTTGTCTTTGATGTTGCTAAATTCCCACAGAAGAAAAATAGCCAGGCATAGATTGATGGTCATCTGGAGCATCAGCCCAGCCTGCATCACAGTATGCAGAAATGTTCAAGTGCTCATTGTGACCATAAAGGATGCTTTTACCAAGAGACCCCTTAATGTACCTCAAAATCTCAAAATACTCTTCACTACTTTGAGACAACATATTCTAAAGCATGTGCATATTGACTGACTGCGGTCAGCATGGGGAGGTCAGGTCTAGTAATACTCAGGTTAAAAAGTTTACCTACTTTTTTTTGTCGTATATTCTTGAAGTGTTGGCCAGTACGCAGCTTATAAGTCGATATTTGATCCATGCTCGGTCCTCATGCTTGGGTCTTGGCACCTCCCCAGGAGGTGGCATTCTGCTGGTTGTCCTAGTAGGCAAAGTGTTGACAGTCAACAATATTGACTCAGCTTCCATTTAAGAAACTTGCTCACTGTGTCACGAGGAGCTTGAGATGATTCTCATCAATCCCTATATTGTGACTTTTCCTATACCATTTCGACTAACTTCCTAAGTCTTTGTAGCATTTCCTGATCTTGTAAAAATTCTATAGGGGAAGCAGAAGATCCGTGGTCAGAAGATCCTTTTGTTGGTGGTGGTTTGACCCTTTGAAGGATTCTTCCATTTGCTACCTTCTTGTCCATTTGGAAGGAGATACTATGGCAGCCATGGTATGTCCTATAAGTCAATTGAGGAGGTTGTTTCTTCCTTAAAGCTTCAGGTTGGCAGGTGAGCCCATTAGAGAAACAAACCAAAGGTTTTAATGTAGCAAAAATTACGTTCAAGTAGGAGGATGTCTGAGCTGTAGAGTGTGATAGGAGAAGCAGATTATTGGTTGGTCTCCTCTCGGGTGTTAAAGTTTGATGTGGATGGAGCAGCTAACAGGGACTGCAGGAGTCCGTTGTCATGCTCGTGGAGAGGTCCTAACTATGATGCACGGATACATCAAAATGGGTAACGTATTGTGTCGTATCGTATCTAATACTTCACTTATTATGTGTAAAATCCGTGTCCCTGCCGTGTCTACGATGTGTCCTTGCCGTATCCATGCCGTATATGTGCATCATAGGGTCCTAATGGCACTTTCCCCCACAATTAGGGTAACAAACTCTAACGAGGCTGAGGTGGTTGCTATGAAACAAGCATTAAATTCTTTTTAAGCAGTCTTTCTCGTCCAAGCATATAGTGCAACTCATCAAGTGATTTGCTTCGGTATCTTCACTAGATAAGGGTCTCTGGGAGTTTCAGTTCATTCTCGATGAGATTTCGTTCCTATTTATCATTGGCTGTAGCACTTCCCAATGGTAGCGGAGAAGCTAATGAGCAGGATTCTCTTGTGAAGCAAGGGTTTGATGGGTATTCCATTTCTATAAGGCCTTCGTCGTAATTGTGTGCATTTGTATTTTCTGTTCTTTTGGCTAGCCTTTATGTAAAGATGGTATAGTGTTCTTATAGTGCTCCTTTCTCTTTAATCAATGAAAGTTACAGCCGCTGACAAGAATAACTAATAAGAATGTGTCAATATGATATACATAAATGTGATGTCTCAAAAAAATCAAATTGATTTAAAAAAAAAAAAAGAACCAAATAAGAAATGCTTGGTAGTACCGGGAAGGCGAGATCAAACAGTGCTGTTTGGCTGCATCCAAATTTTGTAAAGAGAAGGCCACCAGGATTCAACTGAAATATATATTATGTGTGATCATTAAAAAAAGGATAATGAATTAGTTACAAAATTTACTAAATAAAAAAGTCCAAAAATAAAATTCTAGATAACATACTTTTTCCCTGCGGTTGTCTGCATGGATATATGAACCAATTACAACCATCCCCTCAGGCAAATTTTCAAGTTTACCCTTGAAAGCTGTGTATGCCTCTCCATTGCCTAATAAGGACTTCTCTATGTCTTTCAAAAACATAATTAAAGGTCCCTCTTTACTTTTACTGGATGCAACCTGGGAAGCCAAAGACACATTTGAAAATAACAAAACAACTAATATACAGAAAACAAAGAACTAACCTGAAACATATTTAACACAACCAACCTCAAACAGTTCATTTAAGGCACTTTTGTCAATATCCTCACTACCAGAAGTGTCTGGACGAAGTAAATCAACTGCATCGATCAAACTTAAAATGAATTTTCTTCACTCAAAACAATTCTACAGGAGAAACTTGGGAATATCAAATCGAAAACAAACAAATTATAAAAAAATCTCATCTGAAAGGAAAGGATGTCATCGACAAGGGAGTCACCAGAGCATAAGTAGCCATGATCTTCTTCACAAAGGCCCCCAAGATTGTTACCTTCTGGTATTGCCTTATCAAATCTAACTCCGACTTTGCCAGATCCATTATCTTTAATGGTAAGAATTTTGCCTAGATAGCCATAATTGGGCCCCCTACCAAATAAAATAAAAATAGGAATGAATCTAAACAAGTGGTTCAGAAATAACCAGCAATAAGCACACAAACATATCTCTAACAGGACTAATGTAAACAAATGAAGCATTTCTAAGAAGAATTCATATTAGAGTGAGAGTTCAACAGCAACACACAAGCACATCGTTATTATAATGTGTTAATTTACTTTACTTTTTTCTTTTTCTTTTGAAAAAAAATATATAGTCCAAATATTTTTCTCATATATGAATTTAAATTATTCCTGCACCATCAGGTTGAGAAGACCAACTGTGCAGGAGTTAATTGCACAATATTACGACCATCTACACGGGGAAATATCAAAACTTTTATTACTGTGGAATGAAAAATGGTAAAACTAAGAACAGAAGATACCTTTGAGGAGCCTGCAAAGGAGAAAATCCAGATGAATGTAATGAACCCACATACCTAACTCTATCACCTAAATATATACATTATTCCATAAGGAAATCAGTATCGTCCTGAACTGAAGTTACGCAGAATGAAATGATATAGAAAATTATGCTGAAAGAAAGCAGGCAAAGTCTCACAACTTCACCCAAGAAAGTTACATATGACAAGGACATAGTAAATCCACCTGTCTTAAATGTGTAGTTCTTGGACGACGCTGTGGATGACTCCTCTAGCAGAGATTGGGAATTGAATGTAGATGAGTCTACAATATCAGCCTCTACACTAGAAGCTGGCCTCCTCAGCTGTATGCTGTCAGCTTGCCCAGGACGTTGCTTGGAAAAATTTCCCATTTTTTCTGTCCTTGGGCCTTCTTTTAGCGATTCTGAATCCTTTGAAAGTTGTCCCTAATGTTCAGATGCATTTAACAAAAAATTGTTATAGCTTGCAAGTTAGCTTATTTTTATGAAATTCAACACAGCATTAATATAAAAGAGGAAGAACACTCTTAATTTTCAGTGCGATTGGGTAGTGTGTTCGTGTTGCATATGGTATAATGCTATTATACCTATGCTTTTCTTCTGAACGTAGTTTTCTTCTTGACTGAGTTATTTAATATTCTAATATCCTCTAATAAAATTCTTTTGATCCGAAAAAATTATTAAAAAAAAGAGAGAGGAAGAATGTGAAAGTCTATCTTAAGAGCAAAAGAGAAATACAAAAAGGATCATTCAGTGGAACTTACACCTAGGACGAATAGAGAATCAATTATAAGCAATCTAGCACCAAAATGTTTGGCAAGAGCCTTTGTCAGGGTTTCTTGATATATTTCAGATCCTATAAGAGGATTAACAGAAAAGATCTAGAGTCAGAGCAGACAAGAAAAGACCAAAAATGATTGATGGAAACAAACCTACAAAATGACAACATTACCTAAAGGACCAGATAATAATATCCGTGGGCTTAGAGTTGGAAGGTCAGTGGTGTACTTTGCAAATTCCTTTCGTTTCAGGTGTACATATGCAGCTGAAATCATCATTTTCTTTGTGTTTTCACTGTACAATGAAGAAACTTAGACAACAAAAATAAGAAGTTCATAAAGAAACCAAATCAATGAAAATTATTACAAGAATCCAAAGTCTAATAGATTATGGTAAAAGATGTCTTCATATGAATGCATATACAATTAGGGTAATGATGCAAACATGGAAGTTATCATTTTCACAGTTAACATTTCATATTACTGATTAAAAAGAACATGTTGCAAAAAGGAGTCATTTTTATGGGAATCCATCATTTAACATCATATCTGAGGAATGAAGGAAACTTATGATTAAAAGATAGAAGCTTTCAGTGGGAGCCAATGGGAATTTACTCGACAGAGCATACAGAAGATGCCCGAAGAGTAATGTTGAAAGGATTGAACAGGACCCCTTAATTGTGGGCAGTTTATAAATGATCATAATGTTTCAACAGGCTTCCCTTATTTGTGTAGAATCAGAGCTCCTCTCGTGCTTGTTTCTTGTTGGACTGCAGGTAATGATAGAGCTTCAATACCGATCATACTCACAGAACAAAGCACAAAATTTCAAAAGATATTTCAAGTGCTTAAATGCCAGAGGGAGTGTGAATCATTTACTCTTCGCCGTCCTGTTAAGGAAGGGATGCTTCCTTCACTATTATTTGGTCACTTTCTTTGCTATTATTTAGTCACATCGCAGATTGAGAGAATAAAGAACCTTACATAATACTTGAAGTCAACCTGAGGATAAATTGATGCCAGCTGAAGGTGTGATGCGCAGCAGCCCACATCTTTGGATAATGGCTAAGAAGATTGCAATAATTGGCTCACCGAACAGCTCTTGGAACAATATGATTGGACCAAATGCGTTTGCAAAGGTGGGCTTAGCGATTGAATGGTTCGTATCAGAGTGGGAACCCATGGGCCGGCACCAGTCAAAAACAAAAAAAATAAAAAATGCATGCATTTAGTGGGCTTCATTAAACTGGGCCTTGATGGGCCTGAACCCTCAAAACAACCCCACCCCTATAGGTGCCCAAGGGTGGGCTTGAAACCCTGGGTCCAAGTTGCTAAGTTGATGATGCTAAGACACACTCTCGGATTCATTCCCTCCATCTACTGCCAAAACCCAATCACATAATCCACAAACTCCATCTTTTTATGGCCATGTGCCTTCACCATATCAGTAGTGAATCTTCTTCTCTACCTTGAATGAATTACTTCTTTTGCCACCAATATTCCATCTAATATTAGCATCCCCTAACAGAAATGTATCACTCATTTTATTTTCCCAAACACCAACAGAATTGGTTCTCTTTCTATTTTTAACAAGACTATCGAAATTAACTTGTATCAATGCCGAAACAGAGAGGGCAGAGTTTTACATTCAAACGGTTGGCTACTGAGGCAGCAGTCACAACAACAACAAAATCAAATATAAAATATTAAAAAAATTGTATGATATCCTGCCAAATTGATAGCCAGAAGTGGGAGGAGCCTTTCCTTTCTGTGATCAATCCCATGAAGGCTGTGTTCATTTACTTGTCTACTCTGGCCCTCTCTTCTTTAAACTCCTTTTTTCTTTTCTTTTTTGAATGGTAAAATGGAAAAATTCCAACTATCTTTAGTAATAGAAAAATTAAAACTATCTTCTCTTAGTCCTATATGACCATCCAGGTCCTTCACAACCTTTGCGCTTTCACCTTCCTCAAACTCCCTCTCAAGCCATGCAGTTAGATCTAACTAAACTGAATTAAAAGTAATCCGGCCAGATGCAGTGTCCTCTATTCTTTTATAGATACATTCCTTAAAATTCTTTTTCACTTCTACCCTATGATGCCCAGATCTAGCATGGACACAGCAGGGACACAGATTTTACACATAAAAAGTGAAGTATTAGATACAATACAACACGATATGTTGCCCATTATGAAGTATCTGTGCATCATAGCTTTCACCTTGCTTGCTCAACATTCTTCTATTTCCCTAATCGCATCTCATGCTGATTTTCCCTTATGCCTCACCAGCCCGGTCCTCCGTCAGCCCAGTGTCATGGCTCTCATATTTCTCCTAGTGCCCCACCTAGTGGATCCTCATCTATCAACATAGCCTTATGCCTATCCCATTCCCCCTAATGCCTCCCATAGCAGGTCTTCACAGTTAGGTCAAACTAATGCCTCCTCAACTCTATGCCTATTCATGACAGGTCTTCCATTGATACAACTCTATGCCTCTTCCTTTCACCACAAACACTTTAGCAGACTTGTCGGCCAAGCCCTATGCTTCATCATTACCCCAAGCCTCAATGGACCCTCTATCTGCCCAACCCTACCCGACTCCTTTTCCCATGCCTTTCCAAGTGCACCTTTTGTCGACCTGGCCGTATGCCTAGTCATTTTCCCCATGCTTCTCTTAGTAGGCCTTTTGACAGGCCTTTCCCCATGCCTCCATATTACTCATCCTTCTTCCAAAACAGGAACACTGTCGATCCAGCCCTCCATTCCTCCTGTTCTTAATGCATCCCGTGGCAGACCCTACACTAAGCTCACTAACAGCCCAACCCTATGTTGCCTCCTTTTCCCCATGTCTTTCAAAGTAGGCTTTCCGTTAATCTGGTGTTGCGCATTGTAGATTCCCCATGCTTCTCTTCATAGGCCTTTTGACAGCATTGCACCATGCCTCCATATTCCTCATTATTCTCTCACAACAGAAACTGTCAATCCAGCCCTCCATTCCTCCTCTTCATGCATCCCATAGCAGACCCTGCACTAAGCTCACCAAAAGCCTTTTCCCCCATGCCTTTCCAAGTGGGCCTTCTGTTGATCTGGCCCTACGCCTTGTCATTTTTTGTTTCCCCATGCTTCTCTTAATTGGCCTTTGGATGGCATTGCCCCATGCCCCAATATTCCTCATCATTTTTCCACAACAAGAACAGTCAATTCAGGCCTCCATTCCTCCTCTTCTCCATACATCTTATGGCAAACCCTACACTAAGCTCACTAACTCCCTTCCTCTCCCCATCAGTCTCATCCTCTCTCACTCGTTTTTCATTCTAGCCTGCTAAGTACAGTACTCATACCCTCAAACTTACTTATATTGCTCCTTTTTCTCCTGCTCTAAATTCTTGCTAAGTAGCACAATTACCCACAAGGAGCTTTCCCTTTCCCGACAGACACCTGCCAACACACAAGTCTGGACCCCAGGCCTGCCCCAGAAACAAAATCTCAAGGACAATATCAGCCCAAGTCTTAAAAAACATGTGTCAAAATAGGCCTTAGAAACCCCGTCTCCCCAAGGTTTTTGCCTTCTCAGCACCTTACATCCTCTCAGCAATCCAAACACCCACTCCCACCTTTTTCTAACACCAGCACAGTTCGGATGCAACAAGGATAGTACCTCACATGCAAATTACAGAACTGGCCGATAGGGAGTATTAATAACTGATGAAAGACCTACAACACATTTCCTTGTTTGCTGGCAACCTGAAGACCCTGCCTTATCAATATAAGGCATAGGATAATAAAGGAAGCTTCTCATTTCTCAAGAACAAGTCTGCATTCAAGTATCAGATGGCATCAGCAAACCATACTCCACCAGTAACCACTACTCCTAGCTCACATCTAGAAGTCCCTCTATTCAACAGTTATCCCTTCCAGGAGAAAAAAAGAACTGAAATCTTCTCTTCAAAAACTAAGGTAATTGTATTTAACTTAATAGCTGAAGTCAACTACTGAAATTATTAAAAACTTGGGGAAAAAGAGAAAAAAAAAAAAAGTACTCCAACCATGCATTATTTTGAAAAATCACACAACCACCATTACTTCTATCAGTCTATGAGTTTGTACAAGTATCAACTTGTACAAACTACAAAGCAAAGGGCAAATGTAAATGATAGATAAGTAGTTTCAAAGGTCGTGTGGCTTGGCCTACAAGCCAAAATAAGCAGAGATGGATGAAGGTTTTTTCTCCGTGAGCTCCTAACATCCCAAGAAAATATATGAAATCTAAAATCTACGGAAAATGCTCCTATGAGAGTAACTCTCACACTACTATCATATATATCTGTGAGAAATACTCCAACGAGAGTAACTCTCGCACTACTATGAGAGTAAGAGGACAGGGGATCCTCATATTTAGGTCGTTGGCATTGGATATGGATCCAATGGGTCCCCCCTTACTCTCATAGGAGTGTTTTCCATATATATATATAGTTGAATACAACAGGCTGTTTTTGGTCATAGGGAAATCTCTTCTATCATGGTTTGTTGAGATACAGAAGAAACTTGGTTCGGAAACGAACGATCATAATGATCTTCAGTTGGTCGAAATTTCTCTGGTAGAATTCCGAAATTTGCATTTTCTGCTTGGTTGGCTTTACATGGACGGTTTTTAACCATCGACCAATTACAAAGAAGAGGCTTGCAATTGGTTCCAGGGGTCACAGACCGACCATAGACCCCGTTCAATAAGTGGAACGCATTAGCTGTCCGCTCTCTTGTTGGGCAGTAAGGGTCGGAGAAGGGCAATCACTCATTCTTAAAACCAGCATTCTTAAGACCAAAGAGTCAGGCGGAAAAAGGGGAAGAGCTCCCCGTTCCTGGTTCTCGTAGCAGCATACCACTTTGCTAAGGAGTGGCATAAGAATGCAGAGATTGCTAGAGCTTACCTTGAAAAAGCCGCCAAGAGAGCAAAGAAGTATGCAGACAAAGATAGAAGGCCCGAGAACTTCAAAGTGGGGGACAAGGTGTTAGTAAAGCTCCAACCAGCCCAACTCAAGTTCTTTCGAAAAGTGCACAACGGACTAGTATGAAGGACCGTTCCCCATCATTGAGAAGATTGGTAAGGTATCCTTCAAAGTTCAACTCCCACCGTGGCTAAAGGTCCATCCAGTTTTTCATGCGAGTTGCCTGAAGCCATACCATGCCGACCAAAAAGGTCAAGCTAGAAGTGTCCCGACGCGTGAAACACCGACTATGACATCTTCGTCATATATATATATATATATATATATATATATATATATGGGCATCCTATCGTGCGCTCGAGCTGACGGGGAACCCGTCTGCTCACACTTATGGGGCCTACATGGGGCTGGAGGGATTTGAAGCTCTGCACATGCCCCTCTTATGAACAAAAAACCATCCCAATTTGGGGTACTTAACAGTGCATGGTACATAAGTACACACAATTAATATAGTTCCGGTGTGCCTGTATTTGTGTAATGCACTTTTCCATATCAGGCATTTAAGAAATAAAATTCTGAAAGAATACAATTTTTCAATATCATAGTATGTTTTTTTTCTGAAAATGGTAATATCATTGTATATTACCAATATACTATAGAAATGTTTTTGATAGCTTGTCCTTTTGTCCAGCACCACACGCACGCGCACGCGTACGCGTGCACATACATCAATAAAGCTACTGCTTGAAATTGGTAAAACATAAAACCACACTTGGATTTTGGAAAAATAAGTGAAGTTCAAACTTAGTCATAAAATATGTTAATTGCAACCATGTTCCTACTATCACAACACATCTATGATTTAGTGATGCAATCCCTGATAGTAAAACAGTAAGCAGAATTTTAAAAACTGTGAAATCATGAAAAACAAATATAATGATGCAAGCAGCCAAAACAATCAAAAAATACCAGATGATTGAGCAATAACGGAAAAAGTAATCCATTCCCTGAATGTTGTTTGAGAATAAAGGTTCCACCTCAGATAGTATGGAAAATTATCGAAGGAGACATCAATTTGGCTACCATTAAGAACCTCATGTTGCAGATTATCCTTAGAAGTTTGGAATCTGGCCAAGGAGGGCAGACCCGCTGAAGACTCAAAGTCCTTGAGGAGATTTGTTCGTTCATTAAACACTTCGTAGATGCTTGCACCCAAATCTAAGTCAGAGAAAGATGATCCTGCAAGCATCACAGAAATCTTCTTAATTCATAATTAGCTGAAAAGAAAACTCTAATGCATGCGTCAAGACGTGAATTTAGACCAACACTGTCAAGATGGAAGGTTTCATTGGCAGCAATGGCAGAAGATAGCACAATGCCAGCTTTATCATTGAAAGAAAAGCCAGCATCCACTTGTTCAGAACTACCCCAAATGATATAGAGTCTGGAAAACAGCTATCCGACAATTCACAAGTAGATACCAGAATAGGCCCTTCCTAATCCTTGCTGGACATCTCACCCTTTTGTATTGGTGGCGGAAGAACCGAATCTTTTCTGTGATTTGATAGAGATGCCAATATTGATGCTCCTGTCACAGCTGAGGAGTCTCTAGATCTTGTTTCATAGTGAATTCGTTTCATTGGAGCACTTTGAGCTTCTGCAATGCCAACTGGAGGCACAGCTGGAGTAGGAATTGTCTCGTTCTCAAGTTGCTCAAAAATCTGATTATATGTTAAGGGTACTTTCAAGACAGAAAAGCTATGCTGAGAAGAGAGAAAAAATTGCAAATTATATGCAGGCCACTATGCATGTTATAATAAATGATCCGTACATAAACTGCAGAAGGATACATAAGTATGTTCACCGGATGAACTAAAAACCACCTGATCCCCTCCACTAAGGAAAACATTTTGCTCAACAGTTTTTCCATTCACTTGGACAACACCCTTGTTCCCAGATATTTCTAGTAAGGTAACAGACGCACCTCCATGCTGTTTCATATGTATAACAAGTATAAGAATCAGTACTGCAAAACCATTTGAAAACTACATGCAGTATAGCGATACAAATTAACCTCCAAGTCAGGCAAATATAATACCTCAATATGCCTCAATTTACAGAGAGTTGCACTGACAGATGGATCCCTCAAACATAAATTGCAGTTTTGACCTTGGCCAACGGTGAAAGGATTGACATCCATAAGCTGGTGGGGATTCTGGACAAAGTCAGAAGCATAAAAACACAGTTAAGGACACATGAGCTATAAACCTTGACCATGCAACAAATTGAAACTAGAGTTTTGCTATGCCTATTCACACTATGGTACCCCAAAACTTTACAGCCAGCACACATGGACACAGCTTGAATGCACAACCACATAAATCAGCTGGTCAGTCCATCCATAGTCCAAGCCATTATACAGGAACTGAATCTGAACATCCAGAAAAAACTTTTGCAAATCTCATTTTGTTGTCTCAATGCAGCACTGCAATCACTCAACCTACCTGATTCTGGGATATGTTCCTTTCTTGGAGACAATGGAAAGGATATGGCCCCAAACAACAATGAGGCCAGTTGATTAGAAGCAAGAATTGTATAGACATGTGTCACATTAATATGTGTGGTGAGAGTAAAATGTAAAATTTACTCAATAAAATGTGTGCTGGACACTTTGGCAGGACATCAACTGACATAAAAGGGGTTATATTTATGGTGACCAAATCAATGCGATGCACTGAGAGCATTGTTAACAGAATCCTATGATTCGTATCCTAAATCCCGACTCGTATCCCGAATCCTAAGGAAAATTATTCATATCTATGCAACGAATCTCATTTACAAATGAATATTAGGATTCACGTGTGAATCTCATAATCATGGTTTAAAATCGTGGTCGCAGTCGCGGTCATTGCGTCGCATTGTGGTTATCGCATCGCGGTGCGATTTTTTATTTTAACCATAAAAAATCTGAAAACAAATATCCAAAAAAACCAGAATATTATAAAATGCAAGAAAACAATGTCTTTTTTCATTAGTACACACTATAAATCAAAATAACGGTCCCTCCTAAGTCATATTATTCTGTATCACAGCTATTTAATCTGATTGTTAAAATATGTTGTTTTAGTATTTAATATTTTGCCCCATCCTTATAATTTATAGATCTATCAATGTAATTCATATATGAAATCCAAAGCACTCAAAAATAATTATCACAATTTATATTCTCTTTGTAAAAAAAAAATACTCTAATCATAGTTGGGCCCACCATCAAATTCGCATGCCACATTATTAGAATCATTGGCCTATCAGATGAGCCTTTAGAAATGCAGTCTATTACAAGGAATCATGTTTATCAAATGCTTCTATGATCAAATGTCACTAATGTGAAAAGATAAAAATTATGCTTACTTTCCATTTAATGGAGTAAAATTTTGTAAAACCGTATTTGAGAAGAGGGCATTTATTTTTAATGGTTAAGATATTTTCATAAGTAGGCCTTATTAGATGGTGTAAGTTTAATAATAAAAAAGTTTAGATACTCAATCGAATTTTTTAATATTTTTTTCGCATATATTATTAGAGTGATTGATGTGATAGTGGGGCCTAAATCTTATTGTAATAAAACTTTTTATGGGCCAATTATAGAAGGAGACCATCTTTTTCGTGGTTGAAATTTATTTGTGTATTAAAAGTTATAATTTAAATTTATTTTAAGTGTATTAAGAGTTACAATTAAAAAAAAAAAGGGGGATTCGGCGAGAGGTCCCTAAACATCACTTTATTGCCTTAGGTCCACAATCTTTTTTTATAGTGTGAAAGGTCCTTTTTCCAAATTTGAAAACCTAAAGTGTCTAATTTACCCTTTCTTCAAATCATATCCCATGATTAGTGGGATAAGCCATTAATAATGGTTAACTACCATTAAATTAGTCACGATTAATAAAATTCCACTAATGAAATTTTCAAATAAAGTTAAAAAAACAGGAAACAAATTTCAAAAACGCAAATAAATTTCAAAATATCCAAATAAATTTCAAAAGACGAAAATAAATGTAAATAAATTTCAAAAGACGAAAATAAATTTCAAAAGATGTAAATAAAATTAAAAAAAACAAAATTAAACTCTAAAAAAATAAAAACTAATTTCAAAAAATAAAAATAAATTTGAAATAACTCAAATAACTTTCAAAAAATGCTATATTATCAAAAGAACATAGAGAAATTTAAAAAGACGCAAATAAATTTCAAAAAATCTAAAAATTTCCAAAAGATGAAAATCAATTTAAAAAGACGCAAATAATTTTCAAAAGGTGAAAATCAATTTTAAAAGATCCAAATAAATCTCAAAAAAGTGTAAATAAATTTAGAAAAATGCAAATACATTTGCCACAAACTCGGATAAATTTGTCCAAACTCAGATAAATTTGTCCATAACTCAAATAAATTAGCCAAAACTCAGATAGATTTGTCCAGAACGTAAAGAAATTTATTTCAGAACTTAGATAAATTTGCAAAAAACTCAGATAAATTTGTTCAGAATTCAGTTAAATTTGTCCAGAACTCGGATAAATTTGTTCCAAAACTCGGATAAATTTCCAAAATGAAGATAAATTTGTTAGAAACTCAGATAAATTTGTTAAAAACTCAAATAAATTTTCCAAAAACTCAGTTAAATTTATCGGGAACTCATATATATTTGCCAAAAACACAGATAAATTTCTCAAAAACTCAGATAGATTTGCTTTTGGGCTTTGAAACCAGGTCAAACTTGACCCAACCTCACCCAGACTGGAACCGACCCTCTGGGTCATCTTCTTCCTCCTCTCGTTCTCCTGTTCCAGAACCAGAACCGCAAACGTTCCTGCAACGACGATGGCGCAAAGGCATTTCAACACGGGGCTCCGGCGACTTGAAGAGACGCACGACTCGCTCTCTGGTACAGAGGTTGAACTTGGATTCTGAGCAGATCCGGACTCTGCGAGCTCTGCCTCTGCAAGATCTGGACTCTGAGAGGTCCGGACTCTACGAGCTCCGCCTCTGCGAGATCCGGACTCCGCCCTCTGCGAGCTCCGGCTCCTCTCCAAGCACGATTCGGACTCCCACGCCTACATCTCCGAGGCCAGCACCTCGTCCTCCGCCTCCGTGGTGGAATGCAAATCTTCGTCAAGACCCTCATGTACAAAACCATCACTTTCGACTATAATATTCAAAACCGAGGCCAGCACCTCGTCCTCTGCCTCCGTGGTGGAATGCAAATCTTCGTCAAGACCCTCGTGGACAAAACCATCACTTTCAACTATAATATTCAAAAGGACCCTCGCCGACTATATTATTCAGAAGGAGTCTACCCTCCATTTGGTGCTGCATCTCCGTGGTGGGATGCAAATCTTCGTCAAGACCCTGACGGGGAAGACGATTACTCTGGGTCTGTTTGGGTAGGTTTGTGTCAAGTGGGTTTTAAGTTTATCCGAGTAATGAGGGGGAGAATGGAAGATTTGAAATTTTAAAATTCAAAATTAGATGCCTAAACAGTTGAAAGAGGGCAAATTAGTCATGTAAATTATATCCAGGGACTTCTGGCTGCAAACAGTCTAGCTGCTTGGACTAGAGCCCTTAAAAAGAATTTGCTTGGACTGGAGGCTGGATAGATTCAATTCTAGGGACCTTTCGCTAATTATCTCAAAAAAAAAAAACTACATTGAGCCCATCTAATAATTAGAAAAAAATTAAAATGGAGCCCTTCTATTAAAAAATTAAAAAGCCTAATGGGTCGTAACAAAATAAAAGAAAAGAGGGTCCACGTACTAAAAAGAGAAAAATCTTTTGTGACTGAGTGAGGGCCTCACACGTACGGGATCAAAAAACCCTTAAAAGGGCAAAACACTAGGATTGAAACAGAAGAGGGGTAAAGGGAAAAAAAAAAGAGGGAAAGAGAGGAGAGGAGGAGAAGCAGTGGCAGCGGGCTCGATGTGCAAGGGCAGCGACAACAGCGGCAGTGGGCGCAATGTGAAGGGCGGCGGCCGCAGCAAGCAGTGATGTGCAAGGGGGTAGCGGCGGGCGGCAACATGCGGACGGTGATCCAAGCACCAGCCTACGGGTACCCCCCCTTCTCTCTCTCTCTCTCTCTCTCTCTCTCTCTCTCTCTCTCTCTCTCTCTCTCTCTCTCTCTCTCTCTCTTCTTTTTCTTGCAGCCATATACTGTCTCTGTGATGACTTTGTGTCTTCTCCATAACGGTAGGAGCCATTATCATTTCATAACGACCATTATAAAACGATAACAGCCGTATTTTTAAACCTTGCTCATATTTCAATACACATTTCATTGAATCTTACTATTCAAGCAATTTGTCTAAGCGAGAATAGCAACAATCAATAAGTTAATATTAATGATTTTTTACCTTTTTCTTTTTTTCTTTTAGTATTTTCACTTTTAAAAAGGTAATTTAGTAACCATTCAAAAAAAGAAGGTTATTTAATAGTTAATGAAACCTCTTTAGAATTTTGCAGGTTTGGGATGGTTTTAGAGATGAATAAAGAACGTGCATTTGATTAAAGTGTTTGACTATATGTATGGGGCTTGTCAATATGTTCTTTTTTTTAATATTTTTTAGTTTTTCTTTTTCATGTACATTTTCTTAACTTTAAGAGATATCCTACTGTGTAAAATTGTTTGGATTTTATTTTTTCATTTCTGTCTTGATTTAAAGATAACAGAAAAAAAAAATGAGTATGTATTGATACCTGAAACTATTTAACTATCTACACATTATTTATTGGGAGGTGCTCCTGTGAGAGTATCTCTCACCTTGCTATCTCTCATAGTAAGATGAGAGCATCTCTCATAGGAGCATCTCCCTTATTTATTATATATTAATATGTCATGGTGATCTTGATATGATTATATGATAGACTTATTTGTCATTGTATATATATTGCTATGAATGGGAAAATGGATGGATCATGAATAACTACTTTTTTTCATTTTCTTTTTTTAATTTTAATTATTATTATTTTTATTAGAAAAATAAAAATAAAAACCTAGGATTTACAATTCGATTCGATTCATGGGAATGAACGATTTGCATATCAATTCCAGTTTTCAAAACAATGACCAAGAGATTATTCAAGACTTTGGCTCTACAATATCATGTTGTTTTCTCATCATAAAAGTGAAGTTTATGAGATTATTCAAGAGAGCCGGAGAAAACTTTATGAGTATACCACATTTACTTAGTATGTGAATCCAAGTAATCGCTGAGTTATGGGTGAATGTTCATCCACTGAAGGGTTTTGTGTAAAACCTACTCAGCCACTAAAAAGACTTGTTATATCAAATTTTTTTTTTTTTTTTGTGTGTGTTTTTTTGAATGGCAAGACTTGTTATATCATTCAAATGCAATGTAGTATTCTAGCCTCTTTGGATGTAAAACTAGGGTTGGGTTTTGAAGGCGATTCAGGTATGGATTTAATGGAAAAGCATAGGACATTCGCAGAGTTATGATTCCGAGTCTGGACTTGATTTGGAGGGATTTTTGTAGGTTTTAGGGACAAATAAGGATAGACGTTTGAAGAGTGACAAGGCTGAAGGAAAATTGGAAGAAAAAAGAAAGAATTTAAGCTCAATCCCAGGCCTAAACCTAAGCTCTAGAGTCACTGCAGTCTGACTGCGTACTGATGACATCAGCCCAAGTACTCCACATTTACTTGATAGTGTGAATCCAAGTAGGCAAACAGTTATAGGTGAATGGTCATCCATGAAAGGGTTTTGTATAAAACCTACTCAACCACTAAAAAAGACTTATGCCATTAAAAATGTTGTGTGGTATTCTAGCCTCTTGCCTCTTTGCATATGCAATGTGGCATGCCAAAATATGTGTAGCTTTCTAGCCTCTTTGCATATGTAATATAGCAAACCAAAGTACAAGTCTAAATCACCAAGTGTTGCTGAGCAGCGCAAATGAAGTTTTCATCCCCTTCATCAAGCAAGTTGCAAGAACAGATTGAAGGTCTATCAAAGGTTGTGTATACTAAAGAACAAGCTAAAAAAGTTCACCACCAAAGAAATCTCAAAAGGAAGCAGAATGATTCAGCTATATGATATTTATTCCAGGCTGGTGGAAGTGAATATCTACACACGAGCTTGAGGAGGTGTCGAAACAGTTGGGGCTTATTTGTAAATTTCCAACAATTATGAATTAATCTGTAATTTGAGAAGTTTGGTGAGAACGGGTTTTTTTTTTTTTTTTTTTTTTGTAATTAGAAAAAATAATGGGCAAGTTTGTGTTGGATTAGGATTAGATTAAATTTGGGTTATATTAGACTAGTATTATGTTGTGATTAGATTTCCTGTTAGGGATGCGATTAGGTTTCATAGTTTGAGTCGTCATTTTGGTTGTGCTCTCTAAACAGCCATTGCTATTCTTAATGAAACAACTCAGAATTTGTCGAGATGTAGTTCCTAGATTTAAACTAGAACAAGAGATCATCCATGAGTCTGCAGGACAATTCCTAGTGTAGAACTGGAATCATACAAATGACGATGTTAAGGCATAGACCATAAGCCCATTCTGCTAGATTCTTCAGAGATCAATTGAGGGATTTGTCCCTTCTGATTTGAAAATGTATGGACATTGGCCTGGATTCTATCTCCATCTTTCTACAAATAAATGTATCTTTGTCCAAAGTTTTCAACGGATGAAGAGTCTTAAGGCAAGGGGATCCCTTGTCCCCGCTCAATTCACACAACTGAAAGAGGTTTGGGAAAGCTAAGTGAGAAAGCAAGAACATGCGGGCTTATTGAAAGATTTATATTGGAAAAGAGAATCTTAGCACCACTTATTCTCAATGCTAACATCCCTGAGATAACAATCTCAAAACACATTCTTCGACAAATCAATGCACTGTCAAGTTAGTTCGCAAATAGGTGTTGGCACTAACATAAGGAGATGCAAGATTGTCGAGCTTCCAATGCAATACTTGGGCCTCCCATCAGGGGCTAAAACGAAGGCTAGTCCCACATGAGATACCCAGTTGTGGAAGTTCGAGAAAAAGACTACTTCATGGAAAAGAAGTTGCTTATTATTATGAGGAAGGATCACTACCATAAAACAAACCTTGGAAAATCCTCCTATTTACTACCCTCTCTTTGTTCAAGATTCAAATGGGAGTAGCAAATAGACTTTAAAAACTAATGAGGGATTTTTTATGGCAAGAAAATATGTACAAATTTAATCAAATGGGAGACAGTCGTTAAGCAGTAAAGGGTGATTAGTAGTACGAAGTGTTTTTTTTTTTTTAAGGCAGACCTTAGTAAACGATGATGGCAATTTGGCGAAGAGGAAGGGTCATTATGGAGGAAGATGACTTCCTAGAAGCATGGAATTGAGGTGAGCTCACAGATAGTCTGGTGTGGTCTTCAATTTCTGAAGTGGGGAGGGGTCTACTTAGGAAGGATCTGCATTTAAGAAAGTGGTTGGTTTGGGTGGGATTACATTCTAAAAAATGATGTTTGGGTTAAGGGTGTGTTTGGTTGAGCTTGTCCAAAGTCAACATTGCTTTTCAATGATAACTTTTTAGAAGACACTTCTGCAAAAGTCTTTTACAGAAGAAAAACGTTGTTCGGTTATTACAGGTTATTTTACTTTTTAATATCAAAAGCACATGAGATTGTTTGGTTACAACATTCAAATAAACTTTTACCATACATCATAACCAAATAATTAATTAAATTTCATGCTCCTAGTCAACGCTTGCCCCCTTTGCTTAGCTAACGAGGAATCGGTCGATCACCTTCTCCTTCACTACAAGGAGACAAAAGCCATCTGGTCAGCGATCCTGAAGGGTTTCAACTGCAGTTGGGTTATACCGCAGTCCTTACCCGAGTTGTTCCAACAGTGGGCTAGCCCGCTGACTTCCTCCAGAGAGAAGATCATGTGGCACCTTTTGTTTTTGGCTTGCATCTTGACGATTTGAAAAGAGAGAAACAGAAGGTGTTTTGAAGGGATCACTTCCTCCCAAGAAGACTTAATCTTTAGAATGAAATTATGTGTTGCCCCATGGGTCTCCTATATTCCAGATTTTTGGGGCTTATCTATCGATGCAATTATGTTCAATTGGAGGGAAGTCATGTCAATTTGATTTGGGTCTTTTCTACTCCCTTTTTTTGTTTGAGGCCTTTCAGCCTCCTTGTTTTGTTTCCCTTCCTTTTGGGTGGTGGCTGTATTTTTGGGGTTCTTCCCAACCGCTTCTCAATATAGCTCTTTTATACAATAAAGCTTTTTTTTTTTTTTCAATACAAGTTACAATTTCAAAATATATATATATTAAATTTATATAGTAAAAAATAATTACAGGACCCTTGTAATTAAATAAAGTGACCTCCCTAAAATCCTAAATGTGTCATATTGCATGAACACCAACAATAACAATTCATTAATACTGCAAAAATAATTTATAAAAAAACCAAGAATTTCATATCATGTTGCGTTGAACTCGTCTAGAAAACCCTTTCTATTTTTTTCACTAAAATACATTTTGAATATTATAAGCAAATCTCTTGTGAGAAATGCCAGAGTCCTATGTAAAACCATATCTAGTCTGCACTAGGAGTAAATTCTACCATTCTTAAAATGAAAAATAGTTTAAAAAAAAAATAAAAAAAAAACCTCAAGAAAAAAAAAAACACTTTAGTAATACAAATCATATTGTATCAGTAAAACAAAGATATCCGGTAATTGCATTTCTTCAATTTATCATCTTAAAATATTATTAAGATAATGGAATGGTACAATTAATACCAAATTCCACGTTTCACATCGAGTTGACGGACACCAAAATCAAACCTTTTAATTATTACAATTTTCAACTCCAAAGCTTTATAAAGATCATCTCTAACATATTAACCACTCGTTTGTAGTATCCTTTGTCTTTTGTCTGAGAAAAGAAATTTTGTTTGGGATAATTTAAAAAAAGACAAACGACAATAAAAGCAAAGAGATCCAGGGGTAGGAGTGGCTTGTATGTCATCTGGAAGATGAAAGCTCCTCCTAGGGTGCTTGTTTTCGAGTGGCTTGCTCTAAGGAAAAGGATCCCTACTATAGACCTTTTGAGGAGGAGAGGGATGAAGATAGTGAATGGATGCCAATGTGCTTGAGGGATGAAGAATCCGTGGACCATATCTTGCTAAATTGTAAAGCAGCTCAGACTACATGGATGGCTATAATAGGAGGGTTTGGTTATTGTTGGGCCCTTCCTCAATCTCTCCCAGAGCTTTTCCAAGCTTGGAAGGTTCCAATTGGGGACCCTAAAGGCAAAGTGATGTGGCGGTTGTCTTTTCCAGCGGTGATCTGGACGATTTGGAAGGAAAAAAACTCAAGAAGTTTTGAAGGAATTGCAGTTAGTGAAAGCAGACTGGTGAAGAAATCTAAGTTTTTAGCAGCTTTTTGGGTGTCTATTCTCCCTTCTTTTAAGGGATACTCCTTAAATCAAATTGTGTATCATTGGAAAGAGGTGGCCTTTTCTATGATAGGGCCTTAGATGGCTGTTGTTAAGGCTTTTCGATTGTTTGTCTAGTTTTGTTTTCTTCTGCTTTCAGTACTTTTCTCTTGTACTGTTTGCTCTTTTAATGAAAGTAACCATCCAAAAAAAAAAAAAGCAAAGAGATTGAAGGAAAAAAAGTATAAGAAATTTGATCCAAAAAAGTAGCAAAAACCAGATTTTCATCAACAGAGAGCCCTCTTCTGGCACAAAGTGTGGAAAAGACACTTCAGCTTTTGATTTCACAAAGCAAAAAAAATGCAGAACCAACAAAGAAAATTCCAGTGGAATTTAAAAAACCATCATGAAGTTTTTTTTCTTGATTGCAAAATCTTCAAAGGCCCTAGCTTTTAAAGAAGGAAATATTTGGATCTGTTTCAAATGTAGCCTAGGGAGGAGAGAATAGAGAGAGGTAAAATTGAAAGAGAAGAAGGTGGGGCGGCAGATGTGGAAGAGAGAAGGATGTGTAGATGAAGATGAGACAATAGGAGAGAGAGAGGGAAAAAGGAGAAAGAGAAAAAAATGTCCACTTCCATTGAGAATCAAAGAAAGGGGGTTAGATGAGAGAGGTGAGTGGACGACAGATGGGATAGACGGTGATGACGTACATATGTCGTTCCGCTTAAGTTAGAAAGTGCTTCTGAACGCAAAGTCACCCGCCCTTAGCTTCACCGAGAAGCAATTTATTGCTCTTAATTTTAAAAAAGTACTTTTAAAAACATAGTAACCAAACGAATTTTTAGAGGCTTCTGGGCTTTTCAAAACCCAAAGGCACAATAAGAACTTTTGATAAGTTGAACCAAACACACCCTAAAAGAGTCAATAAGCCCTCTTTCATTGGATTGTTTTAAGGTTATTAGTGTTCGTAGACATTAGAGGTCAATAATTTGAATTTCTGGGGAGCATGGAACCAAATATCAGCTGCTACGATATCGGGGCATATCGGTGATGGCCGCTACACTAAATTGAAAATATCGCCAATGCGAAATAAAACCTAGCCAAGCCAAAAGCACTATTTTCCCTATTTCTTCTCCCCAAGAGCCTTTCCTAAAGTTGTCTCTACCCTTATATTGTTCTAAATCACTAAAAAAAAAATACAAGATTGGCAACTACACAAGATTAGAATTTTTTACTATTGTAAAGATTCACATCGCTATGTATCACCGCAACCACTACGTATCACCCACTACACAGCATTTTGTCCAGCAGCCACTACGCCCGCCATAATTGCTATTTTGATCCTTGGTGGGGAGTAAAAGGTGAAAATTTTAGCATTTTGAAGAGGTTTGTCTGAGATGAACACCTAAGAGTATGAGCATCTGTTGCATTTTTCTTAATGATGCTTCTATTCGCAAGAGTTCAATTGATAGAAAAAATTGGATAGGAAACCCCTAAAAGTCTTCTCAGATTCTCCTCCCAATGCTTCCATTGTTCACTTCCTTCGAGGGCTACTACTACTCATACTCATTGTCATGGAAGGGCAAGAAGGGGAATGAGGCCCTCGAACTCATCCATGCTACATCCTCTTTGCAATTAACGTAATGAAACAATGAATCAAAGTCCTCTATGGATCAAATTATGCAAAATTTGAAGTGGCTCGATCTCAAACTGAGCCTTAGTTTCTAGCAGGATCATTTTCCTTGCAGGTCTCTCTGGTGCTTTTGATTGTATGGTGCTTGTCTGTTAGCTTTTATTTGTTGGGTGCTTTTGCATTTTGCTCTTTTCTTGGGTGTAAGCTTGTCAGTATAGTCATCTTGTACTACTAGCTTTTAATGAAAGTTACCATTCAAAGTAAAGAAAGACAATGGATCAAAGTCTTTGTGTACAACAAAACTTTGCTCAAGCCCTTTTACCAAAACAAAGTTGCTCAAACCCAATGGTCAAAGATTACGAATGCAAATAAATATCCGATTATCCAAAGGTTCTGACCAGTAAAAAACTGGGTTTGGGTCCTATTTTAGGGCTTATGCCAGTGTGTGATTGTGATTAGGTAAGCGCACTTATGAAAGGGGAGGGATTACCTTTCTTTATGAAAAGATAGAAATGAGAGATTTCCTTTGCCTGTGGGATAGGGCTGGGCTTAGCCTTAAGGGATGGGCTTTTCGCAATTGGAAAAATATCAGTTTGAGCAGTCAGTTTCACTTTCTCTGCAAATCTGATGCAAGCCAGACCCATGGTCTGCCAACTAATTGGGCCCAGTCCACAAGCCCAATAGGTCATTCATTTAGTTAGAGTTTTAATTATTTAAGAGTCTTATTTAGAGAGTTGTTGTTTATTTAGAAGTCATTAAAATTAGGAGTTTTATTTTATTTGGACTGTAACCAAGTTGAGTTTCCTTTATTGTTTAGGAAAGCAGAATCCTATTAGGAAAGGGGATGTCCAACCCTTCCTATATATATGTAGTCCCTCTATTAGGAGATTAGTTCAATATTATTCAATAATAAAGATTGGTTTTGTTTGGTTTGTTCTTTCTCTTCAATGGAAGAATGTTATTGAATTCTGAGAGGAATTCGGCTAATTCCCATATGCGGAGTTGGTCTTCACTGGAATCTATCCAGGATTCAGCAAACTCTCTCGCAGGGCTTGTCTACACCCATTTCATCACCGCTAGCGGATCCAGGCTGCTTTAAGATCCCTCATTTGCGCATAGATGAGCTTCCTCCCTTGAAAGAAGGACGAGTGGAACGATAAGGCTTATACCGAGCAGGACTCTTGCATGACTGTAAGCATGCTTTACTGATATGGGTCTCTTGTCATTCTATCTGAGGACCCAGCTGGTAGATGTGTGTTTTTAAGACATGGTTCTTTACTTTATATAGGCTAATGTCAAAAACTTCATATAGGAACCTATACATTAGTTCTGACTTCAGATCCTCAGAGCATGTTCAGATTTATCAATTGTTGAAGTAGACTTGATGCACTGATATAGGGTTGAATGCTATGATGCACGGATACTTCAAAGTCTATCAAAGTGGGCAACATATCGTATCCAATACTTCACTTTCTATGTGTAAAATCCATGTCTCCACTGTGTCCATGGCGTGTCCCTATGTATCCATGCCATATCTGGGCATGATAGATTGAATGATATCCCTTTCTGGATTTTTGGGTTGAATGACATTCATATTTTAAGAAAACAAAATTAAATAAATAATGTAAAAAAAAAAAAAATTGGAACCGGGTCCAGGACCAAGGAAACCGGTTTTGAGCCGAAACCAAAACTACATCACAAAATGGCTCTGGTTCCGGGTCCAGTTTGTTTCCGGCCCGAAACTGACCCATTTGCATTCCTATCAAGGATGTGATCATTTGGAACTTCATGGGTGTTCATATTCTCACTAGAAAAGTCATTTAAAAAAATAATAAATAAATAAATAACAAGACTAGCATTAAGAAAATTAAAAAAAAAAGGAGAGGAAGCTAATGCTGGAGGAGGCACCAACGGTCATCTTATTATGATATGTAAAGAGAGGAATGAAAGTATGTTCTCTAATGGGTAGAGCTAAGTAGATGATGCGTTTGATCTACACAGTTTAAAGAAGCTTCTTGTTTCGTATTGAGAAAGGAATTCAAAGGAATGTCCTTATTCGGCAAAGTTAACAATTTGCGGTTGCAATGCCGAGTGCTTCTCTAAACTTGACTACGATGGGAAGGTTGATAGCTGCTCCTCGTGGAATCCTCATTGTAGATGGGCGAGTAGGATCAAGTCAAGTCCAGCAGTTGCGGACTGAAAAGGGAGAAACCCTAGTAGAATTCTAACGTCCAGTAGGAGGGAAAAGAATCTACAAACGCAGATCTTGCAGCTAAGCAAATATTGAGGTTGTTTACTAAATCATTTCAACATCAGCTCCACATAGGAGGAGGTTTAGTCTAATGCACTTGGCAGGGGCAATAACACTACATCGACTCCATGGATATATGCATACATTGCAATGGAAATTAAATTCTTACATTTCTCATTAAGGATTGCTTTCAATCATAACCATCAAGGCACTAACAAGGCGGGAAATCATTAGCAAAATCAAAGATCCAAGGAGATTTCTTACTAGACTTCTTTCACTAGTTCTGGGTTTTATTTAGGGCGCCTTTGGTGATGGGAGAGGAATGTTCAAATTGGAAGAATCATTGGTTCCCCCGGAACCAAGCTTTCCTCAATGAGGATTTCTAAGGGAGAGGAATCATCACATTCCATGTTTGGCTGGCATAGCGGAATCACAGAGAGAGAGAGTTTGGCTGGCATAGCGGAATCACAGAGAGAGAGAGAGAGAGGAAGGTGGGTTGTTGTACCTGCCGTGAATGAAAATGGGAGGCAGGATCAAGGGATGGAGAGAGGGTGAGAGTTCACTAAGGGGGAGTCCGGCCTGCAATGGAGAGGGTTTCAATGAGAGAAAGAGGAAAATGTGTTATACCCCAAACCACCCCCACCCAAAAAAAAAAACTTCTTTTCAGCTATGAAATTTCGGATCTGATTGTTGGGGGATTTGGACTGTCTAATTCTTTGATTATGTGGATTCTGGAAAGACAAAATCCTCAGTCCCTATCAAATCCAAACATGGATTCTCCTAGAAAGAGAGGAATCCTCTCTGATTTTTACCAAACGTGAACTTAGGGGAACATACTCACTCATTTTGGTTTCAATGGATTCTACTGTACGTTTTGAGCTCCAAAAGTACTACTTTTAATAGGTATAGACATTCTGTACTAATTTTCATTTAAAAAAGCCTTGCTGCCAATGCAAAAATAAAAAATTGTTGGCTTTAATTATTTCAACATCATAAACTAATTTAGGGAACACTAGTAGCATTATGGAAAACTCCAAAAAAGTTTTTTTTTTTTTTTTTGAAATGGTTACTTTCATTGAAGCAGCAAACGATACAAGAGAGCAAACTCCAAAAAAGTAATCACCGCACATTAAAATACATTTGAGGATTACATGGGCTTCAAAGCTTCATGTTCAATCTTCATCTAGATTGGTTGCCATCTCATCATAGAACGTCTGTGGATCAATAAACCCAAAAATAAAAATAAAAATAAAAAATTGTTGTACCACCAGTTGCCTTGTTTGCTGCCGCAAATTAGGATCCTGGAATATGAATGACCGAAAGAGGCATTCCAGATCCAAAGTACACCGAATATGGAATGACAATTTGAAGTTATCACTTGAAATTCCAGAAGTTTACGCTTTTTGGCCTTTTCATTCATCCAACAAACAGCATTTGGAACCCTTGCTATCAAATGAGCATAAAATGAGATACCCGTCGAAGAACATATAAAGTTATTTTTGTAGGAATCAACAAGAATTTCCAAGGTAAGAGTGAATCCTTCTTTGCCCAACCCTTTTCCCACACTTAATTCCCCTCCTATGATCAACTTACCCACGAATGATCTAGAAAAAATCCTTAAGGCCCACTTGAGTCTTCAATGCCAAGTGGACTAGAAAAACTTGCCAGAACCATTTACTTCTTATCATAGAACATTTACATTAGGGCTACACATAGGCGGTTCGAATCGGTTTAACACTAAAACCAACAACCAAACCGAACCTGTCGGTTTTTTAATTAACCGATCCGATCCGATCCGACCGATGGAGAGGGCTTAAACCGAACTGAACCAAACCAAATGGTTCGGTTCAGTCGGTTAAACCGTTATTTTTTATTTTATTTTTTTGAAAATCAGACATTGAAAATTTCAAAATGATGATACCCCGTCCTTTGCATTTATTCCAATGTATAGTGCAAACATAAAAATCCAACATTCTAGACTGAACTAAACGCATATAAAAAATAATTCTACTCCAAAAAGAGAGTTTGGACTAAACACAAGCTCCCAAAAAAATAATAATAATAATAATAAATAACCAACTTGCAGTTAAACATTCATTCCACCTGATACCATTTGGAATTACAATAGAATAATAGTTCATGTCAAAAAAAGTCACACAAATGGAATTTGTATCAGAACCCAGTACTGTATTTTTAGAAATGAATGTTTCTTAACACATTGGTTAGGTGAGACCAAAACCAACTATCAAAAGGCTAGGCTCTACTGACTTTTCTAGCATTCTCAAGAGTGTAGCCTTCTAACCCCAAGGGGTAGCTCAGTTGGCCTAGGACTACGGTTTGCACCATGAGGTTGTAGGTTCGAAACTGCACTACCACACTGGGGCTACAGGGGAGTTTACCCGGCTTCCCTCTAGGCCCGGAGGGATTAGTCCAACCCAAAGGGTTGGGAACCCTCCGATAGAAAGAAAAAAAAAAGTGTGTAGCCTTCTGATAAAAACTTCATTGAAACGAGATAGGGATTATGAATTTATGATGAAAGGAAAGCACCATGTATAGTAATCCTATCATTTGCAATGAAGTATCAAAAAGCATTTGAAAGATTAAAGGAGATGCACTAAGGCGGTGTTGACGGTTGAGTTCATGTGAGAATGGAGTTGTGGAATATAACTTTGAAAGTAGTCAAAAACAAAACCTTAAGGCTAAACCAAACCAAACCAAGTCTTTTCCCATTAAGTAGGGTCGGCTATATGGATTTGACGATGGCAATCAAATCTATTTAGGGTCATGTCCTCCGTTAGATCCATGTAGGCAAGGTCATGTTTAATAGTTTCTTTCCAACTTCTCTTGGGTCTCCATCTCCCTCTCCTACTCCGGGCAATCTTCATGCTTTCACACCTTTTAACAGGTACCTCCGCTAGACGCCTTCTAACATGGCCGAACCATCTCAGTCAATTTTCCCTCATTTTATCTTTAATCGGTGTTATTCCTACTTTGCCCATAATCTCCTCATTCCTAATCCTATCTCTCATTGTGATCCCGCACATCCATCTTAGCATTCTCATCTCCGCAACTTCCATCTTCTTAACATGATTATGCTTTACTGCCCAACACTCTAATCCATATAACAACGCTGGACGTACCGCCACCTTATAATACTTTCCTTTAACCTTGAGGGAGACTTTCCGATCACACAAGACCCCCGAAGCACTCCTCCATTTGGTCTACCCGGCCTGAATCCTGTGACTTACATCAGTATCAATCTCTCCATCCTGTTGCACCATAGATCTAAGGTACCTAAAGTTTTCTTTCTCTACAATCTTTTGTGTGCCAAACTTACTTCTAAGTTACCAAGTGTCTTACTTTGACTAAACTTGCATTCCATATATTCCGTCTTGCATTGACTTAGCCTAAACCATTTTGTCTCTAACATTTTCCGCCACAATTCACTCCTTCTCTCGTTTCATCCACTAAAATAATGTCAACTGCAAATAGCATACACCACAGCACCTCATCCTGAATGTCTTGTAATCTCATCCATAACTAGGGCAAAGGGCAAACAAGTACGGGCTTAACGCTGGGCCTTGGTGTAGACCAATCGTGATAGGAAGCCCTTTAGTCTCTCCGTCAGTCGTTCTTATAGATGTTACGGCTCTACTATACATATCCTTTATCGCCTCAATATATGCGACACACACTCTTTTCTTTTCCAGTACTCTCCATCGAATATCCCTAGAAACTCGGTCATAGGTCTTCTTCAAGTCAATGAACACCATATGTAAATCCCTCTGACCTTTTCTATACTATTCATTAACCTTCTCATGAGAAAGATAGCCTCCATGGTTGATCTCCCACGCATGAAACCAAATTGATTCTCTGAAATGTTTGTTGTTCTTCTTAGTCTTCTCTCAATAACTCTCTCCCATAATTTCATTGTATGGCTCATCAAAAACAAAACATTAAGGTTAAAATAGTAAAAAAGCAATACTTAAGTTACTGCATACAGTCGGTTCGGTTTAAGCGGTTAACCGTGGGCTCAAACCGATAACCGACTGATGTAAGCGGTTTTTATGATTTTCAAACCGTTAACCAAACCGATCTACTATAAACCGATCCGAACCGCCCGATTCGGTTCGGTTTGGCGGTAGTACCCGATTTTTTGTGCAGCCCTAATTTACATACAGCCTATCCCCAAACCAAAAACCCAGACACCCATCAGTAGACACGTCAACATTATATTTGACCACCCTAACTATCAATTCTACCCACTTACACATTATGGATCAAACTGTAAAGCAGCCAGCCTCGCATGAAAGAATACAACATAATACATTTTTTTCTTGGCATAAGACCTTTAAGGCAAACATGGAGCCAATAGAAGAGAGATTTTAAAAAAGAATAGTTGATCATTTCTGTATTCATCAGGTGTCAAAAGAACCCATGTTTCAGACCTACCCAACACCAATCATAGCATTCCTTCCAAAACCCATGAATCAAAAGAAACAATCCTATCCAAAAACCCTGAATCAAAAAAAAATATCCAAGCAACCAATTTTCAGACCATCCCAATCACCCATCATAACATTCTTCCAAAACCCATGAATCAAAAGAACAGCTTTTCCTATCCCAAAAGGGGAAGAAAGAAAGGAAAAAAAAAAAAAACAGAAAGAAGGACATCCAAAAAAAAAAAAACCCACCTGAGAGCACTGCGAGAGAAGCTTCCCCCAAGCACCCCTCGTCCGACATCTCTCCATCTGCCTCCCCATTCTTCCCAACACAAACCTCTCCGCCGCAACCGGCAATTTCTCTCCTTCTGCCAAAAAAAAAAAAAATTAACAATGATAACGATAAACCCTAACGCACAAATCTTTCAAATCTAAAGAGAATACAACAACCCAAAATCAAACCTAAAGACGAAGGCGACGCTTCAATTCCACATCCCCTACCATCTTCTGCAGCTTTCTCTGTAGTTTGCAACGCATCACAGCCGTTGGATTGTGGATCGGATGGAGGCTCGTGAGAAGCTGGAGCGGATGATGGCGGTAGCGATACTTCGGGTTTGACGACTGTTGAAGGCGGTGACTCGGCCTAGGGTTTTGGAAGTCGAAGATCAAAATCAAAACCCTAGAAAACTGAAACGATATATACATAGATACATATATATACATGTATATATATATATAGAGAGAGAGAGAGAGATGGAGAGACAGAAAGATGAATACTGTGGAGTTTCTAGGGTTAACAGAGAGAACTGGAGCGCGTTTGGAAGAAGCTGAGCTGCGGCGCGTCTCCACCATTGCTTCTTCTTCTTCTTCTTCTTCTTCTTCTTCGATTCTGCGATGAGAGAGAGAGAGAGAAATATTGGTCTTTGTCTGCTTCCTATTTGTTTGTGTATGTATTAAAGAGAGATGGGGAGAGGGGGGTCAAAGACAATTTGTAAAGGAAACTTTTAATTCAAAGACAGCTTAGTGATTTTAAAAGATTTGTATTATTGTTATTATTATTATTTTATTATTGGGGTTTTTTACCTGAAAAAAGGCCGAAAGGGGTCCTCAAATACATGTATTGCCTAAATCAGTCATTTTCCGTATCCCCCCTTTTGTTTAATACCAAATTCGCCTTTGCTTATTTTTTTCGCAAGTTCGTACCGTGAGAGTGAGCATATACGAAATAGAAAGGGACACTCTCGTTTGAATACCTCCCAGGAGAACCGGCTTATCGGGCCAAATTAGAGCCATGCTAATTATGGAGAGGTGGGCTATCGAAAGATCTGGTAGGATACAGGATATACAAAATATCAATATCATTATATTATTCCAATTATTGAATCTATTACTCCCAAATTCAATTGTTTAATTCCAAGGGATATCTTAGTTGGCTTTGAACCACGGTTTACACCCTGAGGTTGAGGGTTCAAAACTGTAATACCACACTGGGGTCACAAGGGATTTACCAAACTCTTTCTGGGCCTGTAGAGATTATTCTGGCCCAAAAGAGCTAGGCACCATCCGTTGTAAATATAAAAAAAATTGTTTAAAAAGACATCATTTTTTTGGATTTTAATAAAATGACAAATAACAATTGGATGAGTGTCAAATTTAAGCTCGTACCAATTCACGAGGGAAGTGAGTGTGGGAGGGTTGAATTGATCATAAGGGGTCCCATGTATGAGTTCCGAATGAGATTTTGATCCTAAAGTTATCATATATTGTATTTTTCTTAGGATAATAAGCGAAAAAATGATGTGAAAATTGAATAGTTTTTTTTAGTTAAATAGGAATATATGATAGTTTGTTTGTTTGTTTGTTTATGATCCTAAAGTTATCACATTTGTTTGTTTAGCGTTGAAAAACTAGGAATTTATATTATGCCTTGCTGTTGAAGGGGTTAGAATTGAAAAACTAAGTGTGAATATTCACAAACGACAATGAATAGTTTCCTCTAGTGATCAATTTTAAGAAAATGAGGCTTTCATCCCCATCCTTTTTTTCCAATGATGTGAGTATCCCTGGGGTCTTTGATCCAACAGGACTAATCTTATATACACCTTATATCCTTTACTATTTGGCTATTTAGTTTTCCTTAATTTAGACAACGCTTCACAGTGATTTCCTCATAATTCGATATAGAGTAAAATAATGGACCCTACTAAAAGTACCACGAATAACTATTTTAATAGGAAACTTTCAATGTTTTTTTTTCTCCTTTTACTATTGGAATAATTTTCATGATATCTTAAATTTTGCCAATATTTCTAAATATTATAAATTATTTTAAAAATATTAATTCAAGAAAAATAGTGATAATACCATGATATATTCAAGTTAAATCCAACTACATCAATCTTAAATCCAGACCCAAGGTCAACCTAAGTTCAACCCAATTGTATGGGTTTCAAGATTTTAGGCTTGAGTTCACTCCAACCTAAAACAAGGCCACCCAAATTACACACTTGATTGGGTCATGCCATCTAGGTTTGAGTTTGGCCTGGCCCAAGTTGCCTCCCATGTAAAAACTTGCCACAAAAGTAACAGTTTAGTGGCAATTCATATGAACAATGCAGGAAAGGTGTGAAGACATGCTGGTAGATCTACTTTGATATGGTACTTTAATTATATATTTATCATCTTCCACTTTGACCTTTTTTCTCTCTATTGTTATATTCAACCAATCTATTGCTTTTTTGTTTTTTCATGAAAATTTTTCACATAACTCCTTAAGTATTTTCCGTATTTTAAAAAAAGCCATAACTTTCAAAACTTTTCAAATTAATTCCTAAGTTTTTTAATAAAATTTCAATTAAGAACGTCAAACAATTTAAAGGCATTTTCTACTTACTTCTTTTCTCAGTTTTTTTTTTTAAATGCCCAAATCATACTTCATTTAAAGCCATTACATGGTTTTGGTCGCCCCTATATCTAGTTGATTACCGTGCAAACACTAGTTGCCCTTAATCACCATTAGGACACCAATGACAAAAATGAAGAGAATATAATAAAAGTGAATAAAGATTCTCTAAATGATCGGATATCCTTAATTGAAAACTTCCTGAAAAACTTAGGGTCTAATTTGAAAAGTTTTCAAATTTGAGTCATCTTTTGTAAAAAGGTAAAAAAATTTAGTCCTTATTTGAAGATTTTCCTTTTTCTTTAATCTATATTGTTGTGGCAACATACTGTCAATAGCCAATCACTGATAAACAATTTTGGAAGGTTCCCTGTCATAGATATAGAGTTGGGGTAGCAATCATTGACCCGACCCGGCAACCTTATTGGAAAGTGTAATCCAACATATCTTTTATTCTGATAGGTTGTAATCCAACATGTCTACATGGTTTATTAATTTAGTTTGATTAGAGTCCAAACTGAAAGGATTATATTAAGTAGTGGCATTGGAGCATGTGTTGAACAATCCATCATTGTGTATTATGAGAGGGGATTAAATATAGAGTTTTATTCTTATAAGACACATAAGATCATGCAGATTGGAATGCATGAGTTAGAGCTTTTTGCAGGCCTACCCTCAACACATGCAAGTCGGGCCTAGGGCAGGCCAACGCCTTTGGAGGGCACGCACTACCTAGATCCTCACTTAGTCCTCAAGGGTATGAAGAAAGGAAGATTAATTTACAAATTTCTTTTTACTACACTCTATTACTAGGAGACCTGGCTTTAACTAGGGCGTGCACAAAAAATTCGTCAATCTATAAAATCGATCCAATCTGCGGATTTTTAACCGATCCGAAGGTAAACGTATTGGTGACAGATTAGAAATCTTGTAATCCGTTAGCAACGGATCGGTTATGGATTTCACCATCAATTCACGAATTCAACCCGATCCGATCCGTTGACATTAAATATAAATAAAAAAAATTTAAGGGGTCTAAATATAAGTTAAGCTGTCTAAATATAAAATAAGAAAAAAAAACTTAAGGGGTCAAATATGAAATTTTTTACAACATGTTAGATATCTTTCTCACAACATTAGATCATTGAAAGGATTGAACGGATTAATCCGATCCTCTACGGATCAAATCGGTTTTTAACAGCCACGAATTGGTGACGGATTTGGCCCAATCCGTGCCAATCTGATCCGTGCACACCCCTAGCTTTAACCCTCCCTTATTTGAACTTGGGACCATCAATGCAATGCAATGCACAAAATGGCGGTAGATGGAGATCTCACTTCATAAAATCTCATCAATGATGGATGCGCAATAATTTTCTATCTAAGACAAGACTATTTGATGGTATTAGTGGATTTTATCTTTTAAGTCATTGGTTTTAGCCCATTGATTATATCGATTATATTGATAATTTCGCATGAATTAAATACCGAGCAAATAAATGGATGTTTTATCTCACAATTTCCCCTACAACAATGTCATTGGGATTTTATAGGCGCACTTTGCTTTCCTCTCGCTCTAGCCCATCAAAGAGATGGACCATTGGAGTTGAATCTAGATATGAGGTTAAATATTAGACTAAAAAAACTAAATAGAGGTAATCACATGCTAATATAAGCCCCGCATAAAAATTACATACGAATAATGATCAATTAAATCCACATATTTTTTGAATAATAAATAAATCCACATATATAACAACTATAAATAAATAGTTGAGCTGGCCCGGCTGGTGTTTTTGGTGCTTGCTTGTCTCGTGAGTTGCCTTGGGCTAGGTCTTGCTTGGCTTGCTTTCTTTTCTAGGAGTGCAAGTGAGTGCGAGGTTTCCCCTTTTTTATTGTACATTGTACACCTATTTTGGAAATTCATACTCTTAACTTTCCACAAATGAGGAAAAAATCACATAAGAATCATACATAACTTATTTACATAAAAATCACCAAAAGAGTCACATGAAAATCATATGAAGGTCATACAAACAAAAACGTTTTAAAATAAGAATTGCATGAGAACCCACATAAGAATCATACTTAATATACCCATATATATATATATATATATATATATATGCTCAAGTAAGTCTATCTATATCTATCTATTGAGAAACGGTCCAGTGAGATGGCGCGGTATATGAGCTAGCTTTTTAGGGCCCACTTGGATTTGTACCAATGTGGTTTGAGGTGTGAAAAAAGGTAACTTAATTCAATCATTGCAAATGTAAACCATTAAGATGAAGGGCTTGGATGATTGGATGAGGCTGATTTTTTGCACATTACTAGTTCCCATCATGATATTTCAATTCCTCTCACATTTCATGGATGGAACAGATCTTGGTAGGCCTTAAAAAGTTAGTTCATATATTGCACCGTCTCGTTGGACCGTTTTTCTCTATCTATAGACACATATATGGGGAAAAAAAATAGAGGATCAGGCTAGGCTATGGCTAGATTTGTCCAAGCTTGGCCCTAGATTGGCATGCATATAAATTTTTTGTCCAATCCTGACCTTAGTGCTTTCAACGAAAAACAAAAATCCTCATTTTGCTGACTTTTTCGAGGGTCAGGGAGAGTCGATTACCCCCATAGCAGAAATGGATTGATAGCCTGTGTAGAGCCCACTTAAGCTTAATGCTTTTGGAATGCAATTTTTCCCCTCTCCTCGAAGGGCTTTAAAGGGTGAGTAACAGCTAGGTGACATATTTCCACTTGTGAAAATTCAGGAGAGTAATGTGTGTGGGGGAAGGGGGCGAGGGGCCCTTTTTTCATTTACATTAGGTGACAAACTCGTGCTTATAATCTCTTATTAAGCAACATCTTGCTAGGGTTTATTGGGCGATAGCCCATAGGGACCCACCCGAGAGTTGGTGGTTGAAGGGATGGAATAAGTTATACGTGTCAATTTTTTTTAATAACTTAGGGTACTCCCCGCTAAGGGTGTAACGGTTTGGTTAACATTTGTTTTGGAAAAATTGCTATCTGAACCGTATTTTACGATTTTCAGTTTTTAAAAACCGTAACCGTAATCGTACCTTAAAAAACCGTTAAAAGCCGAACTGCAGTTAATCGTATTAGACGGTTCGGTTACAGTTAATTGCCACTTAAAAAAAAAATCTATACTTGGCCCTTTGACTCTATATGCAGAATAACACTATTATTTTTTACGAAAATAAACACAACTAAAAGTCTTAAATGATAGCACAAAACATATATAATGCAATACATTTAGGCCCTTTAGTTTTTATTTTTTTTATTTTTGTATAACAGTTCGGTTAATAACTGTAAGTTGAGACTGAAAACCGTAATTGAACAGTCAAGCACGGTTTTCGGTTAGACGATTTTCGAGTTTTTTTTTTCACCCCTACTCCTCGCTCAGCCTAATCCAGAAGCCTTTGGCCCTAGCCGGCTGTTATACACGTCAAATTGGATCCCATATTTCATATACACAATCAAAGTGGTGGCTCTTTTTCCTTTTGCCCTGAAAGAGGGATTAAAATTAAACAACATAAAACATGCTACACAGACAACAACCCCCCAAGACAAAGCCAAAAACCTCAAAATTTCCTAGGACCTACTATCTAAGAAGAACTATCTACAGAATCCATATAAGCCTTGTTGCAATTAGTATCACCCACTACCTTCAAATTCCTCCTGACCCTTGACCATCCTATGTCCTACAAGAAACATCTCATGCAAATTGTACCAAAGCTAAATGTTGGGTTCCTTCATTTTGCTCTCCAGTTTTAGTTTGAGCATAGACAATTTGAATTTTACAGTGATCAATGGATGAAGTCCTCGTCTAATCAAATCATTTCCATACCCTGAACTAGAGTGTCTCCATTGTTGACATGCTCCTTGATTATTCAGGACCTCTTAATTTGGTTTGTATATGTCCCCTTTGGTGAGCTTATTGATCTATGAAGAGCTTGTTGGAGGCTGTATATTTTGGTCTTGATAGAATGTGTACTGCACTTCTCTAGAATGTAGTGAGGTTCCTTTGACCCCATTTATTTTGATTTTGTTAGAGGAAGAGGGAGGGTTTGAAGACAGGAGAAAATATGAAGCATAGTAGAATGACAGTACATAAATGATATATAATGATATGGACGTTCACAAGTAGGCAATAAATTCCTTCATTCGGAACAACATATGTGGTATCTGTGATGAGTGCCATGTCATACAATGCCTTCTGTGATTCTTGGGCTGACTTGGAACCTGCCGTCTGAGATTGCATATTATCTTGGCAAATCACTCAACATTTCATGAAGCATTTAATCTTTCTTTTTTTTGGATAACACAGGGTTCCTAACCCTTTGACCAGAATAATCCCTACAATCCAAGGAGAGAAAGTCAGGTAAAATTCCCCTGTGGCCCTAGTGTGGTAGTGCTGTTTCGAACCCACAACCTCCGGATGCAAACCGTGGTCCTAAGTCAACTAAGCTACCCCTCGGGGTTAATGAAGCATTTAATCAAGTGCCTGAATCACAGATTTGCATTTGGATTTTGGAAACAGTTGTTGACAGGTCTTTGTTCTTTGTAATTTGACTCAAGTCCATATGAGTTAATCGACATCCTCATCTCCCTTGGGGTTGTGCCATCCTTGAAGAGAAAGAAGCATGGTTAGTGATAAAAAAATGCACTTTGATCTTCATTTTTAACTAGAAATGGTATGAATTCAATGTATTCGATATCTATATCTTTTTTTTTTTTTTATAACAGTTAAAATTTATATCACGAAAGCAAAAGACTAATACACGGACCAAACAGACAATCAAAACCACAAAATTATACATCAAAATATCTATACGTATTTTAATGCAAACAAACAGTCCCATGTTGGATCTAGAAATTTGTCGTCATCCCGATTTTGTTCAACCTTGACAACTCAATTCTTCTCCTCTTAAATCCTTTCTTTGAGAGAACATGCATGACAGGGTTGAATCAGAATTGTCTTAAATTGAATAACTCAAGATTTACTGAGTTAAATAAAGCCTCGGAGGAACTTCTTATGTGAGTCTTCTATGTGTAGACATGTATATGAGTGGAATAGCATATATCCAGTGTGCGGGCATGGAGCATTAGTGATCGCAGAAGTACAGAATGATCTGATTCCTACAAACACAATCCTAACCCAACCCACATGTATATGAGTGGAATAGCATATATCCAGTGTGCGGGCATGGAGCATTAGTGATCGCAGAAGTACAGAATGATCTGATTCCTACAAACACAATCCTAACCCAACCCAGTGAGTAACAGTTACGCTTGAACCTTAATATTTTCAGGTTGAGTTCCGGGTAAACATTTCCAACCCAACCAATAATTAGTGCTTCAGGTTGGGCCCCCAGTCCATAGTCTGACCTGGTCACTCAGGTTTGACGTATCCAACCTGTTCATCAAACGGGTCAAATTTGGCTTGACCCCATGTAAAATAGTGGTCAATTTGTGACATGGCCCTATAAGATGATCAGAAGTGCTAAAGTGACACCCACCAGAGATATATGTTTAACCCATACATAGAATTCATACCATAAGTGGTTAAAGACGAAGGTTAAATGTGACTTTTTAAAAGTGAGTATCAAATACCCCTTCATTTTAGGGAAATAGAATCAAAACAAAATGGAACATGAGTAAACAACCATCACCCTAGTAGTTCATTCCCCATCTTCTTTTGATTCTATTTCTTTAAAAGGAGAGGTCATTTCATGCTCATTTTTTAAAATTCACCTTGCATTTTTATTTTAACTACACTATGATATGAATCCTATGTATTCAATTCCCATGCAAACAAATAGGCTCTTCGAAGGGAAAAAAACGAACAAAGAATAAAAAACAAGGCAAAAAGTAGATTTTTTTAACAGCTAAGAGAGGACTAACTCTTCTCAAGTATCTTCCTACCATTGATGTAGATGAAATATAAAGTCATAGATACTGGCATTAACAGAATCTGACAAACCAAACATAAGACAGGACCAGACCCAACATGAACAAAAGATTATTCACACACAAACTGCTGTAATTTTCAACCAGCAACCAACGCACCAGTCACTTTGTTACAAACATTATTCTCAGGAAATTATCTTCTCTAAAATAGTGTCTGAGAATTCCAAATTTGGGATTTGTGCCCTACAGTTTCAGTACACAAAACCTCTCTACAGCCCCTGATATGTATTTATGCACATTACCATCTAGACTAGATGACAAGGCATTTGATTAAAGGCACATTTCTGTAACACAGACTTGACAGAAAAGAATTTGTTTTCCATGCTCGGTAGAGAGGGGGGGTGGTCATGTTTCTGCAGGCTCATTTTTCCACAGAATTTACACAAACATATGCCCTAAAAGTCGTTGATAGAGATGTCTAAATAGTTATCATGGATTGGCATCCAAAAGGAAGTTGATGTGAATCTAACAAATATCTACATTTTTATCACAGTATATGTTGCAACATTGGATTCATTACAGTTGCTGCAACCAAGCAATGTACAAACAAATATTAATGTTGTTGAAAAAGGTAATTATTCAATCTCTCGAGCATTTGCATACGCGAAGCCGTTCCAGGCAGTGCTGGGCGATATCTGAAACCTACTATCTATGGAATTTTAACAAAAGAGAAGGATACAACAAAAAGCTTCCACTGCAGATCATGCAAAACATTCAGAATCTGCATTTTAAGGATATGTATTAGTGGAGCCGAAATAAAACAGATGAGAGAAGAATACATCAAAATGCTGACCTAGCCGATCATGCGAAACATTCAGAATCTATATTTGAAGGATATTTTATGGGTAATGCCGATGTCTGGTTTCGCAATCTTCACCTATCAAAGACTTGCGGAGCTTCATGATTCAAGCTTTGCATACACAGATCAGGGGCCAGATACAAACAAATGCCCAACTAGTCTGTCGCATGTTCCTTGAGCTTCTCCGATCACGAAAATAGGAGCCCGTCTTTTGATATGTTCTGGCATCAAATTTCTGGAGACTAAAAGACATGTCAGTGCAACCATCCAACTGAAGAATCACACGACACATGCAATATATGATTCCAGACAACAGTCGCATCCTTCTTAGTTCTTACACATTCAAGACAGAAATCTGAAACCAGCTTTTCATTTGTTCCTCTCGTCTCTGGCCATTAAAACTTCATTCTCTAAAATGGAGTGGAGAGACGTCTCAACGTCCATGAGTGGTTGTCCTGCATAAAGCTGAAGCTGCCCCTTCCTGACAACAATTGCCTTCATGCCTCTAGATTTCACCTCCTCTTCAAGTTCCTGAACACGTTTTATGCTGGTAAATTAAAACAATATGCTCATGAAAACACATGAAATTCAGTTAACATGAAACAATATAACATTCTGACAGAATTCGTTTGGTCACTCAGTGGATGTAATAGGTCAGTGTGTAATCCTAACTCCATAAACGGAAGGACAACACAAAATCCAAGATTATTAGCCATTTTTATTACAAATATGCAGTGTCTGGCCCTTCAGACACTTGTTCAATGTAGCAAATATAGGAAAACATTTTCAATCCATTTAGATGTATCCGAAATGACAAGCAGCGAGGTCCCTTACAAGTTCTGTTAATCCACTACACAAATAGGTTGAAAGTTGAAACAGAAATTGGAGAACACATTAGGAAGACTCTTTCCCCATTTCAATAGCAACGGCCTTTCCCCCCTTCCTACCACAACCCATTATCAGTGCCAACAGCAGATAGTGACTCAGTGTGGAATTGGAAAACAGTGTCCCACTTTCCAATTTCCGCTGCCTTGATTGTACAATGCTTTCCATCAAAATATCAAAATCATGCAAACAGAAGCATCAAAATGAGCTGTTAGCTATTGGGTTGGTTCTAAAATATTCCATTGTTTGACATAAAATCCCTTTCTGCTTTGGGTTTTTTATAAACATAGAATACAGTGAATTCAAAGCACCAGCAACTGGTGTTAAGACCTAAACACATGGGCAAAGTTCGATGATCACAATCAAATTAAGACTTTACCTTTATTGACAAAGGAACAACATCGGCGCTAAAATCTCCCAGATCTTCAAAAAATGATTCCAGTAGGAAGCAGAAGTTGGTGGCATCACCTTGGTCCTCAAAAGCAACGATATAAGATGAAGAACCTTCATTTTCTAAATGTGATTTCATCTTTAAGGAATAAAGTCCTCTAGGGGCCTCAGGGTCAGAACTTCTATTCAAAAGAATAGCCTGAGACAAGATAACCGAAGTTGAAATTGAAGGTATCCAGACCAATAAATTTGTATAGTAAAAGATAAAAGAAGAAAAACCATGATGTACATCTTAACATGCATCAAGGCAAAGAAAATACTTATATAAGCATGTTTGCAGTAGAGTACCTCAGGAGTGTCTATGACAGTTACATGTTTTTCTTGCCAGCCTCCAGATAATAGGTTAGGCGAGGATGTTTTATGTAATTAGATAAGTTTCAGAGCCCCAAAATCTGCCGTCCAAGGTACCAACCCAAGAAGATTAAGGTCAATACAATTAAAAATCCATATGTTTAGTTCCCTCCTAATACAGGCCACAGAGATCTAGCTTGTGTCAAGGCAGCCACTGAAGTCCATAAGGATTTTCCTTTTTCTTTCTTTTTTTTTTTGGGAAAGTTAATGAAAGTTAAGCACCTTGTGTTATACTTTTTTTTTTTTTTTTGAATGGTACCTTGTGTTATACTTAAATATTTACAGAACTATACATAGTATACTCTCTCTCTTTTTTTCGTGTTTATTTGATAGGTCTAAAGGGAGCTCACTGACTAAAACAGGCCTTCAACAGGCACAGGACTTAACCAATGAGAGAGGTAAAGGGAGCTCACTGACTAAAACAGGCCTTCAACAGGCACAGGACTAACTGATGAGAGAGAGAGAGAGAGTGGGACGGGGGCGCTCAGGCCATATATGTTTCAGGCCTTTAATAGGCAGGCTTGGGCTATCTATATATCATATCGGGCAGGACTTGAATCTGGGATCAGGGTCCATGTTGGACTTGGACCCTTCAATCCTTATTGGGCCCAAACTTAGGCATAGCCAAATCCAACCCATTGATAGCCTAAAAGGGAGGATTCTGATGATGAATAATGTACGGAAGAGAAACAATTAATCTTATAATTGCCCTCTGAGTTTGAGAGAAGAGGAAATGAAAATGCATCTCTTTATTCAGTACACTTACACTCGGTGTGGCATACAATCTTAACTTGGTTTGATTGCTTTTGGGCTTCCCCTAACTAGATGGAGCTATCTGGAATCTATTGCTTTTGGCGGGTTAGTGAGCCATCTGGAAGGAAAGAAATATGAGATGCTTCGATGCTAAATTGCCCACATTGCACCAAAGTTGGATCATTCCATAACAGTGTCCGTTCTAGTCTTAAAATTTTTCAGAGGTATTTCAATTAGTCATCTCCACCAGTGCTGGGAGGTGATCGAAGTCAGTGCATGGGCAAGATGCCCTCCTGAGAAGGTGTCTGCCTCTGAAAAGGGTACTTAAGCTGAATCATGATGGGAGGGATGGGCAGAATCTTGAAAATTCAAGTGTTGACATCCCACTGAGAGTCTTGAGTCTTTAGGTTTATCTTCAAGAAATGAGGTAGAGTACTGACTGAGTGGGACTATGAGAGGTTCTGGATATGAATGGTTCAGTTGATTATATAGGGAGATTCTACACGTGCAATCTGTTGGCTGAAGGTGAAGGTTCAACTTCTGCCCCTTGACTGTTGACAGATGTGACGAAAAAAAATCATCATTATGAGAATGAGAAGAGATCTGTTAGTACCTTTCTGCTAAACATTAAGATACGACAAATATGGAAGAGCGCTCCCTATTAAAGAAGACATGTTCAAAGCTCACATTCCTTTTGGAAAGGGCCTTATTTCTTTATTTATTTTTTATTTTGTGTGTGTGTGTTGGGGGGGGGGGGGGGGGGGGGGGGGGGGGGGGGGAAGGAGCTTTGCAAATGACAGTTTGGTATGTTCTGAATGCATTTGTCTGAGTAATAAAGACCAATGAGAGCAACGAGGCTCCCATTTTTTTTTGTGTGCGCTAAAAGGGGGCTTGAACTCACGCACTCGCTCACTCTCATTAACCAGCTAAGCAACAGCCATGGACAGCAACAAAGGCATTTAATCAGCATGTTACAATGTAGGTGGTAAGAAGATTTGTGGTGTGGTGAGTGGTGACAAGGTGCTTGCTGATGCATTCCCTAAACTTTCTTCCATTTCCATTAATGGGTCAACTATGACTGATGATTACTTGAAAAGGAGAAGAGCAGTTGTGTGGTAACACTTTTGCATAAAAAATTGTGTGATGCTGAGATTGATGCTCTTGGTAATCTATTTGATGAGATTTCTGGTAGAAACAGGGCATAATATCTGTGCTTGTAGGCCAAACAAAGGTAGACAATTTAAAGTGAACTCATTTTATGATTAGATAACATGAAGGGTGTGATGGTTTTGTGTTTCTATCATGAATCAAAGCACCTCTAAAGGTGAAAGCATTCTCAAGGGAAGCAACTCTAGATAAGATAATTACTTCGAACTAGTACGATTATCATTACCAATCTATTTTATATCTTCAATCGACAGAGGATATGGAATATCTGTTGATTAATTGCCTTCTACAAAAACAGTGTATTTTTTATTTCTTTTTTCTTTTCTTTTTTTTCTTTTTTTTGTGGGGGGTGGGGTGGGGGTGGTGTTGTTTGGATTTAATTGGGTGTTTCTGTGATCAACTTCATTGTATCTGGAGGAGAAATGGCTATTTAAAACTTAAATAGATGAGGTTCCTAGACTTGCTCTCTTGTTGCTTAGTGGTGGTCCATTTGGTTGGCCAGAAAGGCAGAAACAACCACACTGTGAATAGGAGTTTGCCAACGTTTCAGCTACAGATTTACAGAGATGTTGGAAGGTTGCTGCAGGGTTGATTAGGCTTCTCATTTTGTAATTTTATCATATTTATTTTGGAAGAAATAAATCAGTCATCATCTCAAAAAAGACAATACATGGTAAAAGAAGTACACTGTAAAGAGAAAAAACAATAGATAAAAACATGTATGGACGTCTTACGTACTAGAAAATATGGAAGATCAAGCCACCAAAAATTGTTTTCAATATCTGACCCACTGTCTTTGACTTTGTGAGACACTCTATTTTTGGATTTTCTTGCTCGTAACTGGGAGTTGGTACTGCCATTGCTTCTCGATCGAATCTTCTTTCCAGACTTTGAAAGAGCACCCTGATTTAAATTTTTGGAGCGTCGAGAGATTTTAGTTCCCGACTCCCTTGATTTAATTTCATTGAGGGGTCCTTCATTTTGATTACTTGTCCCTTCAGAAATTTTGGAAGCATAATTTTTATCTTGCAAACTATTCTCTGCCCTAGAAGGGCTATTCTGAAATTCTTCCTGAAATCTATTGCTATTCTCAATGCCGTTGACGAAAGTGCCACGCCCACTCTTTGATCTTTCCATCAACTTGTCAGTGATATGATAGATGTTCCTTTGGATAATTGGTTTTGTTGTGTCATATGGCCTCATAGACTCTTCTAAAGGCTTTTCGTGATCACTTCTCTGAGCACCACCTAGAAATAAATAAGCATTGTCCACATTATTAATCATGTATAGCAGCTCCAGTCATTCAAAAGAAAAGAGAAAAATGTATAACAGTTTCAAACCTCAAACCTGGTAAGATAAAAGCTGCCCCTTTTGGAAGGCAAGGACGAGTAAAGGAAAGAACATGAGTATGCAATATGTAATTTCTTTTAGATGAAATATGGAAGTGATGTATTTAATAGTCAGCTACATGAATTCTGTTTTGCCATTCTAGTCTATCCTCGACATTTGTCTCAGAATTCATTTCATCCAGTTCAATATAAGTACTTACTCAAGAGTAGCTCAACGGAAAATAGTGTGTTTACCATTTATAGGAGAATCTTGTGCCGGCATCTCACTTCTATCCACGGTAATTATGAAAAGAAAAGAAACCAAAAGAAAACCGTGGTCACACACACGAAATGAAGTAATCAATCTATAAATTTTGCGTAGACAGGATGTTTTACTGTCACAAATGCAGAAGAAAGGAGGTGATATTGTGACACAGTGCCAACATACTTTTTTTTTTTTTTTTGAATGGTGAATTGTATGCCGACAATGACATACAATTCCAAGTTCATTACATTAAAAAAGAAGGGCATGAAGAAGTTAAAAATATAGGTTCACTAAAATACTGAAGAATTAGGTTCAGTCAATTGGTCCGAAGAAATTAAAATTAATGAACTAGATTTGTTTTCCCATTCATTCAATACAACCATCGAGGGAAATGACAATGTGTTGGACATCCACTAAGATTAATCAAGGGAAAAGTTAACAATTAGAGGGACACCCATCTCATTTTGGTATAATTATAATTACCTGTCAAATGGATGGCACATTTTGGTATATAAAGAAATTTTCCTAAATACCCTCTGTCCAATATGTTGCTTGTAAATGTTTTAATAAAGATATGTTTCCTAATACCCTCTTTCCCATACATTTTCCCTAATAAGTATCTTTTCTATATGGTACAAATGCTACGCAACTACTGTCCTCATAATCCTCTTTCCCATGTGGTGAAAACATCTCTTGTAAGCATTTCCCTTTTTCCAATCAAAATCCTTGCCCCATCTCTTCCCATTGACAATATCCAATAGATGCGAAAGACATAGATTAGCAGGTAGGGCTTCTTTGAGAAGCGGTTTTCTTTTTCTTTCTTTCCTTTTTTTTTTCTTTTTTTACATTTCCTTTTCTATTAAAGCCCTCACCTCATCCTCCTACCATCGAAAATCTCCAAAAGATGCCCGAGACAGAGATAGGTCTTCCTTTTTCTTGTTTTTATTTTGATATCTTGCGCATGAGTTTATGAGATGGTGAAGCTGCCAAGCAGAGCTTGATCATTCATTTATCAACCTTGTGGCTATTTAAGAATTATTGGAAAAAGACAGTCAGGAGTGCCATTGGTGTTCGAGGGTAGTTTGTTAGTAATCCCAATAATCACATGCTTATCTGCTATCTGACTGAATTCCAGCAAGGAAATATGTTGATGAGCTCTTGCATTCGTATAGTCAAACTTGAGTCTGGGTGAAATTTATGGTTTTCATGTCATTTTTTTCTCATTTAAAATTCCTGGCAATACAATCTCTTTATCCTAGTCAAAGGATAAAGTTTAAATCTGTAACGAAAACATTCTACATTATTTGATTACAGACAGAACTACATTTTCAACTATGTAAAATTTCTACTTATTTGGGTACAATGCTGTGATTGCAGCCTGAGCACTTCTGATAGAAAAGTTGTTTTATCTTCAACTAATTTAACTTCTATTTATATGAATTTTACCTATACTCTTTTCTAGGAATAAACAAAAATATATGTATTTAATTTCAATTTTGGTCTTTTATTTTAATGTGACTTTTACTTCTTATTTTATCTTTTTTCACTGCTTTTCACAATCATCATAATCAAAGCCTTGTCCCAACTGTATTAAGTCAATTGCATGAGTTCTATTTCGTCATTCCAGTGTATCCTAGGCCAAATCCTTGAATAGGTTACACTTCTTCAAATTTATCCTTACTACTTCCATTCATTTCCTCTTCAGCATGCCCCTTTTCCTTGAGGGACCATCAACAAAAATAGATAAACTTTTCCTCACTAGCGCTGTTGTTGGCCTGTGTTGGACATGTCCAAACAATCTCAAATGAGTCTCTTAACTCTTAAGTTATCATCTATTAACCACCACCCCCCCCCCCCCCCCCCCCCCCCCCCCCCCCCAAAAAAAAAAAAAAAAAAAAAAGCTTCCGAATGTGTGAGTTTTTTTATTTTTTCATTTTATCTTTCCTAATTTTGCCACACATCCATCTCAACATTCCCATCTCTGCTATACTCATTTTTTGGATATGTTGTCTCCTAATTGACCAACATCCTATTCCATTAGTCATAACTAGGCTATTCGGTGTATGGAAAGATTTTCCCTTCGATATTGTAAAAATCTCTTTATAAATAAAATAATTAAATAAAAACATAAACAAAAAAAATACTAAAGTGCTAAAATAATTATAAATTAAAAAAAAAAAATTAGGAAAATATTCAGATATTCTCAAATCTGGCAATATTTTGAAATTTTGCAATAAAATTGGGGTTATCTCAGCTCATCATTTTCTCACAAATATATGATGGTGTTTTCAAAATATCTTCAAACATTTGTGACGCTGCTAATCAGCAGGTGGCACCTGCATTGGGTTACCACTGTGCAGTTCAAGTATGTACGTTCCTCCCAGTATATTGGTTCTGTTGAATTGAATAACCAACCAACAAAGGCTCTGTAAATTTGAAAATTAGGAAGAATGAGATTTTACAATCTAGCCAGAGAGCATAGAGATCTCAACAACCCAACAGTTTGTTCAATCTTCAAAGCATATGCAATTAGAAACCAAGCTATCGTCGATCTCTACAACAGCAATTATCCTCTGATGCTCCATTAGGTACCTAGATATGAAGTGGATTTTCAGATTATAAACAATTACCATGATTGGTTAACTAAAATCCTTCCTCAGAACATCCGATGATATGACCAATCATGGTTCCTCCATAGTATGACCAAACAGATTGTCTGCCCTTTGATTGGTGTTGAGCTATATAGTACAAGTGTGGAAAAGCTGATCATGTTAGATCAACTTGAATCAGAATTTCAAGGATCCAATATGGGTATCTAAATTTTGGTGACAAACAATGCAGTCTATTTGGAGATTAAGGAAGCATTTAAGTGAAAAATACATCTAGACATTAAATTTAAAAAAAAAAAGAAAGAAAGAAAGAAAGAGGGGGTGGGGTTTAAAAGGCCTTACCATAGCTGAGGTCAATACCCTCCATTCTCTTCTCCATCCACCGCTTTGCATTATCCATCCCTTCTTTTTCAAACTTCCTCTGCAATGCTAGAAAGAAATTCATTTCCTCCTCAGAACCCAAACCATTTAAAGGTTCTCTCCCCCCTTCCTCATTCGCTTGAAATTTCAGCATGATTCTTTTCAGAACTTCATCATTCAATAAATGAGAATCTACTTCCTCCATAGCATTGCCATCTGATAAATCCACCCTTTGTTCTCCATTATCCAATAAACCACTCTCACTTCCAACTGGCAGATTTTTATTGCTCTTTGAACTCTCAAAGCCCTTTGGATCATTCCGACCTTTCATCAATGAAACTCGAACTGCTTGTCTTTTCCTCAATGCTAAATTGGCACCTTTGGTGCCTGAATTCGACCGCCGCGGAGAATCTCCCCGAGAAGTTTGTATACTTTTCTGTAAATTAAGCAATCTCCTATCCACCTCTTTCCTTACACCAGTTGCATGCCTAGAACTTGCAGTTTCAACAACGAAATCATCCCCATCATTCCCAACTGCAGCAGAAGAGGATGCTGAAGCCTCATCCCTCGCCTTCCTCTGCTCACTCGCCCGAGCCTCCCTCGCTAAAATCTGAATCTCTGACACTCTCTTCTCCAACTCCAACCCATCATAAGAAAGCCCCAGATCCCCATTTTTCTCCCCACCCTCCATTTCCACCGAATCCCCAGAAATTTCATCGATATCTGCAGAACCCAGAATCCAAATAGTGCATATGGTTTGGAAAACAAACATACCCAAGATGCAAAACACAAGGTTGATGAATGAACCGGGAGAATCAAACCCGAAAGCGCTTGGAACAGGAGGAGAATGAGAAAAAGCTGTCTCCTTTACCTCATTTTCTTCATATACTTCTTCTTTGGCAGCTTCTTGATTGAAGGGAATGGTGGGTGTTTGATGGGTGTCTTGTGTGGGATTGGGTATAGGGTTCTGTGGGGGTTTTGATAGGGTTTTGAGGAGCTTTTGGCGGAGACGGTTGTTTTTGCTGCGGAAGCGTTTGGATGGCAATGAAGAGAGAGGGGTGTAGGAAAAGGAATTTCGAATTCGTGTTCTTGTAGAAAGAGTAAAACGGGAAGAGAGTGGTGGGGAAAAGGAGAGGGAAAGCGTCTGAGATAGAGACCACGCCATGTTTTTCCTGAGGAATGTGAATGGTGGGCTGTTTGGAACTCTGCAGCTCCCTCTGCTTTAGGTTACTTTCCTCTTGCTAATACGCTCCAGGTAAAGCAAGGTGAGGAGTAAAGTTCTTCTGCGTATTTTTTCTGCCCCGTGAGGTGAGGAGTAAAGTTCTACTGTGTATTTTTGTGTAAAGTGTGGTGTGTATTTTTGTCCCCTCAAAAAGGGGGGTGAGGAGTATAGTTCTTCTTGTGTATTATTATTATTTAATAATAGGGACGAACAATATACTCATTTATTTGTTCCGTCATGAGCGGCCGAACTAGAACAGGAGAGATGGAGGGAGATGGACTGTAGTTGGGGAGAAAGAGAGGGAGAGAGGGAGAGGGAGAGGGGGCAGTGTTGGTGGGGAGGTAGAGGGATGGGAGGTGGGCGGCCGAACAGAGAGGAGTATTTTGGGTTTTTTTCATAGGGGATCCCATGGTTGGATGTGCAGAGAGCAAGTGTGGATGTGCATATAGCAGCTCAAAAAAAAAACTTTGAAGTTTTTATATTAGGGCTTAAGTTTTCCACCTCTTCTTTCAATCAAGCACATCCGGCCAAAATTGGTTGTTGCAGATGCGTTTTCTCCTTTTATTTTTTAAAATGCCTCTCCCTTTTGTCTTCCTCTTTCCTCCCGGTTTCTTCTCGTACTCTACTAGTTTTTGTTTTCCCACAATTCTTTACCCTAATTTCTTCGGGGTGTTGAGCAACAATCCAAATGGAAAAGTATATTTCAAATTGTGACACTAATTGATTTCTATCATTGTGCCTGCGTGCATGATACATTTGAAGAAAGTTGTAGCTCTTGTAGATCCTCAAAAACCAACTTATGTCGATAAGGAGCTGGGTGTAGAGCTCAAGTGAGATGAGGGGACCATAGGCTCAATCCATTTGGGCTAGGGATGATGTGGGTTTTTGTCAATCCTACCGGAGGCTGCCCACTAGGGGCCATGGTTTGAGTCATGTTTAGATATTGGGTTTTGGGTTAGAGGTTGGTTTAAGAAGAATGATATATTAGAATAAGAAGGAAGGGCACGTTTGGTAACAGGCGAGGAATCCAAAGATCCGATGATTTTTCACTGCCATTGGAACAAAGATTCCTTGTTGGGGATTTGTATAATTAAGGATTTTACATTGATAATGATATGTATCGATGCATATAACTAAGAATAATAGGGTTATGTGTGCAAATCCACTTAAGAGAGGATTTTCAGATCTTATGGGGGGTGGTCGGATTTGAAAATCCCAACAAATGAGGAATTTCATTCATCTAAATCCTCATGAATTACAATTGCCAAACATGGATCTAACACAACTTTATAAAAATCGAAAATATTTTCCCTAAAGATTTCATTGTCAAACGTGACCGAAAAGTAGAGTTTGGAGAGGATGGAATCCCCTGCAAATTGCTATACAAATTGATTGGAATAGAAAGGGAGAAAAGAAGAAAGAGATGGGAGGCATTTTGAGTACTTTATATAAATAAAGGGAGAGAAGTCACCCGCGGCAATCAAATTTAGCGAGATGTCCCTAATTGAAAGAAGTGTGAAGAACTTAAGCCCTAAAATGGAAACTTAAGTTGCTTGTGTCCTATTTTGAAATTTGAGAAGAACCTAAGCCCTATTGAAAATTGAAAATTGAAAATTTTGTTTTTTGTCTTTTTTTGCTTATCGTGATGTTGTTTATATGAAATTCATGAAATTGGAAAATTACGGCTCTATTTATCAATCTCTATTAATCTAGTGCTTGGTTCAATTCCAACCAAGCTTTTTTTTTTTTCCATCTGTGACTTCAGGGATTCAAATTCACTCTATTCGCCCAGTTTCCTAACCAAGTAATTAGAGGGACCAACCTGGAGAATTTTGGTGCGTTCATAGGATGAGAGAACTCCACCGTAAAAACAAGGAAAGTGCTTTGATTTTCGGTGCAACCTACAGTTGCATTGTTTATTACGACAAATTTTCCTTGTAGAAAAAAGAAAATAATTTATTTTACTTGATAAACAAGACTTTGATTTCCTATGAAAGGGATATTAATGCATGTCAGGCCCCAAATTCCGAGATACTTGGGATCCTCAAATCAAAACGCACGATGGTCCCACTTAACACATGCATGGTCAAATCAAGCAGCGAAATAATTCATTCAGTCACATCGTGACGATCAAAGTCATTGAGTCTAATTAATTCATTAATATTACTAAATGGACATACTAGAATCATTCATCAATTATCTAAAGTCTATTACTAACCATGGACCTAAACATGTACAACAAAATGAATAAATAGCCAATCAATTAAATAAATAATGTTCGTCTAAATAAAACTCCTAAACTTGACCTGACACTCAGGTTTTCATAAAATAGCTATTGTTCCTCAATTCGAGGTCGAACCTCAAAATCTAAAAAAGAAAGCAAACACAAAGCAAGCGCGTGAGCATAAAGCAAGCATATCATAAAATTGTAGCAAATAGGGTTATTAGCCAGTCGATGGCAAAAAAATTTGGTGCATGAGTACGGACATGTCATCTATATATATGAGTTATATTACAAAATTCCTCGAGCGTTTTTCTAAAAAAAAAAAAACAGAAAAGTGTGATACGTGTCATCGATGACACACATTTCCGATTCTCTCTCTTAAATATTATCTGACAAAGGTGGATCTCTTAAAATACTAATAAATCATTGGCTATTAGATAGGGGCAGAAACCCCCCCTCTGAGATAGCAGAGTTTTTGAGAATTTTCATATATATAATTATATATATGACAACTCTCTTAAGCTGAAACTTATCTTATTTTTAGCTGAAACACTGTTGGTCCCACAAATCAAATTCGATTATCGTTGTTTTTTGCATAATGATCATCTCCAAAATCAAGATAAATCCAATTAGAACTGAATTTTTCAGTTCCATCATGCAAAAAAAAGCTTTAATCAACTTTAATTTGTGGGATCAGGACTATTCCAGCTTTGGATAATGTGAGTTTCAGTTTACGAGAGCCCTACTCATATATATGGTATTCTTATGCATACATCCCTCACCAGCTGGTGAGGGACAATGACGTTGAATCCTCCTGGTCGTTGGATGTGTATGGAGATCGAACAGTAATAATAGACTTCTTATATACCGAACGAAACATTAGGGCACATGAGACAAAAAAAAAAAGCAATTGTTTATCTGGTTGCAGCCCCTCTTCTCCGATCTCACTAGTCCTCTTCCTCTTCCACAGATTCTCTTTAAAAGCTCCCCGGCGACCAGAGAAAAATCTTTGCATGCTCCCAGAAGGCCATCGAAGGAGTCCCTCTGCTCATGCTACCAAGCGGCGAATTGACATCTTTTTTAGTTATATTTGTCAAAGAAAGGGTTCCTAATCATCCCAGATTCGCCTCGAGAGAGAGGGATTCTTCTCCCAAACCAGTGATCGAACGATTTGAGTTCCTCTACCTGTGGGGATGAAAGCAATTTTCAATCTTCATGGATCCTGTAGAAGATCTCCAATTGCTTCTCTCACTGCCGTTCTCCACGTCTAAGAATGAAATGGTTGTTGCGTCTGACCCATCAGACCCATTTTGTAGCCCTCTTCGAGTGAATCCCTTTTCCTCCATTCCTTTTTTTTTTTTCACTCTGAAATGTCACATTGGAGCCATTTTACTACTATTGGAAGATGCAATGGCTAGGACGCATGGCAATCTACATTTTTTTTCTTTTTTTTTTTTTGTGTGATTATGGAAGATGTTGGAGTGTTATGAATACCTCAAGTGGTTTTACTGTTGTACGACTCATGAGGAAGGCTAAAGAGATGAAGACAGAGAGATGGACATTGGGTTCTTGAATTGCAAAATTCAAATTTGGGCTAGTTAGGGTCCTATACAATTTTATATTGTTCTTAATTTGTTTATTGTTGTATGATGGTATAGATATCAGGTCGTGTCTGGACTATTCCTTCAGACCAGCCCTGATATTTATTCCTGGTACTTGAAAACTCACTTGAGCAGTTACTTAGTTGATTGACTTTAATTGATTTGGGCTGAGTACATTCATTTGGAATTATTGATTGATTTATTTATTTATGCTTGGAAGGATGATTCATTAACAAGCAAAAGATGAAGTGTGAGATAAGTGAAGCAATTATGGATGGTTTTATGACAAGTGAAACAAAAATCTATTTTGTAGCCTAATAGTAGTTTCAAGACAGCGGCACTTTCTTATGAAGAAAAATTGAAATCATGACCTATCAATCTAAAGTATTAGCATTTAAACAATGTGCCAAACTAGTTGGAAACTCTAGATTCTACAAAATTTCTGAAATATCAATCTTAAGTCTCTGTTTTTTTTATATATAGACAAAGTACAATATCACTAATTTCAACAGAATTTCTGTAATATGCGTAAGATATCCAATTATTTAATTATGTTTTGTATCCTACATTCCATGAATTATAAATAATTGATTCATCCGTGTAGAGGTGTTGTTGACTCTATGAATTTGTTCCGAAACAAAATATAGGTGGAACCAGCTACCTCTTCCGAAATTAAATCATTTATTCCAAATGTTGATGATGAGAAATGCCCAAAGTTAGGAATGCTTTTTTCTACAATAGATGAAGCATTTGATTTCTATAATACTTACGCTAAAGATGCGGGATTTAGTATAAGAAAAAGCTTGAAAAAAAAAAAAACAGAGAATTGATGCAACAACAAAGGAAAAATGTATCTATTGGAAGAGATTTGTATGCTCGAAAGAAGGTCATAGTGTAGAGAAGTCAGGCTCCAACACTGACTATGAAAGGCGTGTTATGCAAACGCGGGAAAATTGTAGTGCAGAGTTTCAAATTTAAAAAAAAGAAGAGGGGGAATCCAATTATTCGGTTTGTAAGTTTGTCAAAGAGCACACTCATATGTTAAAATACTCCTCACAAGCGGCAATTGCTACGATCACACCGAATAATAACTTCTGCACAGAAAAATTTGATCGAAACTTATCAAAGTGCTAATGTTAAGACTGCAAATGCTATGACAATATTTGAACAGCAGGCAAATGGTTTTGAAAATATAGGGTTCACTGAAATTGATCTTCGCAACCATAATAGAGATAAAAGGATGGAAGAAATAGACAATAATGGTCAGTTGGTATATGAGTATCTGCTGAATTGCAAAGAAAGAGATGATCGCTTTATTTTTTTTTTCTATAGAAAGAGATTCAGACAAGCATATAACACACATATTTTGGGCTGAGCATCTTTTCCAGCAATTTTATCGTGTATTCGGAGACGTCGTGTCATTTGACACAACCTATATGACAAATAAATATGGCTTAATCTTTGGTGCATTCACATGTATCAACCACCATGGCGGTTCAGTTCTATTTGGTTGTAGTCTTATGTCAAATGAAAAGTTTGAAACATTTGTGTGGTTGTTTAAAAAATGGCTCAAAATAATGCCGGCAGGACCACCAAAGTCATTTATAACTGATCAAGATCCGGCAATGACAAAGGCCATTCAATATGTTATGCCAGACACAAGCCATAGATACTGTATATGGCATATCATGGAAAAGTTCCCGGTAAAGTTGGTTGCGGTTGCCATCAATTTAGAAAAAAATTGAAAGACATTAGATTGTATATATAACTCGGTCACAAATGAACAATTTGAAGTTACGTGGAATAGTCTTTTGGTCCGATATAAATTGACTGAGTATATTTGGTTAAATGACATGTATGAAATACGTGAAATGTAGGTTCCAATATTCTGCAGAGGCGTGTTCTTTGGGGGTATGATCTCAAGTCAAAGAAGCGAGAGCATGAATTCGTTTGTCAAGGAGTATGTTACAAGGAAAAAATACTTTATTTGAATTTTTTACAAACTTGGAGCTTGGCATTAGTCGTCAGAAGCAACAAGAATTAATAGAACAACATCAAACATTAGATGGAAGGCCAAAGTTAAAGAGCAAGATGCCAATGGAGAAGCAGATTTCTGAGATCTACTCATGAAAGAAATTCTACGAGTTTCAAGAGCAGGTAATGGCAATGGTGACAAGTAGTGCAATGTGTGTAGGTGAAGCCAATGGAGAGAGGAGTTATATCGCCTCAGACATTGAAAATGGAATAGAAACTGAACGAATGGTTCAATTAAAAAGTGATCCCACTTTTGCAAATTGTTCTTATCAAATGTTTGAGTTTGAGGGGATCCCATGTTCTCATGTTCTTAGTGTCTTGAGGCAAGAGAAAGTCTACACATTGCCATTCGGTTTCATTTTGAAGAGATGGAGTAGGAATGCAAGAGTGGTGCCCGATGACAATGAGGCCATTATCAATGTACAAAGCACTAGTGGTGACACATTGGTTGGAAGACACAGTGAGTTATCATATTGTGTAACCCTGCTTGTTGATGATCGTTGTATGTTTAGAAAGGCATACAAACATGCTAGAAGGGAAATTTTACAACTTCAGAAGGAATGTCATCAAATAAATGAATCTGAAGCAATTGGGGAGAATGATTACATGGAAAAGAGAAAGGTCGGTTCAGATGCAGAGCAATATTATCCACCAGCGCATGCTAATATAAAGGGCCGGTCAAAACGAATTAAATCTTCTGAGGAAAAGGAATTAAAAAAAGGCCGACTATGCCGCAGGTATAACCGGCGAGGCGTATCACATGATCGGCGCAATTGTCCTGTTCTATTGAAAAGGTAGCACATAGAAGTCTACTTTATTTCCAATGTGATTCTCTTACCACTGCTTGTTTTTTAATTAATACATTGTCTTATTCTAATTTCAGGTGCACAACCCAAGTTCACGGAACAAAAGATAACATAAACTCTGACTCATATGATGGTGCGTCTTTGGACATGTTCACTTCCGATGAGGAACGCTGATCCCTCATATGAAGGTATAAGACAATGTTAGTTAAATGTACATTGTGATTAAACCTTATTTCTAAAGTGATATTAACCTTTTTGACTGTCTTTTCTTTCTTAACTTTGATGTTGTTAGGATGTTGAAATTTCAAGTCATTCTACATACAATGAAGCTCGAGGTGATGGAGGAAATAGTGAAGTTTGAAGTCCTATCTTGATGGAGGATGTTTCATTTTAAAGTGAATGGTTCAATCTATGCGAATGGTTCAATCTATGGTTGTCAACCAATTACTCTTCTGGTGCATGTAATGGAGTGAATAGATGTATGAACTGATCAATATTTTTGCTGTTGATGATGGTTATATGAACTGATGGATATTTGTTGTTGTTGATGAATCCAATGTCTCCATTTTTTTTTCTTTGTGAATGTGCTCATAGAACATTGGTAGCGAACAATGTTCATTTAATTTTGTTTCAAGAGGATTTTGGCGTCACAGAAACATTGGATTCTAGCAGGGAACATTGTGCTCACAGAAATTCAAGGATGTTTTTCCAGATCATATGAATCAGGTTTATATCTAGGAGATGCAAGGCAGGTCTGACGTTCAAGGGATTGAATTGAAGGTCACTTTGAAAGGTTGTAGATTTTCTGTGCAGGAAAAATACTTTGGATGGCCTCTAAACATGTTACCCCTTGTTTAAGACTATGTTTTACATCTATGTTTAGTGCTGGTCTGCTTGTTTGGATGGTTGTAAGTCTTTTATCGGTGGGTTTGCTTAGGCTGCATAAGTCTAACTGGTGTTGTGTGGTCCTTCTGTTGTATGTACTCTTTTTTGTTAATGACATATGTCTAAAAAAAAGGCATCTGGCCAAAATACCACCATGAAGTCTGGGCAAACAGAAATAAAACAACATGCTTAATGACCAATTCTTGAAAACCGCCCAAACAAAAATAAAACAACACCAGAAAAGAGGAAAAACAGTGTAGGCAACATGTTAAAAAAAAAAGCCGCCTAGGCAACATGAAGTCCACTACTGTTCGATGGAGACCACATTCCTAATGACCAATTCCATGCACACATCCAAACAAGAACAGTTGCAAAAGGTTGAAGAATAAAATACAACCAAAAGAATGAATGGTTGGCTGCTACATCTTATAATTAGTCAAGGCTCGGAGCAGATCTTGATGCAACTCAACATGAAATCCATTACATAATTTGTTTGTACAATCTTCTATCCTCGACCGCCTCCATACATATACCTGACCCTACTTTTCACTACATGTTCAATAGACATGCTTATCCAAAACACATTATCAATGCCGCAAACAACAACACATGATAAATTTTTTGTAAATACAAATTTTGCACTCCAATTTCTTTCTTCAAGTCTTCGATAAATTTGTCAAGATTCTGCAAATCTTTACTTTCATCACCTCTGTCATATGGCATTGCCTTCGATTGAGAAAAGAGCTTCTCCTGAAGCTCTATCTTTTCATAGAAATGCGCCACAACCATATCCATCCTACAATATGTTTTTGAAAAAAATAAGTTGAAATCATGCTTAAGTCAGTAATATATTTTCTTACTACAAAGACAAAAAATTAGCACTTACAATCCATTTTGGGCATCCCCAAAATTTTCGATTTAGATTGGACCTTGTATGGGAGGTGAACAGTCTCATGTCACCATTCCCACACTGACACTTGGAAACTATTTCAGAACTTGAGGAAGTGGAAAAGGACATTCTCCAAATTTAAAAAAAAAATTGACAAAATCTGGGTGGGATCTTCTTATTTTAAAATTGAGCTCCTCAGCAATTGTCTTATGGGCATCATCAACACATGACCTGAAAAAAAAAAAAAAAACAATAAGAACAGGTCAAGAAAACAAAAGAAACCAACAATTAAAAAAAAATATGCTTGACCAGAAACTTGATTTTTCTCTTTTTATAAGACCCAAGATCACTGGAAAAAAAAAACAACCTACATTCCAACCCAACCTGGGAAAAAAAATGGAAAGCAACAAGAAAAAAAAAGACTGAAAAAAGAAACAAAAAGCTCGTGTGGAGATTGTGGGGCAGAGGAGGAGAGGGAGGAATCCAACCCAACATCAATGGAGCCGGGAGCTTGTGTGGCATTTTGTAGAGAGAGAGGGAGAGAGGAGGAGGAGGAGAGAGAGAGTTGGGATGAACCAGAAACAGAGAAATCCAGCAGAGGAGACAGAGGAGATTCACACCGTTGCCTGGGCACTGTTATGGAGAAGAAATAAAAGTCTGGGTTGGGCGGGCTTCTTGAAATATTTCGTAGGCTGGGCTTTAAGCTAGTCTGGAATTTGGGCGGGCCTTTTCAAAATCATGATGGCGGGCTCTCTGGAATTTTGGGCAGCTCAAAATAATCTCTCTCCACCCAGTGCCGACGTCATTGTCCCTCACCAGTTGGTGAGGGATGTATGCATAGGATTACTCCATATATATATATATATGGAGATGCTCCTATGAGAGCATCTCTTGCCTTACCGATGAGAGATAGGAAGGTGGCTTTTTTGTCTCTCATAGTATGGTGAGAGGATCACTCATAGAAGCATCTCTCACACACATAGTTCTCACCTCACCATGAGAGATAAGATGGGAGCCCTCACATCCATATCCAATGGCAACAACTTAAATGTGAGGGCCCCCACCCCTGTCTCTCATATAAGGTGAGGGATATCTCTCATATGAGCATCTCCCTATATTATACATATGTATGTATGTATGTGTAGGGCAACAACTTAAATGTGAGGGCCCCCACCCTTGTCTCTCATATAAGGTGAGAGATATCTAATCTCCCTATATTATATATATGTATGTATGTATGTGTAGAGCAACAACTTAAATGTGAGGGCCCCCACCCTTGTCTCTCATATAATGTGAGAGATATCTCTCATATGAGCATCTCCCTATATTATATATATGTATGTATGTATGTGTAGGTGGGGGAGTGGGGGATAATGATCTATGTAATTGAGGCAAAAAGCTCGAGTAGCTCCAGTAAGTGGTGACCGTAAGGCCCCACTCCTTAATGTATGATTAGATGCTAATCAATTATGACTAGTTAACTAGTTTTGCATGCTGGATTAGAAATTGGTTAGCTTTGGAGGATTTTAAAACATAGAAGAACCTTTTTTGTAAATCTTGTAAAATGTGAGGAGTTATTCACAATTTTAGGAACTTTGAGGTTTTGGGCTCACTGGACACAGCGGGAGTTGTATTGGGTGTACTTCCATTCCTTATATAACACATTTTTTATGGACCGGGAATCCTTGTAAAGCCCATTTACTTGATAACCTAGAGTCAAAGACTTTCTTGTAAATCCAAAAAACTCACTGAAATATACAGACAATAGTTCATTTCATTTCATCTCATTTCCTTTATCTCCTGCAACAAAGCTCTCCTTTCGCTCATTTTCTTCCCCTTCTTCCTTGCATGCAATAGACAAGAAACTCCATCAAATCTCAAGTTGGGGATGGCCAATTCAAGCTTCTTCTTCCATTGATTATCGTCTCCTACATCAAGACCTCCCACCCCTCTTTAATTCTCTTGGTTTGATTTCTTTTAGTGAACAATTCTATTTTCAAAGCATTTCTTTTGCCTAATTATAGGATTTACTTGCTAGGATCTTTTCATGCAAGCTCTCTTAACCCCAATTTCATTTGTTTGTTGTGTATGAGCCCTTTTGGTTGCTAGGATTGAGATATTATTTGGGAATAACTAAAGATCTTGTGAGTACTTGAAGGTTTTGAAGAGTTTCGACCTTGACCTAACCAAAGGCAAGTAAACATTTATAATTACATAATATGCATGCTAGTTTTCCTTTAATTAATGATGGACTTACTCTAGATTAACCTAATTTAAACTCTTTAGTGGTTCAATTAGTTACATTCTAATTGGACTAATTGATGGCTAGCGCATTAGAATTAGGTGTTGTGTATGATGGATTGTACCTTTATTTACCATGGATTTGATTGGATTATGCAATATCTTGCGATTAGAATGAAAACCCCTTTAATCTAGATCAAACTCATTCGGCCTTCAGGATTGAGAGTTATGGCTTACAACTAGTCATAAGGCTACAAGGAGCTCATTGTGACTTTCTACAACTACATCTACCGGAGCAATGAAATCCAATGATTTTATACCTCAATCTTCATCGGATAATTGTAAGTCACATACATCTAACCGTGAGGTAGCCCACAGCTAGTTGTAGCTTCCCATACTCTTATATATCGAGGGACCTTTAACTTGGGGTGTTGGCGATAGTTTGAAGACTCATTGACCATGCCTCACCTTATCTATTGGTGAGACCATAGTAACTGATGTTTGGGCCAGCGCATATCTACAGATTGCCTTGGGTTTTGTGTAGTGCAATGCCAAGTTAAGTCATTGGTTTGAACTCTCTCTCTCTCTCTCTCTCTCTCTCTCTCTCTCTCTCTCTCCTCCTTCTTACTTCCCACATATACATGTCAATGTCTCACTTTCCCTCCCCTTCCAAAATACATATAAGACCTTTCCTCTCTTGTTCGACTCAACATCTCTCTACACATGCGCCGTCTCCTTGATCCCTATAAGTGAATTCCTTCCATTTTCTCTCTCCCTCTCCTATAATAAAATATGTTCTTTTGGTTCTGAAACCTTAACCTTGGGCACATCGATCAAACCACATCTTTATGTCTTTATGATGTGGAACTCAATGTCACTCACTCTTTGAGCACTTGTTAATGCAAAAGGACAGAAACCATAAAGTAAAATTTTACTTATTTTTTCTTTTGCATGTTTCTTTGTTCCCATTGGATATATTGAAAAGATTTTCTCACATGTTAAATATGCAATAATAAGTAAGAAGCTAATTGGGACGGCTACATTTGTGCGACCTGATCGACACTTATATGTGCAACGTTTAACCGCAAGACTACGGTGTCATCAAATAGTAAAGGACTAAAGAGTCCGGATTATCAATCCCACGGAGAGATGATGGAACAAGCAATGAATCCAATTAAATGAGGTGAAATAAATAAAACTAATAAACTATGCAATGTAAACAACTAATTAAAAATCTAAAATATGAGTTTAATAAGATCTAAGTTAATCTAACCCACTACACTAAACTAGTGGATGAATGATGGTGAAAATGGAAGATTTAAGGTGAATATGTGGTGTGAAATGTGTATGATTTAAAAATAAATGATGTGAAATGTGTATCTATTAACCTAAAAGTGAAAATAACAAATCAAACAAAGATTAAAATTAACAACAATCAAAATACAAGATCAAGTAATCCAAAATCCACTAAGTATGTAATTAATCAAATCAATGAATTTTCTAATTCAACTCCTAAATCTACAATCTAATTAGCAGTCTCTTGCCTAATTGGATTGGACGATATAGCAGTGAAGATAAAAGTGAAGAAAATAAAAGGCCAAGATCCTAGATCATAACCTAACTACCCTAACAATTAATCATCAAAATCAAGCTACAAAAGATAAAAGATAATGGGCTCTAGAGCATGCTCTGTGAGATAACTTAATCCAACTACAAAGCATCAATTGAGATTATCCAAGCATCAAGTGTACAGATAGAGCATGAGAAATGAGAGAGATTAACAGAATTAGATATAAAATCTACTAATCAATCAAGGCACAAGTAGAGAATTTAAACTAAAACATGCATGTAATTGAACTAATCACATTACTTAGCTTCAAAAGGAGAGCCTAATCGAAGAGCTCTAGCCATTAAACATCAAGAAAGAGTTTTAAATATCCATTAATGATCTTCAATTACACACACTCTCTCTAGATTAGTTACAAAGAAGCTTCTAATTACAATTTAAAAGTAAAAATAAAATTGCAAAAAGACTAACTTCCAAAAGATTTCTCCCCCTTCACTATATAAATACATTCCAATTTATAGGAACATTAAGGACATTTGATTGGCTCATTTCATTTCACAAGGATTGCTTCCATTTGATTGGTTGTAACTTGAAGGCTTATGATTAGTTCATTTGCTTTCACATGGATAGCTTCAATTTCACATGGATGGCTCATTTGATTGGTTGCAATTGTTGGGATTTAAACCCATAATGTATTTCATACCAACCCAAGCTTTAACCAATACACTAACCAATCATTTTGTGTTAGAAAATGACTTCTTTTATCTTTAAGGGCCCGTTTGGTAATTTACTTTTAAAATAAAGTGGAGTGAAGTGAAATGAAAAGAATGAATAAAATATAAGTAAGTTATGATGATATTTTGTTTTTAGTTGTTTGGAATGGAATATTTTTGACTTTTTGTATGGGGAAATGTAGATTTTTTGTCTTTTAGTGAGTAAATGTAGTTGCTTTTTGACTTTTTTTGGAAAAAATGGAGGGAATTTTTGTAAAAGGTGTTTTTGATGGGATGTTTAACTTAACTTGACTTTATTAGTAAATTTACCAAACGGGCCCTAAAGTCTTCTCCTTTTATTTCGGTATTCTTCCACTCTTTTTAAGATTTCTTCGTGTAACTTCTTTATTGAAATCTCTTCTTGATGCCTTGGGACACTAGCAAGAAGGTTGGGATAGTTGCGGAGTCCACCCACACAGGAGAAATAACATAAAGACTGTACTATAAATAATCAAATTTATGCATGATAATCCGATAATCAGTTAATATGATAGAATGGTAAAATCTCTGTGTAAAGCAAATGATATGCACATGAGATGCCGATAAAATTTAGATTAATGAGGGGTAAGATATGTAACATTTAACACTCATCACGACCCATGAGTAACACTTGGAAGGGACGAATAAGGGGCGGACCCAGGTAAATGGTTTGGGGGATGAGGCCCCCACCATACCTGAGAAAGTTAGATAATTAAAAAAAATTGCATATTTTAAAATTTATTATGCATTTTTTTTTACATTAGCCCTTTCCCCAATATTTCCTTTACATAGAGCCCCCCAAGTTGAATTTCTTGGGTTCGCCTAGATGAAGATGGGGTTGTTGCCACTAAATTTGTCAAAATCCCATTGCTAATCGGGGCCGGTGTTGTTTCAATCATGCTAGATAAAAAAAAAAGGCTTATAACTCAAGAATCCTCAATCCAATTTCACCTATGTGTTTGATTTCTTTCAGAGAGCACCACACAATCTAAGTGGAGAAGATAAACTTCTATTTCTCAATACAATCAAATCGATTTCTTAATTCGGATTTCATGTGTTATTATGTAAGAAAAATCACATCTACATAAAAGAAGAAAAAACAAGGTAAAGTTTTAAAAGGGTAAAATTTCAAATAAGCCTTGAGTTTTTACCTTATTTCAAAAAAGGACATAAGTTTTAAAACTTTTCCAATTAGCTCTAAACTTTTCCAGTAAGTTTTCAATTAAGGACATTCTTCCATTTAAAGTTATTTTTCGGCAACTTTTTCCCTCAAAATTTTAAACTACCAAAATTACCCTTTATTGAAATAAAACTCTCATTCGTTTCATCTATATTCTCTTTATTTTCCTCAGTGGCATCCTCATAATAATTGAGGACAATTAGTATCTCCATGGCAATCGACTGAATGTAATGGTTGTTGGAACCTTATTATGACTTTAAATGAATGGTATTTTGGGTATTTTAAAAAAAATTGAGGACAAATTCGTCAAGAAATACCATTGAATGGCCGGATGTCGTTAATTGAAAACTTACTGGAAAACTTAGGGACTCATTTGAAACTTGTGTCCTTTTTTGAATTAAAGCAAAAACTTAAGAACTTATTTTAAAATTTCCATTTTGAAAAAGTGTAACTTTTGTCTCATTAAAAAATGTATATCAATATTTGGATATTTTAAAAAGGTACAAAAGCTTTCCACAGTTGTTTCAATCAAGTCCTCTCCATAAAAGAATTATGAGAAGTAACAAAAATGCTCTAATGTCATTTTTCAATTTTTTTCTTTAATAAATTAGTTAAGAGAAATGATCAAGTCCAACCCAAATAACCTAATGGGGCCCACTTCAACTACCTTATTAGATGGTTAAAAAAGGGTCTCCAAATGACTAAAAAACCAACTTCATTAAATGTTTATAATCATTAAGATGAAAGTGCCTATTTTTTTTGAAGGAAAGAGGTTATAAAAAGAGAAAAAACTGTCATAAGAGAACAATATTTTTGTCATTTCTGAAAAAAAATAAAAAATGAAGAGGATTTGATTAAAAGAATTGTGGAAAGCTTTTATACTTTTTTGAAATATTCAAATCTTATATACTTTTTTAAAATGAGCCAAAAGTTTAATACTTTTTTGAAAATTTTCCAAAAAACAATCTAACATAGGAAGATTAAAGTGAAATTGGATTGAAAGTACAGGCACTTGATTGGACAAACATGATAAAATTAAGAATATACGTAAATGATGTGAAAAATGGTTCTAGCATACAAATGTTGACAATTGCATATTCAACATTTACATATGTAAAATAGGCCAAACATGTGAAACAAACAACAGGACCCCTAAGCATTTGTCTCGAGTTGGACTGAGCCAAATATGGGTGGTTGTAATTCAGTGATAATTCATCCTTAAATTTGCTAGGAAGCCATTTAACTAATAAAAAGCTCGGTTCAGGCCGACCCAGTTAACTAAATGGGTAGACTTGGGCTTTGCAATTTATGAGTCGTGTTAGGCTTGAGTAGATACTGCGATACTGGCCTGTATTTTTATACTCATTTGTTCGGCCCTGAGCGGCCGAATGGGAGCAGGAGAGAGGGAGGGAAAGGGATGGCGACTGGGGAGAAGGAGAAGGAGAAAGAGCAAGAGGGAGAGACAGGGAGAATGAGAGGGAGAGGGAGAGGAAGAGGGAGAGGGAGAGGGAGGGGAGGGAAGAAAGGGAGGGGTATTTTGGGATTTTTCCATAGGAGTCCCGTGGTTGGATGTGCACCGAGCAACTTCGAATGTGCATATAGTCGCCTTTTTTTTATATTGTATCATGTTTTGAAAAGTAGGGGATACTTAAGGCATTTTTTGAAATCTTCCCATGAGAAAACTTAAGCCCTTTTTTCAAATTTTCCAAAGAGAAAAGGAGTTGGCATAGGCATAACTCCACTTGCTCATTGCACATCCCTTTTTTTCAAAACTTGGGCACCCCGTGGAAAATCCCCAAACTGCGACTCTCCCTCTCCTTCCCTTTCTCCTTTTCCCTATCTCTCTCCCTCTCCCTACTCGCCCCCACCTCCACACGTGCCCTCTCCCAGTCTCTCTCCCTTGCCTTGCTCACCCCCACCTCCGCCTGCGCGCGACCCTCTCCCTCTTCCTACCTCTGCTCGCCGCCCACCTCCGCCTGCCTCCTAACCCCGCCTACCTCCGCAGGCAGCCTGATCCCTCCTTCTCCCCAAGTGGCCGAACAAATTAAACAGCAGAGCGAGGGAGAGGGACAACGAGAAGGGAGAAGGAGAGGGAGATAGATAAGGAGAATGAGGAGGAGAAGGGGGGAGAGATAGGGATAAGGAGATGGGGAGGGCGCAAGCGGAGGTGGGCGCTGGGCGGGAAGAGGGAAGGAGAAGGAAAGGGGCAGTTTGGGAATTTCCCACGGGGCCCAAATTATTTTGGAAATTTCTACCGGCACATAGATTTTTACTTTTCGCACACAAATTCTCTCTACACACATTCCTATAATTTAAAAATTACTTTAGTTTTTTTCACACACACCAAAATTTCCTAAACTACCTATCTCTCCATTTCCTTCTTTTTTCCCACACATATCCTCATCACTTTCTTCTCTATCTCTTCTTTACCATTTTTTCCATCTTAGATTACATTTTTTTTCCATGAAAACTTGTTATGGGGATAGATTCTAATTCAATGTAAGTTTTTACAAACAATGTCAGTGTTTTTTCATGCATTTGGGTTGCATTTTATCCATCATCGCAAGGGTTTTTAATCCAGAAATCGCGACTCTGTTTGGTCTCTGAGTGTCCGAACATATTGCAGGTGTTCGGACCTGAGTGTCCGAATAAAAGAATAGTGTTCGGACACTCAGTTCAAATCTCACCGTTCGGTTTTAAAGGTCCGAACAGATGACATATGTTTGGAACTATAGGTCCAAACAGATGCATTATGTTCAGAACTATACATCCGAATATATGCCATCTATTCGGCCCCTGAAAGACCGTACATTTCGGTATAATTGATATTTTGATCATTTCATGAAGGGGTAAAAAAGTAATAAAAAAATATATTTTTTGCGTTTAAAAAGTAAATTTTTGTGTGCTAATAACAACACTCATTTTTGGGGTTTGCTATTGGAACACCAAATTTAACTTTTCCCACAACATTTCTATCTACACACATTTATAAAATTTAAAAATGATATTATTTCTTTTCCCACACACAAACATTTCCTATACTACCCTTCCATCCATTCCCCTCTTTCTTTCCACCCACATCATCATCTCTTTCTTCTCACGCACAGTCACCGTTTGTGAACAAACACCATATCCACAAACTTCCATAAACGACAGTTTTCTTCTCACACACAGTCACCGTTTGTGAACAAACACCATATCCACAAACTTCCATAAACGACAGTATTTCTCCGGCGTCCATCCGGCGTTCCTCTGGCGTCCATCCGGCGTTCCTCTGGCGTCCATCCGACGTTGCCCGTTGTTTCCATCAATCTCCTCTTTCAAAGGTAAGTAAATGGATCCCTAAAACTATCATTTCTTCTTTTTCCCCATCTCTTCGTTACCATTTTTTCCTTTCTAGATTGCCTTTTTTTTCAATGAAAACTTGTTATGGGGTTATATTCTCGTTCATTGTAAATTTTTACAAACAATGTGAGTGTTTTTAATGCATTTGGGTTGCATTCTACCTTCGTAAACAAATCCCGCGATGTTTGTTCGGACCTGAATGTCCGAACAAACACCATTTGTTCGGACCTGAAGGTCCGAACATTCCAAGGGCTTTTGTTTTGTGAATATGTTGAGTGGTTTTGGTTTTTTCAGTTACATTTCGTGACCCACATAAAACATTGATTTTTATTTTTGTTTTCATCTATATGGCATTATTTGCTTATTCTAAAAACATAGTTTTCTGTTACTCTTCAAAAACTTTATTTCTATATTTCAGATATGGACCGACCAAGCTCTTCCAGGGTGCGACCTACCGCCTCAAGTAGGAGGCGACGCCACCAGGTGGAAGATGTGGTAGAAGAACCGGAGGTCCCTGATGAGCTAGCTGAAGAACAACCAGTGATGGAAGAGCAACAAGCTCATGGGCCACCGGATAGGTCGTTATTGACCAGCTTTGATACACATATAGCTGGGTATATTTGGAGTGGAGAGGTACGTTTCGTTTGTTTCATATGAAGTTTGATTGATTGATTAAGTTGTGAATTTATTCAATAATGATGTATCAATTGTTGACTGCAGGATCGAGGACCACTGAAGTGTATAAGCCATGGTCAGAAAGTGCTATTGTGGCAATGGCAATTGAATGGGTCTGATAGGTTCAGGCGATAGATGTCCAGGTTCAGTTTGGCTCCCTTAGTTACTGCATCATACCGCTCTGTCAATAAGATTATTGTATCGGGTTTTGTGGAAAGGTGGCAACCTGAGACTAACACCTTTCACATGCCATTTGGTAAGATGACCATCACTTTAGATGATGTTGCATCCATCATAGGCATCCCAGTGACGGGGCGGACTGTCTCGTATAATGATAGAATGACATATGAGGCAGCTCAAGCACTCCTTGTTGATGCACTAGGAGTAGAACCCATAGAGGCACATGATGAGCTGATCCAGGCGCGGGGTCAATCTGTTAGATTGGAGTGGCTACGGGAAAGGTTTGGTGGAATGTCTGACGATGATGGAGAGGAGATGGTTGATTGTGCAGTCAGAGCTTACCTTCTGTACTTACTGGGATGTACGTTGTTCACAGACAAGAGTGGCATAAGGGTGCCGATCATATTTCTTACACATCTGGTGGATTTGGAAAACGTACGTACATATGCATGGGGTACTGCTGCACTAACATACTTATACAGGCAGTTGGGGTTAGCAACCCGGCGTGAGGTTAAACAAATTGCCGGTTACCTGACTCTACTTGAAGCTTGGGTGTACGAGCACTTCGAATGTTTGGCTCCAACTCCAAACATTCACTATCAGCCCGATCACCTCCGGGTCCATCGATGGGTCCCTCGTAGGGAGTCTGCTCCTTTACAGGCATTACGAGAGAGACTTGATTCCATGAGCACTGACTTGGTAATTACGCAAATTTTCTTACTCATTTTCTATCACATGAAGTCATTATTCTGTATTATGTATTTTCATATCTTATACTTGGCTTCACAATTTTCAGGTCACTTGGGACCCATATCGTGATGTTAGGCGCTATCACCCTTTCAACGAGGTTGCATACTACTGTGGATGCATCAAGTGCATGGATGTTGTTGAGCCTTATCATCCGGATAGGGTGCTCAGACAGTTTGGGAGAGTACAAACTATTCCTCCACCGCCATTAGCCCCCATTCGCGCTACGCGGGATCCGACTGCCCGTGACTACCATATCGCGTATCAATACATGAATCAAATTTGGGAGGGCTGGCCTAATCACCTACTGTCTGCATTGAACCGTAGTCAACCAGTAAGGCGTCCTACAGATTGTGTTCCTGGGTATATGGATTGGTATAAACGAGTCTCGTGGAGGATATTACAAAACCCAAATCATCACTCTAATTTTGGGAGGAGACCCGACGAAACACAGTCAAGCAATACGGTGAACTATGAGCATCGTAATTCGGATGCATTATTCATTCTTGATGAAGTCATGGAAAAGGGTGAGGACCATTGGGTTGAAGATCCACGGGGACTATATACCCATGTGAATCAGGTTGCCCACGTTTTACGGGGAATGTCCATTGCCGATGCTCAACGAACCATTCGACATCCCCACATGAGTGGACAGAGTTACACCCGCAGCAGGTCAACAAGGGGAATGAACAATTGATGAAATATGAAGAAGTTTGACTAACAAAAATGAATGCTTGTATTTCTTTAGATTTTTTTTTTTTTTGTAATTTGGATGGTTGTTATAAGACTTGGATCCTCTTTCAAGTAGTCTTTTATTTGGAAAGTGGTTGTTCTTTCTTAGTTAATTCAAATGGTATTTTATTTATTTTACCTTTGATTTTATGTTTGGAATATGCTTGAATTGTTACAGATGTAGGACCATAAATCTTCAAAAGTCTATATGAAAATCTTCGAAAGGGGCGAACTGAACATTTGTTTGGAAACATAGTGCCGAACAAACCCAGTTTGTTCGGCCTTGTGTTTCCGAACAATCAGCACTGTGTTTCCGAACATTAACTGTAACTCACATCACCTTTAAAAACCTTTACAAACCTGAAGGAATAAAACAACAATAAAATTGTAACTTTAAACCAAAGTAGTATTGGAAAGGTCAGTTCCTTTGTTTGTTTGTGTTTTTTATTTATTTTACCTCTTTTTTTAATTTTTTTCTCACCTCGAACGAGTTGCAGGTTCTCGATATGAACGGACTTTCAGGTCTGAACGTATGACTTTTGTTCGGAACTTCATGTCCGAACAAAAACCATTTGTTCAGACCTGAAAGTCCGTATATATCGAGAACCTGCAACTCATTCCAGGTGAGAAAAAAATTAAAAAAGAGGTAAAATAAATAAAAAACACAAACAAACAAAGGAACTGACCTTTCCAATACTACTTTGGTTTAAAGTTACAATTTGATTGTTGTTTTCTTCCTTCATTGCACTAGAAAGTAGAGGAATATAAGTGAAGATACTAGACAAGTGGATGGAGGAAGTAGAGAGTGAGAAGTAGAAAGTAAATGGCTTGAATAGGAGAAGAAAATGGAGGAATGTGAGTGAAGATGCTTGAATAGGAAGATGGAGGAAGTGAAGAATGAGATGAGTGAGAGCCATCGGTTCCCATTACAATTCTCCAGAATTGAAAGGAAGAAGACCAGCCTGTGTGTGAAAAGAAAATAGATTTTGAGTTTTTATTGGACTATGTTATTTTGGTCATTTCATGAAGGGGTATGAATGTAATAAAAAAAAAACAAATTTCCTTGTGTGGGAAAAGCTAAATTTGTTGTGCCAATAGCAAGCCCCCTCATTTTTTTTTTTCCCCTAGTTTTGAGAGAAAGGGATGTGCAATGAGGAAAAATCCTTGTAATAAATCTAACAAGAGAGCTTAGCCGAGCCCAAGCAGTGAAACAGGAGGAGGAGAAGAGAAGAGCAAAACATGGCGGTGGCAAGCGTTGGATCTCGAAGCTGCGGCCTGCAAATGGCCATGGCCTGTTCCATCTCCTCTCCGAAGAGCAGAACCAGAGGCTCTGCGTCGATTCCAATGCCCCCCCTAAACCCTCGGGACCCTTTCCTCTCCAAGCTTGCTGCGGCCGCCGCCGCTTCTCCCGACCCTCTTCTTAAACCTTCCACGAGTTCAGACACTCCTCCCTATCTCGACCTCTTCGAGAATCCCAAGCTCATGGCTACTCCCGCTCAGGTAAAAAAGCAAACCAAAAAAAAAAAAAAAAAGGAAATTTCTCCATTTGGATTTCCCCCCTTTTTATGAGGTTTGAGTGGTTTTTATTGAATTCTTTTTTGATTTTGTTGTTGATGATGTGATTGGAAGCAAACCCATTTGCAGATTTTGCCTTTTCTTTCAGTTATCTATTTTGTATTGGATACTTTGATTTACAGGTTTCGTTTTTCTGCTACTTGTGATTGATTTTGTTGCTGATGTTGTGAATGGGAGCAAACCCATTTGTAGAGTCTGCATTTTTTTTTATTTTAGTTAGCTATTTTGATGGGTCACTTATATTTAATTGTCGTTCTCTTGACTTTCTAGGTTTTTGGGTGGTCTTTCTTCAATTTGTGACTGATTTTTTTTGTTGATAACGTGATTGAAAAACAAACCCATTCACAGAATATGATTGCTTTTCTATGCTTTTTGATGTTATTCTTTCAGTTAGTTATTTGTATTGGATACTTTTCTTTAATTCCTGTTCTCTTTCTTTCAGGGGTTTTGGGTCATGTTTATTTAATTTGTGGTTGATCTTTCCGTTTTCCGTTTTTTTTTTTCCTTGCTTCATTGGAATGGATTTGCTGGTGTTGTTGTGGTTGGAAATCAACCCATTTGCGGAATATTCTTTTTTATCGTTTACTCCTTTATGTTGTCATATTATGATTTGTGGTGATAATTGTGTAATTTAAGAGAGAGACTGAAAGAGAGGCCTTTTGCATAGTACTAATAATAAGAATGATAGTGAAAATATTAGTTTTTTTTTAGTTTTGTTCATGGTGATTGATTGCGATTTTCATAGAGTTTTTATGAATAATTTTTTTATTTTGCACTCCATAGAGTAAGCTCAAAATAGTTTTTTTTATTTATTTATAGAAAAAGGTACTTTTTCCTTCCATATTATTATTGTTGTCGTTATGGTTGTACCCACAAGCATGAAAATATGGTTTTATTTTCATTCTCTGTTGATTAATGGGTTCTTTTCTTTTAGTTGTGTGTTAGCATTTCTGTATTTTACCAAATTGTAGTAAAATCATTGATAAAAGTGTTATCACTATTGCTGTTGTTACTGTCATTATTGGTACTATTATAACTCTGTTACCATGTGCGAGTACATGAAGTTTTATTACCTTTTGTTTTAATTATTTTTATTTTAAGTACTGAGTTTCATTCGGTTTTTTAATCCTCCTTGATTGTAGATTTTTTTTTTCTTTATCAATATCCTCTTATTGGTTTGTCGCTTTATGATTTTCTGATGTTTCTTTTGATGGTTACTTACATCTGCTCTTTTTTTTTTCTTTGCCTTTTTTACTTTTCCCTTCCTATTTTGAACAGGTTCCTGGTATTGTATGTTTTCATTGCCTTTTTGGTAAGGGTATTTTCTTGTTAATTCAGTAATGTTTTTTTGTGTGAACCAGGTGGAACGTGCTGTTACATACAATGAACACAGGCCTAGAAAGCCTCCCCCAGACTTGCCATCTCTACTTCTGCATGGGCGAATTGTTTACATCGGAATGCCTGTAAGGTTCCTAAGCTAGAATTTTGTTGGGCTTGCAAACCTATTTTGATGGTTAATTTGGCATTGAAATTTGGAATTGGATGTGAAAGCATAGTCAGTTAGTTTGTTGATTATCATTCCACCTATGTTATAAGTGGTTAATTGTTTATGTGTCTATCGTTAGTGAATTTCATGTGTTGAGATACACTGAATTATATCCTTGATGGTATCATCTAGAATTATGGCTTAATGCCTTTTGAAGAAGACCTTTTTGCTTCTGAATTCATTGGCAATGAGCCTTGTATGTGGCTATTTTTTTACTGCATCTACACCCGTCTTCTAAAAAACAAAATTGATGGTGGGTCTGTCCATATTGGGCAGGTTGAGGGTGTTTTGCGTTCTTTTGAAAGTGGTTGAGCATATTTTCTTGAATTGAATGGATTTTGTAAAGGAAAAGAGTTTTGTACTCTTCTCATGGTCATCTGTAAGAAGTTAAAAGGTTCAAAATGATGGTTGTTTTTAATTTTATTTTTATTAGATATATATATATATATCGGAGGTTGAAATGGACTAATCTTTTTGGGCCCAGGGGGAGCCGGGTAAATCCCCTGTGGCCTTAGTGTGGTAGCGCAGTTTCAAACCCTCAACGTCTGGGAGCAAACCGTGGTTCTAGGCCAACCGAGCTACCCCTCGGGGTTAAAAATGATGTGTTTTCAAGACAAAAAAAAAGTTACGAGATTGCAAGATAAGGCTTTGCAGATGAATAAATGCAAATGATGTTCTCATAGTAACTATTTTAAGTAGAAGCGTTTTCTCTTCCGTGCTAGGAACACTATTTTGAGTAGAAATTCCAATGAGGAATTTCTAGTACTGTACAAAAACATCCCTTAGAAACACATCAAGATATTGAGGGATTATAATCTTCAATGTGATCGTTTCTTTTTTTGGGTTGCTCTTCTGCGTTATCTTGTTTGCTTCTTTTTTTGAGAAAGATTGACTGTATTGTATTAAAAATACCGTAAAGATGTCACAAAATTGTACAATATAAGAGATATATATTGAACCAAAAAAGACCCAAAGCAGAAAAACAGTGCAGGGTCAGAATGAAGACATCACAGCACCTATACACAGCTTAGAACAACCCAAAACCTCAAGAAATAGCAGTTGAACCAGAGGAGATGACCAAGCTCGGTTTTCCCATTCCTCCTTTTGATAGCCAGTCCACATCCTTGTTGGCACTGCGATCCATGTGAAGAAAGGAGACCCTCACTCATCTAGCAATATCCTTCACTTTGTCAAAATAATCAGCCAAATGCCACAGAAGAATAGCCTCACCAGAACCGACTGAATGGTACGGAATCAAATCGAAAAGGTTGAAACGATTAGCTTCCCTGAGACCAGTCAAGAGGGCTAAACACTCAGCTTTATTAATTTAACAGTGGCTAGCAGGACCAGAATAGGAAAGGATGGTGGTACCGTTACTATCACGCACCAAACCACCAAGACCAACCATACCGGGGTTTCCGAGAGCATTGTAATCGAGTTTGAAGACGCCAACCAGAGGGGGGGGTGTGGGGGGGTGGAATCCATCTGTGGAGATATACACAATTTTGCTGGTTTGGAGAAAGCTACCTTTTTCCAGTTTCTCATAATAGCCACCTCTTTTTACTGTTAGACTGAATTAAAAAAAAAAAAACATGTATTCCCAACTCACAAAAAAAAAAAGTGTACCATGACGAAGAGAAACTGGGAAAAATTCACCCCCTTGGTGAAAACTTTAGACCTATAACTGTTGACTCTGATGTTATTAGCTCTTTTTTTATCTGTCCAAGCTATTAAATCTCGTCTCTTATTTTTCTGTTAGTCTTTCATCTATCTTTTCTTGGTAGTAGTGTCTCACTAATAACTTATTTTCTCACCACTAGATTTGTATAATGGTACCTTATTATGGATGCTAATTTTATTTTATTTTTTTATTAGTTGGTCCCTGCAGTCACAGAGCTCGTGATTGCCGAACTGCTTTACTTGCAATGGATGGATCCAAACCAGCCAATTTATCTTTATATCAATTCAACTGGAACAACTCGTGATGATGGTGAGACGGTAGGGTTTTCCTAGCTCTAGCATAGTTTGCTCTTGGCTTAAAATTCAACTGCATTATGAATATATATTCGAATTTAACATTGACAAAGTTAGTACAGGTTTTCTTTTTAAAGTTTTTTCCAATTGTCTACAAATATTTTATGACCTTCCTCTACCCTGTTTGATTCAAGAAAATCATAAATTCAAATTATTGATGATGGTCCTGACCAATATTCTTGTTGTTGATCAACTCGGGACTAGGATAAGTCAATTTAGCTAAGCTTCTACTTGCACTTGAACCTCTATGGACTTGGTGAAATTTAGAACTCGAATGGCTTATTCACTTGAATTTTGGTCATAAAGTTCGTAGTCCTACATTCGAAGTTATGAATATGACACTATTTTTTCCTGAGTTGGCTCAATCTACTGAAACTCCCTTTAATGGTTAGGATGGTAGTGTGCAAAGAGTCAAAGAGTTGTGATTCCTGTGAGAATGGAGCTTAAGAGACCACAAAAAGATTCCTTCCCATACCTTGGCTCTATAATTAGTAAGGATGGAGAGATTGAGGATGATGCTGAACATAACATAAGAGCTGGATGGTTGAAGTGGTGACTTACTTCTGAGGAGTGAGGAGCTATTCCCTCCTCAAGTTATTGTCTCATATTTGGAAAGACAAAGAGCCTCCTCAAGTTTCTCTTCACTTGGATGATGATACTGGGCAAGATCTGAATTCTTAACTGTTAACCATCTCTAGAGTCGCAAAATGATGATCATCAATATATGCATCCTTTTTCTATGGATTGCTAACGATGTCCATTGTATTTTATACATTCTCCTTTGGCTAAAAAGGTGTGGAAGCACTTCATAAACTTCTTGGTATTCAAAGGGTTTTGGCCTAAAACAGTGAAGCAGTTAGTTGAAAGTTGGAGATTTGGGTATGTTAATAAGAAAAAGCTTTTATTTGAGATTGTTTTTTTGTGGCTCTTCTTTGGTCTATTTGTTTGGAAAGGAATAATCAGATTTTTAATAGTAAATTTGATATTTATAACGGTGTGATTATTAAGGCTGGACTAAAGTAATATTTTGGGTGGCTATGCTTAAGGAGTTGTTTGGTGTTCCCATCACTATTTTTCGGAGGTGTTTTGTGGACATTATGGGGTCAACTTATAGTCTGTTTACTTGCCTTCCAGGCATGTAACATGGTCCAACTCTCTCTCTAAAGTAAATCAATAACCATTAAAAAAACACCAGTACATTTATTACTGGTTTTTTCTAGTAGATTAGACTCCAAATAGTACCATGGCCGAAAAAATGTGTGGCCAAAACCTAGTAGTAGTTGGGTTTGATGCTCTACCGTATTACTGTGAAGTGTAAAGCTCAAAATGAGTACTTGCTGCTTAGATAATGGAAGTGTTTAATGGTATAAATTCATAAATTAGACCCCTAAAATAAGAAAAAAGAACCTCACCATCAGAGGTCAACTGGTTCCTTGGTGAAAAGGTAAAATTCAATTTCATGTTGTGACAAGATGTGTGTTTTGGGGTCCTTTAACACAGATATTGGAAGATTACTGCCACAATATTTGAAAGATTTTAGCATTCAAAAATCGCTGTTACTAGTCATACGACTCAGTTAAAGACAAATGCAGACACTTATTACTACTTAAGCTCATTGCTAAATATTTTTTTCATCATTTTTATACATAAATTAAGGATTTTTGCGCAACAAGGTTGGACTCGGTCCAAGTTGTCCGACTCTCATGCGACTCGCTCAACTCTAATCTACTTGAATGGGGGATCAAATCGCACCCTGACTCCAAGTTTTAGAACCTTGTGTGAGAGAGTGATGCCGTACTTCGGACATTTAACCCAATGTTAAAGCCCTTCAAATTTTAAGTATCTGTATTCACTGAACACGATTATTAAGAGTACTTCCGCTAAAAATAGCCTTGTTGAAATGTCTATATTTGTTGGCTAACCTAGCAATTGGCATTGGAAAAATGTAAATTAGGATTTTTTTTTTATTTTTTATTTTTATGATTGCATCAATAAAAATAGTTTGCTTGGGAGTGACAATCTCACTTTTATAAAGCATTCTAGGTATTTAAACCTTTCAATTACAAGATATTGATCGTGATCTTGGAGAGATCTGATCCTTGAACGACTCCCTGTCATTTCAAGTGAAGGCAATCTTTTATGAAATTGACAATTGATGATCTGTTTGGTTTGCCATTCATCTATGCCTCATTTGGTGGACACTTATGAGCTCAGTTTTGGTTATCCCATCTAGAAGAGGGTCCTTCTTATGGGGTTGCACTACTGTTGTTGTTTTTTGGTCTCTTTGGCTTGAAATAAATAGGATTGCCCCCGGCTGTAGCTCAGCTAATTAGGGACACATGCAAGTGAGAGTATGTGAGTTCACACCCCCATGTAGAACAAAAAAAAAAGAAGAAGAATACTTTTCAGAATGTGGAGGTCAGTTTGTTATTTAAGGCTTAATTGCTGGTCATTTTATGGGTTTTCCCTCCAAAGAGTTAGTAGGCATTTCCATTTATGATTGTATGGGAGGGGTTTGGTATGGTGATGCTGTTCTATATCTTTAATTTTTGTTGGGCCTTCTTGGCTTCGTATTTTCATTTTTGCTGTTAAGGCTATTCAGTTACCACTTTTTTTGGAAAAAAAAGAAGAGTTCAGCTGGTGGATATATTTTGTTTATATATTTGAAATAAATCTCATGTGTTGAAAAATTGCAAATTCATCAACTTTCGGCAGATTGGGACTCTATATTTTGTTTAAATATTTTTATTTTTATTTATTTTGCTTAGGAGGACTTGAACTCACAAGATTTCGGCCCAGTAGAAGTGGAACTTGGTGTCCCTTACCAGCTGAGATACAGCTCAGCATGGATTACAGATTTTTTTTAAATTTTTTTTAAAAATGTTATCATTTCAATTTTCAATAGAATAAGTTATAATTGGTATGTCAGTAGAATCAGTGATAACTGACGTTATGTATGTTATGTCTTTGCTTCCTTTGGTTGTAAATTATGTCAGCTTGTTATGATTCTTCCTTTACCAATTATATAATTTGTATGTACTCCATGCATAGAGCATTGTGATGATGTGCATTGTACATATATTTTGGATAAGTGTAGCAATCGTATTTCTTGAAATGACTCTATGACCGACTGATATGAAGGAAATAAATACCGGTTGAATATATATGTATTTGTGTGTTTGTGTTCTTGTCACTAAAATAAACTGCATATTACCAATCTTACCAGTCTTTCGGATGTATAAATTTCTAGAGATTGTTTAGTGTTCCAACACTGATTTATATTTTATAATGATCATCAAGTTTCTGCTTTGAATGACTCATCCTCCACTATATATATATATATATATATATATATTTTGCAGGTTGGAATGGAGTCTGAAGGTTTTGCGATTTATGATGCGATGATGCAGCTGAAAAACGAAGTAAGTTGCTGTTCCCAGATTATTTTGTCAAATTCTTTCCAGAATCAGTTATTTTAGTTGACGATGCAAATAAATTGACATCATGTAAGTAGTCAATTTTCTGTCGTGGTAATATATATTTCATCCTTCTTACCAATGTATTAGAGAAACCCATTTGAGATGGTTTGGACATGTCCAACGCAGGCCAGCAACGGTGCCGGTAAGAAAAAGTTTGGCTATGTAGGTTGATGGCCCACTAAGGGGAAGGGGTAGGTTGAAGAGGACTTTGATGGAGGTAGTGAAAGTAGGTCTGAAGCAAGGATCAAAATATCGGCCGCTACGCTTTGATGGAGGTAGTGAAAGCAGGTTTGAAGCAAGGATCAAAATATCTATGTAGCGGCCGATATATTGGGCGTAGCGGCAGTGGGCGCTACGCTAAAAGTAAAATAGCGCCGTTCACAACCGTGTCGGGGTGTATCGGCCGCTACATACCCGTAGCGGCCGCTACACACCGATACAGTTATGTATCGGCCGCTACAAAGTTAAAAAGACAGAAAGAAAGAAAAAAAAAAAAACTCTGCCCACTGTGAAAAAGCAAGAAGAAAGGGGGAAAAGAGGAAAACAACTGCAGGGAAGAAGACATACCTGATGGCAATGGGCATCGAACAAGAAACAAGCTTCAGACATCAAAGGAACAAGAAGCAGCATGCATCAAACACCAAATCGAATAAGCAATAGGCAGCGAACGTCGAAGCAGCAGCAAGCAGTAGGCGTCTAGGCAGCAGCATCAAACCGGCAGCATATTTCCTTTTTTTTTTCCTTCTTCCCCCTCGTCCTCCATCTCCATCATTGTTCTTCTTCTTCTTTCTTTCCTTCCCTCCCTCTTTTCCTTCCCCTCATTTCTCCTTTTCCCTCTTTTCCTTTCCCTCCTTTCTCCTTTTTTTTCCCTCGATGCTTCTATTTTGTCCGTGTGAAGAAAAGGGCCAGCAAATGGCCTTTTTGATCATGTTTTGTTCACATGACGAAAAGGGCCAGCACATGCCCTTCTTCGAAAGGGCCCCTCCCTTTTATTATTGAGGGCTTAATGTGAGATTCATGGCCCCAACAGTGGGGCCCACCTAGATTAAAAAAAAGGACCATTAATCAAATGTCCTAGGGACCTTTTATTATTATCGGGCTAAATTGAGATTCATGACCCACCTAAATTAAATATATAGCTGGTCAAATGTTCTTTGCCAAATTTCACTCAAGTAAATATGGGGCCTATTCAAACTTCACTCTAATAGAAATAAAGCCATAGCCAAATTTCACTTAAAAAAAAAGGATATGGGCCTATCAATTAAAAAAGCCCATTAACAACCATTAAAAATCATTAAAAAACTGATTCAAAAAAATCATCCAAAATTTTTTATATAACCACTTAAAAAAGATAATTGATAAAACCATTCAAAAAATAAAATGGTCTCATCCAAAAGAAGAAAAGCCAAAGAACTTGTTAGTCTTTTTAATCACGGGTGGGCTCCACCATGAGGCCCAAATTTAAAATAAAAAAGTCATACCTTAGCCAAATATTACTTAATTGAAATTAATGCCTTTGTCGAAATTCACTCTAATTGGAAATAGAGCCATAGCCAACTTTCAAAAATAAAAAAGCACAGCGAAATTTCGAACTAATTGAAGATAGGTTCCAACCAAATCTCACTCTAATAGTAAATAGGGGCTAGTGCCACAACCAAATTTTACACTAATAGAAAATAGGGCTCTAATCAAATTTAACTTTAATAGAAAAATTATCTCCATATGTGTGTGTGTGCAACTGTGCATTTCACGATACAACTATGAAATGTTATATTCTAAACCTGATACTGATGATATTTTAATTACATTGTTTTTTTACAAACATCTTATTAGTTTTTAACTTAAAATAGCCAACCAATATAAATACATATGAAAAAAAATGATCAATGCTATTATTTTATAACCAAACAGCGGTACATGACTTATGCAATGAGGGCACCGCTACGCCCCCTTTCCTTACTTACTTTTGTAGAAGAACCACATTTTCTTTCATTTTACAATTTTCTGGATTTTCCAAAAAAAATTTAGATTTTTTTGGGGATTTTTTTAAATCGCACCGCTACACGTGCTACGTAGCGGTTTGGCGGCGAGCCGCTACACCCGCTGCTACCGCTATTTTCATTCTTGGTCTGAAGACATGCATCTTATCTAAGGTTTTGGTTTAGGATCGCGGAATGGAGAAACAAAGGTCATGTAGCTGGCCCCAACATAGTTGAGAGTTGGGACAAGGCTATGATGATGATGATCCTTCTTACCCATGTGCTTTAGATTCTTTATTTTGGTTAAATTCTGTACAAATCTTTCCATGCAGTTGTTGTTTGTCAAAATTTTATTTGCATCATTGCTTGGGATCTCTGTTTTCCTTAATATCATGTAACCTGGGATCGACCCTTCTCTGTTGTAGAAATCATCTTCCTCTTCTTTCTTCTTTTTCTTCTAGAATTGGGTTTCCATGTCAAATTATCCTCATGATGAAATGGTACTCATGGTATCCACATGTGCAGATCCAAACAGTTGCTGTTGGAGCTGCCATAGGTCAGGCTTGTCTACTTCTTGCTGCAGGAAAGAAGGGTAGACGGTTCATGATGCCCCATGCCAAAGGTTTGAAACCCTTTTTTTTAAATGGCACAACCTCTCCTGCCCATTTCTCATTGGTCTTAACATCATGATGACATATTCTGTTCATACTAAATATATTTCAGCTATGATACAACAACCTCGTGTCCCTTCATCTGGGCTAATGCCAGCAAGTGATGTCCTCATTCGTGCAAATGAGGTCGGTAATTTTTCCTCTCTCTCTCTTACCAGCATTTGTATGAAGTTGCTACCAAACTTGGTTTAGTTTGATATGCTTAAATTCAATTTTATTCATAATCAGTAACTGCAGTTATCTGAACTTACAAGTCTCAATACACTTTCTGACCCCGTCCAGTAAAATAAGATATCAAGTTTGCATAAAATCCAGAACAGAACTTATAATCTTTTTGTGCTATTCACCTTAAAAGATGCATGGCCACTGCACTGTATGCACATTTTGATGAGTTGCTTTTATTTTTCCAGTTTTACTAGCTTTAGTTGTGTAACTTGTGTTAGAATTCTTTTTTAGTGTTAGATCTTGATTTCTTTTAGATATTGCATCAATCCAGCTTGCACTGGCATTTTGACACTTTTGGGATGGGTCCTGGATTGTGTGGAGCAGGGCTAGCCCAGGCACCTAGCTGTTGGGTTGGCCGGCCCTGGACTGGAGAAGCAAATGCCTAGACTAGCGTGACAACTAGACTGTTTATTCCATTTTTCCTAGCATGCAGAACATATTTGTCTGCATCCAGGGTGATCTTTTTCAACAAAAATGAAAAAGAGAAAAAAGGGGTAAAATCAGGTAGCTATTGAAATATATTAAGACTGCTTTCTATTTATGATAGTTCAGTTAATTATCTTTCAGTACAATTTTAATGCAAATGACACTGAATCATTTTGCAGGTTATAAAGAATAGGGACACACTTGTTAAACTTCTATCAAGGCACACTGGAAATGTGAGTATTTAACACATTGATTTTTCTTCCCCTCTAAAAGCTGATATGTATCAGCCAATCATTGGATTAAAAATACATTGATTTGAAACTCCAGGATCTATTATATATTGCATCTGATGATATTTAATTGATTATCTGTTTTAAATTGCCTATTAGTCTATCGAGACGGTGGCAAAAGTGATGCGAAGGCCATTCTATATGGACTCCACAAAAGCACAAGAGTTTGGTGTCATTGACAAGGTATGATATATGAATCCATCATAGACTGCGATTGAAGTGCATAAAATGCAAACTTGAAGTACATAGCACAGTTATTCCCAACCTCATGCATTCACACATTTTTATAATCTATTGAAAGGGATAACCCAGTGTAATCACTTCCATTTGATTTTTTATTTTTTTATCCCTTATGCAAGGGACCTGAAGAAAATTTAATTTGCTCAGCAATGGATGGTAACATGTGTTGGCCTCACACCTGGTCATTTTCATATAGTCATTCCCTCGTATGATAACCATCCTATGTCCGGGCTATTTCTCATCGTATCTGAAAGCAATGGCGGATCTAGGATTTTCATTTGGGTGGTGTGGTATATGGTCAAGTGAAGACGTTGAATAATAAAATTAAAATTTTTACAATATATCAAAGGGTTTTTTGAATCACGCGGGTGCGATAGCACTTGGGTCCGCCCTTGTCTGAAAGAGCAGTTTTTGTTGGTGAATTTGATGTGATGATTTATGGCGTGATCTGGGTTTCTCTTATACAGATACTTTGGCGTGGTCAAGAGAAAATAATGGCAGAAGCTGCCTCACCAGAAGAATGGGACAAGAGAGCAGGCATTAAAGTTGTTGATGGGATGTAACTCTTTCTTAATAGCGCCAATAATGTAACTTTGAAGAATACATGTTTTACAGTTCTTTTTTGTTTCTGTAACATTTCTGAAGTTGTACATTCCATAGTACCACACCATTAAATGAATTAATGATTTTGTTTTCTTCCATTAACTGCAGTTTATTTATTGTCTTCTAACAGTAGGTAAGTTCCAGGTCCTGCTTGGTACAAAATTTAGCAATTGAGATTAAATGATGCAACACTGATTGTTCATAGGGTTATCTGTTATATGGTATGTTGTTTAACTGAATCCATATCCCCTCTTTTGGTGGAACCAATAAAAATATATGCAGCCATACTTGCAAAGTGCAAAGTAAAATAAATAAATGTTGAAGATCTCCAAGAATGAACCATATTCCGCTGACCAGCTGCTAATTGTGAACCAAACATGTGTCATGTTTCTGTATTCGTAAGAGTTGAATTGATGTGCCCCATTCTTAATTCAAAGCCATATGTTCTTTTAACTGTCAATCCTAGTGATCATCCAGGCCTGAAATCTCCATCTAGGTTGGGAAATCACAGTATTCAATTTGTGTAAAGTGCCAATAATATATTCCACTTCCTGGACTGTGTTGAACTCACTTTTGTGTCGTGGTCGAAAGTCAAAACTCGCAAAGCATGAATGTTGTGATGAGCTGAGAACATTGGTAATATTGTGCTAGTTTCATGACAATTGCCTTAGTTCTGATACTGTGATAGTTTCATGACATTTACCTTAGTTCTCAATATATTTTAAATAGATGTGTCATCATCTTCATCATAGTCAATGCCTTGTGCCATCAATGTGGGATTAAAAGAACTTGGTTCAAGAGTTCTGCAGACCTAAGACAGTTTCAGATGCGGAAAACCCTAGAAAACTGTCGATCTGATTTTTTCTGTATCTTTTTGAAACTGTTGATATGATCACCTGCAAAACCCTAGAAAAGATACGGAAAAGATTAAAAAAAAAAAAGAATTTCACACATGTAAAACCCTAGAAATTTTTTTCACATCATCGATTTTCACCCATGCAAGAGATGGAGTTTTGGGGCTGAAAGTTGAAGAGGAACTTCTTCGAAGAACCTGAGATCTAAGATGAATCTGGAGCGACTCTGATGAGAAAATCCTAACAAAACTTAAGTTTATAGTGGCGGAGAATGCTATCTGCTGCTGAATAAACGTAAACTTCGCACTTACTAACACCGGATAATAGAATCCGCTACTAAAACCTGGACATTTATTTAGTTGTCTGCTGCTATAACTCTAAAAATACATACATAACCATGTATGTAGCCGTGATAATGAGATGTAGCGACAGACAAATAAAACCGCGGCTAGATGTCACTTTTCTCGTAGTGACAAGTACAAATATATAACTCATCTGTGTCAAGCATAAAATCCTATGTATTCTCTTCATGGTATATAGTCAATTTTGTGAGTTCTACTTTTCTATCCAATTTCAGAAAGCATTTTCTTCTACTATCCCTCATATTCTCTATCTAAATTCTTACTTCTTCTTTTCTTTCCATTGAACTTGTAACCTTTGCACTACATGAGTTGTTTCCAATCTTCTAATCTTCCAACCATGCAAACAGAGCCTTCTTAAAAGGCATCTCTTGATTTTTCTCTTACATCTGTTAGTTTCCTCTTCTATGCTGATTCCTATTTCTATGAACTGGAGTGGAAACTTAAGCTTTAAGACCTTACTTTTGTAAAACTGGCAATTGATAAATGGTATTGTGTGTAGGAAGAATTCAGATGACTATAGTAACAATGGTATATAAATGTACATCACCTAACACAAACCATATGAAAAAAAAAGAGGAGGAAAATATCATACATTTTTACAAGGCCTACATATAAAAAAGCATCTTCAAAGGAGGCTGTAATTCATGATAACAAGAAACATAACCCATACAATGCTGGGCTTCACTAGATCGCTGGCGATTGGATTCACCTGCCTGAAGCCCAGATAACAACCATAAAGGGCCACCACGAGCGCAACACCAACCGCTAGGCCCAAACGAGTGGCACCATGTGCAAAGACAATCGGACCCCATGACAGGCCTAGAAACAACTGGGCCACGACGAGCGGCAACGTCGTCACCGGCCCATGGAACCCACCCTCGGCCCAAACGAGCCAGGCCGAGAGGCCCATCAGAGAGGAGGTGGCAAGGGAGGCTAGGTGGACAACCCAGATGGGTGGGTACCAAAATGACTTTGCAAGGCCTGCATAGCCCAGGCTGAGCTGAAAATAATAGATGGTGAAGATGGTCAGTGCGAATGGGACCCCCACCGCTAACACTAGCGATGGGAGGCCCCTTCTTGCCATGGCTAGCTTCTTGGCCCTTTTGTTCCTGCTGTTGTTACTGTTGGGGATCTTGGTGCTTGGGCTCATTGTAAGTAGGCCTGAGACAGGCTTCTTGAGGTTTGGGGATGCCATCAAAATGTATGAAGGAATGGGGCCTCAAAACTAAATAGAATAAGATATGAAGAAGAAGAAGAATGGATTCTTTGAGGCTGGGTTGTTGTGGATGAACATGTTTTTCTCTCTTTCAGTCGTTTACATATACTATTTAGAGGTGGATGGTGAATGGGCCTTGGTAATGGGTTGGGTTAAACTTGATTTTGAGTTGGGTTGGCTTTTGAAGATAAGAGTATGTGCCCAACCTGAATTTGACCCATTTATTAATGGGGTAGGAAATGTAAACCAGAACCCTAAAATGTTGAGTTGGATTCAGGCTTTTTGAGTCAGGTTGGTGGGTCAGGCTTGGTAATGATTAATCCTCAGTGACAAGTGGGAGGGAGGGGGTTGCAATCAACCACTGCAATACAGTGTTGGGGAATTTTCAAAAACAATGGAAATAATTTTGGATTCAGTTTTAGGATTTTCAAAACCTTCCTTGTTTTCTTTGGGAAGCTAGAAATTGGTGGGAGATCGTATCCGATCATGATAAGGCATGTCTAGTCATGGTGACTCTTCAGTGTGGAGCAGATCTGTGCCATAGATCGACGATCCAATGGTCAAACCTGATCGGATGCGACCAAGGGTCATGACCTTTCAGATCAGGTACTTCCAGGTCTATATATTCCAAAGCAAGTTTTTGCTTTCTTGTCCCAGTTAATCATTTCCTGCAGATTTGATTAACAATTATCTTGGTTCTCTTGATAATATCAAGGGTATTCTGATCTACAGTCGTTTGTGCAGACGCCGGTAGAGTGATCTTTAGATCAGGCTTCATTGTATCCTGGAGGCAAATTTGTTGTTAACCCGGAGCACACCATCTGGTGGGGGCAAATATTGTCTTTAGGAAAGCGACGTTGTAACGCGACTTGAAGTAATATTTCTGTACAGTTACTTAAGAAGATCATCAAATCCGAAGACAACCATTTCTCCAACAATCTAAAGACAATATAGCATAATGGCGATGTCTATTCAGAAAATGACTCAAGATTTTATGAAGCTGGACCGATTTGATGGAGGAAATTTCAGAAGCTGGCAGAAGAAGATGCATTTCCTGCTCACCACTCTCAAAGTGGTCTATGTGTTAACTACCCCATATCCGGAGGAACAAGAAGATGAGACGGCGGAGCAGATTCGTACCAGAACCAAGTGGGAAAATGACGACTACATCTGTAGGGGGCACATTCTGAATGCGCTGTCAGGCTCACTATTCGATGTCTACCAGAACATGGAAACTGCAAAGCAACTTTGGAATATACTGCAGACTAAGTATCTTACTGAAGATGCTACAAGTAAGAAATTTCTTGTCAGTAATTTCATGCGTTTTAATATGGTAGATAATAAACCCATCATGGAACAATTTCATGAGATACAACATATCCTTAGTCAATTTCAACAGAAGGATATGAATATGGATGAATCTATTGTAGTTTCATCTATAATAGAAAAATTGCCACCTTCTTGGAAGGATTTTAAGAAGAGCCTGAAACACAAAAAGGAGGATCTTACTTTAGAGGAATTGGCTCAACATCTCCGAGTGGAGGAAGAGTCGAGGCTTCTTGAGAGTAATGATCACCAAGTGGCTGAAGCTTCCAAGGTCCACATAGTGGAGGATGGCAAGAAGTCCAACAAATGGAAGCATAAGCGCAAACCCCAACCTGACAAAGACTCTAAGAAGCCGAAAGGCTCTTGCTGGCATTGTGGTAAGCCTGGGCATTTCAAAAATGAATGCCGCTCATACAAGAAGAAGCCAGAAGCATCAAATGCCAAGAACAAGTTCCTGGCTATTGTATCCGAGGTGAATATGCTCGAAGATGCTGGTGACTGGTGGATTGACTCAGGAGCAACAAGACATGTCTGCAACAACAAGAACCTTTTCACCACTTATGAACAAGTGAGTGATGGAACAATTCTCTACATGGGAAACTCTTCAACTGCTGCTATCATGGGTAAAGGAACTGTGGATTTGAAGTTTACTTCTGAAAAGGTCTTAACTCTTAGTGATGTGTATCATGTTCCTGATGTCAGGAAAAATCTTGTATCTGGAAGCCTACTTAATAAGCATGGTTTCAAGTTAGTCTTTGAGTCAGACAAGTTTGTACTGTCTAAGGGTGGGATTTTTGTTGGGAAGGGCTATTTGTATCAGGGCATGTTCAAATTCAATATCAATAATAATACATCTGTTTCTGCTTATATTATTGATTCTCTTTCTTTATGGCATGCACGTTTAGGACATGTTAATACTAAGAAAATGAATGATATGGTTAATTTAAATTTAATTCCTAAGTATGACATTGACATGATTGAAAAATGTAAAACCTGTATGCAAACAAAAATAACTCGTGTGTCATTTCCTAAAGTAAATAGATCTACTTCTTTGCTTGAACTTGTGCATAGTGATGTATGTGATTTGCATAGTAACCCCACAAGAGGAGGTAAAAAATATTTTGTAACATTCATTGATGATTTTTCTAAGTTTTGTCATATTTATCTTTTGCATTCTAAAGATGAGGTTTTTGATAAATTTAAATTTTTAGATCAGAAGTAGAGAATCAATGTAATGTTAAAATAAAGAGACTGAGGTCTGATAGAGGCGGTGAATACCATTTTCCAGAATATTGTGAAAATGTTGGTATTATTCATGAAAAGTCTGCACCCTATACACCACAACAAAATGGAGTTGCTGAAAGAAAGAATAGGACATTAACAGAAATGATTAATGCTATGTTGTCTTATGCAAATTTGAGTTATGGTTACTGGGGTGAAGCCTTGCTTACTGCCTGTGAGGCCCCACCCTTTGTGGGCCCTCTAATTGCTATTTTATAGGCTAATTAATACTAACTTATACTAATTATTAGTTAATTATGCTAATTATTGCTAATTATTAGTTAATTGGGCTAATTAGGGGTTAATCAGGGTGATTAGTTAGATTTTCCTAAGTTATAGTTAGACTAGCTTGGTTTAGTTAGTATTGGGGTTAGTTGGGTGTTTGTGTTAATTTTAGGCTAATTAGTGCTAGATAGGTCCTTAGTTGGGTTTTATTTTAATTAGAGGGGGTTTTTGCAAAATGGTGTTCCTCTCTAGAAGATTCCAGCCCAAAGACCTAATTAACCCTAATCCTAACCCTAATCCCATGAAACCCTAAGGGCTAATCCTGTCATTAACCACCCATTCCTAACCTATAAATAGGCTCTTATCCCAAGAACCCTAAACCAGCCACCACTGTTCATTTCAATTGCCTCTCTTCTCCTCTCCCTCATTCCTCTCTTACGTTTGAGCTGAGATTGCAACTGTTACTGTTGCTGAGATTTCCCCCTTGAAGCTACTACAACTGCTTCTTCATTTCTCTCTTCTTCCCTTGTCATTTCCCCTCTTCTTTCTTCCTCATTTCTCCTTCCAAGTCACTGTTATTGAGCTGGGACCGGACTGATTTCTGTGCTGAGATTTCCCTCTTGGAGCTGCTGCAACAGTGCTACTTCCTCTTCCTTCTTCCTCTCTCATTCTCCAAGCTACTGCTGTTACTGTGCTGGAATTTCTCCAGTAGCTGCTGCTACTATTTCTCCTTCTTCTCCATTGAGCTGCTGCTGCTACTGTTGCTGTATCATCATCTTCTTCTTCTCTGATTCAGCTGGGACTCCTTCTCTCTTCTATTGCTCTCTCTCTCTACAAACCATCTCTCATTTACTAAAAGGCAAGTGCATCTACTATTAACTTAGAGTGTATGTGTTTTACCTTTGATTTCTGTGATTCCATTCCATGTATGTTGTTAATTTAGTCTTGGATTTCACCTTGAGCTCTGTTTTGTTGTTTTGGATGAAATGGGCATTGATGGATGGGGGTTTCACCCCCCCATTTGGAAGATCAATGGGCCATAATGAGGTTAATTGTTGGGCATTAGAGTTGTTTGATGTTTGGAGATGATTTGGTGAAGTTCGGGACCGATTGGAAGTGATTTGGATGGAAAAAGAGCTAAAACGGAAAATCTGCAGAAACAGTTTTCGTGTTCCCAGTCGACCGACAGACTCGACCTGCAGTGTTCCCGGTCGACCGGGACCTATAGGCCGGTCGACCGGCAACACTGCAGCTGTAAAATGACAGCTCTCAGTTGAGCTGTTCTGCAGACTGAATTCTGAGTGTTCCTGGTTGACTGGGACATACCCTGGTCGACCGGTAACACTGTGTTTTTGGGAAAAACTGGCCCTCAGCCATTTTCTTGCATAAAATTATTTCAGTTAGCCAGGATGACCCGGCCTTGTCCAGGTTGATCTGGAATACACTGTTTTGCAGGAATTGACTGAAAGTTGGTTTTTCACCTGAAACTCAGACTCTTTACACCCAAATCAACCTGATACTTAGGATTTACTTTAGATAGTGTTTAAAATTGGGACAATCACTCTTTCTAAGGTTTTTTGGAGTATTCGGTCAATCATCCAGGCCAGGAGTTTGACTGGACACGCTGGAAACCTTTAGAAACGAATTAAGTTGTCCAGGAGGCCTGATTCAGGTAATTCAGTGCACTCGGTTGATCCACTAGGCCAGGAGGTCAACCGAGCACACTACACATCAGGTTCACCTGGGAAACTTTGATTTTTCTAGTTTTCAACATTTAGGAGTTGTGATCAGAAGTGGGGCCCATTGACCATCCAAATGAACGTTTTTCAATGTTCAAAGCCCGAGTCAACGGTGTGGCTCAACCTTGACTCGCGGGGGCCACTGATTAGTGTTAAGGTTATTAATCTAAGATGATTCGACCTCTAAGAGTTGTCAAAGATGCTTGTAACCACCTAAGCACCAAACACAGTATATTATGGCATTAATGACTTCGTTTAGAGATCAAATTACCGGAGATGGACCTGAACCTAACGTGGCCATTACCTAGGATTGGACCGTTGTATTTCCCTGTTGATTCCCTTATTGAAGTTCATACTTCACTTTTATTAATTATTGTCATTCTTAGATCTTTAGAGTAGCTGTTAACTGTTAATTAATATAAATGGAGGACCCGAACCTAGGATATCTTAGAGGTGACCCGATAGTGTGATTTGGGAGAACATTGACCCGTGTCTGTGTCTAGGCGGGCCATTATTGGGCCTAAGTGTGGAGATGTGAACCCCTAGTTGGAAGAGGTAGTTTCTTTTGGGATTTTAAGTTATGATGGATTAATGGAAACTGTTTATCAGTAGTAAATGGATTGTTGCCTCGTTTGGACAGATTTAGACCAGGCCATATGCTGATGGGCCTTGGTATGGATCCAACGAGTGGGCTTGGGCCTTGAATGAAATCCATAGACTAAGTTGATATGTATGGACCTCATAGAGGTGTGGATAGGACCTTGTTCACGCAAGGCAAAGCCTAGACAGACACAGACCCTTAGAGTTATTCGTGAGTCGGCATGAACATTCACTCGGTTGATTTAAGCTCAGCCTGTGGACTGATCATCCCCGGTAGGAGCTAGTTGAGTGTTGAGGAGCTATCATGATGAGCTGTGTGGTTAAGACGGACGGTGTGACACCGTGTCCGGTCTTGAGTGATGAGATGATGAGATGATCAGTGATTTGCGGGATTAGTAATTCCCAGCACTAGTGAGATTTCCCCGCCGCAACTGTGTTCAGTATGGGAGGGCCGCGACATAATATCCCGCGGTATTCCAACTAGTGTGAATGTGCCATTTTGTTGTAGTAGTTTAGATGTTTTATATTTATCCTGATTCTCTATGATTATACTGCTCAACTGCCTAGTTCTTTACCTTGTCATTCTTTAATTATTTACTTGTCTTTATTCATTTGATATATATGCTCTATGTTAGTAGTATGCTGTGACTTGCCAGATCTTTTAGATCTGACCCTTCATTGGTGCTTAGGCCTTGACCCAGAGATCCCAGAGGATGCACTAGCGCTAGTTGAGGCGCCGATCGCTGGAGAGTACGCGTGGGGCCCGGCCGACCCGGTTGTCGAGCCGGAGGGCGGAGATTTCATACCAGGGTTTTGAGAGCTCATCTTATTTTGGGTTTGAGCGAAATTTTGTAGTGAGTTGGGTAGAATTAAATATGTATTAACTTTGATTAACAACTGATACATTTAACTTGACCACTGTTCCGCTCTTACTTAATACATATATTGATACCAAATGCTTCCGCTTTATTTAATTGTTATGCTTCCGCAAATCTTAACCATTGAGTATTATATCGTCCAAAAGTTTTAAATTGGACCTCACTGCGGCCTACGATCTTGGAAGTTCTCGGATTTTCCGGGAAGTAGCGCGCCAACTTTGGGTATTCGAACGATTATATCGGTATCCGGAATTGGGGCGTTACACTGCCTGTCACATCCTTAATAAAATCCCTCTAAAAGGAAAGAAAATTACTCCTTATGAACTCTGGAAGAATAAGAAACCTAACTTGAGTTACATGAAAACTTGGGGCTGTAGAGCAATTGTCAGATTGCCTGAACCTAAAAGGAAGAAATTAGGAAAAAGAGGAATTGAATGCATATTTCTTGGCTATGCTATGCATAGTAAGGCCTACAGGTTTTTGGTAATAGAGCCCAATGGTTCAGTAGAAGTAAATACTATCATTGAATCTCGTGATGCAGTATTTTACGAAAATCGGTTCACGACCATTCCAAGGTCAGACTCTAATTCAGAAACTGAGTCAACTCCTTTGGTCTTTAAGAAGCAAAGTGAACCAGATGAACCTAACGATCCTATTGAACCAAGGAGGAGTAAGAGGGCCAGGACTAAAAAGTCTTTTGGTCCAGACTTCATTGTTTATCTTGTAGAAGGAACAAGGGATGTTCACCTCAAGCAAACAATGATTTCTTTAAATGTGGAATCAGATCCACTGACTCTTGAGGAGACTATGAAGTCACAGGACGTTGCTTTCTGGAAAGAAGCAATTAGTGATGAGATGGATTCTATAATGGGAAACAACACCTGGATACTTGTCGATTTACCACCTGGATCCAAACCAATTGGTTGTAAGTGGATTTTCAAAAAGAAAATGAAAGTTGATGGCACAATTGACAAATTCAAAGCAAGGTTGGTTGCTAAGGGCTTTAGTCAACAGGAGGGTATCGATTATTTCGATACATATGCTCCAGTCGCAAGAATTGCTACTATTAGAGTACTGATTGCCTTAGCTTCAATTTATAAGCTTGAGATCCATCAAATGGATGTTAAGACCGCTTTCCTAAATGGAGAGTTAGATGAAGAAATCTACATGCAAAAACCAGAAGGGTTTGTTGTGAAGGGTCAAGAACACAAGGTATGTAAGCTTATCAAGTCGCTTTATGGACTGAAACAAGCTCCAAAACAGTAGCATGAAAAGTTTGACAAGGTAATAGTGTCAAATGGTTTTAGGATACATGAATCAGATAAGTGTGTGTACAGTAAGTTTACTGGCAATAGAGGTGTAATTATATGTCTCTATGTAGATGACATGCTTATTTTTGGAACTGACAATGAAGTCATTGAAAGTACCAAAACTTTCTTGTCATCTAGTTTTAGCATGATAGACATGGGCATAGCTGATGTTATTTTGGGTATTAGAATTAAAAGAAAAAATAACAAATTGGTTCTTACCCAGTCACACTATATAGAGAAAATTCTTAAGAAATTTAATCAATTTAATAGTGCACCCATGTCTACACCTTTTGATTCAAATTTGAAGTTGTATCCTAATACTGGAAGAGCTATTGATCAGTTGGAATACTCAAGAGTGATTGGTAGCTTAATGTATGCCATGACATGCACTAGACCAGATATTGCATTTGCAGTCGGGAAACTTAGTAGGAATACTAGTAGTCCCAATAGTGTGCATTGGCATGCTGTCAATCGGGTATTGAGATACTTGAGGAAAACTATGGACTATGGAATAGTCTATGGTGGCTATCCAACGGTGCTGGAAGGATTCACGGATGCCAGTTGGATTACTGACCGTGAGGATCACTCGTCTACGAGTGGTTGGATTTTTACACTTGGAGGAGGAGCTATCTCCTAGGGATCTAAGAAGCAGACGTGCATAACAGACTCAACTATGGTAGCAGAGTTTGTAGCATTGGCTTCTTGTAGCAAAGAGGCAGAGTGGCTCAGAAATCTATTGTTGGAGATTAGGCTTTGGCCAAAGCCTATGTCACCTATATCTTTGCATTGTGATAGTGAGGCAACTCTATCAAGGGCCTATAGTCAAGTGTATAATGGGAAGTCCAGGCATACAGGACTGAGACATAGTTGTGTTAGACAGCTAATCAGGGATAGTGTGATTACTATTGATTATGTAAAGTCAAGTGACAACTTGGCTGACCCTTTAACAAAGGGACTTGCAAGGGATTTGGTGTGGAAAACATCAAGGGGGATGGGTCTTAAGCCCACTTAGCATAATCACTCTTCGTGGAAACTCGACTCAACACTTGAAACATCAAGACCTTGAGTTCAATGAGCCCAAGTACACCATACGTCGTGATTGCAAGCACTTAAATTGTTATTCATTTTTATTAAAATTTTTTTTCTTCATCCCAAGGTTAAAGTGCTTGGTACCTGTAATGTGAAAAGAAGAGGTTGAGTTAGTTAACTCTCAATAGGCTTACAACGGTGGTTGTTAGGGTACTGTAGTTACAGGAGTACTCTCAGTAAGCTTACCTATATGAGTGTAGGAAGTGGTGCCGCTTTCTATGAGTCCAAGGGCTTGGCTCTAGAGCGCTCATGAAATAGGATATAGACACAAGGCCAATCCACGTGTCGGCTTATTTGAATACTTGAGGTAACCTGTACTGTGCGTGAGACATATCCAGTTAGTCGCATAAGATTGCTAGTTCAAAGACAAGTCTACTATGCCATCTTGACTAACTTTGATGTGTCTTCACTAAGTGATTGGTTCAAATTGAAAGATACCTTCACCTATGCATAAGGCTGCCAAGTGAACCAAGAATCGTCATCTTGTATTTTGAAAATGGTGGGGGATTGTTGGGGAATTTTCAAAAACAATGGAAATAATTTTGGGTTCAGTTTTAGGATTTTCAAAACCTTCCTTGTTTTCTTTGGGAAGTTAGAAATTGGTGGGAGATCGTATCCGATCATGATAAGGCATGTCTAGTCATGGTGACTCTTCAGTGTGGAGCAGATCTGTGCCATAGATCGACGATCCAATGGTCAAACCTGATCGGATGCGACCAAGGGTCATGACCTTTCAGATCAGGTACTTCCAGGTCTATATATTCCAAAGCAAGTTTCTGCTTTCTTGTCCCAGTTAATCATTTCCTACAGATTTGATTAACAATTATCTTGGTTCTCTTGATAATATCAAGGGTATTCTGATCTACAGTCGTTTGTGCAGACGCCGGTAGAGTGATCTTTAGATCAGGCTTCATTGTATCCTGGAGGCAAATTTGTTGTTAACCCGGAGCACACCATCTGGTGGGGGCAAATATTGTCTTTAGGAAAGCGCTGTAACGCGACTTGAAGTAATATTTCTGTATAATTACTTAAGAAGATCATCAAATCCGAAGACAACCATTTCTCCAACATACAGTACATAGCTTTCTGTTGCTTTTCAAAATGGCCCCACTAGTCCTACCACATAAATGAGAGCTCAAGGATTTAAACAATAGTAAAATAATTAGATCTATTGGATATTGTTCACCATATGATTTGAGGCCATAAAAATGTATCATCAACAATTGAAGGGGAAGTTTCTAGTTTATGTTCATTTCATGGCCTTACATCAATTCCTATGAATCCTTTGTTTTTTCTTCCTTCCTTTCTTTCTTGCTCTTTTGCTATATGCTTATCTTTTCTTATATATGGTAAATGTTAGTGGACCTTACAAACTCTAATATATTTTCTATTTTAAAAGCACAAAGATTGGGATCCTCCTATTAACAACATTGATATCCGGTTCACCAAAAAGGCTCTCACAATAAATGTCCTCCCGCTAAATTTTCACCTTTATTTGAGTGATGATATGGTTACGAGTACTTGTCTCGTCTTTTTCCTCAACTGAAACAAGCAACGACATTGTCTCTCAAACAAAAGTGAAAAATGGTTGGAGGATTTTTATTGTTATAGAAAACCTATGGGAGCCTTTTTGGTCCATAAGATATCTAAGGTGATTTTTTCGGTCATTTTCTCTATCATTTTTGCTAAAAAAAGTTTAGGAAATGATATTCTAATTCAGAAAAAAGTTTCGAAAGTCTCCTATCTTTATTCATTTAAAGCCTAATTGAATGGAGAATATACTCCTAAATAAAAGCCTGGGCAAGTCTTTTGCTTATTGTCAAATTCTACATCTATCATTTTTTCCTCTTCTGAATGCACACTTGTATGGCACTAAATTCTCTCTACAATTTTCCTCTTCCCCATGCATAATCTGAACTTTTTCTTTTCCTAAGTGGAAAAGCACAATACTACATCATGAAAAAAAAAAGTGATTGAATAAAAATGAAGCCTTTTCGATGACGCTAATGGATCTTCGTCCTTACACAAACTACTTTGCCACGTTTGTGTAGCTTCCTTAAAAAATAAAGTCACCAGGCTTCTTCTCTTTTGTGGAGGAAAAAAACACAAAAAAAAAAAATATTTTTTTCCACAAAATCATGAAAATTTTATTTCACTTTCTTTCTTTTGCTTGCCAAAAAAAAAAAAAACCATGGTAGCATCAAAATATGGAAATTAAAACATCCAATTTTTCTTCGCCTTTTTCCAAAAACACATAACTATACCAACATGCCCCAAGAAAACAATTGTGCAGTGGGAATTCCATAGAAATTACTATAAAAAATTATTCCAACATTTGTAAAGTTCATTTTCTTGTGTTTGGTGTGATCATCTAAAAAAAAAGATAAAATGGCACTAAATCCCCTATGACAACCGTGAGAAAAATATTACCTTCTCCGGCAGCTACACAAACACGTCGAACAAAATCCTTTTAAAAAATTAAAACTTTTATTTCGTCAATGGCACTCTCGTAATTCCAGTCCAATACCAAGGGCATTTCCGTAGTTTACACACTAACACTCTCAAGTCTAGATTTTGAAAAGAACGGAAGAAAGGAAAGGCGGAGATTTTGCGAGCGAAACTGCAGGCGAAGAAAAATGGTAAGCTAGGGTTTCTCAATCAATCTCTACAATCTTCTTCCTTTCGATCTTTTCCTCCTTAAACCCTAATTCGATACCACTCAGAGAATTCAATTACCAGATACGTAGAAATGCTTACAATCTATGTACTTCTTACAATCTATGTATGTAAAATGGCTTGGATTACACTCCAATAATGGGGGATTCATCGGTTTTCTTATCTGGGTCCCACCCGTTAGTTGATGGAACCAGCTTAAATCGCAAGTTCAATGAAATGGACTGAGTTTCATTTCGATTGGAGTGATATACACTTTTGGATTGATTTGATTCTGCATTTAAAAGAATAACAATTATAATTTATACATGTAAATCTGATGTTGTATGTTATACGGAGAGGTGGGTGATTGCGAAGTGAGCAAATTGGATCAAACAAAGGTAGCCCGTGCAATGGTAGATTCTATGTTTTTACTATTTTGTGGTCGGGACCATCGGTCTCACCTTTTGCTAACTGCTTGTTTTTTGATGAAACCATGTGGAGTCTATCTTTTCTTGATTCATTCCCACTCGTATTGTAGTAGGCCCGCTCCTCCATTTATTCAATTCATCACTAATTTCATATTCTCATTGGTCCTTGTAAGATGAATAACCGTAGAGTAAATATTGCATTATGGTGGGGATGGCACTTTCACACAGCCTCTTTGTTGGGCATGTGGATGACAGAAAGCAGTAGTGATGCACACATTACTTGATTGTTACTTACCTTCATAAAGCAGTCAAATACTTATCCACTATTGTCTGTGATGTTTTATTTTTAGATAATTGTTATTTATCAGTGTTAGATTGAGATGCTTGAGGTATCCGACTCAATTGACTAAACTTCGTTGACCCTTTTCATTTATAGTGGAGTTCAATGCTCTGATGCTCCCTTTACCATGTATGAGTGAAAGGATCTGATTCCACCATTGTCTTCCATGTCAAATCCATGGAGATTCAGATTTGGTTATCTACATTCTACACTACTAGGTTGATTACTGTTGGTGAAAATGCTGGGGGAAGATGGCATAGCTTCAAACCATGCTGGGCATGTTGTCCATGCTTTTGTTTTATTTATTTGTTTCCTTGATTGGTGACTTACAACTATTCCACTTAAGATGACAATGATGTGTGACAAAAAAATGAAACATAGATGTCCATGAGGGCCCACTTAAAATCGCATATGCATAAATTTGTGAAATTGCTTCTTCATCCCTACAGGTTTGATCGTTATTAATAGAGCTTTGAAGATTCCTAAGTTCTCACTTCCCTTTTAATTCCCCTTTCTTCTTAGGCTGCTTACTCTCTTTATGAGTGGCATGTACTTGATTTTATTTAAGAACTCCTTATGAAAAAAAAAAATCATAGCATTATGACTATCCTCTCAAGTTACTCCCACCAAATCCTCTGGCCTCTTAAGGAAGTCGCTACCATTAATATTATTCCTGCTGAAATCATGTTTCTTCGTTTGCATTCATCACTAACTTTTGATAGTCTCTCCTTGTGTATGTTGTTCAACCACATGGGCATTAGTATCATGGTTTGATTCATTTTCTTTTGCAATTGGTTCCTATGAAATCCAATTATGCGGTAATTTTCTTATTCTGTTAGATTAATTGTTTTATTGAAAAAAAATTGTTTAGAAAAGAAACAGTCATATGGTAGTTGAGGGGCACTAACAAGGTTATATCATTTGTTGCTGTTATCTTGTTCCAGCCTTGAAAGTTTATCTGACTCCTGTTTTTCTTAGCCCATGGAAAGTTTGTGTTGGATCCTAAGTTGACAAGCAATTCTGTGTTAAATAAGCCCATCTCTTTAATGAAGTGGGAATGTTTCTTTTTAATTTTTAATCCTTTGTTGGGTGGACACTTGACACCAAAACTTATTTTCATCTGCATAGGGCGAAGGCACAACGATCACATCAATTCAAAACTAATATCTTTTATAGCCAAAGAAAATTTGGGCGTTGATCCCCTATGCAAACCGGATAGTTGAATTCAGAGATAGAAAGCCTGTAGCAAAGTTGGTTGGTACTCATTGTTCCAATCATGAGTTTGTGGATTCAAGTCAAGTTGCCAATAGAGAACATGAGAGCAGTCCATCACATCAACTAAAAGGCCTATATCTGAATTAAAAAAACATTTGGATAAAAAGTAATTAAAAGGTAAGAATTGATTCTCTTTCTCACAAACAAAAATTGAGTATCATTACAATGGAGCGAGGAAGAAGGGGAGGTAGGTAGATAGCATGGTTCATCAGGGATCCACGCACCAGTTAAAGATAGCATGTTGTTCAGTAAGAGGCATTTTTTTCTACTAATTCCCATTCTTGTCCTTAAATCTACAAATGACCAATTTTTTGTTTTTTTCCCAATTTTCTCTTGAAATCCAATGTTGTTTATTCTATGTTTTTGCTGCCACTCCCCCAATGAAATAATCTGCTTTTGTTATATTGCTTATGTCAGATCTCAGCTTTTTTAGTTTTGGTCTTCTCATGAAGAGAATAGATAACTAGGATGCTTGTTTTTTCCACTCTTGAGAATTGTTGTTTGCTTTTCTTTTCAGGGTCTCTTTAGAATGAAAATTTTTGACTCATGAAATTTTACAGAAAAAGTCAATAAATAAAAACTAAAATAACATTTTTACTTTTATTAATAATGATAATAATATTATTTTTGAAAATTTTATGAAGCAAATAGTTCAGATTTTTTTTTTTTTTTTTTTTAAAAAGGAAGCTGGAAAGTGATGGGCAATCTCCCTATCTACTTCATGTCGGTCCTAAAGTGCCCAATCTCAGTAATCAACAGAATAGAGAAGCTGCAAAGGGACTTCCCATGGCATGGTAGAAGTGTAGATAAGAAGTGTCACTTAGTTCACTGGGTGGCTGTGTGTTCATCAAAGCTAGAAGGCGGTTTGGGTATAAGGTCTTTAAGTCATATGAACCAAGCTTTGCTTGGTAAATGGCTTTGGAGGCTAGGAGATGAAACGGAAGGTCTTTGGAGGTCGGTAGTGATGGGAAAATACGGTAACCAAAGGGATGGCTGGGAGGTGCACGGACCTGCCTACAAACATTCAGCCATATGGAAAGGCATAATTTCTGTTAGAGAGAAATTTATGCAGAACATTAGATATCAAGTTCACTTGGGGAAGAAGATTCTCTTTTGCCTTGACATGTGGGTAGGTGAGGATCCTCTAGCTTCTAAAGTCCCAGACTTGTTCAATTGTGCTATAGAGAAGAAAGCGAAGGTGGAAAATTACATCGAAAGATCCAGTACAAGTGGTCAGATTTCATGGAGTCCGGCGTTCAAAAGGAATTTGAAGGAACACGAAGAGAATCAATTTTGGTCTCTCCTAAGGCTTTTGGATGGAATGCCCTCCGGAGATGAATTCTAACCCTAGATAATCTTAGGCAAAGAGGAAAAATTGTGGTAAACGCTTGTCCAATGTGTTTGGAAGACGAGGAAACTGTAGACCACCTTCTCCTTAGATGTAGATATGCTGTGAAAATATGGGACTCTGTTATCAGCTGGTTCGATTGCAAGTGGGTGCTGCCGAGGTCTCTCCAACATCATTTCAAGGCGTGGAAAATCCCAATTGGGTCTTCAAAAGGAAAGGAATTGTGGAAGCTGTCGCTTCTATCTGTCATTTGACATATATTGAAGGAGAGGAATGCTAGATGCTTTGAAGGGACAATAATGAAAGAAGAGGTCTTACGTGACAAGATAAAATTCTCTGTTGCTCAGTAGCTGAAGATCAATCCTATATTCAATGACTACCCTAGCAACCAAATCATGTATAATTGGAAGGAAATTGCTTTCACTTAAGCTAGGGGTCACGGTGTAACCAAGTGTTTTTGCTCTTCTTTCTGTCCTTTTGACTTTTGGGTTTCTTGTTATTTTGTCTGGCTGTTTTCTTATTTTCTGTTTGTTTTGAGATCAGTATGTATATGTCTCTTGTACCGATTTCTTTAGTCAATGAAAGTTATCATTAAAAAAAAAAAACATTTGGGACAACCATAACCCTCTTTCCAAGTCTTTCTAGTGAATTGACATCTCTCTAGGTATTGGCCAATGTCTTTCATATACCAGACGAAATGAATCGTAATAGAACTATTCATTATAAAAAAACTTTGTTTAAAATTCTGGAAGAATTTTCCTTTGGGCATGAGAGTTTTAGGATTCGAATGTAGATAAGTAGACAAAATGTATTCAACTATTTACTTTTTGGACAATAGTAAATGAATCTCATTGAAGGAGAGTAAAACAGTACTAAAAATGCTGCTGATATCTGTAAAGGCAGTTGATTGTATCTAAGTAACTTTAACATCATCATCATTTCCTAGAACCATATCTCGTCAAATTGTAATTAGCCAAGTGCAACTTTTCTATAAGGAGACTTGTGATTTTGTTTCAGGATTTTTTTTTTTTTTTTTGGATTGGGATTGTACACGTGGAGACCTATACATGGTAGAGGAATAAAATGAAGCAAGAAAAAGCGGACAAAGGAGGGTGCATCGCATTGCTCACGTAATGTTCCTCGAAGAAGTGACCATTGTGAGCAATGTTCCTTGAAGAAGGGGCCATCAAAGGGACTAGTGAAGGATAGGCCATCTTGTAGGTAGTCAAATGGATGGATTGAGACCATTAAAGGGCCATTCAACAAGAATCATTAGAAAGGATCATGGAGAAGAGCCCATTTGTGCGTGGCTTGATAATCCATTCATGCATGTCAATAATTTGATGACAAGGCATTTGGACTACCGAAAGGAGAGTTACGTAATGGATTTTACTTTTATCATTATCATTGGAGCTTTATTCCATCAATCTATCATTGACTTAAGAGTTTTACCAGTAAGCCATGAACAAGCTAGGATCAAAATCCCCATCTATGCAACTATGGAATGTGAAAGATCTCTCTCTCAATTTTAAGCTGTCCTATCCGAATAACAAATATGTCTCCATATTGGTAGAAAATTTTTTGGGCTCAAAACAGGATGTAGTCTGACAATAGTGCAATGAGGATTAAAGTAGGCTTAAGTCCACCAGTAAGGTTGTGTCAACTTAAGGGCTAATGAAGTCTGAGTATCTTTTGTTAGTTGTCACTAGCTAAAAGATGCTTGATATAAAGTTATTGCCCTTTGTAAAGAGGCTGCAAAAACTTCATTTTTATGGTGGACATGACCTAAAAAGTTTGGTAGATTCCGTTGAAGTAATGACAGAATGGATAAGCACTATCATACTCAGACATCTGTGCTGAGTAAATTGGAGTCAGACAGGCTAAAGAGTGGATGGAAAGATTTATTCATCTTTGACGTCTTGACCTGGAAGTATTGAGCCAATAAAGGTGAAGAATAATCATCATCTAAAGGAGGCTGTGTAGTCTTCCCCATTTTCAAAATAAAGATTGAAATCTCAGGGATAATTATCTAGAGGTAAGATTTGTGTGGCAACATTGTCAAGGAAAAATTGAAGTTTTCCATGGATATATGCTAATCCAATGTTTGGTGCAAAACTTTTCTAGGGAAAAAATTTTGACAAAAATTCGCGATTTTTCTTTTTTTTTTTTTTGTAGAGAATGTGCGTTTTCTCCCTCCTCTCTCTTTGACTGCAACAAAAAGAAAAAGGTTGCAGATTCCACGAGTGTGGAACCCACACTTGAAGATGTCTAACAAAACACTATGTAAAGATCCTTTTCAAAGATGGAAGTATCATCTTGCATAAATTTATGCTTAAGGTATTGTTAAAGCCTTGAAATATAGTCTCATGTTTTGAGAAGACTTCAAAATGTGAAGAAGAGGGTTGAATTAGCTTTGATATATTGGCTCATGCTATATAAGGAATCTTCCAATTGGGAAGAAGAGGGTTGAATTTTACCTGTAGCTAAAACATGATTATAATCATATCCGTCCCACTATTTAATGCGGCAGTTTAAGGTTGGAGGTAAAGATTGTGTATTTATAGCATTGGTCCCATTTAAGAATCCATGGAATTCCATATCCGGAAAATAAAAGGTATAAGGAAAAACCAATTGGGAATGGTAGAGGAAAAAGTTGTCTTGAAAATTGAATAAGCCATGAATGTTTGAATTTCTTGTTCTATATAAATAAACTGTCTTCCCAACCCTTTTGGTAGTCCTGTTAGTTATAAATGCGGGGACCTTAAAAGGTAAAGAAGATTTTTCTACGCTTGGATGGATCACCTCATTTATTTAGTGAGAATTTCATTAATTGAGATCTTAAAATACACATGCTCAAAATTGTTAATTCCTCAGTAGTACTCTCTAAAGCATGCTTGGAAACAGTCATGGATTCTATATCTTACAAAATTCATTGTGAACTTTTTTCTTGGACATCTTTGGGTGCGGACTCCACACTCATGTAATCTGCAGTTATTTTTGGGTGTAGGATGGAGAAAGGAGGGGCATAGTGAACATTTTTCTACAGAAAAAGTAACAAGTCCAACCCTTTCCCTTTAGACCTCAAAACCCCAAAAATCATGTCTTTTTGCTGAAACTTTTCCATGAATTTTTTTTTGCACCAAAACATCGGATTAGCACATATCCTTTGAAAACTTTGATTTTTCGCGAAATTGTCACTGCACAAATGTGCCTTTATCAGCATACTTCTAGATTCTACAAGGATTTTCTCATTCTATTGTTGCGGGTTTTTTTTTTTTTTGGAAAATCAGGAAGAAGATAGTGAGCCTATGGAAGGCATTTGTTTCCAAGGTCGAAGATTGGAGATTTTGTTGCAAGCTCTCTCTCTAAAATAGGAAAGAGGATAATTGAGGTCTTGAAAATTAAGGAAATATTATTATAATCATGTTTTATCTTTGGGTAAAACTCAATAATGCAACAAGGGAGGAGAAGAGTAACCAATAATTACGTCGCTGAAACTTAAAAGGGATAAGGATGCTCATACTTCTAGGTCTCGGACCAACAAACATTCCATACGAAAGTAGAGAGGAAGCAATTTTTTTTCATTGAATGTGTTGGATAAAACAGAATGATGCTTTTATAACAAAGACCTTTAGGGATTGAACAAATCCCATTGGTCTGTTCTCTCTAATACATGTAACATTGGATTCATTGAGCAACTACTCAGGAGAAGATTCCAAGATAGGAATGACTGTTCAGAAAGTAAATATCTGTTGATTTACCGAGATAAGTCAAGGTAAATCTCTGCTAATTTATTCTTAATTTACAAGGACAAGACTCCAGGTAAATCTTTCTTGATTTATCTTCTCAACAGGCTGGGTGTCACGACCTCAGATTGACAAACCTCGATGTAGGGCCGCGACCGGTGGGGATCAACTTGATGATACAGAGATAATCCCTACCTGAGGTGATACCCATAGGTTTCTGCATGTGAGAATGATCAAATCATGATCTCTCTATTAATTGCATTTCGGTAATTCAGCAGAAGCTTGTGTAACCAAAAGACTGCATGTATATTTCACAACATAATAGAGACTGGATATCAGAGTGCATGTATTTGAGTCTGAAGCATTTTGTTTCTGTTAAAGATGTATTTGTAACTAAGATATAGCTACTTAGATGTGAGAATAAAAACTGTATGGGAATAGAGTGTTTTAAGGGTACTACAAAACTACAAAAAGTGTGCTAGAGATTGCTTAGGTCTTGGTGCAGGCTGTGATCAAGATTAATTATGTTCAATTTCCTTCTTTATAAATGATCCTTTTGTATTAAAATTATATTGTGCTAGATCTTAGTGTCAAGTGGTGTTCTTTGTTATACTATGCTGATAGAGTGTTATACAAGTTATAACGTGCTAGGAGGGGGGGGAGCTACTACACGTATCTGAAACATGCGATAGTTTCCTTTTAAATTTAGTATCGTTCCTTGCTTCTTTTATGATATTTAGGATTTTTTTGTGCAAGAAGAAGATTTTGGTCTCTGCAGATTTCTATTTCCACAGGAGGGAGGAATTCTGCATTCCTACCCTTCCCATAGGGAATTGTAATCCTCTCTATTGAGGAAAATCAGTTCATTTTTTTTTCCTTTTTTGCGAGAAAAATGTCAGTGGAACAGTGGGTTGCATGGAAAAGTGGCACAATTTTTCCTCTCTACCGCAGAATCCTCTCGTCGCACAAACACACCCTGAGTTTGAGTTCTTTCGTTCATCATGGTGGAACATAGAAATTTATTTGTTTATTTATCCTTACAGTAGAACATGTTATTGAATTCTTGAGAACATGTGGAGCATGTTATGATTAGCTGTGCTTGCAGGACGGACAAGATTCAGAAGATACAAAACAAAGCACTGCTGATATGACTGCTTTCGTGAGTAATTCCGTTTGATCCTTTCATAGTTGATATAACAGATGCACAATTTCTTTTAAGTGGCAAAATTTCTTTGTTTCTCCCATTCCATGTCTTGAATAATGAATTTTTTTTATCTGCCTGTTTCTCACAATCATAAATTAGAGTCTCACTCTAGCTGAAGAGAATTTGACTGCAGCCCTTGTCTGATCTTCTGTTTGACTTTTCAGGTGCAAAACCTTATTCAGCAAATGGTGAGTTTTTTGCTTATGTGTTTCAATATCCATCCATACTAAAATCTGTTGATGACCATCATTGGAAACCCATGTTGCAGCAATCCAGATTCCAGGCAATGTCTGATTCCATTGTTTCAAAGAATATCCTTTTCTAGTCATCAATTGAATTTTTTACGTAAGCATTTTAATTGTGAAACTTGGTTATTTTACTCATTGTTTGGAGTGCCAGTGAACAACCGAGGGGGCTGAGTCTATGATTGGGCAATGACTAAAAGGTGGCACTATATCTTACAAAATGATATGGAAATTACTTTAATACTTCTAATATCTCTTACTATTATTTTTCTGACAGCACTCTTATTTAAAATAATGTTGGTTCTTGGATTTGCTTGCATTTTAAATTTCCTTATTTGTTTACCAAATTGATGCAAACTACTCTCTCATGCATTCAAGTACAGTAGCTACATTGCTATTTTCAGTGATTTTAAGAGCTGCTGCAGGGTCAGTGCCTATTGATATGGATGGTGCATTTAACGTGCCCCATATTACTAATTTGTTTGGTTGTTCCCCAAGTTTGATTATTTTGGCTGATTTATTGGCTCATTCAATTTGTTTGATCGTACCCCAAGTTTGATTATTTTGGTTGATTTGATGGCTCATTTCTGCTATGCAATGGTGTATGGAAATTGCTAGACAGTTTAAGAGAGATACTTCATTTTGTTTCTGTTTCTTGTTATCAATTCCACTCTTTAACTTAATCAGTTGAAGTTTCTTAACTCAGTTTTGGGCAAAAAATTAGAAAGAAAAGAGTATCGCAACTAATGTCATTTACGATGGCTGCTTTTTGTTGTTTGCAACACATGACAAATAATGATGCATGTAGATGTAGGCCGACTAACAGTTTTTATGGTGGATGCAATTTAGGGTACATCCAGCAACCTTTAGGGGAGTGGTAATTTTAATTTACACTTGAGGGTATATGCAGAGCATTTCCATGGTTTTCATTTTACGGGATAAATGTATTTTCTGCCTTTTTTTTTTTAAAGCAGATCCAACTTGCAGGATGGAGAACAAGAAGAAGAGAGAGTCTGGAGGAGTTGAGGGTACAAGTCTCTTAACACAAGGGAGAAACACATTCACTGCAAAAAAAAGCACAAAAGTGTTTTGCCCCACCAGACAATACAAACTGAGACTGTAGAAAAATGAGGTCTCTAGCATCCATTTTTCACAGAAAACAAAATCACTGTGAAAATAAAATGCTGCAGAAATATGTTGCACAAAAACATGCCATATTGTGGGTCCTTTTTTTTTTTTTTTTTTTGCTTCCATGTGGCATTTTAGATTGTTTCGGAGGTGGACTCTGATGATTCATCTACCTTGGTACACAAGCAATCTCTACTCTCCGACAGTGGCGGACCCAGGATTTTGACTTGGTGGGGGCTTAAGATAGTCACTTGAAAAAGTCAATTGATATTTTGTTGGTATTTCTTAACATTAACTTTTGCAAAAGAGAAAATGTCTTGCATTTACAAAATATCGAATTACATGATCAACTAGCATTCTATCATCAAAAGTCATGATCAGTTGATCACCTAATTACAAAAGATTTTCTTTAGCAAAAAAAACAAAAAACCCTCAAACAAAGCTTTTACAATTGCCCTCGACGATTCTTCATGTTTTGAAACCTTGGCATGATTGTCTCATCATCAATGCTATTAAATATATCTTTTTCAATATAGACAAGCAAACAATCATTCATCTACTCATCTTCCATTTGATTGCACAGCCGATTCTTCACAATTTTCATAGCAGAAAATACCCTTTCAACGGTAGCGGTGGCAATTGGCAGGGTCAACGCCAATTTCAAAAGCAAATAAACCAAAGGATATACAATGTCCTTTTTTGTTTCAATCATCTTCTGTGCAAGCCCGCTTATTCCTTTCACTTCCAAGAACTTTCTATTTTTGCGCATATCAATAATGTAAGTATCCAGCTGCTTACGAAGTATCATCCGATCTGAATCTGAAAAATTATCTGGATAAAATTGAGGAAGGCGGATCAATTTCTCCTTCTTGAAAGCAGAGAATGAATTGTTTGGATCCAAGCATGCCACACAAAGAAGCAACTCGGTGTTCACCTCATCAAAGCGGGAGTTAAGCTCTCGAAGCTGCAGGTCAATAACAATGTAGAATATGTCAAAACGGTAATAATGTAGATTTGTCAATTCACCTTTACGCCACGATCTTTGTCGCTCAACAAACAAATCATCCATATTGAGAATGCTAATTTCATGTTTGTTACAAAATGAATGAACTTGAGAGAGGAGAGAATCCCACCCATCATCTCTCATCATTTGAAACTGCTGCTTCGCTATTCTTACCAATTCCATGGCATTGACAATATCTTGATCTTTTTGCTGCAATGCCTTTGATAATTCACTCATAATTGCCAATATATTTTTCATCATATGCATTTTAAATGCAAAATCAAAAGACTCCAATTGAGTTAGCAAGTAACCCGCACAACCCCTTTGTTCACTTGAATAATCTTTTAAAAGAATTCCAAGTACGTCAACCACAGAGGAGAACATATGAATTAAGTTAACCAATGAGCCATAATGCGAACCCCAACGTGTATCTCCTGGCCGTTTGAGTCTAGTCTCTTGATTCAAGCCTTGTCCACTTTCAAGTTCACCACTGTCGAGTGCATCAACAACTTTTGCAGCCTGTATATTTTGGATCATGTCATGGCGTTTGCAAGAGGATCCAATGCAATTCAACAAATTAGAAACCAACTCAAAGAATATGCAGATTGGTTCATGTATCTTAGCAACCGCAATGAGTGTCAATTGAAGTTGATGTGCGAAGCAATGGAAGTAGAATGCGGCGGGATTCTCATTTTGAATGAGCGTTTTGAGGCCGTTAAGCTTTCCCTGCATAGTACTAGCCCCATCGTAACCTTGCCCTCGCAAACTTGTTATGCTCAGTCCATGCTTGGAAAATATTGCTTCAATGGCCACCTTAAGTGATTGAGCAGTAGTGTTTGTGACATGTTTTATGGCTAAAAAACGCTCAATCACGCATCCGCGCTTATCCACATAGCGTAAAACAACAGCCATTTGCTCCTTCATAGAGATATCACGTGATTCATCCACCAAAAGTGCAAATGGTGCATCTCCAAGCTCGTAAATGATAGCCTGAGCAGTTTCTACGGCAGCTGCATTCACAATGTCTTTTTGAATTTTAGGCGAGGTCAATTTCAAGTTTTCTGGGGCATTTTCCAATACAACTCCTTTAATAGTCTTATTATGATCATCAAGCAATTTCAAACACTCAAGAAAGTTACCAATGTTTTTTGAATCCTCAGATTCATTATGGCCACGAAAAGGTAACCCTTGGCGTAAAAGAAAGCGAATGGAACTAAGCGTTGCCTTCAAGTGGATTCGATACTCTCTTCGAGCTTGATCCGATTGCTTTTCAATAACTATCTCAATGTGTTGCTTCTGATTTAACAAATTCTGACACTTCTCGTATGCTTGATTATGAGCACTATTAGGCCCTCCCACATGATCTGCAAATCTTTCTTTTTTCTTCCACTTCCTGTATCCTTCAGTTACAAAAGCCTCGCTTCGTGCTTGACCTCCAAAAAGGTAACAACATAGGCAAAACACTGCATCTTTTTCTATGCTGTACTCCATCCAACTTCCATAATTCTTAAACCAAGTAGCATTAAACCGCCTCTTCTGCTGTCCAAACTGCGTATAAGGGAATTTATGGTCATGAGGCTGACAAGGGCCCTTTTGCAGATACATTCTTCTTATTTCATCCCGGTCCATAGGATGATAACTTGAGATTGGACAACGTAATCTAGGGTCTGCGGGAAGATTTTCAAAATCAACTGCCATACGACTTTTCTTCAAGGTTGATGGTGCTTGATCATTTTTACCACTCTCTAGAGTTGAAGGCGCTAGATCATCAGTTGATTTTCTTTTGAAATAATTTTCCATATCTGGTTCAAATTGATGAAGAGCATAACCAATCAAGACCTTAGTTAAAGCAACATACAAACAAGTCAATTGTGTCCTATTTCTAAATGATGAAATTTGTCAATCTCACCAAGTGGACCGAAACAAACTATTTTATCTAACTTTTAGGAGTTTTAATCCAATTGCTTGTCATTAGATTTGGAAATATCATACTTTCAATAAATCAAAACCAATATTCTCACTCAAAACAACCTCAAACAAATCATAATTAAAATAAATAAATCATTATTTTGTATCAAATCTAATAAAGAGGCTCACAAATTTAAGAAAGCACACTAACTTAATATAGCAATTAGCACACACCTGACACCTCAACCAAACATTTAACTTATTTTCTTCCAATCTAAACTAATGTCATACAACTACAAGAATTTGAAAGGAAAATAAGCACACACCTCAACCAGATATGAATTTGGGAAAGGAAGGTCTCCGGGATTATCTTGTCAGTTGCCAAGCCTATTAGAGAAGGAAAATAACAACGGAAAACAACCCACCTGAGAAACATGTGATTGAAAGTGTTATTTAATAAGATGTAGTTTTTCAATTGTGGTTACATAATAAAATTAAGATTAATATGAAGGAAGTGTAGGGACTATGACTTCAGATAGAAATGTACTCAGGATTTAAAGGATTTGTGTCAATTTATGAGGGATCCCATTCAAGTGGAGTGTCAAGGAACCTTCTGAATTGTGTTCTTGTGGGAATTCACAAATCACAACTCAGGACGGGCTCAAGTAGTCAAGTTGGTTATGTTCAGGTTTCCTTGGGTCGAGTTTAGGTTCGGGTTTGCCCACTTATAATTTATGTTGGGCTTGGGTTGAGCCAATGTGCTTCCAGACCAGCCCAAGTTGCAACCCCAGTATCCTGGAAGAAATACTCAAAGAGCTACAACATGAGAAGTTCCATGTAGCTCTGGCTTAGGATTTAGGAACCATACTAATAAAAATGATCACCAGTTGGCTTGGAGCCTGTAATAAAATAAATCCTAACCCTTAAATCAAACCCTCCCTCTATGATTATGAAGTGGTTAAACATCATTCAGGGTTTGTTAAAACATTGATAAGTGATAACATTGAAGAGTTCCAATGGCAATATTATATGGCATGCCTGTTGGCTGTTTGGGTCAAGGAGACACAACATGTCAACATCTGAATATCTGATTCCACTAGCCCTAAAGAATGTCCCTTGCATTGGCATTGGGATTGGCCCGATTGGGTATGAGGGTACTGTATCTACTCTAACATGCTCCAATGAAAAACAAACATTGTCTTCTTTTACCAAATGAGAGCGAGACTGTGTGGTGTTGGGCGCATGAGTATTTACCATAGCCAACAAAACAAAATAATAATAATAATAATATAAAGTTCTTCAATTCCCATTTTTCATAAAAGAAAAGAAAACGAAACATAATCCCTGTGCAAACCAAATTCCATGAAAGTAAATCTATCACTATATATGAAGCAATATGACATTAAATTGTGGCATAAATGCCTGTGACCTGGTAGAATTACACGATACTAACTCGATCAAGACTTGATATAAGTATCCAATCATATCTAATCTCTTCTACCCGGTTGAATTCTACCGAGTCAGACATGGAACTAACATTTTGAAACTTGAATGCCTTTATGCAGGTATATGTATGAACTGAGTAACTAACAACCTGATGCGCTTCCGATGAAATGACGCAGACGCTGACTGGTATCTTTCCTCGTATGAGAGAGAGAGAGAGAGAGAGAGAGAGAGAGAGAGAGAGAGAGAGAGAGAGAGAGAGATGACTGATGAGTACCTGGGGGCTGGGGCTAGCCTGCCGTAGTGCCGCCTGTTGGATTGAGGGATGGGCCGGATGGCGTCGTGCCGATGCCGGCAGCCACCAGCCAGGCAGCTAGGGCCCAGTAGCCTGAGTCCTGAGATGGAGATTTTTGAGAGGGGGAGGGAAAGAGATGAGAAACAGAGAAAGAGAAAGGGGTTTACTGTTTTTAGGTTAAAGTGGTAAGGGAAATAAAGGGGACTGGCCGACTGGGGACTCGGGCCATTTCTAACTGGGGGCTGGGCTTAAGGGCCCATAGGGCCCTTATGGGCTTTTTTCCAATTAGGAGGGGGCTTCAGTCCCCAGCCCATTGCATGTAAGTCCGCCATTGCTCTCCGAGTGTGCTTAATATTTAATGGTTTGGATGATCCTAACTCCCTGATTTCACTAGTTGAATTTGGCTCATCGAGGGTTATTTCTTTAACCTCTTGACCATGTTATTAGTCAATATAGTGATTCAGTCCAATTTTTGTGGTGCATTCACTGCATCCACTTTCACCCTCATTTGGAGTCACACTATGCCGCCTGATATGCTTTTAAGCCACTTCATTCATTCATGTTTTGCCAGAGTTTGCTACCTGAAAGAATACAATAGGCTTTGTCTTGTTACAGGAATTATCCATGGAACTCTTTTCTTAGTATTTGCTGGTTGTTGCAAATTTTTTTTTTTTTTGTTTTCTTTTCATAGGAATTCATAGGAAAAATATTGTACTGATGTTTTTTTTATTGCAAATGATGCTTGAATTTCTTTCTCCTTAACTGCAATAATGCAAATGATGCTTGAATTTTTTTTTCCTCCTTAACTGCAATGCACTTGATGAAATGGGAAGCCGGATAGATGAGTTGGAGAAGAGCATCAATGACCTCAGAGCTGAAATGGACGTGGAGGGATCTCCTAGCCCCTTACCCCCAGAAAAAGCTAAGTCTGAAGAACCCAAGCCGGCTGAAGGATCGACATGAGATTGTATCAATGGAGTGCAAGAAGCTGAAATGGTGAGTTCCATTAATTGAAAGAGACCAACAGAATTGTCATTCTGTATTTTGATCCACTGTTTTGTTTGAAGTTCTAGATATGAAAACTAGATCTTTACTTGATTGAGACTAGGTTTTTTTGTGTCAAGGTCTCCTTTTTTCATCTCTGTATGTTCAGAAGTTTAATTTGGCTTGAGCGCTTTGCAAGTATTCACTCAATTACATACATCTTCCAATGTTATATAGGGGTATGGTGTTTGTCATAACCTAGAATTTTAGAGTAGCACTCTTTTAAGCAAGCCCTAGATTTGATGTTATGAGGCCCTAATGCTGGGGAGATGATTGATGGTTATGGCCATGTCCTCAATGAGCACATGCTTTGGCAAACTGCTGACTGCATATGTGGGTCCCATTTTCCTATTGAAGTTGCAAATAGATTATATTATCATGGGTGGATCTCTATCCCATGTAGGTTCCCGAGAATTGTCTCGTTGATCTGCTCACATTATAGCTGTTAGTTGTGATTATCCATTCTCAGCTGTGGGCGGGGGCGCTATCTGATGGGAGAGATAACTGGAGATGGTACACTGTTCAGTAGAGTCCACAGTACCAATCTCATGTTTTCTCATGTGGGCCCCATTTCTGCATAGTGGCCCCCATGATGGAAATGCTTTACCAGACTCCATTGAATCATAGGAATCATTTCATTGGTCCTCTTATTGCAGCCATTGATTTTCATCGTCCATTCTCAATGGGTGGTTGTGGAATCATCTAATTAGAGATGTCATGGGGTGTTCCATTCTGTGGTAAGAGACAACCACAGCAGTTTTATCAGGGGATGCTGCATTCTACGGGGAATAATATATCAGGGGCACTTTTTATTGAGTGCGACTCTGCTGGCTCTACATGGTTGGGTGTAAAAACCACTTTCACCCAAGGTTTAAAAACTCGGAGTTGGGTGGCAACTCAACCCACCCTTGAGTTGAGTCCAGCTGTTTGTGGCATGTGACACGGTAGAGTTAAGAGTCAAGTGGCCTGATTTGTGACTTGGTTGAGTCAAATTGAGTCGCCCTCAGGTCCCATAAACCTTGCAAAGAAGCCCCGTATAATGGGACTTCTTGCTGTGGGACTAGGCCGATTGACTTTTAAAAAGGTGACTTGGACCTGGGCTTAATTCTGTTGGGAGTCCGAGTTGACTCATGACTTGGCAGAGTTTTAAACTCATGTTTCACCTGATTGATCTTACCATGGAATGAAGATGTTCAATCCTGTTTGAAATAATTATCCTAGAAGTGGCATGTTGATAAGGCCTAAGAAATATGCATGGAGATTGTGGTTTAGTTATCTCCCAATTCAGCTCTCTAAAATTCCTAGCCATTAGATTCTAAAATTTTAAATTATACTGTTACAAATAAAATGAACAGTTACTAGTCATCCCCCCCACCGAAAAAAAAAGTAATGATTCGATTGAAGCTGCTTTTTAGATAGTTGACACAAAATCCCTTGTGTTCCATGTAGCCTGTGGGCCAATCAACATGTCTCTTGTCACATGATTCAGTTGACAAAGCAAGATTTAGCTCTTTTTATTTGTTTCTTCATTTATATTTTTGTAATGGTCAAGGTTTAGCATTTTACTTTGACAAGTTACAGACAGGAATTTTGCTAATCAAAATACAATCTAGTACTAGAATTGCCACCCAGCTTGTAATTCTCTTTACTGATGGTGGAATCTTTGCTGTTGCTGCACTGTCCAGATTCAAGAGTCAAGACTCATGACGACCCTTCACATGCTAGAACTAATGAATGGTGATGAATCAATATTAATAGATGGGGCCTTTTATATCTTTGTCATTATCATATGTGTAATATCAAACATACACTTCATCTGTCCCATGTATTTGCTCAGCTGGAACATATTTGCTTTTGTAGATTTGTATGTCTCTCAGTGCTTGCTTTTTGTATAGTGCAGATATTAGCTGTTGCTTTCATTCAATGAAACCCTTTTCCCCCTTTTGTTTGGTATGTTGTAGTTGTACAAATCCTGAACTAAGTGTGCCCCATGGAAGTTGACAGGAAAGAAACTGCTTGAAATGGAGGGAGGAAAATGGGTCCCCAGCCACCTGAAAGAAGTGGTCCAGAAAAGTTGTGGGTCTGGGATTTGGACCTATTTTAACTTGAGCCATGCTAGGATAACTTTTAAGAAATATGTGGTAGTATGTGGGGGCCCATCAATTCAAGAAATACAAGAGGGTGTGGGCCAGACATTCTTTCACCATCAGATCTAAGTCAATAAAGAGATAATCAGATTAATGTAAAGAATAAAAGCGCTAATTTTTAATTTAAATTTAAATTTACAATTAGTCTGTCTGGTAAAAATATAAAAAAGCTCTTGTTTCACGAGGTAATTGGAGCCCACCTTTAGAATCATGATAATTGGTGCCTGACCTTTTAAGAATTACAACGTAGAGCCCACCAATTGTGTCATTTTGAAAATATCGTGAGTTTTTTTTTTTCCAAAATACATGTGAATTTTGCATTGTCCACCTCCATATGTTGTAGCTAAAAATGCTTTGACAACAAGTGGCCACACGCTTTGCTTATTTTTTAGAGGCAAAAGCTCTAATTTGTAAATAAGCTCTAAAAATAGAAATGCAATTTGATGTTTACCAAATGCTCTATTTTATAAATGAGCTCTAAATCAAGAAATAAGAATTTATTTTTAGAGTTACCAAGCACCCCCTAATATTTCAAAATTGACTGTCAAATTAAGTATAAATTAATTGCTAATAATTATTGCCTTGGATTGGATAAGTAAAAATGCCAAATGAATTTGATGTTGGTAGATAGTAAATTCATAATCACCTCTCATACACATTGGTGGCACTAACACACCACATATTAATAGACTGTAGGGGCTAATTTTTTTTTTACCCCTTATTATTTTCTCTTAGATGGGATTAGGGAGAAGACTATGAATTTCTCAATTTAGTATTTCCTTGCTTGTCATATTCCATTGCCTATCTTTGTTGAAATCAAAGTCTCCAACCAAATGATTCAAATGGTATTAGGGTTAATTTATGTGCCTTCTCACAGACCTTGTGAGAGGAAAGAAAAAACATTTACAAAAGATGCCCTCCAGCTGTGGGGCCATTTTCTTTGATTACCCCATCATGATTTTCAATCAAAATGAAGGAGCCATTAGGTGGTCCATCCAACCATTTGCATTCTCAAGGATGAAATGCTGGGACCCACTTGGTTGGTGATCCCTCAAGGGGTGGGGGCTTACTTTCTAATCTGGTAGCCCTGTGGAACTACTTGTATTTTCCCAATATGAATTCCCCACCCACCATCTTTCAAGATCTGAAATTCAAAGTGGGTGGGTCCCACTCATGTAGTTGGGTTGCCCTTCAATCACGCAATCATGCTGCAGATCACATGCCCTACCCCTTCTTTCTACCACAAGACCTTATAAACCATGAATTGAATTGCAACCCTAGGTTTCTAATCACGTCATTGCTCACTTGATTTTTGTATGTGGACAAACAATTCAGCTAAAATGTTGCAACTTTTTTGTTTTACAATTAGTTGGTAATTTGATTTTTGGTGAGAAATTTTCTTGTAAATAATTATCACAAAAAAGTGTGGGCCACGAATTAAGTATTCGAGAATTTTTTTTTCTGAATTTAATTCTCTCCCAAGCACAAATTATTCAAAATGTTATTTGTCATCAATTTAATCATGTTTTTCTCTACCTGATGGTGAATGCCATTGTGATGAAAGTAGATAATCTTGGATTTAGTAAGTTACAAATAAATTAAAGTATCACATGATCTATTTAGATTTTTGAAAAGTGATCTTTATGTAGGATGGACATCTCATGTAACTATGTAATCAATTTAAGAAATATGGGGTATCCCTTTATAGCTCACATCCTCAAATAAATACATGTTGGTCAAATCAAGACTTGATGGGCACTAATAATGATAAAGAGCTGTTTGGATGTGTACCCAAATCACAAATCAGCATGCAGAACAGGACTTGCAAATGGCAACACTTGTGCAGCTGTGCTCCCTTTTTTTTTTTCCCCTGTTCCAACTTGATATATTTTTGACTTATTGTCATGTCTGGCCTGGATTGATCTGGCGATTGATATGGGTAGAAAAAACAAAGTACTTACCAGACACAAAGGGTGTCCACATGGGCACTTCTTTCCTCTATTTACATGTACAAGGAACATGTAAAAAGGACATCCAAAGGAAATGAAAATGAAAGGAGACCCCCCTGTTTTCAAAAATGAAAGGAGACCGAAGGAAGTAAAATTGTATTTGATTTGTCACTTTTGTAAAATCCCAACCTTCCTTTTTTCAAAAATGAGAACATGGACCAAACAAAATAACAAGTTCCATCTCCTAGATTTCATTTCTTAAGATATTCATGTTGTGAATTGCGATATACATTGGTACTCCGTTTCCTATCAACTTAAGTTTTTAGAATAATTAGTTGTTCATAATCTCTGTATTTTTTTTCTCCCGCCAGATTCAAATGCCTCAAATGAAAAAAGAATATATTGAAATGAGATTGTGGACTTTCATGGACTTGAAATTTAAATGTTTTCCTCTATTTGCACAGGGAATTTCAGAAGATAAAAATAGTTGGATTTTATGTAACAACTTTTTTAAAACTTTGAACAGCTAGCCAAACACCAACCCCAAAAATAAATTCTAGGTGGTAAGGACAAGGAAAATAAACAGTAGTTTTCCAATTTCCATGCCCTCTTTTATATTATTAAATTGATGTATTTTCAGAGGAATAACAAATTGAAAGATTTAAATTCAACTTCAAAAAAATATAAAATGATGCAATTTTGGAAAATATCCTATGCAACCACACTCCAGACAAAAAGAAGCAAAGACTGCACAATTCCAAATAAACAGCCAAATCCCAAAGTTCCTATGAGAGAGAGAGAGAGAGAGAGAGAGAGAGAGAGAGAGAGAGAGCCAAACAACTCATCTCAAATTGCAAGATTTAAATTAAATTTCAAGAAAATCTTAAAAAATTTGCAATCTTGGCAAATATGCTGTGAGAGAGAGAGAGAGCCAAACAACTCATCTCAAATTGCAAGATTTAAATTAAATCTCAAGAAAATCTTAAAAAATTTGCAATCTTGGCAAATATGCTGTTGTTGCCTTCACACCCAAATACAATCATCCAGTGAGAAGCAAACAAAACCTAAAATTCAAAAATCACCCATCTAATGATAGCGAGAGAAGCAGATACTCCACAGCAATTCCAATATAACTACTCCCTAAAACCTCCAAATTCTCATAAGAACCCATCCACATAGGATTTTCTTCATATTAAGAAAAGGGTTCAATGAAGTACACCAAAAAAGAAGAGTACAAATCAAAAAAATCAAATCAATCTTTTGTTTTATATAACAATTAAAATCAATTATAATATTACAGATACCCATGGTTTTAAAATTCCCAACCAATCTCTTCTCCTCACCACCAATGTGAATTAGGAACACAAATAAAAAGATAGAAGACATATAGAAAAGATACAGGGAAAGAAGCACATATAACAGTAACCCACAAAATTGGGTCATGTTTGGTAATCAAATTTTTAGGGAAAAGATTTTCGGTTTCTATTATATTGTGGTAAATCCATATTTGACAATTGTAAATTCTAGAGGATTTAGACAAATAAAAATCTTTTTGTTAGGATTTTCAAATTCGCCTACCACTCATAAGATTTGAAAATCCCCACTTCAGTGGATTTGCACACCCAATCTTATTTTTCTTAGCTGTATGCATCGATACGTACCAATATTAATGTGAAATCTTCAACTATATAAATTCCCAGCGAGAAATCTTGTTCTAGTAGTAGTGAAGAATCATCATATCTATGGATTTATCGCCTATTACGAATTCATCCATATTTATTCTTCAAAAAGGGAAAAAAAAAAAAAAAACTGCACTAAAATAAGGATAATGAATGAAAATGATAAAATCCAATATTAAAAAAAATTGTTTTACACACCCACCAAATGTAATCAGAATAACACAAACTCACACCATTTTTTTTCCGGATGAAAGATTAAATCTCCAACTAATGACCATTCCACACCACACATACAAACAAAAACATAAATATTAATAATAATAATAATAATAATAATAATAATAATAAATAACATTGATACATAGATGAGAGAGTGAGTCAGATATCCATACCAAAGAAATATCTCCCTAAAACCCCAAATTCCCCATACCAAGAAAGAATCTGTCCACATATAATTATCTTTAAAAAAAAAAAAACGTATCCAATATTCAAAAAAATTGTTTCACACAATTCACTCAATATAATTATAGTACCACAAACACCCACCATTTCTCTCACTACAATAAACAGAAAATCTCCATTCTTCATCCCATCTTTGCCTCACCTTATTCAAAGATACATACAATGAACAATACTGACTGGTATATAGAAGACAGATAGAAATATGAGAGAAAGAGCTAACCCCGGCACCGGGTGATAGCGCTGCAGCCGCGCCGGTAGGGGTTGGCCTGAGCTCCTGGGCGGCAATTGTAGTAAGAGGCGCCGCGGCGAGAGCAAGGAACGCTGTTTCGCTTCAGAGCTTGGTAGCTGATGTATCCGCTCGTGGCAAGGATTCGTCGGTTTGTCTCAGTGTCCATGGCGAATTCCTCGCCGGAAAGGCACTCTCCGATCGTTCCCCGGCAGGTGGGTTGTGTCGCGACAAGACCCAGTTGGTGGTTCCCGGCGAAAGTGGAGGAGATGAGGAGGGAGTTGGTGAAGATGAAGAGGAGAAGGAAAGAGAGAGTAGAATGAGACATTGTCTATTCTCTTGTGTTATTTGTTTCCTTTTTCTTCTTCTACTTCTTCTTGGAATCTCTTTCTCTCTGTCTCTTTATATATTTGTGGTGTTTGTTGTGTGGGAATTGGAATTGGTGTGATGGGGGTGTGTGTGGAAGAGGAGGAGAGGAGTGGAAAAGTAGAAGAAGATATAGGGAGGTGGGGTACTATTGCAATTTGCAAACAACCTTTTGATTGGCTATGTACTACAAAATTAAATTGCCACTGGGTTTGTAGCCAGGACTAGTGGATTGCCACTTTATTAGTGTGGTAGTCACCTTTCATATTCCAAGCCATTTATACTCACTCACCTTCTATAAAATCAACATTGTTATAGCATCATTTCTTTTGATTTATCTCATTAATTTGGGGTCGGACAAAAGAAAACTACTTAGACTTTCAATGTCACGAAACTCAAACAAGTATAAGACGATAAAATGGTTCGGATTTATTCGGGTGAGAACTAATTCTTACCTATTATATGAGAACTTTTAGTGGGGCCCAACTGTGGGTCCCATTTGGGCATGAGACCAGGGGGGATGAAAAGATCTACGTTAGACCACTCCAAGTATCAAATTTGACCCTAACCCCATGCCCCTAATCCCTTCATCCATAGCCCGCATGTTTAATGGCTTCGTACTAAAAAAAAAAAGACTCAACCCTCGATCTAACGGTTCAATCCATTGATCAGATGTGTGCTAATCATTGGGATCAGTGACTACCGGGGGGGGGGGGGGGGGGGTCCCTATTTGTTCATGGTTTGGATGGGTTTCTAGGTGGGCCCACCAATAGTTCTCATAAAAGCATGATGAGAACTAGTTCTCACCTGAATATTTCCGAAAATTGTTTACCAAAATATGGCTAATTAGAAAGGAAAACTATTTGACACTAATCCAAATATTATTTATGGTTAGATTTAGAAAAAGTTTCAATTTTGAGGATTTAAAATTGATGGTTGGAATGATCAGAGTGATATTAAGGTTCACCTTCTATTCTTAATGTCACCTACACAAACAACATATATACTCCATTAAAGCCCCACTAGAGGGGTGTACTTGTTAAAACATGCACTTGAGTGAACTGCATGATGATGCTGAGTTTTTTAGTTAAACTCTCTTAGGCTGACCACATTGATGGGATGGGTCTTGATGATGATTATGCAGTTTCGAACCTACAACCTCTGAATATAAACGGCCGTAGTCCTAGGCCAACTGAGTTGCCCATTGCAAATCGGATCCAAGTTGGATTTTGTACTTCTACCTACCTACCTTCCAACTTGAATATTGGTCATGAACATCCAACCCAAAGATCTGTCTTCTATCCTAATAAAAGCCTTAACCTATATCGGTTGCATAATAATTATACTAAACTAACATATTATTTCTCTTCTCCTACCATTGTTATTCTTATAGTAGAACTTATGGATGAAAAAAACTATTCATGCTTTTCCTTGAGCCAGCCAGCAGTGTCATCACCTGATTAGGGTGTTTTTGTAATTTGGGGAATAGTGATAGCCATTTGTTAGCTCAGCTGGACCCAGTTGGCATTTAGTTGGATGTTGTTCTTTTATGTAGTCTGAGAAAGAAAAATCGTTGATTTTATGTCTAATAACGCGTTTTCTCTACCTTCCCTTTACCATCATCTCTCTCCCTGTATGTTTGGATCAGTGTGCGCATCTCAATGTGGGTTCCCATATGGAACTAAGATCTAAGGGGATCGAAAGATCTCCCTGCTCTTTATCTCTACGAAAAATCAGCCCTAACCCTAAACCCTATCATCTCCATCAAAGCTTCATAAGCTTAACGGTATACAATACATTCAGATGGGCTTACAGTTGATCTAACGGTCTAGTCCATTCGAATGGGTTCAAACCTCAAGAGATGTGTGAAATTAAGGAGGTTGTATGGTCCAATCAAATGTAATAAATCCCACCTCCAGTGTGCAAGGTGCGCACTGAGCGCACCACCGAGCTCTCTCTCTATATATATATATATATATATATATGGGAAATTCTAAAAAACGCCCCCTTTCCTGTCTATTTTTTTTTTTCCGTTGTCATGGGGCCATGTTGGGTCAATGTAAACTATTCACACACTCTAGCCCCCAATAGTCATAAATCCAAGTTTGACACTCATCCAATTTTTTCTCACCATTGGATTAAAATCATAATAAAATGATGCTTCTAAACCATTAAGTTTTAGAGCCATAAATCAAAAGGTTAGGATTATCTTATGGACTCAAGATTTTGCATATAAGTAGGTTTCACATGGATCTTTTCGTCCAATGAGCTTCCTTGATCATCCTGTATCTCAGTGGGCCCAACTAAAATGGGCGTTTTCTCATAAAAAAAATACCTAGGTGCTAAGTAGCTCTCCCCATATATATATATCTATTTATTTTCTCAACCTCATTTAATGCTGACCCAAATCCAACCTTGTATTTCAGGGTTTTGAGGACACAATTTTTCTTATTTTATTTTTCTTAAGAATGGATTTTATTAGGAGATAACACCCCATCAACCCAAAAGGGGGGATAGATATCAAGTCAATCAAAGTTGGACCTACTCCTCATGACAAGTTTAGTCATGAGGCACTTTAGGTTTTTGCAAATTGGGTTTGGGTTGATATTTTTTACATGATTAATAAATAAGTCAGATCCAAGCTCAGCTCGAGCTATTCTACCTGCCCATCTCACCCAAACCTAATCAATCCAATCTAGATATAGTTGCATTATGACCCACCAGCCCAACCCAGACTGGAGTAGGGGTGTGGAAAATATATGAAATAATCCTAACCCTTAATTCCTGATGTTCAACATCTAATGACCCATATATCATGTAAATTATTATGTCAAAGGCCAAAAGAGACTAATACTTGGATCAGTACCAAATTAACACCAGTGCCAAGTCCAGTGGACAGTGATCATAAGTGGGCCCCTACCATTAAGGAAAAAAAATATGAATTCAAATACCTGTTTCATTGAAACAAGGAGATACTATTTAATCCAATCAAGATTTGCCATTTGTATAAAATCTCGTCTTTTTTTTCTAATTCATCCAGAAGAAGCAATTGAGCGGGTGGATTAATTGGTATAAGATTTAATACACACGGCAAGTCCTGATTGGATGAAGTAGGTTGAAAGGGGTAGGAAGATCTTTCTCTTTCTCTCCAATCCAAATTAGACGTTTAGGCCCGTGTCCGGCTGGGTCGGGTTGGGCATGTTTGCACCAACATTGGGGTAATTCATAATCGAGTGGCCCACGTTTAATAGTTGGGCCCTAATGATTGATATACAGGCTACCTTGTTATTAACTCGCTTAATAAAAAGGGCATTTTTGTCATTTTTTAAAATATGTACCGCCCAATGCTCTAAAAATGGGAGAGCTGCTAAATACATTGAAAATTGATCTATGCGCATTGATTTTTTTTTTTAACCAAAATATTCATGTAGAAAATTACCTAAAAGAAAATCTATCAAACACTTTACATCTCCAACTTCTTTCTAAACCCCCCCCCCCCCCCCCCCCCCCCCAAGCCACTAGGAGAGGGAGGGAGAGATAAAGACGGAGATGGAGAGCGGGATAGAGGGCGCTGGCTAGCGGCGGCCGGCAAGGAGAGAGGGAGAGAAGGAGAGAGACTTGGGGAGGGAGAGAGACAGAGAGAGGGAAAGCATGTAGTGGGCAGGGAGAGGGAGAGACAAGGACAAGGGGAGGGAGAGAGAAAGAGGGTGAGCAAGCAACCAGGAGAGCGAAAGAGACCAAGGAGAGCTGGCGGGGGCGGGTAGAGAGAAGTTGAGAGGAAGAGGTTCGGGTATTTTGGGAAGTACAAGGTGTGTAAAGAGTAATCATAGTGAGTGTAGAGAGTAGCAATGCGTAGAGATCAATTTTTAGTGTGTATTTAGCAATTCTTTAAAAAATGGTTTATGCCTGATTTTTTAAGTCTCATCTCTGTATCACTTATTTTAAATGTGATCAACATGACAATAGACCAAATTTAAGTCCAAATCCCATTGGAGTCATATTTAGCCCAGAAACACCACTTATGAAACTCCCTTGATAACCATAACAATGGTATGAGCATGGATGTCTAATCCCTTTTTAAAATTGCTTGTTTTTCTCACCATAAATCCAATGGTGGACCTCCATCCAATTGGAGTGAAACTTCACATAGCAACAATGCCGACGGATTAACAATTTGGATGATTAAGAAAAACTTTTTTTTTTTTTTTTTGGGTACTCTAGCCAAGTATCTTAGACATAAGAGAGAGCCGGCATATACACGGAAAGGTCGCCCGAACAAGCGGGAAGTGGTGACGTACCGAGATTCAAACCCCGGACAGCCAGATAAGAACAAGTGAGGAATCCACTGATTTAAAGATTCCTTACTTCCCTTGAAAAAGAGAAATTTCTTGCTAAGGAATTCACATTCATATAGGTGTGTATTGATGCTTGCATATAGCTTATATAAATTAATTTTGGTGTACCAATCCACAAAACCAAGGATTTCGAAAACCGAAAAATCATTTCCATGAAGATTTGGTTGCCAAACGTCAACCAAATCGTTAGGAAAAAGATTTTCGGTTTCCCTCATATTGTGGTAAATCCATGTTTGGCAATTGTAAATTTCCAAGGATTTAGAAGAATCAAAATATTAATTTGTTAGGATTTTCAGATCCGACCACCCTCTATAAGATTTGAAAATCCTCACTTATGTGGATTTGCATCTCAACCCTATTTTTCTCTGCTATATGCATCGATACACACCAATATCAATGTGAAATCCTCAGCTACACAAATCCGCAGTGAGGAATCCTTGTTCCAATGGTAGTGAAGAATCATCAGATCTATGAATTTCTCGTCTGTTACCAAACATGGTCAAGGTCCATTCATGCGATATCCTAGGGTCATGTGATATGATACCATTATTGTGCGGGCAGTTCTGTGGAAATATTTGAACTTCGACCGTTGTGGTGTTCGGGGCAAACCATATATGGTTTTATTTCAAGCTGAACTTGACCCCACCCGAGACGGAACTAGAGGTGAAAACTGGGCCGGGCCGGCTAGTTTCTGAACTGAACTAGTTCTCAGCCTCTACATTATTTTATAGATATAAATCTAGGGTTTTTCCTCTTGTCTCCCCTCTCGATTTTTGGGTTTTCGCTGCCTCACAGTCGCCGGTAAGAAAGAAATCTCTGTTTTTTCTTGCATTCTAGGGTTTTGAGATCCCCACCCACATCTCCATCTGGATTCTTCTTTTTTTATTTATGTCTTCTATCTTTGTTGATTTTAGGGTTGTGTCAAATAAAATGATAGGGGGTTCTATGTAATTCATAAATTTTTACAAAGATTCATTTTGCATCAATGGGTGTTTGGCACTTTGTGATAATCCTATAACTGATGCATTGATTTTTTAAAAAAGAGAATTGAGAGAGAGAAATGATGATCCCTTGCCTCCAGAGATTTATGGTGTTGATGTCAGCTGAGCTGAGCTGGCTATCTGATTTATTCTGGATCACCAATTCCTCATAGAGTATAGATGATATGATATGGGGTAGAAAGAGAGAGCAAGAATGAAGCTATATCAGTTTTTATCCAATCAATTAGAGGAAATAGTGAGTCTTAAACACAGTTAACTGTTTGGATCATGAATTTGAGGGCCCACAAAAGTGCAGAAAATTAGAATGTGGGATCATTTTTTTTTTTTTTTTTTTAAATTCTGCCTCTTCCAGTGAGATAACTTCTTCTTAAACTTCAAACCAGCTTGTCCCAAATAGCTTTAAGATCTTGGGTTGGCCCCTAGAGGGAGACCTATGATTATGAACTTACAGTGGGAACTGGGAAGAGCTGACTTGGCCCTATAATCTATTGGCTAACCCCAAAACATGCAGTCCTTCAACTGCAATAGCAACCCAGGAAATATTGCAGGAAACATGTCTACATCCTGATTTATTGTCTCGATTTTCTGGTGAGGATGGGACCAACTGATTTTTTGAGTTGATGATTCCATATGCAATCATTTGTTAGATACTTAGATGCATAAGATCCTGGGAGAGTTCACATTGTTAATTGACAATGCTCATTGGAGCAAGAGATAACTGTAACCATGGTATTGCACTTTAGTCCATCTGAGAGAAAGCAAGGGATGTTTTCATTTGATAACTGTGTCAAAAGTCGAATGCCTCCCTCCCTCATAGTCAAGTTTGGACAGCTGTCTGATAAATCATGACAGTTGAACCATCTCAAACCCGAAGTCCTGCCACACCTGAGAGATGCTTTCATGTGCTAGTCCTCATTTCATTTCTCATGTCTAATTTAGTTTACATTCTTGAAGTTGTTTTTCCTGCTCTAGACTCATGCACCGACATACACTACCCAAGTCCCTCACCAACACAACTGGGGATTGATGTTGTTTCTGTAGAGAAGGAGATGCCTAATTACTAAGCTATCAGTGGGTTGACCTTGAAGTTATTTTTTGTTGCATGAGATATCTGGTTTACTTAATATATGTAGTGTTGAATCCCAATTTGGTAGTTATTTTCCAATCACTTGTACCATGCAGACAAGGAGATAGTACAAGTTGTGGTCGGAGATGTGGGACGATGTAGGCGGTGGAATAATTTGTTTGCTTTTTTTTTTCATATCCCCAAAAGGCATTTCCAGTAAGATCTTAGTATGGCACTGGATTAAACATCCTCGGGTATGAAACTTAGGCTTTAGACCTGGATCAGATTTTTACTTGGGTCCATTCAGTGGATCCAGACCAAATGAAAAAATGGGTCTGCATCTTGCACTGATACCTGAGCAATCTCTCTCTCTCTCTCTCTCTCTCTCTCTCTCTCTCTCTCTCTCTCTCTCTCTCTCTCGGTTCAGTTATTTGTGGATCTATTTTAACTCCTGTTAGGAAATTTTCATTCCTTTTCAAGCAGTGCTTTTTTATGATTTTATCCTTTTATTTTTTGTTTCCTTTGCATATTATCTAAACTTCAACTTATTGTGCAATTGATGAATAAAGGTGTTTTCACAGTTCCATCTTCTGAATGATGCTATGACTGAGAATCAAGCTGTCCTCTCTCTCTGTTGCAAGGATTTTCTCCTTGTTTACAATTTTATCCTTTTTCCCTACGTTTCACTGAATATTTGTCTTACTTCTCACGTCTTAACCCTTTTTTTTTTTTGTAATTTTCGGGTGATTGAGAGTTAATTGTTCCCCAATTCCATCTTCTCAATGATGCTACCATCAGAAATTAGGGGAAAACAAAATCCTTTCCTCTATTATAAATATATTTGTACTCAGTGGGGTAGCACTAAGGTGTAGCCTTTGCTGGTCAAAGCTCCTTGGTAGGGTGGCATCTTGAACAGATGGTAATAACAAAGATAGTAGTTTCCCTTGGATTGGGTGGTTACCATCATCCGTTTTATCTTTCCCTGTATTGGATGGTTAATATCATCCAATCAGCAGGCCCCCTGGCAAATGAATGGTTTTGTTCTCCTCATGTGGTCTGTTACATGTATCTGTGATTGTGAGAGGTCTCTTATTATGTTCTAAGTCTGATGAAAATTGCATCATGTTCATGACTTCAGGTGTTTGAATCTTTCTTCACTGTGTTGTTGAAGCAACCGCCAAAATGCAAAATGAGGAGGGACAAAACATGGATCTTTACATCCCGAGGAAATGGTATAGTCTCATGTGTTCTTTTTATCTTGTCATGCACTATGAACTCTTTGATTGTGCTACATTCTATGTTTGTATCCAATGAAATTGATGTATGGATTTCATTGGTGTTGTTTGCAGTTCTGCAACAAACAGGCTTATCACTTCGAAGGATCATGCATCTGTTCAGATAAATATTGGACATTTGGATGAGAGTGGCATATATACTGGCCACTTCACTACCTTTGCCCTTTGTGGATTTGTTCGAGCTCAGGTATTGGAACTAACTTTAACCTTTAACACTGTTGTTATTGCTATATGAAGGGGTTCTGCGATTCTTGAAATTGGTATTTTTAAATGTTCATTATCTGAGATAGAAAATGTTTGCCACTGCAAATTCACATTTTATTGGTACTTTTATGGTCTAGGGGTTCGGTAATGTTTTAAACATTATTTGTCGGGTCTCAATCTGGGGTCACGGTGCAACCAGATAATCCTAACTGTAAGGCCCGTAAGGGGAAAAGGGGAAAAATGAATATCCGAAGGATTTCACTTTCAGTTTTAATCCTCATGAGTTAGTTGTAAAGGTTGGTTGGCAGGCTTGATTTTGCTCCTGATCATTTCCATGGAGGGGCCACTTATGAGCTGTTAGGAGGTTGCACACATCTGTTATGTCCACTTAACCCAGTCATATACTGCCAGGTGTCAACTCAACCTAGTTTGGATGAGTTTAGTTGAAACCAAGTAGAGCTGCCTGGTCAACTCATCCTAGTCATATACTGGCTGACCAGGTCAAGTTGAACTCAGTTGGACAAGTTTCGAGATGAAACCTACTAGAGCCATATGGCCAAATCACAACAAAGCTTGCCTCATAATAGACTGGACCTCAGTTTTTGAGAAAGGTGAGAGAGGAAGAAATAAAAGTGGAAACAGAGGTCTAGATGCAAAAGGTTGAAGGAAGGAGACAAAAATACAAAGTTCTTTCATGGGATGGCGTCTTCGAGAAGAAGGATGAACAGAATATCATCTATCTTGGATGGAGAAAATAGTGAAGAGGAAAGATAAGAGCATTAAGCTCATAATAGACTATTGTGTTTCCCTATACTCTAGGGAGACATGGGACAGGCTGATCCTGGACAATTTGGATTTTGACGACATAGGGAAGGAAAGAGTTGGGGAAAATTTGAAGAAGAGGAAGTTCGAGAAGTGATATTTTCTCTTGTGGGAGATTCGTTGGCTTTTTTTCCATCATTTTTGGTCTTTGACGAAGGAGGATATATTAGCATTCATGGAAGAATTTCATGAAAGAGGAAGACCATCTAAAGGCATTGGTGCGTCTTTTATCGCGCTCATACCAAAGAAGGGGGGAGAAATTGGTATGAGGGACTTCGGGCCTATCAGTCTAATCGGTAGTATTTACAAGATTCTTGCTAAAGTCCTTGCTGGGAGATTACGAAAGGTCCTTCCATCTATAATCTCTAAAGAGCAAGGAGCTTTTGTGAAGGGCATATAGATTTTAGATGGAGTCATGGTGGCAAATGAATGTGTGCACTCGAGGAATAAGGAGAGAAAACCAGGGTTAATTTGCAAGCAGGAGTTGGAGAAGGCATACGATAGAGTGGATTGACAATTTCTACAATATTTGCGTAGACAACTGGGTTTTGGTTAGAAATGGAGAGGTTGGGTTCAAGAATGTCTCTCTTCAGCTTGCTTTTCTATCGTGATAAATGGATCCCCTAAAGGTTTTTTTCCTGTCTAAGTCAAGGTGATCCTCTCTCTCCATTTCTTTTTATTATTGTAGCAGTAGGTTTGGGCAGAATGGTGAACAAGGCTGCAACGGAAGGTCTTCTAGGAGGATTTAGAGCGGCTGACACAACCCCTCTGGTCACTTACCTGCAGTTTGCAGATGACACGTTGATTTTCCCAGAGGCAAATGAAGATGAGATAAGGAATGTCAAAGCAATTCTTCTATGTTTTGAGATTATGTCAGGCTTTAAAATTAACTTATTCAAAAGTGAGCTGATTGGAATAAGAGTTGGGAAGCCCATTTATATCATTATGTAGATCTATTAGGATGTAAGGTGGGATCCATTTCGGCTTGTGTTTGGGATCTATTAAAAAGGATGTGTGGAATCCGGTGGGGGAAAGAGTTGAGAGAAAGCTTTCCATTTGGAAAGCTAACTACTTATTCATAGGAGGCAGGGTTACTCTAATCAAATTTGTGTTGACAAATGTTCCGCTGTATTTTCTCTCTATGTTCAAGTGCCCGGCTTCAATTATCAATCGAATTGAGAAGCTGTAGCGGGATTTCTTGTGGCAAGGAAGAAGTGAAGAGAAGAAATTTCACTTGGTCGACTAGACCTCGTTTTGTAAATGTAGGGAAAAGGGAGGGTTGGGGATAAGACCTCTTAGACAAATGGACCAGGCTTTGCTTGGAAAGTGGTTACGAAGGCTAGGAGATGAATCTGATGGTCTTTGGAAGCAGGGGCAGACCCGAGTACAGGCATGTGGGTGCGGGCACACCTGTCAAACCGCGGTGTGCTTCTAAAACCTATATGTAAAGTCTAGGTCCACTTCAAAAAATCCAATAAAATCACGGGTTGACCCTTAAAATCCACATGAAAATCCTCGGTTTGCCCCTAAAATCAAACTACCTATTATGGTCCACACCCCTCAAACCAAAATCCTTGGTCCGGGGCTGTTTAGAAGCAATTATTGACCGGGAAATACAGTTTTCCAGAAATGGACGGGATGTTCAGGATGTCTCATATATAAAGCTTCAGCTATTTGGAAGGGTATTCTCTCTGTCAAAGAGAGCTTCATGGAGAATAGTAGATATTGAGTGGGAACGGGTGAGAAGGTTTTATTTTGGCATGACAGGTGGCTTGCGGACTGGTTGTTGACGAGGCTATTCTCTGACATTTTCAACTGCACTTTCGATAAGAAGGCTAGGGTCCATTGTTATTTATCGAGATCTGGAGAGCAGAAGGTATGGAGCCCAATTTAGAGGTGAATTTTTAAGGAACATGAGGAAGACCAATTTATTTCTCTTCTTAATCTCCTGAGTGGGGCTTATACTGTGGAAAGGGGGTGAGGATGAAAGGGTGTGGAATGCTTCCAAGGATGGCTTATTTTCAGTCTGTTCTTTTTTCTCAGCCTTATCTAAAAGGGTAGGAACAAGAAGCTTTGGTGGTTACTATTTGGAAAATCAAGGCTCCTTCTAGAGTTGTGGTGTTTTGGATGGCAGTCTAAGGCGAGGAGGGAGGATGGTGGTCAATTGTTGTCCCATATGTTTGGGAGATGAGGAATCGGTGGACCACTTTCTCTTGAATTGTAATGCTGCTTAGATGATTTGGAGGTCTGTGGTTGATTAGTTTGGGTGCAGTTGGGTCTGGTATCCTCCTAAGGACCCGTTTGGTAATTTTACATGTAAAGTAAAGTGTAGTAAAGCATCAAATCAAGAGAGAATAAAATATAATGAGGTTATGATGGTATTTTGTTTTTAGTTGTTTGATATGAAATCTTTTTGACTTTTTGTATAGAGAAGTGGAGTTTTTTTGTCTTTTAGTGGAGAAAGGAGGTTGCTTTTTTACTTTTTTAAAAAAGATGGAGGGAATTTTGAATTAAAGTGCTATTGTCTAAAAAATGGATGCTTTACTTGACTTTTACTAATCTAGTAAAGTGTCAAACGGGCCCTAATGGATCGCCCAAGGGGAAGGAGTTGTGGAAGTTGTCCTTTCTAACAGTTATTTGGATCAAATGGAACGGGAAAAAATCAATGTGTTTTGAGGGGAGGTTTGAGAATTGTGAGCCCTTGTTGAAAAAAATTGGGTTTTCCGTTGCCTCTTGGGTAATCATTGATCATCATTTCAATGGCTACTCTTTGGATCAAATAATAAAATTGGAATGAAGTGGCTCTCTCTCATGTTGTGCCTTAGCTTGTTGTTGGTTCCTTTTAGTTTCTTGCTTTCTTTGGTGGTGTTTTGTGGTTTTGCGACTCTCGAGTTGTAAGCTTGTCAGTACAGCCCCTTTTGTACCGCTTGCTTTTAATGAAAAGTTACCTTTGAAAAAAACACAAAGCTCGCCTCATCTTAATGTGACCAGGATGGTAGTAGTATACTAAAATGAAATTTATTGCTATTACAGTCTACCCAAAGTTTTTTTAGAACTTTTCAAACTATATATGTAATTTTATATATTTATGTCCTGTTTTATTGTAATTTTATGTGTTTAAAATCAATTTACCTACCTGCCTGGTCAACATCCCTAGTTCCTGATTGCTTGTGACCTGATAACTGTCTGGTTGATCCGCGGAGATATGGAAACTGAGTGACATATGGTCATTATTAGTTTGCTGCATGATTTTCCATTTTTAATCAATTTTGTGCTTCCTTTCAAAAAAATAAAAATAAATTCTGTGCTTGTTTTGACATTGCAGGGTGATGCTGACGGTGCTGTTGATAGGCTTTGGCAGAAGAAGAAAGCGGAGCTCCGCCAGCAGTAGGGCAGTGGAATTTATGATGCCATTTTTGCTTTATTTCTTGAGGACTTGGTATTTTTTAGGTGGTGGTGAAATGTGACCAAAACCTAGTATTAGGTGTTTTTGTTGTATCACGGATCTACTGACATTGGATTAGATATATCATGTGTGGACGGGAGTTTGGATAATACATATCATTTAAATTCACTTGGTGTGCAAGTTATGTTCATGCATAGTTTTTAATGCTGTAAAATGATCTGCGTTTGTGGTTTGGTCGATTGTGTGGGATGTCCAAGAAGTTCTCTCTCACTTGCAAAACTTGTGTTGGATGTCCAAGGGCTCTCTCTCTCTCTCTCTCTCTCTCTCTCTCTCTCTCTCTCTCTCACACACACACACACACACACAGAGCTGGCACAGTAAGCTAAAATGGGGGAAAGAGAATTATCCAAGGGTTCAGGGTAGCAAGTCTGAGTCAAAACTCTACTTGAATCAATCCACATTACTGAACGGAGATTATTGCCTGTGTAATTCAGCCCTCAGCAAGTATCTTCATTATTGCCCCCCCGCCCCACCACAGCCCCCCTCCTTTTTCTTTTTTCAGATCATCTCCAATACATGCATTTTAGGCTTTTAGCAGCATTCATTCCAACTTTGTAGATTGTTGTAACGTACTATGATGCCCAGATATGGATATGGACACATACCGGGATAAGACTCCACCTGGAAATTTAGGACACTGATGCAGATATGGCTGCCCTAATTATCTTTGTTTACCTTTTCTTCCTTTTTTTTTTTGTGTGTGTGTGTGTGTGTGTGTGTGTGTGTGTTGAAAACTAAGAAATCTATGAAATAGTGAACTTGGTAAGTAGGATATGCAAAAATGGTACTCTTGAAGTATTGATTAGTAGTTTAGTGCTAATACAAGTATCATTGGTCCAACAAGGATATGCTTTTATATATATATATATATATATATATATATATATATATATAAGTGGGATTTTATTTAACTATTCACAATAGAGTAACAAAACAGATTGAAAGACAGAAGTGGCTACAAAAGTGACTGGTGGCTACAAAGGTGTATACAAAAATGGGCAGGCTCCATTTAAGTTTCTGAAGTTGAGCAGCAGATGTGGAGATATTGTGCAAAAAGGTACTCTTTACTAGATCACCCTCTGGATTACTGCATATATAACAGTTTAGCTTCATTAGGTGAATGTGATGGGTAGATGGTGAACTTAGTGGGGTACATCTTTGCGAAGCAATCAGCTATCCCATTAACTGTTCATCTGCAAGAGCCTCCCATGTTGTGGTTCCTGAATCTTTTTTTTTTTCCAGATTTCCATTAGTCTCCAAGACAATAGTTGCCGACTGTTGCAATGCATCAATGAGGATTAAAGAATCCCTTTCTATGATAAGACCAGCCTTCAATCCTGGATCTTTTTGCCACCTCAATTGCTGCCCACAAAGCCTTCAGTTCAGCCTCAAGTGGTTCTTTGGTGGAGCATTTGGAGGTGAATGCAGCTATGTTCTGTCCCAGGTGATTGAGAATAGGAGCCCATAGGAAACTCATGGGCTAAGTGTAGTTGGTGAAGGAGGGAGGATTTGTTGAGGCCAATTTTTTTTTTTTTTTTTTTTTTTTAATATTGGATTTGTTGAGGACATAAGGGATGCATTTGGAATGTATAGGTATTTTGGTGCCTTCCATAGAGACCATATCAAACCAAACTAAACCAAGTCAAAACCATTTATCAAGAAAATGCAATCAGAGATCCTCCCAGATGCTGTATAGGAATTTTAGGAATCTCCAACAGCCGGAATTCTTGATAGGAATGCTTGAAAACAAACATGCCCATGTGTGTTTGGATGTGTGGTGAAGTGAAGTGAGATGAGGTATACTCTTCATTATCCAGACAATAAAAGACCAGGGATGATATCAAAAAGTACATAATTTCAAAATTCCTCCCATCTTTTTAATAAAAAGTCAAGAAAAAAAAAAAACTCTACTTTCCTGTACAAAAAGTTAAAAAAAAAAAATCATACCAAACAACTAAAAACAAAATACCATCATAACCCCTTATATTTTATTCTCTCTTGATTTGATGCTTCACCTCACTTTACTTCAATTCACCGTATATCCAAACACGAGATGGATTTCCCTACCCTCTTTCCAAATTTTAAATATTTACCCATAGCTACGATTATAGTATTTTAGAACAAAAAGACTAATTCCTCCGGGCTCAGAGGGAAGCCAAGTCAAATCCTCTGTAGCCCCAGTCTGGTAGTGCAGTGTCGAACCTACAACCTCCGAGTGCAAACCGTGATCTTAGACCAACTAAGCTACCCCTTAGGATTAGTTGGAATTGCCTTTTGACAATCCTCAAATTCTTCATAAATCAACAAATAAATCACTACCATTTTGTTGCAAGCATTATAATACATCATTCCCAGGTTGAAATTCATCCATGACTAAAACTACATACATAAGTACAAAACAAAGAAAAAACAAAGAATATCAAATACATGAACAACATTCTAACTTTAAATTATTATTACCTAGTTCACTCAAAAGGGCTTCTAGCCATGAATTGAAACCAAAAAGTTTAAAATGAAGTGCGAATAGTTCATTTCAAATAAGTCACAGTTTGATCAAATTATTAACAAATTAATGACACGTAGTTCTCTAAGTTGAATCCTATAAATCCACTAGTGGTGCCCACCTAAAATCCAAGCCACAGCAATGCACTCCTAGCTAGGTGTTGGTGCTAATACATTTCCAACACTAAACAGAGTTGGCACCAACTTAGATCTTTTAATTTTTATTTATTTATTTTTGAAAAAAGGGCTCCAACTTAAATTGATCAACAATAAATTATGGAGTCTTACTTTATATAACAATTTGTTTTACATGTAATCATGCTAATTGTAGGCCCAACTCTAATTGAAGTAAAATGTGTAAATGTAAAAACAAATATTGAGTAAGGGAGAATTTCATTTAATGCCTTAAGTTTTTTAAAAAGGGGCTCCAACTTAAATTGATCAACAATAAAATATGGAGTCTTACTTTATGTAACCATGTGTCTTACATGTAATCATGCTGATTGTAGGCCCAACTCTAATTGAAGTAAAATGTGTAAATGTAAAAACAAATATTGAGTAAGGGAGAATTTCATTTTATGCCTTAAGTTTTTGCCTTATTTAAAAAAAGGACATAAGTTTCAAAAATTCAAATTAGTCCTTAAGTTTTACAATAAATTTCAATTAAGGACATGTGGCCATTTAATGGTATTTTTTTTATTTTTCCCTCGATTTTCTAAAAATACCAAAAGTACCCTTCATTTAAAGCCATGACATGGTTTCAGCAGCCACTACATTCAGCCGATCACCGTGGAGGTGTTAGTTGTCATCGATCACTGTGAGGATGCTGGTGAAGAAAAAGAAAAGAATATAAAGGAAATGAAGGAGGATCTTATTTTAATGAAAGGTAATTTGGGTAATTTAAGAATTTTAAGGAAAAAAGTTGCTAGAAAATAACTTTAAATGGACAAATGTCCTTAATTGAAACTTCCTAAAAAGCTTAGGGACTAACTCGAAAAGTTTTGAAACTTGTGTCCTTTTTTGAAACAAGGCAAAAATTAAGGCCTAATTTGAAAATTCCCTTATTGAGTAATTTAGATCTACAAAAGATGAAAGAACAAAAAAAAAAAAACCAAGATTTCCAAAACTTTCATGCAAAAAAGTAAGGTTGTTAGGAGTTTTTCTTTTTAAAACATAATAATCTCAACTTTGGGCAGCTTTATCATTTTCCGTAGTATGGAGAAGGTCTAGAAAAAATTAAAATTTTTGAGAAGGGGGAGGGAAGGGTAATCTCTAGAGTTAAGCTTCCATACAAAAACTCTCTAGCTTTCCATCAATCTTAGTGTCCATATTTATAATGCTCTAGAGATCAGATTTCACCATCTAAGCTGGTGAAAACGGTCCTATGGATTTATCCAACACGTATGTGTGATTAAGGGCATTAATATGGTGCTTATCTCTGACAGCTGTTGAGGCCTCATGGGCAAACTGCGTGGGGCCTATCAAGACCCGCAGGCCAATATTTATCACTCTCCACGATGACATCATCTAGATACAATATTTTGGCTAGCTTTACACTTTTTCCGAGATGATGCAGTTTTAGAAAGGTGCAGGAAAAATTAGAGTTTTTGAAAAGCAGAAAAGAAAGGGGAAGGTCATCTCTAGAAGTAAGTTATCCGGTCAAAACCTCTACAACTTTCTATAGATCTCGTTGTTCATATTTATGATGCTCTAGAAATCATATTTCACCATCTAAGTCGCGAAAGTGACCCTATGGATTTATGCAGTATGTGTGCATGATTAAGGGCATTAATATTGAGTTTATCTCTGATAGCTATTGAAGTCTCATGGGCAAACCGTGTGGGGTATATCAAGATCCACATGCAAAGAACGACCACTTAGCGGCGGTTCTTACCTGGCTGCCCAGGGTTCGAACCCTGGGTACGCCACATTTTTCCACTTGTATGGGCTTTATGTCCGCTTGTTCGGACTTCTTTCCCACTTGTGTGAACCTTCTTCCTACTTGTGTGGGCTATCTTTCCGTGTGTGTGGAGGCTCTCTCTATTATATCCGAGCCCCACTTACCTGGATTACAAAAAAAAAAAAAAAAAAAAAAAAGAAGATCCACATGCCAGCAATCATCACTTTCCATGATGACATCATCTAGACACTATTTTTGCTAGCTTTACACTTTTTCTTAGTGGGAGCAGGTTTGCCTCCGTAGGGTCAAGAGTATCGATCTATTTTCTGAGAATACTAATACCATTCTGCCATTGTGATTTTTGATAATTCCATTCTACTAATACCAACCACTCCTCTAGAATATTGAACTGTGCCATCAAAGATTCAAAACTCAATTTAGCCTTACTAGGTGGAGGAGATGACCAACAAGTCTTTGGAAAAGCTGGGTTTTCGTTTTCCAAGTTCAGGGATGTTTTGATGTTCCCATTCATGAATGGGTAACATAGCTTTCTTTGTGATTATGCAAGGGTTCAACAGTCTGAGCAAGAACAGATATACTCATGACTAGATTTCCAAATGTACCAGGAGAACACAATCCCAATCTGCAGATGATGATCATTTGAAAAGATTGGTAGTCAATAGGGTTCTTAATCTTCCATGGAACCTTCTTGCCAAACTATGTCCAACAGCATATATCCTCACCTCCAATAGAGCAATTTGGAGAATCTTAAGAATTGTTTGCTCGCTTCACAATGAGTGCAATAGAGGAACATTCCATTCCCATCAGCCCTGCACCCTGATCATGAGATCATTGACTTTCTTGAGGTGGGTCATCCATTAGCCCTTTCCATCTCCCACCACCCACCTCAGAAAATTTGTTAGTCTCAGTAGTTGAAAAAGAAAAGGGTCATGTAGGTGAACTTTAACCTAGCCCATTTTAATGCAAGTAAGGCTTTTTCTAAAGCATGAACCAGCCCAAATGAAGTTTGGGCCATATTATGAAAGCAATTGAGTCAGATCAAAGGACAGCATAGGACCATTTACTGAAAGAATAAGTATAATAACAGTTTGAAAGAGAAAAAAAGAGGACCCAAAATAAATTAAAAACAAAAAAAAGATAAGGAGGAACTACCAAAACCTATTTTAGAAAAAAAGAGGCTTTTTAACACCCACAAACCACCCAAGCAAAAGGACCGGAAAATCATTACCCTTCGACTTTTCTTTTTGGGTCCTTGATGTTCTTGGGTCCTTTTAGTTACAATGGCTCTTTTTCATCAATGCACTCCCTTAAATGGACCCTAAAAAATGTTACAAACCTCACTCTCTCTCTCTCTCGCTCTATCTCTCCCCTTCATGCCAAAAAATGGGAATTTTCTTTTTTTCTTTTTATTAACTGTCCCAAAACATTCCCAAAGCATTTATTTTTTACTCTTCAGAGAGTATGGTAAGGTACATAACCTAGGGCAGACTTCAAATTAGTAACTATATCGCTGCACCTCATCAGAAGACTCAGCATCTGATGGGAGATATCCACCATGCTCTCTTTCCTTCCTTCGACCTCCTTATAGTGCTCATGGAGAGCCATCTGGTGGGGTGCCTTACTAATATGGACATGACTCTCATGCCCATCTGAAGGAGCATTAGAGAATGGTGGAGGCGGCAGAGTCAAAGGCATTGTTGTTGGAGGCAGAACATCTGGGGTCCTTGAAGGCTGATGAACAAAAGGCAATGGAGGCCGCGGCCAAAGCGGTCGGAAATGAGAATTATTGGGGGGAAGAAGCAGATGCTGGGGGGGAATGGTTGATGCTTTTATGTTCTTAAAGTTAAAATTGAATGTCATAGAAGAAGATGAAGATGCTCCATCTCCACTAATACTATTGTTACTATTAATATTGCTAGTAACCATCTGCATCTGTTCCCCTCTACTATCCTCACCCCCTAACAAGAACTTTACCCGAGGAATCTCCTTCGCAATGCCCACTGCAGTTCCTGCCTCGTCGCCTGATGGTTTTTTCAGGCAAGACTTCAGCTGCATAGCTGTCTGCCTTTGTTGATGCACCAATGGCCTTGGCTCCCCCACAATATCATTGCCGCTGGGCCTCAAAGGAGGGGCGTTGTTGGGACTGTCATCGGCTTGCCTCTTGTTCGCTTCAGGCAATTCCGGGGCAGGCAACTCGAGCTCCCGGAGGTAGTACCTCACCCTCACCTGGCCAAAGAGAGAATTGTTCTGGAGAGCATGGTTGTAGGCGGTCTGAGCATCAGAGTTGTACTTGAAGACTACTTTGCATGTCGATGACCTCCAAAATACACGAATGCCAGATAGATCAAGGGGGCCAAATCGTGCAAACCTTGCCTTCAGCTGCGGGGCTGATGGTAGGGTTGTTTTAGGTGGAAATTTCATCACTAGCGCAGTGGGTTTTGTTTCACTGGGAGGCAACTCTGGTTTCTTCGCAGGATATGTCTGTCTTGGCTTTGCGGTCACTGGAGCCGGAGATGGAGCTGGAGCTCCAGTCTCTTTCTGTTCCCATTTCTGCCCATCTGGTGTCTTTTGGCTGCTGGCCTTCTTTTCCGAGGCCAGTTGCTTCAGTTTTTTCAGTTTCTTCGACCTCTTTGCCGACATTTCCTCTTGTCGATCTGAAGGGCTCCGCTTCCGGCCCATTATCGTGGGATCCTCAACCCTAGATGGATGTTTCAGGGGTTTGGAAGCAGGAGTTTCCCTTCCTCCCACACTTGAAGTAAGCTCTGCTGTTTCAGTACTTGATCCCGCTAATAATCTACCCGCAAAAGATTTTGCAGCACCAGGATTGGACAGTACAGATTCACTTGCTTTTGCTAAAACCAAGCTCTTTTGATAAACAAGGGATCGAAACTTAAGGAAAACATGACGAACAATGGCAGGGCTATTAATGGCAGTGCTATTATGTTCAATAGCATGAAATGGGTCAAGAGCAAGAGCTAACAGATCATTCACTAGCTGGCGAAGTTCCACGTCCATATTTATAATATCCACTTCTGCAAACATACTGGCAGAATCAGAACTGGTTCCATCTTTTCTCTCTGAACCCATCCGCAGATGCTCCTGGCTAGCAGAACCAATCCCAATGGATTTTCCAGCCAGTTTTCTTAATGCCTCTCTGTCTTTAACAATTTTTGGCTTCTTATGTTCTTGATTGGGGCTTGTTTCCAAACCAGGATCCTTCTTCTTCTTTTTCTCCCCCAATATGTGTTTCTCCAAGCTCAAATCCTCCCCCTTCTTCCTCTTCTTTTTCTCCCCCAATATGTGTTTCTCTGAGCTCAAATCCTCCCCAATTGGTCGTTTAAGGGCCTTGGTAGTCTTGCCAACCACTGCATTACCACCAACATGTGAGCCACCAGCAGACACAGATAAGCTTCTGACACTGCTATCTACCATCACTTGATCTGGTTCATGACCATCTTCAACAAATGCAGCTTCCATCTCTTGCCCAACAGCTCTGCCAACACTATCCATGGTGCCATGTGACTCTGATTTCCCTGAGTCAGTGGTTATGCTAGTGGCTCTGACTATTTCATCCGGTTTCATTCTTCCGCTTATCTGCAATACTGCATCCCTCTCCTTGTGTCCAGAATCCATAGGCAGTTTTCCCTCTTCAGAACCTCCTCGCATAGGAACATCAACAGAGAGTAAAGTCGGTGAAGCAACCCAACCCTGTGACTCAACTGAGCCTAACTTGGTAACAGGAGCTCCACATTCCTGAGTGATAATCGCTCTTTCTTCCGGGTGCTTTTCTGGAACAACTGGGGCTCTCTTCTGCAAGACATAATCACCAGCCAAGGATGGAAAATGGCCAGATGCTTCTTTGAAAGCCGGCGATGGTACAAAATTTGCCTGGAGTTGGCCGGCATGATTTAGCCCCTGCTTAGCAACTCTCTCATCTCTCCGTTTGAAAAGATACTTATCTTTCTTATATGAATCCTTGGCTTTCAAAGAATTTCCTGTCTTCCTCACTCCCAAAGTTTCAGCAAAAACAAGAGGACCACTCAAAGGAGCTGAAAAGGAAGGCACCAAATTTATAGATGAGAGATACAGAAGCTGGAAGACAAGACGTTCTCTCAAAAACCAAAACAGTTGCATAAGATCACGAGTTCCACAAAAGATAAATAAGTAAACAGATTCTACGAATTAGTATGGCCCCAACAATGTTTAACTACCAAAACGGTTGGCCAACACAGTCCAACAAAACACCGTACTGCAAGCATCTAAAACAAAAAAATTAGAAAACTTCATTCAACAACTATGTATTAAGAAAACAAAATGGTAATCTGTGTTTATGCAACTAATGGTGTCATATCTCAGACAATTGCATCAAAATGCTGCTCATTGAAAAGAAAATTCCAAAGTAAAACAAAATTGTCGAGAAAAGCCACTCCACTCAACAACAAGCCACTTTTTCCTCGAGAAAAGAGAGGAATGCTACCAAATTCAGTAAGATGGAGATAATTCCGAATGAAACATTATCCATAGTAAAACAACTACAGCCAGATGATTCAGTGGAGTCAATAACAACTGATTCTCACAAAAAAAGAAAGAAAAAAGAAAAAAGCATTCTACACAATGAAAGTCATCACCAATGTCACATATATGTATAATTTGACATGAATAGTTAAACTTAGACTAAAGGGGCCGCATTTTTTTTATTGATTCAACTTTTCCTGGTTCAAAGTAGAAAAAAGTTTCCAGCCAGACACGACATTTCAGGAGTCAATGACGATTCATTCTATCAAGAAAATGTGTTGAATGGTTAAACTCAGATGGAAATCCATCTCACAAGAAAATTCATTCTATGCCAATGAAATTCATCACCGAAGACACATATATGTATAATTTGACATAGCATATTAGCATTGTTAAACTTAGATTAAAGGGCGGCCACATATTTCTTTTACTGCTTTTACTTTTTACTGATTCAAAGTAGAAAAAAGTTTACGCAACCAGACACGACATCTCAGGAGTCAGTGATGACTCATTCCCACAAGAAAATGCAAGGAATGGTTAAACTAAGATGCAAATCCATCACCTAATTCTCAAAGAAAATCAAATGGTTAAAATTTAGATTATTAGATTTTTGCATACTTAGGAAAGGAAAATTTAATGTTGCAGATGCCACGGTGATGACATATGAGTAACCAAGCAAAGATCCACTGCTTGGTTAATGCTCGATCACACAAATTAAACTTAGTCCAGATGGACTAGGCATGTGTGGACACTAATTCAGGTCTGATGGGCTGGAGCCTAATCAAAACTTAAAGTCCATGATGCAGGCTCCTCTAACCCTATAGGGGCCCAAATCCAAATTAAAGTCCATGTGAGGTCCTTCTTGGATATTATCAGAAAAATCTCACCAGAAATATACAAAGAGAAAAAAAGTAAACCATACATCAAAAAGTGCTTAGAAACATAGAAGTAAAACCATAGAGGTTTAGGGTAAATCTCCAAAGATTTTGTAGAATTTTTTTTGGCAATATTTTGAAATAATGTGATAGTATTACATCTATATTAATTCACTGTTTATCGACAAGATTTCATGATATTTAAAAAATACCAACAATATTTGTGACACCGGCAAGAAAACATCCCTCTCCATCATGTATCTATACGAATGAAAACGGACCCACCCCAGACCACTCATATAAGGGGTAGGTTTTCTAGTGATTTTTATGGGTTCAGGATGTGTGTGGATTCATTAGTTTCAACCCGAGTTGAGTTCAGAGCAGTCCGGGTTTTGGCAGCCCCAATTCACTCCACGTAGTATTCTACTAATTTATTGATAGAATATTACATATATAATGTTTTAAAATGTTTAACACAATTTCTAAATCAAAGGAAATACATGAAAACATGTTTCAAACCAGACCCAATATGGGGTGGGACAAGTATGGGGCAAAGCCTAGGCAGTTATGGGTTTACACAGACCCATACCAAAACCAGCCCATTGCAATAGCTACTTATCTGAAAATATAGATGGCACTTTGTAACCTGAAGTTCAGATTTAAATAAGTGGCACTTTTAATAACAAATTACTTTAGTGCCAAACTACTAAAATATGCAAAAACCGTAAAAGACAAACCATGATTCATCACCTCACAACAATGGCAAAAACAAAACAAAGACATGATCAGAGAACACAATATACAAAAAAATGAAAGAAAGCTGGGATAAATACCTCGAGCCGGCACTCTATCAGGTTGTTCCAGTTCCCCAAATTCGTTACGAGAAGGACGTACTGGATCAATACCAAATGCCTGAGCATATGTCTCATCAAACTCCTCGAAAACTGCTTTTCGATAAGCAAGAACAAGAGCTACATTCTTGATCCAATCAATACTACTATGATCACCACCACGAGGCATTAACGCCACTTGTCGTACAAATGAAAGTGTCTCAGCAGGCAGAAAACTGTCTCTTGCCTTCTCAATTTGCTTTCCTGAATAAACCCCTCCAGGTTCATAATCAAACACATCAACAGCAAAGTATCCCTGCACATTAGAAGGGCGGAAATTGAATCGATTCCGACACCGACAAGCCAACCCAAGAGCTACCCTCCTGCACAATTCATCAACAGCCTCATCCACTGCCTTAACAAACGTCCTTGAGTTTGTCTGATGTGACTTCTCTGCGAAGTTAGACTCAAACGGTACAAGCTCAGCCAGGTCAAACCATCCGTAGCTGCTATCACCAAAGAAGGCAACTAACAGATGACCTTCACTCCGTGATCGTCGCACAGAAGACGATGCAAGTGCTTCATTATATATGTGACCAGGCCACCATGGATGGGATTTCACCTTTCCCCATACCATGTCGCCGGTTTCAAACCTATAGCTCAAGCCTTTCGCAGCTTGCAATACCATATCTGAAGTCTCAGAGGTACTCACATCATGAAGCACTGAATACGAAGAATTCAAATCACCGCCCAACTGTCCCTCCACCACTTCCATATCACTCTTCCTTCCCCCATATGAAACCCTAGTTTCCTTACCATCACTCCCACCATCAAAATTACCATTGCCACCACCACTAAAGTGCGATTTCTCCTTCGCCCTTGGCTTATGATCTGACACCGAATCTTCTAATTTCTTCTTGATTCTGTTGGAACCAAGCTCTGAAAAACCAACACTCCCACCATTAGACCTATTTTCTACTTTTCCTTCGATTTCTCCACCACCAAGCTCAGTTGAAATCCTAACTTCTTCAGGCCTGATTCCACCATTCAAACTCGATGAATCCTCAGCCTTAACTTCTGAAACCCTATCTTTCACTTCCTCGAACTCCGTCTCGCACTCCCCAACCCCAAAAATCCCGTAACTTCCATCAAATTCCACAATCCCATCTTCACTCTCAGAAACCCTAGCTTCCATTCCGATCCACGACGAAGAAATCCCAATCCCGTCAGACTCCACCGTATTCAAACCTCCAAAAAACCCAGATTTTCCATCATCGAATCCAATCACCGCAGATGAAACTGCAGAAACCCTAGTTCTTTTAGCGTTTTCAAATTCAGAAAGAGATCAATCTGCAGAGAAAGAGAGAGATTTTCCATCGATTTTGCAATCGTTCATAGCAATCGATGGTACGGGGAAATGAGACATGACATCAAAACCCTAGAAATCGAGCGTTTGTAAGTTGGAGAGAGACGAAACCCTAGAAATCTGAGATTGAAAAAAGCCATACCTTTGAGTCTTTATACTGCTTGAGGAAGGAGATGATGGAGGTCGTCTAGAGTGGGCATTGCGCTTCCTGCGTAGATTAGAAACGTGCGCCGGCGGAGGATAAAAACCCTAGAAAGAGAAAGAAAGAGAAAGAGAAAGAGAAAGAGAGAAAGAGATAGAGAGGTTTTGAAGATGAAGAAGAAGAAGAAGAAGAGAGAGGGAATTGGTGGGAACGAAAGGGAAAACGCACCAACAGTTACAAAGTGGATTCGTTTTATTAGGTATGGATAAAGGCAGGCTAATTAATACCTGTTTACACTATTTTGAAATTTTTTGGGTTTGGGCCTAATTTTCTTTTGGACCTATTGAATTTTTTTTATTATTTTTTTTACGACAACGGAGGGTGTCTCACACCTTTGGGTCGGACTAATCCCTACGAGCTCAGGGAAGCCGGGTAAATCTGTTATGACCCCAGTGTGGTAGTGCAATTTTGAACTCTCAACATTCGAGGGCAAATCGTGGTCCTACGCTAATTGGATGGTATGTCAATCAATCAAGATTTTTGTATGGGGTCCAAGAACATTCCTAAGAGGACTTAAGGTTGAGTGAGCCACACAAAAAGAAAATGATAAAGGATTTCAAAGCTTTCAAACTTTCCATTTTTTAAAGGATTTCAAACATCTTTTTTTTTTTTTTCTTCTAAGAAATTCTCAAAATATTGTTTAAATTCACATTAAAATTCGGATTTTAGAAAAGTTATCGGTTTGTTTTGTATCATGTCATTTGGATGTAACCGCATTCCTACAAGTTTCGAATTTTGATTTTGGTGGAAGAAATCCTAAAATATTAACTTGCTGGCGTAGGAAAACTTCTAGTTGGCACAGCTGTCTTCTGCCTTCTAAGAAAACCTTTTCAAATAGGACTTGAAATCCTTTCACGTGTCATAAAGGTGGGTCTCGTGTTCAGGCGCCAATAGTTACAGACTCGAATCTGGGGTTTGGATAGAGGCAAATTAATTAATACCTATTACGATACTTTTAAATTTTTTGGGGTTTGGGCCTAATTTTCTTTTGGACCTATTGTAATAAGGTCTGAGTTTGGGTCTACGTGATGTGGATGAGGTTATATTCATTGATTATGATCAAGAAAATTGGATGATAGGTCTAGCAATCAAAGTTTTTGGGCAGGGATCCAAGCTCCTTTCTAAGAAATATTAAGTTGAGTGGACCCCACAAACAAAAAAACAAATGATAATTTTTTTTTATATATTTTCAAACATCTTTTTTTGTCTAGAAAATTGTCAAGATTTTGTTCATATTCGGTTTTTAGAAAAGTTATGAGCGTGTTTAGTATCTTGTCATTTGGATGTTTCCACGTTCCTACAAGTTCCGAATCTTGATTTTGATGAAAAAAATTTCTTTTCAAAATCTTAAATTGCTGGCATAAGAAATATTTAGTTGGTACAGTTGTCTCTTGCCTTCCAAAAAAATCTTTTTGAAGAGGACTCCAAATCTTCTCACGCATCAAAAAGGTGTGGTCACGTGTACAGGTGCTGACGGTTACAGACTGGAATCTGACATTTGGATAGAGGCAAATTAATTAATACCCGATTACACTGATTTGAATTTTTGGGTTTCGGCCTTATTTTATTTTGGAACCATTGTAACTACGTCTAAGTTTGGGTCTACTTGATGTGGAGGAGCACGTATTCATTGATTATGATCAAGAAAATTGGATAATAGGCCAAGTAATCAAAATTTTTGGGCAGGGATCCACGCACCTTTCTAAGAGGACTTAAGGTCGAGTGGACCCCACAAAAAAAATGATAAGGAATTTCAAAGTTTTCAAACTTTCGATATTTTCTTCTTGAGAATCTCAAACGTCTTTTTTTCTAGGAAATTGTCAGAATTTTGTTTAAATTCATATTCAGATTCAATTTTAAGAAAGTTATGGGTGTGTCTGGTATCATGTCATCTGGATGTTCTCACATTCCTATGAGTTCCGAATTTTGATTTTGGTGGAAGAAATCCTAAAATCTTAACATGCTTGCGTAAGAAAGCTCTAGTTGGCACAACCGTCTCTTGCCTTATAAGGAATCCATTTCAAAGAGCAGTCCAAATCCTCTCACACGTCATAAAGGTGTGGTCACGTGTATAGGTGCCAACGGTTACAGATTGGAATCTGGCATTTAGATAGAGGCAAATTAATTAATACTCGATTACACTAATTTGAAATTCCGAATTTGGGCCTAATTTTATTTTGGACCAATTGTATTTACGTTGGAGTATGGGTCTACTTGATTTGGAGGAGCTCGTATTCATTGATTATGATCAAGAAAATTGGATGGTAAGTCAAGCAATCAAAGTTTTTGGGCAGGGAACAAGCACCCTGAGAGAACCTAAGGTTGAGTGGACCCCACAAACAAAAAAAAATGATAAGGAATTTCAAAATTTTCATTTTTTTAGAATTTCAAACATCTTTTTATCTAGGGAATTGTTAGAATTTTCTTGAAGTTCATATTCAGACTCAGTTTTTTTTTTTTTTAAAAAGAAGTTATGGGTGTGTTTAGTATCATGTCATCTGGATGTTTCCACGTTCCTACAAGTTCCGGATTTTGATTTCGGTGGAAGAAATCCCAAAATCTTAATTTGCTGGTATAAGAAAGCTCTAGTTGGCACAGTTGTCTCTTGCCTTCTAAGGGAACCAATTCAAAGAGGACTACAAATCCTCTCACATGTCAAAAAGGTGGGTCACGTGTTCAAGCGTCAACAGTTACAAACTGGAAACTGGGGTTTGGATAGAGCCAAATTAATTAATATCCGATTATACAAAGGGAGCTTCTATTGGCACCGCACTTTTCTCTTTCCCCAACGCACAAAAAAATATTTTTTTTCCTAAACTACCCTTCCTCCTCCTCCTCCTCCTCTCTCTCTCTCCACCCTCATCCTCTCTCGCTCTCCCCACACCCCCCCAATCTCTGGCGAGGAGGGAGAACAGTTAGCCCCATCCGGCCTCTCTCCCTCTTTCTTCCTCCCTCCCCCTCTATTTCCTCTCCCTCTCCCTCCCCTTCCCAGTTGTCGTCGGCGGGGAGGGAGATCGGGCGACGGCAGCCCTAGCTGCAGTGGGGTTTCCACCTGTTGCTGCCGCCTGATCTCCTCCCCACCAGCAACTGAGAGGGGAAGGGAGAGGGAGGAAAGAGAGGAAGAGGAGGGGGGAAGGAGAGAGAAAAAGAGGAAGAGAGAAAGAAAAGGAGGAAGAGAGAGAGAGAGGGAGAGGGAGAGAACATAGAGGGCGAGGTAGGAAGAAAGAGGGAGAGAGAGGGAGCCCGGTCGCCCTCCCTCCTCACCGGAGACTAAGAGGGTGGTGGGGGAGAGGGAGGAGTGTAGTTTACGAAAAAAAAATTCTCTTGTAATGCAGTGGGGAAAGAAAAAACCCCGGCGCCAATAGAAGCTCCCTGTAAGACCCCAACTCGAGTGAACTCGATTAGTATTAATTAAGTTGTGTTTTAGTTCTAAGTGTGTTTAGTGGATTTTGATTAAGTTGGGCTTGGAATAGCTTTTGAAATAGTTTTGAGGAATTTTGATTACTTGTGATTAGTGGGGCCCTTTGGGGGGGGGTCCTTCTTTATGACCTTGCATGCGCTTGATGATTTATTGGAGATTTTTTCATTCATTGTTTCAATCCCATTTTATTTGTAATGTTAACTCCTACAACTTTCATGTTGATCCCGTGCCCGTTTGAGACTCCGAAACCCGATTTCATAGCCTTGAGGGCAGAACAGTCATTGTGCACTAAATCTGTACCCAAAACTTGATATTCCCGAAACCCGCGAAACATATACTTTTTGGAAACTAGATATTTCGGCGATCATTTCTTCCTTCTTCGTCGAATTCATCCGAGATCACGAAAGACATGATTTCAGCCCAAAGAGTGTCTTAAGTAGTGGAACCCATTCCCATTTGCTTATATAAGGAGAACCCATCTTCCTCATTCTCTTTTTCCAGCACAAAGAGAACCTATAGTTTGCTTTAGCAACTTTTCTTCTTCTTCTTGCTCTCTCCATCTCAATCTTCCACCAAACTTACACCAACATCAAAATGAACTTCACCATCCTCTTCCTCATCTTGAAAACTATCTTTTGATACCATTTGTTGAGAAACCTATCAACTTTGAGACTTCCTTTGAGCTCACCTTGCCCATTTGGAGAACGTACAAGTAAGCAACCTTCCCCATCACTTAGATTTGTGTTTCTTTGATCTTAAAGAATTCTCATTCTCATTATTGTAAGGTTTCCCTTTCTATTTCATTGTTTGACCATTTTAGGGTTTGTTTTTGGGGATTTTGTTCATAGCTTGGATCTTTGGCTTGGAAGAGTATAAGAGTTTGATTTCCTTGATTAGAAGACCCAAGGAAAGTAGATGAGTTAATATTATGAGCTTTCAATGGTTTTCATGAGAAATGTGGTTGACTTGTTATTTTCATTCATATTTATTGGCTTGCATTGATTTTTGTAATAAATGCTTTGAATGAATCTTGCCAAGTCATTTAATGTTTTGGAAACATATTGGTTATAGTACTTGTTGTCTTTTGGATATATCTTAAATGAATGTTTGTGATTTGGTTTCTCTTTCCTCTTGTGGTTGTTGTGGTTAAGAAGGAGTTGATGAAATGAACACATATTAGAGTTGGGGAGAAGTGTAGATAGAGGTATTGGGGGAGCTCTTAACTCAGTTTTATTACAGGGATTAAATGAAAGTGAGGAGAGTGGTTTTGAGGAGGAAAAAGGGCTCAAATTTGAACACAGTAGGTGTTTCCCGCACCTGGCGGTCAGCCAGCGGTCACCTGTCGGCTAGCCGTCTGGTGACTGGCGGCTAATCGCCAGCCAGCCGAACAGTCACGATTACTTTTCCAGAAAGCAACATTTTCCTCCTGAAAACACGGTCAGTCTCACGGTTAGCAAGCGGCTAACCGCCTAACCCATCGGCGGCTAACCGCCAGCCAACCGAACTATTTATGTTACTTTTCCAGTAACCTGTCCTTCTGTCAGGCCAACCGCGGTCAGCCAGCGACTCACCGCTTAACCCAACGGCGGCTAACCGCCATCTGACCACTAGGTAACCGAAATCACCCAGACAACCTGTAACGCCCCAATTCCGGATACCGATATACTCGTTTGATTACCCGAAATTGGAGCGCTACTTCCCGGAAAATCCGAGAACTTCCAAGATTGTAGGCCGCAGTGAGGTCCAATTTAAAACTTTTTGACCAATAGAGTTATAATATTTAAATTGCGGAAGCACAACGATTTAAACAATGCGGAAGCAATAGTATCGAGATATAAATTTAAGTGTGAGCAAAACATAGTCTATTAAAATGATTCAATGTTAATCAAGGTTATACATTTTCATTCTACCCTTCTCACTACAGAATATCTCTCAAAACCCAAAATAACAATGTCCCTCAAAACCCTGGAATGAACTCCTCGCCCTCCGGCTCGACGTCCGTGTCGGCCGGGCCCCAAGCGTACTCTCCTGCCACGGGTGCCTCCACTAGGGCTAATGCGTCGTCGGGAATCTCTGGGTCAAGGCCTAAGCACCATAGAATGGGTCAGATCTAAACGATCTGGCAAGATACAGCATACTACTAACGTAGAACATATGTATCAAAGGGAGTAAAGACAGGTACATAATTAAAAGAATAACAAGGGAAAAGAACTAGCCAGTTGTGCATTTAAATAATAAGGAATCAGTATAAATGAATACATCTAAACTACTATAAACAAGGTGGCACATTCACACGATCTGGAATACCGCAGGATATTATGTCGCGGCCCTCCCATACTGAACACAGTCGCGGTGGGGAACCTCACCAGGGAATAACTAATCCCGAATCTCACTCATCAACTCATCATCTCAACACACAGCTCATCATGATAGCTCTACAATACTCAACTAGCTCCTACCGGGGATGATCAGTCCACAGGCTGAGCTTAAATCAACCGAGTGAATGTTCATGCCGACTCGAGAATAACTCTACGGTCTGTGTCTGTCTAGGCTTTGCCTTGCGTGAACAAGGTCCTAACAATATCTCTAAGAAGTCTACACATCTCAATATAATCTCTGGATCTCATTCAAGGTCCAGGCCCACTCGTTGGATCCATACCAAGGCCCACCAGTACATGGCCTGGTCTAATACCGTCCAAACGAGGCAACAAATCCACTTATACTAATAAATAGTTCCATTCCAATCCATATAACCTAACAGTCCAATAGAAACTACCTCTTCAAGCTAAAGGGTTCACATCTCCACACTTAGGCCCAATAAGGGCCCGCCTAGACACAGACACGGGTCAATGATCTCCGAAAACACATCATCGGGTCACCTCTAGATACCCTAGGTTCAAGTCTTCCAATTATGTTTAATTAATAGTAAACAGCTATCCTAAGATCTAAGAATGACAGAGTAAAATAACATTGAAGTATAAACTTCAATCAGGGAATCAACGGGGAAAAGCAACGGTCCAATCCTAGGTAAATGGGCCACTTTAGGTTCGGGTCTATCTCCGGTAATTCGATCTCTAAACGATGTCATTAATGCCGTAAAATAATGTATTTGGTGCTTAGTTGGTTAAAGGCATTGTTGACAACTTTTAGGGTTCGAATCATCTTAGATAATCAACCAAAACTCTAAACAGTGGTCCCCGCGAGTCAAGGTTGAGCCACACCGTTGACTCGGGCTTAGGACACTGACAAATGCTCATTTGGATGGTCAATGGGCCCCACAACTGATCATATCTCCTAAGTGTTGAAAACTGGAACAATCAGGGTTTTCCAGGTGAACCTAATGTGTTGTGAGCTCGGTTGATTTCCTGGCCGGGAAGATCAACCGAGTGCACTAACTAATCTGAATCAGGCTTCCTGGACAACTTATATCGTTTCTAAAGGCTTACAGCGTGTCCGGTCAAACAACCAGGCCTAGGTGATTGACCGCATACTCTGAAAACCTTAGAAAGATTGATGATCCAGCTTTAAACACTTTCTAAATGCTAATTCTAAGTTTCAGGTTGATTTGGGCGCAAACAGTCTGAGTTTCGGGTGAAAAACCAACTTTCAGTCATTTCTAGTGAAAACCATGTAAACGGGTCAACCTGGGCTAAGCCGGGTCAACCAAACTGATTAAAATGGGTTTTCTACAAGAATATGGCTGATGGCCAATTTTCCATCAAAACCTAGTTGTCTCGGTCGACCAGGATGGGTCCCAGTCGACCCAGACAACAGAAACTCTCCCTGCAGAACAGAGCTAACTGAGAGCTCTGTTTTTCCAATTTTCAGTGTTCCCGGTCGACCGAGAGGGGTCTCGGTCGACCTAGAACACTGTCGGGCGAGTCCCCGGGCGTGTCAGGGAAAATCTGCAGAAAATAACTGAGGCTTCATTTTTTTCAAACTGCAGTGTTGCCGGTCGACCGAGACCCCACTGGGATTTCAGTCCCAGTTGCATTTCTGCAACTTTTCCGTTTCAGCTCTTTTTTCGCCCAAACCACCTCCAATCTCTTCCAAACTCCACCCAAACACTTCTAATCAATTAATAACATAAAACCCATCCATCCATCACCTTATGGCCCACTGATCTTCCAAATGGGGGGTGAAAACCCCATCCATCAGTGACCTTTCAACCAAAATACACAAACAAGCTCAGGTAGAAACTAAACCATAACAGAACATCAAATGAAATGGAAAACTACTGAATCATGAACTAAAATACACATCCTAAGTTATGAGTATGATGCACTTGCCTTTTAGGAAGATTGAGAGAGATTTGTAGAGAGAAAGAGAACTAGAAGGAAGATCCAGAACCCAGCTGAACAGGGGAAGTGGAGAAGAAGAAATCCCAGCTGCTGTAGCAGTAGCAGCTCCTAACAATATCTCCAATACAATAACAGCAGCTCCCAGCACAGCACCAGCAGTAGAAAGAAGAGGGAAATGAAAAGGAAGAAGATGAAGAGGGCACAGCAGACTAGCTGCAGCTCTTAGACAGATTCCAGCAGTAGCTTCAAACTGGAATTACAGCAACAGCCACAGTCCAGTAGAGTAACAGTTGCAGAGAAATGAAGAGAGGAAGGTGGGGTAGTGGCTGATTCAGAGGAGGAGTTCCAGCAGAGATGATGAAGAAGGAGAGATGCAGCAGAGTAGTTCCCAGAGATGAATCTCAGCAACAAATCCAGTCCGGCAGAGTCTCAGCAACAGTGAAATGAAATGAGGAAAGGGAGAAGATGATGGCTGTAGGAGTGATTAGTGGCAGTAGCTCAACCGTATGAGAGGAAATGGAGAAGTGAAGTAGTTGCTGGTGGTTTTCTTGGGATGGGGGCTGGAGGTTATCTTGGGATGGGGGCTGAGATTAGGTTTAGGGTTTTGGGTTGGCAATAGTTAAGAGACTTTTTATAGGTTTAGTGGGGTGACTAATGACTTGTTTAGCCCTAGGGTTTAGTGGAATTAGGGCTAGGGTTTGAGGTTAACTTGGTCTTTTGGGAAGAAACTTCTAGAAGAGGGCACCTTGTACTAACCCAACCTAATTAGCTTAATTAATTAGACTCTACTAACCAAGCCTAGGATTAACACAACACCCTATTTAATTAAAAACACTAACCCACTAAGTTAATCTAACTAACTTAGGAAATCTAACTAGTCAATCTAATTAGCCCCTAATTAGCCCAAGTAAAACAGTAATAAACAATGATTAGCCATAATTAGCAATAATTAGCGAAGATTAGCAAAGATTAGCAGAGATTAACATAATTAATCAATAATTAACATAAATTAGGGATAATTGGTCTATAAAATAGCCCTTAGAGGGCCCACCAAGGGTGGGACCTCACACAACCATTCTAGAGAGCTCCTCGCTCGAGCGAACTCTCCAGTTCGCTCGAGCGATGAGCTTTGTCGGTCAAAGGCTATGTTTGGGACAATGATGAACTATTTAATCGTGTTGGGACTATTCATTGAGAACCCCTCTATATCAAGGAGATTTATTAAGCAATGTATGAGGTCATTTAAGAAAGAAACCATATCACGAAGATGCCATTTGAAGTTTTGAAGATTCCAAGTGTATAAGGAGACCGAGATGTCCCCAAACTCAAAGAGTACCAAATTATTATTAGATTGACATACGGGATCCCTATTCAGTTCAAATAAATCTTGAACCTGATACTTTACCCGAAATTTCAATTGTTTATTGTACTTTATCGATCCAGAGATTTATACTACATGCATTGTTTTCCCGAAAGCATTGAAGCACACTTACAATGGTTACTTGTCTTGAAGTGCATTGCACCACATGAAACGATAGCGTGCCCTTGAGCACCCCCGTCCTGCCCGTTTATTTATTTGTACTTGATTTACTTGCATATGTCTCGATTTGTTATTTGACCTATTAGTCGGCACCACTAAGCTTGGATAACCCTGTTGGTCTGATCCACCGACTTCGAGATCCCCCTCTTGTCCCGCCAGCTGCAGTTTGGATCCCGCTACCCGATTATTACCGTGGTCTTGTCCCAATGCCGCAGATTGCTACTGTGGTCCCCGATGCCCGACTCACTGCCGTGGTCATGTACAGTATATGTATATGTATTTATAAGATCCATTGTTTCTCCTCACCTCGAGTGACTGAGATCAGTGCCTAGTTATTGCTCTATCACTTTAGTGATAGAGGACTTAGCTTCGTGTGGTTGTCATCTTGCTTGTTTTCCGTTTCCTTAGTTACCTGTACATGTTTTATAATGCACACTCGTATTTGAATAAATGTTTTATCTCGTTTATAGAAATTGTTATTTAAACGGGTTTAAATGCTTTTGAAGGTAAATTCATTTATTATCATATTGTCATTGTATTTTACCAATTTGTCAAACCGTCGTGTTTGACCCACTCTTTGGTACTCAGGTCCTGTTATTGGTTATCCCGAGGAGGAGCACGAGGAGGCGGTCGGAGAACCACAACAGTTAGTTGAGTGGCGTGCTGATGATGTCATTTAGACATTGGATTGCTAGAGAGAGATAATATTTTGGAAAAACTTTTAACCATTCTTTTGGGGATTGGTATTTTGTTCATATTGGCCTTGTTTGCCTCTATTTTTGGGAAATGTAATTAAATAATCTTTGTATAAACGTTAACTTACTTTTGGGTAACATGCTAATGATCATTGCTCATTCTGACACAGTACTATACTTGTGTTATTATCTTTATGATTTGAGATGGATTGAATATTTGATTTGCTACACGCTTCCGCACTTAATAGAAATGTTCATATATGGTTGTGATATCCTCACCGCGGACACCTATGGGAAATTAAATAAATGTATGGCCTTAATCCGACATGGTATCATCATCATTAGTGTCCCGATCCCGGATTAGTCCTTCGGGCCCGGTCCGGGGTCGCGACACTCCCTTACACAAATTTGAAATTCCGGGTTTGAGCCTAATTTTATTTTGGTCCTATTGTAATTACATATGAGTTTGGGTCTACTTGATATGGAAGAGGCCATATTCATTGATTATGATCAAGGAAATTGGATGGTAGGTCAAGCAATCAAAATTCTTAGGCAAGGATCCAAGCACCTTTCTAAGAGGACCTAAGGTCAAGTGAACCCCACAAAAAATGATATGAAACTTCAAAGCTTTCAAACTTTCCTTCTTTTTTTTTGAGAATTTCGAACATCTCTTTTTTCTAGGAAATTATTGAAATTTTGTTTAAATTCATATTCAACTTTTAGAAAAGTTATGGGTATGTTTGGTATAGTGTCATTTTAGTGTTTCCACGTTCTAATGAGCTACAAATTTTGATTTCGATGGAAGAAATCCAAAAAAACTTAACCTGCTAGCATAAGAAAGCTCTAGTTGATACGTGCGTCTCTTGCCTTTTAAGAAAACCTTTTCAAAAGAAGACTCCAAATCCTCTTATGCGTCATAAAGGTGAGTTTCATATTCAAAATCACAAAATGTAATCCCACTTTGAAATTCTTATAGGTGGGTCATATGGTCACAATCACAAAGGTAGGCCACATTATAATTGCTTTAAAAGGTGTGCCCACATTGTAAATCAAATGAAAGTGTGCCCCATATTCTATTTCTAGTAGGTACCACATTGTAATTTCTGAAAGTGGGTCACATGTAAAGCAATAATAGAGTGTTGCCAAACAAATGTTAGCAAACGAGTTCCGCATATCATATTTTCAGCAGAATAGTTTACAATGTTGCCATATAAGTTCTACACAGCATGGTCTTGGCATAACTCGACTTGAGCACAATTCAATCTGACAATTCAATCTGAGCACAAAGTATTAAGAGTCATATTTTTAAGAGAATTTTAAGAGTGTCTTAGGAGTCTTAGTTGTACAAAGAAATTAGTAAAAGTGCTTTAGTAGGAGTCTTAGTTATACTAGGAAATTCTCATAAAAAAATAGTTGTACCTGGAAATTAATAGAAGATTCTTGGTAGAACTTTTAGTTATATTCGACAACTAGTGGAGATTTTAACACTCTCCATTCGGGGGGGGGGGGGGGGGGGGGTGGTTTATCAATCTTGAGCCGCCCTTGACAATCTAGTTGCATTACTCAGTATGGCATCATTAATCCGTGTGTAGGAACTAGGGCAGCTCATGGGCCGAGTAGGCGTATTTGGTCTGAAACTAGATCTAAATTTAGGTTGGTTTGATAATTGGACCGAGCTTAGATTAAGAGAGAAAAATACCAAATTCCAACTTAACCCAATTGAATAGGTAGTGCTTGTAGTTTAGTGGCTCAATTTGCTTGAATAAGTGATAAAAAAAAAAGCTCAACTTGACTTGGTCGTATTGAAGAATGTCCAGGCTCGAGCCTGACATGTTTCGGGTGAGCCGACACTCCAACCCAAGTCAAGGTCGAGCTAGATATAGGTTTGTGTTTCAAAAGTATGGTCAAGCCTAGATATGCCTTAGCTCGACTTAAGCCAACTTATAAAACCCCCAGTAGGAACCATAGTTTTCATAATTGGGTACTCAAATTCATGATGCCCCCATCAAATGTTCTTAAGGAGAGCAAAATATTGAAAATGCTCAAACCCAAATGCAACGACCAAAATCTCTTAGCCTTTGAAGGAGTGATATAGAGTAGAATATAAGTTCATTAATAACTCTAGTTTTGACTCAAAATGCTCCTTTTTCTCTTCCCTTCTTCATGAGCCATTGACTTTAGTTAGGTATTGTCTAACAAGACCAACTTTATTTTCTATTTAACTTAAAATTAAGAGAATTTTATGGCAAAAATTATGTTAGGTAGCCGGTGCACAAAAAAGGACCCAATACATCCCCGTAGATGGAAAAGGCCATTCCATCACTTTTGCCTTTTATTTTTGTTTTTAGCTTGAGCGTTGACATCGACGCTTATTACAATATTATTCTCAATTGAGCGTCGATATTGACGCTCAACACAGGTTTGCAACTTAGTCAACACTCGTGCCATCTTTTTCTTCTTCTTTCTTCTTCTCCATACTCTTTCTCTATCTGCCCACTTCAATTCTTGCCCAATCCACCATCGTCAATACCTCAACTAATCTATCTACTAACTACTCACTTTCCTCCAACCACCTTGACTATTCTTTCTCTCTACCTTCTAAAACCTTTCTCATCTTCCTTGCCCCAACTAGGGTTTCTCTATCCCTCTATCCCTTCTTGTCATCTCCATTTCTAGATTCTTCTTCTCCACTCCTTTTTACTGTGAGAGATCAAGGATCTAATAAAAATATGAAATGACAAGGAAGAGGATAAGAGAGTACAATTTGAAGCAACTCTTGAAGGAGCATCTAAAGTGAATTGTAAGGATGGATTAGAAAAATGGAAGAAAGAATAATAGGATGATGGAGGTGTTGAGGATGGTGAGTTGGGTAAGAAATGGAGTTAGGGAGATGGATAGAGAGGAGGAAGAAAAATAATAAAGAAGATGAAGAAGAAGACACGCGCATGGACCAAGATACAAACACAAAGTGTCAATATCGACACTCAACTAAGAATAGTGAGCGTCAATCTCGACGCTCAAGTTGATAGCAAAAAAAAAAAGGAAAATGTGACGGGAGGGCCTTTTTTGTCTATGAGAATCTATTAGGTCTTTTTTTGTGCACCAGCCATCTAACGGGTTTTCCATAAAATCCTTTAAAATTAATTTAAATAGATGTTTGAGTGCTTTAAGGCCTATTTGACAAGTACAATCTATTTGAAATAGATGTTTGAAAACTATTTCTAGGACGCCTAATGAGAATGGCCTTCTTCCTAAATAGTTCCCAAATATTCATTCAAAGTGTGTTTGTTGCAGAAATGTCAGTAAAACCTCAAAACATCTTTTCACAGCTTACCCTTCCATTAAATTTTTTTCCGATGACAGTAATCTCCCATAGAATGCTTAAATCAAACTCATCTCAATTCTTGTCCATATTAGGGACTAGTTTTGAAAAGGGAAAGAGGGTGATGGTTTAATGGGATCAATCATTTGTTGGTATAATTGGAAAAGCAAAAATAATTACCCTTTCAACTACTTCCCTCTAAATCCATGTCAAGATTTCTATCAATCCTTAAACCAATTTCAATTGCTCAACACTATATCCTCCTTACCATCTCAAGCCATCGTGACACTCCTCCTTACCGAAGCTCAATTTTGATGGGGCTTTTTACCCCAATGATATCAGTGTTGGAAGTAGGTGGGCCTTCCATATGGGATTTCAATAACTTTGATTTGTTTAACGTAGGAATCATACACCCAAAAGGCCATGGAACCAATTCCAAGATCTCAAACCCTAATCTTAGTGTATTAAGATCCCGGATTTTTGTCAAGAAAATACATATGAACATACAAAATAACTATCTAGATCTACAAATATAACTAGTGCAGATCTATACCTGAGGAGCCCTATTGTGCTCAAATCGAGTTTTTGATATTTGTTTCTGCAAAAATCTTCCGCAAACACGATCTCCTAGACCTCGCAGTTCTCCACTTTATGATCCAATCGCAAAGATCTTCTCAATGAGAATGATGGGATGTCAATTGAGAAGAATTCTTCAAATCACTCAAGTAGAGAAATCAGAGGAGAAAAAAAGGAGAGGAGAGAGAGAGCACCCGGGATGTCCAATAGCAATGTAGGGCGTCCCGCCCCTTTTGGACTTAAATAGTCCTAAGCCCTAGTTTTCTTATAAGTCCTAGTTCTACTCCTCTTTCTCTTATGAGTTCTTGATTGATTACAACTATCTCACTTAGGGCTAGTATGGGGAACACTATGGATTCCTTGACTCTAGATCTAACTGAAGCATCTAGATCTCACATCGCATGCAAGTTCTTGACCAACATTTAATTGCAAATAACTCCACTATATAAATGCAACTGCACTTACAAGGTTTTCCAATAAGACTCTAAACTTTCCAATTACTGCAAACAAGCCCATCTGTCAATTATATTCATGGATCCATTGGAAATAAATATCAACTATCTAACCAATGTGGACCCACCTCTTATTATCCTTGTGACTCAATTAATCACATCGATCATCGATACCATCTGATTAATGCTTAATCAAGATAGGTGTGTACTTTCCGACAATAAAATCCTTTAATCAGCACAAGGGGATATTTCTCTTAATGAGGACAAATTCCATCTTGAGAATATATGTTCTCACAGTCCCACTACCATCTACCCAAGATACCGAGGTATTGACCTATAATTGCCTCACTCATTGGTAAGTTAAAGTAAATGCATAACAAAAACTTGAGTCTACTACTCTCTCAGGATTGAGGGCCTATTAATTGGAAATTATGAAAGCATTCCTCGAATAAAGATAGTGTTTTGTATAAGGTGTTTCTCGTGGTCCTTCAATACATCCAATGTACTAGCACAACAATCCAGAGTCTTCCACTCTGATAATCGAGATAAACCATATTATCTCATAGTAATTGTGAGGCCCCACCCCTTGTGGGTCCTCTAATTGAATATTTGATTACTATTTATTGCTAATTATTAGCTAATTATCCTAATTAGTGGGTTAGTGAGGGTAATTAGATAGATTTTCCTAGGTTTTAGTTAGACTAGCTTAGTTGAGTTAGTAGGGAGTCTTTTGTAAATTCTAGGGTTTATTAGTAAAGGGAGGCCCTAGCTAGGATTTTGAGTTAACCATAGGGGGTTTTTCCTAAAAAAAACACCATTCTAGAACTTTCCCCACCTAATGACCTAAATGCCCCTAACCCTAACCCTAATCCCATACTAACCTAAAGGACATTTCGGTCATTAACCACTCCCCAAACCCTATAAATCCAGCACATTTCCCCCAAAACCCTTAGCTACTATTCCTCTCTTCCATTTCCCTCTTCTTCCTCTCTCTCATTTCTTCCCTAAGAGCTGAGGCTTGAGCTACTGTTGTGCTTGAAGAGAAGACCTAGGAGCTATTATCATCTTCTTGAGGATTTGGCTCTCTTTCTTCTCTTCTCTCTCTACAAACCTTCTATTCCAAATCAAAGGCAAGATGCAATATACTGATTTAACATAGAACATGTGTTTTCCGTTATCTTTGATTCTGTATTTCAATTCAGTTTAATGTTTATATGCTAGAAGTACCTTTGAGCTTAGTTTTATGGATGGTTAGCATTGATGGATGAGTTTCACCCCATTTGGAAGATCAATGGGTCTAATTGGTGTTGGATGATGGGCATTGTAGTGATTTTGTGTTTTCATGGATTTGGTGAGGTTTGGGAGTGATTGGAGGGAGTTTGAAGGAAAAACGGATTATAAAAGATGAAATCCTGCAAAAATGGGTTTTCCCCAGTTCCATGTGTACACGGTCGACCGGGCACACTAAAATTTTGGAAATACCAGTCCCAATTACAATTTCTGTGGAACTGAGTTTTTCAGTGTACCCGGTCGACCGGGCCCTGCCCAGGTCGACCGAGCACACTGAATTATGGGAAAAATCAGCTCCTAGTTAATTTTCAGCAGGTTTGAGTTTTTTTGTGTACCCGGTCGATCGGGCACACTGTTTTTGCAGGAAATGACTGAGGGTTGGTTTTTCTCCTGAAACCCAGACACCCTGTGTGCCAGGTCGACCGAGCCCTGCTCTAGGTCGACCGAGCACACAGGAAATGCAGTGAAAAATGTCTGGAAGCTGGAACATCACTATTTCCAGGGTTTTTGGTGTATGCGGTGACTACTCAGGCCAGGAGGTCGACCGGACACATTGGGAACCATTGGAAACAAATTAAGTCTTCCAGGAGGCCTGATATAGTTTTTCCAGTGCACTCGGTCGACCCACCAGGCCAGGAGGTCGACCGAGCACACTGCACACCAGGTCAACCTGGGGGTCAACCCCCAGTGTACCCGGTCGACCGGCCTGCAGCCAGGTCGACCGAGCACACTGAGTAAACCCTGATTTTCCATCCTTCAGTCAATTGAAGTTGTGATATTTTGTGGGGCTCATTGACCATCCAAATGGACATTTATCGATGTACTAAGCCCGAGTCAACGGTGTGGCTCAACCTTGACTCGTGAGGACCACCAAGTAGGGTTTTGGTCGTGTAATCTAAGATGATTCGATCCATAAACATTGTCGATGATGCCCGTAACTTCAGGAGCACCAAACACAGTATCCCTTGGCATCTGAGACTTCATTTAGGGATCAAATTACCTGAGATGGGCCTGGACCTGAATGTGGTCCACCATCTAGGATTGGACTGTTGTTATTTCGCCGCTGATTCTCTTATTGAAGTTCATACTTCACTTTTCTTATTTACTGTCACTCTTATATCCTTAGTGTAGTTTTCAACTATTAATTAAATGAAAAATGGAGGACTTGAACCTAGGATATCTTAGAGGTGACCCGATAGTATGATTTGAAGAACACTGACCCGTGTTTGTGGCTAGGCGGGCCCTTGTTGGGCCTAAGTATAGATATGTGTACCCTTAGATTGGAGAGGTAGTTTATATTAGAATTATAACTCCTGATGGATGAGAATGAGTTGTTGATCAGCAGAAATGGTTATGATTGCCTCATATGGACTATAGGTCATGTGTTGATGGGCCTTGGTATGGATCCAACGAGTGGGTTTGGACTTGGATTGTCATTCATGGACTAATAGGTGTATGAACCTCTTAGAGACTTGATTATGACCTTGTTCACGCAAGGCAAAGCCTAGACAGACACAGACCCTTAGAGTTTCTTGAGTCGGCATAGACATTCACTCGGTTGATTTAAGCTCAGCATGTGAACTGATCATCCCCGGTAGGAGCTATTATGAGTGTTGAGGAGCTATCATGATGAGCTATGTGTTGTTAGACGGACGGTGTGATGCTGAGTCCGGTCTTTGTGTGATGAGTGTGATGAGATTGATGAGTGATTTGCGGGATTAGTAATTCCCAGTACTTGTGAGATTCCCCGCCGCAACTGTGTTCAGTATGGGAGGGCCGCGGCATAATATCCCGCGGCATTCCAGCTCGTGTGAATGTGCCACATTGTGTTAGATTAGATGCTTCATATTATCATGATTCTATTTGTTTATCTTGCTCAATTGCCTACTTCATTTACCTTGTTATTCTTTAAATTATTTACATGTCTCTACTCTTTTGATATATATGTCTTATGTTACTTGTATACTATGACTTACCAGATCTTTAGATTTGACCCATCTTTGGTGCTTAGGCCTTGACTCAGAGTTTGCGGAGGACGCGCTCGTGCTCGTAGAGGCACCTGTCGTCGGAGATTACGGATGGGGCCCGACCGACCCCGATGTCGGGCCGGAGGGTGGAGAGCCATTACCAGGGCCAGGGCTTGAGTGATATCTTTATTTTGGGCTTTTAAGTGAAATTTTGTAGTGAGCCGGGTAGTTATCATAAATGTAATTAACTTTTGTTCTTAACAATTAACACCTTTGAACTAGACTATGATTCTGCTCACATTTGATATACATATTGATACCTATTGCTTCCGCTTTACTTGTTATGCTTCCGCAAATTAACCATTGATTGTATATTGTTCAAAAGTTTTAAATTGGACCTCACTGTGGACTTACGATCTTGGAAGTTCTCGGATTTTCTGGGAAGTAATGCGCCAACTTCGGGTATTCCGACGACCTTTTCGGTACCCGGAATTGGGGCGTTACAGTAATTGTAGTGTTACAACCTTTTCAGATGATAAGCTCAATCTCATCATTGGTTGTGAAATGCTTTAAGTATAAGATTTGTGACCCATGTCTCCTGAATGTGATTCTCATTACAGACATGGATCACATTTAATATACTTAAGGGCTCATATTCATCTCATAAACATCCATGTCATTTTGTATCAATGTATACCCGGCTTCATTCCCGGGTGGTATATATACCGACCTATAGGCAATCTCATCAATGACCGTAATGACTTCATGCCTAGGTGGTTTAAGTACCGACCCAATGACAATCTCATAAGTGACTGTAATGGCTTCATGCCTTGGTGGTTTAAGCACCGACCCAAAGGCAATCTCATCAGTGGCAGTAATGGCTTCATGCCTGGGTGGTTTAAGTACCGACCCAAATGCAATCTCATCAGTGACCGTAATGGCTTCATGCCTGGGTGGTTTAAGTACCGACCCAATGACAATCTCATCAGTGGCATTGTCGCCGAACTGCCGATAGCCGCACCCAAGTTTTCATGACAATTAATAATGAAGACTGCTTTCATTGATCTTGAAAATTTTTACAGATTAGAAATAGAACTTCTTGAGGTACGACGCGTTCCATGGTCACGGTAACTGTCGGCCATCCATGTCTTCGAGTCTATAGGCCGACTGTCCGGCAGTGGAGATCACTTTGAATGGTCCATGCCAATTCGGCGCTAGCTTGCCCTGATTCGAATCTTTATCTCCTGGGAGTGTCTTCTTCAGAACCGCTCGCCAACTGAGAACTTCCTCTCTCTGACCTTCTGATTATAGCCTCTGGCCAACTGCTGCTGATAGGCGGCCAACCTGATTGCTGCTGCTTCTCTGCGTTCGTCGGCCAGGTCTAGCTCCAGAGCCAGGTTTGCCTCATTCTGGCCTTGATCGAAGAGTTCAGATCTCAGAGTTGGGAGGCCGATCTTTAAGGGAATGACCGCCTCCATCCCATAGGCTAGGGAGAAAGGCGTTGCCGAAGTGGAGCGCCTTGTAGTTGTTCTGTAAGCCCACAGGACGCTTGGAAGCTCTTCTACCCATCTTCCCTTAGCTCTGTCGAGTCGCTTCTTCAGTCCATTGTGTACCACCTTGTTAGAAATTTCTGTTTGACCATTGCTCTGCGGGTACGCTGGAGTGGAGTAGTGGTTTCTAAGCTCTTAGCAAAAGTTCCTGAAGAGGTTAGAGTCGAACTGGGTCCCGTTGTCCGAGACCAAAGCTCTTGGAATGTCGAACCTTGTGATGATGCTCTTCCATACGAAGTTCTTCGAGTCTTGTTCCGTGATGGAAGATAGTGGTTCAGCCTCGATCCATTTGGTGAAATAGTCGGTGGCTACTATCAACCGCCTTCTATTCCCCGGAGCTCGGTGAAGCGGTCCCATGATGTCTAGCCCCCATTGGGCGAAAGGCCAAGGACTGGAGAGCGGACTCAAATCTTGCGCTGGCTGATGGAGGGAATGGGAGAATTTTTGACATTTCTCACATTTTTTAGCGTACACCTGCGTGTCATTCTGCATATACGGCCACCAGTAACCCTGGTTAATAGCCCGGTATGCCAGTGACCTTCCCCCAATATGGCTTCCGCGGATCCCTTCGTGTGAAAGTCTTCGACTCTGCTTGGATGGACACACTGAAGGTATAGGCAGCGCAGGGCTCTCCGATGCCTAAGTTAGTGCAGGGACTAAGGTCGGAGAAGAAGAGATGCAGAGTAACGACTAAGAAATTGCATGCATGTGTGCGTACCTAGTTTTTGGGTGGTGAATCCTCTTATAAGAGAAAAATCCTAGACGCCTGTTAGTGGGCCTAATGATTTGACTGCTCGGGTCTCATTAGCCCATAGAGTAATTAATGAGAATCCATCATAGCCCACATTGCATTAAATGAGGGTCCGATCAGCCCATACTGCATTTAATGCTAGTCACATTGGGCCTGATCTTGCCTTGATCTGTTGGCGGCTAAGGTCCTATCTGATCCTTCCTTGGGCCCTGTCCTGATATGGTGCAGCCACTGGATGTGGCTGTCAGAGATTTGATGAGGGTGGACGGCTGGGATGGTGTATCAGTCCCATCAGCGCGTGCCTGCATCCTGCCATGTGTCCTTAGGTGAGACGTGGCTGTCAGTGCCTGTCTCGGTTAGCAGCCCGTCTCCTCGGCTATAGCCGAGATGCGTAACTTTTTGACGGGGCATGTGGCCGAGATCGTGGCGATCAGTGCTGGTCTCGGCAAGCGCACCAGCATTAGTGCCGAGACGCGCATAGCCGAAATGAAGCACAGGAGCTGGCATTATTGCTGGCCTAAGCATAACCTACGCATTAAGAATTCCCCCACACAGGTTCGTATCATAAATTGGGGGCCACAAAAGTGCAAAAAATTAAATTTTATAGGTTGGAGTTTTTTTTTTTACAAATTACTCAAGATCTATGAAAACTTAAGACAATTGGCTTTAAATTATTGGGTCTTTTTAGCAAAATAAACATAATGAATATTTGGATGACAAATATAGGGCCCACACAAATAAAAAAAATAAAGGCAATTGTTGCCCCCCACAAGAATGTAATCATTGTGTAACAAGTTCACTAACACTTTTTTCCAAGAGGGGTGTGAATCACTTTCACAACTATTTTGGTGTGAGGATTTTGGTGTATAAATGGCCTCATTTCCACGCGATTTTCATGTAATGTTCACAATTCACAACAAATGTGATGACATGTGAATCATTTATATATGTAAATAATTATAAACAAATGACCACTAACGAGGGAGGGAGTTCATTTTAAGCAATTCGGATATTCAATAGGTGGCCCCACTATGAAGTTCCACATACCTCACAAGAAGTGTGAGTGTGATCATTAAAGGATATAGACTCTTGACTTTGCATTGTCATATCATTTACACAGGCGTGTTTGTTTACATGTGTGGTAAAGTAAAATAAATGTGGATATCACATCATGGTAAAGGTGGGTAAAGTAAGGTGAGATAAAGTATGTGGTTAATTAAAACGAGATAGAGTGGTAGAAAAATGACCTTTTGTAGTGACTTTATTTTACTCCACTTTACCCTGCTTTTATGATGTAAAATAAAGAGGATTTTACCTAAAAATGAGTCGTGTTTAGCCGTTGCACGAAATAGTGAAAACTATTTCGTTCTGCACAAATGTGGTCTGTTAGGTTTTTTTTTTTTTTAACTTGGGACCAACGATGTTAGCTTGCTCGATTTAAAATGAAGCGACTATCATGTTTTTGAGTGACTTTTGGCATCCGTTTTCCCTCTTCGTAAAGCTTCCTTCACTTCATCTCATGTCTTCGGATAATAGAGAATCCACCATGGGTGCTTGTATTGGAAGTTGTTAAAGTTTTACAAAATGAATGAACAGTGCATCTTTGAGGTTCCGGGATTGGAGGATTAGGAATAGTAATCTCACCATGTTGATCCAAAGATACATCAGAAAAAAGCCAATAGCAAACATAAGAACAAAAAATGAATTGAAAATTGAAAATTGTTAAATCCAATCACAAGGAAATAACAGGCAGGGGCGGGCCTATCTCCCTGTGTTTTTTTTTTATATTTTTTTTTATTGGGGGTGGGGTTTTCGGGATTCGCCAAAGGGTTGAAGAGTTGCAGGGGGGGTTGGGATTCAGGATTTGCCAAAGGGTTGAAGAGTTGCAAAAACGATGAAAATTTGGAAAAAAAGTTTTCCACTATTATTATAAGTGGAAAAGTTGCAAATACAAGTTTCCAACTTCTCATATAGGTAGAAAAGCTGCAAGTAGAAAAGGGATGAGGGAAACGAATGAGGAAAAGTTGAATTCGGGGAGCGAAGAGGGACGCTAGCTTCGCCCATATTTATTTTGGGCAACGCTATCGTCCCTTGTGAAAAAAAAAAAAAAAAAAAGGAAAAAGTGGCAGGATGAACGATCTCGTGCAGCAAGAAATACTTTTCACTATTTTGTGGAACAGCCAAATACCATTCATTTTTCGGTAAAATCCTCTAAAATAAAAGTAGTAGTGGTAAAATATGTGGTAAATATGTCATATTTAGACTTTACTTCATCTCGCTACTTTTCTTGTAAACAAGGTAAATGGAGAATATGTCACATCTAGGCTTACCTTTACTTTATCCGTGGCTAAACAAACATTATTGCGTAAAATTTATTAATACTTGTATGAAGTTATTTATTTTTAATGGCTCAGATTTATCTAAGAAGTATAATTTCAAAATGCTACTAACAAAAGAGGAATTCTAATTTGAGAACTCAGAGAATCCAGCCGGCCGAAAGTGACATTTCACTTAATCAACTCAACAAATTCCAACCCTCTAAACACGATCGAACAAGGGATTATGACCCATGAAATCATTAACTCACGAGCAAACTACATATATCTTATAGGCAATCCAAATCATGGGGCCTATTTAGAAGTAAGTCTACCAATGACGAGAGTGCAGATTGAAAAGTCTCCTCGCGGACAATGGAGATTAAAAAAACCAGCCATGCCTGATTATCCTGGTCCTTAATCTAACAACCTTAAAATTGAATGGCATTCCAACCATGGATTTCTTGGCATTATCATTCAATCCCACAAGAGTGTAAAATTGGGGCTCAAGTCAAATCATGAGATGAAAATGAAATGAATATCAAATTGGCTGCTCATCTAGTTCCTAAAAATGATTTCCCTTTTGAGTCAAGTCCAGGAGGTTGCAGAGTACACACTCGCACATGTGGTATGCATGTAGATGTAGGTGAGAAAATCTTCTCAAAAGCCTCATTCCATTCCCTGCGACTGAAAACAGAAGGTAGGAAAAAAAAAAGGGGAGAAGAAGAAGCATGAGGCATCTGCAAGTAACTCTCTCTCTCTCTCTCTCTCTCTCTCTCTCTCTCTCTCTCCATCTCTTCCTTCTCTATGTGCATGCAATAGATCTCCCTCTCTCTCTCTCTATTTGTTCTCTGTTTCTCTTCCTCTTCCTCTTTATCTTTTTTTTTATTTTTATAGATTCTTGACGGATACGAACAGAGAAGCAAGATATCGGTTTGGGCTGGATGTAACGGCGAATATGTGTCAACGAAACCCTTTTATTACATTCTTGTAATAGAGTCTTGCATCTTTGATTACCCACAATTTCAAGAAAGCGTGAAAGGGTTATTGGGTGTTCATGCCCTATGTATTTTTTAGAGTAGTAGTAGTAGAATCAGCAAATCATCATAGTAAATTCATGCCCTAGGTGGTTAGGAGGTGAATGAAGTCGACCCCAAATTTTTTTTTTTTTTTTTTGAACTCCTGTAATGGTTTGTTGAAGCAAGGCAACTAGTGGGGCTGGTCTATTGCAGGTTCTGGTTGACAATTTCTCCCCAAGGTGAGGGTTTTTTTTTTTTCTTTTTCCCTCCTCTTCTGGGGTTGGGGGTTGTTTAATTATTGGAATCTCAGGTAGGGTTAGTGAGCATTTTCCTTTTTCATGGGCAGTTGGTTTTTTTTTTTTTTTCAGATGCCTTTTGTATGCAAATTGGACACAGTCAATTGAATTTTAACCAGTCCCAAAAAGAAAAAAAAAATGCATTTGCATTAAACTAGGCTTTTATAATTCTCATCTAGATCGAAAAAATGGTGTAATGGAATTATGGAGATGCAGATGAAAAATTAGAATTGTTTGAATGCTATAAATAGTGGGTTATCTCATTTCTTTCTCTCTCAAATTGTGGGTAATTGTCATTATAAAAAAAAATGTGGATTATCTAATCTTAAATGAATATACTCGGACTTTCTCATTCGCTTTGTGTGCCTGGCTCTACATGGATGCTCAAATTAGGCTGATACAATGTATGATGATTTTGACCATGTATGTGGTATGAATGATAAATCATAAATGCGTGTAATCTTGAGTTTGTTTTTTGCAATTTTCTAGATCGTTTGCTGAATTTTTAAATCAATAAACGCAAAGTGTATGTATTCTGGGAGTGATTTTGAGGAGAAAAGGTGGGGAAAACAGCTGTAGGAAAGTGTCAAAAGATTTTTACTGTAGACAATTTTGTCCACCTTCTCAACTCATCCAAATGACTACTTAGAATTGAATAGTGTTGTATGGGATCCAAATGTGAAGAAGAGTCAAGTTGACCTTGTTTTCTTTCTTTTTTGGATTTTGGGAGTTTTTTTCCTGGTTCAAAATGGGGCTCAAGGACAATTTTGTATTGATTGGACCGACCTTATATTTTGGTAGCTGGGATGGATTGAAGCCAGCTGTTTATGGCCATTCCATGCCCGGGCTGAATTCAGGCTCAAAGGCCTGTCCCAGCCCATGTGGAGCCCTAGCTGTAATATCTTTACTATTCTGCCTACATTTGTGTGGTCTGAGAGCAAGCTGATTATTAGTGATCCAGCAGTGATCACGATCACTATAAACTAAATGTCATGGTCTAAAATGTAGTTTCAACATCATTCAGTCATGTGAAATGAAGTTTTAGGGTTAAGATGCAGGGAAGCACATAAATAAGTTTAGGGCTTGGGACCTATACCATTAAAAATCTGTTTTGGCCAAGTTTTAGAACCATGGTAAGATGTCATGGCGATTATGGAATTCATTTTGTGCCAGTAAAGGACCAGTATTGTTTTCAGAATATGCTTCTTCTTCTTCTTTGGAGGAGGAGAATTGGGCTTTGTTTTTCGCTTCCTCTGATGTTAGCCAATGCTAGCATTCTGCCAGCTGACATCACCTTTTTAATGTAACTACTTGTTGAAAAATTGCTTTTGGCTGTTTATGTGCAGATGCTGTGCTTATAAATGCTAGCCTTTTGCCCTGATTTTGGCCCAAAGTAATCAATGAGTTAAAGGCATAAAAGACTTATCATTTGACTGTAAGTGGTAGTTATGGCAGTGGTGTCTAAAACACCAATATGGTGCATTCATAGTTCCATCTTACTGTTCAATTCATAGTATTAACTATCATTTGAAGGAATGAGTTGATTTTTACTAGGTATCAGTCATGTTCTCTTGTGCATGTTAGGGTAATATGGATCATTCAAGAGCAGCATCTGGTAATATTGATGAGAATGTTGGTATTCCGGAGGATTTACGTTGTAAAAGGACAGATGGGAAGCAATGGAGGTGCAATGCTTTGTCTATGCCGGACAAGACTGTTTGTGAGAAACATTACATTCAAGCAAAGAAAAGAGCAGCAAATTCTGCACTAAGGGCCAGTCTGAAGAAGGCCAAGACAAAACCAACAAGTGAAAATAATGTTTACTTGGACAGTAAGAATGATGATCTAGACATGAATGTAAAAGATGGAGAATATTCCACTGCTCTCCCTGGCAGAAAGCATAAAGAGAAACCATCCAAAAACCCACCTTTATATTCACCTGAGACGGTGTCAGTAAGAAGTCTGTCCACCCGCACTCCTAAAAAATCAAAGGATGACCCACAGAGAGATACTGCTTTTTTTGATGAGAATCGAACCAGATCTGCTTCTAAGACGCCCCCTTCCCCAGCGGATTCAATAAAAAATAGAACTCAGAGGAAATTTAGTGGCTTTGGCTTAAGGGTGAGTGTCTTTCCATTTCTTTAAGCGTGTGTGTGTTCAGTACAAGGAGGAGTAAAGGTAGAATTAAAGTAGGCATGTGATGTTTCATTTTTGACTTCACCATGTCTCAGTGAAAAAAGTGGAGTGGATTAGTAAACTTATGTGACACCACTTCCCCCGTATTCATCCACAAGCCTCTTTCATTTTACCACAAAAAAATGTGATAAAGTGTGGTGTAATAAGCTTTATGACAAAAAGTGCTTTTTAATATACACTCCCTCTCACCTATACCTTCATGCTATCCAAACAAGGATTTTACCACTCATCTACTTTTACTTTAACCTACCTTACCTTTACCTTTTCCATGATTTGACATCCACCTCACCTTTACTCTCCACACATTTTTTTTTTTTTTTTTTTAATTGAGCCTTTTGTCTCCACACATGCAAACAAACAATCCATAAGGGGCATTTGTGTGACAAGAGGATCCATGACAGAGGACAATTGTTCTGATATTCCAAGCAACTCACTGTTCTATTGTTTGGTGTGACAAATTTACCTTGTGGAAAAGGAAAACAAATGAATTGAATTTCCTTGATAGAGTGTTTGATTCCTTATGCGAGGGGCAGGAATGCAGAATTCCTCTCTCCAGTGGATATATACATCCGCCGAGCACGGAATCCTCCTGTTGCACAAACAAATTCTTACTTTATGTCCTTTCTATTTCCGTTCGACTGAATGTTCTGATGTAATGCAGGAACACTCTTATAGAAGTACTGACTCTTCTGGTGATGCTGATGAGCAAACCTGTCATCAATGTCAGAGGAGTGACCGAGACAACGTTATTTGGTGTCGTAGATGTGATAGGAGAGGTTACTGTGAGAGCTGCATTTATAAATGGTATGTAAAATTCATTGACACGGCATCTCAATTCATTGAAACATACAGTTTGGGCGTAAAGGTTGGATTAGTTGCTATTCTAACTACGTGATCTATTTATTAGGTACCCTGATATCCCATTAGAGGAGATCAGGAGGGCCTGCCCAGTATGTTGTGGCACATGTAATTGCAGAGTGTGTTTTAATGGAGATAATTTGATTAAGGTAATTTATATTGTCATTTTAACAGGGTTACATTTTTAATCACATTTTTTTCTTCTTATTATCATCTCCCAAGAGGTTTTTATCTGTATATGACTGGTATGTGAAGACTATGTCCACTATAGTATACCATTTGGTTTTTTTTTTCCCTAAATGCTTAATTTTTTTATTTTTTACTTTAGTAAATACTCACACACCTACGTACACACTCACCCAAGTCCCTTACCACTAGTGCTACAGCCAGGGATTGGTGCCTGGTTGTTTTTGTGGGAGGGAGGTGCCTCACCACTAAGTTACCATTGGATTGGCCCCCTAAATGCTTAAAGTTATTGATTTGTTGAGTGAAGTTGTTGTTTGCAGCTCAGAATACAGGAGATGGCCGGCATAGATAAGTTGCAATGTCTACATCACCTCTTGTCTTTGGTTCGTCCGGTACTGAAGCGAATTCATTCTGACCAGTCCTTTGAACTGGAGCTGGAAACAAGGGTTCATGGTAAGTCTTGATGACATTACAATTTTCCTCTTCTATGGTATTGCTGTGCATGAACTACTACCTAATGTCACCTCACCAGGAGCCAAGTCGGATATTCCTAGGGCAAACCTGCGCCCAGACGAGCAGATGTGCTGGTAACTTTCAAAACTATTACTGGTTATTTGTGGGGAATTGATTATCTATGTTTTCAGTTAAAGAACATACAGGTGTTCCATGTGTTGTAACAGACTGCCAATTTGATTTTGTGCAGTGATTGCTGTAAAGTACCTATTATTGACTATCACTGGCATTGTGCTGTTTGCTTGTATGATTTATGCCTCACTTGTTGTCGGGATCTGCGACATGCATCTCTAGTTAGTATCAGAGAATCAGAAAAAGGTCAGGTTGTTGAGAGAAGTCAAGATAGAGCCATTGTGACAGAGAAAATAACTGGAACTACACTTGGTGGAGAACACGTTACAGACTGTATAAACAAGAGTAATCCATGTTTGTCGCATTTATTTTTGAATTGGAAAGCCAACAGTGATGGCAGTATCCCATGCCCTCCGAAGGAGTCTGGTGGCTGTGGCTGCCCATCGTTAGATCTGAGGCGCATCTTCAAGATGAATTGGGTCGCCAAACTAGTGAAGAATGCTGAGGAATTGGTTAGTGGTTGCAAGGTTCATGATGTGGACCGTTTTCCAACATGTGTTTCTTGCATGGGAACAATGGTTTCTCAATCCAGTGTATTAAGTGACTCAAATCTCATCCATTCCTTCCACAGGGAGGATAGCAATGATAATATCCTTTACTGTGCGGCCTCTCAAGATATCAAACGTGAAGGCATATTCCATTTCCAAAAACATTGGGAAAGGGGTGAACCTGCTGTTGTTAAACATGTATTTGATTTGACATCGACTTCATCATGGGATCCTATGGTCATATGGAGAGAGATGTGGGAAACTACAGATGAAACCATGAAAGATGATAAGAGACTTGTGAAGGCTATAGATTGCCTGGATTGGTCAGAGGTATGCCTCCAGAATACTCTTGATTGGGAATGCATTTGTTTGACCTGTCTTTTTTTGTTTTAATGTTCTTATGTTTGCTATCTTCCTTATGGATGCATATGTCAAGATGTTACATGCGTGCAAGATCTGAGATGTCTCCAGGATTGGTGGCTGTATTAAATGATTTAGTGTAAGAACTTATGAATGGTTCAAAGAACTAGGTCAACAGTGCATTTATCAATCTACATTTGGGGTGAGGGGACCTGAGTTTTAGATGGAGCAATCTACATGTTGGGTCCAACCTGATGCATGGCTAAGATGTGATCCACACAGTTATCCAAAAAAAAAAAATGGTCCACACATGGGCAACATGAGTGGAAGTGTGGAAATGGCTGTGTAAAGGGATAATGGGATATTGCTGGACTTTTTATGTTCCATATTGAATGTCACTTGCTGGGTGCTTTGAAGAGCCATCCGCAGAATTTATAGATGAATTCCATAAGCTTAAAATCAGTTGTGGGACTTACTCTTATATGAAAGATTATGGATTTTAGTCTATTATTTGATGTCTAGCATGATTGATGTTAGAGCATTATCACCCTATGACTAGGGGTAATCCCACGTGAAAGTTGATGCGATTAGGGTTAGAAAATGTAATGTCAAAAATCTTGGAAATATATTGATTCGCATGGATACTTGTATTCTGATTTTGACCCTCTGGTAATCTATCTACATTGCCTTCTTCATATGTCAGGTTGATATTGAACTCGGACAGTTCATTAAAGGATATTCAGAAGGACGCATCCACCGAAATGGTTGGCCGGAAATGTTGAAATTGAAGGATTGGCCACCACCTAATGCCTTGGAAGAGTTTTTGTTGTATCAGAGGCCTGAATTTGTCAGTAAATTGCCATTGCTCGAGTACATACATTCAAAGTGGGGTCTTCTAAACCTTTCATCAAAGTTGCCTCATGATTCTTTACAGAATGATGCAGGGCCCAAACTTTATATTGGTTATGGGACATACGAAGAAATGGGTAGAGGTGATCCTGTGACAAAACTCAATATCAAAATGGGTGATACGGTAGGTGTCTTGTTAATTGTCCGTGTTGACATTAAATGATAAGAATCAGTCATCCTCTCGTTGCATTTTCTATTTACAGTTTTTAGCTCATTAGTTTTTGTAAACTTAAAGTACGAATTATTGAATTGGGTTCTCATGATATATATGATTATTTGTATTTGACTTAAAATACAACTTGATAATGGTGATGTTAAAATTTGAAGCATTTGAGTAAAATTAAAATTTTTCTTCTTTTTAAGGTGTTATATTTACACTCCTATACCAATAAAAGGCACTCTCCAATACCAATAAAAGGTGCACTCCAATATTTGAAATGCTGTGTTCTTTATCGATCTAGTGTTATTCACCGTATGGAAGCAACTCAAGCTAGGACAAGCAAGATACCAGATTATATCATCGGATAGCATGATGAGGGAGGAGAATTCTACAGATATTCAGTTCTTGGAGCATGCAGATTGCTGACAACCTGTTTCGTTATTCTGAGAATGACGGACAAGGATTAAGTTTACAATATGTTGGTTTTGATGCTTTGTAGCTTCCGGTGGTTCTGCCTGTGTTTGTATGTGGTGTTTGTTTTGATATGTGGTGTTTTAGTGTTTGTTTTGATCTTCCTTAAATAAATAAATAAAACTATTTTGTTGCCTTTAGTTTCCCATACATACTTGTAACATGGACTAGAAACTCAACTGATATTCATTTCCCTCTTCTTTTATGATGTTAGGACTTTATTTGTTATTGAGTTTCCTCAAATGTTTCAATAATGCCTCTCTTTGTCCTAGATGTCATTCATTGATATTCTTGGCTAACATTTTTTCTTCTGACTTTGACTTTTAGTTGGCAGATAGAATATTATTTATTTGATATAATTTTAGTTTAATAATAAAAACTACTGATAATTTATTTTGCTACCTTTAACATACTGTTTCATTGACAAATGTTATTAGGTTATGTTTTTAAATATCGATCATTGGTATCATGTATTGACATCTGTTTTGGGCCTTTTAATATACATCAGGGAGATACATTAATCCCTTAAATTTCAAACAAAAACTGTGATATCTGTGTCTGTGTGTGATTTCTTTTCTTTTCCCTTATATATTTTTTCTTTTGAAGAATCCTTCACAGTGAAAATGTTTGTCACATTACTTATTTTATGAAAACCGTAGGTCTATGTGCTGATGCACACATCTGAAGTGAAATTTCAAGGTTGGCAGCGGGCAAAGATGGAGAAGATACAAAGATCTTTTACAGAATCTGATGCAAAAGAATCCATCGGAGACGCACATATGGTTGAAGCTGAAATGAGTTTGGATGAGAGGAAGTCACCTGATTTATCACCTAATGAACACAGCAAACAGAATGGATTTAGTTTGGAGTTGAATCTCGAAGATGAAATCATGGAGGACCAAATGTGCAATGGTAAAGAAATTACTTCAGGTGAGGAGAGTAAAGATGGAACATGCCAATTAGGGAAAGAATCTGAGGATGTCCTGCCAGAGAAGGCTCATGCAGGAGCTCTTTGGGATGTTTTCCGTCGCCAGGATGTTCCAAAATTGAATGAGTATGTAAAAGTTCATTGGAACGAATTTAAGAACGGTCTGTGTCTCCCAGATGATTCAGTAAGTTTGTTGCCTTCTCCTTTTATGCATCTTTTTCCTATTTAGTGGGGCTCTCAATAGGTTAGCTTGATCAAATGCCTGGGTGAATCTGGTCTAGCTTGGATCCTTGTATGGAGTCTGAATCTGCATTTATAGTTCATTGTGGTGAGGTCTAGGTTGATCTTCATGGATCAAGCTTAATCTGGTAATCCCTGATTTGACCTATTTAGAGCCCTTATATTTATTTCAGAATTTATATTTATATATAATAATTACTTTTTTTTGAGATGGCTACTTAGGATTTTACTTTGTTGTAAATGGTTAGTGATAATTTTAATATGCTTCTCTGGATCTCAGCTCATGTATCCTCTTTTTCATCAAGCTGTTTTCCTTAGTAAAGCACATAAAAGGAAACTGAAGGAGGAATTCAGTAAGTTCTACTCTTTGCCTTTCTGTGTGTTGAAAAAAAAAATGTTTCGAAGTGATTCTTACCTTATGTATATGTTGGTGAACCAAAATACACTTTTTCTTTATTAACTTCCCCGTGCTTAGTTATTTTTTAAGTATAAACTGGTTGGAGGTCCTATCTTTCCCAAGGTTTTGTATTTTTGGGTACTCTTTATCTCTATGTTATAACAATGATACAAATACACCAATGCCTTTTCAGATATAAAGCCATGGACAATCGAACAACATGTTGGTGAGGCTGTTCTCATTCCTGCTGGATGCCCCTTTCAAGTGAGGAATCTCCAGGTGAGGTCACAATATTTGTTTTCTCCAAAATCGCAATGCCAGCTCGAGTTTACTAAACTTAATATGCGATCTTAGGATTAGATCTCTCTTGGTCCTTGGGTATTATAATAAGGTGGAAAACTCTCCCCTTAGTGTAAATTGAATCAAGGGAAGATGGGAAATGAATACCGAGCAATCACCCGAGTATTTCAAATCCTATGAAAGTAAAGTTCCCATCTACATAGTTACCTAATATCCTTCACCCCTCACCTCTTTAATAATCCTTCGGTGGAGCTTATTTGATCATGAATTCCTATGTATTCCATGCAAACGGCCACGCCCTAAAAGTTCAATGTTCTCCTGCATCGGTGGTAAGAGTAAAATATGATTTAGCAATTATCGGGTATCTGTATGATTACCGCTACATCTTGTAGTTATCTAGCATCTAGAAAGGACTCATTATTTTTCCTTTCCCCATTTGAATTTTCAGTCTACAGTTCAGCTGGGTTTTGATTTCTTATCTCCTGAAAGCTTGGGTGAATCTCTGCGTCTTGCTCAGGAGATCCGCTGTCTTCCAAGCCACCATGAAGCAAAACTTCAGATGTTGGAGGTTCGTGTTCCCTGCACTACAGATTCCTGTAATTTTGCTTTCCTGTAAATTTGATTATAGGTAAGAATAGAACAGATGTAACATTCCAAAAAAAAGAAAAGAAACAGATGTAACTGAAGTGCATGAATCATCATTTACATGTAAGCTGGATCACTCTCAATGTTATGAAGATCCAAGCAGGCTTTATTTGTAGTAACCAATGCCTATTATTTACACATCAAAGTGTCAGTTTTTCTTGATGTGAATTTGTTGCAGGTGGGAAAGATGGCTCTATATGCTGCCAGTTCAGCGATAAGAGAGATTCAGAAGCTGGCACTCGATCCCATGTACGTAAACTGTTGTTTTTTTTCTTCACTAGCTTAAAAATTAACATCTTGTTTTCCTAGAGTAAATTACTTAGAAAAGCCTAAAGAAACTGTTACGAATGCTGATTATTGTCTTTTGAATGGATATTGACTTCTTTTACTTGCATCTCAGAGCTGGTCCAGAGCTTGGATTCGAAGATCTGAGTTTAACTGAGAAGGTGTCTGAAAATATAGAGAAGATGACCAAACCAGGGCAAAACAGCTCCATTTGAATCATTACTTTACATGTGTATGCTGATTGGGTGTCATATATTTTGATATAAGCTGTACAAAGATAAAAAGAAACACAATGGAAATTGTTTCACACAAAATGGTATAGCAGTTTATTTTTGTTGTCGCTTTCAAGTGTCTATGAGTTCTAATTTCTAGGAAATCTCCTGTGCTTGATTGCCCAGTGTTTCCCCGCTCCTTTGGGTGACTGTGGATGATATGGACCATAGTTTAAGAACCCTAAAACCTGTCTTGAATAAGGTCACTGAACCAGGTAATTTGGACTTGATTCTTGAGTCTGACCGATTACTTGGTCAGACTTGATCAAGACCGTATAAGATGGCGTCGGTAATTAGGCTGCATTGCATCAGATTAAGAAGGAACTCAGTTAGGCTACTTTCAAATTTCTTCAATTTATCTTGGCTTGATGCATGGCATTAAAATGGTTATATACATCTGTACCTTAAGGTCTAAGATATGCCAGTTTACTCTGGTTTAGGCTGGTGGTCCATCTGTTTGAATGGTTTTTAGTTTCAAGTGCTTGATCAGGGTTCTCAATTAAACAATTTGGGTCCCTGGCAGATGGATGAGGAAGCTTTGAGACCCAAATATCAAGGGTTGAGATGATCTAATTATAGTGATGTTTTCCCAACCCTGATCAATGTATGTGGTTACAGGTAGGAAGCATGGAATGTATATAAAACAAAAGAAGTAGAAAAAAAAAAAAAAACTATGAGCTTTTTGCATATACTGCCCTAAGATTTCTATGATTTGTAAATAGGCCCTTATGGTTTTAGTATTTGTAAATAGGCCCTGCCTTTACATTTTAATACCTTTCGTGTCCTACCCTTCCAACCACCAAAAGTCTTTAGAGTGAAATGTCACTTTTGTCCATTTCTTTATCCCCATGTGCATAGATTTAAAAGTTTGGAGCTATTTTTTTCAAAGCTTATAATATTAATAATTACATTTAGTGGGAGAGAATAACCGTATGTAAATCATTCTTTTTTATCAATACATAGTCTATTTCATTAAATCCAAATAGATCATAATGATAATCATGCTTATAATTGGTTATAATTGATTAGATCCAAGCACCACCGTTAAATTGATGAAAGTTTTAAAATATATGACTAGGCTTCATGTGCATTAAAGAGTTATTGAGAGAGACCGTTGGCGATTGGGATAAATAATGATATTTTTGTAGATAATAATATACTCATTTTTATTTAATGGATATTAGGGCAAATGTGTCATTTTTATATAAGTTTAACACATATCTCTTGGTGGGTTCTCATTTTCAATATAAATCCTGATTTTGGGGACATGAAAGGTATTGAAATTAAAAAGTAGGGGCCTATTTATAAATACCGAAACAACAGGGGCCTATTTACAAATCATGGAAACTTGGGGGGGGGGGGGGGGGGGGGGGATATCAATTTGTACTACTACGTCTATAATCCATGGCTTGAAAAATAATGGCTGCTACATATAACAGGTTTGCCTGCCCCCAAGGCAGTGGCGTAGTTGGTTTGAGCCTCCGGTTTGCTCTGTAAGGTTTCAAGTTTGTTCCCTATGGTTAGTCCCCTGCTGCTTGCGTTATCCAGATACTATGTGTAGAGAATAGTCATTGTTCGTCAAAATCGGATAACCCTTGGGCTCTTTATCAGATAACCCCCAGGCTCCAGCTAAAATATAAATTCTAAAACATAGGGCATGTTTATTTGCATTAGAAAACATGCGAATTGAATAAGTAGATTTCATGCGATAAGTGGTTAAAAAATAAAGGCTAAAGGTGAATTTCAAAAAATGAGCATCAAACGATCTTTATGTGAAAATAGAATCAAGGAAAGGTGGAAAAACCGGCCCATAAAATACCTATAAATACATACAATACAGTATGCACCCCCCCCCCCCCCCCCCCCCCCCCCCCCCCCATGTTATGGATCTCATTGGATTTATCCTTCACTCCTCACTTCTTTAATAATCCATCAATATAACTCATTTGACTATGAATTTCTATATATTCTATGCAAACAATCTGTCACAGAAGAAAATCCCTTCTGCCCTTGTTTGTCAAACTTATCTGATAGACCCATCTTCTCATTAATAGAGACATTACAATCGATTCAAATGAGAAACATCTCAGCCAATAACACAGTATGGCTTCTAAATAGAAAAAAAACCTGTGACCACTGGTTTATACTCTTCCTTTCAAATTTCAAGGCCTGTTGACAGAAAAGCTAGGGCTGTACAAGGGCTCTATAAGGCCAGGCTAAAGCCAAGCTATTGGGCCGGATCTAAGCCTGGCTTAGATTGGGCCTAGAAATTTGGTTTTCATTTAAGGCTCAGGCTTACCCACTAGCAATTGGGCAGGTCACACTCAGCCCAGCCCACCAAAGTTGCATCCCTAATCCTCTAAGCAGCAAACCAAGCTGAGCCACTTCATGAGCTGACCTAACCCAGCCGAGCTGAGCTAAGCCTCACTCAAGCTTAGCTCATTTTCTAAATGGGCCCAAACATGAAGCTTAGATGAAGCTCAACCTGTAAACAAAAAAAGGACTAGTGCTTGACTAGGACAAAGCCATAAAAGTTCAATTAGCTAGCTCAGCTCATTAACAACATGGATTATCCCAATAACATTTGCGCCTGGGCCCTTCTTGGATGGACCATCATATCAAAGTCTGGCTCACTTTCTGCTCGGCCCAACTTGAACAAATCGAAACTCTACATTGTTACATCAATAGGCAATAATTTTATGTGCCCAGAAAAAAAAAAAAAAAAAGAAGAAGGAAGAAGAAGAAGAAGAAGAAAAATAAAGTAATTGAAATGGATTTGGGCAGGCCCATTGAAGTCTATATTTAAGCCCATTTGCCTATGTCAAATCTAAATTCTTATTTGGATCCCACTCACTGAAATCTGAGTCTATCAATGATCCATAATGTTTTATCATTTTTTAGGACCCAAATCCATAGCCATATCAGAAAATAGAGCTTAGCTTCTAACATGATTTTTCTCTCTTGAATCTTCTTTGCTGAGTATTTTGATTTTAATAATTTTGTAGTTAGGATTTAAGATCGTATATAGTAACCGATAAGAATGTAATTGTATTTTTATGGAGATGTAGATGGGACCCAGACTTTGATAGAATTTGAATTACTAGGGTGATCGCTGGATATTCATTACCTATCTTTCCTTGATTCAATTATCATAAAACAGAATGCTAATTGATGTTCATTTTTTGAATATTCACATTTGATTCTCCATTTTTAACCAGTTATAGAAATACAGTGACTATTCCTAAGAATTCAAATTGCATGAAACAAACAGGTCCTTATTAAGAATGGACAAGGCAAAAGAATATGCTCAAACAAAGCACAATAACAAACAGAAACTCAGTAGATTATAGATGAGTACTTACAGTCATAAGAATAACCAGTATATCAGTGCTACATTGGATTTCTATTGGATAAAGCCATTTGGTTATGAAAGAAAACAACAGGAAACTTTCCTACAACCATGCCAACATTTGACAAGGCAGAATCAGAATCAGCGCCATAAGCCCAATAGTTTATTCAGTCAAACTTATGTGATAGGGTGAATCAACCAACATGAAATGAAACTCCTATCAGCATGCAAACATTTGACAACACAGAACCAGCTGTATATGCACAGCAGCTTATTCAGCCAAAATTATGTGATGAGGTAAATTAACCAACATCAAATGGTGCCGCAATCTTTGACTGACAGGAAGGAAAAATGCAGATTTTCTCAAAATGAAGCAGCTGGAGGACCCCCAAAGAATTGCTTTTCAACAGGAATGAATCAGGTTTTAGCCTACATCAGACTTCCATTTGCCCCATTCTGGAACATTTTTGACGTTGCAGTGACCAAATCATGTGAACCGGAACCCATGAAATATGAAATGCTGAGGCTCTCTGAATTTTCCTGTAAGCACACAAGCAGCAGAGAATGCAAACAATTGGGAGTTCGGAGGTTAATCCCTTGTCCCATTATCTAGTGACTAAACAATCAAGGTCTCATTGGAGATTCTTCCTAACAACTCCATAAAAAAAAAAGGCAATATCCCTAGCAAGATCTGATACCTTTCCTATCAATTTGCCGCTGATAGGTCGTTTAATGAGACTCCAAGTAAGTCATGATCCTCTTTCCTTTCAGACTGAATCTGAGGCTTGTCAAGCATGCTCATGTAGCTACTGCACTCTTCATCAACCCCTTCTGCCTTGGAATCTATGCTGTCAGCAGCAGCAATACCCGAATTTGTAGTAGGATTTTCTGGAACTCCACCATGGTCATGTGACTGCTGCCGAGATGACCTGGGCATTGTATTCCTACGTGACAGGGCCTTTGTTGTACCCCTACCCCTTCGCCTAGTGGTAAAAAACCCACACTCAAGAGCTTCCAAAACTCTTATTGTCGATGGTCGGTTTCTGGTGCTCTGCCTCCGAGCATTTGTAACAGATGGATGTGCACCATCCATAGCATTTGAGGTGTCCACTGCCAGTGAACCCGAAGGCTGTTGGTTTGTTTCTGAAGGGAAGGAAGCTACCTTTGAATCATCTATACTGTCAGATTCCTCAGCATTGAAGGGTTGGCCCGTTCCTAAATCAGGAGGTGCGTGAGGTATGTTCAGGTCAATGAAAGCCTGCGGCTGAGGTTCTTCATGAGAAGATACCACCTCACAAGTAGTACTGGCATCAAAACAGTTCTCGCTGGGAACGCACTCAATGCTCTCATCTGGACTACATTTACCTGAAGAACCAGCAGGTACCTTCTGCTGCAACGGACCACCTTCGGCAACCATGATATCACTCACTTCAAGTGAGAATGTTTGGCAAACAGGTTCCTCTTTTAACTGAGGCCCCACAGTGACATTGCTTGTGTGGTGTTTGCTTTCCTTATGATTACAAGCATCTAATCTCTGTTGTTTCAAGGTTGGTTCCTCTTTTAACTGAGGGCCCAGAGAGAAATTGCTTGTGTGGTGTTTGCTTTCTGTATGATTACGATCATTTAATCTCTGTTGTTTTGGGGTTGGGCTTAAATAGTCTGGTCGACCAGATTTTGTCCTGCGTCTGAATTGGCATTTCATCCTCTTACCATCATTGTGATTATCCATCACCATAACACCGGAATCTGACCCGTCCATCGGCGTATGTTGCTTTGAGAGAGTACTCAGGTATGAAGATAGGTCAGAAGGCACTCCTGTGGTAGGCATACAGTTCATGCTGTTCCCCAACTTATTGTCATCAGTTATTGTGGGACAAGACTCTTCTTGATCATTGAGCAACAAAACATCAGCCAACTTTGTCTCGTTAACCTGTTCTTCAGAGCTGTAACTGTCCGACTTGCTCGAAACGCCTGCAGGGCTGGAACTATGAGCACCATCTATGGGTAAACTTCTCAATTCCCTTATTTTATACGGTTCACCAGAAGCCAAACTAGTATCCACCACTGTGAACTTCATAACTTCAGAATTGCAATTTGGAACTTTTGGACGAAGATAGGAAGGCTGTCGAAGATCAGATGGACCTGTTTGGTCTGATTTGGCATCCACATCCAGTCCATTTTCTTCCTTGACTCTGATAATCCCATTAACTGCTTCAGCTTCAAGCTCAAGAAGCTTTGGATCTGATGCTACTTTGTTCAAGACGTCACTGATAGAATCAAAATAATGATTGCCCTTCATAAGCTTCCTTCTTGAGAATTTCTTAATGCCAGGAATGAGAAACACCAAAGAATGCTTCGAACCAACATACCCATGATTTTTGGGCTGCTCAGAGTGCCATCCCCTTGCAAGCAAACGAGGCCAAACAGCCTCCCAAAAGAGATCATTTGAACGGGCTTTGCTTAACCTGAAGTCACCCGTTAGAAACTTGATGATGTCGGTGGATGTGAGGGAGGAGCATGCTTTTCCAACAGGTATATCAGGGCGAGTAGAGCTAACATGATTCATCTTTGTTGGTTCCATAACATTACCAGTGAGATCATGCTTCCCTTTACCAATTGCTATGGCTTCAACTAGAGCATTTAAGCCAACTGAACCCTTTAAAATGGAGACATATTCTTCTAGAGTAACTTTTCCATCACCAAATGTCCTACTTACCTGCCAAAGATGCAAAAGGGTAATCAATAACTTCGCCAGTACAAGAGATGATTCTAGCCATATAAACCCTTGACAATAAGCAAAAGTAACCAATAACTTCTGGGGTTGTTTTCCTTTTTTTCCCCCAGATTGGTAAAATATATGCTGCCAACGGAGTTAGTTGCTTCACAATGTGATGGAAGATTGTAATAGCCTGGGCTTGTAGTTACTGCCCACAAACTAGAATCAGAACAATATTGTGAGAATTTATCAGTTAGATCAGGAAGTTGAAACCAGTTGGCAAGGTGATACAACTGTTGCAGAGTATTATTATGAAGTTGAGATGATTTTGGCAAAAACTGTCCAATCTCGATGATGTGAACTTCACAGTTCTAAGGAAGCTGCAGAATCGAAGAAACACCATGAAAGGAAGTGCACTTCTTGAATTTTAGGCGGGATTAAACCCTGATTTTGAAACTCGAGTCCAATTAATTGGTTCAACTACCTTACTATCCCCCAGCAATGCATATTCACTCATTCTTCGTGATGAAGGGTGCGGAACAGTCATGACTTGGCCTGTTCTAGATCGATCAGCTTTAGCAGTGAAGACAAAAGTCTTCGGTGGCATTCCTCCACCCAACAAACTCTGTTTTGAAAACATATTCACCTTCTATTTCTTAGTCTTGTGAAATTGAAGACTCAGTTTATGAAGCTTGGTGCTGTCAAAACTCAAAAAACCAGCGTGGCAGTTATTCAGTTGTTAATATCTCAAGTGACATTTCCTCTATAGTTTATGTCGATGCGCAGGGACTAGGGAGATATACACATTCTATCTACTGGGTTAAAGGTATTTTGTATCATTCATTGAAAATGCCCCATACATGATGTGGATTTATTGGTTGAGAAGTAGGGATGAGGTTCTCCCTACCTCTAAAATTTCAAAAGTGAATCAAAATTTAAAACAAAAGTTGGAACTGTAAGGAGTGACAATCTAAAGGAAAATGTTTCTCGAGGTTTCTTGTCTAACTTGAAAATCATGGGATCAACTCTCAAACTACATGTCCTCACAAGTCATTCCCCACAATGAAAAGAAGTTGCAAAAGAAAACACCACCAACTCCCAAAGGTAACTTGATCCCTATTAGTTGAAATGTCTACACTGAAATGTCTTGGGCCTAATGTTACACCAACTGAATGTTATCTCATTAGTAGACATCCAGCAGCAGTATTGCATAATCAATTACCAATACTGTATTTTCAACCAAATATCATGCTTTGAATTGGAACTTCAGCCTGTTTGGGAAATTCACTTCTTTAAGAGACAAGAAAAGAAGAGGGGTCATATCAAAAAGTACAAAATTTCAAAATTCACCTTCGTGACTTTTTGTCATTTTGTGGCATGAGAAGTAACTTTTTTGGATAAAAAGAAGAGGCCTTTTTGTCATTTAGTGGAATGAGAGAATAACTTTTTGACTTTTTTTTTTTTAAATAGAGGAGGTGATTTTTGAAATTTTGTGCTTTTTTATATGACCCCTTTTCTTTTCTTGTCTCTTAAAGTGACCCTTCACTTCAATTCATTTTACAAGTGAATTACCCAAATAGGCCTGGGTTTTTCAAGTGTTTTATATTTATTGTTTTGATCCAAGCAAAAATAAGCTTCAAAACAGGGCAATAAAAATGTATGTTTGTCGAATATACTTTTACCCAGCTACACTTTAATATACACCTACAAGGTACATCAATTATAAGTATATCAGCACCAATAAAAGGGAATAGATGTATACCAAGTTTATTTACAAGGTACTCTCACAATTATAGGTTACACAACTCCATGGACCAAACCAAATACATCATTCTATTTTCTGTTTCTATAGACTATGAAGTGATAACTGTTTCATACCATTGAAGGAAAACCAACTCTAACATGATATAGACGGTTTATTTTATCCAGTTTTTCAAGGGGCCCTAATGATGAATCCTAAATAACAACACAAAGAGACCTTAAAGACAAAAGAACTGTCTCAAGCAATATTTAGATTGCTGTTCGTCGTCAATGTTAACTTAGGTCCATTTAGACACTCCATGGCCCTGGCCCATTTAGTGTCCAAATGGACCTACGTAAACAGCCAAAGCATTATTGCATCAAATATGGGGCCAGCTTTCTAAGTTCTATTTCATGAGTTGTCCCTATATTTATGAGTACTTTATTCCAAGCTTTTGTTGACCCCCTTCTCCCCTCCATTGCTACTTAGTCTCTTGCACTAATAATACCTCAATTCTTTTTGCATAGACTATTTCCTATTGGATTCATTTTGTGTGGATTTTAAGTTTTAGTGTCTCAAAGTAAAAAAAAAAAAAAAGAGGGTCTCGTAATCAAATAGAGAATATGAGTTGGATAAATGCCAAATTTGTGTGAATGAAAACTCATGAGTGGATACTGGATACATGAAGGGTAATGAAAGTGAGGAGGTTCGCTTGATTGTGGGGTGTTGATGGACCCCACAAGAGTGGACCTAATTTTATTTATTGGGCAACATCTCTCATGAGATCATTTTCATATGTGCAAATATATGTATATGCTGCTCTGAGATCACAATGGGAAACAGCCCATGTGAAGCCCATGCTTGATCCCTTCCCTTTGTGAATTGGAACTAAACTCAATTTGACACTAACCTAGACTGTATCCACCATTGGATCACTACCACTTATCTTGGGAACTTAATATCCATACCATCTATAATCCAATTGGTCTGGTTTTTGGTCCACTCCTCATTTGTATATATACAATTCCATCCATCCCACCCCTACCCTAGTTGACCCCACAAGGTTGTTACCCAAGTGTCGTCCATATCAACCCGTGTGGATCATCAATCACCACCTATATATTAAAAGCTAACATTTTATTATCTAGTAAATTTTAGACATTTTATAAATTCTTTATTATGCAAAAAAAAAAAAAAAAAAAAAAAAAAAAAAAAAAAAAAAAAACTCACTCCACTATTGATTTCTATGACAGGAAACTGCTACATGTACTTTTCTGGGATGGCTAATATGCTATCCAACAATGCTATAATAGGCCATGGTTGATCCTCCTTGAAGTTTTTACATAAGGGACTCAGATCTGATACACCAACACGCTGATTCAGAAAAATTTATACCAAGAAATGCTAGATTGTGTGAATTGAGTTCATAAATGCATAGGAAAAGAAATTTTCACATCTATAGAACAAAAGATACATCAGATCAACATTATCATGATAAAAACCTACACTATCTACATCACAATAACATATGAATACATAAACAGTACTTTTCCTCTACATGAATATCCATATTAATGACAACCTTTCAAGAAAAGAATATTCTTGCCCTAAAGAGATTTACTAAGTACGCAAACATGTCGTCTGATATGATGCACAGATACGGCAAGGACATGTCGTAGACACGGCAGGGACACGGATTTTATACATAAAAAGTGAAGTATCAGATACGATACGACATGATACGTTGCCCATTTTGAAGTATCCGTGCATCATACTCGCCTCTACACAGTAAAGCCAAATCTAAAACTTACATTTCTAGTATGATACGTAACACACCAAGGATTCATAGTTCAACAACCCATATAAGGGAGCTGTCCTCTAAACCTTTCTAAATTCTAACTGAACTACCTACACAAGGCATCAGGTCGTTCACATCATTCTTGAGACTTCAGCTATTGAAATGGATTTGCAGCTGAGGAATTTACAGTAATTAGTAATTACATATATTGAACTTGGCATATATCTTTAGGCAAATGTGTCAATCTGAAATGCACCAAGACAGAATATTTTGATGCAAGACACCAGAAAATACAAATTTTTTAAAGCAGTTAGGCTGGGCTTGAGACTTGTGCTTTAACTTTACTTGCAAAGGATATGTTTACATTACGTTCATGCATGGGTGTTGGTGCACAGTTTTTTATGGACATTTTTGCCCATCATGAGCCTGCTAGTACATTTGGACTTGGTGTAAATGTTAAATTTATATAGGACCAACTTTGATGAGAAATTTTGTTCTAACCAATGCAAAATTAGAAAAAAAAAATGTTCCACAGACTACCACATGATTGGCCAATTTCGAAGATTTTTATTCCGTTAATGTGATCAATGATAATCGAATTTCTAGAAAGTCCAGAAGTCCCATCATAAAGCAAAAAATGCAATTCATGAAAGCAGATAGTAATGGAGTCTGATCTGAGGGAAACATTTCAAATAGGCTCGCTAACAAGAACCAAGCACTGACACTGAATACAATCATGGACCCCATTGTTAACGTAGGTCCATTGGGACACTACATGGGAAATGGACCTGTGTTAACACCCATTCCCTCTCTCCCTTTTACAGTTCTGTCAACCACCCGCAATCAGAACATGGCACTTCAATGTCACACATGTCCCCCATGTCCTCCTCAAAATAAGGACTGCACACTAGAAACCATACTAGACAAAACAGACTCACATCTCAAAAACCAGAACTAAAAATATAAGTATAAACTGAACTCTGATCTCTGTGAAAGTATGACATTTTGGTCATGCAAGAGAAGATAAAGTGCAAGAATTGGTCCAGGGAAGAAAACAGTAGCATATAAGACTGGTTGATATGAATGAAAAAAAAAAAGCTTATTCATTCTACTATGTAGATTCCTATCAAGAACGACAATAACATCTCTCACTGCAAGCAACACAACAAGAATCTGGTACTGAGTACGAATGCAGATATAAACAGAACATGCACTGAAGCATATCTGCAGCAAATGATTTTCACCACTCAAAAGATAATATAAATAGGGTGTAAAACACTTTAAATGTAACCAACTAACTAGCAGTTTGATTATTTTGGCAGGCACGTGGTTAATCATGCTACACCATTTGAGTCGCTCTGAAATCCTAGAGCACAGTAGTTGGGATCAGATTCTGCTGCTTTATCCACAATTCCACATAAAATCATTCAGCATTAATTGCAGATATTGATTTGCAAAGAAGTCAGAGAAACAGGACTTTATCTAATGTTAATTTCAGATTTAGGCTAAGCAATAAATAGAAAGAAGAACAAACAACTATTCATTCTGCCATGGTAATGCAGTTGCATTACTAACAAAACATATGATGCGCGGGCTTTCTTTTTCTCTAGCACATTTATCATTGATGCCTAGAGTAAATAGAACTCAAATAATTGCAAACAGAACATCTAGAACTTCCAAAAAGGTTATCTTTGCATGTTTCGAGACGGTATAAAAGAAATACCTCCAGCAAAGTACTTTTACATTCCTCTGATACACGGGGTAGCAAGCGTGACAACAGTTCCTGCTGCCTCCATCCAGTAAAAATGCGCTGTCCATGTATACACTTCCTTTTCATCTTCTGACACTCTGACCACCTACGGTGTCGTTCAGACCTATAAAACTGTCCATAATATAAGGATAGAATATCCCCCATCCCTTTACTTTCAACAAACCTTTTCACTTGAACAAGATCCTTCCCAAAAATGTAGAGACCAAGGAGAAAACTTTCTTGTTCAAGATCACTCCAAGAGCCACCCAATGAACCAGGCACCGGAAAGTAATTTGTGCTTTCACATTTCTGCTTTAGATCGGATTTCTTATATTGTGGCAAAGAGGAGTCCAACTCCATATGGTTACTGTACATTGGGTTCTCATGACATTTTGACAATCCCAGTCCTTTCCCATTGTCCAACCCATCATCCAAAAACTCAAGCTTGGGCATTGAATCTTCTGGAACTGTTGCATTATGGTCTGAAATGTCAACTGCATATTGGTCTGCTCTACTTCTTTTGCGATTTGTGGGGATTTCATTATTGTTTTCAGATACTACTAACTTAGTGGTATTTTTAATGCAATCCGACTGTGTGTATTTGCTGAGATCAAATACATCATTGACCCACATAACTGGCACTGGTAATCTTATAGTAGAACAATCAACTATGGCTTCGGCATTAGTTGCACTCCGCTTAAGCTTAAGGCGGTCCAATTCTGGCATTAAAGAAGGAATTTCCACCTGATACTGATCCCCTACGCGAGGAGTTAGTTCTGGATCTCTGTAGATGTCATTTATATCAGGAGATGATGGAGAAAGCAGATGGTGAGAGGATGTGTCTTCTAGCCAGTGGTTGTGATTTGCTTCAACTGAATCCATCTGTCAAACAATCAATTCTAAGAAATATGAGCTATACTAATTGGGAAGAATGTAATTACAATACTTCAAAACATGTTCAAATATGCTTGTGAATGTGGGCTGAAGTGCTTGATTTCCTGCCAAAGCTGGGAACTGATGAGGTGAAGGGTATCTATGAACTTTTCAAGAGCAAAGAAAGGAATACTAAAGACCTCGATCATGTACGGTGCGTTAAAGATTGAAATTAAGGGATCTTGGATTCCTTTTAAAAGAAGTGATCAAAGATAGATGAAGAGGTATTTTAAATACCTATGAAATACTAAATAATTCAAGTGAACAAAATCTTGAGAACAGAAAGAATGCTCAATGAATAGACCAAGAGCATGGTGGTTCCTTTCTACAAGAACAAAAGAGATTCTAAACCGTCCAAACTACCAAGCTATCAAACTTAAAAGCCAATAGATGAAACTTTCGGAGAGATTAATCAAGCAACACATTCAACATGCATCAAAATATAGAGCTTGCACTTATGCCAGATCAGTCCATTACAGAAGCCTTTTTTTTTGTGTGTGTGTGTGTGTGCCGTTTGAGGAAAATTGCTTGTTATCAGATTTTATTAGTTTTATTCATTAAGTCAACCTCGGATGTGATGAAGCTAAGTTGACAATGATGATGACAGAAGAATCAACCTAATGGAAGCAACAAGAATGTGCGAAACACTTCATTTTCTAAATTTTGTTAAGAGTATACCAGTCGAAGAAAACCAAAATATATATATATATATATAAGTAGAAGTGTTAAAGAAGGTGGGAAACTGGAAGTAAGAATTGTACTTAGGAAATTGGTAACTATGCATCTGAAGAACTACTGTAAGAAGTGTTGTAAGATGAGATCTCTGATCTAACTAGATTGGTCTGTCACCACTTTTTCTGACCAGGAAATCGTTGTGTCCAAATTGCTCATATTTTCAACTAATGACAGAGAAAGTGAAATAATCAGATAACAGACATCAAACAAGATTCAATCATCTAATTTGCAAGTTCCATAAAATTATCATATTTTTCTGCTGTGTATTGGATCTACAATCTCTATGGACAAATTTGCTTATAACAGTTTAGTGGTTCTGTATCCTCCTTTTCTCATTAATAATTTTTTTTGTCACTACACAAAAATAAGAAATAAAAACTCAATTTTCATCATGATGATGAATAACATGAAACAAATAAAAGTAAATACAAGAAAGATCTGCAGTGGATAAAGCAAACAAAAAAACAAACAAAGATATTGTAAGTAAATAACCCATAAAAATTACTTAACTAAGCCCATCTATAAACCCTGTTGCTACTCAATCAGACAAATAGGAGCAAATACACCGGTAAAAACTCAAAGGTCTCTTTTTGTTTGCTCTGTATTGATAATTCTAAGCAATTCATACGAAATGTGCTACAATTGAAGAAGTAGAGGTGACGATCCACAAATGGTCATCAAATAGTCTACCGTTTGGTAGGAAATTATTACCCAGACATCACCCTAGCATATCAAATCCTATGAACCCATCTACATCACAACCTTTATACCTTCACTCCTCGCACCTCTCCAGCAGTATTCCTTCATTTTTTTTTTTTGTTTTTTTTGTTTTGTTTTGTTTTTGAATAGTCTTAAGTAATTCTTCATTGGAAACCACTTTATTATGAATTCTTAAGAATTTAATAAAAGCAGGCCGACAGGCCCTAAGCGTAGCATCATATTCAATGAAATCTCAGCAAGAAAAAAAAATCCCAATTTGCTTCTCTGGGACATTTCTTGGAGCTAACACACACTAAATACCAGCATCATCACCATCAAGCATTAAACAGAAATAAATGTAACAACAAAACTACCCAACTTACTTCCCAAACATAACAAGATCACAGAAGCACACAGCTAAAGAATAAAAAAAGAACCCAATACAAAAAACAAAGAGCACCCATGCCCAAACTAACACAACATAATAGAAAAGATACAAAACCCAATAAAAATCCAAGTCATAAGAAGAAACTACAAATCCCAAATAACCTCAACAGAACAACAGACGTTAGAACCAAAGAAACCACCTTATCAACAACCAATTAACATTTGCTAACAGAATTCCATTTTTCCTACATGACCCATCAAGCAAAACATGTTTATCTACTCTAAACAGCAATAACAACACTAACCCAAGTACATTAAATCCACCCATTGAAGAGTAAACCCATTAAAGAGAGAAAGACATGCATAAAGCTCTAGATGAGGGAGAAGATGTTTGACCTCCATTGAAGAGGCTGAGACGTCGAAACCCACGTGGTTAAACAGAGACCTGATGAGGAGAAAATGGGTATTCGTTGTTTTCGCTTGTGATTGACCCTGATTGCTTAGTTTCTCATGAAAAATATCAGGAGAAAGTGAGAAAGACTGGTCTTTTTAGAGAGTTGGGTTCTCATGGAATTGGAAGGCCTGGTCAGTGAAGGCAAAAGGAGAGGGAAGGAGAGGAAGAATAACTGGAGAAGTCGTGCTGTGAAGACAGACAGAGAGAGAGAGAGAGAGATGGGACTAATAAAACTCAGATTATATTACAAAGATGGACAAACAGAGGAAGGAGGAGAAAATATAGGAGGTATTTAAAAATAGTGTTTTTCAAGTCTTGGGCTGTGATATTGATATATGTATAAAAGGATGGTTCCAATCAATCTTATGTTACCATAAATAAATAAGTATTTAAATCAGTTGGGGACAGGAGAAATCTTTTCTTGAGGGGGCAACATGTAAAAAAAAGTATGTCCTGAGGGGGTCATATGTAAAAATGTAAAGCTTTTTCTTTTGCCTTTTTATGGTGAGTGGTGGGGGGGCCCTGTGGGTGGTGTTAGGCTTGGTCACTTACACCTATACTTTAATGCTGTTATCATTTGAGTAATTTATGGATTGATGATGATAAGATTAGTAAGAAATTTGGATTTTCAGTTTTCATTTGAATGTATCCCATTTGGGAATCCATTTTCCCTAAATGAGATTTATTAGCATCATAGCACTCATTGTAGTCCAATCTAGCAACCATTTTTCATAATAGATGGGATCAATGAGAGAAGTTATACCTTCAATATTCATCCATCATTCCTATTAAGTTTTCTACCCACATGTGTCTTGGTCACTGTCAAGAAATCAAAATCTTTTGATTCAGTTTTTCAATGAATAACCCTTACAGCAAATATGCTGCAAATGTAAATTAGAACTGCCCACTTGTTACCCCTTACCAACAAGGGAGAATTTTAAATAGATCCTTAACTTGTTTGAGTTTTCAAAAGAGGACATCGTAAGTGGCTTATTACAAAATAGTTTATAAGTTTTCCATACTTCTTTCAAATAGGTAATTTCCGATGGTCAACCCATCACCAATGCGTCTTTTCACAATTCTTCTTTAAGCCGCTTAAATGCCATTAATTTAAAAATAAGGGCTAGGGTTACTTAAAAAAAGTAAGCAACCCGAGCCATTGAATCATGGATCATATTAGCTATCTTGGTATTAAAATTGGATAGAGATGAAATTGTAAAAGCATACTTCTTCTTTGACCACACAAGAATTTGACGATATTTCCGATTGAAACTTCTTGTTCTTGGATGCTCCATAGGAATAGATCGCTCTTCCTTTCCTCCACAAAGATACATTTATTCCAAGTCACAAGAGCAATCTATTTTACAATACCTTTTGTTGATTCATTTTCTCTTATTTCCTCTCCTTGGCAGCTCCCGGCGGCCAATAGCTAGCAAAGGGGAAGAAAGAAATTAGGTGCTTTAGGGTTGAGAGGAGGAAGATGAAAAATAAGGGATGAGAAAAAAAAAAAAAGGAAATAAAATTAAGCCTGGCCTTTATTTTAAGCTAGTGCATCTGTATCATTTAAAAGATTTTAGAAAATAGTCGCGAGGACCTATTTGAAAGATGTATAAAAGGCTTATATACTGTTTTGAATTAAGCAACTTATGATGTCCTTCTTTGAAAACTAGGAAAAAAGTTAAAAAGATCTATTTGAAAACTCTCAATCATCAATGAAACAAAAATTAGAAGAAAAAAAGAGAAAAAAAAAGAGATGTAAAGATATAGCGGCCCCAGTGCCTACTATTTAAGGGATGATTGTTGCTGTTCATCTTTAGAATTTAAATAAAAAAATTTGAAAAATATATATAGGGAGGTGTCGGGGGAGTAAAATTTGACCCGACTTGCTAATCTAACCCAATTATATATGGGGGGATATTCCTGTGCATGGTGAGGGACAAACTTAATGAGGCCCACCTAGGGACCCATTGATCATGGAACTTGTGGGGGATGGGAAGAGACATTTTATTTGAGACCATATATCAAATTTGGAGTCAATCTCATGCATCTAACCCCTTCATCCGTGGCCCACAAATTTAATGACTTAATATCAAATGAAAAATTTTGACCCTCGATCCAACGGTCTAATTCATTTGGATAGGTGAAAATTCAATGGGTCTAGTATACATAAGGGGGTTCCGTGTGTGTGGATGGTTCAGATGTGTTATAAATTAACCCTACTATGTTGTCCATCATCATAACATGGTGATGGATGGATGCGCATGAATATTTTCCATATATATGGGTCGGTCACGGGTTAGAAGAACATCACCCACAGTTAAACAGGTTGACCGGCCCAATTGCATAACCTACCTAACCAATTTAAATGAATTGGGTTAAGGTTGACCCACATATATAAACTCATTTAAACAATTTGATGGTTTAATATTCTCATTCTTGAAGAATCTATTTTATATGGAATGAGTTGAGCTTGTGTTCAGTTTTTTTCTTCGTCCAACAACTTAACCCAAACATAATATTAATATTTGAAATGGATTTGATTTGGGCCATGATTTACGGGTTGGGTTGTGTTAAATAGGTTGACTTGGATCGAATGTAGGTTTTACGAATTGGGTTGGGTCGACCCTCATCAGGTGTCGGTTGAAGTTACTTGACCCATTTTAAAAATCAGTCCGATACAAATTGGATTTCAACTTGTAGATATTCCCTGTCAACCTAATTGGTTTTGACCCGACCCAACCATTTTCCATCCCTAGGGAAGTGAAGGTGTTAAGATTGATGTATTAGTGGGCAAAAACGAATAAATTTGTAGAAGATTGGTAGGTTAATATATAAGATTTATTTGAAAGTCAACTGGATCTTCTTATGTTATTGATTCATTTGAGCTTTTCTATGTTACGACAAAACATTGAGACTATTTTGAAAATCCTTCAAAAATATATGATCCAATGAGTCAACATTTTGTACATTACCTTGAACCTTGAGTTTATACATACTAGTACATGGCATTCCCCAGCAAATTAAATTCAATAATGGAAGCTGGTTTGATTTCAGTCATATATTTGATGAGACTTTTGAAAGGTGTCCATTTACTATGTGATTCTTCATATCATTAGTGATGGTGGTCCTCATGAAAATAATATGGCCCACATGTACAATTAGGGTTCCATAACTCCATGCAAAAGGATCTCAAAATAAGGGAGATATGTTGATTTAGATAATTTATTAAACATTATACTTTTTAAACTATGTCTATCACTTTTATTGATGATATGTATTTGCGTGTTTAATCGTATTGGAAAACTTTATATTGAGCTCTCGGATGAGGGAAGATGACTCGACTACCCAGGTTTAAACCCTGGGCAACTAGTAAAAATTGACACCACGTATCCCCCCAGGTGGGGGTTTTGAGCCCTCGGATGGGGAAGGTGACTCGACTACCCAAGTTCGAACCTAGGGGGTTTGAACCCTCGGATGAGGGAAGGTGGCTCGACTACCCAGGTTTGAATCCTGGGCAACCGGTAAAAACTGCCACCGCTTACCACTGGGGTAAGAGGCGGGTCTTGTATCTTGCGGTTTTTTAAAGAAACCCATGAGAAATTAATGATTTTAGAATCCTCCTCTATTGCATACTAAAAATTTTCAATGGGGGATGGAACCGTGGAAGCAAACTGTTTGTGTGTGTGGTTTTAGTGAAAGACCAAAGTACGTTACTTATTTTAAAATAGAGCTAGATCCAATTATAAGAAAGTCCTTGCTGGACTAGAAGACTATTTCATTTAGGCATTGACTGGGCCCCCACTACACAAAGGGGTGTTCATTGCCTGGCCTGACTTTAGAAAAAAAAAGGCATGTATCCGGTCCAAGCCCAACACGAGCGTTAAGTGCCTAACTTAAGCCCGGTCCACCTTACACTTGTTAGACCCGAGGCCGCCCATTTAGTTAATCGGGCTGGGTTGAACTAGGCTTTCTATCGCTTGTTACGATTTTCTAATTATTTGTTTGGGTTGATCGATCACTAGGCTACAATCATGACTCATTTGGTCGAACCAAGCCGGGCTTTAGGATTTTCACCACTTAATCCAAGCCAGGCCCATATATTAAATGGGCCAAAAAAATTAAATCCAGGCCCTACCCATGTACTATAGACCAATGCCAGAACATGGCCCTTGAGCACCCCTAGCCACCATTCAAATGATCAACACAGCTTTATTTATTTATTATTATTATTATTTTTGCTATCAGAGGTTCCCAACCCTTTGAGCTGTGACTAATCCCTCCCGGCCCAGAGGGAAGCCCGGTAAACTCCCATGTAGTCCTAGTGTGGTAGTGCAGTTTCAGACCTACAACCTCTGGGTGCAAACTGTGGTCCTAGGCCAACTGAGCTACCCCTTAGGGTTAATGATCAACACTGCTAGACATCACTTTTTTTCACACATTGCAAAGCTACACAATTGAATTTGCCATAATATTGGTTGGTGTCCTGGTGATGCTGAGTTTAAAGTGGGCATGTTAGAATCAATTTCTTGAAATGATTCTAAGTGGGCTCCAACCAAAACAGTAGATGTTGTTTTTTTTTTTTCAAGAATCAGATTTTTAGAAAATATCTAACATTTTAAAAATAAATAAAAAGCATGAGTTCATTTATTTATTTTTACAATCACTAATTTCTTTTGAATTTTTTACAAAATATAAAAATGTCAGGAGTGTATGTAGAAAAGCCCATAAAAACTTTCCTTGCATGATGGGTGGGTGAGAAATGCACATGGAAAAGAGGATGTTTGATCTAGATATGCAAATTAGGATTAAAATCCTGTTATGGGCCTCATCCTAGGGATCCCTGGATTTCAGGCATTCAAGCCCACCAATGGGACCCACCTTGTGAAATCTAAACCACTCAATATCATTAGAAGCTTGCACACGAGTACGGTGCAAACATCTCTTTGTACTAGAAACAAACCATGAGCAGATTGCCCATATATAAAATATATAATTAATTACCTAATATATGTGTTTTACATTTAATCAATCTAACAGTGGCTTAACTCGGACTCTAAAGAAACTTGGTCCTACTAATACACGGCCACGGGGACAATAGTTTTGCGCAGTTTGGATTTTTAGGGCCCCGCCAATAAATTTATAGGGCAGAAGGAAAATGTTGTAGGACACAGATATTCTAAGGCACGCTATTTCAAAAGTCAAAACATCTCTTTTATGAGAAAATTTTTTTTTTAATGACTCGGAGTATCCCTCGTTGCCGACTCGCTCGTTTGCATACCCACATGGCTGTCTTCATTTAGAATGTAATTGTAAGACTTTTGGGTTGTCTTTCAAATCCCTAAGATTGTTGTGTGGGATGATTTCCTGACCAAAATCTAAACCTGATTTTGTTTAGAGGCAGAAGCATTGTATACTAATTTGGAGTTAAATGGGCAGGACGTTTATTCTTCAAAATACCTTTGTTTTAAGATGGTAACTCTAAGGTTTTAGAGAGTTGGCTAATTCATTGATTATGGACAAAACCAGTACTCTTACGATTGTAATTTTATTTAGAATGGACTGCTCGAAATTGTCTACAAAGATGGACACGCATACAGGGAACTGGAATTGTCAGCAATGAAGAACAATCGTTCGGAGAACTTTCTGTGTTCGCTCGAGCGATGTTCCATTCGCTCGAGCAAACCATTCACAGAAACATCTTCGCTCGACCCACCTTTTATCTCCGCTCGAGCCAACTTACTTTTGCACTTATCGTCTGAGATAGAGACGAGTTCGCTATAGCGGATAGGGAGCCAACTTACTTCTGCACTTATCGTCTGAGACAAAGACGAGTTCGCTCGAGCGAACTCCCTATCCGCTCAAGCAAATCTGGGCGAATTGCAGTTTCATCAGGAAACTTCTTCCTATTTTTTCTCAAGAGGTCAAGTTCTTTGTCAATCAAATCAGAACTCTTGAGGCACGAGTTGAGGCTTATAAATAGTCATTCTCTCTCTATTCCAAAGCAATTCTGATTAAGATTAATCCACATAGAAGATTTTGAGAGATCCATCATTCCCCCCAAAGCTTTTAGTTCGTGTGCTGAAGATCAAGCGTTGGGTTTGATTCCGTTCTACTCTCCTGAAGTAGAGACAACTTGAAGACGCATTCAATGTGGTTTATTCAAGCACGGTTGAAGGTAAACGACGAGCTGTCGACAAGATCAAAGCAGTCCTTAGGTTGAGTTAACAACTGGAAAATGGTTGTAAGTGTCTCTTGTAACTTTCATTTTAAATAGTGCTTGGTTGTCTGTTAGCCTAGACGGTAAGGCCTGTGGTTTTTTCCCGGGTAAGATTTTCCACGTATAATTCATGTGTCCTTCTCGTTGTGTGGTTTGATTGCTTTTAATCTGATTTAGGACTAATTATTAGTTTAATTACTTGTGAATTGATATTTAATAGAGATCTGGTTATCGGGACCTTCACCTGTGTTAAGGCAAGAATTTCAATAATAATATTTTATTAACTAAAGAATACAAGAGACATAGCAGACAACAATCACCAAAAAATGAGAAAAACTTAGCATCACCTTACCAGACTCCTTGAGAAAAAACAACTCTTTTGTACCATAGCTTGTCAGGTAACTTAACAATTTATCCTGTAAGCAAGATTAAGCAAAGAAGAAACTGCATTCTAGAAACAAAAAAAGATTTCTTGGGCCAAATCCATTGGTGATTTGGCATGTGCATTTAGGACTAATCATCTATGATTGTTGTGTGTTTTCTTTCATATAGACTGTGTTTTTAGAGTTTGCTAATTTAACAGAGCTTATATCACCATAACCAGGCTTGTGTTATTGTTGGATTAGATTTCATCTAATGATCATGAACTAATGAGTCAACTACTTGAAGATGAAAATCATCTGTTGGGCGTAGAAGAGATTCATGAACTCTGTAAGTGTGTTAGTCAGGGAATTTTCCATGAGGTTACTACTTATTTCCTCATCTTTCTCAATTCAGGACTCTTATTTTTTTTTCTATAGCACTAAGAATTTCATATGCATATTTTATAATAAAAAAAAGGCATTTAGATGTGTTATTTGTTAATTTTCATGTTCTTGATTGGGTCTAATTTTGTTTGTGTATTGAAAAACAATGAAAGAGGATGGGATGATCAAGTTTCCATCGACATGGAGGTACCGCTACTATTTATTTGTTGGGGAAATTATTTACGAAGAATGTGCAATCTTAAAATCAAATAAATATATAGTCAGTATAAATAATTAGTGAATAAAAGTAAATGATTGTGAGGAATTAATCTAAGAAAGCAATAAAAATGGGCAAGGCATGCCAATTAAGATGCTTTATTAAAGACGACAACAGTTTTCCACATGCAGGTGGTTTTGATGAAATTCTGTCCCCATGATACAATGTCCAACTCTGATTCAAAGTCTGCACACTAGAATAAGAAATGTGAAATTGCCCTTAAAATCAAAGTAAAAATAAATATAAGAAAATGCTCCTAGACAATACTACACACTAGAATGCATTCTGCTTATTTCGAATACCCAATGAAAAACCTGAAAATCACCTTAATTAATAGAGTTGGAAGTAACTCTTGAAAATAGGGTTACATCGATTCAAATGGGTTGAAGAGACACATCTCATCCAAAGGGCATAAAACACTTAGTTTTGAAAAGATACAAAATTCAAATTCTTTGAAAAGACACATCTAATCAAATGCCTCTTGAGATCTATTTTTAATTAGGGGTTTTTAGAAAATATCCAACAATCCCACACGATTTTCTAAAACAACTTTTAAAGAATAAATATTAATAATAATAGAAATAAGAAAATAACTAAAAACTGTATAATGCATCCCTCACAGGTGGATGTCCCTTGAACCTGAAAGTAGAATATGTATCATAAAACTTTAGTGGGTGACCTAAGTGAAGCTCACGATACATATTCACATTCTACAATATGGTCGGGCATTCATATTCTTTATGCCTCGCTATTTTATAGGTCATGCGCTAGTTCTGATCTTAGCAAATACTCTAGAGTCTTAACGACAAGACCCATGAGAGGCAGCCATGACCTCCACATCCGCAAATGCAAACTCATCAGGAGTGCTTTCGCTCACTCCACACTAAGCAATGAGTTTGTTAAGGACTAAGAGTCCACCCTGACATAGGTAAAAGCTAAACAATGCACGAAACTCAAAGATGGGTAAATTTGGATCATATCAATTTCCCCCCCACTAGTTCCAAATAAATGTGCACCACGAGGAATATCTCAATATACCATCTGGGGAACAGTACATCTAACCAAATTTCCTTTGAACTCTAACTTAAAAGTTAAGAGTAGGCTATGGTTAGAACCATCCCTTGATGTCGGTAAGCCCGTCTCCCTCGAGGTTTTGTCTCAATCTCAGTGATATAATATCACTTTGAGAAATAATGGGTGTATTTACCACAATTTATACTTCATTTACCCCAATTTTAACTGTGTCCATTGACATTTGTTGATAGACAAAGTACCTCAATTGGTTGTATGATATATACTTTCTTTTTCCTTCCGTAATCTATACTCTGATCCAATGGATGGTGATGCAATATCCATAATTCTGTGATCTGATCAATGATGTAGTGAATACGATATGCAATCTGATCTGATGGATAATGTTGATGATGCACTGTCCACAATGCAAAAAATGTCATCCAATCATAGATTACCTACTTTGTATCATTTAAAAATACTAACACAAGAAAAGGATCATTATTTCATTCTCCAATTGATAATTAATCATGTTAGTCATGATTTGTAAATAAGTACATATAATTGATGATGCAAAATACATCATATAATCCAACATATAATATCATAAGCCATTAATTAATATATATTTTTTTCAAATGGCTAAGCCCAATGGATTAGTCTCATAATATGTAAAATTAACTCAAAAGTACTTGATCTCACCAATGAATCAAGTCAAATAACAACCAAATGCAAAATATGGGTCAATATAAATGAACTCCAAAGGCAAGTTATGCTAAGAAAACAACACAAGTTCAGTCTCAAATAGATAATCTTAACTAGTAGGCTTAGGCAAGATATCAGACCCATAGGTTAGATTAAACAAATTAAATGTAGGAACATACTTAAATAAATGTGCTATAATTGATGGGAGTGCATCGAATAACTGTGGTGAGCAATCTACCATAACTAAAACAAAACTTAGGGGGGGCTAATTCATGGTTTGAACAAAACTCTAGGTCTATTGAGTTATAATTTTCTATTTATTTTAAAATGGATTGTGGTTGTGTCACCGGAATACCTAAAGCGAAGATTGAAGTGTTTTAGAGTGAAGAAAGATAAATTTCCAGATCACAGTCTCCCCATAGCGAAGGCTTTTCTCACTAGAGTGAACATGCACGATAGTCCGGGACAGAATAGGAGCTCGTTATAGCGAGGTTTTCTAATCGCTATAGCGAATATGGAAAAGTAGCCCAGTTTTAGCCGGATTGCCATTTAGAGTTTGAGTTTACTTGCTATTATGATAGGATTAAGATTAGAAAACACTTGCACAAGTTTTAGGCTATTTAAAGGGTGTTTCTCTTAACCCTAAGGAAGACAAGAAGTTATTCTCTCTTTGTTATGAGGTGAGAAGACCCTAAGAGAGTTTCATTGTTCTCTAGAGCCATTGTTGAAAGATTGTGCTGAAGAATTGTTCTAGAAGGTTTGTTACTTCTACTCTCTTGTAGAATATTTATTCATCTTGATTGACAAAGGTGTTGCTGGATCATGTACGGAGAGCGGTGAGTGACGGGAAAGTCATGCCAACATGAGAAGTTGTGCAAGAACAGCTAGAGTCCTTGAGTCGATGGATAGACTATGAAAGGGAGCTATGACTATATCTTGTAACTGTTTAATAGTTCTTGATTTCATATCATGATTTTTCTCCCTAGATAGGGTTTCCATGTAAAATATTATCTCTGTCTTCTTATGATGTGTGATTGGTAGATTTATTTACTAGTTTGCATTGTTTTGATTCGGCTGCATTGTTTGTACTACAACTAAGCCTACTTTCTAATCTAAAAGTCCCTCTCTAGCAATGCAACTAATTCTAAAATTGGGATTACACAATCCAACCCTTTAGAATGTGCACCAGATTTGAGTCCTTCCATGGGCCCCATACAATGCCACTATTACATGCTATTTATGCATGGGTCTCATTACTAATGTATATAGTTAGTATGAAAAACATGTATGCACAGCAAAATGATTCAACAACGTAAATCATGAAACAGATTATGAGCCCTACACATGAAATCAATGTAATGCATTAGAAATCTTGATTTGGGCCCACCCAGTATGCATTCATATATGCGAATAATAATGTATATAGGAGTTATTTATAATGAAACATAACATTAATACGGCTATATAATGCCATATTTGATTTTTTTACCCCCTTTATCCATGCCAAAGGTAAAAATAAGGCAACTTTAGGTATTTTAGGTCATTTTAACACTTGAAAAGGTATGAATACCCGCTTCCCTTTTGTTTCTAAACATATTTCTCTACTCTCTAAGCGCCCACTCTCTCTCTCTCTCTCTCTCTCTCTCTCTCTCACACACACACACCCCCCTCTTTGTAAGCCCTCTAAGCTCTCTCTTTAAATCTCTATTAGTTTTCGAGGTCCAAGGTAAAGTCATATAAATCAAATACCTTTCTCTCTCTAAAAACATCTCTAAGAGCTCTCTTCAAGTATTTTTATTATCTCTTAAATTGAAGTTTAGCTTTTCTAAAGTTAAAAATAGTGCTGGTTCCATAAATCAAAATCGATTATTGTTGTTTTTTGCATGGTGATCGTCTCCAAAATCAAGACAAATCCAATTAGAACTGGATTTTTCAATTATATTATGCAAAAAACAGATATAATCAACTTTGATTTATATGACAAGCACTATTTCAGCTTAGGAGAATCCTACTCTTATTTAATATATACATATTATATATAAATAAATCTCATCTTCACCTCTTTCTTATAGAAAATATCATAACAAATATATATATTTTTTTACATAAAACTTATTTTATCTTATTTCTAAATTAATAAAACATCAAAATACCTTTGAGTTTTGCCATGATTATTCATCCATAGAAGAATAAAATGATGCATCCCTCTACTAAAAAAATATAAAAAGTGCCAAAACTTCTGATGTTTGGACTTTGTTTAGAAATACAAGACTACGGTCATTTGCCAATCAGCAAGATTCATGATGGCCCACCATGGTGGGACCCAACACATAAATTAACGGCCAGGATCAACCCCCATGCTCAAATCTCAACCTACACACACACAAAAAAAAAAAAAAAAAAGCCTCTTCTCTGCAGCACCCAAGAATTCATGACACCCGACAGTTCATGAAAGGAGAGAGACACCTCTCTCTCTATCTATCTCTTTCTCTCTCTTCTCTCTCCTCTCTCCTCTCTCCTCTCTCTCTCATTTCCTTTGATCCCAAAATCCCAAACTTCCTCTCTTTCAACCCTCTTCAATCCAAATTCAAAACCCAATCTTCTATTCTAACCCCCCCCCCCTTCCTCTCTCTCTCTCTCTCTCTCTCTCTCTCTCTCTCTCTCTCTCTCTCTCTCTCTCTCTCTCAATTCCAGAAAAACCCCCTGATTCTAGGGTTAGGGTTTCTCTCAGGTAAGCTCATATCTCTCTCTACATATCTCTATATGTTTGATCGGGAGCTGTTGTTGTGAAATCTGTTGTTTTATCGATTTTTGTGTTGAATGTTCCACATGGGTGGATTCTGGCTGTTGTGATCTAACGGACGCAAATCGGTAAAGTTTTAGGGTTTTTCCCCCCTTTAATTAGGTTGGCATTTCGCCTGATCAGAGCTGATTTCAATAAAGACATGAACTTTTTGAGAATTAGGTTAGCATTTCATCTGATTAGAGCTGGATTTCAATAAAGACCCGATCTTTTTGAGAATTAGGTTAGCATTTCATCTGATTAGAGCTGGATTTCAATAAAGACACGAACTTTTTGAGAATTAGGTCAGCATTTCATCTGATTAGAGCTGGATTTCAGTAAAGACACGAACTTTTTGAGAATTAGGTTAGCATTTCATCTGATTAGAGCTGGATTTCAATAAAGACATGAACTTTTTGAGAATTAGGCTAGCATTTCATCTGATTAGAGTTGGATTTCAATGAAGACAAGGACTTTTTGAGAATTAGGTTAGCATTTCATCTGATTAGAGCTGGATTTCAATCAAGTTACGGACTTTTTGAGAATTAGGTTTATGCATCTGCATCCATGATGTGGAAAAGGCGTATATGCGGAATTTTACTTTAGGAGTTTCAATTAGGTTTAGGTATTGAGTTTTTCGTTTTCCCACTTTTTTGTTTGTGATATGTAAAGGGTTTTATGTCTTAGTTTCAATTGAATCAGAGCTAGGTTTACTTCCAAATGCAATCTTTTTGAGAATTAGGTTTAGGTATTGAATATGTGTGCGTTCTTCGTGCGATACTGAAAGGGTTGTGTTTATGCGAAATTTTGGCTTTTAATACTTTCTATTAGGTTTAGATATCGAATGGGCTTTCATTTTATCAACCTTTTTTATTTTATTTTATTGCTTCTCCATCTGTGATTTTGGAAGGGGTTATGCGGCTATGCCCTACTTTCACCATCTTCCGTGAATACAAAATTGTAAGACTTTCAAATAGGTTTAGATATTGAATTGCGTATGTGTTTTTCCACTTCTGAATTTGTGCAAAGTTGTAACAGAGCTTTCCATTTGTCTTAGTAGGTGAGTGATTTGGGTGGGGGACCTTTATCGTGGCAGCAAGATGACAGTGAATGAGCGGAAGACGATCGAGTTGGAACAAGGATGGGAATTCATGCAGAAGGGGATCACAAAGCTGAAGAACATTCTAGAAGGTCTCCCTGAGCCGCAGTTCAGTTCAGAGGATTATATGATGCTCTATACGTATCCTTCTGCTTAGTTTTTCATTGCTTTTCTGGTCAAAAGTGCAAGTACAGTGATAATTGCAAAATGGGTGTCTTTTGAGATATCTATATATTTTAAATTGAAAATGTATTTGTTTCTTTTAAAAGGTTTTGGAATTCAGTGGTTGATGGTTATGTTTCTTTCACTCGAAGAATTGACTCAAACTCACACACCCACATCCCTAATCAGCTGAGCTACAGCTGGGGACAATTGTCTATAAGTTTATTGGTCTAGATGGAAATTCATTCTTTCGAATTGCAGCATATCGGGTCTTTTATTGGTTATGTTTTCTTAACTGTAAGGACAGGACAATTTACAATATGTGTACTCAGAAACCTCCCCACGACTACTCTCAGCAGCTGTATGACAAGTACAGAGAGTCCTTTGTAGAGTACATTAATTCAACGGTAAGGGTGATTTATCGCTATTTATTCTCATTTTACATTCTCTGGTTTTTGGTAGCCTGTCAATTTTGACATGCCATTAATGAATTCAATTTCCAGCTTCTCTCTGTTTCTAAATGACAAATATGATTATTAATATGTTGCTATGCATTTTGCTTATGATGTATGACAAATAGTTAGTAGCTTGATCCCTTAAAATATTGTATTTCTCTCTCCCTCCCCCCCCCCCCCCCCCCGCGCAGATGTCTCACACAGTGACAGAGTCAGGATTTTCTCGTAAGGGGGGCAAAAGATTCTCTCAGGGCTTGTTTGGATAGCAAAAAAATAGAGTAGAGTGAAGTTAAATGAGCCCTAACAGTCCAAAATTTCAACTTTACCTTGTTTGGATGAGTCTGGCCCAATAGATGAAGTAATGTTGTGAAGTCACATATATTCTATTTCACTTCAACTCAAAATACTTCAATTTGCTTGAGTAAAAGTGGATTCTACTTCAAACATTAACTTCAAAATAAGCATCCAAATGGAGTGAAGTGAAGTACTCTACTTTTAATTTCAACCTACTTCTCTTCACTGCACTTCACATGTGAAATCCACTTCATTTTACTCCACTCATTTATCCAAACAAGCCCTTAGAGAGAAATTTGAGAAGAAATTAAAAAATTTACTACACTACACCTCAAAACTATTATTACAATATAATGGGTACAAAAAAGTTATGGATTAGCTATGACATTATACTCCAATTTTTTTTTTTTTTAAAAAGATGAATTTAGAGGGAAGGAACAAGTTGAGAGGGGGCAATTGACCCCTCTCAATACTATGTAGATCCATTCCGGCTCACATGGGTCGGGTTCGGGCCGGAACCATACTGGAACAGTAACCGGAATTGTTTACTAAAGGGTGGGTCCGGTTCCAGATCTGGTTCTAATAAGAGGATGTGGACCCAGTTCGAGTTCCAGTTCCACAGTTCCAGAGAGAGTTCCACAGAGAGAGAGAGAACCCAACAGTACACCATTTGAAAAAAAAGCATAAATCACCCTAAACCAATAGAACAAATAACAAAAGAACAAACTCAGACAAAATTTCTCGAAGAAAGAATCTCATTACCTATGAAGGGCAAGATGATGAGCAAGATATAAAGCCCCAACCCTGCGGGTGAAGGCACCTTGAGAAGATCTGTAAAGCTTCTAGAATCGCCAACACCTTGGCCTCACTCGAATCTTTTGCCCCAACACTTCTGGAAAACATGTGCAAAATTACCACCCTTCTCATTAGAAGCACTCCCTCCCCAACACCTGCTGGCCTCAGTTTTCCTCTTGCGGCACCATCTATGTGGGATTTTAGCATCTGGGGGTTCAAGGGGACCAAGGGACCATCTTCCTTACTTTACTCGAACTGCATCCCATTTAAGCCTTCCAATTATAGACAAAATCATTGAAGTTTAAGTTAATAAACTCCTTTGCCAAAGCACACTCTGTGATCCTTGTGCTTATCACTGATATGGTATCTCTCAAGTGAAGAGGAAGCACTTCTGAAAACCCTACTATTCCTTTCCTTCCAAATTGACCACAAGATACCAAAGGGAATGATCCTCCAAAGAAAAAGACCACAACCATGGAACAGCCCCCACCTCCTGGGCTCCGGCCAACTCCGAAAGAGAACCTGGAAGGCCCTTTTGTCGAGAATTCCCTCAAAGGCGAAGGTTTCCCAATGCGAGAGTCCCTTCTCATCTTTGCAAAAAGAAATGTTAGAAGTAAACTCAACAATTCACTAGACTGGATTTCCTTGAATTTACGCATGGGTCTCCTAAAGGACACAACTTCCCCCCTCACCAATAACACTATCTCATGGACGACTTTGTGTTGGACGCCACTCAACACCTTTGGAAAGAGGACATACAAAGGACCCACACCCACCCAATTATCAAACCAGAACCCCGACAATCCTCCCTTCTCTAACTAAAAACCCATCCCCTTGCTAAAAATCTCATTCCGAACAATGGACTTCTCATCCATATTTGCTATGACACTCCAAAGGCTTACATACGATGACTGGGACAGACTTAGGCGCCCAACCCCACCCATCCTTCCCATACTTTTGAGCAATTACCTTCCTCCATAGAGCCTCCTTTTCTTCCCAAATCTCCACCACATTTTAGCCAACAAGGCCCAGTTTTTGTTTTCGAAGTTACTCAACCCCAGACCTCCCAACTTCTTAGCTTTGGTTACCTCACACCATTTCATGGGATGAATCTTCCTTCTTTTACTTTGCCCCTCCCACAAGAAATTCCTCTTGATTCGATCCAACTTGGCATCTATACTCTTAGGCCACAATAAATTGGCTAGCTTGTCACGTAAGAATTGATAAAGTAATCCCCCCCTCCTCCCTCCAACACACAAAAAAGTAAAAAATAAAAAAATGCGCTGCTTCCTCAATGACAGTTTCTTCTCAAGTTTGTTATTGAAGGAAAAAAAAAAGTTTCTTCTCAAAATTTGCAATCATTGTTCCTCAATGACAGTTTCTTCTCAAGTTTTCAATCATTGGACTCCATAAAATTGATGTCCATTTAAAAAAAAAAAAACATTGTCGTCCTTGGTTTAGCCTGAAATTGAAGACCAAGGTACATGATAGGAAGGCTATGGGACTTGCAATGAATACTGTCTATTAAGGACTGAATCACCTTTTTCAGAGCAACCAATTCCCACCAAGGAGCTTTTGAACATGTTAACCTTCAAACTTGAAACCAACTGGAAACATTGCAAAACTCGTTTCCACTTCACAATTTCTTCCTTTCTAGCTGAACTAAACAGAATGGTATCATTTGCAAACTGAAGATGAGTAATTATTTCCCTAGAACACTCCAATTGAAAACTTCCAATCAACTCAAGGTCCTTAACCTTCCCTAAAAACACTCCCAGCTTCTCCACCGCAAGAGTGAAGAGGAATGGGGATAGAGAATCCATTTGTTGGGGCCCTCTAGAAGCCTTAAAAAGGTGAGGAGAACCATTGACCAAGACAAAATGAAGTAGAAGTAATGCATTCCGAAACCCACCTATGCCAGTGCTTCCCAAAACCAGATCTAACTAACATGTAATGAACATAATTTTTCTCCACATGATCATAGGTTTTCTCAAGGTCTATTTTAAAAATGAAAACTTCCTTTCGTGACTGCTTCCTAGAGTTGATGAGTTCATTGGCAATAAGAATGCCATCTAATATTTTCCTCCTCCTCCTCGTCATCATCCATCATCATTATCATCATCAAAGTCTTGTCCCAACCACGTTGGGGTTGGCTACTTGCATTCTGTTTCTCCATTCCGCCATCTAAAACTTGCCTGATACCAACAAAAACCCTGTTGAAATGGAGTTTTAATTAGAGGTAGGGCTTGCTTCAATCGGTTGGCCAACACTCAGTAAATACTTGTAGGTACTGGCTACCAAGCTAATGGGTTTATAGTCATGTAGCTCGATAAGAGTAAGAAAGGGTGGATTAATCTCTCTATACACTTTGCCTCTGGTGAAACATGGAAAGCATATGAAGGAAATGATTTTTGAAAAAAACATCCCATTCAGCTCTGGCGAAAGCAAAATTAAGGCCATCAGGTTTTGGGGCTTTATCTCTACCACACTCCTCCATAGCTCTCTCCACATCTTCCTCCTCAAAGTCCCTTTCCAACCATTCTTGAACCTCCATACTTACTGATGGAAACAAAACTCCATTAAGCTTTGGCCAAGATACATCCTCACACTATACAAAATTTTTTTTTTTTTTTTTTTAAAGAAAAAAAAATGCAACCTCCTTCTCAATTTCCTTTGGCCTTTTAATGAATCTGCCACCCCTCCTTGTCCTCCCAATATGATTAATTCCCTTCCACACATTTGCCATTTGGTGACAAAACCTCATATTGTTATCCCCTTCTTTGAGCCACAGAACTTTGAATTTCTCATTACTCACCTCCTCATCTGGTCAAGCTCCCACATTTTGTTAACTGCCTTATGCCTTGCTGCCATTTCATTACTTGTCAAAGATCTACTCCAGACTGCTTCATCCTGCTCTTCCACCTCCCTAGACAGTCTCTGGAGGAGTCAATGCTGCCAAACACTTCCCTTCTCCTTTCTTTGATCTTGCTTTTAAGAGGTTGAAACTTTTTGGAGATTATAAAACAAACAAAACCCTGAAAATCCAACTGAATGCATCAGCAAGTTACCAACTTCCAATACCTTTTAACTTCCCCGATCCCAACTCTTGTGATGCTTCTAACGTGACCATTTTTGGGAGCCTGGTATCCTGCTCTTACCTTTTGCGATCGACGAGTTCCACTTTGTTTTAGCATCTGATTGAGATTCTTGTTGCATCTAGTCCCCTCTTCATCAATGCAGCTTTGCTTTTCCCCTAATATATCCACACAATGTAGTTGCTCTCGGTCACCCATGTAGCTATTCAATCTCTTCTGCTAAGATGGAATTCGTTTTGAGCCTATCCTCCCAGCACTTGCTGCTGTTCCGCCCCCCAACGTTTTCTTCTTTTGGCTGCAAGAAGCGGGAATCTCTATCGCATGACTTTTGGTACTCAGCTACCCTTACATATGGACTCCTCTTCTTCAAAGATAACAAATACTCCAAGCATCAGTGTTCCAGGCACGACATGGCATACTCCTTCCTCAAAAGACCTGTGAATGGCGAAGATCTATGTGCATGGAGGGAGAGCGCAACCTGCCGCTGTTGTCTTTGAGTGGATCAGACTGCACCCCATAAACCCTGCTTGTTGAGATAACTAGATTGGGCTCAAAAGGATCGCTCACCTGGCCCAACTGATCAAAACAAACTGCCGACCCACTCCGCTTGGTTCCCAAATGAAATGATTGTTGTTTTCCCTCTCTATGATTATCATCTTTTGCCACGTGGCTTTCTAGACCCTGCCCTTTCGACATGTCGCCACCAGTTCTATTATATTCGCACGGGGATATCCTTCCCCCAGTCTCAACGCCTACTCCCTTCCTAATTTTTTCTTCTCCAAAACATGATTAGAGGCATCTCCTTCTTTCTGCCAAAGTCTTTCGTACGAGGAAGTCATTTGAATCTTCTTCCAACCCTTTCTACAATAGATCTGCTTGGAGCCCTGCGCTATGCTGATTCTACCCATACTAGGGTTCGGTCGTCTTTCCTTTGCCACGTCAGCCTTCTTCCCAAAACAGTTGCTTGACTCAGCTATGCGAAGCTCAGTGTTGGAATCCTCTCCATCTGACAAAATAAACACAGGCTCTACCATCCTTCCCCTTCCCTCCATGTGAAGAATGCCCTTTTCTCCTCTGATTGACATCCATATCCATCTTCTTACCCAAGTTTGGATTTTGGGAGCATTTCCCCACCACGACCCTCCATCTGAAGCTCCGGCTTCTCTCCCTCACTATCGCTGGAAAGGACATTCACGATCCTGCTGATGAGGGTGGTGGTCCACCTGTAAGCAAATCCACCCGTATCATAGCAACATCTTCTCCTATGTTTCTTATGCCACCCCTATCACTTTCTCTAATCTCTTTTCTACCTCCTCAAAGACCCTCTGGTTCCACCCATGTAACTGGTCCCCTCATAATAGTGAACCCCAACAACTTTGGAAGGGCGAAGAGGTCCAGGGACCGATTGATCAAGAGAGAAAGATGTGATCCACGTGAAACTAAAGAGCTCAAATACAAGACATAGCTTCCCCCTAGTTGAAGAAGGTCAGCAAATCCTTTGTTCTAGCTTAGCTACCTTAACCTTTGTTATTTAAACAACTAGACTTGGTTCTACAGTCTTTTGCATTTACATGTGAGAAAATTTGGTTGGACATGCTTTCTTACGACTATTTTTCAAATATAATCAACAATCCTGCATAAACTTTCTTGAGCAAAATGCTTCCTTCACCCCACACTCTTTTTTTCCGAACTCCTTAATCGAAACATGATTAATACAAAGTGGATTTTTTTTTTTTTTTTTTTTGTTCAACCTTCATCTGGTATCATGGTTTAAAGTGTGTTGGCCGAGACGTATACCAAGAGAAGAGGAAAAATCTACATATGGTTTTGATCGATCTAAAGAAAGCCTATGACAGGCTACCCAGAGATTTGATTTGGTGGGTTTTAAATGAAAAGAGTGTCCCAAGAGGTTATGTTGACGTCATTAAAGACATGTATCATGGAGCAGTAACTAGTGTGAGAACTGCCTGTTGAGAAACATGCGAGTTTTCAATGTTCATAGGTTTGCATAAGGGTTAACTTTAAACCCTTATCTTTTGACATTGATTATGGACGAGTTAGCCCCTTATATTCAAGAGGAAGTGCCTTGATGTATATTGTTTGCATATGATGTAGTGTTGGCAGATGAATCGAGAGATGGCGGAATGAGAAACTTGGAAGATGACGAGAAACTTTAGAATTCAAGGGCTTTTAAGATGGAATATAGGAATTGTAACTTCAGTAGGGTTGTGCAAGGGGATGTTAATCCTATGAGAAATTGAAGCTTAAGAGATACCATAAAGAGACTCCTTCCGATACCTTGGATTTATAATGAGTAAGGATACAGAGATTGAGGAGGATTTCGAACATAGGATAAAAGCTAGATGGTTGAAGCGGAGACTTGATTTTAGAGTTCTTTGTAATCAACACATACCCACAAAGAATGCCAACAAGAATACCAACAAGATTGAAGGGAGAATTTCATTGGAAAACTATTAGATCGGTTATGACTTAGGAGCAGAATGTTTGCCAATCAGGAAATAACACTTGCAAAAAATGAGTGTAGCAAATATGAGAATGGATGTGCGATAAAACTAGGAAAGATAGAATCAGAAATGGGTGCATTCAGGCGCATTTAGGGGTAGCATCAATAGGTGATGGGTTTGTTTGAGATGGGTTGGACATGTTTAACGTAGTCGTAGGCCAACAATGGTGCCAAGGATAAGTTTTTTCTATGCAGGTTAATGGTCCCTCATGGAAAAGGGGTAGGCTAAAATAAATGGGACATGAAGTGAGGTAGTAAGGATACTTCTGATGAAGTGCAGCCTTTCTGAAGATTTGGCTTAGGATAGATTGGAATGGAGAAATAAAATTCATATAATCGACTCCAACATATTTTGGACAAGGCTTAGACGGCGATGGCGTATCGACTAAATTGATGCGGGTATTAGAGTTGCTTGCAATGATATCGTAGTGCTATATCATTCTTGGAGCGGATTGCTAAGATATAACTAATTTCTCGGTCGTATTGTTTGATATTTTCAAAATATTGGCCAATTTAGTTGAGAAATTTCTCGGTCGTATTGTCTGATATTTTCAAAATATTGGCCAATTCAGTTGAGAGAGAGAGAGAGAGAGAGAGAGAGAGAGAGAGAGAGAGAGAGATTTTAGTTGCAAGGAAAAAGTAGAAAGAAAAGGATTGGAAGAGGGAAAGGGAGCGTACTTGGAGCTCTTGCATTTTCTTCTTTGCACGGTGCTGATGCCCTGCTGCCTGGTACACGCTCAACTGTTGCTGCTGCTTTCATCTTTTTCCTCTTCCTATCCTTCCTTCTCTTCTCTCCCTTTTTTCTTCCTTTTCTTCCCTTTATTTTTAGCTTTCTCTTGTGGATGAAATGAGTTCGCTCAAATGAAAGGGTAGATGCCCTTTTATCTTTTAGCTACTTTATTTTTTAGTCTGGCTTGTTTGATGTGAATCCAAATGAGATGTTTGTGGGCTCTAAAGTGGTACCCACCTATAAAAAATTTAAACCATTCAAACTAAGTACCCTCTTTTTGTGTGGGCCCTGGTTAAATTTCACCCTAATAGGAGATGAACCCATTATCAGATTTATTTTTATTGTTTTAAATTTTTCATAAGTAGGGACTCTACTTGGATCTTATAAAATTTTCCTTGACTTTTTTAATTGTACCCCTTTAGTAGTGTCCCCACTTACGAAAATTCTAAAATACTAAAAGGAAATGCTCTTCTTGACTGGACCTTCAATGAATTTCAGTCCAACAAGAGTTAGGCCCATTGTTGTATTGATCACTCATAAAACATGTTAATAAAATATTAAGATAAAGATCAAGTATTTTATAATGATCAATCCGATGGTAGCTCTAAGTTCTACGAAATGAAATTTGATGAAGGTCTATACAACATGAGAGGATTTATTTTGAGCAATTTAGATTTTCATGAGTGAGCCCCACTAAGGATCCTCGTGAATTTCTCAGAGTCTGAGCCTAGAAAGACTCGAATTCCAAAGTAATAAGACGCAATATAGATTATGTAGTCCATTGGTCCCACTAGATACCAAAGAACTTTGAGATCTATAAACCAAACCAAACCAAACCAAACCAAGCATTTTCCCACTAGGTGGGGTCGGCTATATGGATTTGATGATGCCAATCAAATCTGCTTAGGGCCATGTCCTCCGTTAGATCCATGTAGGCAAGGTCATGTTTAATAGTTTCTTTCCAACTTCCTTGGGCCTCCCTCTCCCTCTCCTACTCCTGACAATCTCTATACTTTCACACCTTTTAACAGGTGCCTCCGTTGGGCGCCTTCTAACATGGCCGAACCATCTCAGTCGATTCTCTCATTTTATCTTCAATCGGTGCTATTCCTACTTTGCCCCTAATCTCCTCATTCATAATCCTATCTCTCCTTGTGATATCGCACATCCATCTTAGCATTCTCATATCCGCAATTTCCATCTTCTTAACATGATTATGCTTTACTGCCCAACACTCTGATCCATATAACAACGCTGGACGTACCGCCACCTTATAATACTTTCCTTTAACCTTGAGGGGGACTTTCCGATCACACAAGACCCTCGAAGCACTCCTCCATTTGGTCCACCCGGCCTGAATTCTGTGACTTACATCAGTATCAATCTCTCCATCTTATTGCACCATAGATCCAAGGTACCTAAAGTTTTCTTTCTCTACAATCTTTTGTGTGCCCAAACTTACTTTTATGTTACCAGGTGTCCTACTTTGACTAAACTTGCATTCCATATATTCTGTCTTGCATCGACTTAGCCTAAACCCTTTTGTCTCTAACGTTTTCCGCCACAATTCTAGCTTAGCATTCACTCCTTTCGTCTCATCCACTAAAGCAATGTCATCTGCAAATAGCATACACCACAACACCTCATCCTGAATATGTCTTGTAATCTCATCCATAACTAGGCCAAACAATACAGGCTTAACGCTGAGCCTTGGTGTAGACCAATTGTGATAGGGAACTCTTTAGTCTCTCTGTCAGTCGTTTTTATAGATGTTACGACTCTATCATACATATCCTTTATCGCCTCAATATATGCGACACACACTCTTTTCTTTTCCAATACTCTCCATAGAATCTCCCTAGGAATCCAGTCATAGGCCTTCTCCAAGTCAATGAACACCATATGTAAATCTTTCTGACCTTCTCTATACTGTTTCATTAGCCTTCTTAGGAGAAAGATGACCTCCATGGTTGATCTCCCAGGCATGAAACCAAATTGATTCTCTGAAACGTTTGTTGTTCTTTTTAGTCTTCTCTCAATAACTCTCTCCCATAATTTCATCGTATGGCTCATCAATTTAATCCCGCGGTAGTTCACACAGTTCTGAATATCTCCTTTGTTTTTGTATATGGGTATAAGAATATTTTTCCTCTATGCATCATGCATCTTCTTGCTCTTTAGTACTACATTAAAAAGCTTTGTCAACTAACTTATGCCATCCTCCTCCAAGCACCTCCAGACCTCAATAGGGATACCATCTGGCCCAACCGCTTTCCCATTCTTCATCCTTTTCAATACTTCTTTAACTTCTTCCCTACTGATTCTCCTATAGAACATATGATTCGATTTTTCCCTAGAAATGGTAAGCTGCCCCAATTGTATGTCACTACTACTGCTTTCGTTAAATAACTTATAGAAGTAGCTCTTTCAACGCTCCTTTATCTCCTCTTCCTTTACTAATACCTTTTCATCCTCATCCTTAATGCATTTAACTTGGTTTAAGTCCTTGGTCCGCCTATCTCTGGCTTTGGCAAGCTTGAATATCTCTCTTTCGCCTTCCTTAGTGTTGAATCGCCTATATAGCTCCTCAAATGCCTTTGCCTTGGCCTCACTAACTGCCTTTTTGGTTTCTCTTTTTGCTTCTTTATACCTCTCCAAGTTTGCTTTATTTCGATCATTTTGCTAAGTTTTAAAGCACTCTCTTTTAACTCTTATCTTGTCTTGGACGGCCTCGCTCCACCACCATGCCTCTTTTTGTGCCGAAGCACCCCTTTGGATTCCCCTAAAACTTCTTTCCCTACCCTCCTAATACACTCTGCTACCTTATCCCACATATTATTTGCACTCTCATTTACCGCCCAAACGTCTTCCTCTAGTACTCTTTCCCTTAATGCTAGTTGCAACTTTGAGATCTATCCATAAAAAAAAAGGTCAACGTGGATCTAACTAGCTGTCAATCTAAAGTTATTGAACGGACAATAAACAAATTTTCTATTTTTTGTCCATCCACTTAGTGATATTTGATCAGATAGCTAGCAACTTCTGATGGACCCGATTTCTTATAAATGGGTGGATCCTGAAAAGTTGCATTTAGTTGACCAATGACATTAATCATGTGGCATGCCAATTTGATGGTGAGCACAATTCTGATCAGAATGAAAACTTTTACATAGCTTGTATATGGGGCAATAGTTATTTTAAGTAGTTTGGATTCTAGATATGAGCTATAATGATAGATTTATAAATCATAAGAATAGGACTAGACATTCAGCTCTAGAACTTAACAAATTTAACAATTAACACTTAAACAGTGCTGCAGGATGTTAATGACTTAAGAGGGACTGATATTTTGATTTATAGCGTGGACTAATGAGAAAGATGGATTCTAGCATTCTCCAATATTTATTTATCTATGTATTTTTATTTTTTTTGGGTAAAAAAATCACTGTGATGGACCCAGGAATTGCAATGCATCGTGTTTCAGGGCCAACCACAACAAGTACCGTGACCATGATTTTGAACCATGTGTTGTATTATTTCTTGTTATTTAGATTACCAATCCATCCAGTATTCCTTGGGGACATCAGGAAATATCTGCAAAAAACTATTGGCATGGCATATTAATGTGTTTGATTGTGTTGTGTCTCTTACAAAACTTTTGATGTATTTTTTCTTTTACGACACAGGTGTTGCCATCTTTAAGAGAAAAGCATGACGAGTTTATGTTGAGAGAACTTGTGAAAAGGTGGGCAAATCATAAAGTTATGGTTAGGTGGCTTTCACGTTTCTTTCACTATCTGGATCGCTACTTCATTGCTCGGAGATCACTTCCTGCACTTAATGAAGTTGGATTGACATGCTTCCGTGAACTGGTACTTGAATAGTCAATACTCTGATGATTTTCTTGCTAGTTGAGGCAAAGTTTTTTATATTGGTTTTCTTATTGTGGAAGTTTTCAACTGTGGACTTTTCTGCACCTTCAGTTTGTGAGCTTTCTTATTACTTTTAAAATTGATTTGGGTTATCTCCTAATTTCAGGTGTACCTGGAGATTAGGGGTAAAGTCAGAGATGCTGTAATCTCTTTGGTATGTTGACCCAATGATCAGATAAATGAATGCATTTTATTTTCCAATCAAATTAAGTTTATTATGTAGTGCACCAGATTGATCAAGAACGCGAGGGAGAGCAAATTGATCGAGCCTTTTTGAAGAATGTGCTGGACATTTTCGTTGAAATTGGGATGGGAAGTATGGACTGCTATGAAAAAGACTTTGAAGAGGCCATGCTTAAAGATACTGCTGCTTACTATTCTCGGAAAGCATCAAACTGGATTCTAGAGGATTCTTGTCCAGATTACATGTTAAAGGTTTTACCTGCTACTGTTTATCTGCATTCATTAACTTGCATTTTCATTATCACTTGGATGATGTATATTGTTCTTCATTGAAACTTCCAGGCTGAAGAATGCTTGAGGAGGGAGAAAGATAGGGTTTCTCATTACTTACATTCTAGCAGTGAGCAGAAGTTATTAGAGGTTTGTGTATATTTGTACATTTAAGCTTGTTGGATGTGTTTGGAGTCCCAAGTTTCACTGATCAGTCTTTGGAAAGGAGGATATTGTGGTATACCTTTAAGTAAAAGCACTGATCGGACATATTTATGTGCCAATTTTTAAAATGTGAACTGGCCTTGAGTTTTCGAAATTGAGACCCATTATGTGGGCCCATATGGAAGCATGCCAATCACAAGGATAGGGTGGGATAGTGAGGTCTTAGTGTGGATTAGGGGTAGTTCAACCTTTAGCATGATCTGATGAACCTCATTTCAACTTAAGGGCTTCAGAGTTTTAACAGCTTTGCAAGTGCATAAAATTGTTGAACCATGTGGCCACGGAATCATGGATTTATATATTGGCCAAGTTCCAGTCAACTCGAATTGACTCGGACTTGACAGGTGTCTGAGTCGAGTGACTCCCCAATCACCTACTTGACCAAATCTTATGGTTTTTGGCCCTAAAACACTTTCATTTTTTTTCTATTGGGAAAAGCTGTGGGAGGCTCTCGGGGACTTTCTTTTTTCTGATTCTAGAAGATGAAACTACTTTATTTTTTGTTTTATTTTTAGAAAAGATTCAAGCATTTGACACTCGGTTGTAGCATTCATTCAAATGAATGACATATAATTTTTTTTTTGTTAATAAATGAAGACAAGTCTTAAATTCTTGACTCATAGAACTGTATTTTCTATTTTTTCTTTTTGCAATTTTTCATATTTTTGAAAGATATTGGGCCTAGAGTGCAACATGGTCCGGTCTAACCCTGCCGAGAGGGTGTCCAAATTGCCCGAGTTTGGTTTTAAAACCTTACATTAAATAGATGGTTATGATTATCAAGTTTTGGTGTTTTTTTAACCTGCCCGTAATACGCATTAAGACCTTTCAATTTCTCCTATTCTTTTGACATGTATCCAAGTAGGCTCCATAAAATAATTCTCTATGTTAAATTTGGGGCTAATTTTCTTAAGAAAATACTCATTTATAGGTTATTGTTGTGAATTGTTTTTTGAATTTTGTGTTATTCAACATGTATTTTTGGCAGAAAGTCCAACATGAGTTATTATTTGTATATGCAAGCCAACTACTTGAAAAGGAACACTCTGGATGTCATGCATTGCTAAGAGATGACAAGGTATGAGCAGGCGTGGTTGTATGTTACCTGTCTGCTGTATTGCTTGTTTGACTTTCTGTGTAGCTCATGTGGTTAACATACTGTTAATTACTTAATTATCTTCACTTTGCCATTCCAGGTGGAGGATCTCTCAAGGATGTATAGGCTTTTTTGTAGGATAACTCGAGGCCTGGATCCCGTTTCCCAAATATTTAAACAGGTAAGTAAAACATGAGTAGATATTGGTTTTTTGAGCCATAGGGAAATTCTGCTTCTCTGTGTCATGCAGTTTATGCTTCTGAGTTTTACCTGTTATATAGCATGTTACTGCTGAAGGTACAGCTCTTGTCAAACAAGCAGAAGACGCAGCAAGCAATAAGAAGGTGCTAGAAATTGCTTCTTGTTCTTCTCCTCATTTTTCAACGTTTTGAATCATGTCCTTTGCCAAGTTTCTTTCTTATTACTCTATGATTCGGATAGTCCTCAGATTTATTAAGCATGGGTTTTTTCTCTTGGTTGCAAAATTATGTTGATAGAAATGCTATTAGCTTCGTTGTTTAAGAGTCCTCTATAATTGTCATTTTTAATGGTCTTGAGATAATGGGTAACAGTGATTTCTACTGGCTTAAACCTTCTCCTCTGCCTTTCACCCAAAGGACAGTAACCATGTGTCTCTGCTGTGAGCTAGTAGCCTTAGATCTTGCTTTTTTGTTTTGTTTGTATGGAGCGGTTTAAATGGTTAATCATAGTGCAGAACTTGAGGATCATCATCCCCAGCTGTTCCTCAGCTGGCTAGAACATTTGTGGTATGTGTGTGTGACTCAATACCCTTGTAGAGTCCGAGCCCAAAAAAAAAGATAATCATCTAGCTTTATTTAAAGTCTATGGATTGGACAACTTCAAGGGCCTGAAAACAATAGCTCCCATGAATATGATCATAGGGAGACCTTTTAATCTGCTTTGTCTCCAATATCATGCTTTCAGGTGGGCTCCATGGGTAGACCATTCTAGCTTAGGACTGGCCTGTCCATTCTCTAATATTACAGTGTGTGTACTACATGTGCCTCGGGATTGTTATGATTTCAGGTGGGCCCCACGGGCTGTACCTTCCCCGAATATGACTCATCTATATATAGGGTGAGCTAGGTCCTTGGTGGCCCAGAAAATTGAGTGGTCCATACAGAAGAACCATGCCAACCATTCTCATTTGAATATTTGTATGTGTTTTTGTTTTAATTTTGTAACCTCTAAGGGTTGCAATTGAATGTCAAGAACTTCCTTAAAATCTTCTTTTGCAAGTTTAGGTCCTATTGTACTATTTCACTATTGCCTTAGTTATGGACAGCATAATGACGAATACCAAAATGAAGATCCTCAGTGCGTGCTGTTTAGAGGTAACATGGTACTTGTAAGCCAAGGCAAGAAAGCAAGTAAATGACAGGCTAAAAGTTTGCAGAATGGTCCATTTTACAAAAGGAGATATGGAAAATGGCTTTGTTGAAGAATGTGTTGAAAATTATCGGATTAAAGATGTGTATGGAGCATAAGTTTAGTGGATATAATAGTATAGAACATAGTTATCAAAATCCTACGATTTGTATCCCGAATCCCGATTCGTATCCCGAATCTTAAGGAAAACGATTCGTATCTATGTAATGAATCCCATTTACAAATGAATCTTAGGATTCAGGTATGAATCCTACGATTTGATACTCGTTTCATTGAATCTTACGATTCAAGCGATTCGACTAAGCGAGAATGGCTATAGCCAATAAGCTAATATTAATAATCTTTTACCTTTTTTCTTCCTTTATTCTCTCTTTCTTTTATCGCTTATATTTTTAAAAGGTTATTTACTAGTTAACGAGACCTCGTAAGAATTTTTTACGGCTTTGATAAGGTTTTAAAGATGAATAAAGAACATGCATTTAACTAAAGTATTCGACTGTACGTATGGTACTTGTTTATATCTTCTTCTTTTTCTAATCTATATTGGGTTTTTTTTCTTCATAAACACTTTCTTAACTTTAAGAGATATACTACCATGTAAGATTGATGGTTTGGATTTTATTTTATTTTTATATTTTGATTTAAAGATAATAAAAAATATATATTGATACTTTAAACTTATTTAAATATTTACATATCATTTATTTCATATAATAATAATAATAAATGTCATGATGTTCTTGATATGATTGTATGATAGACTTACTTGTTATTATATTTATACTACTATAAATGGAAAAAATGGATGGTTATGAATCATTACTTTTTTCTTTTTCTTTTAGTTTTTAATTATTTTTCATTTTTATTAGAAAAATAAAAAATCCTACGATTCACGATACGATTCGTGATTCGATTCGATTCATGGGTATGTACGATTTGCGATATGATTCCGATTTTGAAGACTGGTATAGAATATGAGTTGATTAAAATACAATTCGGCAAAAAATAGATTAGTTGATTAAAACTAAAAATAATTTGGAGTGGCAGTATGATTGATGCCAACATTTAGGAACAACCGTACAATAAAATGAAGGGTTCGGATTGGATTTGGCATATACAATTGGTGCAGGGTGGGCAAAGTGGAGACAAGCTGGTGGATTATGCGGTCTTGAGGGTCATTTTAATGAAATTGGCACTTTCATAACCTGCAGTTTTAACTTGCTTTCTTGTATTGAGCTGAATGTGGGGGCAAAGAAGAAATAGGACGAAAGTACTCATGACTGAGATGTGCATGGGAGATGGATGCGTGGAGTTTCAATAAAGCAATAGCTTCAATAGAAAAGAAATCAAGAGATATTGTTTGAGATGGTTAGGGTGTGTAACCAAACCAGTAAAAGCCCTTGTATGATGTCTTAAAGGGGGGTTATAAGTTAAAGGAACTAGGACAAAGGGGAGACCAACAAACACGTTGGATAAAGTGGCAATGAAGACACACACATATAGTGTATATGTATATTCACTAGTGCTCCTATGCACATGTCTTGCATGCTAGACAACCAGTTGGGCCCGCCTGGGGCCCTCTCTGATCCATTCAACCCCTCACACACTACTACCTCTCCTCTGAATGTCACATCCACCTTTTTTACACCGACCCGAATGGGAAGCCCCAATGGATTGAAGTAAAAGAAAAATTATGCTTTTGTAAAACTGTAAAACTTGAGGTCATGGATAAAGGAGTTAGGATGATGGAACGGACTTGAAAGTTTGTACATGGGTAGATCCCATTCCGATCTTTCGATCCCCATGATTGGTAAGGCCTAGGTGCGCCTCATAGGGCCGCCCGCATGGTGTTGTGTGAGAGACATTTGCACAGGAGCCCGGCGCATGTAATATTTATATTTATATTTATATGGAGCAGTGATCTCCCCTTTGGTGATTATGGGCTTGCCCACGGCAACCACTTGGGTAGAGGGGAGGTCGGTAGGGCATCGTCTGTATAAGTGCCCACCAAATCTTAACTGTAAAGGACTTGAGATTTGGGCCCCTCGATCAATTGTAAAGGAACTATTGGGTTCAATTCAATTGTGAAGCCAGTCTTGTTCAAGGTCAAATTAGGTCTAGGGGCAATTTAGGTGGGGTTGGGCCCATGGTTTAAAATTTTGGTGCCGGTCTTTGTGCTGGTCAAGATTGGGATGAGTCCGTGCTGATCGTGCCAGCCTGTGCCGCCCGTACACGACTGCTACGGTCATGTCAGTCCTAAATAGTATAAAAAATCAGAAAATAATAGAAAACTAGTAAAAATGTGAAAATCAAGCTATTTAACAAGTGTCCAATCAAAATATAGTGGTATTTAGTGTGGTTGATGGGTTGAACATTAAGTCGCCGATGGTATAACATATAGCTATTAATTTTGAAGAGACCAAATTATCTTTTTAACTTTTAATTCAAAGGAAAAGTTATTTTCTTACAGGTAAATTGGTTAAAAAAAAAGGAGGGTCTAGTTAACTTCTATCCATTTTCACCCTTAGTTAAGGGAGATTTTAGTAAATATACAAAATATAAGAGCCTTTTTAAAGTTATCGCCTATTTTCAAATAAATAAATAAATAAAAGAGAGAAAAATTATGTTTTTTTTTTTCTGGTTATCGAGTTCTGTTTGAGGTTTTGTATATTTCAGTTAATACATGAAATATAAGGCATTTTAAGGTTATATCAAAATGCTTGGGCCTATTTGTAAAAAGCTTGAAAAATATATGAGCTTTTCCTTCACGAGAATGGACTCGAACTCGTGATTAGTGACGTTAAAATGCCCTGACATCCTAACAAGCCAGGCTTCACATACCACAGTGCATGTTTGTACAAAATATAATATATTAACTTTGGTCCTCTAGGAATATTGGTAAAACAGAAAACCACGGCCCGTTTCATTCCGGTCAGGGGTGGCATTGGGTTGCCTCATCCAAATCCACCCGGTTTTGTCCGAATTTTGAAACCATGGTTGGGCCCCAAAGGGTGGTTTTCCTTTGTGTGACATCGCCCAGGGGATCAAACGGGTATTGATAAGTTCTTTTTTTTTTTGTTCTTGTATGTATTTATTATAACTCCTACTTTATTTTTTTTTCAATGGTATAAAAAGATCTCTTGGAAATAAGTTGAGCTTTAACAGACTCGAGCGGTTGAGCCTCAATTGTATCTGGCCTCAATTGGACTCTAGCCTTTAGTGGGCAGGCTCAGACCTGGGTTTAGGGACTGCATTAGATCTAGACTCAAATTCAGGCCCTTCATACTTATGGCAGTCAAACTTGATTTAGGTAGGTTTTACCCATTTTTCGGCCTGTGTTCTATAATACTGTGATTCATGTCTCCTTAGAAAGTACACATGTGAGAACCCCATACAATATATACGTCCATAGATACACATTTGAGGACCCCTACAATACTTACCTCAACAAGCCCTATATGTTGTTAGGGAGGCAGATGGCCTAGGTCATCTGCCTCTGCTGCACTTTCCTTGGGTTGCGTCTGGGGCAGGACCACGTTGCATCGGTACTCAGAACCATTCTTCTATAGGATGGATACATAACATGATCTGGCATAAAAAATAAAAATAAATAAATAAATAAAAACCCTGAAGATCCTGTTCTGAATCTTTACCAAAGATATATGTGGAGCTCATATTAGTATACTCGGATAAACTGGCGTTAAAATAGATGTTTTAAGTGTACACTTTTTTCTTTTTTGAATGGTAACTTGACTTGAAACCACAACCACACTGAGGAAAACTGCGACAGGCTATTGTCTATTTTAGGTATACTATTGTGGCTCTTAAATGTGTAAATATGATTTAAGCTCTGCAAATGCTAAGGCGCCGGTGTGATCCAAGCTTTGTTGACCCTTAAAAGCGTCACTCTCTTTTAATATGTGGCTGTAGTCTGCTTTGAACCCGGATTTTTGGATCAGAGCATACAAAGATCCAGATTTGAAGCCGAAAGCAAAAAACATCCAGATCTGTATTTCTCCTGGATCCAAAAATGTGTTCCATACCTACTTTTTTCTGGATTAGACATTTTGGATAGACATTTGTACCGCCTTTACCATCTCCCAAGTAGGACAGCGGATGTCATGATTTGTGGCTATGGGTTATGCATTTGTGAAGCCCCTAACATCACCAAGTAAAAACGATCCCATGCCGCAATCAGTATATGTTCTCTTCATAAAAAAATGTTTCACTCCATGTTTAGGTCCTTGACTATGAGTTTGTGTTCTGAATCTAACAGCTGATGTGGTGTCCAGTTCGGAAAATCTCATCATATAGGATTCATGGATTTGCATAATAATTGTTTAATTTTGAAGTAAGTTATTTTCTTTCATGTAAAAGTAGTATGTAAAGCTAACTCTAATGAAAATATAGCAATATTACTTTTTACAATCCACTAATACCCATATGACATATCCATATCTTATATTCCAATGGAAGGCAGGGCATAATAATAAAAATTAAATTAGCAACTATTAGAAGAAACTGTGAAGAATTTGACCTAGTGCCGTATCTGATTTGGGGTGGTTCATTCCAAAGAATCTGAGGACCAGATTGTAATAAAAGTACCTTTTAAGAAACCTAAAAAAAGATAAAATAGTACTTTTTTTGAGAAGAAGACAACTCAGTTTTAACCAGGACCAGCTCCATGCTTGGTCAAACTAATACCCGTTAATATCATAATCCTTTTGTCTGTTCACCGGCAAATAGAAAGTGGACTAAGGCAAACGACAATGATTCCACATTCAGTGCTCTAATGTTTGAATAGTGGATAAATGGATCTTCCATTTTATATTATTTTTAGATTAGGATGTATCCCATTGTACCATTGGCCCACATGTAGAAACTTACTGAAATACGTGACTTATCCTTAAGTATTATATGTCCTTTATGCCGTGGTTGCAACAACATGTGAATGATGGTGCTACTAAAAGTTGTATTGGCTTATTTATGTTGCTGATTTTGCCATGCATGATTGTATGTGTGCGATATACATCCTGCTGTAGTCAGGCATTGGTTCTGAAATCATGTTGTCCACTGTTAGACTTGTAAGAATGAAGTTTTGCTAACAATTATCTTCTTTACAGGCAGAGAAAAGAGATGTTGTTGGGTTGCCTGAGCAGGTAAATCTTATAACTGAACTTTCTTCTAATTAAATTTCAGTTGTCTTTCCAAAAGAAAAAAAGGGAAGTTAACATTCAGGAACCTCATATTTTATCTGAGAAAGTAGTTAACATGATAACAGCTGAACTGGTTATCCGGTCTTCAGGTTTTTGTTAGGAAAGTGATTGAGCTGCATGACAAGTACTTGGCATATGTAAATGACTGCTTCATGAACCACTCTCTTTTCCATAAGGTATGATGCATTGGAGAAAATTGTTTTGGCTGTTTGAATCACATGCCAGTATTCCTCTAATAAGTTTCTGTTTCCTTAGGCCCTGAAAGAGGCCTTTGAAATTTTTTGCAACAAGGGTGTTGCAGGAAGCTCAAGTGCAGAATTACTGGCTACTTTTTGTGATAATATTCTCAAAAAGGGTGGGAGTGAGAAATTAAGTGATGAAGACATTGAGGAGTCACTCGAAAAGGTAATAGTTTTGTTTCCTTTTCCCCACTGCTTCTGTTGCTAGTTTTTTTTTTTTTTTGCATTGATTTGTTTAAATAATCTGCAGGTAGTGAAATTGCTTGCATATATCAGTGATAAAGACCTTTTTGCTGAATTCTACCGGTAATGTTCTAGTTTATTGAGTATGCTAGAATAGCTTTTGATGCATGTTGTGGAAACACTGCATCCTTATAATTATGTGCTATTCTGCCATGTCTTTTTTTATTTTTTTATTTTTTGTGCTACCTGATTTGCAGGAAAAAGCTAGCTCGTCGGCTTCTATTTGACAAAAGTGCTAATGACGACCATGAGAGGAGTATTTTAACAAAGTTGAAGCAACAATGTGGTGGGCAGTTCACCTCAAAGATGGAGGGAATGGTCTGTTTCTATGATACTTCTTTATGGTCCAGAACTCCTTTTGCGGATCTAAACCACCAATCTTTTCCTCATCTTTGGTATTGATACTACTTTCGTTTAGGTCACTGACTTGACATTGGCAAGGGAGAACCAGTCCGGCTTTGAGGAGTATCTGAACAGTAATCCGCATGCAAATCCTGGGATTGACTTGACAGTCACTGTTTTGACTACCGGCTTCTGGCCTAGTTATAAATCATTTGATCTCAACCTTCCTGCAGGAATGGTAAGTATTTACCTTTTTCTTATCATTACCATATGTTAGAAGTAATTTTGTTCACTAGTCTGAACTGTGTGCATTTCAGGTTAAATGTGTTGAAGTTTTCAAGGAGTTCTATCAAACAAAGACCAAGCATAGGAAACTAACGTGGATTTACTCATTGGGCACTTGTAACATCAATGGCAAGTTTGAACCCAAAACTATAGAGCTGGTAGTCACGACTTATCAGGTAAATAATACTTCAAACATGTCCCTATTAAAGAAAAGAGCTGTTTGGTCAGATTCAGGGGCTGTAAATGTTTGTCTAAGGTTTCATATTGTTGCTTATAGGCCTCTGCACTGCTGCTGTTCAATGCCTCTGATCGACTGAGTTATTCAGAGATCATGACACAGTTAAACTTAACTGATGATGATGTTGTTAGATTGCTTCATTCTCTATCATGTGCAAAATACAAGATTCTCTGTAAAGAGCCGAACACTAAAACAATATCTCCGACTGATTGTTTTGAGTTCAATTCAAAGTTTACTGACAAAATGAGGAGGATTAAGGTCTGTACTTGTTCTGGAAACCTTTTAGGCCTTGCCCTTTTTCATCATGCTTTCCCATTTTCTATTTTTGATTCTATGTGATGGAATCGATCTTTCTGGAACTGCAGATTCCTCTCCCTCCAGTGGATGAGAAGAAGAAGGTTATAGAAGATGTTGATAAGGACAGACGCTATGCCATTGATGCCTCAATTGTGAGAATCATGAAGAGTCGTAAGGTGTTGGGTCATCAACAGTTGGTGATGGAATGTGTAGAGCAGCTTGGCCGCATGTTCAAGGTATTTCAATGACATTAATTTCTTGCAGGTGCCTGTGTTTGTACCTGTTCGAGCAACTTCCTCTTGGTAATGGACTTTAAGGATAATTTTTTAATTAGCCACTTGGAGATAAGTTTTCATAATCTAAGTACAGGTTTCCATTTGTGAGAAACTTTACATATTAGCCACGACATAGAAATACCACCACTATAACCTTTTTAATAAACTAGCTTGACTATTTGTGCTTAAAGATAGGCATGTTTATGCATAAAAGGAATAAAAAATAGCTATAGTAGTATTGATCGGCGTCAAATTTCTAAATTTATAATTAGAAAATAAAAAAGTAATTAACAATTTAAGGTGAAACTAATACAAAGTTCACTTTAAATTTTATATGAATTAAGAAATTAATATAAATTTAAGCTGGAGTTGCCAAAATTGAAAGAAAGTGTTCTTTATTCATTTAAGAACAGGTCGAAAAATTAAAAAAAAGGGAAAAACTTTTGCAAATACCAGTAATGATTAGATTTCCAAAATATAGGAGTTAAAAATTGAAAAGGATACATGTAGTGTAATTAAAAATTGATGTCTATAGTATTGACATATGCCTAAGACGTAAAACTACTGGATTTGTGTGATGTCTGCAGAAGATCCTTCCACTGATTTCTTGCAAAGCATGATTAAAATACACAAAAGGAAGCAAAAATAATAAATATTAAAATATTAATATAAAAAACAGAAAAAAGAAAAAGAAAAGAAAAGTAGAACAGATGAATCTATAGCCAACTCCACTGAGTCGAAAAACACTTTCAGAATATGATGAATTCATAGGGGCCTTGATCAGTTTTTAGGTCTTGATTAAATTTTCTCTTCCTATTCTCAATTGTTGGAATCATCATATTTTGTAGCCATGCACATAAGAAAATATGTTATGGTGCATATTTCCCTGTAGTAGCATTGACATGAATCGGATCTTTAATCTCCAATGTGACTAAAGCCCCCCTCTTATCTATAACTACTTTTGACATTTCTTAGCAAGTCCTTAATGGAAAACTGTTTTGTTCTGAGACAGATAGAGTAGCTTTTCAAAAAAGCTTTAAAAAGTAGGAGGTCGTGAGCATAGTTGTTAATTTCGTTCTGGTCGCCATTCTGGTTTGACCTTGTAGTGGAATGTTTCGGCATTCCGGTCAGTTCCGGTATACTTTTCCGGAGAAGACGCAATTGAAAAATGAAAAAACAAATGTAAAAGAATACCTAAAACTGAAAAAATAGTTGGATGCGAAAATAATACTAAAACTGCATACTTACATCACTTAAATTAAGCTACATTCTACAATTGACCATTTTCTAGTTTTCACTACATGTGAATGAGAGTATGAAACCTTGGCTGGAATGGGGTGGAATTGGTCCGGAAATGGAGCTAGAATTGGGACCAGAAACTTTTAGAGGGCCATTCCGTTCTGCCCAAGGCTAATTCTGGAATGTTCTGGCTAATTTCGACCGGAACGGAACGGAATTGACTACTATGGTCGTGAGTTCAAATCATTATAAGCTATATATTTTATCTTTCTATCTGTGCAGGTTTTTTTTGGCCTGACCCTTACCAAATCCGACCTATATTGTGGGCTCCAATCTCAGTTGATTTTTGTGCTGGCTCCACATATAGTCAAAATTAATTGGCGCGGTCAAAATTAAAATAGGAGCAGTCACAGCTAAAATTGAACTGGTAAAACACAGCAGCTTATGTATATTGATTAGAGTTTTTTGGTGTGTGTCAAACCTAATTGTTAAAATATAATAATATATAATTAAATAATAATAGTTTTTTTCTTTTTTTTTTTGGGGAAGAAGGTTTTTTTATTTTTATTTTTATTATTTTTGTTGTGGGGGGGGGGGGGGGGGTGTTGTTTCAGTTTGAGTCAAATTTGAAAGGGTAACAGTTAAAATTGAATTGCAAAGCTTCTGCTATAATATATAATAATAGATTGATGTGGGGTCCGGAGAGAGCCAAATGTGAGAGCTAGCCACCAAAATTGAACTGAGACCTTCTGCTTTAATTTATATAATAATAGGTTGGTGTAGGGTTTGGTGAGCGTCAAATTTAAAGGTAATGACCAAGATTGAATTGAAAACCTTCCGCTAGAATCATAGGAGTCAAATTCAGTTTGTTTAGGCCAAATTGGCCGAAACTATTCGGTTCGGTTATTGTACCAAACCGAATAATCCCCCACAAAATATTAGGGGTCAATCAAAATCTGCATTTCAGCTTCAGATTTTCCTTGATCCAAAACAAAATTTCAATTTCAGCCAAATCTTGTGTAAAATTTTTCCCCTAAATTTTAATTTTATTGATAAAATGTCCTCCATTGGGCAAAAATGCATGGTCTTTTTTGGTCTCGTGAATGGGAAAAGGTTTTTACTAGGCTTTTAGGCCCTCTAAAATCCCAGGTTGATATTAGTTTATATCATTGGATTTAGTTTACTATGGTGTTGGCCTGCTTTTTTCGTTAGAGATATAGTTTGTTAATTTGTTTAATCTTTTAATATATTTCAAATGTATGTACTTTAAATTGTTCACGATTTTCAGAAAAAAGTTCTGAAATGAAGCACCGAATTGCCGAATCAGCCTGAATGTTTCATTCTGGAGTCATTGAAAGTGTCCAAAATGAAATTGACACTATGGTCTATGGATATAATATATAATGATAGGTTGATGTGGGACCCGGTGAGTGTCAAAATTGAACTGATAAGGTTCCACTGTAATACAAGAATAGGTTGGACTGGGGTACAGTGAGTCAAAATTGAAAGGTAGCAGTAAAAATTGAATTGTAAATCTTCTGTTATAAACTTATAATACATAATATTAGGTTGATGTGGGTCCAATGAGGGTCATAATTGAAAGCTAGTGGTCAAAATTGAATTGAAAAGCTTCCGTCATAATATATAATAATAGGTTGATGTTGGGTCCGATGAGCATCAAAGTTGAAAGATAGTGGTCAAAACTGAATTGAAAAGCTTCAACTATATATATATATATAATTGTATGTCCATTAAAAAAAATAAAAATAAAATATAATTGTAGGTTGATATGGGGTCCAATGGGAATCGAGATTGAAAGGTAGCAGTTAAAATTGCTACTATAATATATAATAATAGGTTGATGTGGGGTCTGGTGAGACTCATGAGAGCCTAAATTGGCAGCTAGCAGTCAAAATTGAATTGAAAAGCTTCTGCTGTAATATATAATAATTGAACTTTTTTCCCTCGGTAACCAAAATATTGTATTAAAGAAAAAGGATACAAGGGCAAAACTAACCAATCTATTGAGATGGCAGAATAATGGTATAAAAGCCTTGTACTAACTACACTATGGAAGATAAATATAAAAAAGGAATAAAGAAAGGAACTGAACAATCCACCCTTACTTTGCCATTGATTCTGCCAAATCATTAGCTGAATGCAAATAATGCTTCAACCTATGATGCCTAGATACGGCACGGATACGGCAGGGACACGCCATAGACATGGTAGGGATATGGGTTTTACATGTAAAAAGCGAAGTATCGGATACGATACGACACAATACGTTGCCCATTTTGAAATATCCGTGCATCATAGGCTTCAACTCCACTTGCCTTGAAGAGGATAAGAAGAATAAAATGATATTTCCGTGGACCTGCATCGGAGGAAACAACCCAACCAATGGCATTTAAAGAATCACTCCACCGCTACCTTATTATGAGAGAACATCATGTACAATGAAGATCCAAGAAATTCCATTACTTCTGCCTCTTCTGACTCTTAAAGGCCAACTTGCTTAGATAACAACATCAAAACATCCCCTTTGCTGTTGTGAAGCACCACTCCTGTACCAGCTGTACCTGGTTTTCTGCTCTATTGGCATTGCACTTCAACATCCCTCCTTGAGGATGAATCTAACTTTTTGACTTCCTTACCCTACAAGGGCCGCAGCATAAGGAGGCCTCCAATTATGCATATCTTCCCACCTTGAACTAATAAACTCATTTTGTTGAAAATGACCATTTCGCAACTCCTTATCTGAAGAAAGAGTTGTTCCTATACAATCAACTTGTAAAGAATAGAACCTCCATATCTGAAGAAAGAGCTGTAATCTCATTTAACATGAACGCAAAGAACCATTGTTCTTTCTTCTTTCCTGTTGCAAGCGATCATGTCTGCAAATCCCTTAAAAAACTACTTAAAGAATCCCACCCTTACCTAATTTTAAGGATGTAAGTATCTCTACTTCATTTATGACTTAGTTTTATTTGCACCTGATAAGCCCAATCTATTTGTGTCCTCCATCATCCCTTGGAAGTCACAATCCCAACTTGATCCAGTTCACCTTCGGAAGCTTCACATTGTATATTTGCAAAGTTTCCGCATTATATACCCATGAGGACCCAGGGTTTTTGAAAAAATAAAAATAAAAAATTCCAACATGAGGATTCCCAAGGGAAAGATTTGTAATAAAGCCTGCGCCCTAATATATGCCAAACTTATACGGTGGCATAAATTCCTCTTTAAGATTGTTAAACAGCATGTAAGTTTTTCTCCCATTTACTGATTACAAATTTCACATGGTTTAAGCTTGAAACTCTTTGTTTGTACAGCCTGACTTCAAAGCAATCAAGAAGCGGATAGAAGATTTGATTACCCGTGATTATCTGGAGAGAGACAAGGATTCTCCGAACATGTTCAGGTACCTGGCCTGATTCAACCCATTGATCATGAATGGAGGCGTACACCGAACTGTATATGGCCATGGTATGGGGAGCTGCTGGCAATAGCCTGAAAGCAATAATCAATGGAAGAAGCTAGTCTTTGGACAAACCACTACCAGGTCTGCTGCTGCTGCTGCTGACTTGATAGTGATGCTGAGAATCAAGAACTCTTTTCCTGTATATTTATCATGAAGCTAGCTTCTATTAACTGCCTTCAGTTCCCTTTGTTTATCAGATAATGCAATTTCACACTATGTAAAATGCTCAAGTGCAGTTTATGACTGCAGCGTTTTGTCTGTCTTGTTTCTCCTCCTTGGATCATGCTGCTTTGCTTTTACAACCATCTCCTCTTGTAATCCAGTTTAGTGTTCTTGATTGTTTCTATTGCAATTTATTTCTTTACAAGGACCATCTGTACTTGAAATGGTAACATGATTTGATTTATCTCAAGTGTTCCTGTTCTTTAATTCTGTACCAAGCGATACTTAAAATTGACTCCTTGCAATTTTATGACTGGTAAGATGTTTATGTAGCCCATTGGAGTTCATACTATGAAGTTCAACCTAATTTTTAGGTAGCTGAAAAGGACGAATGCCTTGTGCTAGCAAATTCCACAATCACAGGTAAAAAAAAAAAAAAAAACTCCTCCTGTTAAAGAAGCATCCTATAATACCCACATATTTGTACACGCCCAATGTATCCGTATCAAACCGATAGGACACTCACATTGGCTCTAGGGAACAAGTTCAACATATTCTACTAGTTAGGTCCTTTATTTCATATAGTTCATTTAATATATTTACTTCAAAACATAAAATAAAAAAAAATGCTAAAAAGAGATGAAAACGACGATAATTTCATTGATTCAAAAGTGATCTAAAGAAAAAATTAGGATATGAGCATCACTAGAGATACTATTAAAATTTAGAGAATACAAAGGGCTATGATCCTATGCCATAGCATTTGGTTCCTCTGCACTGGGCCATCAGTTTTGATCATTGGTGACATAGTAATCTTTATGATTGTTTCATGTCCGTTGATCCAGGCCGATGCCTAGTAATCGATGAATCTTTGGTCCTTACTGTTCAATTCATGCACATATTTTTAGATTTTTTTTATAACTTTCATATCTTTTGCTTATTAAGAAAAGTAATCCGGTGGCTAAATCTGTTTTATTATTTTATTAGTGTGTGAAGTAACTGTAATAGAAAAGTAGAAAATATGACTTCACGAACTAGAGGGAGAATTCTTTCCTCAATGCTTACATGTAGCAAAAGAGCAATTCCAAATGGTCGACCAGGGGAAAAAGCTTTTTTATAGAGGATTTTATCCGAAAAAACACTTAATGTGGCCGGCCATAGGACCGAATCGGACAAATTAGACAAACTTGCACCAAATAGGGCATACTTTTATTTTTTATTTTTTATGCCACTTTTTTCTTTGGTCGATATCAACCCTCCCCTAAAACAGGCTAGGGTCGATATCGACCCTAAGAAGACAGAAAAAAAAAAATCAATTCCGCTCAAAGTCTTCTTCCTCCTTTCTTTTTCAAACCCAACCCAAAGGGAAGACCTAAATGCATTTCCACATTACAGACGTTCAAATCAATGAACTAATCTCCATATCAATGACTACAAACGTATGACCTCTAGGCATATATTTATATTTGTTGAGGAAAGGCAAGGTGGATATTACATCATGACAAAGGTATAGGTGAGGTATGTTGAAGTAGTAGTGGATGTGTGGTAAGATTATTTATTTATTGGATAATATTCAAGAGAGAACTAGTTCTCACTTATTATATGAGAACTTTTTTGCGAAGCCCAACTGGCAACCCATCCAAACCTAACAAACCAATAGGAAACCTCTGATAGTCACTAATCCAAAGGATTGACACATATGCGAATGGACTGAACCTTTGGATCGAGAGTTGAATATTTTTTTTAATATGAAACCCTTAAAATTGTGGGCTCCGGATGTAGGGGTTAGGGGCATGAGTTTGGGGTCAAACTTGATACTTTGAGTGGTCTCACATAGATCTTTCCATCCCCCATCGTCCCATCAACAAATAGGGCACCACAAAAAAGTTCTCACATAATATGTAAGAACAATTCCCACCTGAATATTACCCTTATTTATTTATTTGGATAGCATGAGGTAAAGTATAGGTGAGAGCAAGTGTCTGCATATTAAAAAACATTTTTATCTTAGAGTTTACTTCACCAAACTAAATCACACTTTCTATGGAAAAAAAGATGCCTGGACAAGTAAAGGTAAGTAGTGTCACTCTCCAATGGTCCCTTGATAGTGCTGAGACTGTTGGGCCTTGGTCTTCGCGTGTTGAAAACTTCTTTTTGGCTTTGTTTTCTGAGAATAAGAGTCTTGGACTTGGCTTTGAATCTTTGGAACTTCAGAAGTCTTCACTTAGTTCCAAGAAGTTTTTAACTTTCTTCTTTCATCTGCTGCAGGCTTGGAAGAGGCTTGATTCAAGTGTGGGGCATATGCCCATATCCAATTGATTTTTAAAAAAACCTCTAAATTTTAATTTCTCCTTTGCTGATAAATCTTGCTAAAGGTAGAAAAGTTTAAGTCATAGAAAGTGTATTTTTTGTGCTTTTAATTATAAATTTTTTAAGTCCTAAGTTCATATATAAAATAAGTTTTGATTAAAAAAAAAACCTTACTTCTTGTTAATACGGGTTTCTCGTAATTAGAAGCTTTCAGAAAGTTCGTATCTTGATTGAAATCCTATTGACCTAATCATATAAAGAAAAACATTCAATTTGTTTTAGTATTATCCAAGCCCAACCTTCAAATTTTACGGCCTATAAAAAATTGTCCGTGCCTGATCTTAGGGCTTTTCCTTAGAAACGGAAGCCCTCAATTTAAGGGCTTTTTGAGGGACAGGTTGGGATGTGTCCCCTTGTCTCGTGGCCGGATTTAGTACCAGTCTACCTATAATTGGTAATGAAGAAAAAAACTTTTACTTTGACATGTCATGCACGTTCTCCTAACACATGAACCCTTGTTTATGTGCAGACAGAGTTCTCGAACTTAGTTTACAAGGATCCACGAGGTCCCTTTTGCTAGAAGATTGAATTAAAGTTTAACCCAAATGACAAAAAGCATTCAAAGATTGAAAACACGAGGATGAATTTACGTAGTTCGTCGATGTGCCTACTACATTCATGTGGTAAAATCGAGCTTTCACTATCTTTTTGACACGGAAGAGTTACAAAGCTTCCTTGGGGTTTTCTATGGAAAATGGTTGCACCAAACACGGAAAATATATTTTTCTTCAGAAAACCACGATTTTTTATGCGGAATTTGGTTACACAAACGTGCCCTAAAGTGAGAGTCTCAATTGTATGTAGAGTACATTGGTTACCCATAACACCCCCATTTTTTAGACTGGTGTACAGTATGTCTCAGCATGGTTCAAAAAATCGGCCGATATCGATACAATATGACCCCGAGATATCGATATCGGTATCTCGGGGCCATATTTCCCCAATATCTCTGTCCGTATCGGCTGAGATAAACTTCATCTCGGTTTTTCTGAGATCTCGGCCGATATTTTCAAGATCTCATAAAAAGGAATAAAACCCTATTTTTTCTATCTTTTTCCCCATCTTTATCTTCTTCTCCTCTCATTTCCTCTCCTTACTCCTTACTCCTTAGAGCAGCAGTCATACTTCATCACACATCCCTTTTGTATATTTTCAAATCCCACATCTATTTTTTGAAGAAAATATTATTTAAGGTAAGAGAAAATCAACTTAAAGCATTTTATTATGTTGTTTTTATTTTTTATTTTTAGACGAAGCATAGAAATCATTGGGTTTGTCACTTGTGTTGTGTTCTTCATTTAGAACTTAGATCTACATACTTTCACACTAGATCTACTCATACACATGATTTTAAATTTTTTTTTTCAATTTTTTTTTTCAGATTTTTTAATATTTGAATTATAATATATCATTTTTTGGGGATTTCATCATAAATATATTCTTTTAATGATTCATGATCATTGTATGGTGTGTAAATGATTGATCTACATACTTTTATGCTATATCTATATATTTAGGATTTTGAAAATGATTTTATTAAATCTTTATATGAAATACTTGAGAAGACAGCAAACTGCGACATAGATATGACTCATAACTTAAGGTGACCGATATTCTGATTTATTGTTGTTATTAATGGAAAAAAATATTGTTTTCCAACATTGTCTAATATTATGGATTTTTTGGATATTTTTGCGAATTTTTTGGATTAAAAAAAAAATTCAGACCGCGTCGGACCGATATCCGCGACCGATACCGATATCATATCGGTTTTTCGGCCCAGCCGATACCGCAACCGAGACTGAGATTTTAAATCATGTGTCTCAGATAATTAGCCCTCATAGGACAAATATAAGAAGAATCATAAATGTTTGCACTTTTCATCTGTGTTCCTTGCGAACTCCAAGGGATAGCTCAGTTGGCCTAGGACCACGATTTGCACCCGGAAGTTGTGGGTTTGAAACTGCACTATCACATTGGAGCTACAGGGGAGTTTACCCGGCTCGATCCCCTCCGGGCCCGGAGGGATTAATCCAGCCCAAAGGGTTAGGAACCCTCCGATAGCATAACAAAAATTGTTCCTTGCTCATTCATTGCCAAATCCACACTTACCGTAGTGTTTTTGTAAATTAATCCATATTGGAAAGAATCAGTTCTAGAGGCAATATAGAAATACCAAGTGCATGCTAGAGTATTGCTTTACTGCCTTCCACTTTACTGAAAATCTGTTTCTCCTGAGCTTGACCTCCGGTGTAGGATATGAACGATGTAGATTTGGGTGGAAATATGCCCATCCCAACCCACCATGCAAAGAACATTCAAAGATACCATTGCCTTTTCTTTGTTTTAAAATATCAAGTGAGATTCACTGAAACTTGAACTTTGTGCAGTACTGATGATAAAGACAAGAAGCACATGAGACAAAACCATTTCATTGCTGATTGTCGTTTTAGTGCCATCATCAGAGACCCAACAACTTTGCTAATTGCTAGTGCTGATCTCATACACACACTAACATTTGCTTAGAATATGAAAGATTCATGAGCACTACACTCCACTGAGGAAAAAAGCTCTTGAGCAATGAGCAGAAAATTCCATGGCTGATGATTGATTTGTGTCATCTTTTTGTTGGTTAGTGGATGAGAGATGGGTGGTGGTTTTCCTGGGCCTGGGTTTAATCTTCATGATTGCAAGCATCACATTTTATTAATCTCAATGAATAACCAAAAGGGATGACATACATAATTTTTATTTGATTCTTGTGTTCTTATGCCCACTGTTTCCTTTAGATTCATTTACTTTTAATGTTCACCTTCCAAAGTAACATAGGGAAGATGTGTGTGGCACCATTATTGGGTGATCCAGATCAGCAAGCAGAGGCCCCACCACATGGTAATGCCTCTTTTTGTTGCATATGCACCATTGTTGGATTCCTCTTCAACCACTTGGAACCGTCCCATTTTTATCTTTCACTCTGGTCAAAATCAGAGAGAGGAGAACCTTTTTTTATTATAACTTTTTCCCATCATTTTTTTAAGTGCTTAGAGTCTATTTGTAGAACTCTTTTTTGCAACCCAAGAATGATGAGATAAGGCTCAGATGATGACACAATTATCTTTCGATCCGGTGCGGGAGGTTCTTCGGGCATTCCTGTCCTAGGTGAGTCCATCAAGCCAATGGTCTTGATTACTCAACAATAAGCTATGAATCCTTCTTTGAACATTAAGCCTCACAAGCATCCAATGATTGACATCTTCCCAACAAACAAGAGTAGGATATTCCCACATACAACAATGTTTTAGAAGTGCAACTCCAATTTAAGAAGCTTTATTCTAAGCATGGACATGAGGAACAGAACAAGTGAACAAGATGGTATCATGTTCAGACATGGTGGGGGTCTAAGATTAGTTTTTGGCTTGGATCTTGGTGAAATCAAGTGCTGTTTTCCCATCAAGCTTTTTGGTGGTGTAGTTCTTACAAAACTCTCCATGGTTGTACCACCTATACATGCATGGGCGGTTTTCGCCGATGAATTCTGGTAAAGGACCAAGCTCAACTTCATAGCCAGGAGCATAGAATGTGACCATGGACAGCCGATCCTTCTCCTCATTGGTCACCACTCTGTGTTCCACGCTCTTGTATTTTCCATTGGTTAGAACCTGCACTTACAATTTTGAAATCAGAACAAATACTATTTAGTTACACAAGCTAAGTAGAACATCAATCTACGTACTAAAAAGGAGAAGTTTGTTAACGGCGAAATGATGATCATGGTTCGATTAAGGGTAGCATAACCAATGCTTAATTAGCTTTAGTTATCTTACAAATCTGAGGAGAGCAAATAGAAATGTGCTTCCTAGTGGATGTTAATTGAAGGATATTATACCTTATGGAGTGTTTTTCCTTCTTCCTTTTCTTCTTCTCAATGTCATTCTAAGGCGATTATTATCAGTCCCCTCATAGCCACATATATGTCTTAGTACACTCCACGGTCTTACAGCCAGTGATGAATCCAGGATTTTCTCTTAGGGGAGGCAAAAGTTTCTCTTAATGAGAAATTTGAGAAAGAGTTTAAAAGGTTATTACATTATACCCCAAAAATGTTAAAAAAAGACAAACTTAGATTGCTTTTTATATTCAACAACATTTAAAAAATGGGTACAAAAGACTAGAACAGAATTGTAAATTGCAGGTTTTTTACCATTTTCTTTTGGAGAGCTGCTACCTGCACACTGCATTTTGCTCTCTACACACTGCATTTTAAAATAAAAAAAACAAAAACAAAAAATTCCTAAACTACCCATTGTCTACATTCGTTTGGCCCTGTAACGCCGAACGAATCGGATTCACCGATTTCAATGGTAAATTTTTATTTTTATTTTTTACATCCAAAGCATTTGATTCTTCTCCATTTGCTTGTCCACCGTGAGAGGGAGAGAGGAAGGGGAGAGGGTGACCGGGCGGCGGTCGGCGATGAGCGGGGAGAGGGAAATAGAGAGGGAGAAGGAGAGGAAGAGGGAGAAGGAGAGTGGGCGGGCGGCGACGAGCAGGGAGAGGGAAAGAGAGGGAAATAGAGAGGGAGAAGGAGAGGAAGATGATGAGGAAGAGGGAGAGGAGAGGAAGGGGAGAGGGTGGGCGGTGGACAACGAGGAGAAGGGAGAGAGAAGGAAGGAGATGGCGAGGGTAGTTTAGGAATTTATTTTTTTATTTTTTATTTTTTTTTAATGTAGTGTGTAAAGAGTCATTTGTAGTGTGTAGGTAGCCACACTCTTTCTTTTGCTATGTTGTACAACTTTTCAATAGTGAAATTTTCAATGTGAAGGCCCAGGGATTGATACCAGGCATGTGTGTGAAACCAATGCCAATACCACTTAGTCATGAGTGTATTGGCTATACTATTATCATTTTTACTCATCAGTACATGATTATAATTAAAAAAAATCAAATTAGATAATTTTCTAGATCTTAATATGGGGTCGACATTTATAAAAAGTCTTGATCTTTGACCCATTGTTTAGAACTCAAATATTCCTAAAGCTTTAATAAAATCACTAACCTTGATGGAACTTTTGTCATGTAATTAGTATAAAAAAAACACTTTTAGGGAACTTTATTTATAGTAAGCCACATGAAATTTCTTACTTACAAATTAAATTAAAAAAAAAAAAGATTGTTGAAGGACAATCAAGAGAAAAAGGAAAGCTGAGAAGGGGCAAAAGAAAGGATCAAAATCTATTATTAGATATCTTTCTCCTATTTTATTGGGAAAGAACAATTTGAGAGGGGCCAATGGTCCCCTCTCAGCCCTATATGGCTCAGTCCCTGCTTGCAATGCACCATAGTGGGTTTGGTTATTAGATGATGTAAGCGCGCTTTTTCAAATTTAATTAGCACCCTTTAATCCAGCCATAGACTGATGAGAAAATGGTGGAGCTCATGATAATGATGAAGAAAGTAGCAAAGAGAACTGTTAAATATAATTATGACAACGTCATAAAGATAGTGGCAAAGGTGACGATGGTGACAGGGATGACAAGAGAATCAATTTGTGGGAGACGTGTCTCACTTCTATTGTATCTCCAATGTTGATGACAAGAGCATTGGCAATTGGTTGGACAGGCACCCAAGTGTGGTCTTTGAGGATCTGCAGGCCTACTGAGCATGTGTTCTGCTGCAGCACAGTTATAGCACTTCCATCTGAGTGTGGGGTCATGCCCAAAACAAGGTCTGGTCTAGAGCAAGGAGGGTAGTAATTCATCCTCCATGCCTGCACTACCTCCCCAAACATATCATTGAATGTCTCTGCTTTCAACCCAAGGCTACTGGCAATGTATCTCAACAGCTGCTGGCATAGCTTCTTTATGTTCATAGAATACAGCTCCAAAGTCTCACTGCAGCATAAAAACAACATCCAGAATAATGCCAAATTCAATTGATGGTCCATATGGTGATAGTGACCCATGATGTTGAATCTGTGAACAAATGGTGATTCATTGCATAAATAATCATTGTGCAAGGAGGTTATTTGAGAGGCTTGGTCTTTGGCCCCTCCTTGTGCAAGGAGAGCTCTAAGTGATTGAGAGGGAGGCTTTTATTGTTTGGAGTTCTTTGCATTATCTATTATTGTAATCTCTTGTTCCTTCTAAATTCAGTAAAAGCCTCATTCTTATTCTTAGGGGCAAAATTTGAAAACTCGAACTCGAGGGTGACTCACTCATCCTCGGGTCCAGTTGACTCAACCAAGTCTCACATGACTTGGCCAAGTTGGACTGAGTTGCACCCTTGATCACGCCTGAATAGCCAAAAAAATAATGAAGATTATTTTAGAAATATTAGAAGTAGAAATTGTTATCCTATGAATCTAGAATCTCAACATACATGTTTTAATGATGAGATTAAGTAGGAGTAGGTGGTCCCTTTTAATTCTCACTCAGACCAATGAACAGAATCTCTGATCTCTTGAGTACGAAGGTTTTTAATGAAATATGGTTTTGATATTCAAGTTTCAATTCAGAAGGACAATAAATAAAATTAAAATAGTAGTACAATGAAAAAAGCAGTAGTTTTGGCCTATTTCCTTTTGGACTCGGTTCGAATCGGTAAGTGCTAAATGAGTCAACTTGGACTCGGCTGATTTTTGAAACCATAGTCTGTGGACATAGCCTTTAGGGCCCGTTTGTTTGCATGAGAGGGAGGAGTAGAAGAAGATATTTTATACATGACTCTTGATAGGCCATGGTGGCCCTCTGCAAGGTACCAACATACCTAAAGTCAGCAGGCCTTGTAGGCCAAAACTTGGGGTCTCTTATGGAGAGGGGCTCAATTCCTAGTGCAAACATGTTGCTCCAGTCCAGCTTCTGCTCCTCGGAGATGACAAATGCGTGTCCATAACCCTGAAAGGTCCCTGGTGCCATGGGGTACCTCTCTTTCTCTTCCAAAGGCAACATGAAGAACTCCATGGCCACTTTCTCCATATTCTCCAACAAACATGCATCCATCCCATAGTTGACAACCTATTATGACTATGAAAACCAAGGTTATGACTTCTAAACAAAAACTTTGAATCATTTAAATGTTCTATCACAAAAGGTTTAACCTGAAAGAAGCCCCACTCCTCACAGGCAGCAGCCAGTTTAGCCATTTCTTGCATCGATTCATCTGTGTTACCTTGGGCCAACTTCCACATATCAATGACAGGTATGGTCATGGTCATGGTCATGGTCATGGAGGTGGGGGTTTTCGCCAGTGTAGGCCTCTCGGGAACATCGCGAATGTACCTCTCAGGGATCTTCATTGGTTGAGCTTTTCTCAGCTCCTGAACATCATCAATATGGCCAACCTTGGGAGTAGCATGACCTTGCACAGGAGCCATGGGAGTTTTACTGCAACAACGAACAACAAAGCAATTGAAGTTTTAGTCTACCTATCTTATTTTTATTTTTTGTTTGAGAGGAGCCTATATATAGAGCTATGAACTTATGATCATTGGTATACATGTGTCTGTTTGTGCGGTAAGCATGCATGCACTTGTGTATGTGCAGTCGTCAAAGGAATGATTCAATGCAATTCATATGCAGAGTGATGTTCGGAAATGCCAAATCTTACCTACATGTAATGGACTTCCATTTTATGAGATGGGTCAAAAAAGAAAACCAACGTTATAAGTCGAGGTTGTAAGATCTGATAGACGTGGTGAATATTATGATAGATATGATGAAACGAGTGGAAACCATGGCCCATTTGCTAGATTCCTAGAACAAGAGGGCATTTTTAACTCAATATACGATGCCCAAAACGCCGCAATAGAATGACGTTGTAGAACGGTGAAATAGAACACTTATGGATTTGGTTACGAGCATGATAAGTAATACTAATTTGCCCAAATCTTTGTGGAGTGAAATGTTAAAGATGACTGCATATATTCTAAACCGGATACCTAGGAACTTAGTTCCTAAAACTCCTTTCGAGTTAATGGACAACCCCATATGTATAATAAGATGATCATCAAGAGTTCCAATGAAGAGCATCATATTCATGCAAGAAGATGATAGAACTATATGCAGTTGTTTTCGGCCCAAAATCCATAGATTGAATAGCTCTGACTCAAGACAAGTTATTAGGTCAAGGGCAGTCCAAGGTTGGCCACCACACATTGATGGGCCAGGCCCGACCTTTCAGACCCATGGGCTGAATCTAGGCCCATAACTAAGGATTCCAGAGATTTATGAAGCCAAGCATGGGCTTAGTTATTTCCAACTTCTTGTCCCAAACCAATCAGTGATTTGGTTAGAAAGGCTGAGAAACAATAATATATATTCCAGGCAACATGGTTTCCAATTTTTGCATCACCATTTCAGGATATCCATTATGCAAAGCCTAAATACCCAAACCACTTTTTGTTGTTATTTACATCTAATTATAATACCATTACCCATATCATGGTTGCCAATCCTAGTGTATCTAACTGTTAGCAGCAAAAGTGGGTATAATTCTGTCACTGCGGGTGTGTATGTATGTAGATAGACACATATGCCATGAAAGTTTTATAGATTACCAGAGAGAATTCTATTCTATGTCAATAGTGCATGTTTTATTTAAGGGGTTTTGACATATTAGTCTTACTTCAATTTGATTTTTCCAATTTCATGACCAAAATTCAGGTAATGTTAAATTTTTTTTTTTTCACTTTCTTATTTCATATTCCATGACATCATGGGATTTATCCTTTTTTTGTATCATACACTTCCTGCGACCAACATGCAAATTTATTTTTTAGGGATCACAAAAAATGTCATTTTGTGAAAATCAAATACACATCTGACCACAAATTCTCAAGTTTAAACATTCGGAATTTTTTTTTCCCTCAAATGCTACTTAAAAGCCATGACATCATGGGCCAATCCCATGATATCATTAGATTTGTCAGCTTTTTTGTGACATACTATGCTCCTATGATATCATAGGATATGGGGCAAAAAAGTTTAAAAAAAAAAGAAAAAAAAATGATGTTTGACCAAAACTAAGCGATTTCAGTGACATTATTTAAATTTCAATCATGAAACTGAAAAAACTAGGTTTAATGATGACTAATATGTCAAGACCCCTTTAATCTAATTAGCGGAGATTCATACAAATACAAGTCACTTGGATGTAATTCAAGTATTATTTGTTAAGTGGCTCGGTTAGTTTTAGAGCATGGGTTGATAATGCTCATGTTACATTAATCCATTAGAAGTTACAACAATATATATAATACTAACAAATGGCTATTCATGTTTCTTCCTAACATTTTATTTTTTATGGGGTTGGTATCCATGAGACCAATCCTTTAACAAATGCTTGGTTATGCAAATTGATGACCCATCACCAAGGGTCTGCGGCGAAGAGGACATGGATAGAGGTAGTAAACATAAATTTGAAGAAGTATGACTTCTAGGAGAATTCGGTTCAAGATAAATTGGAATGGATAAATAGAATTCATATACAAGACCAACCATAGTTGGAACAACGCTTTAATGATGATAATTAAAATTAAAAAAATACCCTAGGCTAAATGGGATGCTAACAGGACCCAATCATTAACTGGGGCAAAAAAAAAAAAAAATGGTCTATTGCCCAAACTTCTTGGGTCATGGCACTTTAAGGGACTGAGGTTCCATTTGCAGCATTACTGACACTGGAAAATTTGCAATTTCCATTAGAAGAATCTCACTCAAAAAAGGAGAGGAAAAAAAAAACTCTGATATTAATGTGTTACTGTATATTTCATGTTGTTAGAAAAGAAACGCAGATTTCATTCTTGCTTCTGTACAATTCATACAAAAAAAAAAAAAAAATGTATATATAGTGATCACTACTCATGCCAGCATCGTCATCGCCTTTTGAGCTCTAAACAACAGTGCACTCACCTGAAATCGACAAACAAATCCATTTCCTGCAATAAACCCATATGCATCAGCACCAGAGAAAACACGGCCACATATATACATGCACACATGATTGCAATGTCATTTTAATGAACCTAGGTGCAGCAATAAATCCAGAGATAACAAATGGGGCATGTTGGCCATCACATTTGTAGAACCCTTGGCCTACATGTGCCCAGTGAAGAAGGGTTGTGCAACTGTCAAGTGCCAATTTGACTACAAAGATACATTTCTAAGAGAGCTAAATAAATAACATGCACACAGTGTGCGCGGGTGGTTGAAATAACATGGAAGGAATGAATCAAGAATTGAGTACAAAAGAGAGAATTCATGGGTGGCTCTAATAAAGTTGTCGATCAACTGGTTAGGGACATAGTATGCATAGGTACATAGATGCATGAGCTAATTATTAGTATGCACAGGTGTGTGAGTTCAAGTGACTCATTGGGGAAAAAAAAATATAGAGAAGTTGAAGAATGTCCACTTAAGATGGTATGAGCATCTCAAGAGGCAGGGAAAAAGCTAGTTGCTAAGAAGTACAATAAGGAACCTCAAAAAGGATGAGGGAGAGCAGAATTCGAAAGAAACCCTCGCAAGTTGCAAATGAAAAAGAAAGTCTGAACTCACAAAGCCAATCCCAAATAAATGGATAAAACCTTGGCTGATCACAGTCAGAGAATCCATGCAAGACAAATGATACAGATTCCGATGGATGATCCTCCAAGAATGAAATGCCACTGCTACATATCCAGATGTGTTTAAACACATTATACCAAGGTTTTTTTTTTTTTTAATTCCTTGATGAGTATGATATCAAGGTTTTCCTAATCCAGATATCATAACTGGCCAAATAAGATATTTTTGCAGGTTCTCAGCGATTTCCACACTTCAGATCCAGGCAATTGGGCACTGAATGTTCTGAGCTTATGCCCATCAGCCATACTAGCAGTTATCTGAACAGCTGAGACGAAGATAATTTAGAAATTCCTAGTCATGAGTCATGACCAAAATTTGGTTCCTCTCCTCTACAATATAATAGGTAAAAAAACAGTTGTAAGGATAGTTGGGGATATATTACTCAACCATGTATACATTAAAAGAAGGACAATAGCAGAATAAGGCCATAAGCTTTTAAAAACAGAAATGGGCCACAACTCCAATATGCACATCATGCATCATTTGATTTACAACCAAGTCGACACTCATCAGCTTGGTTGCATCCACATAAAGTTAACATAATCCACAGACATGGAGAAAGGTACAAATACAAACGCAACAAAAATCCAGACTGACGAAAGCCTACAGCATAGACGGAAGGTGTTTACTGTCACAACCCAGAGGTTGCAAAACTTCAGGTCTTCTTACCATTCCAAAAGTATATTGATGGAGGATAGACCTCAAAGGCGAGACATGTGTAGGGCTTAAGATAGTTTAGGGGTTTTTCTATTTAGTTATTAGTTTTATTTTAATGGATTGTACTTAGAATAGGATTCTAGTTTGTTTAGGTTTCTTAGCCCTAAACAGAGTGGGGGAAAAACAAAGAAAGAAGAAAAGAAGAAGCATCGAAAGAGAAGAAGGGGGTGTACCCGGCTTCATCATTACGCATAGCCATTGTCTAACACCAGTGCCAGCCCGAGACCCAGCATCGTCCTCTTCATAGAGGTTGCCATCATCTACCTCTTCGACAAAGAAGCAACAGTGACGAAAACTGAAAACCCTCCCCTTCTTTTGTTTGTATCGCAAAAAGCATGAGGCCTCCACACTGGCCCTCTCAGTGACATGTTTTGGGACTGGTTCCTAACCCAGGTTAGACCAAGTCAAGTTTGGGCCAGACAAACTTGGTCCGGTAGTAGGACGACCAAACCTATCAGTCATGAAGTGGTGCGGCCGTTGCACCAACTTCACTGCTGACATCAGCAGTAATCAGGTCAAAGGCAGATTGACCAAATCGAGGGTCAGAAGTCATTTTCGCCATTGCAGAGTCGTCTAAGTCATTTCAAGTCAATTTTCGCCTATGCATTGGTGGGGAGCAGATTCTAAAACTTTAGGGGGTTTTTTGAAATTTTGGGGGGGCCATGGCCCCTGCTGGCCCCGCTCTGGTTCCGCCACTGGGTCAGTCCATCATTACATCCAAGTCAATTTGAAATTGCAAATCAATAAACTCTACAATAAACTTCAAAGAGTGAAATATGCACTTAAATATGGAAAATGGTATTCTGAGAATGAAGACTAGTTTCAGCAATTTATTAATTTGACACAAGGAGAGTTGTCAATTATTAAAAACTCTGACCAATTTTCAAGGCTGTAAGACGTTGGTGGATTAGAGGATGATGACATGATTTAATTAGTTTTCTCAGAGGTTTGAGACCGGATATATTGGAGCACATGAATGACTGCAAAAATATTAATGAGGCACATTGGGAAGCAATACATGTTAAATGCATGCTTAAATGGTCTCATCCGCAAAAAGCTAGGACTCCAGAAGAAAAATCACCGCGGATAACTAAAGGCCATTTTGTGAAACCAGTGGCAGTGGACATCCAGATTGACATTGAGATGCCAGAACCAAAGGAGCAAAAAGACGAAAAGGGGCATGAATTTCCTTTTACGAACAATGATGATCAAGAGATGCAAGCAGCATGGAAAAACGAACAAGTCGTTGAAGTCCCCCACATAGATTTTGTCCTTAGGGATCAACAATGGAAACTTGAAGATTGCACTCAGATTCGGCAAGTTCTACACACGAAGTACCCAAAGGCTCGATCGCACACCTAAGGGAAATCCGTGCGTCAAAAGAAGCTGCATAACAAACCTACATCAGGTTGGAGAAACAGATCAACCGTAATTCCCAAGTTCTACACAGAAGCTGCAGGTCATCCAACGGATCGGATGTTCATCCGATTGGATATTCGACCCAAGCAGACATTTATCGAACTCAATGTCAGTTCTTTCCAAGCCGGGGAGAATAATGCAAGATAGACCATAAAGGCCACATGTGTAGGGCCCAAGATAGTTTAGGTTTTTTTTCTATTTTATTTAATTAATTGTTATTAGTTATTATTTTTATTTTAATGAATTGTAATTAAGATAAAATTCTAGTTTGCTTAGTTTCCTAGTTTGTTTAGGTTTCCTAACCCCTAAGATTTGTTTTCTTATTTATATGGCATTGTAGACATGGAATATTCAGATAGTTGATTAATAGAATTGGGTTTTCCCTTCGAGGTATGTCCTCGTTTATGGTCTCTGCGGAGACATGTAGTGTCTGCAGACACGTGCTTCCGGCAAAAGTATTGTGCTTCGGCACTTCCCCACAAGCCCTAACCCCTGCATCATATATATAGTGTTGCTCATGGAACTTCCCCAAGAACCAAGATATAAGACACAGGAACTTCAAGCAGCAAAAGGCACTAGTACGTCTACGTAATGTGGGATTGTATCCCATTAAACAGTTGAAACCAAGATCACCCATGACAATATAAGACGTGCATACCATAATCAATTGTATACGATAACCAGCAACTCAGATCATTAGAATATACAAAATGTCCCCTTTTGGCAAAGGATTATCAGTTATTCAACAAAAATGACCAACAAGATTCCCAACGGTTTCTTCCTCTGGTGACAAGGCATTTTTATTTCCCATTTATTGCCCTAAGAACTAACTCCAGAAGCAACAACAAGCCTGAGTCTGTAAACACATAAGAAGTAGGGAAGATCCTAATTTAGCAGAGTCCACACACAAGTGCAAGGGAAGTATGAAGTCGCCAAAAGGTCCATTATTTTTCAAGAAAATAGAACTCAACCTTATAAGTATGCGAGTGCATGCATTTTTTAACATCCATCCTACGGGTAAACTATGCACCAAAAGCATTTCATATCCTCTTGAATCAAGGAGGATATTGCTTATGTGGTTGCAAGTCAAACAAGAAGTCCTCGTAAAAATAGACTGCACCAATCATATAAATACTAATTTATTTCTGACAATGCTAATTTTATCAATCACATTAAGTACTAATTTATCACGTGCTGCCCTCAGCAAACAGGGACATCACACAGAACAATAATGTTCCAGTTTCAACATCACATGCAAACCAAACTACTTGCCATTAGGAGGGACAAAAAGGTCAAATCATCCATAACCTTACCAACTTCGCTTCTAGAGCATTTGGGTCTTAGATTGACAAAAAGATATCACAAGTAGAGATGTACCTGTTAATTCCTATGCCTGTAGACAGAAGTAGCGTGTGCTTGGATAATACTTTTGACTTCCAATGTTAGTAAATTCCCTATTATTTGTAAACTAACGACCCCTGCCACCAAGAACTCAATTAATAAACAATAAGATGGAAACATTACATCGAATAAAAGCTGAAACAGCAGCAAAAAATATACAATTTTTGAAAGAAAGCAGACCTTTTAGTAAGAGGAAGGACATGAGCACCTTAAGGTCAGGTTTCCTACAAAAAATTCTATTTGCAAAAGCACAATTTTCAGCTTTTTTTATGTATGTCTATTCTCTTGCTATTTATCTCCTTCAGAGACGCAGGCAGAACATGCTAAATCGATAAACATGAAGCCATACAAACTCAACCTGCAAAAAGAATAAAGAGATACATAAATAGCCATAGCAAACATATCATCGCATGATGTGAGCAGAACAGACCCGCATTCAAGAGCAGATGAGCACCTTAGTGCGAATTCATCACCATCCCAAGACCCATGTCAAGAACACATAAAGGACTGAGAGGACACCAGGGAAACAGCATCTTACAATTCTCTTTTGACATAGTCCCTAGCTGATGATCACTGCCTCCAAAAATACTCTGATAAAATATTCAAGCCCAATACAGAGGCTTTGTCGATAAAATGATTTTGGGAAAAATAAAAAAGGGGACTTCCTCAAAGATAAAGTGAGTTGAATAACACATACCAAGAACCTGCAGATTCACATGTCCCTGGATCCACACCATGTTGAAACAGAAAAATCTTTTACACTGCATTGCTCTGAGTTTGACAGGTAATGGCCTCATGAACACATTGACAACTCATACTACCTCTTTTTCATTGCACATCGTATGAAAAAATTAAAAGAAGAAAAAACCAGAATCATGGAATTAACCAAGAAAATAAATGTTTATCCTCCAGAAGATGACCTCAAAATGAGTTTTCAAACTCTTTTATCTCTTTGATTACTACCCCCAAACAGACATTTGTCCCCCTCATCCATAACATCATTTCCACTTTGTGAGGAACGCACTTCATTTTCACGTTCTTGTCCGTGTTTGTGTTGAAAAAAGCAGTCGGGGCCTTGCAAAGAATACTCCACAAATGTCTCAGGCTGATCCCCTTTGTAAATATTGTACACAAAGGAACCTTTATTCTCATTAACCAATTCCTTTTGGGAGAATCTTGTAATTAGAGCACACAGAAAAAGAGAGCCAGCTCAGCATCTTCTCCCATTATGGCTGCTCTTACCGAGGAAATAAGACCAGGTGAACCTGAACCATTCACAGGGATCATACAATTTGTATTTGACGGAGATTTTAACAGCGGATAGCCTCCATTGCAAGTCGAACGAGACGTATTAGCCGCTCAACCTCGTGGAAGTTGAAATCAAGGACATCTCTCACAGATGAAATGTCCTTTGGACTATATCGTGCCTCTTTCAAATCCACTCTAGCTGCAGCAAAAGCCTGCTGTGATTTCCTTGAGGCTTCCATTGCAGAGTTCATATATTGTACCTGCAAACAAGCACATTTACCATCTCTTCATACCGAGCAGTATCAATTAAATCAATTGCCTCTAAGGAGAAGTGTTATTGCAGATTGGTTTGTGAGTGTAATGAGTTGCTTGGTGTGAAATGACCAAAAAATTTCAGAAAGACTATAATTCAGCACTAGGGATTTAAATTGACCACCACATTATAGGACCGCCAGCTCCAAACATAACCAAGAATTTAAGATCTACCGATCATCTGGAATTTTATTTTATTTTCACATTTGAACAAGTTGGCAGTTGCCATACTTGCATGAGAATCATGTAATCTATCTGCAAACCATCGAAATAAAGATTGTCCTACTAGGCTTTCTGCTGTTTTCCATCTTTTTCATGAGTAACTTTTATTAAAAATACAAACAAATGTTAAACCATTGAATGACGATGTGAATAATGGCGGGCCCAAGATTTTTGTTTGAGGGGGTGGACAATGGACATAATATTAGCGTCTTCATTATTTTGTCGTTTGAGGGGTTAAGGGCTTATTTTTTTACGGGGCATGGGCTGTCTGGCCCATAGGCCCTTTCAGGCTTCTCCGAGGTCTGAAGGGGCGAGTGCCTCCAGTGCCCAATGCCTAGGTCCGCCCCTGAGAAGGTACATGGTGATGAAGATTGCATAATAAATAAAACTACAATAAAACAGGGGAACCCCAACCAAGCCAATCTGCTTCTAAAACCATGATCTATCCAAAGTGAGGCCCATCGGATCAACTCTATGGATCACCAAAACCAAGAAGCCTACAAGAACACAACTTAAGATCCAAACACACTATGAATATACTTCCAAAAAAAAAAAAAAAACGATACTATGAAAATTGCAACCTTAAGGTTGTGGGTTCCAAATCATGTTACCAAGCTAAAAAAATTAAAAGGATCATAAAAGTCCCAATGAACCCACTTCCCCCCATCAGTGCAACTTTCTCATCATCAACAATGAAAGCAGATTCGGAGCAGGAAATCTGGTCAGTTTCAAAGAGCTGTCATTTTTTCTGATCAGCTGATACAGTCTGGACACTCCGAATGAACACTTGGGGCCTCTTCTTCATGGGATAAGGGGACCTAGGAGTTTTCACGTAACAATTCCAGCAGAACCATCACCAATGAGGTATTATAATTTATTTATGTATTTATTTATTTTGCTAGTTTTCATATTTCTCAAATGTTGGGCAAAGGTTGTAATTCCGTCCACAACTCGGCTGAGTTGACTTGACTCAACGGTGACCAAAACGCCCCCAACCCAATTTTTAAAACCTTGCCATTGATAGAATGGACTCAACAAACAGTTTCATTACAATGCCTTCCATTTAATTATTGATCTTCCTTCTGATGTCCATTCTCCATATCCAAAAAAGTAGTTTATAGAAAAGGGCAACTATCTGCTATACCTAACTTTTTTTTTGAATAATATTTTTTTTTTCTCTCAGTGGTAATTGGTAAATATCTGCTATACTTGGCTGCCCCTCAACGAGGAATTCTAACTGTATGCTAATTGAATTTGACCTTGAATCATCCAATACAGCTTCTAGTGGAGTAGGCATTTCCTTGTCCAGAGATTCTACTTATGTTTCCACATCCAGATCTTTTGTTAGATCTTCTTTGATATACAATCGTCCCATTTCAAAAATAAACAAATATAAATAGTATCATAGACATTCATGTTGATAGAATGGTATGCAGGTCAGACCCATGATCCATGGGTCAACCAACCCATGAGCCCAAGCCCGCTAAAGACCATAAAGAGAAAATCACCAGATCGTGCAAAAGTTTCTAGACATATTTAGTAGTAGTTAAAATATAGAGATTTATGCAAGTATTTAGCAAGCTTTCTTTATTTGTAGACTTTTATTTGCTTTAGAGTTTTATTAGATTTTGAATTTGAGTTTTATTGGAATTGTTTCCATAATAGAATTGGTGTCTGGACTCTATATAAAGGATTGTGGTCTCACCTTAGGGATAAGTAGATTGATTAAATAAAAAGTTCTCTCATTGAGTTGAGTTTTCTCTCTCTGCTACTGTCTCTGGTGTGAGACCAAGACTTGTCAGTCCCTATGGATCCCTATGCCTTAGCTTCAGCTTGGAAAGTAGTCTTTGGCTAATCTTCCCCTACCCACGCAGTGTCAAATGGAGTTGGTACCTGTAGTTAATCACTTGTTTTCCACAATGATTCCTTTTTCTGGCTCTTTAGTCACAAAGTCTATTGCAGAATATTAGTTTACGTTCTTCATTTAAATCTTACTCACCTAGTACAGGGTGGTTCCTCTTCATTGATCATGTTTTCTACTAGGACCCACTCTTTTTTTTAATTCCTCGTGAGATACCTATACTCAAACATGAACAGAACCTAGGATTCTAGCCATGCCTACTGACAACATATGAATGGTGTGATGTAGGTAAGTAGACTGAGAGAAATTCAGAAGAAGCTTTGAATGAGCTGTATTATTATAGGATATGTGTTGTGAATAAAAAGAAAAAATGGAAATATTCATTAGAATACAGAATTTTACAAAAGTTCAGGATAGGAAAAATTTTATTGAAGTGAACTTACATAACTGAGCATCCGTTCATAGTTGGGACGACTGGAAGCTGGGATGACATGGTTGCTAGCAGGTTGAGGAGTATCAATGCCTTTGCCCAAAGAAACCTTACCTAAAGTAGATTGATTGTTTAAGTCATCCACATCTGAAGCAGATGATGATGGGGACTCACCTAAAAAGTCACAACCACAGGACTTATTGACATCAGGAATCACCACATAGTTTACTACATTGAACAACATGGGATTTGGTACCCCCCCCCCCCCCCCCCCCCCCCCCCACACACACACACAAAAAAAAAAAAAAAAAACCCACACCCCCCAAAAACCCAACCCCAAAAAAAAAAAAAAAAAGAAGGATCCAATCAGGGAAAAAAAAAAGAATGCTTAAGAAGCACAACAACAATCAAGTGAAACATTCCCATCACATACAAAGTGGTCGAAGATAACCTTAAATAAAATAATTTTGTAAAAGAATAGAAAGGAAATAAATTATCATATTTCTCAGAAGGCTAACATTTTCCTCCATCCCTAATAAGGTCAAGAGTGTTCCAGTGTTCCAAAATCCCAACACAACAGAACAAGTACAAAGTCAGGATACGCCCCTCCTGTATGTGGGGCTAATATTTCAATGATCCAGACCACTGATTTAAGTTGCCAGTTGTACCTTTAAAATGCATGCTTAACTTCACTTCTTTAACAGGCGGAATAACTTCTTCTTCTTCTTTTTTTTTTTTTTTTGTTGGATGTGTGTGGGTGTGTCTGGGTTGGGGGTTGGGGTCGGGGCTCTTTTCTGGGAATGGTTACACTGCTGCACCACTGTTGTCACACTGCCACTGATGTGCTGTCAAAATTGATTTGTATGGGAACAGAAGAAAGACCCAACTTTGCATGATTTTAGATTTCCACCAAATAGAAACAGATTTCTTTCTTTTTCTTTAATGGTAATACAAACAGAAAACTTTAGGTACCTTGGATCTATGGTGCAACAGGATGGAGAGATTGATACTAATGTAAGTCACACGATTCAGGCCGGGTGGACCAAATGGAGGAGTGCTTCGAGGGTCTTGTGTGATCGGAAAATCCCCCTCAAGGTTAAAAGAAAGTATTATAAGGTGGCGGTACGTCCAGCGTTGTTATATGGATCAGAGTGTTGGGCAGTAAAGCATAATCATATAAGGAAGATAGAAGTTGTGGAGATGAGAATGCTAAGATGGATGTGCGGGATCACAAGGAGAGATAGGATTAGGAATGAGGAGATTAGGCGCAAAGTAGGAATAGCACCGATTAAAGATAAAATGAGAGAAAATCGACTGAGATGGTTCGGCCATGTCAGAAGGCGCCCAAAGGAGGCACCTGTTAAAAGGTGTGAAAGCATGGAGATTGCCCGGAGTAGGAGAGGGAGAGGGAAACCCAAGAGAAGTTGGAAAGAAACTATTAAACATGACTTTGCCTACATGGATCTAACGGAGGACATGGCCCTAAACAGATTTAATTGTCGTCGTCAAATCCATATAGCCGACCCCACCTAATGGGAAAAGGCTTGGTTTGGTTTGGTTTGGTAATACAAACAGAGTTCTTCTGCCAATATAATCAAATAATTTGCAACTTAGCACATCCTAAGGCAATAGATATTTAATTTTATATAACATATGATCAGCAGTCAAGAACTTTAATCCCAGCCCTAGAGAGAGGGGATAAGGCCTTGATGATAATGATGGTGAAATGATAGTCCTAAATAATTGATCAATATTAATCAAAAGGAAAAAGAGAGTGCTAAAGTTGAGTTTGTGATTGGGCGGGGTGGTGTGCATTTGTGTGGTGGCGGCGGCAGCATGGTTAAAATCAGAACACCTAGCATTCCAAGAGAAGGCAATTATCTGATTTATTTGACCATAGGAACCAAATCTCCAGTGAATGATGCATATAATATCTTCTAGCAAGTGCACAAATTTGAGTTACCTGATGGAACTGTCTGCAGGGCTTTTTGCAGTTTACACTGATCTCTACTTGCACAAGAATGCTTGGAAAAAATAACCTTCATATATGCCACTTCCACACATTTGTATGCTAGAGCAGCGGCAGCCATTTCGTTGCATTTTTCATATTCACGGGCACAAAACCTATGTATTCAGAAAAATGTAAAACTTCAGTAGGATAACACGGAAATATAGACAGTAGTAATTACTTAATTCCAGGTTACCTATTCACTATTGACTTTCAGAAAAGCCAACTAAACTGGACCATATCTTCAATCCAAGAAGCCAGACGAATATCAATTACAATGACAATAGAGAAGAATGAAATAACCAAATCAAATAATATAAAAATCCTCCAAAAGAATTTATAACCTGGGCTTTTTATTGGACAAATTGGGACTGGTTGAAATTGCTCAACAAAATTTGAGCAAAAGATGCATGCCCAATAAATGGAGACATAGCAATTTAGTACCTTTCTACGCAAGGGAGATGTTAAGAGCTGTGCAGACTACTGTCAAGGTGCAAGTCTCATGCTAGGCACTATAGCCCTGTTAGAGCCTAAGGCACTTGGCACATGCCTAACCTGTTGAAGGTAAGCAAAGGCATACCTTCAACTAAAAAAAAGGAAATAAGCACTGTATATGTAATTTTCAGCTTCTAATATGATGACACACCATAATTAAATAAATAAAGGTCATTCACTCATTTGGCCCATACATCGACCACATATAAACTTATTCAAAATAGAAAAAAAAAGTAAAGAAAAAAATATAAAGAGGAAAGAAACCATCATATGATGCTTTGAAGGAAAATTGACTAATAAAGAATCTTCTATAGACAAGGTAAAATTCCATGCAGCCTATGGACATCATCCCAAACCCTTCGAAACTATATCTCTTATCTATACTCCTTCTAGACAAGGTGAAGTTCCATGCAGCCTATGAACATCATCTCTAGAACCCTTCCATGCTATGATCAATCCCTCATTCCTAGCATACCAGTGGTTGCCTCCTCTGACTAGAAAGGGAACTAAAACTCGGCGTTATGCGCGTCAGGAACCATGGGTCAAATGGAATTGGTTAGATCATCTGAGGTAGCTCCCTACTGAATATTCCTCACTTCTCTTGCCCTACGGGTCTCCGATCTGTGAGACAAATCTTTTGGCCCCTTTGCTTCAGCCTCCATGAGGCCTCTCATCTCAACCTCCACCACAACGTAGAGGAAGGGCTCTGCTGCGTAATCAGTGGGCTAGAGCCCAATGCTCTCTACCTTGGAGACTAGTAAATATTGCAGAAGAAACCCTAGAAACAGCAAGATCTTTGCAAAGCTTCTTTCATTCACATTGAGCACAAACGAAGAAGCAGATCTCCTTGCTAAGCAAGGAGTTAGGCATCAAGATTTGGTTATCATCAATAGTTAACCAATTTTGGCCTAGGGTCGTCACAATATTGCTCCCTCTGCAGCCATGCCTACGTTTTTTATTTCCAGCCTTGTTGGTTCCCATCTTTCTCTTTGTACAATGCTCTTGAACCTAGAGGCCATTTGGTTTTAGCTCTACCAGGCCTTGCAACAGTATAAATATCATATACAGTAAACTTTTCTCACTTAATAAGTTGTTACCATTCAACAAAGAAAGAAATAAAGAAAATATTGTACCATACTCAAAATTCATAAATCAAAACAATGTATCTAACAAACTTGCTCTAATAAAAAGTTTTAATGTTAAAATTTTTATGACTTCAACATTGTCACATTTAACTCATTAGAAAAATAGTAGTAGTAGTAGTAGGACTGGAAAAGAAAAGAGGGGGAAAAAGATTACTATAATGATCAATTGCGACAACTGGACAACTGTTACAATCAAAACCATAGTTCTCAATTCTATTCCGGACATTGTTCCGATTGGATCTTGTAGTGGAACATTTCACATTCCAGCCAATTCTGGTAAAAGAATACATAAAATTGAAAAAAAAAAAATAGTTGAGTGCTAAAATAATACTAAAAATGCATGCTTACATCACTTAAATTAAACTACAGTATACAATTGACCATTGTCTAGTTTTCACTACATATAAATGGAAGCATGAAACCTAGGCCAGAATGGGGAGAAATTGATCCATAATTGGAAACGGAATTGGGACTGAATGAGCAGAATGGACCAGAATGACCGGAACGGACCGGGAACTTTTAAGGGGTCATTTTGTTCAGCCCAAGGCCAATTATGAAACGTTCTAGCCAATTCCGGCGTGAACAGAATGGAATTGACAACTATGCTCAAAACACACATAGAGGGATAGATAGATAGATAGAGACCTCACTTTCGAGATTCACTCCAACACACTATCCGACAACACGCATGTGCGCGTGCACATACACACCTGACCTCATTTCTAAGTTCCTTGTGCACACTACCCAACTCTCACTTCCATGCTCCTTAGAAAGCTAAGTTCTAGACGACACGCCTTAATTTTTAGGGAAGATTTCTCCGGTGCTCTACAGCTCTACAGTCCGAGGAATCAGAATTAGCGCGCGTGCACGGGGTGGGGGGGTTGGGGGTTGTTGTCCCCCCTTTGGGATTGTCTAATAAACGCTCCCGAGGAGCACTGTGCAGGAGAAAATTTTCCTGTTTTTTAGTTATCATTATAACTCTTTAAGCCGATCCCAATAGATGTTCATGTGACCAAGCTGAGATGGTGATGAAGATAATGTATGCAAATATATAAATATGATCTCCATTAGCAAAGCATTAGGTCAGCTTTGCGAACTCCACTCACCATCTCTTCTTAGGGATAAGGAGGGACAATGACGTACAAAGTCCTACTACCTACTAAATAAGAGAGTTCGCAATTGTTAAATAGAGTTCCTCGCCAAATCAATAACTACATATATATATATATATAAACAATCTTTAAGCTGAAAGAATTTTGAAAGAATAAGAATATAGGCACGACAAAAATTGCAGTTGAGATTTGTTTACATGATTTTCAATGTAATGTATGCACATAAATCAGGGTAAGAAGTTTTCTATTCACTTACATGCAAAGCATTGCAGTATCAGTATAATATTTCATCGACGGGGTTGTTTCCCCATTCTTGGCACTTTCAGAACTGCAAAGCTCTAACAGCGAAGCCCCATGGAGAAACTTCAAGGCCGCTCGAAAAAATAGGTTTGTACTATCAAGCTCTCCGTCTCCTCTCTAAAGAGAATGATCAGATTGTATAAATGTCAGCACCACTAAAAGAAATATCACCAATATTTCAAAAATATTGCAATACTTTCACAAGAAATTTTTTCAAAAATATATATATCACAATATCAAAATATTTACCTATAATTTTTATATTTTCAAACTAAATATTAAAGCAGTTCTAATATATTTAACATTATTTTTTACTTTTTAAACTATCAAAATTTCTTTATTTCTTGGATAATCTCCGATTTTATCCTGGATTGGCTAAATCCTAATAACATGATTTACGACAATTAAGAGGAAGAATGTAATGAAAAATGATAATACAACCTTTAGACGATCGGCAGAGTGCTTTAGATCCTTAGCTTCTTTCAAGACCTTTGCAGCAACTTGACCATAATCCTTTATATGTTGACTTCGACAATCAAGATCTCGACCCACAAATCCATTAGGTGTAGTTTTTCTCACATTACTATGGTGTACTCCATTAGGCTGTATAGGAACCTTCATTGTGCCATCAACAGAAGCATCAACAGGAAATACATCTGGCCTGCTTCCCTTACCATCTGATTCTTGTTTATCTCCAGGAGGATTGAATGATTGTGACTTTCCTCTCCCCAGCGCCATTTTTGCTCGCTCAGTTCTATCTGACGTTAACAGGTCTGATGACCTTACATCCTCACGAGACATTGTCTGTGGAAAGTTGTGCTGTAGATTAGACTTTCCACCCTTGATGCAAATAGCACCGGATTTTCCACCTCTGGAGTTGAGATCTGTATGCTGCTTGATCTGCAAGGGAGAACCCTGGGGGCCCGAAGTGGAATGACTATCCCTCTGGCCTTCACCGGGCAGTTTTGTTGTGGGATCATTCTTGACTGGGTAGTTCTTATTCTCCTTGTCAGACTTAACACTATGCGCCTTCTGCATATTGCATTTTGCATCCCTAAAATTCTCACGATATGGTAAAAGATCACGGGATTCAAAGTCAGCCACATCCTGGCAGCCAGCATCAACTCCCAAACTCTTTTTAGGATAAAGCTCCTCCTGCTCAATACATGAATCAGAAACCTTAACATTATCTTTGTCAATATCAAATCTAGCATTTCTGTGCATATCCCTGGATAATAAAGAGGAACCTTTACCTAACTTCCTCTCACCAGACCCATTGATTTGGTAGTGATTATTTGGTTCTCCTGAGTCATGGTCAAGGTCCTTACCTTGCTCTTCATTAAGATATGGGATGTGTTGGTCTGCAGTATCAGCACCACCATTTACTACATTCATGTTTTCAAATTCAGATGAGGGATTATTTTGCATACCAACCACTGACTTTGAAAGCGTCTTGTTTTTAGCTTTACCACTAGACATTTGATGAGCATCCTCATCCAGATAATTGTGCAACATTAAAGAGTCTGCATCCCTTTGCATCTCAAGGGATTTATGCTGCACAGTAGAAGCTTTTTCCTTCCTTATCGACCCTGATTGATCGTTTCTGCCTTCAACTTCGCCATCCGAACATCTTCTTGGGCTACTAACTACAACAGGAAAACAAACATTGGGTGCATCCTCTTTTATCAGTATGTTCCTTCTAGCTGCAGTTGTCAGCTTATCGGTATTTGAACCCCTCAAAGGAGATGAAGAAACAGATTCAACAGGAGAATATTTCACTTCTGGTAAGTTCCCTCTGCTTTTGTGGGATCCTGAAACCTTTGAAGAGCTCGAAGTAGCGGCTGTAGATGTCTGTGTGGGATAAACTGGCTCCCTTTTTGACAAATCCATACCATCTCTGGTCCTCTGAGACACTGCGTTCCCTTGGTTTCCATAACCAACTCCACTTTCCTCTTCCATTCCATAAGCTAGAGGATCTCTACTAGCAGATAACACGATCTTGGTAGCACCACCGTTTTTCTCTATTCTACCATCTGGCTTACTTTTACGGTGCTCCTTGTCCTCTGACTTAGATGACTTCATCTTCTTTTCCCTCCGAAGCTCACTTTCGCTAATTTCATCTTTCACTGAAACTGGCCCATTATTTTGTAAGGTCTCTGCATAACCCTGACTCTGCTGCCACTCCTTTAATTTCCTCTTCTTTGCAGCGAAATCTATTTCATTAGGCCTCCCCATGTCCAAGGCCACAAATTGTTCTTTGTATTCACCATCTGAGGGAACCTGAAGTTGGCCTTTCAGCTTCTTCCTGGAAGACAGTGAACTGTCCCTGGTGTTGCCCTTCGAATCCTTGGAAGAGGAATAACCATTGTGTTTCGGATCCTTTCCAGTTACCTTTATCAGCAACTCGTTACTTGGATTTGGAATTTCCTTTCTTACATCACAGTCAGATTGCCAATCTTCATAGTTACAGTGTGAGCCTTCTTTCTTGATTTTCTTAGAAGTTGTAAAACCATTATCACAATCACTCTCTCTTTTGTCTTTAGTTTTTGGGTATTTGCGACTTTGATGAATGTAATCACCTGCAGTAATTTTAAGTTAAATTCTCTAACACATATACATATAGCTTGTTTGCACTCCCACAAAGATGAGAACACAAATGAATGAGTTCCACCCATCTACATTTTGTGAAAGCAGGACAATCATTGTCTCATTCACAAAACACAAGGATCAGATGAAAACGGTATGCACAACCATTACTGTCCTGGCAGGCTGGCCCCTAGGGGTGCTCATGGATCAGGCCTAAGCTTTTATACTCGGGCTGGGCTCAGATTAAGTGGTAGAAAGCCCGGCCTGGCCCAAATGAGAGGCACTGTTTAAGTAGAAAATAATATTTTTTTGGTGAAAGAGAGGAGTTGAAAACACATTCTCTCACACAAACAAACATCGTAACCAGGTGAGGTAGAGTCATGAAACATCTTCTCTTTTATTTGTAAAATATAATATACCCGGGCTCGGGCTTAACATATTCTAGGTGGGCGGGGCTCGGGCCAGGTACTTATGGCCCGAGTTTGGCCTGGCCTGTTGTTTAACATCCGGGCCAGGCCGGGCATGAACACCCCTACTGGCCCCTGGGCATCAGATGGACATGTTACATTCTGTAGTGCATCTAAAGTTATTTCCCATATAAGAGAATAGTAGAGACATGAAAAGGAGCTAGGAATCAACATTTAATGCCCAAATCATAAAATAAGATCAGAAATACGACAAAGTAGTACCTTGACCTGAATTGCTCTCCAGCACCTTGTGCTGCTCTGTTTGTTTGCGCCCTTTTTTTTCATTAACTACGTCAGTAGATTTGCTTGTATCTGGAAATGCAACCTTGTTTGCATCAGTTGAGCTCCTGATCTTGACAGAGGACTGTTGGTTCCTTTTCATAGAATTTGGAGGGGGGGTTAGAATCGTATTGTCGATTGCATTCGATGTATCTTTCAATGCATGCTTTTTCCTTCCAATATTAGGCATGACAAGGGAATGTTCATGACTTTGATTGGGATGACGTACATCAGCCGAAGCTTTGCCTGATGCGACCCCATTATATTGACCTTGAACACTATTGTGACCTTCAGGAACTGGGAGTTGGTACAATGCATTCAAAGCTTTTGTGGTCTCGTCCTCACTAATAGAACACTTGTTCATACCAGGCCTAGAATATACCAGTTCAAGATAATAAAATGGTTAGAAACATATTAATTACAGACCTGGAGGCAGAAAAATATTTTTGGACAAATGGGTGCCCAAATTCATTAACCTGCCCAGATACACAGCAAAATGAATAACTATTTATTGTACCAACCCAACCATGCAATTGGGAGGATGGCCAAATGCAAGTTGAAGTGCAACTGTTTCATATAATCTAATGATAACTACAAGAGTATACAACCTCAAATTTTCTTGATAGTAGTTATATGATCACAACCCAAGGATACCACCCATAGTATCCAAGGTTTCAATAACTATGAGAGTTTACAACCACAGAATTCCTTGATAGTAACTATCCGATCACAACCTGAAGATATGCATACTATCCAACGTGACTCTACCTGTAGGCCATGGTATGGTGATACAAGCTATTGATCTGATACGACCCAATGCTTGCCTACTTTCACATTCAATATAGATATTTGCTGCATTTATTCATGTATCATGTATCTCAGTTGATTTTTTTAAATTTTTGGTGTGCATCCCTCCCTCCCTCTCTGTTGTGTGTGTTGGGATTAGTGGTCTTTTCCTTTCTTTCATTTTCCCTTTTTTTTGTGTTGGTTTGGGGGGTGCTGGGGGAGTGGGTCGTTGTAGGTGCGGAAGTGATCCAAATTGCATCAACAATCTAGATAAACCAAACCAAGGGTCCCACTTGTAAATAATCAATGCCTTAAGATTTGCACATATCATCAGGCTGAGGATCATAGGATTCCTCTCCACTTATTCCTAACTCTATGCCATTTTCTACCAACAGAAAAAAAAATTAAAAATAAATAAATAAACAATATTTTGAACTCTCGAAACATCTAACAGAGAAATAAGTTTCCAAATGAATGCATGTAAAGGGAACTTACAGCCAATCAAGCATACTGCATCGCCACTTCTTGCCCAAGAGGTTGGGATTCCTACCATATGGTAAGAGGCGCCACGTCTGACACTTGTCACAACAGACCCAATTTTCTTCTATAACAACAGGAAGTGCTGGTGCAATGACTGCATCAGTCCCTGGCCCATTCACACTCAAAGGAGCAGAAGCATTTGCATATGCCTCAGAGGTTGATGGGTTTTCTACCTTCTTTGCTGCATATTTCTCAGATTTTTCAACAAATGAATGAGTTTCCTTCTCGCTGTCAAGTTTTGAGTCCTTCATCTTATCTTTAAAACTCATTTCCACAGAATTTGTTCTGTTGTCTGCCTGCTGAACTTTTGTGTCTCCCAGAGAATCTCTTTGGCACTCTCTGCTGATGGTCTTACTTGACACCTTGAATGGTTTAATAGCATCACTCCTGATTCCAGACAGAGAGTCTTGGGCTTGTGAGCTCTTCTTATCTTTCCGTGCTACAAAAGAAATGGACTTCGAGGATTGCTTAGGAAATTCCACAGCTGGGTTGTCATTGCTTTGGTTTCCCTTCTTTTTCTTTTTGCCCTCCTTCCCTTGTGATGCCTTTTCCACATTTTGTTCATATGATGTGGCTTTCTGGACAGCCTTTTGTTCAGAAGGATCATCAGATCCACCTGCAAGGTCAGTTCTTCCCCTAAATCCATCAGAATCAACTGTACACATATTAAAGTTCTTCTCAACTTTGATTCTTCCATCTTTCCGTGGATCAAATGAAACATCCTTGCTTGTTCTTTTCTCTTCCCACATCTTGTCTGTTGAACTTGACTGTAGATTGAGCTTCTCTTTCAGCAGCACCAACTCATTGCCTGACTTGCTAACCTTACTGGGATCAAAGCTAGTCATAGACTCAAAGCCTTCCTCTTTCACTAAATCTGAAAAGAAGGTTTGGTCTTTCACATCACCTTTATTTTCTTCCCCGGAAAGGTCAAACGCCTTATAGGATCCTCCGTCACCATTCATGGGTCTTTCCAATTTATCAGCAATATCTTTTGAACCAGATAGGAGTGGAAGCTTTGCTCCATTTGAAACAGGTTCTCTTCCTCCTGGGGCTTCAATTCCATTTTCCTTATTTAAATTATCACTAGTGCCATTTCCTGAATTCTTGCCATTTGCACTCTGCTCTTCCATGGTCCTCCTATTTTTCTCTTTCATGATCCTCTTTTTCTCAACAGACTTTGTTTTCTTCTCTCCAAAACCTTTCTTATCTCTGATAATATGCTCACCAGTCAGCTTGGTCGGAATTGGTTGGCTACCCTTTTGGTCAGCTTCAGTCTTACTGTCTTTAAGATGATGCTTCTTCTCAGATATGCGAAGCAGACAGTCATGGAGAGGAGAAACCAATTGTTCCCCAGGAACCACAAAAGATTTCATTCTCTGCTTTGTAACATTTCAAAAACCACAAAGATGACTTAGAAACCATCCAGGCTTTAATAACAAGAGTATGAATGCAACTATGGATGCATATGTACAAGCATGTTAGAAGTAATCTATATATATATATATATATATGTATATGCGCGCGCGCACACACATGCAGTAGAAGATAAGATCCAGAGTCCGACTGTTCATCAGTTGAAACCAACATGTATATGCCACAGCCCTCACCAAATATCACAGTGGCAGCCTGAGTTTTACATCCAGTATCAGGACTTCTGATCTACCATTCAAAAATAAATAGAAGAATTAAGACTTCCAATCATTGTAGGCCAACCTTTCGTTGAACATTTTAAGCACCCACTTCTGATCTCGAATAATCATCTGATAGTAGGATCACACAAGCGGTGTGATTAATGAGTCACACCGCATCAATGGTAGAGTCTATCAGATATAAAATCCAGAGATCTCGTTCATGTGTGCGGTGCGCCACACATATGAATATAGAATGCTCACATAAAAGTGGACAACACTGTAGTTTTCCTAGAAACAACACATATGGAAAAGGATTACCTGAAGTAGGGTCAAAGGATATTCATCAGGTGCATGAAATTCAGGAGACAGCCCTCCACTCATGCTAGGGCTGTCCTCTAGCGATGAGGATGGAGACATAAGGCCTAGACCACTGTAAATTGCTGCATTTTTTTTAGCTGAATGACTAAAATTTGAACCTACTTTGATACGAAGCTTCAACATCTTCTGATCAGCAGCACTAACAGATCTATTAGTATTCACATCTTCGAGTATGCAAGTCGTGGATGAGTTGTTTGAACTTAAACGCACGTTATTTGGATCAGAAGCATGCCTTACAGAGTGAGACCCACTCGTCAGACTTGGACGATTCTGTCCACCCTGTAAAGATACAGCACCAACTGTGCTCAATAAACTATGATTTTCCACCCCCAGTTTGGAAATAGAATTTTTTTCAGAATCAAACTAGATTTCTTCTTTAACAAGATTAAGGAGAAGCAATAAGTTTTAAAAGAGTACCTCCACTAGCAGGTTGTTAGGAGATTTTGGTGTGCTATAGGTCTGAACCTTATGTGGACTCCTAGGATGAGACCAGATGGAAGGAGAACGCTGATGAGTAGGTAAAAATGAACCATATCCACCGAACTTTGCACCTATCGAATGATTAAGTTGGGCACCATCATAGTCAGATATGATAAAGTGCGACTTACATTCCAAAAGCAGCAAATGCATTTTTTTTCCCTAATCATTCTACTTTACATGCCCATCCAAAAAAATATATATCTGCTGGCACATACCACAATGTACAAACTTACCCAAGTTCTCTGCAGAAACTCCACCTTCGAAATCTTTTTGAAAATGCCCCAAGACATGTTGGATTCTTTCATCCTGAGAAGGTATAAGAGCAACAATAACTATCATGCAATGTAATAGGAACTGTACAAACATACAGAAATGAACTACATTCAGAAGAATAGAAGATACAAAAGATGGATTGCAACAAAATGAGGAAGCACCCACAGCCACATCAAATTCAGTAGAACGCCTATATAGAAGAAAAACTAGAGAGTTCAATAGGCCCAAATGGACAACTTAAACCAGCATCAAGCAATAACCTACAATGCCGAGATACAACATGGATATGGCAGGGACACACCATGGATATTGCAGGGACATGAATTTTACAGATAAAAAGTGAAGCATCAAATGACATGGACACATGGTATGTTGCCTATTTTGAAGTATCCAGGTAACATATACACAATAAAATGCAATCGAGAAATGAATTTTGCGTGGGACTGGGACGCCATCTAAGCACCTAGACAAGACAGTACTAACCTAGCAACACGTTACCAGAAACACAGCCCAGTACATTGGAAATGAGCATCAGCAATTTTGCATTTAGGGATTCCAAAACTGTGACCTATTCTTGAACAACTCAAGTATAAGACATCAGCCAAAAAATCAGCAATCAGCATTGGACACAACATCAACCAGCATTATCTGAGTTGCAGCTCTCTAGTTCAAATTAATAGCTTCCATTTCGCAGTTCACTGACATTCCATCCAAACTCATCTCATTAGGGTTGCTTGATTTAGTCCTTTTCATTTTGACATATTCAAATTTGCAATTTTCAGTTCTCAGTTCAGGATATTCCACTCAAATACATCTCATTTCTATTTAGACTGACTCAAAATTATAGTTTGAATTCATTCCAGTTCTATATTACATAATAAATTAACATTGTTTAAACAAGCTTTATGGTGAAATCGTGAAGTAACCTTACAGGTTACACTTCGAAACATAGTTGAAGACAGTCATCGAAGAAACTAACTACATTGATTTTTCATTCAACTTGAATTTTTATTTTAAAACTATGAATTAGATCGACATAAACATGAAATCAAGAAAGGAGAAAATCAGAAATGGAAGAAGAAAGAACTGCCGCATTCCGACAAAATATGACCTCCCCAATTGTAATTGCAAACAAAATTAAAACTCTCTTCCTAAATCCCAAACTGGACAAAGAGCACAATATCATTTCCAGATCTTCCATAACTTAAATTGGATTCACATATCCAATCATCTCAAATCTTTGTAGAGCCAACCCAAATAAGTGATCACCATAGGCTTCTTATACAAAACATAAAAAGATTGCAACTTTAATGCCTACTCTAGTCATGTAACGCGCCTTCCAAGTCATGTAAATTTCTTCTCAGACCAGACCAAAAATCTAATATTTTGTTGTGCTGCATCCAAAACATTTAACTACACATGATAAGTAAAATTCTCAGCACAAGAAAGAAATCCTTACAATGTAAGAGAGGGAAGAGAGAGCAACGTCGCGGTCCATTCCGGCATCTTCGTCTTGATAACAAGAAGCCTCCCCTTCTTCGAGCTCCGCCTCTTCCATCTCTCCTCCAACACCAAATCCTAACCCCTTCCTCCCATCTATCCTCCCCACAGACAGCATCAAGATCCCACCTTTAGACAAAGGGGGAAAGCCTCAAATTGCACCCAAAAAAATAATCCATCATCCAAATCAAACCTAAAGAAGAAGGGGAAATTTTCACAACCCACTACACAAAACCAGAAACCCAGAAAAACCCATCAAGGAAATTGCCCAAATCATCACAATCAGACCTGATCACAACCCCCCTTTCAAAACCACCAAACCCTCAAAGGGGAAAGGGGTAGAAAAACCCCAACTCCCAAAAATCCACCAATCCAACAACCATCCCCAGTTCCAGAACAAAACCCCAACCCCAAATCGTCTCCAACCTCGAATCAATTGATGAAAACCAGATTCCCGATTAAGGGAAAAGCTAAAAAAAGATTGAACAGCTTCTCCTTTTTTTCAAATTCCCGTCGTCTTCTCTTCTTCCTTTTGCGATTTGGGTTGAAATGATTAGAACCCAGAAAGCACAGACCGATCTAAACAGAAATCGCAAAGAACATAAAGGGGTTTTTTTACCATCAATCGGAATTTCTCCTTTTTCTTTCTTTTTCCCCTCTTTTTCCTTTTTTTTTTTCTCTTTCTTCTTCCCCCTTTTTTTTTTTGTCTTATTTTCTGATGGGTTTTGACGCCAATGCCTGAAACGTTAATACAAAGAAGAAGAAGAAGCCTCTCTCTGTGTGTTTTGTATGTTGTGTTGGGACTTGGGAGGAGGAATCCAGCAAATGTAAAAAGGAATTCTTGCTGTTGAATGTGTTAATAAACATGTTTCTCACCTTTGCTGTTTTTCTATTGTTCTTTTACCTGTTTTTTAACATATACTCATGAGCTACATTGCAAAGTGGTAATGTTACAAAAGACTAGGTCAACTTTGGGTGCCTCCAATGTTGGGGTGTGCATGCATGCCCATGATAATCTTGACCATCCAAACTGTGGGCCATGTGTGTATTTATGATGAATTTGGCACAAGTGGTGTGTACTTGGAAATGGGTTTTTCTAAAAGAGTGGGTCAGCAAAACTGAATAGTAAATCTCTTTTCTATTTCATTTTACTAAAAATAAAGAAAGATCATAACTTCATGAGTTTGGCCTGTTTCTTTTGTAAAATTTATGCAAGGAATTCATCATGTAACGGAATTCTTAAATATGATGTGACATGCTTTTATATTGAAATTTCTAAATTTCATATTTCTTCACTTACATTTATGAATTCCAATCATATGAAAGGTCTCTTATAACCTTTGGAAATACAAGAATTCCATTCTTTTTGTCTTTCTGTACAATTCTTGCATGCACAAGGCAAAAGGGGCATCTAAGAATTCAGAAATTCCTGGAATCTAATAAAGAAACGGGCAGATTACATTGAATCACGTCAGGAGATAAATCAGGATATTTATAGATTGAATTAAAAAAGGGCATTTTGAAAATAGAAAGAAAAAAGATTGAATTGGATTTGTTAGCAATGATAATAGGAATAAAATTTATCTAAGAGATTGGGAATAAATTAAGAAATACCATCACTGAATAAGTTTGAAATTTGCTATAGTTATCCATCTAGACTGAAAACCACAAAACCACCTGATATAACATTTAATTTGTGAGTTTTAGAATCTTTTCAACTTTGAGTAGAGTTATAATAAAGCCTGCACTAGTTGAATTGAATTGTATGAATGGCACATGTAGATTTGAATATCGCTGACACTGTAGTTTAACTCAGGATCACTTTACCCCCAAAATCATGAGCAGGGTTAGTTTACCATGTGTCACTTTGTTCAACCTTGATCCTCTTATCATTAATATTGATTTTCAAAGTTCAACGTGTAAATTGTTAATGACCAGCTTACTCGGACGAATTTAAGATTTTCCAATCATTCTAGCAAATGGCCCTTCCACAACAGTCTCACAGTACCACACCCTGGCACTTGTCCTCCTTTTTTTTATTTGTATACCACAATGAATGGAACAATTTGGGTGAAACAAAATAGAGATATGACACGGCCTCCTATAGTTTTATCAGGTGCGTGTAGATAGAAGGATTTGTATGTGCCTCTAAGGATTAATTCTCAACTTATAGAACCGAATATCCTTCAATATAAGGGGCAAAGGCTTTTGGACTTAAGGTTAAAAATGGATATCCGATTCTTCGATTACTCAGAAGTTTCGACCCATGAAACTTATTTTAGGTTCCAATTCATAAACGGGTCCGGGTCCGCAACCCAATTTAGGTTCCGATTGATAAACGGGTCGATATAGGTTCTGACCCATGGACCCGAGACCTGGCATATGAGCCTTTGATGTTGCAAATTGTACCTCAAAATTAACTTTTTTTTCTTGACATTTTTATATATATTATTGGAGGTAGTAGACTTGATACACCGTTATAAATTAAATGATATGCTTATTATAAGAAAAATGAAAAATAAAGAGAAATTAGAATCGATTTTGGAACTAGATTACAATCCTGTAAGTGGACCAGGTGCCGGAACCGGATTCGAGTTTTATTATCGGAATCGGGTCTGAAACCAACAAAACAGGTTCCGAGTCAAAACCTGAACTGTCAAAACCATAGACTTGGACTGGACGAGGCAAAAGATACCTTTAATTATAAAAAAATAAAAAAGAAAGAAAGAAAAGAAAAGAAGAAGATCACATCACAATGAAAATCATGAAGATCATCAGTCCCAGCAAGATGATTACTCTTTATCCATTAGATTAGATCTCCAAACAACTATTTTATTTGTATTTATTAGAATGCTATTAAACGCCTCCATTTATGTTAGGCCATGTGGGTGAAAGAACAAAGATGAGTTGTTGTTCAACAAAAAATTTTCTCTCTTATTCACATCCCCACACTCTTATTTTACCTAAGTCCTTATCGAACAAACCCAAGGTAGGATCATGTTCGTATACGTAGATAAGGAGATGCCTCACCCCTGGAGCTACAAGTGGATTGACATTGTATTAAGTTCTTGCAAAAAAATCATTCTAACCCTTCATTTTTAATATCTACATGTTGCAAAAAAATCATTCTAACCCTTCATTTTTTATAGCTACATGCTGAACAGTTCTTAAATGCACTTTCAGCAGGGATTCCCAACAAAAAGAGGTCACATTAGTGTGAGATTGGGATGTGTCCCAAGGTTAGTTTGTTTGAGAGGGATTAATCGTATGAGAGTTCAATTGTGGATAATAAAATTAGGCTTTGATTCAAAGGAAAAGAAAACTGCCTATATTTCCTTGGATGCCAGGAATATGCTCTATGGACCTTATCTAAATCTAAAATCTATCTAAAATCTTTCACTTGGATCAAGTTCTAGATATGGTTTGCTTTTAGAACTGGGGACAGCAGCAGTAACCATAAAAAGGATGCAATCATCTACTATATATTATCACCCTATGGTCATCCTTCTTTGGCAGTTCATATAAAATCTCCACATGTATCTACACACATCATCATCATTCAAGACCCATGCTTTTGTTTGCGCTAGAAGCTTGGGAATTAGTAGTGCAGAATGTCTTTATTTGAGTGACATGAATTGTTTAATAGGGAACAGAAACGAGGATAGAAAGGCTAATGTTTAAACCCCATTGGATGGTAATAACTAAATCATTGGTTGGCTCAGCCCACTTAAGAGTGGGTTCAGTATAGGTATCAGCCTAACAGGCTGGTCCGTGCTTCTAGATCAGGCCCATTCATGAGTGGGTGAGACTTGGGCATGAGCATTAAGATCAATCGAAATGGATAGAATACTCACTAGACCCAGTTATGTTAGTAATTTTATGTTGTCTAATTCATAGGTTAGACAAAACTCTGGTCTATTGAGTTGTATTTTCTAATTTATTTTACAATAGAATGTGGTTGTGTCACCGAAAGAGCTGGAGCGAAGATAAGAAGAAAACAGGGAAGACCGGGCAAAACCATCGAGGACCGATCGATCGGAGCCTCTGTCCGATATCAATCGGATGGCTGAAGCATTCCAGTTATTTTCCGATCGATCGGATGCACTGTGTGATCGATCCAATGGCAGGAATGAGTCCAGATTACTGCACGATTTTGTTTCCTTTTGAGACTTTGTTTCATAATTTGAGTCCTACTTGTGCACTAAGCCTAAAGCACGAATTTTGGGCTATTTATATGGGTTTTCTCTCAACCATAAGAGAAGACAAGAAGTTAATTCTCTCTCTTGATTTGAGGTTAAAATACTCTAAGAGAGATTCCCTTGTTTCTCTAGCGTCATTGAGAGATTGTTCTGAATGGCTGTTGTAGAAGGTTTTGCTGCTTCTACTCTCTTGTAGGAGATTAATCATCTTGGTTGACAAAGTGCAAGGAGATCATCTAAGGAGAATGGTGCTTGGCGGGAAAGTCGTAGCAATGAAAGTTATGCAAGAACAATTACATTCCTTAGGTCGAGGTGCTGACTAGGGTAAATGAGCTATGAGTATATTTTATAACTGTTCGTGAATTCTTAATTTATGGATCGTGGTTTTTCTCTTTGGGTAGGGTTTCCACGTTAAATATTGTGTCACCTTCTTGTGGTGTGTGATTGGTAGATTGCTAGTCCTAACTTGTTTATTTGGTTATGTTCGCTGTGTTAGCTAATTAGAACTAGTATATCCATTCTGATAACCCGGGATTTTCAAGTTCCAAATTGATTGGTTCCAAGTTTAGGATTTTAACCCATTCCAATTTTAGCCCAGGTTCAGCTCTATTCATTTGACTTAAACAAAATCTGGGGTTGGGTTCAAATGCATGGGGACTATTTGTTTTGTGTAATTAAATTGCTAGGAATTATAAGACCTATCAAAGGTTGAAAATGGTCAAAATTGTAATACTAGTATTTTTATTAGTGGCTAATAACAAAGATTAATCAAAAGTGAATATTAAAAAATGACTATCAAATAACCTCCCTTTTAATGAAAATCAAATAAAGGAAGGATGCGAAATGAATATCCAGCCATCATCCTAGTGATGTATCGGGATATAGAAGATTCCGACACTCGACTAGAGATCTATCTATGTTCTTGATGGCTGGAAGTATCCATAGGTCTCATGCATCTGGATCTTAGTACAATGCGAAATCTAGGGCTTTCATCTTCCTTATATTGATAATTTTGATGAGTCATGCTTTATAAAGACTTCTACGTCAAGAAGGCCACGTCCCTTGGTTCTTCTAGAGTTTCCTACGTGGAGATAAAGATCAAATCCGTTAATCCTTGATTAGTGTCGACTCCTATCTTATTTACATAGCGTATCAAGTCCTAATCTAAGTGAGAGTCTTGATCTCTCTTAGGACGTGGTATCTATGGCATGTGGGCCAAATGATATCCTACACCTAGTAATGCAAATCTTATGAAGATGAAGCTATGGTCACATTATATCCTTCACTAGTCACTTCTTTAATAATCATCAGTGGAGATTATCTTACCGTGAATTTCTATGCAACTAAACAGACCTATGATAAGGTTTATGGTTATATTAATCATTTTGGTAAATAGAATATTAAATATTTAACAAAAATGAGATGGATTCATAATTTCATATACATATTGATATGGGGTACTGCTCTAGGCTCGGGTATATCAAAATTTGGATCTATGTCTGTTTAAGCCATATATATATACAGTCAACCCAACTTAAAATCCTTTTTTTATAATTAAAATTGTATGAGATGTGTTTATAGATTTAAATGTGGCTTGCATTGACAAAACGCTTATCAAGTTAGTGAGGCAAGCAATTTTGACAAAAGTTTTAGCTGACTCTCCTTGCATGCATAGAAACTGGGGTTCAAACTCAGTTTACTCCATTGAAAGACATTGATATAAGCTATTGTACTCGTTTGACTCTAGTTAACTTGATCGAGTCAAGGCGACATGAGTCGATTTTTTGAACTATGGCTAACCTGTGAGGAGCCATAAACCATGATATGCCCCAGAGAAGTGAGCCCAACCGTAGAGAAGTGGATTCCCTTTGTTGTGGGGATTGTGTTGTCACAAGAACAAAAGATTCATGGCAAGGTCTTCTCCTGGCATGGTATTTGATGGCCTGTCTTTATCTGACAGGGAAAGAAAAGGAGAATTTGTGCCAGTACAGGAATATTATAGATTCCAATGGTAGCTTTTTAAGAAGAGCTTTTTGTATATATATACTCCCTAAAATTTATAGGATCCGTAAATAGGCTCCTAAAGTTTTATTATTTATAAATAAGCCCCTGCATCTTCATTTTAATACATTCAATGTCCCCAAAATCGATAGTCTTCCAACTACCATAGGTTTTTAGAGCGAAATGACACTTTTGTCCATCTCTTTTATCCTTATATGCATAATTTCAAAAGATTGGATTTAATTTTTTTTATAAAGCATGTAACATTAACAACTACAATTAGTGGGAGAGAATAACCCTATATAAATTCATTTTTTCTTATCAATACATGGTTCATTTTATTAAATTTAAATTGGTCATGACGGCAATTGACACTACTTATAATCGGTTATGATTTATCTAATTCATACATGACCCACCATTCTATTGATGAAAGTCTCAAAATTGTTTATTATACTTCATGTATAATGGGGGTTTAAAAGAAACATCAGGGGAATGGGTAAATGTAAAAAAAAAATATTAATTTTTAGAATTTGCGGCAGGGGGTGTTTTGCTCTATGTAAAAAAAAATATTGGGGGAATGGACAAATGTAAATAATATATATATATTAATTTTTTGAATTTGCGGGGTGGGGAGGAGGTATTTTAAATTTTTCTTAGATATGGGTGGGGGCTTTAGTTCCCAGGCCCTTGTACCTCGGTCCACCCCTGGTCAAGTGAACGAGAGAGTCATTGAGAGAAAGCATTGGGACTTGAGATAAAATAATGGTATTTTTGTAAATGATAATATACTCATTTTTGTTTTACAGATGTAAGGGCAAAGTTGTCATTTATATAAAAATTCAACGCAAATCTCATGGTGGCTGCCCATTCTTGTTAAGAATATTAATTTTGGGATACAAAATGTATTAAAAAAAAAGGCAGGGGCCTATTTACAAATACTAAAACCTTAGGGGCCTATATACAAATCCTACAAACCTTAGGGGGTATATACAAAAAGCTCTTTTAAAAAAGAATATGGCCAAAACTTTATCCGGGCTAGGTCCGATATGGCCCAAACCCACTTAACCATTGGGCCCATTTTCAAATCAATGTTTTTTGTGACCTTTGAATCTTATCAATCACATCCCATGTCTTATTGTGTCAAGATATCTTATGATTTTAATGGGCATAACCCATTGCGGAAGATGTCATAAAACCCCCACATTTTTAGCTAAGTCAAAGCAAATAAGCCCTAGTCATGTCATGCTCTACTCTAAGTCTCTAACCATCTATCATTGAGATCAAGTTGAAAGAACCATGAGATTTTTGTATTTTTATGTCCCTATGCACTCTTGGGGCTCTTAAGTGCACAAATTAGACAGATCCGAGACTCTTCAAAACTCATGCATCCTGACACTCCATGGTTGGATAGATTGTTTGACACCATAATCCTAAATGGTAAAGTTTATGGATTCACCTACTGTACATCTCTTAAAATTATGATTTCGGGTGAAATAACATATTTTTCATACTTGAAGAAAAAGGCCAAAAATCTCAAGTTGAGCAAGGGTGCAACCTAGGGGTGGCAAATGGGTTCGATCGGGTCAAAATAGGTTAGGTTAATAAAGGGTGCCTATGGGCTGACATTCGACCCATTTTTAAGAGAGGAATTGACTTCAACCCGCTTCCCATGTGGGTTAACCCGACCTAACCCACACAACCTATATCCAATCCGGGTCAACCCATTTAACTTCACCATAGAATCTTGGTCCAAACACATTCCATTTTAAATATTAAAGCTATATTTGTGTTAAATGTTAATTGTTAAGTTCCATGCCAAGAAGCCCAACATAAGCTCGGTTCATTCTATATAAAACAGATTTATTCTACGTATCCAAGTATAAAATAACCAAATTATTTAAGTGTGTTTAGATATGTGGATCAGCCCTAACCCTAACCCTACACATTTAAAGAGTTGAATACATGGACAAATATAAGTGAGGGGATATAAATATGTTCAAGGAGATAGGAACACATGTAGTTAGCAAAGTGTTAGCTAGTTGAGGGAGGAACAGTCATATTAGCAAAAATAGGTAGCCAACAAATTGTTAGTCAATTGATGGAGGGATTGAAAACACAATTTCGATCCTCTTATAGAGATAGATCTCCATTTTATATATATTAAAGCAAACAGGGAGGAGGACTGTGGAGGGCCCCACGTCATCAGTAAGTGAGTTCTCATTTAAGAAAAATACTTATAAATTCACACAAAGCTTTGAGTTTAATGTGGGGTCACTACACCTCCCAAATCTCCTCCCTAAATCTCTCCATTTAAATTAAGATTATGGTTTCATAAACCTACATTTCTAAAATCCTTCTAACTTCCCCTTAAATCTCTCTTTTCTTAACTTTTCTATTTGGGCATGGCATGTGGATACAAGTTGGATTGGGCATGGACTTACTCCAAATTAAGCCTAGGTACTATGGGTGTTGATGGGCTGGCATAATTAAGTCCAGGTTAAGTTTCTAGCTTGAGCTCGGCCAGCCCCATTCATTTCAAGTGGAGCCCTCCCATATAATCATCACATCAGCATTGAAGGAGTTCTCCTTTTAAATAAATATACATAAAAAAACTTAGAGTGATTTAAGGAGCCATGTCATCACATTCCATTATTTTTTCTCCAAAAGTATCTATTCGTATCTTCTATCTCCTAAAGTCTCTCAATCAATATCCCCTAAAATTAAAGTTAATCTTTCAAAAATAACACAAAAGATCCTTCTAAGGGGCCCACTATGTAGATCTTATGATTTAAAAATAACAATCTCTTTCACTTATGTGTTACCCCACATAAGTTTTAGATAATTTAATAAATCTAACACATGCACCATCTTAGTGGGACCACCATAGAACTTATCAACCTGACTCAAATGTTAAATGGACTTGAGCCTTTGTTGAACTGAGGCCTTCAAAGAGTTGTCATATATTTTCAGTACTTTTTTATCGTGTGGTTTGGGCTGGGATGATTCTATGTGCACCTGGACTCATACCTTAGTTTGACCCTGGCCTTTAAGGGGCAGTCTCAACCCACCCATATTTTTTGAGTAGACAGGCTCGAACTTAGTATTAGGACCTGATATACACCCGAACTCAGGCCATTCAATCCCTGTTGATAGTAGAAATGGGTCAGTCTGGAAACTGGCCCATTGAAATTCCTACAATAGGCCATTAATTTAATGGACTTCTAAATTATAAAACTTATTGCACATGCTTGCAATGAGGTTAGTTTTGATGCTTGAACATTCATGTATAATCCAGAGCCTCAACATTGATGAAAGCAATTAAATTGCCCTCTCTATCGTTATCTTGCACTAGGTATAGATCCCATGCGAGGAACCTTTTTTCCTTGGATCGTTTTTTTTATATATATTAAATAAATATAGGACATTGATGTAGAATAAAAGGATTCTACACGTTTCTCTCTCTCTCTCTCTCTTAAGTGTTTGGTTGGATGTGGATTTGATTTGCATTTTCAAACAGGTGTGTTCTAATGGTAAGTATGCTCAAAACTAGTGGGTAGTGTTTTGGGGCATTGGTGTGGGACTCATCTTAGCCACACTCACACTCCACACGATATATCTAACTGACTGAGCCCCAGCCAGGTATTGATAGGAAAATAGATACATTTGTTTTTTCTTTTCTCATGTTTTTCCTTCTTTGAATGGTACCATTTTTTTCCTTTTGCTTCCATTCAGAGTTTTCTCTTTTTTAGTAGGGACTTTCAACTCATGCATTTTTTCAATTTACAAATATTTTATAAGTGCGATATTACAAGATTCTCATTATTATTTTTCACGATAATTTCTTCCTATTACCATAAAATCTTAAGATCATTTTCCACTTTATTTTCTTCTAAAAATTCTTAAAAATAATAATAGTGGATTCTTCTTTTATAGTTTTAATTATTATAATAATTTACTATATCTTTATTCCTGCCAAGGCTCAGCACGAGCGTTTGTTGCTAGTCCCTTATTATGATAGTACCGAAATAGAGAATTCCAATGAAACCATATGATGTTAGTCATGGACGGCTATGACTTTGACTTAAGCCTATGAAAGAAGGATTAGTTATTTACTCATGTGCTGCCTGCAATTCACAATAGTTTTCTAATCAAGATATGATTTTAGATTGGTCAATAAGTAGGGTTAGTCCACAATATAGCAAATAAAAGAATTATACTAAAATTCAAGCAAACAAAAATAAGAGAAAATAAAGAAATAAATAGAAGAGTACTTGTTGCCGAATATTTTAAAATAAAGAGGATCGGTCCTTTCCTTGACACCTCCTTTAAATACCCTAGCAAAATAAACTTTAAATGTTGATTTTCAAATCAAAACAATAACGTAATGACTAATGAGGTGTAGCGTGTGACTTCAGATCCTAAGTTACTTGAAATTTGATTTGGAAAGTGATAGACCAATTGGGTCTAATTTAATTTGTTTTCTTGCAAAGATTAGCAAATGAATTTTCAAACCGCACATGTTACCTAATTATAATCATTACTTTTAATTTGAAAATCAGTTTTAATCCCTTTTAATTATTAAGTTCCTTTAAATATTCGACAAAGATGTGGAGGAAATGAGAATAAAAATATTTTTAGTCTCGACTCCTTTTTCATTTTACTAAATGGGTTAGAAAGGCCTGTCTAAGGGATTTACTTGAATTAAAGGACCAAGGGATTGAAAATTTGGAAAAAAGAAGAAGTTTAAATTGCTTACTTTCACTTCCTAACCTTGATGAATGTAGATTAAGAACTTTGTCTACCCTGGCATTGCAAAATCAGTGCTAGAATTGATTTTTGAACAAACCCCTTTATTGATACGTTGCTTGGTGTTACCTTTATTTGTATTTTAGATGTATATATGCAAGGTCATTACTTTTTCTTGTGAACTTAAAAAGGGTTTCACAAAAGGAAAAGATGATGATTTTGGGTTTTGAGGAGTCATCAAAGTTTAAGGTACTCAATTTGAAAGAAAGAAAGCACAAGCACAAGCACAATTTAATGAAAATTTAATTTATTTTCATATTCTTTAGATAATGTAAAGCCTAAATTTGAAAGAATCTCAATATTTTTTTGGTGATGTCCCAAAACTTTGTGAGGGTAGTTAAAATATGAAGAAATAATAGGGCTTATGATGAAGAGTTCGAAACCTTACAAATAATTATTTTCTCCTTGTTTTATGATTTGGTTTGGGGGGGGGCGGGGGGGCGGGGGGGGGCGTTTGAGAAGGCAGACTTGTTCCAAGGGGTTGCAAGAACTATCTAAGGGAGAAGATGCATACACTAGAACTCAAGAGATATAAGTTGCAGCCTATGACGCTTAGATCTCTGGGATTTCAAGACTAAGTAACAATGAATAGAAAGTCTATTTTGTGATCCATTTCCTTTTGCTTTGTAGAGGAGAACATAGACCTTTATTGCTCACGTACATATACTTTGTTTATTTTGGAGCCTAAGACATAATACCTATGTGACGTGCTGTGCCATATGAAATTGTATATTTTTACAAACCCTAGGCATTGTGACTTTAGTCAATTGTATATTGTTTTACACCATTGTTTAATGTCTCAAGCCCTTGGCATTCTTACACTCGTTTGGTGCATGAGGATCCTTTATTGTCATATACATGGAAGTGTTGTTAGCATTCAAAGTATATGTTGTTATTGTAATAATGCCTAAAAAATATGTTGTTTTCATAATTAGGATGTCAGGTGGTGAGTTGATAATAATTTTCCACTGTTATGGGGAATTTGAGTTTGATATGATTCGCCAGGTATACAAAGGTGAGAAATGGAAGATGAGGTTCATTCGAAGTAACATAGCATTTCCTTTGTTGGTGAACATAGCTCTTGAGGCTTCACATTGGGAGGAAACTTGTGAAAACCAAACCATACATTATCTTCATCACTATGGTCACGTGTTTTCATTGACGGCCATAGAAGATGATAGTGACATTAAGTACATGTTGACACTCGCAAGAGATAATACAAATGAGATATATTTATACATCAATAAAAGACCGATTGGTTCTACCAACCATATCGAAGAACAACCAAGGTACATAAGTTTGACCTATCTCTTTTAAATAATACATAAGATTATTTTGAATTAATGGCTAATGTATTCCATCTCTTTTCACATGGGATGGATATGTGTCTTCTACGAGGTAAATAGATTGAAGGCTTAGGAAGCGGTCATATTGTACAGCGCAAAGTACCTCCTGCGCAAGGTGCATAATATCCTACTATCAATCTATGCGAAGACAATGACATGCATTTCTTAATTAGGCCGAACATTGGGAGTGATGAAGTGGCCTAAGAGACTGATTGTGTTATCGGCGACAGTGTTAATGAAGTACATACGGTTGATGAGTTAGAGGTTGTCACCATTGAATCTGGAAACCTAGGAACCAGTCTTCATGGGAGTTCAAGAATATGAGGTATAGAACCTCCAACGTTAAATGTCAGAGAACACTCGAACCATAAGCGTGAAGATATATTTGAAGGCGACATTGTCCCGGAAGAATTTGTTACAACTCTTCTTCCAGAACCATGTCGTCTTCCAATCTAACCGGGTTTCATTAATAAAGCCTACTAGCTAGATATATAAATAAATCGACTTTTACAGTCTAATATTATTTTGCTCTTTTTTTTATGGCGAGCTTATGATTATTTAAGGTTAAATAGTGAAAAAAAACTTGACATGTAAATTCTCAATCACTAACTTTCTAATCTCTTTAAGGAAAAATGCTCATTTTTCATTGACCGTTGGAAGAGATCGGCTAATGTGCTGGATCTTGATTGCTGACAGCCAAGATAATGGAAAACCCATCACTGGTGACCACTGGACACATGACAACAGCCAATGATTATACACTATCAACGGCCCCTTCAACATAAGAAATCATTGGCCACTATGGACTCTACAATAGCTAACTGATGTGTGCTCTCAGCAGCAAATCAACTTACTTGTCGTTAAACGCTCTTCAAAGACACTAGCTGCTGGACGCTCTTCAATAGCTGCCACCATATCCCTCAAACGACCAACAAATGCCGCATCTAACTGACCGCTGATGTAGACACCTCGTTTGGCCCCTACAATAGCCTTAAATATTTGTCATATATAGCGGTGCCCCCATTTCACCCATAATTGAATGGTTAATGGCATAATTCAAATTAATTAACGATGATAAAGATGTATATTGATGATTTTAGACTAAGTTCAACGAACTCTAGAAAATTCGTGAGAGAAAAGCCAAATTGCGTCGAGATTTCGAGTCAGATTCACTACTTACATAGGAAGCGGACCACGACACCAATTATTTATATTCCGAACCACTTAAGACATGCTTACCCCATTTTCCACAAAGATCACTCTTAGCTTGCTTAAATGCCACCCGATTATCCTAAGTTAGTAAACCGGATCCATTGATCCCGGGGTTCGCCTTTCTTTACAGCTCCCAACCATCAGGACATTTGGACCCTTAGATTCTACACTGCAAGGGATTTCTGACGATATATAGAATGTCCGAATCTGATAAACAGGCAAAAGTTACGAGCTTCCGAAGTTTGTCCCAAAAAAAAGATGAAAATCGATGGCGCCCACCCTGCTGAATTCCACCGTGGCGCCCACACCATCCAGGACCACCTAGGCACCCCATGGTGGGCGCCCACCATCCAAATCCATTAGTTTGGCCTAAGGACAGCTCGAGACCACTCCAAATAGGGACCCAACTTCAAAGATGATTGAACTCCATCTAGGCACCACCCTGTGGCGCCCACCCTATTAAACTCCATCTAGGCACCACCTCTGTGGCGCCCACCATGTCCAAGTCCACCTAGGCACCACCCTTGTGGCGCCCAGCCAATTATGTGCCCGTGTAACCCCCCCCCCCGCCCGCAGCTGAACATTTGTTCATTCAATCTCGACTCCAAATTGGACCAAGTTCCAAAAGCGAACCCAATTCATCTAAAGCCATGTAGGCTCCACCCCATGGGCGCCCATCTTGCCTCAAACCCTAATTCATCCTAAAACAACTTAAGCTGCCTTCAGATGCGTGGTGCCATCTAGAAGCACGAAATAATGAAGTCATATCCCTCTTAAACTCGTCCAAAAACCTCTATTTAAGGATCTATTTACCTCATTTACAAGGGAGCAACCCTAAGAGAGAGAAGAAATAGAGAATAAGGAAGGAGAAGAAAGGTAGCCACCATTAGAGAAAGATTTCAGATCTAGAGGAGAAGAAGAAGAAAGAGAGAAGGAGGTTCTCATATCTTTAAGATCTAAGAGGGAGAAATCATCTAGAGCCATGGATTTATGCGAAAACGCCAGTCTAGGAACTTGAAGAGCGCGATTTGAACCGATATTTCTAGATCTCTTCCGTTTCATTGCATTTTATCATCATCCTTGTTTAGAAACATGCTTATGATCATTTAAGCATTATAGATCTATATTAGTTTTTGATAAAAAAAATTGATATTAATGCATTATCATATTAGTAACATGTTTAGGTTCATCTTAATGGTGTAGATCTACATTGATTTCGTAGTTTTAATTGCATAACTAGGTTAGATCTCGCATTTGTAGCATCATCATCATCATTTCGATCAAGAAGATCGCAAAAAGCCCCCAACAACAAGGCTGGGCGCCTACCCTATCCCGAACAGGCTGGGCACCACCCTCTAGGCGCCTACCCTTCTGAGACAGGGTCTGGACTTCAGATCTCAACTTGTTGCATAATATTCTCATAGATTTGTTAATTACATTATTAGTAGTTCGCATTAGGACATTCGCATCAGTTGCTAAATATTTGGGAGTTGTGCTAAAAAATCCAAAGACTATTGTGCTCGTTGCGGTTTGTTGAAACCCTGACCGAATAGGGTAGGCACCACAGGAGTGGCACCCAAGTGGAATTTTCCACCTTCATGTACAATTTCCGATTTTCCGCATTTAGTTCATTTAGAAATTGCATGATAATGATATGTATGGTTGTTTGATGTGTTCTGAACTTCGAATTATCATTTCTATCACACCTCACATCATATCATTTGAATCATAAAGTTATAAAAAACCGAAATAAATAAATAAATCATAGAACATGAAAATCACTTATTCTCTTTCCTTACTCTCTAGTAAATTAGAGAAGAAACCAAAAACAAATTAAAAGATATCTAGAAAATCCAAAAATAATAGGTAGATAGTCTAGGTTATCAAATCTCATGCTTAAGTAGGATAAACCCTGAAAATAACTAAAACATAATAACTAATTAACTTAAGAACCATTTAATTAATTAATTATAGCTCTAATCCCACACCAATTGACACAGTGAAAACCTTTAGTCCAAAAGACCTTAAAACCCTAATTAATTCGAGTTGGTAATAACTAAGAACCTAAAAAAAACCAAAAACCTGAACACCATCCATCTGGGCGCCACCCCCTGGGGGCCCATCTTACCACAGTCACCTGGGCGCCACCCCCTGCGTGCCCATCCTGCCACATCCACCTGGGCACCACCCTCTGGGCACCCAGCCTGCTCATTCCCTAAGAAGCTCCACTTAAAACATAATGTAATTAATTAAGACCTTAATCAACCCCAATTAACACATTAAAACATTTTTTCTTAAAAGACCTGAAATCTTAAATCATTTCAACCTCGAATTAATTCAAAGAACACAAAACCTAAAACCAAATCCACCTGGGAGCCACCCCATGCGTGCCCATCTTATCAAGCCACCTGGGCACCACCCTCCGGGCGCCCAGCCTATGAACTCCACCAAGACCGCCCATTCCTTGGAAACCATCACTTAAAACTCGAACCTAATTCATTGAAACCTAATTCATTCCCAACCAAATACGAAGAGACACCCTTCATCAAAATACATCAACTTCTATAAAAATCCAACTTCGAATCAACTTAGAAACACAAAACCAACCTGACCCTATAACACAGCCAGTTTGGGCGCCACCCCTTGGGCGCCCATCCTGCCAAATTCACCGGGGCACCACCCTTTGGGCGCCTAGCCTACATTTCGACCCTAATCCACCAACTCAACTAAAAACAAATAATTAAACACCTTACAACTTAAACTAATTAAGACTAGAACCTAAAAGAATCCCCGGACCCAAGGACCAGTAAGTAACTCCCATCCGGAATAGTTGAAAATCACAAGCAATCCACCTGGGCCCCGCCCCCTGGGCACCTATCCTGCCAAATCCTCTCGGGCGCCACCCCCTTGGTGCATATCCTTCCACTTGCACTAAAACGCAAATCCTTGATTTTTGTTTCAAATCCGAATCCGAATCACTTTAACATTTGGACATCAGAGATTTAAAACAATCTTAAACATTAAAATTCATCAAGTAAAAAACCTCCGGAATTTTGAAAAGAGATTGAAAAGTCTGAAAAGCATAAACTGTCAAGATAGGCTCCACCCCCTGGGCACCTACCCTGTTTTAATCTTGAATTGCGATTTTCAACTACTTTTCGGAACTCTGATTTAAATTTAAAATAACAGAACCTTAATATATTTAAAAACACATTAATCAAAACCTTAAAACTGTTGGAAACTAGGTGGGTCTTCCAGACAGGTTTCAAAAACTTTTGACCCACTTGATGCAGGGATCAATTATCTAGAAGGCAACAAACCCAATCCAGGATGCAATCCCTCAAACTCATAAACCATGTACAGCAACATATACTATCTAGAAGATAGAAAACAACACCTAAACATGCAACAACGAAATTTACAACATACAAGGATGTAGATATTCCTTTGGAGCTTTGTAGTGCTCTAATGGAGAATTTGAGTTCTTTCCTTTGATGATGAACACCTTCACTATCCAATTCAGAATCTCCAACACATTTTGATCTTCCACGCTATTACCCGTATTAGATCTCTTTTCTCAAGAAGATGGTGGAATCTTCAAGAGAGAACCTAACTAGTAACTCTAAGGAACTAAATGTGAAAGAGAGGAGAACTTAGAGAGGAAGAGAACTTGTGCACACTTGCACAAAGGGGCTGATGTTGCTCACACTATTATGCACGACCAAGAGGGGTTTATTCCTCTTTATATAGCCCTCCAATCCACCTCTTTTCCTATTTGAAATAGAAGTTTAACTCTCATTACAAAATAGTAAACTTCTCCCTTGCTAGTTGCCATAGAAGTCTCACTTCCACAACAATTAGTAGCTTTCTCCTTTCTAATTAAAATAGAAGTCCTACTTTCATTAATAATTAGTACTTTACCATTACCACTATTAGAAGTCTCGCTTCAAATAGAAATAGTAACATTCCTTTTAGAGTTCAAGTAGAATTAGTATCTTTCTAATAACTTGGGCTAGCGTGGGGACCACTAGGGATCCCTTAGAAAGTTGGCTCTAACTGGGACACGCGACCCCACATCTCATGTGCAATCCGGGCCCACAGTTAATTGCAAATAACTTCACTATATAAATGAAATTGCACTCCAGTCTTAGGAATAAATTACAATGAAGACCATAAACTTCCTCAGTACCACAAGTAGGCCCCTCCATCTATATCTATGGATCAAATGGATCTGTCCACCAAATTAGATCCATATCTTATTAACCTTGAGCCCCAATTAATTATAGTGATCATTTGGTAACGATCCAATTAACTCTTAAGTGGAATGAGTGCGCATTTACCAATGATAAATCCATTAATTGGCATAAGGGGATATTAAAGATAGATTCCATCTTAACCATTGAATGTTCCCACAGCTCTACTACCACGTATCCAAATCACTGAGGTGTTAACCTACAATTGGCCTCACTCATTGGTGACTCAAAGCAAATGAATAGATAGAAACTTAAGTTCATTAATGTCTCAGGATTATGAGCCTATTGCTAGGGAATTATGAGAGCAGATCTTAAAATAAAGACAGTGTATATAAGGTGTTTCTTATGGTTCTTAAATACATTCAATGTACCAGCACCATGATCCAGAATCTTACATTCCGATGACCGAGACAAATCACATTATCTCATAGTGATCAAAGCGCTGCAACCTTGTCAGATGAGATGTCCAATCTCATCACTGGTTGTGAAGATATTTAAGTATAAGATTTGCAATACATGTCTACTGTATGTGGATCTCATCCATACACATGTATTACATCTAGTATACTTGTGGACTCCGGTTCATCTCATGAGCCATTATGTCTTTCGTATTGGTTATGTGCAAGTATATAAAACACCATTCATCTCATGAAAGGAAAAGCATGCATTGTATTGATAAATAAAGAAATTAATCAATTTATTACATCATATACCCTTAGTATTGAGACCATAAACTAACAAAAACACCCTCAACTTAACTCTTAATCAAACCACAACTTAAAACAAACCAAATCAAGATTAATAAGCTCCTTAGGCGCAGGAACTATCAAACTTAGGCTATTTGCACCCTAGGAATAAATTGGATTACCTGTTTAGGTAGCTTAGAGCATTAGGTTTCACCCCATTACCTTTTTTGTTCCGTTAGGGGATTGGGAGAGTTGATGTGGGCGGTATAGGACCTAAGGTTAGGGTTAATATGATGATCAGTAATAAAGCACTAATCACGTAAATCCAAGTAAAATCCCCCTAATTAGGCCCTTCTAGCCCTAGTATAAAAAATCCAAAAAAAAACTATAAAGCCAACAAAATAAATCCAAAAATATTTTTCTTTTATTTCTTCCTCCACCTTAGGTGCCAGATATTTAATCGGACTTAATGATAAAAGGGAATAAAGAACTGATTTCTAAAAATTGAATAAATGAGAATAACGAGGTGAGATGAGTGATTTCGCACACACTATTAAACAGTCACGGGCCATCGGCTACCCTAAAACAAACATTGACCCATCGGCCACCTCTAATCAATCACGGCCCATCGGCATTTCACTTTTATCGCTCGTGTATCACACATGAAAAACACAAAAATCACAAGTCAAAATCTCATTTGCATCATCGTTTTGGTTTGAAAAGGCAGCCTTTAAACCCTATTTTGCCAAGGGATTTGAAAGGGATACCGGGGAACGGGGCCTATCCTCTTCTTAAATATTTGGCACATCCCCCTTTCATTTTCTTTATTTTAGTTATTATATTTTTCTTGGATACACTGTGATTATGCTGTATGAGGATTAACCTTTATTTGGAATTTAACTCATGACCCTGAATTGACCATATATTAAACAGACCCAAAGATACCCAAATTAATGTAATAGGACAACCGTCGTGTGTTGCCGGCAGCACATTAGACGAGAGGAAGAACCCACGCATTTATTTTCTTCCATTTTTCTTTGACTTTGGTCGAAAAACGGTGTTACGGTCATTACCGTAGCTGGTGATTGTGATCCATTGATTTTAAGGGTAGTTGGAATCCTTATTTTCAATGTAAAAAATTAATATAGCATATATAGATGAATGAAGATTCCTCAAGCCTAGAAAAATGCCCTTCCTTGGTGGGGGGTAAAAAATTGGCATCCGACAGCTGGTAGCATCTAAATAATTGTTGGGCGTAGTTCATGCACTTCAATAGCCGCTGGACGCTGGAAGTTACTCTAACAGCCAATGAGCTTTTAGCACCTACGATCCCCTCTCTTGATCACGTCTGATGGCCGCAGGACATGCAAAAATGTCAGTTACGCCCCATTTACTCCGCTTCGTGAAACTACTCCCCACTCCTCCATGATCTCCAGCAGTTATAGCACTCAAAATAGCTATAGAAATGAGATTGAAAGTAATTTTTCTACACACACATACACAAAAGGCATTCACGTAAAAAAAGCCTGGAGACTCTGTTGCGCTCTGTCCAAAAGATTCATTCTACTTCCTCATGCAAGGTAATGGTTGGCCAGTAGCGATTCTAAGCCTCCCCGAGGGTCTTTAAAGTCTTTCTTTATTTTCTTCACACAATGAAGGAATGATAGTGATGTCCAGAGCACGAGCGCGGGGGAGGTGGGGTGGTTTCTTAAGCTATCCAAGACTTCCGTAAAAGTCTTTTCGTAAAAACAAAAGAAAAAACTTGTGATTTCTTGTATATCCAAACAAGCCCTAAGTGATAAAAGACAAAATAATAATAATAACAATAATAAACTTCCAAAGGCAGTAGGATGCAAAAAATTGAAGAAATGATCCAAATGATGTTATAGGCCACGAGTTTATTACTTATAATTTTGTATGATATATGCATAAATTAATATTCATACAAATTAAACTATAGCTATTTTTTTTTAATAAAATCTTACATTTTAGATAGTCTTTAAAAGCAATAGGATGTATATCTTTATCTTATTATTATTATGATGATGATAATAATAATACCATCATCATCGTCATCATTATCATCTTATTACTTTATGTACTGTAATATCATATACATATTATGCCTTTTTCCATTTTAATATAATATTTTATATTTCTTATTAATTTTTAAAAAATTATAAATTTTTAATAGTATGAATAATATTGCCTATGTTAAGTGTGAGCATGCTTTGCTAGAAAGACATGAATGATTTCCATCAACCATGCAACTATAATCTTATATGATCAATCACCAAAAAAATATATAATTAATTAGATTGATGTGGCAGTCTTTAAAATCAAATTTCAAGGTTTTGTATTCTTTTGTTCTTTTTTTTTTATTTTTATGGTGACCTCTTGGTTATTTGAGCTAAAGTGGTGACAAAAAGTTAAGAATTTCAAAAAGAAAGAAACAAAAAATAAAGAATTCTAAAGTGGTGACAAAAAGTTATGAACTTCAAAAAGCAAGAAAAAAAAAAAACAATGTTTTATTAGGGTGAGCTATGGTCATTTTGAGATGGAGTGGCAGAAAAAACCGAAAACGTTCGAAAGACAGAAAACAAAAAGCAAATAATTCTAAAAATTATCCAAATGATGTTATGGATATATAGTTTACTAGTTATAATTTTACATTATATAGGTATAAGCTAAGATTCATAATAACGAAACTATTGCTAAATCTTTTATAATATTTTGATATTTATAGATTGCCTTCGTAAGCAAATATGACTCATATCTTAATCTTGTGAACAATAAGTATGATATTCGGTCATAATATCATCGTCATCTTATTAATTTATACCTTATAATATCACATATATTATATTATATATTTTTTCATTTCAATATAATTTATATATAAAACACAATATTTTAAATATTTTGCATTTTTTAAAAGTATGCAAGTTGTTTATAATGTGGACTATATTGCCTATGCCAAGCATGTTTTGCTAGTAGTTAAAAGATTGAAATGAAGATGGATTTTCAAATTTTGTCAAAAGAAGCATTTTGGTTGTCACGTACTCACAATTTTATTTAGATCACACAACATAATCACAATTAAATTACGTGATTGTGACTTACAAAACTCACATCGACCTATAAATTTCGAGTTTTTGTTGTCGTTAAGTGTGGGATCTTCATAAAAAATAAAGGGACATTAACTATATAACCGCTCTTAAATCTGACATTTATTAAAATAAAATCATCAAAGTTTAAATATTTTTAGATGAATTATTTTAATAATAATAGTGTGATATCACATCACCTAAAATATAAAATATAATATGCGGATATCGCTAAAGTGTGCCTCCCTCGGTAGATCCGAACCATTGAAAGTGATAGGTACTGCTAGAATTACATTCCGGTAGGTACCATGATCAATCATTGATGAATGGGCCCCACATAAATGGACCCTAGTGGCAGAATGAGGAACCGTCCTTCGTAAATCAGGACCATTCAAAAATCACAGGCCCCACACAAATCTCACTCAGGTTGGTACCATGATGAATCTAAATAAATACTAACAGTAGAGACCCACTCATGGCCCCACCCATACCGGGCCCCTCTGTGTCGAAACGTGGGGCCGACCATTCATGAATCAGAGCCGTCCAAAATGATAGGTCCCACCCATATCTAACTCCAGCTGGTGGATTGTGGGATCCACCTTCATGAATCACAACCGTTCAAAATGACATATCCCACCATCATGATCAATTGAATCGCAGACCCATCAATAAATCACAACCGCTCAAAACAATGGCATCAATCAATTGGTAGGGATTGAATTGTGGCCCATCAGTACAGGTCCTGAAAGTCAAACCGGTCAGAATTGTGAACGTGGACCCCAGCTATGATTGTCATATCGATAGACATCATCCACCGTTGATCCACTGGGCCCCACATCCCACATAAATATTCTAACACATCCATCATCCACCGTCCGATCTGATATTCCCGTCCCACAGCAACTATAAAAGGCGAAAACCCTCTTTTGCTCTCGTTTTTTCGGTTTTTACCGTTCTTCTTGTACCTCTCTCGTTGGATCTAAAAACTCATGCCTAATCTGCAGTAAGATTTCCCCCAAATTCTCAAATAATCTGTTCTAGGGTTTTGATTTCGTAAGTTTTGCATTCACGCTCTTGCCCTAGCATTGAGATTCCTCCTCTCATTTCCACTAGGTTTTCAAAACTAGGGCTCATTTGAATTGTGTTGAATTGTCACAAAGAGGAGGATTAGGGTTTCAAATTTGTGTATTGAATAAAAGAATTGGGGCATCGTTGTTCTGTAATCGGGCTTCAGAGAGACCGTCGATCAGTCTCAGTTTCAAGGGAATTTTTTTTTGGGGGGTTTTTTTTTTGGTCGGTTGGGATCTGCTGGCTGGGAATGCATAGTAACTGGGGGTCCTCTACGCGTGTTGTGGAGGATCCCTGTTGGAAGAAAGCTAAAGCTGGGATCTTTTTCGCATTTTAGTGTTATTCGGTGAGGAGTGTTTGGATTTAAGATGGTTGTTCGAATTGGGTAGTGTTGATTTCGCGACAAGGTGGGAGGTTTTGTGTATTTATTGTTTTCTGGAAGATTTGAGCAGATGTTCTCTTCTGGAACGGATTCTGTGGGTGAAAATAGTAGGTTTCCCATGCGGTTCGTGTGGGCATATGGAGGGAGAAGAGTCTTTCTTACCGGCTCCTTCACAGGGTAAGTGTTGAATTTGATTGGGTTTTCTCTATTTAATCTTTTATCTATTAAAGTTTTGTTTTTTGATCGATTGGTTTGTATTCTTTTTTTTTTTTTTTTTTGGGTTCTATCTATAGAATCACGTCCATCACCATTTATTGTGTTTGGAATTTGAACACTCCCCAAATCACAACGGGGACGAAAAATTTGGCCGAATGCGTTTTTATGTGGCCCGGCCTCAAGGAATTAAATCTACATTAGATGGGATAGTGTGTATTCTGACCTTTTGTTTTCTAGCTGAATAGTTGCAATTGGAACTGTTTTTGATTTGGGGAAAAGACGAGAAATTATAGCTCATTTAATCATGTTTCTGTTTCCAATTTACAGATTGCTATCCATTGTATTTTTCTTTTCTGTCTTTTTTTTATTTGTTGAAAAAATATTTTTGTTTTGATTTTATGTATATTTTAATGTAAGCGATGAAAGTGTTTTTTTTTTTTTTTACTTGGTCATATGTCCCCATCTTGTGTTTATACTTAAAGAAAAGAATTTTGCAATTGGTGTAGTACAACACTTTCCTCTGATGTATTATAAAGATTTTAAATGTTTCAAACCTCTGGATTAATTGCCATTTATTATACATCTACTACATGAACATGGGACCAACAAATTTTTTTTTTTTTGAATTGACAAACAAGTGTGAACATTACTTATGTACCTTTTACTATGATAACTGTTCTTATTTATACATCCCACATATTATCCTGAGCTTTAAGAATAAGCAATTAGAAGAAAATTGTGATTGGGGTGTAGATGTGTTGTGTAGTTGGGCATACATTGTTTACTCCATCAGAAGGGAAATTGTAAAGGTGTTTGATTAGGTGGCTGCAGCCAGCAATATAACATCCATGTTGAAATTCTTTTGTTAGGTGGTCTGAGCACGTGCCAATGTCCCCCATGGAGGGTTGCCCTACTGTATTCCAGGTCGTTTGCAGCTTGACACCTGGTTTTCATCAGGTGAGTGCATTTCTATTCGGGGTACTGTAACTGTTTCTTTCCATATATTATGTTCAACAGAGGTAACTGCCTAGATGCACTTGTTTGATATAGTTTATATTCGTAATGTTATGAATGCAAGGCAAGGACACGGATTTTACAAATAAAAAGTGAAGTATCGGATATGATACTACACGATATGTTGCCCATTTTGAAGTATCCGTACATCATAGCTGGTAACAGAAGGCCCTTATTGCAAATAACAGCCACTGTATGAGGCCCAAGAGCGTGCATGGCAATCATGGTGGGGGAGAGAGGAGAGAGGGCGTGTGGGGTGTTTTTTATTTGGGGGGGCAGGGTGGGGGGCGCAGGGATTTGGAAAGAATGGAGTCCATCCAATCATTCTATGTCTTGATATAATGGTTGAAAGTTTTATAGATTAAGTGACTAAGTTTTATGGTTTTCTTTTCTTTTTCATTTCCTTTAATTTTCTTTTCATGGTCAATCTGGTGGTGAGTAATACTTGGATGAGTCTTAGATGGGTTAGTGGCAGATAACTGGGGCTTTATTTGGGTGCGAGTGGGTATAATTGGTCATAGGTCCTAGCTCCATAAGCAAGACCACTAATTTGATAACATTGGCCTGGTCAATGTGGATAATTTCACATTCAGTTGTATTTAGTAGGCATTTAACACCGGGACCCTCACGAGTCATGACATCTGGTTTTTATTTTCTATTTTCTATTTTTTGTTTCCAGGACTGGGTTTTGTTATGCCGTCCAATCTAAGATAGCCAAAATTATTTGTATCTATTATGTTTTTTGCTGTGTATTTCCCTGCCCTTCTCTCCCACTCCCTCTCTCTACATACATTACATACACTCACACCCACATATATAATATGCTCGTATTTTTAGAAAGCTATCCTTGATTCATTGTGTTATTCCTTTCACATAACAGTACAAATTTTATGTCGATGGGGAATGGCGGCATGATGAACGGCAACCTTTTGTAAGTGGGAATTATGGGATAGTGAACACGCTCCTGCTAGCAAGGGAACATGATTCACTCCCGGAGACACCCGGAACTAGATCAAACATGGATGTTGACAATGAGGCCTTTCAGCGTGTGGTAAGGTTATTCTGTTAAAATGTGATATAGATGTAATGAGCAGTTTGATATGGCAGTATTTTTAATCGGTAACCATATTGATTTATTAAGATGAAAACATGCTTGTACGTGGGAAAACAAAAAGAAAGGAGTATAAGGTGTGTCAGCCAGTTTGATATAGCATTTCTAATACTTTTTTTGCAGTTATTACCTGCTTATAGCTGGTACCATTTATATTTAAAACTCTCAGACCTTGTTGTTCAACTTGTATACACTTCTAGTCTTGGCCATCCTCTCTAGGTGTTACGTCAATTTTTGTGGGCCTTTTGGATTGTCCAATTTTCGCTTTGGTACTTTTGTTGGCTTTCCAGGAAAGATGATTTGCATCTTATGCCTAAAGATGCTGGACTTATAGTTGTTTTTTTTTTCTTTTTTTAAATTTGACTATGTTGGTTAGATTGACTATTGGTATGAGTTGGTTATAGTTTAGCAGTTATAATGGATCTGATTGCCTTCAATCTTTTTGTTATCTGCCAATCAGAGATTACGTCCAATACTTTGGCTCTAAATTAGTAAGGGTGGAGAGATTTGAGGAGGATGCCGAAAATAGGATAAGAGATGGATGATTGAAGTGGAGACTTGATTTTTGAATGCTTTGTGATTGGCACATTCCAACAAGATTGAAGGAAAGATTTTAGAAGACAAGGATTATACTAGCTATGACCTATGGAGCAAAATGTCATCCAATCAAGAAACAACACATGTAAAAAAAGAAAAAGAAAAAAAAGAAAAAAAGAAAAGAAAAAAAGAGTGTAGCGGAGGTGAGAGTGTTGAGATGGATGTGTGTAAAGTAGGAAAGTTAGAATAAGAAATGAGCGTATTCGAGAGCATTTAGGGGTAGCATCAGTGCATTGCCATCAATTGGTGATAAATTAAGAAAGACTTGTTTGATATGGTTTAGACATGTTAACACAGGCTAGTAGCGACGTCTGTGAGTAAAAGTTTTTCTATGCAAGTTGATGACACTTCAGGAAAAAGGGGTAGGGCGGAGAGGTCATAGATGGAATTAGTAAGGATTGATATGGAGAATTGCAACCTATCTGAGGATTTGGTCCATGATAGATTGGAATGTAGAAACAAACTTCACGTAGCCAACTGCAAACTTCACGTAGCCAACTGCAAAATAGTGATGATGATGATGACCATTTTTGAAGTTGCGGCTTTCAATTTTTCTTAAGTTTCCTTTCAAATTGAAGCCTAGTTAACTTCATGATGATGACCACTTTTGAATTTGCAGCTTTCAATATTTCTTAAGTTTCCTTTCAAATTAAAACCTAGTTAACTTCTAGCCTATGGTTTTTTATTTATTTATCACTTTTACTCTATTTGGTGGAGGAAGTTAATTCATTTATAAATCATAATCCAGTTTAAATATCATTGCAAAATAAGAGATACTATGGTAAGATGTAATTTAATTACTATCCATGCTGGAACTTTTGTGGATTAGATGAAGTCATTGCTAGTTCATGTAGAATGAAAAATAGACTGAAACGTGGAATTTTGTTCAAGTTATTATGGGATTTGATAAAATAACTTTTGCCCAGAGAATGTTTTATTAGTGAAAATGTTACTACACAATGAAAGCTTAAAAAAACTTGACTTAAAGTATGTTCATGCTTCATGTACCAGAAATGAGTGTAGTTCCCAAGTACTTTTTCTTTATTGCATTGTTTATTTTTTTGATAATGACGGTACCCCGTGGAATCAACCCGTAAGAACAAATCCTACAGGCACATGCGTTCACCCCACTCGTGCACTGGGTGCATCTGGGTGGATTCAAACACAAGACCCTGGGGAGCAAACCCATGCCTTATGTTGAACAACCAACTCCCAGGGGTGTTTTCTTTGTCGCATTGTAGACTTTGCCAGCATTAAACAGCAACTTTCCACTTCCTATGTGAATATAATACATGGCGAATGTGCATTTCAAATCTATAAACATTTCTATGCTAAAATAACGGTGATGTGGCTAATTTTTAGATTCTTTCTCACAATCAAATGCCCTGCTACCGTTAAAAAAATAAATAAATCAAAATGCCCTGTTTAATGTCCTCTTTACAATGTGTAGAGAATGACTATATAGCTATCCCATCCCTGTCCTTTAGCTATCTAACGATTCATTTTCTTTAATGCATATGTATATATGCTATTGCCAACAAAGACGCCCTAATCCTTTGATTAAATCACAACCAGTAATCATAATCCTGATAATAATAGAAACCCTATTTAAGAAGATCGTAATTAAATTCAAACATGGGAAGAAATTAATAAAAGGATCGAGTAGGGAGTCTTGTGCAAATCTACGGAAAAACTTGTGCGCTGGAAATTCCAAGGGCTGTGGACCCCACTTGCTGCCTTGTAGATGCCAACCACTTACACCATCGTAATCATAGTAGATTCTTTCTTAAAGAGTCCTATTTTCACCTCAATCATGAAGGGTGACAAATCCTCAAAGAATGAATGATATATTGCAAGCCTTCCATTTTGGGTGTCTTGTTGCCTTGGTATTAATGTTTATCCACATATGGTAACACTGGTAATTCTAGAACCTGTAATTTCCTATCAAGAATAACTGTTTTCTCATAAAGGAGTCTTAATTTAGAATAGAAAGGAAGTGTTTGCAAATCAATCGTGCATGAGAGAAGATAGAAGGTGCACCACTTGACGTTTTCCACTTTAAGGGATTGTGGATTTGTGGTTCCCATCAACTGTTGAAGTTGTCATTAAGTCCAGACGACCATATGCTTTGATCTCAAAATTAAATTTGAGTGGGAGCTATGTGAACCATCCATTTTATGATTTGATTCAATCTGTTTGATTGGGTCCTTTAAATGACAGATCAAAGTTCCCTTGGATTGATCCAATTTCTCTAAAAAAATGGTAATGCTTGATCTTGGATGTGATCCCCTAAAATTTGACCATCTACTCCGGCATTGGTGGACTCACCTAATGAAGTTAAAATTAGGTTCACTCAATAGTTGTGAAGCCTATCCATGATCTAAAAATGGAAAGCATTTTGGTCTCCACCATTGATCTCCTTAACACTTGTTGTCTCCACCATATTTCCATCATTCGATGGCAGGCACACAAATGTTTTATTTATTTGGTAGGGATGTGTCCATCACTGGATGGGCTCTGCATACTTTTCTTTAGGCGGGCTAACAAGATTTCTCATCCTAAGATGGTTGTACCATGATTTTATTATTGGGTGAACCGCTGCATTTCTGTGGTGACAGGTCTATTATCCATCATTAAGGGGACCCTCCCATAGGAAATCTTCTTCTTCTTATTGTTATGTTACTTTTGATTTTTTGATGGCATCCTATTTTTTGTACAGGTTATTTTATAGTTATATGTATTGAATCATTTTAATATGTTCTGCATTGCTGTTTCTGTTACACCGAACAGGTGACCGTGTCAGATGCTACCTTGCAGGAGGCAGCACCAAGGATTTCAGAGGCTGATATACAGATCTCCCGCCATAGGATTTCTGTATTTTTGGCTTCACATACGGCTTATGAGTTGCTTCCTGAGTCAGGCAAGGTTTGAATCGTTGCCCTTCTTTGTAACCACTTTGGTTTATCATGTATGTTCACTATAGGTTGGCAATTGTTTTATGTCTGATTCAGAATTATGTAAAATTTCAGGTTATTGCCCTGGATGTGAATTTACCCGTGAAGCAAGCATTTCATATTCTCTATGAGCAGGTATTGTGTTCATCCATGATAAACTGTAACCGTTCATTTATTTTTCTCTGTCCTGGTATATTGCTTACAGTTTGCTATTTCCTTTGATTGATTATGGTGATTCATTTCTTTATTATTGGTAATAAGTTACCATAGCCAAAATGGCAGTCTGCTCACTTGGCAGAAGAGAGACCAACTGCAGAAATCATTCATATTTGCCTTTGTGCTGAAGGATGGTTGACTATCTCCCAATTGATGCTTGTTCAAAATATGTAGCGGCCGCATTATTGGAAATAGCAGTTTGAGGGCGCTATACTATTTTTGAAAATAGCGGTACTAAGGTCTAAAACTCAGTAGAGCCAAGTAGTTTTAATTGAAAACACTATTTTTCTTATTTCTTTTCCTCAATAGCCTTTCCTAAAGTTGTCTCTACCCTTATATGGTTCCAAATCACACACACACACAAAAAAAAAAAGACAAAAAAATAAATGTGCGTGCACACACACACACGAGATTGACTACTACACTAGATTAATTTTTTTTTACTACTAAAAATATTCACACTGCTACGCTACATGTATTGCCGCAACTGCTACATAGCGCCCGCTATGTAGTTTTTTGGCCATTGGCCATATTACCCTGCTGCAACCGCTATTTTGATCATTTGTTCACTTAGTAAAGTGACCCTGTCCTCAAGTTGATACCCGAAGTCAGTTAACTGCATGTTCTAGCAACATGACGAGCGAGAAGAAAACTTTTGAAATGCTGAAAAGCTGCTGCTTCCTTATTTTATTTTCATTTGTGATGTAATTGCATTTTACTTTTGTTTTTGTTTGAGTAATATGGGGTTAAAACTTTCGTTTGGCCCTACTAGCTACCTCTCTCCAATCTTTCACAATGAAAATTGTTGACCTCTCTCTCTCTCTCTCTTTCTCACACGCGCGCGCACTCATTCATTTCCCACATCTTTTTTCATTTGTGATCCTTCCTCACTCCCCCCTCTTTTCTCTTTCTCTTGCTTCCTTTCTTCCTCTCATCTTATGAGAGTTGTTGACTTGGAACTTTTTCTTCACACTGAACAAGGTGTGGTGATGTACATGCACTTGACAATGCCTATGTTTCCAAAATCTTCAGTTTCAGTAACAACCTGGTCAGTTTCCCTACCAGAAATGAGTAACTTATTTGAAAAAACTGCTTTGCACAGTAGTTTCTCCGTGATTTGAATTCCATCATTTATGATGTGTCTTGTCCACGTCATTGTATCATTCCTCATCTGCTTGCTGAATCTGCCAAATAAATTTGCAACTGTTGCTAGAGGCCTTGGACAAAGTGTGGAACTACTGCCTTTTTTGTTCATTTGGATCCTATATTTCATCTCTAGCATCAAATTTAGCATAACCAAACAACAAATCAGTTCTTTGTTTAATCTTACGGGTTGTGGTGTACGATTCTCATTCAAGCATATTCCAGTACTGGTTTTGAAGATGTCTTGTCATCCATCATCCATTACAGATGGCCCACCCCCACCCCCAACCATCAACCAGTGAGTCCATTGTCTTCAGTGTCCACGCATGCCAAAGGATTCCCATCAATCAGGCCCATACATGCTTCTGGAATGGCCCTAAGATCTCTATCCATCTTTTTATTCTACAAGCTGGCCCTTTACTGAATGTGAATTAACCATGTAGGATAACATCACTCCTAAGATGTTGAAATAATCCGCCATTGAAAAGGATTTAGATGTCTGATAGAAGAACTGAAATTATGTAGCTCCATCTATTCTTGAAACGCTTATTGATTTCCTTGATTGACATCTATGTTGATGATGTTGAGTTGGAACTGTCTTGAATAGAAGCTTTTAGAGAATCAGAGCCTGACTTCAATACCTTCTTGATTGACATCTATGTTGATGCTGTTGTGATGGAACTGTCTTGAATGGAAGCTTTTAGAGAATCAGAACCTGACTTCAATACCTTCACTACTTTTAGGCTTGCCCCCAAATTTACCCATGCACAATTATCAGCCACCTCCCTTTATCACAGAGGAATTTATTTTTATCCCTTTCATTTGTTACTGCATTCAAATAACTTCCTAGATTCTCCAAAAAAGGTTTCTTGAAGAGAAGCTTTTAATGCATCGGAAACTGAGACTAATATCTTCACTACTTTTCAGCTTCCCAGTTCCCACCAAATCTACCTATTTTTATCAGCTGCCCTTCATCGTGGATCTTTTTTTTCCCTTCATTAGTTACTACATTCAAGTAACTCCTGTTCACCTAGATTCACCTAATTGTTGGTTACAGTTTAAGCTTCTGAAGGTAGACAGCCTTGTTTGAGGCTGTATCTTGCAATCTGCACTCTATTATCACACCCCCAGGACTCAACCATTAATCCTTGCCAACTATGCTCCATTTTCTCTCGTATCGGAGATGCAAATAGCTTGTGCTTTCTTGACTAACTTTTGACCAGAGAAATATATTAGAATGATTCCCACTTTGTCAAAACACTTCAGACATCTCAAGTAGAAATATTAGCATTGAATAAGGACCGGAGATTACTCCACCACCAAGAGCTTTTCCCCATCACCTCCCTTCTATTCTCATGTTTTAGGATTCTAGCTTCTCAAATGTTGAAAAGAAGCTACAATTCTCTTTAGGTATGGAGATTTTGGCTACAATGATTTTGAAGAATGTAAGGTTGAGCCCATTGAGGAAACTATTTTTGATAGCAGGTGATAACGCTACCTATTTGTATGGTTTCCCAATAGCTTTTCTTCAGAGGTTTTAGGTAGGCATAAAGGATGACATTGTGGCTTTCATGATGAGTTTCATTCTGAAGGCAAGCATTCCAAACAGATTGGGGCTTCTTTCGTTGCTCTTATCCTTAAGAGGATAGTGTGGAGAGCATTAATGATGGGGACATGAACCCTAATTCCCCCAATTCTTTCAAGATGTACTAGCGACGGAGGCGTAGAATTGAAGATCATGCTAATTTATGGATGATCTAGATTTTGATCACAAAGATACTGAAACTTCATTCTAGGAATATCATTCCGACAACATCCAATGGTTGGATCTCTTCAGATCAAGCATTTGGTGGACTAAAGGTCCCCTGTGTGCAATTACGTTGAAGGCCCCACATGGGAATAATTGAAATAATTAAAGAAGATTCAAAAGGGAACCAAGGAAATAAAAGAAAAAAAAATTGAAGATATATGAAGAGGGGCCCCTTAACTGAGAGCACCTCGGGAGTTATGCGCACGTCCTTGCACAAGACTTCTTTTGTCGACTTTTTTTTTACTTTCTTTTATTTTATTTAATTATCAATGATGTCACCACTTAGGGCTTTATGTTAAAAAGAGACTGTTAAAAAGAGACTTTGGTATTGTTTCTCTTCTTTATGCTATCTTATGAATAAAAATCCTAATTGGTGAGAGGCCAGGTCAGGTATTCTTCTTTTCTTCTTCTTGTTTCTTTTCCTTGTTGTCTTTTATCACAAGAGCTATAGATGCCCAAACCAAGATCTAGTAGTTTCTTGCTGCCCAAACCAAGATCCAACTGTTAGATTTTTAGATCTGAACAACCAACCCTTAGATCTCACCAAATTATCATCAAATCCCCAAATCCAACCATGAACCATCACATCTTTAGATCTAAGCCTCTACAACAGCCACCAGCCTAATAACCACCCAAATACCAAGATTTACTGCAGCCGACCATCATCCCATCAAATCCAACCATCCAATCCATTCAAAACCCAATCAGCCATAGCTGATCTACACTTCAGACCTAATCAGCCCTATCTGTACCATCCTTTAGCCCCATCCAGCCCAGCTGAGCCAGCCCACCACTCCCAATCCATTGGCCGAACCTGATCCTTCATCTATTTGATGGATCTTCCATTGTTTCACCATCACAATCCTTAATTTACTTCAATTTCGTAAATCTGAAATTAATTTGAACCTTGAACATGCTGTGGGAATATTATTTTCAGATCTGAATTTTAATAATTAGTCCCATATTATATATTGTTTCAATTGCACCCAAGTTGAACCAAGCCTTTACTTCAAATCCTCAAAAGAGGAGCAATTTATCTACTTGAATCGGCTCATCTAGAAGCACATGGAAGTTCTACCTTCCATTAGATCCGTCCTTACTTGAGGGGTTGTTACCACAGGACTTGTGATAAAGCCTTGGACTATTAGACAGTTTTCCTAAAGCTTTCAACATTCCATGGCGTGTATTTGGTTGATTTATAATTAGGATTGGATTATTAATTCCCTACTGATCTCACAATTACATTTTAGGTTAGATTTCATGTTGTGCCTGCCTCAATTAATGTCTTTTGCTTGATTAGTTTGCTCAGCGCCTCAGCTAAATTTTTAAGGTTCTACCTAAAGTGTTGGATGCTAGAATTCAAAGAGTTTCTACCAGATCCTCGATGTCATCCTAATTGCAAATACATGTCTTCATTCTAGAGGCCAGATTAAAAATCCGGGTTTGCTTTGTAAATTAGATCTTGGAAAGGCTTATGATAGAGCTGATTGGGAATTCTTTCAGTAGATGATGAGGAGAATGTGATGGGGACACCAACCCTAATTCCTCCAATTCCTTAAATACCTACCAACGATAAAGGCGTTTGTGAATCCGTTTTCGAAGATTTCCTACCATTATTGTGTCTTGATTCTTCATGGATTTTTGAGAAATTTTTGTAAGACAGTGAACTGTTGGATATACTTAGATTCACATGTGAAGAGATGTTAAAATGACAAACAATGGAATGCCTTTCACATGTTCACATGTATCATTTACACATGTGAATCAGTTTCATAGAAAACAAATGACCTGTTAGTGAAGAGTCCTATGATTTAATTAGAGACTGTGCCCTGATAGCAACTTCATTATTAGGGGTGGTTATATTTTAAAATTTCTTGTTTCATTCAACCCAAAGTGACTTCAGCACTCCTGCATTACGTAGTTCCTTTAATAAATATACCTCCTATGATTGAGGTTTTCTTTAATAAATGGACCTATGATTTGAAGTTTTCTCTCTTTCACCTTTCAACAAGGCCTCTCACTTATCGAGTAAGGCATCATCCAATGAAAGCCCCAAATATTTGGAGAAAATGACTCCAACGAGATCTAGTGGAACAACAATGCAATGTGAGGAATGTCCTCAGCACCTTGAAGACACGAGATGCATCCATTTACAATATTCAAATTCCTGTTGCACCTGGACGGGGTTATCAATTGTTCATATTCTGTTAAAGATTGGCATCTAGAAAAATGCTACAATCTTTGGCAATGCCTTTATATTTGAAAGATAAATAAAGCATTCAGATTTCATCCATGTATTTGACATTTTCTCATAAAATAGTTTAACAGAGAAATAATCATTTTTTGTTTGGCTGCCATATGCAGAAAGCCCTCCCACCACCTGATGAAACTTGTACTCTGAATTACAACAAATGACTCTTCCAAACACTCAATTTCATTTTCTCAAAGATTTTTGTGAGATATGGGCGACCAAACTTCTACCCTCTAACCCGCCCATATGATCATAAACCATTGACATGGGATTAGTAGCAATAATGATGCGAGATTGCGCAAAGCTATCCTAGATGATTTTAGTGAGATCAGAAAAGATTAACAATCACAATTAAAGTCATCGTTGTCATTGTAGTCGTCGTCGTCATCATCATCATCATCAAAGCCATCATCATCATCATCAAAGCCTTGTCCATTCCGATCTATCTCGATCTAAATCCTCAGATAAGTTGCACTTCTTCAGATCTATTTTTTCTACTTTTATCCACGTCCTCTTGGGCCTACCCCCTACACCTTAGTGGGCCATCAACCTGCATAACCGAACTTTTCTTTAGCCGCACTGTTGCCGGCCTACGTTGGACATTCCCAAACCATCTCAAACAGGTTTTTTCTAATTTTACCCCCTATTGATGCTACTCCTAAATGCCCTCGAAAGCTCTCATTTCTAATTTTATCCTACCTAGTTTTACCTCGCATCCACCTCAACATTCTCATCTTTGCTACATTCATTTTGTACATATGTTGCTTCTTGATTGGCCAACATTTTGCTCCATAGGTCATAGCCGGTCTAATTGTTGTCCTGTAAACTTCTTCCTTCAATCTTGTTGGTATTCGTCGGTCACAAAACACTCCAGAAGCAAGTCTCCATCCTGCTTTTATCCTATATTTGACATCTTCGTCAATCTTCCCATCCTCACTAATTTGAGGCCAAGGTAACATACATAATCTCTTTGTGGTATCTCCTGAGCTTTAATTCTCACTGTAGTTTCAGCTCTTTGTATATTCCCATTGAAGTTGCAATCCATATATTTAGTCTTTGTATGGCTTATTATATCTCTCGAGTTTTGCATTCACACCGTCTCTTGATTCATTCACCAACACCATATCATTTGCAAACCACATACACCAAGGTACCTCCTTTTGAATATGAGCAGTTAACTAATCCATAATCAGGCTGACCCCTAATGTAAACCCATAGTCACTGAGAACTCACCTATCTCTCCATAGTAGTTCTCACACTCGTCACTGCTCCTTCATACATGTTTTTAACAATTTCAACATAACCTCTTGGACCAGTCCTTTTATTTAAAACTCACCAAATTAAATCTCTTTGTACCCACCAAATTCAAATTACATGACTAATGTTGAACGTCAATTAGGGAATTGGTGATGAATCTAAGCATTGTGACAATCCCATAATGTGAACTCTCAAATCTAAATTGAGAGTCTCAATGGAAGAATATCTCTTCCACTGGCTTAGGGATGAAGTAACAGATGGGCGAGGCTTTAACTTGTTGGTGAGGCTTTAAGCAGAATGGTTGCAGCGACAGGAAGGGCAGGTATAATCACAGGTTTTACTCTAGCTAGAGGATTGTACCTATCAACCATTACAATATGCAGACGATGCTCTTTATCTTCTGTGAAGCAGGTGAAGATCAAGAGAAAAATATGAAGGTGGTTATGCTATGAAGTTGTTTCCGGGCTTAATGTTAATTTCTTTAAAAGCAAACTTATTGGGGGTGGATGTAGAGTTAGACCAACTCGGAGCTTTAATAGAGATCTTGGGGTGCAAAGCTAGTAGCCTTCCCATCACCTATCTCAACCTTCCGATCATGCCTTGGAAGTGCCACGAAAGCTCTATGGAACCCTCTATTGAAAGAATGGAGAGGAAATTGTCTTCATGGAAGTCCAGACACTTATCCTTACCCGGATGCATCACTCTCATCAAGTCAGCACTCTCCAATCTCCCCATTTACTTCTTGTTTTTATTTAAGTGCCTGATTGAAGTTGCCGCTAGGATAAAAAAACTTCAACGTGATTTTCTCTGGCAAGGTCGGGAGGTGAGGCACAAATTTCATCGAGTGGCATGGAAGCTAGTTTGTAACTCCAAAAAGGAGGGTGGGTTGGGTATCATACCCATATAAGAGATGAACCTGGCCCTCCTAGGTAAATGGCTCTGGAGGCAAGGGAGTAATCAAGATGGCTTGTGGAAAAGGGTAGTCTAAGCCAAATATGGTGTGGGCAGAGAGGGGTGGGATGTCCCAAACACCAATCAGACATGTTCATGCTTATGGAAGGGAATTTTAACATCAGAGTTTGGGTAGGTTGTGGGCAAAAGATCTGGTTCTGGTCGGAAGCTCCTCTCTTGCAAATAAGTAGCCCAAGTTCTTCTCTTGCGTTGTAGACAAAAATTCTAATGTGAGAAGTTATTTTTCTAGAGTTGGCAGCTCTGTTGTTTGGGCTCCAATATTCAGGAGAAATCTATCGGAAGAAGAGGAGCTTCAATTACTCTACATGCTTGTTGAGCTTGAAGCAGTGTATATTCTAGTTTTAGGGAAGGATAGTAGGGCGTGGGCCATGTCAACCGATGGTTCATTCTCTGTCTCTTCTTTCTTTTAGAGTATCGTAGAGAGACCTTCTGTTGCTAGCTTTGGGTGTAGTTTGTGGAGTTGTAGGGCCCCTCCAAGAGTCTTATCTTTGGGTGTATCGCTTGGAGTGTTCTATTCGGGAAAACCTTAACCATGGACAATCTTAAGTGTCGTGGGATCATCTGGCTAACGCGTGCCCTTTGTGCCTCAACGAGGAGGGATCTTTTAATCACTTGCTTCTGAATTGTGTTAGGCGGCCTATTCTTCATGGACTTTAGTGGTCGGATGGTTTAGTCAATTGGTTGTGATTGGGTTTTCTTGGAATCTTTCCTTTAGCACTTTGAGTCATGGAAGTTGGCGGTAGGGTCACCAAAGGGCAGAATAATGTGGAAAGTCTCTTTCTTAGCTATCATTTGGGTTATTTGGAGGGGGCGCAATGCAAGATGCTTTGAGAACTCTTACTCTTCTAGTGATCATTTGAAACCAAACCAAACCAAACCAAACCAAGCCTTTTCCCACTAGCTGGGGTCGGCTATATGGATTTGACGACGCCAATCAAATCTGTTTAGGGCCATATTCTCCGTTAGATCCATGTAGGTAAGGCCGTGTTTAATGGTTTCTTTTCAACTTCTCTTGGGTCTCCCTCTCCCTCTCTTACTCCTGGCAATCTCCATGCTTTCACACCTTTTAACAGGTGCCTCCGTTGGGCGCCTTCTAACATGGCCGAACCATCTCAGTCGATTTTCTCTCATTTTATCTTCAATCGGTGCTATTCCTACTTTGCCCCTGATCTTCTCATTCCTAATCCTATCTCTCCTTGTGATCCCGCACATCCATCTTAGCATTCTCATCTCCGCAACTTCCATCTTCTTAACATGATTATGCTTTATTGCCCAACACTCTGATCCATATAACAACGCTAGACGTACCGCCACCTTATAATACTTTCCTTTAACCTTGAGGGGGACTTTCCGATCACACAAGACTCCCGAAGCACTCCTCCATTTGGTCCACCCGGCTTGAATCCTGTGACCTAGTAATCATTTGAAAGAGAGTCAAATTCCTTTTGGCTTTGTGGGTTTCAGTCCTTTTCCTCTTTAGTGAATTCTCCATCTTAGTGATAATGAAAAATTGGGAAGAGGTTGCTTTTTCTTTCACCAGTAGATCTATTTTATCTATTAGGTGGTCTCCTCCTCCGGCTGGAATGTTTAAGCTGAATTTTGATGGCAGTGTCATTGGAAATCCAGGAAGAGCAGGTATTGGTGGGGTCTTTCGTAATTGTGATGCATAGATCATCTCTTCTTATTCAGGTCATGTTGGCAATTACTCAGTTAATAAAGCTGAGCTGTTAGTTTTAAGAATGGGCCTTTGGGGAGCGCAATGTTTGCACTTAGATAATCTTCTGATGGAAGGTGATTCTTCTTGTGTTACTGGATGGGCTTCGAGGATCTCTAGCCCACCATGGAGGTTTGTAGTCATTGTAGAGGAGATTCGGGATCTTACCAATATTACATTTGCCTCCTCTCATGTAAAGAGGCAAGCGAATAGTGCGGCAGATATGCTACTAAGGACGGTGTCAACAGGCAGCATTTGCTATTTTCTCCCTTTTCAGATTAGTAGTTCTGGTCCTTTTAGCTGTTGTTTTGATATGTTGTTTTGTTTTTTTGGCTTTTCCTTGATAAGTGGTTGTTGTTTTTTGGGGTATTGGCCCTTGCTTTTCAGTATAATTTTGTCGTACTGTTAAGCTTTTTTTAAATTCAAGTTTCCATTCAAAAAAAAAAAAAAAAAAAGAAGAGAAAAGGATCAAGCAACAAGAAGCAGATTTGTTGTCCCTCTTGAGCATTTCACGAAGGGTAGTCTCAAAGGGGTTTTCAACGAAGTTTAGATGTCTAGAGTTGGTTACAAAAAATTCAGATTTATAAATGGCAGTTTCTGTAGTCTAAATGTGATCAAATAATCAATAAATTAAACTTAAATATGAAATAAAGGTTGGGGATTCAATCTAGGATGGTTTAATGGGTCTAAAACCCTTGAACCAGAGTTCAGCCAGGCTGGATATGATTAAGATGGGTTCGGCCAGGCTAGTAATGGCTCGATAGGGTTCGGCTGGGGTCAATATGGTCTGGTTGGGTTTCAGTTGGGCTTAATAGGGTCTGATTGGGGGTTCGGCCAAGAGTGTATAGGGGTGAGGAAGGTGGGGATTAGGGATATGATGATTGGCTGATGTGGATTGGGACTTTGGAGTGGTGCGATGATGCGGGACAATATGAAATCCAACCTAATATGGAAGGTGAGATCAATTTAAGAATTAATAATTCAATTTAAATTATGAATCATGCTTATCACACAATCCAATTTTGAAAATAAAGTAGAAAATTATGTGTCAATCCAAGGTGCCGACACAATCCTGCAGTAATTGCCCCTCAAGTAAGAAAAGGCATGGATCTTAATGGAAGATGGACTTCCACTTGTTTAGGAATGGTTCAATTCAATTAGATTAAGTGTCCCTTTAACGAGGATTTGAACCAATGTCTTGGATCAAAGGGTTTGCAAGTGTTCAATCTAAAAACTTGGGAATATTTAAAATAAATTCAGAATTCAAACAATATTACCATAGGAATAAAAGGCTCAAACTGTTTTTCAGATTTAGGGGATTTAACTAATTTCAAGCCTTTGAAGTGGAAACAATGAAAAAACTCAATAAAATAGGTTGGGTCAGGTTTTGGCTGGGTCAAGTGGGGCCCATTAAAGGTCCGGCTGGTTCAGGTGGGGCCCACTTATTGTTCAGTCGGGCTGGTTGGGTTTTGGATGAGGCGAGGTTTGGGGTTGTTTTGGGTTAGTGGAATGGTTAGATATGGATTATAGGTATGGTTTGGATGGTTGGGTTTGGGTTTGAGAGGATTATAGGGTTAAGAAAGGAAAATAAATTGTAGGAAATAAAATAGGAGAAGATAACCAGGGTTACCTGTAATTGGCCTCATACCAAACTCCAATAGGGTTACCTGTAATTGGCCTCACACCAAACTCCAATCCAGAAGATCTCTCACAACTAAAACTAGAAGTAGAACTAGAAGTTGAAGAGGTCACAAAACTCATTTTTCTCATTAATAGCCATTGTCAAAAGCATTACAAGTCTCTCCATATAAATAAGTTAAACTTTCTAAAAGGAATAACAAAAGAAAAGAAAATAGAAAGCAACAAAATAAAAAAGAAAAAGAAAAACAGTTGTGTGCTTGGGTTTTCGGGTGCAAGGAGACTTGTGCACAAATCCCAAGGCACCTCTTTTGCTTCTTTGACTTAAGTTGTGGGACCCCTTTTGGACCCGCTTTTCACATATTTCTTTTAATTCCTCTAGCCCCCTTTGAAACTCTTTAAATCTTTTGAATCTTCCTTGTCTCCCCTCTAAAAGTCTTTTAAATCTTCTAATTCTTTGCAGGTGGCACTTTCCAATGTGGGGCCTTTAATATGATTGTACGCATGGGGCCTTCTGTCCATTAGACGCTTAATCCAAAGAGATCCAACCGTTGGATGTTATCAAAATGGTAATCCATGGGTGAATTTTCAATTCCTTGGCGATCAAAGTCTGGATATGCATCATCCATCCGCAAATTAGGTTGATCTACAATCCTACACCTTCATCGCTGGTAGATCTTGAAGGAATTATGGTTGATGTCCCCATCATGCGGTAGGTGTGCAATTTGGTTCTAGGGTTTGGCTGTTGGAAGTTGGCTAGGGTAGGGTTTGGCTGTTGTGGCTTGACGTTGGATGACGGTCGGCCTTTGGATTTGATGCTAGATGAGGGGCGACAATGGTGGAATGGTGCTTTATGGTTAGGGTTTGATGGATATGGCTTGAACGATCAAAGGATTTAGGGTTTGGGTTGGTTTTGATGTTGAAGATGGAGGGGGAAAGAAAATTAACAATACCTCAAGTAATGGAAAAGGAAAAGAAGTAGAAGGTTATCTAGAAGTCGCAAATCTTCACACCCAATGGTATCACGCCAGTCCCGTCGCTTGAGAGAAAGCAGAAGCACTGAAATTTTTTATCATTGATCACTAATTCTCAAAAGAGGCATTACATGTCCTTATATAAGCAAGACATAACATGACCATCTAAACGCATTTAATGGTCGAGGTTAAAACATCCCAACTTAAGATAACTTAAGAACATAAACTATAAGAATAACTCCCAAACAATTAATTAAATAAAACGAAGAAAAAAGAATGGGTACGACCGTACTGTCTTGGATGGGCCTTAGATGCCCCCCTTGATCTTCTTTGCCACTGCCTTCTTGATGGTTCCTCCCATTCTGCGCATCCCAATGTTGGGTCTTCTTGGTTCTGCCATATGGGGCCCTCAACTTGATCACATGATAGATTGGATTACATCCAACCGTTGATCTTTGTTGGAATCAAAATCCAGTAGGACTGGCACGCTATCACCAGGCAACGGCCATCCAACCATAATGGTGACTGTGCATGAGTCTTCTTTTCCTCTTCTGGTAGAATTTGTAGGGAGGAGCTTTTGACGTCCTCATCAAATAAGGATTTTTTTTTCCTTTTCCTTTTTTTCTTTTTGTTAGTTTGTTAGGTGAAGCCTATTGTCTGCAATAATTGTAAAGGTGGAGAATGTCTTGTGTCAAGGGCGTCTGTTAGGGCCCATTTGCTTTGGTGCTATTCTATGATGCTTATGCTACAGGCAAAGCAATTAGACTTTTTATAACAGGTCTAACTATCCTGAAGGGTTTCCTAAGGTAGCTCAAGGCAGGGTGATAAACTAGGCCTTATCCACTAATGGGTTTGACTGACCGCTCCCTCTTATATTTGGGGATATTGGACATCATGTTTTAGGATGTGTAGATGTTATGGAGGTCCATTACCATGGCCCCTCCCGGGCATCCAATGGGTGTTTGGAAGCTTAGTTTTGATGGCAGCCTTTTTTCGCAATTCTGCTAGGGCAGGGATTGGGGAGGAGGGTGGCATGTTTTTTTTTTTTGCTTTGGGGAGGAGGGAGGGAGGGAAAAGGGAAGGAGGAGAGAGAGAAGGGGGGCGGGGGGGGGGGTGTGTGGTTTGGTTGGTGTTTGTTAGAGACCATAAGGGGCTCCAAATCCATTACTATTTGAGTTTGGTCATGTCTTTAGATACTGAAGCTATGACTGCATGGGCATTTTGGACAGAACTCTTGCGGAAGACACAATGAGGTGACCATAGTGAGAGAATTGTTTTGTGCCATTTAGTGCACATCTGGTGGGCATCTCTTGTCAATTAGCAGGCATGAATTGAGAAAATTTGGGTTCATGAGGAACTATGATGCCCAGATACGGCAGGGACACGCCATGGGCATGGATTTTACACAAAAAAAAGTGAAGTATTGGATATGATATTACGCAATATGTTGGCCATTTTGAAGTATCCATGCATCATAGATGAGGAACTATTTCCTTTTCCCCATAGTGCGGTATACTGTTATATGATTTTTGATTTGTTAATTCCTTTGTAATGTTTTCCTCTTTTTTGACTTTTATCGTTAAAAAGAAAAAAAAGAGAAAAAAAGCTTATACTTTACTCCACAAATCACAATTTCCTCCCAAAACCTTCCCCACCATTTATCATAAATAAAACCCCCCACCTTCCTCCCCATTTACGTAAGGTGCAGTTTTGCTCAATTCTCAAACTTACTTTTCAGTTTTCACCATTTCCCATTTTACAAGGTGCATCTTTTTGCTATTACCTTCAGCACTGTATGTTTCAGATTAGACCAATTCTTTTTTTTTTTTTTGACTGAGAATCTAGCGCTATTATCTGGCGATGAATTTAATATTTTCTCTTAATTAATATACCACCTTTTGCTTGTTCGTGAAGTTCTTGAATGCCTAGTTGATTGTTATGCAGTTGACATAGACAAGTTTTCTAATACCAAGCTGTTCAGGGAATTCCTGTTGCACCTCTTTGGGACTTCTACAGGGGACAGTTTGTTGGGGTCCTTAGTGCACTGGACTTCATATTAATTTTGAGAGAGGTATGCTTGGCAATGTTGTCCTGTCTGAAATATGAATTTTTGTTCATTTTGTAGTGCATGTTTACTAGCTTATCTAGCTACTAAGCTTAGAGGCTATTCATGGAAAACCCATAAATGTTTAGTCATATATTTGATTGTGTTGTTTTTGCATCATTGATTGTAACTGTCCTGAATCGAGACCCTGCATTTTCCTGTCATGTATTTGTGTGTGAGTTTATTTATTACATTTTTTTTTTTGTAAAGCTCATATAGCACTTTGGGTAGGAGGGGTCTCACACACTCTCATGCTCACTCATTGGCAATTTGGGAGTAATTTTGGCAGTTTTTCAGCATTTTTTTTTCACCTGATAAGAAGAAACAGCAATGAAAAAAGATTCATATAGATTATAGAGTGTTTTTTTTTTTCTTTTTGGTAAACATAGATCATAGAAGTAAAGCAAATAGCGGGTGGATAGTATTGGGCTGCAAATCGACACCACCTTGTCTCTATAATTAACTATTGAGTATTCTTGGATGTTGAAACATCACTTAAGTGGCTGATAAATGTCTGTTTAGACCCGCTGCCTGCACGTGTTTAATTGGAATATATAGCCATGATATAATGTTCTTTTTGGCTAACAACACATTATGGGGTTGTGTTACTGCCTTTTATATTTAGGCATGCAGCAACTTGCTTAGCAAGGTTTTCCTTACCTCTATTTGTAACTTGCAAAACACACACAAATTTTGGCCATTACCTTTTGTCCCATCAATGAGGGGTAGGCCTAGTGCTACTTTTGTTCAAAGTAGACTCAAATTTTGGTTTGGCGATCTTTTGTGGTGTGCTCCGTCTGATGCCAACCCTCTTTTTTCTGGGCTTGGGATGGCATGTGCAGAGGTACAACACTAGCGAGGAATTATCTGATACAACACTAGCGAGGAATTATCTGAAGTGGGACAGCCAAACATGTCAACAAGGATGGCATAAGAGGGACGTCACGATGCTAATCTAATGTTTCACGATGCTAATCTAATGTTTGCTCGAAGAATGGAACTGATTAATAAGTGGCTACCCATGTGAGAACAAAACAAATTTGAAGAAGAGTAATTTATATCCTTAATTTTGTGATGTTAGTTATCATTGCAGTCGTGGAAAAATTGGGGCGAAGTAAATGAACTTCTCACTATATGAGCTTGTATGAAAATTAATCACAAGGTAATTTCTTGGGCTGTTTTGTTAAGTGATCTCGAATCTCAGTTTCAAATATGCACAAAAGCATGGACAGATTGTTCTTCCGGACATATATGTTTCAAAACTATCATATGCTGGCCTTCCCATGTACTTTTAAACTTGAACTCTGATGTAAGCATGCTTCCAAGAGATTTTGTGGCAGCTCGAGTTAGGTTTTGCCAGTGTCAATCTCCTGAATGACTACTCTCTAGAAAATCTTTCTTTGTGATAGGTAGAGTGACGTTTTAAAATCTTGGGCTGTTAAGTGATATTGAATCTCAGTTTCAAATATGCACAAAAGCATGAGCAGATTGTTCTTCTGGACATATATGTTTCAAAACTATCATATGCTGGCTTTCCCGCGTACTTTTAAACTTGGAACTCTGATGGAAGCATGCTCGCAAGAGATTTTGTGGCAGCTTGAGTTAGGTTTTGCAAGTGTCAATCTCCTGAATGACCACTCACTAGAAAATCTTTCTTTGTTATAGGTAGCAGTGAAGTTTTACATAAATGAAAGTACATGTAATGTTGATGCAACTATTATTTTTAACCCACTATGCTGATTCCACTATAGTACACAAGTATGTACTGTTTAACATTCCAATTGAACAGAACAACGGCCCATATAGAAAGTAATGCTAAAATGAAGCTACCCAACCACAACATGCCATCTTGGATTTGATTGTATCTTGAGCACGGTTCAAAATTGCTGTCACAAGGGGTGTTGTTGAAATTTATTACATTATGGAAACTATTCAAGGTTTGTGGCCTGCAGCGACACACACACATGTTTTGTTCATGCAAAATCTTTAAAAAAAATCCCAGAAACCCATAATATTTGAAATTCCTTTAATCCAATATAATTCCTTTTCTTTCTTTAGGGCATAGAATCTCAATGAAATATAACAAAAACTAAGTTTATGCAATGATACAGGAATGCTAGGAAGGTAATATACTGGATGGGTTGACTAAATATGATGCATGCCTATTATGGAGGGGTTGGTTGGGTGTGCATGGTTGGATATGCATGATATGTGGGGATAATCAGATTGACCAAATGTATATTTGAAGGTTGGCTGGATTATGCATGATGTATGGAATGATTGGATCATGCATGATAAGTATTTGACTATGGATGAACTTATGGGCTAGCCTATGGTGCATGGGCTGACTTATGGGCTGGACTTATCATACTTCTTGCTCCATATCTGCCTCCATATGCCTAAATGCATCATTAAACAATGGTAAAGATTGAGATCAACATCAGAAGTTGTTCCATTGTCTCGTATCTGACTGCCTCATTCCAAAATCATCACACCGCTACCATTACCTTTAGAAGGATACACAGGACAGTGATGAGACATAGTTGCTGATGCACAGTGGGTGGTGGTGTTGCTCCCATGTTCTAGGACACTTTTAGGTCATGTCTATTAACTTGTGATCTGGGATCCAGGACCCACGGGTGACTAGGGCTGGGACCGCCATATGTATTAGTTGTAATCCATGTATAACATAATGTAGATATTATACATGGATTACAACTAATGCACATTGTGGTCCCAGTCACAGTCACCCATGGGTTCCAAATCCTAGGCCACATGTTTATAATGTCTTAGGCTTTTGGCTTTCTGTTTGTTGTATTTGGCATAGTCATTTGGAGGCTTTAAACCAGTTCTAGCTCATCTAGAGAAATCATGTATTTGGGATGTCAACTTTGGATCACCATCCCACAGTGGCTTGTCTATTTCCTTTAGCCATGGCTTCAATGGGTCATCCTTCTCAGAGAAGATGTAGTCTAAGTTAATTGGAAAGTAATAAGCTTTATGATCTTAAATCTCGCCTTCTCGAATTCTGATTTCTTAACTTCATGCTTTGGTGGATATGAATCAATTTATTCAATTTTTGCATTGTCAACCTGTTTGTTTCGTGTGAATTAGCAAAACGTGCTACAATATTAAGTGCCGGAGGAAAACTTTCCAATCAACCATAGCTTTCCTCACCCTTGCCGTGTTCTTTTTTCCCTTAGAGCCTCACTAATCTTTGGATGCTGCGCGGACGACTTTTTGCAAGCAAATGGATCAGTAGGACCACTGACAAGATCAATTTCTTCAAAACTTTTGTTGATTGAACATATGGCGCAAGTCAATAGGTTTCGTCACTTGCACATGGCTTGACTCTAGATGAGCCACCATGCTCAAATCGCTTTTGATGGAAGCTACCTCATGTTGCATCCTATTCATTTCCTCGTGTCCTTGATGTATTCTTAAATTTTATCTTTTTATTTTTTGTGATAACCCAGGGTATCTCCTGCCCAGCCCGGGCGCCTTTGGCCCTAAGCCGGAGGGACACTCGATTCTGGACAGCCGAGAACTAACCCCTAGGGGCACATGTTGCATCCTCTTAGATTTTCTTTTCTTGTGGGGGATGTTCCGATGGGAGTCTCCCACGGCGATTTGTTGTCCCTGCCTTTAATTCAGGAGGGCTGTCTTGCTTTGTGGATGGGGATTGAAATTCCTACACTGCTTTTGTGCCGGATTCTCACAAGTGAAGAAGCACTTCTTCTTGATGCACACATCTTAGGGTCCTTATCATGTTCAGAGGATGATACTTCGTCTTCCTCTTTAATCTCGAACCCTTCCTCTTGACAGGCTTCCCGTTCTGCCTTTTTTCTCCTCTTTGACAACTTGTTTCTTTCTTTCTTTCTTTCTTTTGGGTGTTCTTTCCCGGCCAAGAGTGCCTGAACTTCCTTCTTTTTGACCATGTGATATTTGACAACTTGGCTTTCCTATGAGCCAACTGTTGTTTCAACTGTTTGATTTGCTGATTCACAATCGCCCACCTTCTTTCAGTAGAGGCACTCAATTTTGCATTTATGGCCTTCAAGTCCTGACAATGAGCTGAAGCGGGATCGTTATTATGTTTTATCTTATCTACAAAGCTGAAAAACATAATACAAAAATATTAGTTGATTCACCTATTTATATGTTTGCAACTCATAACAAAATTTCCCTATAAGTTTTTGAACTAAAAATAATCATATATAAAGAAACTAAACATTTTTAAGTCAATGATTTAATCAACATAAAATGTTCCGTAAAAGAGAATTATATTGAAGCCAGGGGCGTGATTTTACGGAACCAAAGAATCCCCAAAAGCTGAAACAACATATCCAAAATATATGACCTGATCCCCCAACTGGAGTGGGTGGTTTGGTCAAAGGGGATGGGGAATGGCATTGCTAATAACCAACCATTTCAATCCACCTCACACCTTGCTTTGTGAGCCTATCTGCCTCATTGGCTAACAATGTATTTGCAGAAAAGAAACTTGCAGCTCACGACCAAGACCCACCGCCGCCTTCACAAATGTATGAGAGACAGCCTGAGAAAGCCCCTCCTTGATAGCCATCCACTCTGCTGGATTGACCGTCTGGTGGCCCATCATCGCTGAAAAGCATGGGATTATGGAACAGTAACTGTTCCAAATCAAGCTGTGCAGCCTTGCCATCCTTAGGTTTCCCAAGGCATCTCTCAATGGTTGCATCTCTAGCAGAATTAGCAACCTCCAAGCAGCATCTCTCAATGGTTGTGATCTGTATGCCCCCAAAAAGGATCCAAGATGGAAGCCCAAGATGCAACATAAAATCTGATAGATTATCAGCCACTACCCTCTTATTAGATTCTTTGCATCCAAAACGTCAATGGTTTCTTTCTTTACAAATCCTGCTGGATTACTGCCCTGAATGATGGCTTCCAGTGAATCCTGCCTTTTCTACCTCTGAAACTGAGAAACCGTTCTTCATTTAGTTGCAAAAGAGTGTTGGGAACTGACCAACCAACCAAACCATGAGAGTGTGGATATCAGTTAGAACTGGGTAAAGCAGCATTGAAGGAGGTGATCAATCGACTCCCCATCAGGGAAACATAGGGGGATAAGCATTGACCACAATGTGCTGCTGGCGCTGAAGATTGTCCATGGTTAATATGGCTCGCCAATGATTGTCCATCAGAAGGCTACAACTTGTTAGGACCCTCTGGGAGGCATACCTCTTTCTATATGAAAAGCATGCATCGATTGGTTGAGATGGACTCGTTGATATGGTAGTTAAATAAGTGGAGATGAATTTGCAGATCTCTTATGAGTATGGATGTGGTGATTAGGTATGTAGGCGGAGATAAATAATGCAATGTCCTCTCCTTGGGTTAGAGATAATGGGTATTTTTCTCTCTCCTTACTGTATTTAATTTATCCAATTCTTAATGGAAAGGATTGAATTTTTCAACCCAAATATTATGCTTGAGCACTAGTGGAAGGCCCTAACCCTCTCAAAGTGGGCCATCAACCATTGGTTCCAACTGTTTGGTGAAATAATCATGGTGCCTCAGTCTTCTCCAAATCTCCACCACCATAGCTCAATTCCTATCCTTAATGTTACCTAATAGATAGCTTTAATGTAAGAGGCACTGGTATTCCCTTTACTCAGTAAAACAAAAGGCCAAAAGTGATACATGCCTCAAAGTCTACTCTACATGAACAATTACAACCATAATTTTAGAACTTTAATGACAGCAGCTCTGCCAAGTGCCAACACCTCCAAAGATCTGAAGTGGAAACTCTGACACATCCCAAAGCCCGTATTTGTTTTTCAAGACATAAAGTTAACTATGAGAAAATAATCCCAACGGTCAGTTTTTACTTTACCCATGTTTGGTTTGTGACAAGTGGGAAAATATAGTCCAAAATTTTGCCTTTTACTTTCCCAGCTGTCAAAGAAGTTTAGTTCATGGAACACAAGTAAACTGGTTACTATACTGGTTGTTAACTTCTCATCTCACTCTCATTCCAGACCTTTGTGTCCCTCCTCTTGCAAATTACTTTACCAATAAGTGTACTTCTCCTTTACACAACCATTACCTTTCCCATTGATTAGACATTTACTTTACACTACTTTCTCGCTAAATTATTCAAACAGCACCTAAGAATCCGAACCCATACATTAACTTCACATAGGCCCTTTTTTGCCACACCCATGAGAGTATTCGATATGTTCTTAGAAGCAATTTTCTGTCTTTTAACCATTATATTATGACATTATCTTGTGAATATTTCTTCTATTCAAGGAGAAGATGGTGTGAGTACTTCAACTATATGTTGTGGATGCATTCTTCTATGATTGACTATTTCTTATCCGGAAGCTTACAATTTTAGAGATGAATGAGTTTGTTTACATAATACTATCTGTTATTAACAATTCATACTGGCAGCTTGGGAATCATGGGTCAAATCTGACGGAGGAAGAACTTGAGACACACACAATATCAGCTTGGAAAGAGGGAAGAGTGCAACTTAACAGACCAGGTGAAGGGCATGCTAGAGCATTCCAGTGGTGTCTAATACATGTAAGTGGTTCCTGTGGTTTTAACTTCCATATATTTGCTTTAGCCTTAGCCTGTAAATTGTAATTGAACACTGTTGTGCTGTTTATTTTACTTCTATTAGTCACTGGCTTTTGTAAGATTGGCATCATACTTGACTTCTTTAATAACACTTTAATCTATTAAAATTGGTAATGGAGGATATACTTACCGGGACCTGGCACTGGCAGAGATATTAATTTTAGGTTCAAATTACATGCTTCACAGAATGTGTGTCAATTCTACCCTTTACTCAGTTATTAACCTGCTACAGGTCCCCACAAGCCAACTGCCTTAATCTGTCCATGACCGCATGCCATCAAAAGCCTTAGCATTGGCCTAAATTTAGATCCATGTGAGGACCTGTGCCCTATGTAGTCCCTTAGACTAATTGAATCTAGCCTTTACCGTAGTCCTATATCCTGTAGCAAACCCTGAATAAACCCTACTTTTTAACCTTAACCAGCCCATAAATGTCCCACAAACCAGTTAAATCCCCAGTTTGGAGCATTGAAACACCAGCTGAACCAAACATAGCTAATTCTAGATTGAAACGAATCAGCCCAGTTGATTGATAATGGCAGTCAATCTAGGCTGGTTGACTTGTCTGACCCCATCTAAAACCCTACTCTTAAATAAAATCAGACCTTTTCTTTTTTTGGTAGAGGGCCGTATCTCGTTGTTGCATGCTTTATAGAGCCAATAGTTTTTTGAGAGTCGGGTCATCCGTGCCTCCTCTTTAATAGAGTTGCAAATGGGTCGGGTCCAGAACTGAGCCACCTGTAGCCAGATCTGGATCCATTTTTGAAGGAATGATCTGGATCCGGCCGGAACCTATCAACGGAATCATGATGCGGTTCTGACTCCAAGGTCTGGTTGAGTACAGGGCATGGCAGGTATGAATCATGGTGGGTTTGGGTTTAGTCTGACTCTTTCCAAAATTGACCCGTTGCCATCCTTGGCTGAACTTCAAATTAACAGGCATTGGTCAAATTGAAAAATGCTCTGCTTTAATTTATGATAGTTTGTGACATTTAGGTGGAACCGGGAGGGACATGGTTACCATTGGGTGTCTTTTAAAATGTCAACTTAGGAGGGAGAAAGTTGCTGTCAGGGAAGTTCCCCAGAGTAGCCTTCTAAGATTTTAATATGGGAGTGTGGATGGTCTCATTTGGGAAGGACTCTGCCAAGTCTGATCCCATAGTTGGAATTTTCTTCTTGGGGTACAAGGCTGCAGGCTCGTTCCAAAGGAGGGGAGATTTTATAGAAAATAATGTTAATGGAGACAATTTGGCTGATATTAAAAGAGAAAAATGATAGTGAATTCATTTATAAAGAGAAGAAAGCTGTGGAGATAGTTGAGCTAAACTGAGTGTATTGAGCTAAATTGAGTGTATGTGTGGTCCTGTAGTTTGTGTTCTGAGCTGGATATTTACCCAAATCTGATTATCTGAATCCATACTATACACTTTGTTTATGTCTTTGTTCTTTGCCATATTCAGTTAGAGATAAAAAGATATACAGAGATTTAAGAAAAATAAAAAGAAAAATTAGAATTAAGGAAACGAGCTGACTTTGCCGAGTCGCATGTGATTAGGGCCAAGTCAATTCGATGCGCCCAACCTTGACCGAGTTGGGGGCTGAGTCTGGGTTTAAAACCCTGTGGTGTGTAGTATGTAACTCTCATTCTGTATACATTGCATTTCTCTTTCATAGTAAATTTTTTTTCCCTCAGAAGACTTGAGCCTTATACCCTTGACTTAATGTTGTACTTCATTCCTCAAGCATAGACCAGACCCACTGAACTTGACAACTTCCTATAAGCATTTGCTATGACTGGTCTGGATCTCTTTCCGGCACTTGTAGTTATATGTATTATCTGTTGATGGTTTTATGTTTTTTAAATAATGTTCTTATATAACCTTTGTCTTTGGTTTGTGTAGGCTGGTCCCTATGATTCTTTACGGGATGTAGCTTTGAAGATATTGCAAAATGGGATCTCAACAGTTCCAATTATCCATTCTTCTTCAATTGATGGGTCATATCCACAGCTACTACATCTTGCATCTCTTTCTGGAATACTTAAATGTAAGCATTATTCTATGTATGCTAATTTTATACCTTGATGTTCTACTACTAATTGTGGATCTTCTTATTTACAGGTATTTGCAGGCATTTCAAACATTCTTCTAGCTCCTTGCCTATTTTACAGCAACCAATATGTTCAATTCCTCTAGGCACTTGGGTTCCAAGAATTGGAGAATCGAATGGACGTCCATTCGCAATGTTAAGACCAAATGCTTCTCTTAGTTCAGCCCTATCTTTGTTAGTCCAAGGTAGAATTCTTGCCCTAATAATTAAATGTGATGCAAGTTAATGAGAAATGTTCTCCTATGAGCAACAATATATGCAGTCCAACTCCGTGGGCCCCACTTGGGCTCATCTTTGATCAGTGCAGGCCCCTTCACTCTCATCCCCCCATGATCTGGCACTAGTCGCAATTTCACTCTCATCAAACCTTTATCCAGTGTTGGATTGAACCTCTAAGAAATATATGGTAAAAACCACGAATTTTATTGCCTATAAATCAAGGGCTAGGATGATCTGATGGGGCTAATTTTTTAGGTGACCTTCCCATGTACCCCACTCCTATGGTTGGTGGGCATCTAGGTGGGCCCAAGAGCTGGACTGCGTATGAGAAGTATGCAGTATGCTTGTAAAAGAACATTACTTGTAAGTTGATATAAGAAATTTCTTGAAAAACTTTGAATGATTACGCATATTAGGTGCCGCCAAAAGCTTTCTGAATTATGAGTTTGACTCAGGAAGTTGATGTGAATCATTCTCAAAGTGATAATTAAACGAAAAATCCTCAAAATTGAAACTAAAAAGAGGGATCGCTTAGACTCTCATTTTCAATCCAATGATATTGACTAAAGTGATTATTGTAACTATCTGCACTATTATTAAGAGAAGTGGAAGGTTCATCCGAGAGGCCCGGTTTTCCTATAAATGGTCGCATTTACCCTTCCAACATTATAACCCCGAAGCTGAATCAAAGGCTAAGTAATTATATATGCAAGAATTGAAAGGAAAAGTAGCCATTTAACTTTTTAATCTCATGAATTCACTACTATTCAGTTACCCACTCCTCTCGAACTTCTCTCTAGTTCCCTACAACTTCTTTAAACTTCTATGACCCTAGTAGGTGATGAGGGCCGGCCACAGTTGCTGCCTGTACTATCATTCTTATTTTTAATACATCTGAAGATGCCTTTAAATTATTAGAGTATGAAGAAGAAAAGTACTAAGATCTTATCCATGAATATAAAAATTATAGATTAACAATTAAAAGAAAAAAGAAAGAGAAGATGGGGAACCTTTCTTATTTATTGGAAATACTTTGCTGTGTTGAAAGTGCATTTCCTGAGCAGGAACAATTCAAGGGATAAACTATTCTGGGTGACAAGTAACATAGGAGATGAACTTATTTACTGGAAATACTATGCTGTGTTGGAAGTGCATTTCCTGAGCAGCAACAGTTCAAGGGATAAACTATTCTGGGTGACAAGTAACATAGAAGACTTCATCCATAATTATATCTTCATACTCTACAATTTGATACAAAAATGGAGAAAACAGACGCCTTTTATAGCACTATTGGAAATGGTATATTGTGTTTGGAAGCACATTTCCTGGACAAACAATTCTAGTGGTAATTTTTCCAAAAGACATTTTGAACATGTCGCACATTATTGGGAAACCGTAAGTTTGTAAGGAAACCACCCCTCCCCCACCCCCATCCCCCACCCCACCCCCACCCAATAAAAAAAAAAGACAGAAACAAACTAGAAACATGAAGATTGTATGTTAAACTGGACATTGATTTGAAAATTTAAGGAAACCCAGGAATTTTGAATTCTTTGTAGGAAGCATTATGGAAATGGTAGAGAAAAGTTCTGGACTTGAATGAACTACTAAATAGATCCCATATGTTCTCTTCTTTGTTCACATTGCTATAGGTGTGAAGGGGCAAACATATATCCTTACTGGACAAGGTTTAAGGTGACAATCTTTGTTTGGAAGTGTAGTCTGGCTGGAATTATCTTGTAGGCACCCCGTTGCCTGGCTGGTTTTGGGAGTAGTGATGTTTCTCATTTTGCTTCTGTAGAGCTGTGTCATTGCATTATCATTCCCCATCTTTCAATCAAAAAGTGGAGAAGCATTCTTTTTTTTTTTTCTTTTTTTTTTTTACTCTTTTTTTCTCCTTCTTGAGATAATGAATTGAAAATATCATGTTTAATTAGTTTTTGTTCTTTTTATATAGTATTATACTCCATAATGATGGTTGTTGGTTATGCATTTGTTTTGTTCTGATTTATTTATTGTGATAGCTAGGCTTCTTTCTTTTTAACCAATTATTGTTTCACCTCAATTTATGTTTAAATTCACAATGGCATTGAAAAAGTGTCCTCTTAAGTTTCTGATGACAAGAGGGAGCAAGGTTAATTAATAGTCATGACTAGGTTGGGGGATGTTTCGTGACTAGTGACTGAAAAGCCTAATTTGAAGGAAGGAATTAGAAGTTTTTGTGTTAAACTCTTGTTAAAATCTTATATTACTGCTCAGGTATTGCAATAAATTAAAGAAGTTTCTAAGTTAGTCCCTGCCTTTTCACCTTGACTGCTCAGAAACTCTTGATGAATCACCACTTAGAAATTGGTCCTTTATTTTTCTTTCAGTCTTCTGCTGCCACTAGAATTGAATAGTGGAAGCTACTCTTATTCTATGGCAGTCAACACTTGACAGAAGGCTGGAAAAACTCTCTAAATGTTATTGTTGGATGTGAGCATATGTTTTTGAAATAGTTTCCTCTCCTCTCCATTTCAATGATTTGGCTCCATTGCTTTTAAAAATCGTCTGGGACTTGGGGTCAGTACCAATTTGAGTCGCCCTCTAATTTGCATATATGATCAGGTCCTTTAGTATTTATGTATTTCCTTTTCTTCTTTTTTTTTTTTTTCTTTTGTTTTTTTTTTTTTTGAAAAAGGTGTGAAAGGGTCTCTAAATGGTTTTGGACAGTAAGTTACGAAGATAAAAACTGAATTTTCTTCAAACTTTAATGATACAAAGGTCAAGTGGCAACATGCGACACTTATTTTGAAGCACAAAAAAAAAATAAAAATAAAAATGCAACACTTATTGAATAAGAGAAATAATCAATACCAACATGTGGTTGGACGTCCCCTTACATGTGGTTATATTCATAAAAAACAACTCTATTCCCCATATTTAATTCTAGCCATCCAACTATCGTACCTAATTATGAAACTTACTGAAATAACCCTTTACAATACTCAACTACTTGCTTAAAATAAGGAAATAAACAAAAAAATGGGAAGTTTCTAGGATTCAAAATCCAACTTGGGATCCCTAATTGGAGTTCTTTCTCTTGCTTCTTTGGAAAGTCCTTACCTTGAATTACTCCGCGATTTAATAAAGCCCTCCCTCTCTTGTGGTCTTAATTGGAAAGTTTCCAATTTTGACTTGTGTTCACAAAGGGTTACTGGACGTCCCACTTTAGGTGGGCTATGGGTCCCACTTTGTGAGCATGTAGAGTCAAGTAGAGAAGTGCACTATGGACTGGGCTGACCCTACATGTCCATTAGGGACTCAGTTAGGACTCAATTGGTTTTGCTTTGGGCTCACATTAAATTCAGCATATTTATTTTAAAATTTGAAACCAAAATTAAACCCTTTCCATTTGATATCTAACCCCTTACGCTTGATTGGGCTCCATTTGAGATGCGTCAAGAGTCTGTTCGACAGATCAAAGTGACCCAAATAATTGAGGGCCCAATAACCACATGATCTACAAAATCCGGACCATCTGCTCTGTCGGGATTGTTATTACAGTGGGCCCTATTCACCCACATGGTGGAATTGGGGTGGATTCATCTAACCTTACATTGATGGAGTAAATGTGTCCCACCCACGAACCCAAATGATAGTGCCTTCCCTCTTGAGAGACTGATCAAAGTTTTATTTATAAAGGAATGGGTTTGCCTTCATCAAGGACATTTCTATCTTTTGGCAACCCTCTGTGGACACTCTACATGAAAAGTAATTTATGCCTTGTCAGGGATCTATTGAAAGACATTGAAGGTGGGAAAAGACCAGACCACATTCAACCTGGCAATTCATTACCATTGGAAAATTGCAGTACTAATTTAATGATGCCGCCAGTTGGTGGGAGCACTTTTTTTTTTAAATTTAAATAACCGCTAAGAATTACTTGTTTTCATTTATCTGATGTTGTGGTCATTTAGGTTTCATTTATTTACTTTCTTTGATAGTGGATTTATTTAATAACAAAAGGCTGAAAAATGAAGAATTCTACCTTATTATCCTTGCCTACAACCTGATTAATCTTTTTTTTTTTTTGTCGTTGTTGTTGTTGTGTGTGGTCGTGGTGGTACTTAAAAATGGTTATAAAATTGTGCCCAGTTCTGGTTTTAAAAAAAAATCTATCTTTATTGTTCTTATTGTAGATAATTTAGTTTGAAGTGATGCCAGATCTTTCTTAAAAAAGTGAATCTAGCTCGTCTTCATTTATGATATTCAAGTATCCAGGAACTAATTTGTGTGTATTGGGTTAGTCAAAGAAGCACTTTTTGACAAATAATCACTGTTTATCAATATTTATACATGTTTATTGTTTGTCCGCATAACTAGAATTTTGGATGCTTATGTTTTTCACAAAATTGTCTTTGCAGCTCAAGTTAGCTCAATACCAATAGTTGATGACAGTGACTCATTAATTGATATTTATTCAAGAAGGTAATCTCTTTGTTGTTTGTTAGTCTTGATTCTGGAGTCTAGCGAATTTTTTATTTGACATTCTTTCAACAGTGATATCACAGCTTTGGCAAAAGACAGGGCTTATGCTCAGATTCGCCTTGATGAAATGAGCATCCATCAGGTAAACTGATATAACTTCTATAATGTATTCCCTTTTGTTCTGAAAATTGAAATTGTGTCCCAAATTATTTAAGTTGGAATAATTGAACCATGTTGTGAGTCGTATCACGAATCATAAGATTTTTTCCTTTTAAAAATGACGAGAAAAAATAAGAAAAAAAAGAAAACGGTAATTATTCATAATCCATCCATTTTTCATCCATAGCAACATAATTATAGTGGCAAATAAGACTAAGATACAATTATACGAAGATACCCATGACTTGTACTAATACGTCATAAATGATGTGTGAATATTTTAATATGTTTAAAGGGTTACGTTCTATTAAGAGCTACCTCTTATGGATTCCATTATAGAGAAAACTTCATACCCTTCGCTGATCCACTTGGCATCTTGCTAATCATGGGAGGATGATATGGAGCGGGGTACTAGATGTGGGGTGGGTAGAGATTGAGGGACTAGAGATGGATGGTTGAGGGTGTAGGTAAGGCTTTGTCTGAAAATTGGCCTCACGCCAAACTCTGCATCGCGGGAGAGGAAGATCTCCCATCACAGGAGAGAAGAAGAGGAGAGCAAAATGCACTCAACATCTTTTTATTTATTTATTAATCCAAGTCTGAATAGCCTAGGAGGCTTTATAATGCTTAAATAAGAGAACACAAACCTAGATCTAATCTCAACAATCCTGCGGTTGAGATTAAAACAACTCACTTAAATAAATGAAGTACATAAATAAATGAAAATAACTCTAAATAAGATAAGGATGAGCGGGTTGGGCCCAAGGCTAGTCGAAATAGATGGGTTGGGCCCATTTATGCCAGTCGACCATGGGGACCACGGGTCTGTCCTGCATCGACTCGTGCCGACTTGGAGAGAACTTGACCTTGAGTTTCGTAGATGTCCTCCAGGATCGAAAACCAAATATAAGAACTTCTGATTTGCCGGTTGATTCCTGCCATTTGTGCATGGCATGGAGGTCTTATATGATCTCTTCTTCCACTTCAAAGTAGGCTTGACACGCTGCTTCTTTTGATGTTTGACTTGAGCTTGGATGGAAAGGTTTCATGTGCGAGATCATCTTATTCAAATTTGTGTCGTAGGGGGTCCCATATAGTGTTAAAAAAGTTACCACTCAAGTAATTTGTGAAAGGTACCTCTTAGGCCATGTTTGTTTCTTATATGAATACCTAGGCTAATATTTCTGTAAGTGGTTAAAAATGAAGAACCAAGGTGAATATCCAAAACTGATCATCAAATAACCTCCCTTTTAATGGAAATTGAATCAAGAGAAGTTGAGAAATGAATACCCAGCCATCAACCTACTAATTCAATACCTATGAAAGTCAAGGTTCCATTTACATTTCCACTTTATATCCTTCTTCCTACAGCTCGTTAGTAATCATTTGGTGGAGTTCATTTCACCATGAATCCTTTGGTGGAATTCATTTCACCGTAAATTTCTATGTATTCAGTTCTTATGTATTTTATGCAAACAAGGAGTCCCTTAGCAGAACATGGCCCTATGTTTAAGATATCAACATTAGTAGGAAAAAAACTAAAAAAATTGTATTGATTTTTTTTTTGTTCTCTTTAAATAAAAAATAAAGTCCAAATGATCAATCTTGCATGGTCAGGACGTCTCTGGAAGTTAAAAAAAAGTGTTCACGAAGGAGGAAAAAAAAAGAAAGAATAAATGCAGGGCAAAACCCGTGTCGCCTATGGAATGCTCTAGTCGCATACCTGTCGCTTATTAATCTCTAAAACCTCTCTAAAATAGAAAAAGTTCTTAGAGGTTTCATTAGTCACCTTATAACCTTTTACAAATAGAAATGCTAACAAAAAAGGAAAAGAAACAAAGTTAAATAAATTACTAATATTAACTTCTCAACTATGGTTATTCCCGCTAAGACGAATTGCTTGAAACGTAGGATTCAATAAAACAAGTATCAAATAGTAATATTCGCTCTTGAATTCTAAGATTTATTTGTAAATGAGATTTGTTACATAGGATTCTGACAACAATGGCTAACCCTTCTACTACACTTCCCATTTTTTATGGCCTCACAATCACATGCCCGTCATGCCCATGATAGTGAATAATAAGTTGGCTATATTGTGGAAATCATGATGGGTATGAATGCATCTATATATATATATATATATAGAGAGAGAGAGAGAGAGAGAGAGAGAGAGAGAGAGAGAGAGAGAGAGAGAGAGAGAGAGAGAGAGAGAGAGACTCTCCTAAGCTCAAGCTTAGGATAAAATCTTGTAAGTTCATGCTTCTGGGGCCCACCTTTGGTCCATCCAAATGAACCAAACACATGACCCCTTTAAATTGCACTTGTCCACAAACTTTCGGTCAAATCCGAATTTATTGGACCGTTGGATCGACTATGTATCGATCCGAATGGACTATTGACCATTAAATTTTTTGGCCCATATGGGGATGATAGAAATCACGGTTGAGGCTGATTTTTTGTAGAGAGGAAGATCTTAGGGAGACCTTGAAATCCCCCCGGCCCCCATCCCCATGTAGGTCCCTAGGTGGGCCCCACCACACACTTGAGCTTACCTTATCCTAAGCTTGAGCTTAGGAGAGCTAGCCCCATATATATATATTAGAAATATTCAGAGAACTAGTTCTCACCGTGCTTTCGTGAGAACTATTGGTGGGGCCTACCTAGCAACCCATCCAAACTGTGCCCCTCCCCCTCTGATATTCACTAATCCTTAGGTTTGGCATTCATCTGAATGGACTGGACGGTTCAATGGAGGGTTGGATTTTTTTATTTTTTTTTTAAAATATGAAGCCATTAAACTTATGGACCATGGATAAAGGGGTCGAGGGTATGGGATTGGGGTCAATTTTGATACTTGGGGTGGTCCCACATAGATCTTCCCAGCCCCCTGGTGGCCCGGTCTCATCTCCAGATGGGACCCACAATTGGGGCCCACAAAAAGTTCTCACAACGACTATGAAAACAATTCTCAACAGAGCAAAGCCGTATATATATATATATATCTATATGAGCAAGGCTCTCCTAAGCTCAAGCTTTGGATAAAATTTTCATAAGCTCATGCTTGTAGGGCCAACTTTTGGTCCATCCAAATGGACCAAACACATGACCCATCTAAATTGCACATGTCCACCAACTTTTGGTCAGATCAGAATTTACCGGACCGTTGGATCGACTATGTATCGATCCGAATGGACTATTGACCATTAAACTTTTGGCCCATATGGAGATGATAGAAGTTACGATTGGGGTTGATTTTTTGCAGAGAGGAATATCCCAGGGAGTCCTTGAAATCCCCCCCATCCCCATCCCCATCCCCATCCCCATGTGGGTCCCCAGGTGGGCCCCACCACACACTTGAGCTTACTTTATCGTAAGCCTGAGCTTAGGAGAGCTGGCCTATATATATATATATATATATATATATATATATATATATATATATATATGGTCCCACCTTATGAGCCATCCAAATGGACCACACATACACAAACCCCCTATGGTCACTGATCCCATGGATCTGAATGGATTGAATCGTTAGATTGATGGTTAATTTTTGTTGTTTTATATAAAGCTGTTAAACTTGTGTACCATGGTTGAAGGGGTTAGAGGTATTAGATTGACTTCAAATTTTATATCTAGACTGGCCCCACTTGGATATTTCGATCACCCCGTCCCATGATCTCCTAAGGTGGGCCCCATTTGGTCGTCTGCACTATAAGACGATAAGTACCGGCCTCACAAGATCATTACTCATTTATATAATATCAGAAAAATTATAGTTTAAATAAGTTCCACATTTATGGGAATGTCAGCATACGATGGTTCCCATCCGACAATTTAACAAGATTAGGGGACCACACAAACTCATTTATATAATATCAGAAAAATTATAGTTTAAATAAGTTCCACATTTATGGGAATGTCAGCATACAATGGTTCCCATCCGACAATTTAACAAGATTAGGGGACCACACAAAACTGGGAATCCCCTTGAATTAAAGGTGCCCACCGTATGTCTACATGCAGACGCCACATAGGGGAAAATTTTTCTTTCTACTATTACTTACATTTTCATAGTTTCTTAAGCAGCTCAGGTATAATTTCCTCTTAAGGCAATGTAATCTTTATATGTTTTTTTGTTAGTGTTTCACTTGTATCATGGTTTACTTGGCTCCTATCCTAGACGCTATTTTAGAAGTTGTGTTTGCTACAACTTTATCTCATTAAATTGTATCAATTGCTCTTAAGGGTTTTTTTTAAAGCATTTCGTCTTGCTTTTAATATGGATTCTCTCTTTTAAGGATGTGGCATGAAAACTCAAATTGTGGTTTTGTTTTTTTTTTAAACTCAGGCACTGCAACTTGGACAAGATCCAACATCTCCTTATGGCTTTCACAACGGGCAGAGATGTCAGATGTGTTTGCGTTCTGATCCTCTGCACAAAGTGATGGAGCGGTTGGCGATTCCAGGTAGGTTATGAATTAAGAATTCTTGTTGGGGAGAGTTACAATTTCTCTAAATACTGTCCATAACAATATTCCCAAATGCCCAAGTGCAACCTAGCAGTTGGGAAGCTCCAAACTCCATAGGCCTAAAATGACATTCAGATGGCTGGATTTTTGAAATTCCACTAATCAAACATGGAATTCCAGTGCTCCATGGACTGCGACCAGCATTGCTGTAATAAAATTCTTGACACATGGAATTCCCATCAGAAATTCCTCCAAACAAATGCCCTTTTAGGATTTGGAGTATATTCATGAAGAAGAATTACATGCTTTTTGTGCATGTGGATGTGAGTTTTTTCTTGATTTGTGTTATCTGGAGACCTTGGAATGGGTGATGTACCTTTTGTCTCAAAACAGTTTCAAGTCTAAACACCTTACCTGGTGCTGTAAAGACCTGGTTTCGTGGTCTTGATGTGCCATTAAGGTAGATCAAAATATGTAAAGATTGAATGAATGCCCAGGATCTTTCCCATTTGGAAGGTTTTAAGCCATCCACCACATGGTGGATACCATACCACCATGTACCCACTTGCACATAATGTGTCAATTAGGAAAATGCTGATGCAGCAGAGCCTCACTATTTTGTAAAATCATTTCTACTTTCGTAACTTGGTTTCCAGGTGTAAGGCGTGTAGTCATTGTGGAAGCTGGCAGCAAGCGTGTGGAAGGCATCATTTCATTGAGCGATGTATTCAGGTTCTTACTTGGTACTGTGTAGCCCAAAGTAGGGAAGATTACTTATTAGGGCCACACATAAAATCAGTATTTTTTTGTCACACTTAGTTGACTGCTTCCAGCCCCAGTATGCTCAATCTTTCATGATTCATGGATCATTTTTCTTATCTTTTATTGGATGGGCCTCTATGTTTCGGAGCCTGTTCTTTTAGGATGGAAGGCTACAAGAGGTCTGTAAATGAGAGGATTTGTATTTTTTTTCTCCTCCTCTTTACCTCCTATTAAGTTAATATTGTACTACTGGCGCTTCTAATGGTTGAAGAGCATGGACATTGATCTCCTCTATTCTCAACAACATACTGACATTAAATCGACAAGGAGAAATTATATTCATCTGAAGCTAAATGCATCCATATTGATTATCTACATATATATATATATATATATATTTATTTGTTCCTTTAGAAAAACTGGAGATGGATGAAATCATGGAAAAAGTCATATCTTAACATCAGGGCCGCCGCCTTGACCCTCTTGCTTGAGTGCTGTGGGATCTGCCTTTGCACTACTCCACTTTGACCTCGCACACTGGCCAAAATTTCACTCAAACTAGAGTGGATGATGGTGTTGGAATGAAATACACAGATGTGTCTTTCATGTGTGGTCAATCCAATCATCACGGCTGCTATGATTACTTGGCAGGCGTTGTATCTGTCTTTGCTTGACTCCACTTCGACCATAGTCTCCTGCTTCTGTCTAGGTTACTGGCTAAATTACATTCCAGCTGGAGCAGTTTTGACATTGCTGGAATGAAATATACAGAGTTATACTTTAGAAAGAGAGGCAGGAAGAGGAGGGAAGAGCAAGTTCTTCTAGAAAAAAGGTGATTTCTAGAATAGTAGATGGTTTTTTTTTTTTTTTGGGGTGGGTTTGGGGGTGGGTCATCTATTGCACCCAAACTGTAAATCATCAGTACGGGTGTTTGGGTCAATTATTTTTCTTTTCTGGGCTCCCACTTTGGAAGTTCTAATTGGTCAATTCTTCTCAAACCATTTTAAAACCTTAGTAAAACACCCACATTAGATCCATGTAAGTCTAACACACTAGATTCAGAAATTATAATTTTAAGACATAATTCTAAATTGAACTCATTAATACACATCATTATTGCATGTTGTTTGTAAGATATGAAGGACTACATGCAGATATTAACTTGAATGATCAAGATTCTAATCAGACCCTTATTCATGACTGAGTATATCATGTAGATTCATAATTTAAAAGAATACAACCTAGGCTTGAACATTGCAATCTACATAAAGATATCAACAACGTAACCACCAACGAGTCAATATTCGATTTCTAACCCTTGATTTCCAATCATATTAGCCCAAGGGCCATCAATTAAATAATTGGATCTCGAGCAGCTCGTTGCACTTAGTTTTCTCGGATCAATGCGAATAACATATATAAAAAGGCTGAACTACGGATCAAAATTAATGAATCAATGATAGATTCATGTAAATTGCATATAAATTTCACATATACTTGCCTCGGTTTTGCAAAGTATTAAAAAGTGTAAATAAGGAGATTTGAAATCTAACTTGGAATTTTCCTCTCCTCTTAACTTTCTCCCTATTTCTTACTCACTAAACTCCTCTCAGGATTCAAACACTCAGTTGAGTGTAAGGCCGCCTTTCGGTCCCTATTTATAATGTCCTACAACGCTATTAACAAGAAACTATTATCCTTAAATCTTTGTCGAAAAATAGGGTTCGGTGGAACTATTTGGAAATAAAATATACTCTTCAAAATTATAAGGGAAAAAAAATAATCAAATAATAATAAAAAATATGCATAGTAGTCGGTAGATAAATAAAGAAAATAATAAAATAGAGTACTTTTGCTTACTTTATTATTTCTTCATTCAAAATCCTCTCCTGCACACACTCACACTCACACTCGGTGCAATATCTCTTCATATGGGTTTATTTATTCACAAGTAAGGTTTATATGCTTAACTAAACTTGCTAAATTAATTATTTTCTACCTAATGAGTCCAGTTTTGTTATTTTTCAAAAATCATGAAAATGCCCAAATAATTATTTTAAAATAGCAAATAGGCTCTCATGTCATAACAAAGGAGACTGTATGGCTTATATGTGATCCTACAATCTGAAGAGAACTACCATGTGGGTCATATTAATTATAGATCACTTATTTTAAATAATGAAATAATAACTAAAATAAGTATTTGGGGTTGGGTACTTTATCCTTGGAAAAGATTGTTCCAAATGGAATAGGTTTTTTTTTTTTTTTTTGGGTAAAGTTGAAGATGTAATTAAAGAAGCTAGAAATGAGCTAGAAAGGATTAAATGTAAAGAACCTAGCCTTCAAAACATTGATTATGAAATGAACCTCAATAAAAAAAAAAAAAAACTTGTTTGAATACCTTATTAGAGAAGATGAATTATGGAGAGAGAAATCTAGGGAATTATGGTTCAAGGAAAGGGATAAAAATATAAATTGTTTTTCAATCTAACACTATAAATAAAAGAAAACACAATAGCATTGACAAAATAAAGACTAATGATGGGAAATGGCTGGACAAAAGACAGGACATTAGAGACGCTTTCTGTGAAGATCTTAATAAAATAATGAAAACTAGTGGTTTCAGATATTTTAATTATATACGGAATTTGATTAGGCCCACAATTACTATAGAAGAGAATAATAAACTTATAGCAGTTCCAGACTCCTCTTATGCAAAAGAGGTGGTTCTCCAATTGGGTTCTTTTTAAGTCTTGTGGCTCTGATGGTTATCCAGCCAGATTTAATAAACATTTGTGATAATCAATTTGTGTGATTATAAAAAATATGTTTTAGGAGTTTTTTTTAGAAGTAAATCATTTCTCCAAAAAAATCAATAAAACGTATATTGTATTGATCCTGAAAAAAAAAACTTTAGAACACCATTGATTTCAGACCTATTAGTTTATGTAATTAATCTTTAAAATTATTGCGAAAGTTGTTGTCTACAAACGAAGAAAAAGTATTAGGTAAAATAGTGGGCCCTTATCAAAGTTTGTTTGTCAAGGACAAATCTATCTCTATTAAACTATATTGTGGCCCATGTGATCCTTGATTCATTAAAAAAAAAAAAGAAATTTAAGATTATGGGGCTTAAACTCGACATGATAAAAGCATATGACCTAATGGAATGGGATTTCCTTGTCAAGGGTTGGAGGCATATGGATTTCATAGTGATCTAATCAATATTATTATGACATGTGTTTCTTTTATTTCTTTTTTCTATTCCTCTAACACTATGTTTGAGAAGGGGGGAGGGGAGGGGAGGGGAGGGAAAATTTGAGGGGGAAGGAAAATGAAGGGGAGGGGAGGGAAAATTAAATTTACCTCATCTTGTTTGGATAGGCAAAAAGTACGGGAAAGAAAAGTAAAAAAGTGTAATTTTGTTTGTTTGTGAGGTAGAGAGACAATTACTATTTTATCCTTACTTTTGCAAAAGCTTCAAAATTATATTTCACAAATAAAAAAAAGGGCAGTTCAGTAATTTGACAAAAATTCCCCTCTTTGCTTCATATTTTCCCCCCGGTTTTGAAGGCAAAATTTTGGAGTGGGCCCCACATTAATTTTACCCCCAAATTCCCCTCCCCCACTTTCCTTCCCCCCTTCCCAAACACCCTCAATTTCAACATTTCCTCCATTTTTCCCTCTTTTTTTTTTTTTTTTCCTTCCCCTCAATTTACATCCTTCCCAAACTATATGTAAATGGCTCGCCTTTTGGCAAAGGGACCCTCTCTCACTTTACCTCTATATAGTATGCACAAAGGGTTTTCCTTTTATACTGTTAAAAGCAAAAAAAAAGAGAGGGTCTTATCCATAGGTTTCCAAAAGGGCCCCAAATATCTCACATTCCTTTTTTTTTTTGGCACATGACAACCTCCTATTTTGTAATCCTAGGATTAGTGAAGTTTGGGAAGTTAAAAATATATTAAAATTATGGACGTTACAAAAATGAAGGACAACGAAAAATACCTTGGTAATCCCCTAATAATAAATAGAAATAAGAATTTGTTTTTAGAGTATAATTAATAAAAGAATTATAGAATTATGTCTTGGCAAACGCCCCTCCTTTCTCGATTCCGGTTTATAACATCTAATTGCTAAAACTCTAATCTAATGCTAGTGATATAATTGATACACTATTCATAAGTTTCTTTTGGGGTGATTGTGTTGAAAAAAAATAAATTATGCACCATTAAAATGGAATATCAGTGATGGGGTCTACACATTTGAGAAATGACTAAAAATAACATGGCCGTCCTAACTAACACTAGTTGAAGTTTTGCTTATCCAATAAAGAACTTCTAAGCATGAAGATTCTCAAAGTTAGGTATTGCTCGGACAGACCTCTAGGGTAATTCTTGGTTTTGGAATTTAAGGTTTGGTGGAAGAGATAAATTTTATCAATGAAAAGGTGGGGTGGATAATAGGAATGAAAAAGAAAATCTATGTTTGTTAATGTAACAGGATTCTATGCTGGGGTGAGTTGAGAAAACCCTATTATGATATTGCAACCCAAATTTTGTTGTGAGTGACTTGCAACCAGAAAAGGTGATGGAATGTAAATTTCATCAAATAGATTTTAATAATTGTGTTGATGTGGTATATTCCGCAGTATAGTAGAGGGGATAGGAAAATTTATCCCTATAAAAAAAACGGGGTTCTTTTTACAAAATCAGCTTACAATATTATCATGGAGAAAAATAGTCAACTTACCCACTTGAGAGTTGGTGGAGTGGCATAAGGCGTGGGTTTGCTCCCCACGTCTTGTGTTTGAAACCGCTTTAGATTTGCCTAGTTTCCATTTGTGCGGGTTTAGCAGGCGCTACCCAGGGGATTAGTCCTACAGAGCCAAAGACCTCAGGGATACCCACGTCATAAAAATATAGTAAACTTTGTAGAACCTCGATTAAATGGAGAGCATTATGGAGATTTTTTTTATGGAGGTTACCTCTTCCTCAAAGTTCTCATTTTGGATGGAATGCCTTAACAATACTATCCAGGTATGTAAACTACTTTATAATAAATCTCTTTCTAAGAATGCTTTATGCCCTCTCTGTAAGAAGGAAGACGATTCTATGGAACATGATTTGTTACTGTGTGAGCATGCAAGGGCTTCTTGGTTTGGATCAAGATTGAGATATGTATCTCATAATATCTTCCACAACTCAATTTTGAATGGTGGAAAAACTGTATTAAAATGCATAATTGTCCAATTCTATCTTTAGACTCTCATCATAAGGTTTAGATTGTGGCTTTGTGGCGAGCCCTTTGAAAAATTAGAAATGACTTCATTTTTAGAAAAAAAGGAGATTCATCCTATAAATACTATAATTATTGCAAAAAATGTTATCATGGAATCCAATTCCATTACATCAGAAGTGGAGGAAATTTAATATGGTATTTGGCATCAAGGGCTATCTCTTAGAATGAGAGAGTGATTTGTTATTTTTTGTGTTCCTTTTAGAAAGCTTGATGGTAAAATTGGTTTCAGTTTTGCTATTTGGTTTAATGGCTTCTTTGTGTCTGCAAGCTCTCTTGATGGGTCAAAAGCTTCTTTCTCCAGAGAAGCTGAGGTGATGGTCATTTTAGTGGCTTGGTTTAAAATAAGGCAAGGATATTTTCGTGGTCCACCTTTTGTCCGATGTTCTTAAAGTAGTGCGTGCGATCAAATAATTGGTTTATTGATCCCATTTTGTAAGACATCAAATAATTGCAACATCTTTTGAGTTTTTCAAAATCCTCATATCCATAGAACCATGAATGTGGTTGTGTGTAATTTTGCTAATGAAGTTTATATGGGGGGATGGAATATGGCATTTTTGTTTCCTAAGTTGCTTGTTTATTTTGATTTCTTTCTCCTTATGTTGTTTTTCCTTTTTTTCTTGGCTTGTTTTCCTTCATTGTTTCTAATGAGATTTACAAAAGAAAAAAAGAAAAAAAAGCATAAGCATTTGAAGCTGTTTCGTTATGATGTGAAAAACTTTTTTAACTTATAATAATCAAATGATATATTAGAGTCTTTTTAATAATAACTAACAGAGTTTTGATAGAGAAAAAGTGGGAAGGAGCAAGGAAAAGGGAAAGAAAATGGGAGAGAAAGGAAGATAACAAATGTTTTAATGTGGAAAAGGGTACACATGTAAAGTGGGCTTGGCCACCTAAGCCTAGCATGACTTGACATGCTTGCATGGCCAAACACGGAAAATGGGTTGTTTTAAATGGGATTGTGGTAGGAAGAGGAAGGGGCGGCCCTGAGTTTTCGGGGACCCTAGGTGAGTTCCAAAAGTGTGGCCCTACCCGTATACCCACCGATAAATGATAAAAAAATAAAAGACAATTTTTTTATTATTTGATCGAAAATTAAGTCTAAACTCCTTACCTACTCTTATCGAAGCAGAATTGTGTTTCACATTAACCAATTAACACCAAAATTCAATTACAAAAACTAAGCACTACTGAAAAACTGCTAGTCTTCTTGCATTTCTAGTTGCGAAATCACTAATTAAGTCTTCATAATCCAGCTTTTCTACCAAAGACTTTTCAATAGAAGATGATATTCTTCTAATTAAGCATTCACTATCTGTGATCCATCCTTTCGTCTTCTCGTCTGAGTTCACTCCTGGGAGCATCAGTGATCATGAGTGCTGGGCTGTCCATGCTTTTATTTTTCACGAACTGTATTCCTTCCTTTCGTTCTTCCTGAATTAACTGGGTCATTAGAGTAATATCTCTAATGCAATTATTGAGTTCATCCGCAGATCTTGCTAATGTTCTTTCACCACTGGCCATAAAGGCTACTGTGAATCTCAGTTTCTTGTATTTAGGAATTTCGAGTTCTCCTGTTATTTCTGCATAAGAGATGACGCCTGTAGCATCCACTAGGTGTTTAGAAAATTGCATGGTTTCTTCGTTGGCTTGGGATATTAGTGCCTTTTGGCTCCTCATTTGTCTCAGAGCAGAAATTATGAACCGCTTGAATTCAACCCTTTTTTCATGGGAATAAGCTTTCCATATATTATCTGCAATAAGGAGTTCTTCTTTTGTGAACTCTTTTCTGAGATTTCCCATTGGGAACTGCTCTTTGAAGTGGCAGTTTCTCAAGAATACGTTTCCTATAACATTTTTTGATGAGTATTCTTCTGGGGAATATCCTGGGGGATATAGCACTTGATCTATATTATCAATGATGTGTGGAATATTTTTCTTTTTCTGAGCTGGGTTCACAGGAACTTTTCCGGTGATAGTTGTCCAGGGACTTTCTTGATTATCTTCTATTTTTGTCATTTTCTGGGGAGGATCCAGGTCACTAGATCTTGCTTCACTACCTTCTGATATGTTGAGCTGGCTCTATTTCTGGAATTCCAAAAATTGTTAGTACTGAGCATAGTCCAGTGATGTCTGGGAAGTTCTTCCTCGTCTTCTCTGAAGAGTTCTGCCTCTGCCTCTCTGGTACATCTATCTCATAAAGCATTGGGTTATTTCAGGGTATTTCGAGTATTGGAAAAATATACTTTCTCAGGATATGATGTCTGCAATGTCATTGGTTTGTCCTGAGACATGCTTAACTTCATAATCAAATTGTAAAAGCCCCAATTCCGGATACCGAGAAAGTCGTCGGAATACCCGAAGTTGGCGCGCTACTTCCCGGAAAATCCGAGAACTTCCAAGATCGTAGGCTCGCAGTGAGGTCCAATTTAAAACTTTTGAACAATATACTATCAACAGTTAAATTTGCGGAGGAATAAAAAGTAAAGCGGAAGCATCGGTATCAATATGTATATCAAATGTAAGCTGAACTACAGTCTAGTTTAAATGTATCAGTGGTTAAGATCAAAAGTTAATTACATCTTTGATAGCTACCCGGCTCACTACAAAAATTTCGCTCAAAAGCCCAAACAAAATAACGCTCAAAACCATGGTAACGACTCTCCACCCTCCGGCTCGACTTCCGGGTTGGCCGGGCCCCAAACGAAGTCTCCTGCGACGAGCGCCTCTACGAGCGCGAGCGCGTCGTCCGCGATCTCTGGGTCAAGGCCTAAGCACCAAAGATGGGTCAGATCTAAAGATCTGGCAAGTCACAATATACAAATAACATATGACATATATATCAAAAGAGTAGAGACAGATATATAATTTAAAGAATAACAAGGTAAATGAACTAGGCAGTTGAGCTAGATAAGCATAAGAAACCAGGATAAATATATAAAGCATCTAATCTAAAACAAGGTGGCACATTCACGCGAGCTGGAATACCGCGAGATATTATGCCGCGACCCTCCCGTACTGAACACAGTTGCGGCGGGGAATCTCACCAGTGCTGGGAATTACTAATCCCGCAAATCACTCATCATCTCATCACACTCATTACTCAAGACCAGACCCGGTATCACACTGTCCGTCTAACAACAGCTCATCATAATAGCTCACTACAACACTCATAATAGCTCCTACCGGGGATGATCAGTTCACAGGCTGAGCTTAAATCAACCAAGTGAATGTTTATGCCGACTCGAGAAACTCTAAGGGTCTGTGTCTGTCTAGGCTTTGCCTTGCGTGAACAAGGTCCTAACCAAGTCTCTAAGAGGTCTATAAATCAATTAATCAATGGATTACAATTCAAGTCCAGGCCCATTCGTTGGATCCATACCAAGGCCCATCAACACATGGCCTGGTCTAAATCAGTCCAAACGAGGCCTCGTATCCATTACTACTGATAAACAGCTCCTTCTAATCCATTATGAGTTGCAATCCCAATATAAACTACCTCTTCCATCTAAGGGTACACATATCCATACTTAGGCCCAACAAGGGCCCGCCTAGACACAGACACGGGTCAATGTTTTCCTATTCACACGATCGGGTCTCCTCTAAGATATCCTAGGTTCAGGTCCTCAATTTCTATTTAATTAACAGTTAATTGCTACACTAAGGATATAAAAGCAACATAAATAGGAAAGGTGAAGTATGAACTTCAGTAAGAGAATCAACGGGAAATAACAATAGTCCAACCCTAGGTAATGGACCACGTTCAGGTTCAGGTCCATCTCCAGTAATTTGATCTCTAAATGAAGTCTCAGATGCCATAGGATACTGTGTTTGGTGCTCCTGAGGTTACGGGTTTCATTGACGACGTTTAGGGGTTGAATCATCTTAGATTACATGACCAAAACCCTAATCGGTGGTCCCCACGAGTCAAGGTCGAGCCACGCCATTGACTCATGCTTGGCACATTGATGGAAGTTCATTTGGATGGTCAATGGGCCCCACAATCGATCAATCATAAAACAAAGGCTAAACTCACATCTTAGTGTTCACAGTGTGGCAGGTCGACTTGGCAAGGGTCGGGTCGATCTGCTCCACGGGAATCAAAGTTGGGACTTGGTTTGGATTCTGGAATTTCCAGTGTACCCGATCGACCAGGTGGCCAGCCAGTCGATCTGGTACACAGGTGTACCTGAGTCAACAGATTCCAGGCCAAATCTCAACTTCTGCACTAAAGTCTGGGTTTGATGGAAAAATCCAGATAATATACAAACTATCCTAATTGGGTTCCTAAAATACTCAGGGCTTAATCAAATTATAAAATCTAATTAAATTTCTAAAAGTATAAATCTAAAGGGTTCAAACTCAATTTAGGTTAAATAAAGACTAAGGGATCTATAATTTCTAATTTCTAAAATTAAAGAGGTCAAGAAATATTATTTTAAAGGTAACAAGTTAATTTATTCTAATTGGGTTCCTTAAAACTATGGGCTTATTTCTATTTTTTGAAACAAATGGGCTAAGGTATAAAAAAAATTAAAAAGGTAAAAGAGTTGTGACAACTCATCTCACCCCTCTCCCATCCCATGTCATCAGTGCTTACTTTCTCTCTTATCTCTCTCTTATTCCCATACACCTTCTAACCACATGGGCCACTCATCCTTTCTTCCTATTTGAAAATCAAATCCCCAAGTCATCACTCACGTGTCAGCATCACTCTCTCTCCCTTTTGTATTCATGTTAAGTCTACACACTTTTCCCATGCTCCCTTGGACTACTGGACCACCCATCTCCTTCACTCAACATAGAAATCGATCTGCAACAGAAAGCTTTATGCAGAAAACAAGCTCTCGCCTGGTACATGGAGAAAGCAACGATCGTGGGCCCCACTGGTCCAGGCCCTGATCAGGCTCCACCATCATGGTCGCCCAGAGCCATATGGCCAGATGGCCGGCCCAGATTGTGATCAATCACTCCTTGGGCCCCGCCATGGTCTGATTTACAAAAATAAAACCCCCTATGTGTTTAACGCCCGAACTGTGCAATCCTAAGATGTGGGGCCAGATGGGATCCAATCCCTATGGGACCACCTCCTCTAGGGTCGCTTGTGGGTCCTCTATCAGATCCACGGGTCGGATTGGTCATCGGGTGGCCCACCTGGGCTCCGATCTCGATGCCAGAAACCAAAAATCTCACTGTTTCACTAACAATGATTGTTACAGTCACCCTCTTCATCTCATTTCTAATCAAATAGATTCTACAGCACCTCCATTCATCAAATAATCAAATAAAATTATAAAAACACTACAGTGCCCAACCATCCATCAAGAAATAGGCCCATTGATCTTCCAAATGGGGTGAAAACCCATCCATCAATGTCCAACCATCCATCTATTCTAAGCTCACTGTTGTTTCTAACACATGAAAATAGCTGAACTAAAATTAAATGAATCAAATGCAACAGAATATACAACCTAAGTTAAAAGTATAATGCACTTGCCTTTGATTTGGAATAAAAGGTTTGTAGAGAAAGAAGATAAGAAAGAGAGCCAAATCCTCAAGAAGATGATAACAGCTCCTAGGTCTTTTCCTCCAGCACAACAGTAGCTCAAGCCTCAGCTCTTAGGGAAGAAATGAGAGAGAGGAAGAAGAAGAATGGAAGAGGAGTGAATAGTTGCTAAGGGTTTTGGGGAAATGTGCTGGATTTATAGGGTTTGGGGGTGGCTAAAGTCTGAAATGGCCTTTGGGGTTGTATAGGATTAGGGTTAGGGTGTCACGACCCGGACCCGAGATTAGAGTCATTAGGGTTAACCCCCGGGTCGCGATGTTAAACATACTTACTCCCGTAGATCCGAAATAACCGAAATTAAAACGAATCTACAATGGATCTTGCATACGTACCTGTCAATGTACAGTTGCGGAATATACAGTAATATACATTGACAACCATTTATCAAAACGAATCATATACTTTACTTTGAATCGTAAAGGTCACTATACATCGTTTCAGTTTCCTACTATCAACCACTGCATATTTAAAATACAATGTAGGGGATATCATTTCTACTACTTACAATACCAAAATGAATATACAAATATGCTAAACAGTTTCCAAAATACTCTATGTTATCCTCTCTCCAATCACGTCCATTCGGCTAGACCTCCTAGAGGTATCGAATGGGCCTCCTCCGCTAGCGGGACGGTCTCGGAGGGACCGGCACGGACAAATGAGCCTGTAACATCATCAGTAATACCGTGAATACGACGGTTCAACAAGGTATACATATATCTATGACATACTTGACAATTCCTGACAATTCATTGTTTAACAATTCTAAACAATCCATAATAAACACCATTAATAATGACGATAATACTGGCAACTACACTAGCATTGGTTTCAACTCCAGTTCTTCCAAATGGAAGCATTTCATATTCATTCATTCGTTATGTTCAATATTTATTAATGGCTTTTCCATGTATGACTTTTCAGTCAATGACCTTTCGATCCAAAAAGGTGGGATCTCCCAGTGTCTTGATCAGAGATCACTGGTGTCACCACGGGCTCCGAAACACCTCAATCTCATCTACTGCAGTAGGAATAGTCATTTCACTGTTACTTTTCGTAACTGTTCATTTATCAATTCATTCTGTTCAATTCAATAATGAGTACGGAAACCACTAGGTAGTGCCAGACTTGTTAATAAATTCACTTTAATCTCATTCTAAGTCTCAAGTAATCCTCTAACCAACCATTAAGTGAAACAATCATTATCGATGCACGTATTACTATTGATGATATTACTTAGGTATTTGTGCATTAGGATAACCCTCGTTAACACTTAGGATGGTCTAAAAACGATTAATATTAATCTCTAAGCTTAAACTTCTAATCCCGGAAATTCGGACTTAAACTACACTTTCCGGACATTTCTCAGTGGGCCAGGTCGACCTGGGACGGCCCGATTATACTTGTCCCCATATCCACTTCATCTCCCAATCTATGCTCACTAAGAGGTGTATACCATTGATTTCTACGTCCCAAGAGCTTTCCAACAATATATAGAACTCAAAACTCGAACATATGGGTCAAAAGTTATGGCCATTCAAAGTTGGAATTGTTGGCCCAATGGGCCGACCCACTCGGGCAGGCCCAATCCGGCAGGCCCATTTCAGTTTCAGGCTGCTGAATTGAGTTTTCTTCCCTTATTTCTTACACCACTGATGTTCCTAATGAGCAATTAATTTATGGAGACAACAAGAATACTAATCTTAATCATTCTTCTAATTCAACCACAATTAACATAATCTAATTAAGGTTTCAAAAGCAATAATGCACCCTAATCTCTAATTCATCATTTCTTTTCCATTCAATCATTGAAAAAGCAATAAACCCCTCTTTTTGCTTGGATTTAGCTTGGATTGAGTGGAAATTCCTCACTTTGAAGCTTGGATTCCAATATAACTCCACAAGATGATGTATAAGATGCAAATGATGGATTCCTTTCACTTGAGTCACCTCCATGGTTCAAAATCTCGGTCTCGGTCGCGGTATCGGCCGGGCCGAAAAACCGATATGATATCGGTATCGGTCGCGGATATCGGTCCGTCGCGGTCATCGCGGTGTGAATTTTTTTTTTAATCCAAAAAAATTCATAAAAATATCCAAAAAATCCAGAATATTAGAAAATGCTGGAAAACTATATTTGTTTCCATTAATAACAACAATAAATCAAAATCTCGGTCACCTTAAGTTATGAGTCCTGTCTGTATCGCAGACTCGCAGTTCACTGTCTTTTTTCCAGTATTTTATATAATGCAAACATTATTGATACTCTGCTCATGATCAATTTATTAGTGTCAAATCATTTACACATCATACAATGATCATGAATCATTAAAACAACATATTTATTATGAAATCCTCAAAAAATGATATATTATAATTCAAATATTAAAAAATCCGACAATAAAATAATTAAAATAAAAATCTAAATCATGTTTATGACTATGAGTAGATGTAGATCAATCATCTACACACTATTAATAAGCCTTTGGTATCACAAATATCCTAACAAGTAACAACAATTATTTTTTGAAAAACAAAATTAATAAAATCATTTTCAAAATCCTAAATATATCGATCTAACATAAAAGCATGTAGATCTATCATTTACACACCATACAATGATCATGAATCATTAAAATAACATATTTATGATGAAATCCCCAAAAAATGATATATAATAATTCAAATATTAAAAAATCCAAAAATAAAAAAAATTGAAAAAAAAATTGAAAAATCGTGTGTATGAGTAGATGTAGCATGCAAGTAAATAGATCTAACTTCTAAATGAAGAAAATAACACAATTACACAAGTGAATAAGTGACAAACCTCTATGCTTCATCTATAAAAAAAAAAAAAAAAAAAAAAAAACCGAGATAATGGTCATTCGGCCGAGATATCGGCCGAGATGATGAAAAAACCGAGATAATGGTCATCTCGGCCGAGATGGGCCGAGATAATGAAGAAAACAGGCTGAGACCGATATCTCACTGAGATATCGGCTCGGTCCTGGCCGAGACCGGTTCATCTCGGCCGAGATGAACCGGTCTCGGCCGAGATTTTGAACCATGGTCACCTCCAATTCTCACTTGATGAAGAATAAATGGAAGAAGAACAGAAAGGGGAAGACAAAATGTGCCTAGGGTTTCATTTGAGATGAATGAAGGTCTCTTATGTTATATAAGAGATCTTTTTGCATTAAGCCCCCCACAAGTTCTTTCATTTCCAATTCAAGTCAATTGAGGGTCCATTAAATCCGATATTCGTCGAATCGATTCAAGTCTTATACGAAAGTTATCGTACTCGTCGAGATACACATGTTGGTATCGAGACTTTCCGCATTTGACAAAATACGTATAAATCCGTATTCATACACAATCCCTTCATTTGCTTAATTAAGCTTCATTTCCATTCAATTCCTTTCCTAATCATAATTACTATTTCATTAAGCCTAAATCACTCATGGTTAGGCTAATTCAACACTATTTGATGATAATTCACCTTTAGTTCATTTAAACCGGCTTAATTAGTCATAATCTCAATTAATTAGAGTTAAATTTGAATTAACTCGGGACGGAGCCTAACATAGGGTTAGGGGCAAATGGGTCTTTAGGTGGGGAAAGTTCTAGAATGGTGCTTTTAGGAAAACCCCCCAATTGAAAAAGCTAAATCTTAGCTAGGGCCTCCACAAATCTACTAACCCTAGAATTACAAAAGATTCCCTGAAAACCCTATTACCAATACAACTAGGCTAATCCAACTCAACTTAGGAGAATAATTCATAACTACCCTAATTAACCCACTAATTAAGATAATTAGCTACTAATTAGTATTCAAAACTCAATTAGAGGGCCCACAAGGGGTGGGGCCTCACACAAATTCATTAAGAAAATGATGCCAATTTATTAACATTTTTTGGAAAAATTTGGTGAGTGGGGCATTTCTGAAGTGTTGGACAAATTTCGAGTCCTTTTCTATTAGAAACTTCTTTGGTCTGAGGAATAAGGTATATTTCTCTATTCCTAATACTACTGCTAGGAATTCCTTTTCGTGGACTTGATAGTTACACTAGGTTGTGTTAAAGGTGCTAGATTTATAGCAGCATTTGTTTCTTTTCCTTTCTTTGTCTTCGGGTTTAATAGTCATATATAAAACTCCCCATTGTTTGTCAATGGATTGCTGTTATGGGGTGTAATAGAAAATAAGAGAATAAGAGGGAAACAAAATTTTGATAGAGATAAAGTGGGACAGAGTGGGATTGTTGTTATGGGGGTGGAAAGGAAAACAAGAGAATTAGAGGGAGACAAAGTTTTGATAGAGAAAAAGTGGGAAAGAGCGAGGAAAAGGGAAAGAAAATGGGAGAGAAAGGAAGACAACAAATGTTTTAATGTGGGAAAGGGTACGCATGTAAAGTGGGTATGGCCGCCTAAGCCTAGCATGACTTGACATGCTTGCATGGCCCAACACGGAAAATGGGTTGTTTTAAATGGGATTGTGGTAGGAATAGGGGATGATTTTAATGCCTTTAATGCCCATAGACAAAGAAATAAAGTCAAATTTGTTTGTGATGGGAAGATGGGGAGTTTTAAAGGTTAATGAATGCAGAGAGACATATTTTCATTCTATTTAAATGCACATAAAGAGAGACATCAATATATTTAAAAGCCTATGGAGAGAGAGAGAGAGGTTTTGGCACATGGAGGGCACTGTCGAGCACGACATGGCCGGTGCCGTGCTTATGGGTTGTGTTAGGCCGAGCACCTGCCAACCTAGGCACGACATGGCCGGGCAAAGGTCAAAGTGGGTCATGCTGGCATGGCATGATGGACTTCACATGTGTAGGAAAGGGTTCAAGGGAAAATGGAAGGAAAAGTGAGAAAAAGAGAAATAGTCATTCTTAATTCATAGTTTTCATTCCTTTTGATTATGCTTGCTTCCCACTAAAATAAAATATTACTTTTGAAAGAAGTCGGTTTAGGAAAGTAAGTTTTGGCCATTCAACGCTTAAAAGGTTTATTTTTCAATTTAATAACTAGTCTATGTGAGCATCTATTGTCTCTTTTTTTTTTTTTTTCCTTACATAAGAGAGAATTGTAAATTATCTTAATCCTAAACTAGCTTCGTCTAACACATATGGGTAGAGCATATAGTGCATGGAAGACCCTATGGTGATAGATTAGGCTAGTTTAGGAATATGGTAGTTTACCATCCTCTCCCATGTAAGGCAAAAAAGAAAGAAAGAAAAACTAGATGCTTGCAAAAGTTAGTTATTGAATTTTAAAAGGGTTTTTTAAAGTTAAAAGGCCAAAATTCACTTTTCTAGACCTACTTCTTTCAAAAGCTATATTTTTTATTTGGTAGAAAGTAGACATACAAAAGAGGAACGAAAAATGTGAAGTGAGAATGATTTTCCCCCTCTTTTTCTCACGTTTCCCCCTTTTCCTTAAACCCTTTCCTACCTCAAAACATTCATCTTCTTCATTTCTCTCCCATTATCTTTCCCTTTCCTCTCTCTTTTCTACCATTTATCTCTTAAATTTCTTTTTTCCTCTCCATCTCTTATTTTCTTTCCACTCCCTTTTCCCACCTCAAAACAATAATTCTCTTTCTCTCTCCCCCATTAGTTCCTCATCCCTTCTCCGTTTACATGGAATTTAATTCCTAGAATTTAAAGAGATCCACTTCCCCATAAATCCCTAATTTTGAAATTAGTCCTCTACCAAGCATTAGGTTGACGGAACTTCAAAAGTGGTATAAAGAAATGGGACAACAAAACAAGGTACAGTGGCGGCTCTAGGAATTCGAGTCAGTGGGGTCAACAAAAGATTTATTTTCCACAAATCGAATAAATTTATTTCCCCTTTATCAACATTTGTCATTTACTTTCGATAATTCATATATGAGAGAAAAAGTTTTTTCTTCCTTTTCTTTTTGGAGATTCAGACCTTAGGTGCACTTTTCTTTTTGGTTTTTTTTTCTCTGCTGCTCGATTGGGGGATGATGGCTGGGAGTCTATATGCCTAAATCTAAATGTTAGGGTTTTCTCCTTCTAATATGGAGAGAATACCATATTTACAAGTTAAGTTAGGAAAAACGAAGAGTTAATGACAGAATGTTTAAAAAATTAAGGGAGTTCTAAAAAAAAAAAAAACAACAGTTGGGCCCATTAATTTTTTTTTTGGTAGATAGATGGCCCATTAACTTAGGCATTGAGTGGGGTCAAAATCTTCCATAAGTTCAATTCATTAAACTTTTTTATGTTTTTAATAATTTTTCATATGTCAGTGGGGTCAATTGACCCCACTCACATACATGTAGCGCTCATGACAAGGTAGTTGAAACATCATCATAATGCACATATAGTGTTAGTTCATCCTTACATATGCATGCCATAATTTTGAAGATAGATGTATTTCTACTAGTATGACTAATAAAGTGACATACACTATACTACTTGTACAATAGCACCTCAAGTTGAGCTATCAGAGATTTATAAAAAAAGAGAACTTGTTCGAGTTGAAATGAGGCTTGAGAAATTAGTGAGTCATCAGCCATTTATCCATTTGAATTGGGGTTCCAAATCTTGTGGGTTATCAATTAGATTCATGTTCAATGTAGGGCATTGGGGAAAATAACTTTCTCCCATATCATCCACATCTATGTAGTGATAATAATGTAAATACCAAATGTCATAAATCTTAGGTTCCTAGTGAAATCCACTATGAGATCCAAGTTTGGTTTATTTGAACAAAGTCATCTTGGGGCATGTTTGGCAAGTATAAACTAATTGAAATAGAAATGTTTTACTAGGGGCCCATTTGGCAGGTCTTATTTGCGCCTCTTATTGTCTTAATGCCATTTTCAAACGTGAATAGACCGTTTGGGGACATGAAAGTGCCGTCCATTTGTAAATGTAAGAAGATATAAAATGTCTTTTTCGGAAAAGAGCAGTAAACATGTTGTTTTATACAGTCCTCTGAATCTGAAGCGCATAGACATGCGCGTCTACTGTGCATTAGGCGTTATTTTTCCATCTCCGATTTTTCTTTTTTTCTTCAAATTATGGGACCCTACATAACAATCCAAACCATTAGAAATCTTAACAAAACCAAATACGACCATGTATCCAAATATGAATCGTTGATCTTTCTTAAATCTCGAGATATTTACATAAAACCACAAAACTATAGATTTACATTTCTGGGCTTTTATGGGACCCACAGTCATTATCAGAACCGTTGATCCTCTTTGAAATATTGAAAATGACTGAGGGTCCAAAATTCAATCAGTGAATAGGTTTATATCTTGAGAAAAATACAAAATACTTTGAGTCGTTGGATTAAGTAAGGTTAAAAAACCTGCATTCCAAGTGACCTTTCACAGTTCATATGTATTTTTCTTTTTAAACTTGTGGGAGATTAAATGATGATCTGAACCATTGAAACTCTTCACATGATCAGACAAAAAATTATCCTTAAATTTGAGCTGTCGATCATGATCAAATCTCGAGATATTTGTGAAAAACACAGTACCATAGATTTACATTTATGAAGTCATGTGGGTCCCATAATCATGATACTAACCATTGATCTTCTTTGGTATATTGAAAAAAACTATGTATACAAATCTCTGTCCCTAATTCAATGTAGATCTTGAAAAATTAATAATTTTTTTTGAACTATTGGATTTTTAAACATCTATTTCAAACAGTTTTGGTCCAGCCAAACAAGCTATTTTTTAAACATTTATTTCAAACCGCCCCATTTGAATATCTATATTATATAGATCTATTTCATACGGATAAAATTTTCCAAATAAGCCTTAGATCTGTTTGAAAAGAGATATTTCAATTAGACTCTTGACAAATAGATTGTTTGGTATGTCTCATTCATTAAAAAAAGTAAACTCATTATAAAATGAAGCATGTGATGCTAGTATGCCACACCTTGACTCCTCGTGGCTCACCCAAACAGACTTTTGATGCTTTCCTCTTTGAAAAAGACTTATGCATCATGACTCGTCACATCACTTCCATTATCATTTCATTCAATTTCTCTATCCAAATGGAAAGAAATTTGGACTTATCACTTCAGTCTTCTTGTTATTCAAGTTCTCTATTCAAACTCGGTAAAAATGGAGATGAAAAAAGAAACATAACATAAGAGAAGAAGAGGAGACGACAATGATGCAACAGTCCATGGTGGTGGCAATGGCAACGACAGGCACATGTACCTCTCCCACTTCCTTTCTTTCTTTTTTTTTTTTACAACTAGAGTTCTTCTCTTGCGAGGGTCTAGATCTTTGTTATATAAAATCTTTGTTTTTCTTAGATAAAAATGGTGTTGCAGTTTGCCCCTTTGTGTTTTCTTCTTCTTTTTTTTTTTTTTTTTTTTGCAAAAACCATTCTGGTTTTATGAACATATCGACTGAGAAGCTGGATTTCGGTCAGCCGAAACGAAACAGAATTGACATAATATAGGATTTTACACCCCATTGAATTACCAATTATCCCAAAACCAATTGGTGATGGGAAATGACACAACAATGGTTTTATGATGAGGGCGAGGGCTTGACCACAATTATGACCGCTTAGGAGCAAGTGTAAGTACCCATCCCTAGAAATACCTAGTGGGACCCATTTTGACTAAGTCAACCCTATGTTATCATATTTAATAGGTGATTAGCATGAGTAGTTAGTAATTCCCATTAATTTAGCCTAGTTTATAAGAGTAAGGCCGGTATGAGGTTTAATAGTCCCATTAGAAGTTTAATTGGTCTTCCTAGAAGTAATTAGATAATTAGAGGCCTTAGTTATAATCCTAATTATAGAAGGGTTTTCCTTAAAAAATGGTGCAGTTACCTTGAAATGACCCAATTACCCATGACCTAACCCATTAGCCCATTAATTATATGACGGTACTCTAGTCCTTCCAACCAAACATTTTCCCTCCAAATTGAAAATCCAAATGCCTTAAATGACCTTGGCCTCCTTCATTATCAACCAAGTAAACATGAGCACTCTTGTTGTTATAAATAGCCTACCTTTATTGCCCTTAGGCTCCTTAATTTACAACTACTCATTTGAGGGTACTTTAGTCATTAAATATGGGTACCTAAACTACCTTAGTCCTTATCCTTTATTTCTATTAGCAATCAAAGACTCTTTGGTAATTCCACTTAAATTCTCTCTAAATACCCCCATTCCTGATCATTATTTCCATTTGCTAAGGAGGGCATTTTAGACAAAGACCCAACCACATTCTATATAAGAAATCCCTCCCACCTCCCCCAAATGTTCTAAGCTCCTCTCCCTCTCCTTTCACTACAACTCCCTCCCATCTCTCTCTCTCTAAATCTAGGGCTTCTAATTGCAAAAAGAGGAAACTCCCACTCTCCATTTTTCCATTTCAATTTCCTTTTAGAATCGTCATTTCTCTTAGAACTCCCTTTCTTATGCACTTCTTGTTACACTCCAACCCAATTTAATCTTCATTAGTGTTAATTAATGAGGTTTTAGCTTAATTAATTATGCTTAGTTGTAAATCATCGACCTTAGTACTCATTAGTCCTTTTAGAGCAAGTTAAATTTAGTCTTGAGTCTTGAATTGGTGAGTGGAGTAGAGTTGATTCACTTGGGTAGAGTCAAGGACTTTTGTCGTAATTATAGATTTTCACATTTTGTATCGTTTTCACGTCATCTTGGCGTCATCGCGTGTATTTCGTTGAGCTTGTCAATTTTCATATTCAGCTTCACTTCATTTGATCACTCGTTGAAGAAATGAGCCGTTGTTTGACTTAAATTGGAAATACACTAAAGTAGTGGACTTTTCAGCAAAATTCCCATCTTTATCACTTAAACCAACTCCATTTCATTCACTTCATTCGTTTTGCAAGTTGACTGTGGAGAGAGTGAATGAGAGAAACCTTTCCTCTCTCCTTCCTTTCAATTTCTTTCCTTTTCCCTAAGCTCTTGCTAAAGTGAAGGCCATGGTGAAGATCTTCTTCTTCATCTTATTCATCTCCATCTCTTGTTTCCAAGAATCCTTTCTCCTCCAACTCTGAAATTCGGATTCCTTGTCAAGGTATGACTCAAATCCATCCTTGGTAGTAGTTTTTGAGTTAAAATGGAGTTAAGAGACTCTTGAGTAGTCTTTCATAGCATTCATTGCATTTTGTTAGGGATTTTGTAATTGCAATTTGATGGCTGCATTTTCACTTTAGCATCATTTGATTTACACACACTTGCATTGATTTAAAATATCTTGAAATCTTGATTTTTACATGCATTGGTTTTAGGCTTGAAGAAATCTTGTTTTATGCATGTTTTGTTTCTAAACTTGGATGCATTGGTTTTAGAATCCAAAAGTCTTTTGAAAACCTAATTCTTTGTGCATTATATTTGGAAAATCTATTTGAGAAGTTAGGTTTGTGCATTGCATACATTCATCGTTTTCAGAATCAGTTTTGTATGCATTCTCATTTGAAAAGAGTTTTATCAAATCAAGCTAGCCTTTGGTTTTAAACTTTTGAATCATTTTAGGCTTTGTGTGTTTCATGTTTTTAAACATCTTAGAATGACTTAAAACATGTTTTCAAGCTTGATTTAATGGCCCAAAAAATTCCCAACCAAAATTACTTTAAAAAATACATTTTTGGGAAATCAGGACCTTTAGCGGCGGAAAAACCACTTTTACCGGCGGTTTCTGTGTCCGCCGCTAAAAGCAGTTTTTCAAACGGTCATTTTTCTGACCGTTGGAACTTTTTCTCTATAAAAAGTGGCTTTTTGGTTTGGAAAAAGTGGGGAAACTCATGAACCTTTGAGACCATTTTGGAGCCATTGAAAGGGGATGAAGTTGGAAAGGCTAGAAGGTCATTAGGAGAGCTAAAGCTTGGATTAATGAGTTAAACCACCAAGTAAGCTCTACCTTTCTTAATCATAGTTTACATGCTTGTTTAAGTTATTGGTAAATGTTTTTGTGCATGATAACTATGATGTGTTGAATCCATTCTTCTCTTATTCTTTGATCTAATTAAGATTGGATTCATCACTTTGATTTCAACCCAAGTTTAGTTTTAAACTTTCTTAATCATGTTTAACCTATATCTTTGATTTCTTTTATTGCATGATTATTTCACTTGGTTGAAACTTCCCTTGTTGTTTTCATTCATTTAATCTTTAGTCAAATTGTTTAGAAAACAACATTGCACATGCATCACTTGATTAGGCTTAAACACTTTCATACAACTTGTGATCTTTAGATTTTCATATCATTCACAAGTGTGTAATTGTTCAAGTGATTTGCATAGAACTTCAATCATATCCTTTTGTGCCTTAAACTTTCGAATTGCATTAAGCATAAATTGATTGAGCTTACTTTTAAACTTGATTGAAGTTTTCACATACACACTTCATAAGCATACATCTTTGCATTTCTTTGAGTGTTTGTGTGAGTTAGTTTTCATTTTCATATCCGCCTATTTAGAGGCAAATTAATTTGAGCTTAAATTGTATCTCTTAGAGTGTTCTTGAAGAGACACCTTCTTAGAGAAAATTCTCTTTTGTAAAGGTTATTGCTTAGCCTTAGAAAAGCACATTGTTAAGGTTATTGCTTAGCCTTGAAAAGCATCTTGTAAAGGTTGTTGTTGAGCCTAGAAAAACAACATTGTATAGGTTATTGCTTAGCCTTTGAAAAAGCATAAATAGTGGAAATCCGGTGGGGTGTTGGATTCACAAGCCGGTAGTGGATGTAGGCACGTTGGCCGAACCACTATAAATATTGTGTTGTGGTGATTGCTATGTGGTGATTGTTTTTGTTTAGCTTCCGCATTGTATATGATTAATCATCACTTGTGACTAGTTTAGCTTAAGAAATTAAAATTTGATTTAAATTGGTCATAGTTGTAGCTCACCCTATTCACCCCCCCCCTCTAGGGTTAGGATCCCAAGGACTTTCAATTGGTATCAGAGCCAAGTGCTCTATCTTATAGGATCAAGTGTTTGGAACTCTTGATTAGGTGTAAAAACCTAGAGTTAAAAACCCTAGAGTTGTCCTTGCATGAAAATCATTAGAATGGACTCCACTATGCTAGACTTTGTAGATTCTTCTAGACCCCTCATTCTTCCTTCTTATGGAGATTCAAACATTAAAATTAAAGAATCTCATCTTGAATTAAAAGAAGAAGAATTTGATGAATATGAAGCCTATGAGGAATTGTACACATGGTCCTTAGAGGTTTCCAAGAAAAATAAAAGATTAAAAGAAGAATCTAAAAGGCTAAACCAAGAATTAGTCTCTTCTAAAAATGAACTTAGAGAAAAAGATGAATTCATAAATTGTGTAGAATCTAAGTTCATGATCTCTTTGGATAACTTTCATAATATTAAAGATGAACTAAAAGAATTAAAGATAGGTTATGATCATCTTAATAAGGAAAATTTAAAACTGAGAGATCAAATAAAAAGGCAAGACAAAGACTTTAACAATCTTGAATCTAAATTGACTATCTCTAAGGAAAATTTATCTAATACTCAAGATGAATTAAATGAGATTAAGATAAATTGTGATGAGCTTAAAAATGAAAATTTAAACCTAAGAGATACAATTAAAAGACAAGATGAAAACATTAACTATTTAAAATCCAAGTTGACAATTTCCAATGAAAACTTGTCTAATGCACAAAGTAATGTAAAAACTCTAGAACTTGGATCTAATATAGTAAATGAACTTAAAGCTAAGTTAAAACTTGCCTATGAAGAGCTAAACATTTTTAAGGGAATTGAAAATGAACTAACAAAAGTTAAAAATGAGAATTCAACCCTTAAAAACCAAGTCACTCAACTTGAAACCTATAAACAAAAGTATGAGTGCAAGTTTACCCAAAGTGAAGATAGACTTGAAAAATTATTTAAATTGGGTAAACCTCATGGAGATAGGACGAGTCTTGGTTTTGATAAATATACTTCACATGACCCTAAATTCACCAACACGTTTGTTAAAGGTGAGTCCTCCTTCTCTAGCACTCCTTCTCCTTTGCCCAAAACCAAATGTAATTTTTGTGGCATTGAAGGGCATTTTATGTTTGAGTGCAAACTAAGAAGAAGAAGCCATGTGTCTAAACCCATCTTTGAACTCAAAAATGTAGAATCAAAATCTATGAAGGGTAAGACACTAAAAATCAAGGAAGACTCCAAAAAGATTAAACAAGTTAAATCATTTAAAATGGAGTCTCCTAAGATAGATTCTAAGAAGTTTAAACAAGTTAAACCAAGTTTAAAAGAATCTATGAACAAAAAGCTTCTCAACATATCTCCCTTATATAAACCCATGAAAGAACTTTTGAATAAAGTAACAAAGTTAAATTTAAAATTCAAAAGTCAAGTAAAGGGAGAAAATAAGAAGAAAAGAAAAGTGAAACAATCCCCTAAGAAACAAACCCACCAACTTCAAAAGACTAATCACCAATCTAAACTAAATTTAGTCAAATCTAAGTATCATGGTGATAAGTTCAAATTGAAAATTTATCAAGTTAAATCTCCTTTAGTTGGTGAGACTTCCAAACTAGACCTCAAAGTTCAACCCTCCCAAGACCTTAGGTGGATTCCTAAAGTTATCTACTTAGACAAACCTTAAGGCCTTGAACCTCCTTGACCAACCTATTCTTTAATAGTTAAATCATTTTGTTGGTCATGTTGCATTTGCATTTTGTTTCTATTTAGTTACATCTATTTAAATGCATTGTTTCTTTATGATCAATTGATTTTGTTTTCATGCACCATTCTAAGTTATATTTTTATATGGAAAATCATTGTCTTGAAAATTCAACTTGTATGTGTTTCAATTAAGTTATATCTTTTAAAATACAATGTTGAAAATTGATCTTCAAAATCATTCTTTTTATGCTCATTGTTGGATTTTGTTTTTCAAAATGATTTGAAGATTGTTTGAATGGAAATGCCTATAACATCATTAGTTATATTCATCTAAAGCATGTTCCGTGTTTTCATTTCCTTTTCTTTTGGTTTCATTATCTTAGAAATGGAAATGTATGTTGTTTGCATCCTTGCTTGTTTATTTACATTCTTTTTATATGCAAATGACTTTTGGTTCCATGTATGGTTGTGATCTTAGTTTTATTTGTAGAAACCATACTAGAACCCAAATTCATCCTCTATGCCTTATAGTCATATCTTTTTGGATGGTTATTATGTTGACTCATGTAGATTCTCTTGGTATCATCCTTATACATGTTTCAACTTCATAGTAGTGTTCTTAATCATATGAAACTCTTTGAAATCTATTCCTCATATTTCTATATGTTTGATGGATATCTTAGATGTTGAATTCATATGATTTTGACACTTTGAAAATTGCATGCATTTCAAAGTTATATCCTTTTGCATTGCAATTTCCCTTGTTCATCACTATGCTCTTTAGTAATATCATTAAAAGTGATGAATATGCATTTATGATGCTTGATGGAATTTTGGGTTTGTCACATCCTTGCTTGTAATCATGTTATCATATTCAATTGGTTTCATTTGGTATAACTTTCCATTGATTTCTATCCAATTGATTTCTTGTGTATGTGATAGACCTTGTGTACATTGGATTGATCTTGATAGTTATATGTTTACATTCCATGTCACATTCTATTAGCATCATAATGTTCATGATTGCCACCTCTCTTGCTCATATAGGTATATCTCATGATCACCATGTTTATGTGTTCATAATAATGGTTGGTTATTAGTTGAGGTTGGCTTCATGCTTGAATTTCATTTCACTCACTCTTGCACATAATAGTCATATTTATTGTTTGAATGAAATGATTTTCAAAACTTTCATAGCATATGTTTTTCATAGTTAAATTATTTAATGCTATGTTTAGTAAACCCCATTTCATCATGGATAGCTCCAATTTGGATGTTTCCTAATAGTTATATTTTTAAATCCATTTTAGAGTGATTGTGTTATCCTTAAATCTCAATTGGTATTCTTTATTTTTCCAATTGATATCCATGATTGCTTTTCCCATTAGACCTTGCTTTCTTTTGGTAATGTAATCATAATGTGCTTTATAGTTAAATGAATCTAATCCTTTCCTTGAAGTTGACCCTCATTTGGTTAAACCATCTACTTCTTGAACCAAATAGTTATATCTTGTCAAATGTTTGACAAAAGAAGAGAATGGATTGAGGGGGAGTGTAAACCTTCATAGGAAGTATTAGTTTTGATCAAATTGACCCTTGGATTGCCTTTGAGCCCTTAGAGTTAACTTCCATACATGATAGCCTGTTATGTATTTCATTTTCGATTTCATTTGTTAACAGGTGCTACTAAAGGTATTTTCCTTATTTCATGTGTGTAGGTACCTTTGCAATTTAATGTCAAAGGGGGAGAGAGTTCGAGTACTCAAAGATCTCCTATTCTTCAAAGGGGGAGAGTACCAAAGGGAGAAAGAGGCATGGTCAAAGGGGGAGAGCAAATAGAAGAAAGAAAGCTTGGAGCTAAAGAAAATGCTTGGTCATAAAGAGGAAGATGAAAAGAAAGCTTGGAGAATGATCAAGCTCCAAGCATCAAGAAGACTGAAGAAAAGAGCCCAAGAGCCCAAGCTAAGAGGAGGAGCATCCAAGAAGATTTCAAGACTGGTCCAGCTTAGGGGGAGCTGAAGACTTTGTGTGTAAATTCAATGATAAGTAAGTTGCCATCAAATTGCAAAGGGGGAGATTGTTAGGGATTTTGTAATTGCAATTTGATGGATGCATTTTCACTTTAGCATCATTTGATTTACACACACTTGCATTGATTTAAAATATCTTGAAATCTTGATTTTTACATGCATTGGTTTTAGGCTTGAAGAAATCTTGTTTTATGCATGTTTTGTTTCTAAACTTGGATACATTGGTTTTAGAATCCAAAACTCTTTTGAAAACCTAATTCTTTGTGCATTATATTTGGAAAATCAATTTGAGAAGTTAGGTTTGTGCATTGCATACATTCATCATTTTCAGAATCAGTTTTGTATGCATTCTCATTTGAAAAGAGTTTTATCAAATCAAGCTAGCCTTTGGTTTTAAACTTTTGAATCATTTTAGGCTTTGTGTGTTTCATGTTTTTAAACATCTTAGAATGACTTAAAACATGTTTTCAAGCTTGATTTAATGGCCCAAAAAATTTCCAACCAAACTTACTTTAAAAAATACATTTTTGGGAAATCAGGACCTTTAGCGGCGGAAAAACCACTTTTACCGGCGGTTTCTGTGTCCGCCGCTAAAAGCAGTTTTTCAAACGGTCATTTTTCTGACCGTTGGAACTTTTTCTCTATAAAAAGTGGCCTTTTGGTTTGGAAAAAGTGGGGAAACTCACAGAAAGATTTATTTTCCATTCAACTTCCAAAACTCTACAGAAAGATTTATATGCATAAATTATTTTGTTTCTATTCATTATACTTGTACGGTTATACGATATTCAATTGAAATTCGAGATTAGTAAGTTTATTTGTGAAATATTCTGAATATTAATGATTTGCTTCGATTCAAGTAAAAACCATCTTACTTATGTGTGTATTTATTTGATTCGATTGGTCTGGCACTACTGAGCTTCGACCTCGTGATACCCGACGGGGTTAAACTTGGTTTAGTTATTTGAGATCACTGTAGTAGATCATTTGGAGCACCGGAACTCCAGAACCGGGTAGCCAGCTAGCCTCTGGCCGGGCTGCTGGTGACATCCCAACTAGATTCGCTCTCTCTTTGAGAGGATGAGCTTAATGTGGTAGCCAACTAGTGTGTTTTATTCCCCGTTGATTCGTAAAGCATGAATTATTCAACAATTGCCTAGTTCTTACTTGATATTGACATCTTTTAACAATTGTCTATAAATTCAATTTGTTACATCATGTAATTCATTATTAATGCATATACTTGTCGAATCGTCGTATTCATGATGCTATTCTTGGTGTCACAGACGCAGGTGCAGCTCCCTGCCCTGAGGAGGCCCAGGAGGGAGAGGAGGTTACCCAAGAGGTGAGTGGCCAGAACAGGGGCCTGCTTAGAAATTCTCTTCAGAGCGCGTGAACATATCTTTTAAGAGCCTCATTAGGGTGTGACTAACCCCTTTTTGTGTGGGTCACACTTAGACTTCAGTTATTCTTTTGTTTATACTTTTGATAGTGTTGTATAGGTTCTTTTATGCATCCTCTTTGTAAAAGTAATGTTTCTACTTGTATAATTCTTTTGTATCAAACTTAAATGTTTAATTGCACTGAATGAGAATGGATACCTTCTGTGAATGAATTACGACTTCCGCTGTGTTTAAATGTTATTGTTTATGTTAGTGAGATAGACTAACATGTGGATTAGTTGATTTTCTCTCCTTCGTGTGTTGTATTTGGCTCGAGACATGTACAACATTCAGGAGTACGTGTGCCACACCTCGAGGATTACCCTAGCCAGGGTGATTTCGGAACCGGGATGTGACACTTCTCTATTTGGGAATGGGTGTAGAGATGGTAGATTTAGCTACTGAAGTTATCTTAGAGCTTTTGGAGTGAAGCCAACCTATTTAAGGGGTTTCTTCCTAATTAAGCAAGTAGACATGTTTAGATTCCTTAATTAAATTGATTAATATGCTTAGATTGTTAATTACTGTCTTTTATGAATGTTTGGCATGATTTCTGTATTTGGATGGTAGATTGGATGATATGATGTGTGAGATGTTGGCCTAGTGGGTCCAGACTAATTGGGTTCAGGGTCATGGGTATTTTGGTAATTGTACCAGGACTTACTTATTGACTAGGATAGGATTTCTTGGGGGATAAGAAAGAGAGTATTATATATATGATGTAATGTGTAACGTATGAAAACCTGTACTGATCATACATAGAGAGTGAACCCAAAGGAGAGTCGAGTTTCTTTCCCATGGACGTAGGTAAGTTTGCCGAACCAGGTAATTCTCTTGTGTGTGATTGCTTGTTCTTGTGTGGTTGATTGATTGTTCGATCACTTATTCACGTTCTTGCATATACGCGCACAACAAGTGGTATTAGAGCCTAGGGTTTCTAGGATTGGATTGTGCTACGTTGTGATCGATGGATCGGATCAAGGGTATCCGGATTTCTGCGTATGGTTCTTCGTTGCATAAAAGAAAGATCGCTTCTGATCTCTATTGGGCCACACTGATCAAGGAGTTCCCGTTCTGGGGAGATTTTGAAGAAGCAGATCAGCTTGGATCTTAGGGGGGCCACACGATCAGAGTTGCAACAACTTGTCACGATTCTGATTCCTCGGAGGAGTCGATCGGACTCGGCAGACACCGTCTGCGAGTTGCCGGTTAGCCACTACCAGTTCATCTTCGCGGGAGAAGAACGACAATGGGTTTTGTTTTTTATATCGCTGCGCACAGAGGGCTGCAATCATTGATGCCATCGTCACCGGATAGGAGGAACATCGCTGGACTGTCACGCCGATTGCAATTACCGTCTTTGCCTCGCCGTGGTCGGAGAAGGAAGAAGACAGCAACAACGTTCTGTTACAGAACCCAGGAATAGAACGAAGAAGAACGGAGTAGATCTGGGCCAGGTTGTGTTCTAGGTCGGTTCTAACTTGACTCGTCCTTGAAAGCCCAGCCCAGAGCCAAAAACAGGTTCAGGTTCAGTTTGGGTCAGTTCCGCCTGACCCACAAAGCAAGAAGCCCATTCAAGCAGCCGCTGACGTCAATGCCACATCAGCAGGACGTACGGTTAGCAGGGGTTTGACCGGGAATCGACGCCAGAAACTTGTTTCTTGCGATATTTTGATCATCCTAGGTCAGATCGGAGATTCGTTTGCGCCTACAAACTCGTTGCAAGTATATCTACGTAGTTGTGGAAGAAGATTGGCAGTTTGACGGTCAACAGAAAAGTTTGACTAATCGGAGTGGAGAAAACTATTTTTGCGATATCGGAGCCATCAAGAGTCGGATTTCAGATCCATTTCTTCCAGCGTGCTCGTGGTGACGAGATCTACAGATTGGTGCAGAAATCAAGGTTAGTGAAAGTTGTTTGTTTTCTTGATTATTCAATTGAGATGGAGAACAACACTGTGAACACTACCATGATCAAACTCAACCCTACTAATTGGTTGATTTGGAAACCCAAGATGGAGGATATCCTCTATTGCAAAGACCTTTATGATCCCATTGATGGGGATAGTGCTCGACCAAAAGATATGTCTGATCCAGATTGGAAAAAGATGCATAGAAAGACCATTGGTCACATCAGACAGTGGGTGGATAATATCATATTTCATCACGTGTCTAATGAAACCAATGCGAGAACCCTTTGGAAGAAGTTAGAAGAAAGAAATGAGAAGATAAAACTTTTCTGATTAGAAAGCTTATGAATATAAAATTCAAGGAGGGTGGTAAAATTGAAGATCACATAAATGAATTCCAATGCATTGTGAATGAATTAGCCACAATGAAGATGGTCCTCGATGATGAGATGCAAGGTTTATTGCTTCTAAGTTCTTTGCTAGATACATGAGAGACATTGGTTTTTTCCGTGAGCAACTCTACTCCAGATGGTGTATTATCAATAAGTCAGGTTACTAGTAGCTTGTTAAATGAAGAAACAGGAAGGAAAACTGTAGGGATAGATAATGCACAGGCCTTTGTTACAGAGAAAAGGGAGATGAGTAAGAGTAGGGGACCAAATGGGGGGTTGTGACAAGTCTAAAGGTGGATCACAGACTAAGAAAAACAACTTGAAAATGCTTTCATTGTGGCAAGGAGGGTCACATTAAGAAGAACTGCTTTGCCTTCAAGGAAAAGAAAGAAGCCAACATTGAGCAAAAGAATGACACTACAACTACTTTGGATAATGAAGTAGTGGTACTAGCCACTAAAGTTGAAGAGTATTTGAGTGTTGCAGATGATTAGGTTGAGTGGATTGTTGACACAACAGCATCCTACCATGCTACTCCTTCTAAGGAGATGTTCACGACATACAAAGCAGGGGACTTTGACACTGTAATGATTCAAGTCATTCGGATATTGTTGGGATTGGTGATGTCTGCATTCAAACCGATATTGGTTGCACAATGACGCTGAAAGATGTGCGACATATTCCTGATCTGCGGTTGAATCAGATTTCCGGAATTTCATTGGACTGTGTTAGTTATGAGAGTTACTTAGGAAATGGCAGGTGGAAACTCACTAAAGGGTTTCTTATTGTTGCGAGAGGGAGGCGTATAATACGCCGTACAAGACACATGTGAAGCTATTGAAAGGTGTGTTGAATGCTGTTGAAGATAGATCATCTCCAAATTTGTGGCACAAGAGACTGAGACATATGAGTGTGGCAAAGAAAGATCGAATTCATTAGTCCAAAGGTACATCCATTGACCCTTATGATTATTGCTTGTTTGGTAAACAACACATGATATCTTTCTCTAAAACTTCAACGATAAAATCTAATGTGTTGGATCTGGTATATTCTGATGTTTGTGGTCCCATGGAGGTGGAATCATTGGGTGGCAATAAGTTTTTTGTCACATTTATTGATGATGCATTCAGGAAAGTCTGGGTTTATGCGTTGAAATTGAAGGATCGGGTGTTCCAGGTATTTCAGCAGTTTCATGTCACGGTTGAAAGAGAAACATGAATACTCTTGAAATGTCTCCGCACAGATAATGGTGGAGAGTACACATCCAATCAGTTTAAAGGTTATTGCTCGAAGCACGGTATTCAACATGAAAGAACATTTCCTAGTACTCCACAGCACAATGGTGTGGCAAAGAGAATGAACCGCACTATTCTTGAAAAGATGAGATGCATGATTAGAGTGGCATAGCTACCCAACCCATTTTGGGGTGAAGTCGTCCTGACTGCCGTTTACGTGATTAATAGGTCTCCTTCAGTTCCTTTGGATTTTAACTTTCCGGAGAGAAAATGGACAGGTAAAAATGTTTCTTATTCTCATTTGAAGGTGTTTGGATGCAAGGCTTTTACACATGTACCAAAGGAGCAGCGTTCAAAGCTGAATGATAAGGCAAAATGTTGCATTTTCCTTGGCTATGGTGGAGCTGAGTTTGGTTACAAATTATGGGACCCAGATAAGAGAAAAATTATCAGAAGTAGGGATGCGGTGTTTCATGAAGACCAGTTATTTAGAGATATTGAGAAGACTAAAAAGTCTAAAAAAGTTGTTGATGGAGTGGTTGATCTCACACCTACTCCTTTTCTAGTGCAGACTATAGGTGGAGAAGGTGAACAAAACGATCCGAATCGTGATGATGCACATGGGTTGCCAGATGAACGAGGTATTGAGTAGGGGGAGCAATCTCTTCAGTTAGAAACCACAGAACCTCAGGTTAGGAGGCCAACTCGAGAGCGTCAACCATCAACAAGATATCCTGCAGCATATTATATTTTGCTTACTGATGAGGGGGAGCCAGAGAGCTACCCAGAAGCAAAAACTCATGCAGATAAAGATGACTGGATGAAGGCTATATAGGATGAGATGAGTTCTTTAAAAAAGAACGATTCTTATGAGCTGGTGGAACTTCCAAAAGGTAGGAAGGTTTTGAAAAACAAATGCGTGTTCAAGCTGAAGAGTGATGACAGAGGAAAAACTGACAAAGGACAAAGCACGGCTAGTGGTTAAAGGCTTTGAGCAGACGAAGGGTATTGACTTCGATGAAATCTTTTTTATAGTTGTGAAAAATGACTTCTATTAGAGTTGCCTTGGGTCTAGTTGCCAGCATGGACCTTGAGCTTGAACAGATGGATGTGAAGACTGCATTTCTTCACGGTGATTTGAAAGAAGAGATCTAATGACTCAGTCGGAGGGGTTTGAGGTAGACGGAAAAGAACAATTGGTTTGCAGGTTGAAAAAGAGTCTTTATGGGCTGAAGCAAGCACCGAGGCAATTGTACAAGAAGTTTGATTCATTCATGGTGAGTCACGGGTACCGGAGGACAGTTTGGTTTGGCAATTGTACAAATCACTGTGTTTATGTTCGTAAGTTTGGTAATGAAAAATTTATCATCCTTCTTTTATATGTAGATGATATGTTGATAGTTGGACATGATAGTAAGATGATTGACATGCTGAAAAGGGATATGTCAGAGACTTTTGATATGAAAGACTTGGGACCCGCACGACAAATTTTGGGAATGCAAATACATCGTGACAGGAATGCCAAGAAGTTGTGGTTGTCACAGGAGAAATATGTTGAATGGGTGCTAGCAAAGTTCAACATGAAAGATGCTAAGCCAGTTAGCATGCCTTTAACTAGTCACTTCAAGCTCAGTAAGAGATTATGTCATACTACAGATGAAGAAAAGGAACAGATGATGTATGTTCCATACTCCTCAGCAGTTGAGAGTCTTATGTATGCCAAGGTGTGTACACGACCAGACATTGCTCATGCAGTGGGTTTAGTGAGTAGATTTCTTTCTAACATTGGGAAAGAGCATTGGGAAGCAGTGAAGTGGATCTTCAGATACCTGAGAGGTACATCAGATTTTTGCTTGTGTTTCGGAGGCTCAAAACCAGTACTTGAAGGCTTTACAGATGCTGATTTTGCAGGCGATCTTGATCGTCGGTTGTCTACTTCTGGGTACTTATTTACTTTTGTAAGGGGAGCTATTTCCAGGCAGTCTAAGTTGCAGAAGTGTACAACATTGTCTACAACCGAAGCAGAATACATAGCTGCTAATGAAGTAGGGAAGGAGAAGATTTGGTTGAAGAAATTTTTTCGAGAACTGGATTTGAAGCAAGGAGAGTATATAGTCTACTGTGATAGTCAGAGTGCTATGGATCTTAGCAAGAACGTTACATACCTTGCCCGCACGAAGCATATTGATGTGAGATATCATTGGATTCGTGAGGTCATTGAAAAGAATCTTATGAAGCTAGAGAATATTCATACTGATAAGAATCCCTCGGACATGATGACTAAGGTCGTGTCTAAGGGAAAGCTAGAGCTGTGTTCAGAGTTGACAGGACTGGACTCCTAGTAAGGGGGTTCAGAGGCGTCTTCCCCATGGTCTGGAGGGGGAGATTGTTGGCCTAGTGGGTCTAGACCAATTGGTTTCAGGGTCATGGGTATTTTGGTAATTGTATCAGGACTTTCTTATTGACTAAGATAGGGTTTCTTGGGGGATAAGAAAGAGAGCAATATATATATGATGTAATGTGTAACCCATGGAATCCTATATTGATCATACACAATGAGTGAACCCAAAAGAGAGTCGACTTTCTTTCCCATGGACGTAGGCAAGTTTGCCGAACCACGTAATTCTCTTGTGTGTGCTTGCTTGTTCTTGTGTGGTTAATTGATTGTTCGATCGCTTATTCACGTTTTTGCATCCACGCGCACAACATGAGACTGTTATTTTAAGCATTTCTTATGGGTATTTGGCCATTGATGGATGAGAATCCCCTATTTGGAAGATCAATGACCCATTTGTGATGGAATCATGATGTGGGAGGTTTGCTTGATGTTTGGAGATGATTGGTGTAGATCGTCGATGGATTTGATAGAGTTTTGATGGAAAATAGAAGATGACAGAATATTGAAAATCAGGTTTCGTGTGTACCTGGTCGACCTAGTCACTCAGGATGTCAACTGGGCACACTACTGACCTTCCCCACAACTGGAAGCAGAAAGTACACTTAGGGTACATAACCCAGTGTACCCGGTTGACCAGCGATGAGGCCCGGTGGACCGGCCACACTGAGGATTTCCCCATCTGGCAGATTAATGATAAAATGCCCATAGTGTACCAGGTCGACTAGGAACACTGTGGACTGTGAATTCTGCTTCCTAGGTTCTGTCTTTTCTCAGTGTAATAGGTCGACTCAAGGACCCATGATGTCGACCTAGTAGACTGTAGACAACCATTTCTCAGATGTGGATCTTTTTATGATTTGATCATGTGTGGGCCCGGTTGACCTTCCATTTGGACTGTTTGGGATACACTAGACACGAGTCAAGGGCCTGGCTTAACCATGACGCGTGTAGCCACCTAAGTAGGGTCTTGGGTTGTAAAACAGAACCCGATTAAATGATTATGGATGTCCTATGATGCTAAGTACCTACAGGAGCACCAATAACACTTAATAAGCATCCGGGACTTTGTGAACACTGTCTTAGGTGAAGTGGGACCTTGGACCTGAAGGGAGGGGCAACGATTGTGATATACTGAGACATATGGTACTTGTATTGTTGAGAACGGATACTAAGGCTGGCTGGTAGCTAGGTCCGAACCTTGGATGTAGGCATCAGGAGGTATTATAAATCAGTGCATCGCACTTAGGTTCTGATTCATGGTCATAGTCCGTATTGGATGAGATGCCAGGACATTGTAGTTGAAGTCCTGACTTGAATCAGTGCATCGCACTTAGGTTTTGATTCATGGTCATAGTCCGTATTGAATGAGATGCCAGGACATTGTAGTTGAAGTCCTGACTTGTAATAATGGAAACTTAATGATAGATACTAATGGACAGACTGTATAATGAGATAATATTAATTAAGTATATAGCAAAGCGGAGTATACAAGGATATGCATTATTAACTGTTGGGAACCACGAGGATGGATTAGCTATACCCAAACTCAGTGACTCACACCCTTGACTAATATTGTCTCATATTAAGGATAATAAGGCAATTCAGCTCGAAGTACCACCACCTAGTGGTTTGTAGGATTGTGGATGTACGGTTGGACTATCGAGGGATTCTAGTACCGGCATGTATATTGTTATTGAGATGTGGTTGAGTACAGTAGGTACATTTGGGGTGTCGAGACCGCCAGCACTCGGACTGGGTACGTGTGGATGAGTGTTAATGCTGAGATAGCACGTAAGACCAATGGCTTAGACTTGGCCGTGGCTATGGATATTGATGATTGAGATAGCACGTAAGACCAATGGCTAGGACTTGGTTGTGGCTATGTATGTTGATGGATGAGATGGACTCTTGTATGCTCCTATTCGATGAGACAGCAGCGATGAGTGGCCATGACCCCCATAGTTGATGTTTATCGACAGTTGTTAGGACGACGGCAATGGGCTGGCTCTGACCCCCCACGTCCTTTGCACTTTTGATGGTGGACATACCTTTATGTGCTCCTATGGATGTATATTGAATGTATTATTATTATGAATTATGGATGATGTTGCTTAGTACCTTTAACTGCCGACATTGATATAGTTGGATCTAGATACGATGGTCACGGACACGGTAAGGCTACTTCCTCAAGTTATCTCTGTTACTGGTAACACTAATGTGCTCGTATGATTTATATGATATTTTGATGATGATGATGATGGCTTCTCTTATCTACCTAATCTATTGTATCAAACATTTGTTATATTCCTATCTCAATTCATTTGTTATATTCCTATCTCAATTATTGTTCATATACTACACTCCATAACGTTTCTGTTGTACTCTGATATTCTATATTCGTTATTGAGATACTAATCATGCATGTACAACTAGGAACATGTATGATCTTCCTTCTTATCTGTTAACATAATGTGTTGCCATCTAAACATGCCAATTTGCTTAGCAAATCGAGCCTGACCCAATCCTTAGTGTTTTCAGGTATCTACTCTCCCTTCTTTTGCTTGGTGGTTTGCTTGGCAGTTGGTCTGTTGCCGCTGGGTTCGAAGAGTGATGCAATTGGTGCATCGAGAGATATCTATCATATAGATTAGGATCGAACTTAGTTTAATTACGGAAAGTACCTTGTAATTCTTTAAAGTGAAATAAAATTATAGGGCATTGCTCATTTACTTGCTCTTATGAGATTCATACTTCCTAATCTTATTGGATTTTCTTATTAGATTTTCCGCTTCTCTTGGGTACTTTCCTGTAGCGTCTCGAGATTCGAGGCGCCCGGCTGGATTTTGGGGTGTTACAGCGAGGGTAAACATTGACCTCAACAATCCCTCCCTCAAAGGGACACTTGCCGCGACTCCTATTGCGCAACTTGCAAAACGTGTATCCGTGACTCGAACACCCGACGTACCAAGCTCTGATATCACTTGTAAGATCTTACACCCCATTGTGCTGCAACTTATCCCAAAACCAATTGGTGATGGGAAATGCCTGAACATCCAATTATTGTGCCCTTGCCTTCGCCCTCACCATAAAACCATTGTTGTGCCGTTTCCCATCACCCATTGGTTTAGGGATAAGTGGCAACATAGTGGGGGTGTAAGATCCTACACATAACTACGGTCCAAACAAACTTGTGATATTATAAAAAGTTGTATGGGCAAACTTTTAGAAGAAAAGCAAAATGTAGCACATTCATGTCTATTTGAAAAAAATTATCTATTCGTTACTTCTTGAAAAGTAGCTGAAGACCTTAAAAGATGTTTTAAGCAGATATTCATATTAACTTTTCCAAACATCTTGATGCACTAAAACTAATATTCAAATAGGTTTCAAATCAATTTGACTCACAAAGTAGACTTGCCAAATGAGACCTTAAGAAATAAAATATCTAGTCGGGTTGGATCAAATCGAACACCTTTCTCACTTGACAAGGGTCATCTTTTAATCCGCATAACGACCGAGACAGAAAAAATGGGGCTAATAATCTCTAAAACTCATAAATTCTGAAATCATACTTTTTTTTTCTTTTTCTTTTGCTGACATTGTCCAGATCTTTCACTCAATTACAACCATATCAATACAAGCATTTCCATTTTTTTATGCATGTTACTTATATGGCCTATAGGTTGGTATTGGTTTTTAGCTAGACCAATATGACATCCAAATCCCATTTAGGGGAGCCTGTTTTTTTACTCGTTGGGCTAAATTTGGGTCAAGGGACAATATCACAAGCCCATCTGATGGATGGCTTTGGTCTGGGGATGCATAGATTGGCCCAGAAGCATATGGTCAGGAAATTTCTTTACACGGTTTTAGGTTAAACTTCAATCAATTTTGATCATAGTAATAAATGAATGATGACGAGTTAATAAAACACCGAAACAAAGACAGATAGCATTAAGATAAGGACATTGGCCTACATAGAGTATTAAACTCTTTAAATACATAAGATATATGATGTTTATATAATCCTCCAATCTTCTTCCTGGAGCCCTTGTGAGATGGAAGCTGAAAAGAAGAAAGAAAATGTCAATTTTCTTTTTATTGTAGACAAGTGGAAAACAGAAATGTGTTGCAATTGGACATGTCGGGTTGAGATCAGGTCGGGTTGAGCAATATTGGTACATGACCTATTTATTAATCAGGTTAGAAATGTTAATGCCGCCCGCCTGAACTAGGAATTTAAAATTAGTCAATTTGAACCCTATATTACCGGATCTGATTTGAGTTGTGTTCACAGGTCAGAATGCATTGAAATTGGTTTGGATTGGGTTAATTAGTTGGCTACATAGCAAGAATTGACCAATTCAGACAACCTGCTTTATTAAATGGGTGGGAAATGTCAATCCTAAACCAACACACAAGTAAAAAGGGTCAATCCGAACCTTGAATTATCGAGTTTTGGGTGGTGAATTGACCTGCCCTGGTGCACATATTTGAGATTCTGCTTGAGAATATTAAAAATGATGATCAAGGTGGGGATGTTATGGGTCATGGGTCATGGGTCATGGGCCCATTTGTTTTGAATGTTAAGGGGGAGGTGGTTTCAAGTGGGGCCCACTTCCTTTCATCATCTGATAATGATCGAGTGTCCAAAAGGTTCACCTAATTCAGACTTTTGCTATGGATGGCCAATTTTCCAAAAAGAAAAGTTATGCATGGTTAGTATAGAAAAACAGAAATCTACACGTAGCATGGCAATATTTACCTTAAGCCAATGAAACTGCCTCAGCAGAGGATGAACTTCATGATACCTGAAAAAAAAACTAAAACAACAAGAAACCTCTCTCTCTCTCTCTCTCTCTCTCTCTGCAGTTTGAGAAATCAGCAGTTGGGTCTTCTAAAATGTGGGCAAGTGCTTCTCTAAGGAGTCCAAAAAACATCAGAGAAGGTGAAAAAAAAACTGGAAGTAAGAAACTTAACAGACATATATAGGAGAACCTCACATGAGTTCTTAGAACAAGGAATGACCCAAATCAATAACATCAGTGAGTGAAGAGACTGATGGAGAATAAGTGTCGGTAGCCTGGGGTGTAAACCCATAGAATGGATTTTGGTTGCGTGGGCTCAGAACCTCAATGAAGCAATCATCCACCATCAAAGAACTGTTGCTGAAATTGAAGGGAAAATCACAGGCAGTTGCCTCCCATGAAGGCTCATCACCCCAGAATCCATGGTGCAGCTCATCAAAATATGGTAAAAAATCCGCATTTGAAGCAATCAGTGAGGACGCATCAAAAGAACTATTGTCATTTATAGATCTGGCCCCATCAGTTGGGACTTGAATTGTATCAGGGACTGTGAGAGTGGGAGTGCATATTTGACTATCATTGCTCAAGTTCTCAATGCCCGAACTGTTGCGGCGTCCGTCACTCGAAGCTGTGTTGTTTGGAGTAGAATTTAAGTAGTTATTAGGAACAATGCTATCTAAATAACCAGACCTAGAATCATCAGAGAACAGGAAGTTGTTATTGATAGCAGCAGCCACACATGGAGCTTGAGCAGACATGGCAAAACCCGATTGGCTAGTTTCGCGGTTCGGGCTGTTTTGAGTAGCTGTTGGTTTGGTTTGAGTGCTAATGAGGAAGGTTGATGGCTGTGGGGGTGTGTTTTTTTGGGTGTCACAAGGTATCAGGACTGTGTCTAATGAGGAGATGCCAGAGTAGATGAAGTTGGTTCTAGCTTGGGTGCCTTTCATGGCAAGGGCAGCTCTATCATAAGCCAATGCAGCTTCTTGGGCAGTGTCAAAGGTTCCAAGCCAATGCCTCTCTTTGGTTGTGGGGTCTCTGATTTCAGCAGCATACCTTCCCCAAGGCCTCCTCCTCACACCAAGAAACCTCCCTGGCTCTGGCTGCTTTTTCCTTCCTCTCCTCTCATTTGAGTATGATGAGGTTGCATTTGGTTGGCTTAGAGAAAACCCCATTTGAGAGAAGTGAGTTTTTTCATCTTTGGAGGTCATATCTGAGGTTCTAGAAGTGTACATTGTGGGACTTGATTGAATGAAAAGAGAGGTGAAAAGAAGGGAGATTGAGGGGGGAAGGAAGTGCCAGGAAGAAGAGGGACAGAGTTGAGTTTGAGTGGATTTGGTGAGAGGAGTAGGGGGATTTAAAAAGAAAGTGATTTGGTCATGGTGGAAAGCAAAAGGACACTTGAGATGGGATAGATGGAAATGAAGGCCATATCTTCTTTCTCCCTTCTTTTACAAATATTCTTTTATATGTGATCTCTTTGTCCTCAATTCATATAAATTACAGTACAGCTCATAAAGATCAACAGTCATGTTATTGATTCTTTCAACTCTTTTATTTAATTTGTTAATTTTATCTATGTTGCCTCTGGGTGTATGACTAGCCCCAAGTGGTTGTTTCAATATTTTGGCACCGAAGATGCATTTACAATTGAGGGACATCCTCACACACTCTTAGTAGATGCTAATTTGGATTATCATGTCTTTTGCAAGTACACTTGATTTTTCTTCATTACAAGCTTCATCCGTGTAGAGTAAGACTAGCAAAACACACCCTTGCTTAACATAGGTAATATAACTCATATAACATAAGAAAATATATAAGAACTTCCAAGATTTATAAGAAATTTTGGGTATTTATGAGAAAATATATAAGAACTTCTTTGTATTGAATTACTAGGAATTTATATATGGTAAAGTTGTGGCTTATTGGAGTATTAAAGATGTGAAAAGTCAATAATTTATAGTGGAGAAGTAGATGGAACCACCACATAGCTAGGGTTTAAGGTTTTGGATCAATAATAATTTCATATCAAACTATAGATTATTTGAATGCCACTTATGTGGGAATTTAGGGACTAAGTTCATCAAATCTTATGATTATTTTTTTTAAAAAAGTCAATGACTATTTATCAAAATATAATGACTAAAAACAAGAAATCTGATCTACCCCCAACTAGGGAACTTTATCATAATATGACACTATAGCCTAATATCATAAAAACCTAATTCAGCATTAATCTAAGGTGAACTCATCCTTCTCTTAACATATCCAGCATTATTTAAAATACTCTCTATTACCTTATGGTTCTTCACCATAATCACTCACTTAAGCCCCTTTAATATAAAAGAATTGCTTTGTAATCCTAGAAATGCATACCAATTAAACAAATGGGTGGGTCCTAAATGTCACACTTGCTAATGGTATGGACATAAAAAGGAAGATTGAGATGAATTCTCACAATGAGGTGTTTGGTTGGGAAGAAAGCAACTGTTTTATACAGAGTTGTATACAAGGTGTGATTAGGTTTTACAGTCATAAATAAATGGATGATAAGATCAATTACAACTATAGATCACTAAGGGAAAATAGGCTACAGAAGTCTAAAATATGAGAGTTTGCTGTAATTTAAATTTAACGCGTTTGCGGTTTTTTAAGTATACATTATAATCACGTGTGTTACCGGATTCTAAGCAAAATTATTCATTCAGATTATTTGAGAATTCTTGTCTGCATCATGATTTTCAAAGGAAGTGGTTAGGATGGTCTCTAATTAATAATAGGAAAATGTAACTAGATTAGAATAATCTTATCTTGGCCTTGTCTTGCTATGTGTAGGCAGTCTCAAGCACCAAGTCCCCATCAAAAGAGGGGCCTAAGTAGGGCCAACAGGTCAATGCTTGGTCCCTGACTCAAGCCATGTTCTGTATGTCTCTTTCATAAAACAAAGTAGATTTGTGGGTATGTCCCTTGAGTCCTAGGATGTTTGGTTTAATACTTCCTAGTTAGGCTATTGAGAAATGAAGAAAATGGCTACATGTTTTTGAACTTGGTTTCACCATATTGTAATCCTTTACCCAATTCATCATATTGAAATCCTTTCTCAACTAGTGCAGTAACTAAACTAGAAAGCATTGGGTATGTGGTTTCAAAAGAAACTAAAAAAAGGAAGTGAGGTCTAGAAGGTCAAAAGGAGAAGAAAAGGAATGCATCAAACCGCAAAACACTAAGCTTTCTAAATATCTATTTGATACAAACCAAACAAGAAATAGAAAAAACACAGAACATGCCATTTGAAAACCACCCTTTTCAACTTTCACATGGTTTGTGGCATTGGGAACAACATAAAATAGCTTAATCAAATTGCGTAGACCCCTTTTTTTATTTTGGCATTTCTCAAACTCCACCATGCTTCATATGGTCATTTCTGTAGCCCCATTTCATTTACAAAAGTGGAACTAATATAACAACACATGGAGATGTATACAATAAAGAGGATCATCGAAGGAATCTAATTACTATGTAAAGAACTAGTTTTTTAAGCCTTTCTCAGTTAGATTTCAAGCACTATTTTCAAAGTTTCTTGGACTTGGATTCTAAGGTTCTTTTGACTTTCCCACTCAACATTTCAGGGAAACAGATATAATGAGCAACTTTTCAACTCCTCTGCTCCATTGCTAGATAGCTAGATCAATTTCCCCCATGAAAAGATGTGGTTATAGAAACAACCTGTTGGAATTTTACTTAATTTAGAGGTTTTGAGTGCCTCTTGGAGTTTCTGTCCCTTGGGAGCCCATTGATGGAACAGGGTTACACATTAGAGGTACCCTTTCCAGTGTGAGAAAATAAGGGGCTCCAATTCCTGTCATCCCTGACCAACTGATGGCCCACTTTTTGCAGATCTAGATTATTAATTGCTCTGATGAACAACACCATAGATGCACCAGAGGCCCAAAGAATGATTGGGTCCTGATCCCTCACGTGATGAACACTTTTTTAAGCTGAAAAGCCCAAGCATGTAGGCCTCTTGGGGACCCTGTTTCAGTGATTAGAATGTTGGCCTAATGATACATGTAGAATTTCCAAATGTATTGAGAATGGCGTTTTAACCCAATGGTAAGACCTGTGAATTCTCATAGGGAGAACCAGGTGTACATCTTTGCACATGCGAGTTCCTATTACTTGCTTGTGTGTGTTTCTATCACTTCCCTAGTCTCTAAGTGACCATCCCCTTAACTGGGATGCCAAAAAAGTCTCTTGAATTGGCATGCGCTCAAAGTTTTAATTGGAGAGATATCACCATTGGATTGGGAAAATGATGGGAAAATGTGCTTAATTGAGATTTAATAAAAAAAATCTCAAACTTGTTCAATCCAATAGTGAATAATACTACAGACTAAAATGATAATGTCTCTTTGTTAAATCAAGATTGAATGGTTTCATGGGTGGGTTTATAATTTAGATTAACGGAAGCTTAATCGAAGGGTTACGATCTTGTGAACCAAGAGAACTTTGAGGAATCCCTATACACATTGGGCCTCATTACATCCAATTGCAAGGATCATCGATAGTGGGTCCCAAGCTGATCGGAATTGATAAGGAAATATCCATTTTTCTGAGGCAGGGGGCCCATAATTCTAACTTCTGAGTGTTTGCTAAAGAGTACTTAATGTGGAGTACAAAGTTTCAGTCAAGTCCTTCAAAGGATTCTACCAAATTAAAAAAAAAAAAAAAGTCCTAGAAAGGAAGTTAGGAAAGGTAGTCTATGTGGGGTTCTGTGGGCAAATAATATTTTGGGAGAGGTTGGAAATTGGAATATATATAAATTGGTGGTTTTTTGAACAGTATATGTAAATTGGTGATGCTGGACGCTTGATTTCACTCCTTTCCAAAGTTTCCTAAGTAGGAGTTGTTTGGGTCAGAAAAGAATTGGCTCAGTCCCCCAGAACACATGCTTTTGTCTAGAGCAAAAGTCACCCGGATTTTGTGGATGTGATCATTTCATTTGACAAAACTTTAGTTTAGAAGGTGGGGGAGAGAGATCTAAAAAAAAAAGAAAAATAAATAAATGTTCATGTGTGTCCTAAAAAGCAACACTTAGCTCATGTGTGTCCTAAAAAGCTACACTTGTGATATTTTATGCACCTTTTGTTATAGAGTAATGCTACATGGACAAACTTTTTGGCCAGAATTTTGGTCAACCCATATGGTTTCCATTGAATATCATAGTGATATTCAATGGAAACCATATGGGTTGGCCAAAATTCTGGCCAAAAAGTTTGTCCAAGTAGACTTTTTGTTTGTTATAGTATCTTATACTGGTGCGTTGGCAACAAAGCAACCGAAAGAGAGAGGCTTCCACTTAGTCATGCACAGTAAACAATTAGTAGAAGATTTATAGGTTCCAAATCATGCTTTGCACCAAAATTCTACAATATAACTATCCAAAATAGCAGGGGCATAACAATTCGGTTAACCATTTATTTTGAAAAAATCGTTAATTGAATCGTATTTTACGGTTTTCAGTTTTTAAAAACCATAATTGTATCCTAAAAAGCCATTAAAAATCGAATCGCGGTTAACTTTATTAGACGATACAGTTATAGTAAATTGCCACTTAAAAAAAATCTATCTTTGCCCTTTCATAACTAAAAGTCTAAAATGATTTACAAAATATCTATCATATAATACATTTAGGCCTTTTAGTTTTTTTATTTATTAATATAACGGTTCAGTCAATAACGAACCTGAAGTACGGTTTTTCGATTTTAATAACCGTAACTGTAACCGAACTGTGAAACACGGTTATTAATCGTTAGTTCGATTTGGTCGATTAGACGGTCCCCGCCCCCCTCAGGCCTTTTAGTTTTTTTATTTATTAGTATAATGGTTCAGTTAATAATCGGACCTGAAGCACGGGTTTTCGATTTTAATAACCGTAATCGAACCGTGAAACACGGTTATTAACCGTTAGTTCGGTTTGGTCGATTAGACGGTCCCCCCCCCCCCCCACGGTTATTAACCGTTAGTTCGGTTTGGTCGATTAGACGCCCCCCCCGCCCCCCCCGCCCCCCCCCCCGTTTACCATACCTGCCTAGTTAAGGTTCTAGATGTGTTACTTCTCAAGTTGGGTGAGGTTAATCATCGGTTAAAAGGAAATTAGTTTATGTTCACATTTTTTTTTTTTGGTAAATAGTTCATGTTCACTTACCATTCATTGAATCCGGAAGTTTTTTTTTTTTTTTTGAAGTTCAATTTGACTACTTCAAATCGATTGTTTATATTAATATTCTCAAATAATAAAAAAAAAAATTGGTGCAATAGGATTGAGGGATTGGCCAACTCATTTAGGAGAACCAAGATCAGCCCAAATGTATAATCTTCTTTCCATCACTTGAAAAAACAAGAATATAATAACTTGATGCATGTATCTTGATTGGGTCTCGACTTATGTTTTAGGTATAGTCATCCCATTATAGTCATCCCATTATGCTACTTGTTATTAAGGTGGCCCTATTGGGATGATCAATTTCATCCAAGGTAATCAATGCCTATTATCTTTTGACCCAAAGGAGGAAGTGTTATTAACTAATTACTAGCTTAATTTAATTTTGATTGAAATTAATTTGGATTATAGTTTAAAATGATCATCATTGCATAACAATTATTATGAGCATATCTTAGATTTGTTGGAAATACTTTTTTTCTTACTTTTATGGTTAGGATATAACCGATAATGCAATTTGTTCTAAATCTTCTTTCTTCTAGACTTTGGTCATTGTTAACATATAGATAGTATGACAACTCACATATGTAAGGTGATGGAAACTCACACATGAGTTAGGATATAATCAGCATGAGTTTCCATCACCTCATGTGTAGTTGTATCTATGTCTCTTCGTATGTGGGAGTTTTCATCACCTCGTATGAGTGAGTTGTGTCTATCTTTCCTTTCATGTGTGAGTTCCCATCACCTCACATGTGTGAGTTGTGTCATGAGTTTCAGGGTCCTAGCCCTTTTGCCGGGTTACAAAAAAACATATAATTGGTATATATCATCATCTAAGGTGGACCATAACGAGTTGGTGGCAACGTTGGAGAGAAGACTCAATGAGAGATCCTATTAGCAATAAGTTTACCTCCTATGGAAAGCCGCATTAAGGGGATTTGATGCGGAAAAAAGACAATATATGTAGCTTATCTCTTTCATGCTGTGGAATCAAAGGATTTCGATTTGCACATATTTTTCGAAAAAATAAAAAAAATAAAGTTAAATTATATAGTAATCACATTTTCATAAAAAAAGATTAGATTTCTATAAAAATGGAGAATATATGACATGGGTCCAAAACATAAGTTCGATTCTCCCTCCATGCACCATTATAAGCCCCAAATCTCAAGTCAATTGGTGTAAGATTGATATTTTTTGGAGTATCCTAGCCGAGGGGGTTAGACTCATCAGAGCACCAGCACACCTAGGGCGAGAGCACTTGCATAAATGAGAAGGGGCCACCTCTACACGTGAGAAAGTAGTAAAATACATGAGGAGATGATGCTTGCACATGCAGGGAGAGAGCACCCACAAAGATGGGGAGAGACCTAGGGTTCAATCCCTAGTCATTCGGTGAGAGACAAGGGTCTAAAGCAATTTGGCAACCACTTCAAGGATTTATTGTTGGATTAGGCACATGTGAAAAATATAGCTAAAAAATGTTTGTCCAATTCATTTATGCTTGAAATTTATACATCTATAGGCAAGGAAAATGCAAACATTTTGGCTTGTCAAAATTATATGGGCTCCATTGTGTACATAAAATAAAGAGGATTTTTTTAAATATAAAAAAGCACACTTTAGATGACTAATAGACCAAAAAGGTCATTTAAGCAAAGCTCATACCAAACCGGCTTTCTCGCCCAAGATACTTATTTTTTTACCATTTTTTCAAACGTTTACATCAACCCTCGCTTTGAATCCTGATAGGAAGAGGATAAAGCAGGAAGAAGGAGGAGAGGAAGAAAGAGACGATAAAGGCATGTTTAGTAATGTGTTGTTGGGATATTTCTTGGTTCCCACGGGATTTGATTGATGAAAATGCGTTTTGTAGATGATATTCATCGTTTTATATCTTTGGATTTCGTGAAACGGTCCCACTCCCATTTCCCGATGGAACAAGATATACCAAACGATTTTATATTGTTTAGTAGATTTTATAAATAAGAGATTTTTTATTTATAATTTTACCAAATACGCTAATTTTAAATTAAAATATAAAAACTAAATTTTAATATAGTTAGCTTTTATTAATTACATTAGATTAGACTAAAGAACGACCTCTTATTTTAGTGGTAAGAGGTGCTGGTTCTTATCTCTCACTCCAGACATATTTCCTCACTCGAAGATATACTACCACACTAGATGTCATCTCCCCTAACTGGAGGATTCTCCCACCTGACCCGAGGTTTATCCTCCATTTGGAAAGGGAGGAAAATTGGGGGGAGGGGGGCGGAAAATAGGGGGGAAAGTTTTTTAGAGGGTGTTTGGGAAAGGAGGGAGGGAAAATGAAGGGGTGGGGGGGGAGGGGAAAATGGGTGAAAAAATTTTCCCCCCAAAACAGGGGGGAAAATGGGGGTAAAAGAAGGAAGAAGTTGGAAAATTACAAAAATTGTCATTTGTCTATAAAATATAATTTTGAAGTTTTTATAAAAGTAAGGACAAAATGATAATTTTCTCTCTATCCCACAAATAAATAAAACCTTACTTTTTCACTTTTCTTCCCCATACTTTTTGACTTCCCAAACAAGAGGAGGAAAAATTAATTTTCCCTCCCCTCCCCTCCCAAACATAGGGTTAGGGTCTCAACCCCCTTAAATTGGGATATCACAAAAAATAAAAATAAAATAAAAATAAAAAATAGACTAGACACTAGAGTTTGATAGACACTAGAGTTTGAAAGCAGCCACTCATAGTCATAGTCACAGTGATAGGTTATCAAATACATACGTAACTTAGGTACTTTGAACCCCAATCCAAAGTACACGAGATCCAAGACTCCATCATCTCATCATCAAGCCTCAATAGTAGTCGATGTGACACGTGGACACTGTTACCACGTCACACTCATTAATCACCTCTCCCCGCTCCCCATACCCCGTGGGACCCACCATCTCTATACGTGTCGATGGCAGGACCCCCCAAACACGACGTGGTCCCCGCCCAATCGTACGGCCAGCACAGTGCCCAAATGGAAGGGACACGTACCCTTCCCTTCCACGTTGCGAGACGCCATTGGCTGATCAGACAACGAGGACGATAGTATTCTTTTGTACTGCTACGTGTCGAGCGTGTGAGATACGAGGTTGAGGTACGCCGCATCGTATAAAGAACAAGAACAGGGACGAATGTAACGAAAGTCAGTGATACGGGACACGTGTACAGTAGATTGATACACACGAACAAAAAGGCCGAAAAGGGTCGTTACTTACTTGTGTCGGACTCTAACCGGACAGGCAACATGGGAGTTCGGATCCTCTGCAGATTATCTCATTATATTATTATTATTATTATTATTTAGTGGGGGCCCACTTGTAAAATCCCGGCCGTCTAAATTCAGAGTCACATCTCCCTTGTTTGACTTTTACTGGAGACAGATCATTCAGGTCTATATTTAAAATCTTATAATAAAAATTAAATTTTATATTTTATATATATATATATTTTTGAATTCCTTATCTTCTACTTTTTCAAACTCAATGTAAAGTTGAACCACATGAATTTTTTTTTCAGAATTTATTAGAGGAAATTTAAAATAGTTATAAATGGTTGAGGCAACATGATCCAAATCTAACCCTAGGATCACAATGTGTATAGCCATATCCCTACTCTTAATTTAAAGAAACCCCTACAAGGGTCTTGTTGAGAAAGTGACTTTTCTAATTGTGGAAGTGTAAGTGGTGAGGAAGAGGAAGGCTACTTTTCAACCCTATTAGGTTCGGGTGAGTATGCCCCAATGGATAAGTACTATTGTTGGTATAGTTGTCGGCGACGTGTATATCCATTTTACTTCAACTCTAAATACTGTTGTTAGTTTGAATAAATGCCGATTCTACTAAAAAACTTAACTTCACACCAAGCATTCAAAGAGAGTGAAGTGAATTACTCTTTGTGAGAATCTGATACCAATTGTGTCACAACAATGTTGTGTAGAAGTCATACAAAGTCATATATGAAGTAGGAATTGGAATGGGTTGAGTTAAGCACAATCAGAATCGAAAAATCCCCTAAGCCGAAATTGGTTGAAGAAATTGTGAAACTTTTCAGGGCATTTTAACATCTCAAAAGCCAGAATCCTTAAAATATAGGTCAACCCAACCTGCATGCATAATTAGCATTCAATCACACATGTATGTTGTGGGTCAAGTTTTCTTGACTTGTGCCCAACTTGCATATGTTGTGGTCAGGTTTATTAGGTCAAATTTGAGTTATATTAGCAGATTAGATCAGGTTTGGCTACCCCTAGGTATGGACGATCTCAACTGTATAGGTTTTTTTTTTCTTTTAACGCAGCCAAGGTGGCTGAGACCCGATAGAGAGGCGACACATACACAAGAAGACAACCCACACAAGTGGAAAAAAGAGACGTAACCCTGGACAGTCAGGTGGAACTGCTGCCACTTACCAGTGAAATAGGTGGCCATTCTCAATCTCAATCCTATAGTTGCACCATTGGTATGCAACCTCCCAACAACCCTAGAGGTTACAGAGGAACATCCAAGCAGTGGGAGAAGCAAAAGTGGCCCCCAAGAAGAAGTTATGGCTCGGCCCATGGGGCAAACTCTAGATTGTTGATTAACGCTTAAATGAAGGTGATTACTAAGCCAATAAGTACATAATGTATCCAGTTTGATCATGATTTGGGTTTGATCCAAATTTAGGTCCTTAATTTGAATTGAGATGGCTACTGTTATCCTGATTGGGCCAGAGCATGTAGAGTCTGGCCCCAAATCCGACCCGCTTGACATGCAGCTAGGGTTTTGGCTGGGACAGATCCATCCGGTGTCTGGGCCTTTGTGACAACCTGGGTTCAAACCTCTGTTCCAAGATCAATTCAAAAATTAACTATATCTTAAGTCATGGTATAACAAGACTATAAAATCTTGTTCTGGCCTGGCAGACTACAAAATCATAGGTTACTTGGTAGAGTGAGTCTGACTGATTACATGATCCAACTTGGCCCAGTTTCTTGGGTCAGTGACCTTCAGAGATGAGTCAGGTTTTGTAGTGTTCAAACAATGGCAATGATGAAACCCAGTGGGCTTTAAAACTGAGTCAAGACCCATATAAAACAGAATCTGATCGTCAAGCTAGTGGGCCACTACAACTCCATGGTGGGCCTGCCCAACCCACCAACCGTTACCGCCACTGATCCACACAAAGTTGTTGATTTCACTGTGTCTGTAAATGAGTTAAGAAACTAGAGACCCAAAAAGGAATCCATCTGGGGCTCAAGTTTAGACCCAACGTATGAGGCCTGGATACGGTCCGGATCCAGATATAGGAACCCTGACCCAATAGACCGAATTGATATGATTACAAAGTTGAATATCACAGCATAAACATATCATAGCAAGTGTATTTTAAAAATAATTAGATGCTATTTAGGATAAGCAACAAAGCCTTAAGAAAGTGGGTTTTACAGCCCTTAATGATAGCCACTTAAGCTTCAAGCTTAAATTAAAGAAAATATAGCCACACTTATGCCCAATTGCCAATATACTAATCTGTCCTTGCTTCAAGCTTAAACTAAAGAAAATGTTGATTGATAGCATGCCACTAGATGGGGATGAAGATGGGTCCGGTCCATGGTGTACCTGAACTTGGACCCAATATTGGTCTAGGTTAGAGGGCCTGTATCCATGTCCAAAATCAAATTAAAGACTCAAACTGAGATGCAAACCTGAAGAGCGACCCAAATATTTGTATGGCTTGCTTAATTACTAGATATAAAGTAGGCGCGAGCATACTCTCAATTTTTCAAAATTTGTTAAATCAGCTCATTTTCCATGAATCTAAGCTGCTCATATCGAATATTTAGGGTCCGTTTGTGCAAGGAACGTTGCCGTGGGAAAGGAGACGACAAGGCACCGGATTTTCTGATACCTTCCTTGACCAGTTCGGTGCAGCAAAGCTTTTCGCGGCTCTTTGATTTCCAGCGCCTCTTGAGCATCTGTTTCCCCCTTCTAGCGTGGATCTGGCTTTCCTACCTCCTTTCGTTGGAAAGTACTGCCGTAGAAGAGGAAACTCGGGGCTTTGCACAAACAGACCCTTAGGTACATAAAAAAAATATATATATATATATATATTCACTTCAATTGGATTTGGAATCATCCATAGATTGATCACAACTAAAATATTCGATTTCCTTCGATGGAATAAATCTATGAACATGCAATCGCCATTTACGCTATGGTTGGAAGGTTTTTTTTTTTTTTCTTTTTTTCATTTGTTACCCCAGCCGAGGGGGATGAGACTAAAAAGTTGAATCAAAACAAGGAACCATGCCTTTTCTCCCCAAGGTGAAAAGTAGACATGTTTTGTGCAACAAGGGGATTCAACTTTCTATAGATTTATATTTTTGCATTCGTACTCATATCAAAGGAAATCGAAATCCTCCTTTGCAAGGAAAATCAGTTCATCCTTCTTCCTTCCGCGGAAAAAAATGTGTTGCATCAAACAACAAAATAGTAAACTATAAATAAAATTAGAATGATTGCACCTTAGATATCTGGGGACCACTTCATCCCTGCGAACTAATGCACTCTCAAATATCCCATAAAATATTTCATCTGTCCATGTTCATGAAGGCAAGCCCTCACTTTCACTGGAAATTATATTTACTGTTGGACTCATCAAGGATAAATGATCCTAACCTGTTGGAGCTCATGGTGCTGGAAGCAGCTAAAACCAGCACATGTAAGGCCCACCTTAGTGTAATCAAACCCATTCATGCCACATGAACCCCTAATATGGTAACATGGGAATTTGCACTTAAAAAGAGGTGACATGAATTGTTGTTTCACACGTAACAATCCAATGGTGATATTATGGTTCTCAAGTGAAAACCCATACAGTTGCTTGTACACAGGGGTCCATCTCATATGAATGAGTTTTATCACACAAAAATGGGCCACACACAGGATAAATCAAACTTTATGTGCAGGGCTGATGTGATTTGAAACTTGTCAACAGCAATCCAGTGCACAATCTCTCTTTTTTTTTCTCTCATGAAAGTACTGTTCTGGTCTGCCATGAAACAGGTGTCCAGGTTTGATGGAACCTCCCAATGCAAATTCTGAGAAGTGGGCCCCACAGTACATCATGGAAAACAGGGTAATTGATAATGGCTTATGGAAGTGGGGGGGATCATCAACATGATATCTGTAGAGAATGATGATTGCAGACATGACCATGATAATGAATCAGATCCATCACCTCTCTTTTAGCCCATGCTTGTCCTTTTATTCTCTGCTGTCATTAAATTCCCCAAACTTTATTCAAACATCAAGTAACACACAGTGCCCACCAATATGACCACACACAAGTAGTGCCCACCAATATGACCACACACAAGTAGAAATGGGTATTCCAATCACATATAAATTCTAGTCATGCTAGCATATAAGAATGGTCCCCTCAGGGCCTGTCTGTTTGCAATAGAAGAAAAGATAGGAATTGAGTACATTGGTTTTAATGTTATAAGTGGTTGAAAATGAAGATCAATGGTTAATTTTAAAAATGAGTATGAAATAATCTTTTTTTTTTATGAAAATAAAATCAAGGGAAGATATAAATGAACATCTATTATATACATGGAAAACTGAAGGTCCTAGCATTTCAATCTTATATTCTTCACTAGTCACTTCATGTTCTTCACTCCTTCCCTTTTTGTTAATCATTTGATAGAGCTCATTTTACCATGAGTTCAATACCTATATATCTTAATGTAAACAAACAAGCCTTAAAGGTTTCTTACTTCTCTAGACATGAGCAGTTAATAAGAGGATGTAGAAGCACTCTTGGGAGAGTGATAGTTGGAAAATGGAGGTGTATCCATAGTAAATCTCTAAAAAGAAAAGGTCAACTTAGGATTACGAGAAAAAGGATTCAAAAAATTGGGTATATGCTTTATAGGAAATCTTTTCATTTTGTCATGTGAGTGTATATATATGGAAGATTTTCTCTTGTGCATGTGCTCTTGTGGGAGTGTGCATTGGGACCATCGCCAAAGGCAAGAGCCCTTAATTTCATTGGACCCACATGACAGAATTGGGACATATGCAGTGTGAAAATCATCCCAATGTATTCATACATGTGAATGATGCCTTAGCCTGGAGGCTAGATATGAAAATAAACTACTATTGTGTAGCGAAATATGTTAAAGGGTGTATAAATAGCTTGAATTTATTCCGAGGCAAAAAAGTATATAAATAGTTACACTCAGCCTTTGTTGACGTCAACATAATTTTATTTTGGGCCAAAAAATATGTGGTTTGTAACGGCCCCAATAATTAAATTGGTGTTGGCTTATATATGTACTAGCTTGACCACCTGTGCTTAAAGCATGAACATGTATATCCATAAGAAAAAATAATAATAAAAAAGACATAGGGGTTGAGCACTCAAAGAATATAATTAACTTTATGACTTGATTATAATTAAAGTTAAATCGGTGCAAATATTTAAAATTAAAAATAAAAAGTAATGATTTTATTAAAAGAAAGAAACCACATATTATTTGGAGAGAAGGACTCTATGAGAATTGCTTCTGTGCATTACATAAACAGGAAAGAAATACAGTAGAGAAAGGGAAATTCTATATGCACCACCAGTTTTGCCGAGCACAGTCACGGTTAAAAAAAAATATTTACACATGAGGAAAGAATGTGGGTGTGCATAGCAAAATAGGTGGGTGCATATAGAATTTCCCGTACAAAAAAGACCTGCTACGAAGGAGAGTCCAAATTCTTAAAGAGTCCCTTCGAATCTGAAATGATTTGATGGGGTGTCTCGGATCATGTGAGACTTTTCCTTCACGAAATTGAATTAGGAAAGGAGATATGATTTCCAAATAGGGGGAGGGGCAGTGAGGCTGCATAGTCACCAGTACAAAACCTTGCTCCAATGTGGACCTTGTTTCATATGATTTCCAAGTACAGGACACTGTGAGACTTGGTTGGTGACCTAAAATTTAAATAGTTGAAAGGAAGTGTCAAGATAGATGAGAGAAGCTTGGGTTTGTCATAGTTTATGGAAAACAACTTACTTTTCCTCTTTGATCAGTTCACTCTTTAGATCTCACCCTGTGTTGATTTTGTTACAATCTTTTGCATTTTGTAATGTGGAGACCCCAAACATTTGGCAGGGCCCACTTTTTCCTCAATTAATGCTTGTTCCATTCTAACCTGGTTTTCCACAATGTATGGGCCAGTGTTGAAATCTTTGCGTATTAGTTGGTATATTGGTTTCTGACTGATATTTTAACCTGTTTAAACTTTTTTTTTAAACAGTAACTTTAAAAATAAAAAGAATTTAAAACTGCATTTTCTTTATTGCCTTTAGGGTTTTTGAGAAAAATAAAATAACAAAATACTATATAGCAAAACTTTTTCTTACAAAGTTTTACTGTCGGTCCCACGATTAGATAAAGAGAAGGTTGGCGTGCGTAATTTAGATTTACAGCCAGGTAAAACTTTTGTATCAACTCAAATTACATGAATTCTGAATAATTAGAATTACGTAGCCAACCCCAATATAGTTAAGAGAAGGCTTTGATGATGATGATATGATTTAATAGAAATGGTGATAAGAGGATTCCAACTTGTTTCTGGTTTTAGAACACCAGCGATAAAATTAAGACAAGTCATGGATGAAAGCCTATGGAAGAAGTCATATACCAGTTCAAAAGCTTTAGTTGATTGGTGGAAGGTCAAAACAGGTATATATGAAATCTTGTCCAACACAGGACTTGACTGATGTGGGATGTAAGACTTCCTAATACTCCCCCTCACGTTCAGGTCCAAACAGGTATATAAAGTCCTGTCCAACACAAGACTTGACTGATGTGGAATGTGGGACTTTCTAACACTCCCCCTCATGTTCAAATCCAACAGATTTGGTTGATGGACCTGCCATGTGGGCTACACAAGAGCGACGGAATCAGAACCTACTTTGATACATGTAAGGATTCGATGATCCGAACATAATCTTAAAAGACTAGATTGTAATTGGGTGTGCTTTAGATTGATATGATCAAGCATATCTCGAATATTTAAAATGCAAAACAGGTGAAGAGAGAGAGAGAGAGAGAGAGAGAGAGAGAGAGAGAGAGAGTACAAGAATCTCTGTGCTGTATCTGTATGTTAGAAAGGGCCGGGCCATCTAATGAGGCATTTGGAGAACATAGGTGGAGGCCCATCCCATTAATTACTAGATTCCCAATTGATTATTCCCAACTCACATGCTTATAAACTCAGCTCAAATCCAGCCCATAGTGGTGGTCCCCTGTGCAGATCAAAAACATCCCCACTAATCGATTCCCCTCGTTGTACTTGAATCAGATGGTCATGATCATCTGACCACTATGACTTTTGCCCTACAAAGCCATCCATTCTGGGGCCCAATACCCAGACAGCCTGGATCCAACGGATGTATTCATCATGAGGCATGGACCCAACGCAGTATCATGTTGTTGCTGAAAGTTCCTGTAGTCATATTTTTTTTTTTAATGTGTAGCTTTCATTACTAATGATCACAACCCCAAAAAGCATAGCAAACATCAGGATTCCAGGAACCGAAATCAGATTAAAAGTCACACATTTTCAATGAAAAGAGGCCAAACAAAGCCTCATTTGCTGACTTACATTACTTCTAATATGATCAAAAGCACATGAAATATAAAAAAACCACTCAATCCTTACTGGGGCCTTTTGTTCTCTCTTTCTCTGCAACTTTCAGCTCAACAACTGCTGCATGCCAGCTTTTACCAACCCACAAATCTTTCATCAATGTGTCTCCTACATACCCCAGTGATGAATTGCTTATTTCCATGACATGGGTCGTCAAGGTTGCATGGAAATAGTTTAGGAAGCTTGAGAGAGAGAGAGAGAGAGAGAGAGAGAGATGGGTGTTGTAACTGCAGGTCATGAATTGAAGTCAAGTGTTTCTGGAAGGAGGACGTTTCGGCCGAGTTCAAGCACCCGACACACCACTGAATGGTAAGTTGTCAACTCTTCCTCTTGTTTACACCCTCTCAAGAATCTTTCTCAAATCTATGTCCACAGTGCAAAATTCTCCAATTACACAAGCTGCCCTAAAGTTTCATATTTATCTGAGTTTATCATAATTAAGCATTTCTTTTTACGGGTCTTCGCTAATGTGTGCTGTGGATATATATTGAATTGGTATCGTCATCAAGCCTTGTCGTAATAATGTTGGGGTTGGCTACATATATTCCGTTTCTCCATTTCGAGCTCTTTTGAGCCAAACCCTCATATAAGTTGTACCATCTTTGACATCGTTGAGCTTATCTTTCCGTCACCCTCATCAAACTTGCCTAAATAGGTCCTTTGTGCACATTTTTGTTTTAGATAGAAGTTGTTTGAACACAACTGTTTCTCTGAAATGATGTTAAACACCCTACTAGTTGTCAATTCTATTTCGTTTCGAATTGGAAGGGCTGAAATATGCGAACCCAAATTTCATATCAAGATGACTAATCCATACATATTTCTTTGTCAGACTCCATGTACATAGGGAAATACATATTGGTTTATTAATGGGTGATTCTGTTGTCAATCAAATATGAAGTCCGAGTGGAATTTGGGCTGGGGCGCTAGGCTCGGGTAATTGAATTGGGCCTTTGGTGTCTAGATACCATGCATATATATATTATATGATATGCTTGTATAGTTACATTATTATTCAGGCTTTGGGCCCAAGTTCGGGCCTTACAATTCAGTTTCATCTGGGCTTATTTGGCCGAAAGTTTTGCTTTGATCAATACCCATCTGGCCAGCCAAAGCTACAGCCCTGAACTTAGTCCATCCATTTTTTATTTCTTAAATTAGTTTATTGGACATTCTTAGCCATCTGATCAAAATTTATACAATTGAGAATCCAAGGTGAAACATAATGAGATCTTTTCTTCTATGTAAACCATATGCCTAGAGATGCCCAAATAACTGATGTTTTATAAATTCCTAATCCACTCTCCCAAGTCCCAACTAATTATACCATAGGGTTGGTCCCCCATTGTTTCTAGATTATCAAGAAGTCTCGTCATGGGCATATTTCTGTGACAATACACAAATACAAATCCAAATTTACCTAAATTGTTGTCATGGTGTTTTCTGTCTATAAAAAAAAGTGACCACTTGATGAAAGAAAAATCCAACCAAGTAACAAGGAAATTAAAACTTTCTCCATTTTAACCATAGGTTGTTTTTTAAACTCTAATTTTCTCTAGTAAACACTAAATAATTAGAGTAATAACAAAAAGGTTACTCTATCACATAGTTTTTCTTGGTTCCCTCCATCCTGCTGGAAATCTCCAATTTCACTTTCCTCACCTCCCAATACCACCTAGTTTTGTCTTGTAGCCCTCTTCCATAGTTTGAATTTTGAATGTAATTGGCAAATGAACAGTTGTAATTGGAGTTTTGTATTGATTAGGAATGAGTGATAGAGAAGTGGGGGGTGGGGGTCATGTCATTGATTGCAAAACAAAAGGGAGAATAAATCCGACAACCAAACAAGCCCCAAAGATTTGTTGTGTGGTGGACCATGCAATCAATTCAAGGCCCACACCCGTGAAAGGGTTTGTCTCTTTTTGTTTTTCTCTTCCAAGTTCCACCTACTACCCTTTACCAACCTTTACCTTTCCTTTTTCCTTTACTTTCCCTTTACTTTCTCTTGCGCTGGCAATAGCCTTTGGACAATACCATCAGAGTTGAGACAGCCAACAGGGCCCATTTCTTTTCCTTCATAAAGAATGGGCTTAGTTAAGTGTGCCAACGGGCTTGTCGGATTCCGGTTGGACTCACCTGTGTATGGCTATGTCCAGGCCTAAGCCCATTTACAGTTGAGGAGAACAAATCTAGTTTGGGTCCGACACAAATCTAGTTTGGGTCCGATACGCGCTCTAGTGCTGGTATATATGAGTTAGCCTGGTTGGAAAATGTAGAGGCCCGAGCCCGCCCATTTAAAATCCGTTATTACATTAGACCCAGAGCCTGAATTCATGAAACAATATGAGAAAACCATAAAAGTCTCTTTTTTTGAAATGTGGATGGTATGCACTAATATTTTTTTGTTTAACATGTATGTATAGTAAAAAGGGGCATAATAACATTCCATGGGCTTTATAACCTAGGCTGGATTCAGGCCCATTGAAAACCTTAGTTTTTAGCGGTGGTTTCTTGTTCATTGCAGGTGTCAATGGGGCAGGTTGGATCGGGTTGATCCATCGGCTCGAAATCATGGGCCCAACACAAACCTATCCTGTTTATTAACCAGATTGGAAATTCTCAATTCAAATCCAATGAAGATGTGAAAAGGGAAGGTGAATGAGTGGTCCAGTAGCCTAATTACTGGGTCGGGTTTGGGTCAATTGTTAGGTTAGACTGCAGACTGCAATCTGTCAGGTTTGGTTGGGGAGGCAGGTAGGATAGCACAAGTAAAAAGAAACTAAATCCATAACTCAGTACCTGGATTCAATTTTTTGACCCAAACCCAACCTGGAATTCAAAAGGGACTAGCCCAAACCCTGAATCAACCAGTCCGATCCGGTTTGGTAGGTGGGTCAGGTCAATAATTACCCGACTAGACGGTCTTTTTTATTTTTTATTTTTTATTGCCCCAGCGGAGGCGGCTGGAATCCATGAGAGAGCCCACACGCATGGAAAGGGAGACTACACACATAGAAAGGTTCACCTGCACACATGGGAAGAGGACAGCATATACGGATTGAACCCATGGCAACTCGATAAGAAACGGAGTTCCCAACCAACTAAGCAACATCTGATTCTCACTACACTAGTTAGTATGGAATAATGATAGATAGGTGAGGCCTAATAAAAGCTCCTTGTCTTAAAATAAATGTTTCCCTCCTGAAAATCCTCATATATTTTGCAAAGAGTGGAGTAGAGAAGGCCACACCACACACCAAAGTCTCCGCCGTCAACACCACACCTGTTTTGAAAATGATCTACTGTGGTCACATGTGTGGCCCACCCTATTCACAGTTTTTTAGTACGTATGGTCACACTAGCTCGAGACCCCATCCAACCTTAATTTGTAGATAGTACTGATTTAGACTCTAATGTTACCATCTTAGCCTTTGGTGAGAAGTAAAACTAAAATGATCCAATCCATGATCTTACATCCAATCTATGGACCACAAATCTATGGACAGTCAAGATTTTCTAATAAATCCATCGGCGGGGTCCACTTTGGAAACTAAGCAATTCACAATCACTATGCCTTCTTTTTTCTTTTAGCATGAAGGAGAATTTCACTCTTAAACACTATCTGTCAGGTTGATCGTATTTAAAACACAACTAGTGTCGAATCACATGTAAACTGTTGTGTGCATATTTTGATTAGAGTGAAACTTTTATTAAAGATGAAACAATGTTGGATTGTGATTTTGAGTGGTTTGGACTTCAAGGGTGCACCCTATGGACAGATTTATGGCATTGCGCTGTGAGAATATCTCAAGTCCTGCTGAGAATTGGGGGTCATCAAATGGACAGTTTAGTAACAAGAGCTAGCAAATTCAATTCAAAGCTTGGGTGAGAACCAAGCTGAACCTGACTGACTCAATAGGATGAAAACCAAACTCAGGCTGAGCATTTTCAGGCTTTGGTGCAGCTCAGGCACAATGATCAAACATAATTTGATTTTCAGTTGGATTGAATAAGTTCCACAATGGAATAAAACAAGATCAAGTATCGAGTTCGCGTTGGTCCTTGTGAAGTTAAGGTCAGGTTCGGGTCAGGTCAAATCCAGTAAGTAAAGCCAGGATTGGATTCGCTGTAGAAGAAACTGACCCCCCAAAGTATATAGAACTCAAGGAGGCACCTAGTTTTCTAACTAGCTGATCTGTAACAGCCAAAGTCTTCTGTCACATTGCTATGAATCTGTTGTGCTTTCAGCTTCTAAGAAACATGTATACTATTCAGTTCAACAGATGCTTTGGACTTCCTAGGATTGTGGCTTCTTTGTAGTTCTAATTTTTGTGCTGTTCCTTCTCTATGCAGGCCACTCTCTGATGTATCCAGTGATCTTACTGTTGAAGTTGGAGCAGCAAAATTCTCCCTTCACAAGGCAAAGACATAACCCTTTTGTTTATTAATATCTGCAAATAAAGAACAAAAAAGTTTATGTTCTTTTCTGTTGTGATTTGTATGCTGTTATCTTCTACTCACTGTGCGATAAATCCAGTCTTTTGATTTTTCATGCTAATCTTATTGCTTGTAATACAGGTTAGTATCTTACTAAGTCTCTTTAATAATCATAGTGCGACTTTCTGGGTGGCGCCAAGTTATCTGGATTTTCATGGGAACTTCATTTCCATGATAATTTTAAGCTGTAAATTGCTTATGATCTTTTTTTTTTCCTCTGTTCACATTTTATTAATAAGCACTTTGAATACACAGTTTATAGGTTTGAGCTGCAGGCTAGCTTCTTATTCTATTAATTTTCTTTGACTGATGTGTTGATTTTAGTGGATAGCTAGAAATTTTCAGATTTTTCTTTGATCAGGATACACAAGGAAGTTTAATTCCCCTGTTCTCAGGGAACCACCACTTGTATTTTTGTGTACCTACTTTGAAAGAACTAGCTGGTCCCAGATGGGTGTCGGAACTGAGCTCACCGAGAACCTTGTGCTTTCCAGTGTGGGGTAGACCTGCGAACTCGCTACGAATGCTCTCAGATTTTCTGGATGATCAACCAAGGGTTCCCATCTCTCTTAGATAGAGCAATCCCTAGGAGTTACATACTTTTCTAAGTCATGGGTGTTGACGATCAGGTAGAGGACTGAGAGTTCTCATACCATGTTTTAGTCATGTGCTGGTTTGAAACCTGGCTAAAACAATATAGCACTAGATTGGGAGTCAAATGTAAAAACTTGCCACACTTAAATGTGAATTCCACCCCACAGAAAGCCATTCCCCCAAATAGATGGAATAAGGCTTCGATGACAATGATGATTATGAAGATGATAAAAATACATATCCACTTCTTCTCTTAATTCTCTGAACAATGATGTAATGATTATTGAGCATATCAATTGCATCTTGTGTTTATGTTCGTGATAAGAATTCATCCATTGTTCACGTCTTAGACTCATGTATTCCTTGCTACATTGTCTGTCTAATTTCTGTCTAAAATATCATGGTTTTCTTGCAGTTCCCCTTGGTGTCGCGGAGTGGAAAAATCAGAAAACTATTGTCTGAAGCAAAGGATTCAAAACCATCATGGATAAAGCTACATGCAATTCCAGGGGGACCGGAGGCATTTGAGCTAGCTGCAAAGTTTTGCTATGGTGTGAGCTTTGAGATCACACTCACAAATGTTGCTATGCTGCGTTGCATAGCTCATTATCTAGAAATGACAGAAGAATTTGCAGATAAGAACTTAGAGACCCGAACTGAGGCCTACCTAAAAGAAACGGTGGCCCCTAACATCTCGAACTCAATAAAAGTTCTTCATAGTTGTGAAGGTCTCTTACCAATAGCTGAAGAAATCAGCCTGATCAGCAGACTAATACAAGGAATTGCGATAAATGCCTGTAAAGAGCAGCTCACATCTGGCTTATCCAAGCTTGAGCATAACACACCTGTAAAGCCCGTGACCGTTGAGACAGAAACTTCATTGGACTGGTGGGGAAAGAGTCTATCAATGCTTAATCTAGAGTTCTTCCAAAGAACTGTATCTGCAATGAAATCCAAGGGTCTAAACCAGGACACAATCAGCAACATCTTGACAAACTATGCTCATAACTCTCTTCAAGATCTTGTTGTTAGAGATGTTCAAACACTCAAAGAAAGATTCTTGGATCCTGAATTGCAGAAGAAACAGCGGGTGATCGTCGAAACAATAGTTGGTTTACTACCTACTCAATCAAGAAAAAGTTCAGTACCAATAGCATTTCTCTCAGGCCTGCTGAAAACTGCGACAATGGTCTCAACATCTGTCGCGTGTAGATCAGACTTAGAGAGAAGAATTGGCTTGCAATTGGACCAGGCAATTCTCGAAGACATTCTCATTCCTGCAAACCAGCATGGGAGCAACCACCCGCTGTATGAAATGGACTCGATATCGAGGATCTTTTCAACTTTTTTGAACTTGGATGATGAAGAAGATGAAGTGAATAATTTCAGGGATGATAGTGACTTGGGTTATGAGTATGATAGTCCTAGAACTCCAAAACAGAGCTCGATCCTAAAGGCGTCCAAACTCTTGGACAATTACCTGGCAGAAATTGCTCTAGATTCGAACTTGACGGCAGCAAAACTTATTGCCTTAGCAGAGCTCCTCCCTGATCATGCACGTGTTGTGAGTGATGGATTGTACAGAGCTGTTGATCTTTTCCTTAAGGTAACACTCATTTCTCACACTCTCACTTAATCTCTCACCCAACTTGAAACAACTTCATATATCAACAATCCATGTGAACTTACCCTTACCCTGAATCACAATTGATTTTAATACTTTTATCATTATGAATGATCAAGCATTTTGCTTTGCTTCAAATACCTGAGGAACTTAGTGTTGCTGAGAGATGCAACAGAATGCTTATGAATATGGTTAGAGGTAGATTTAGCAACTCCTCATTTTCTGAATCTCTATTGTTCAACTTTCATTTGCCCTGTTTATTTATTTATTTCTTTACTTCTTCATTGCACATTGGACACCAAAATAGTCAACCACTTAAGTTTTGGGGTACATCCAGAATTCCAGATACATCATAATCATGATCTTGTCACAACTCTGTTTTTAACACTTTTTTTTTTCAATCAACTATATGATTAGTGTCAACCTATGATGTTCGGAATGAACATAAACATGGTAAGGAGCATGTCAAGCACATTGATTTTACACAAAATGAAGTATTGGATACGATACGATATGATATCCATTTCGAAGTATTCGGGTATCATAGGTGTAACCGTGTTTCTTCACCTTCCTCCAACATATCTATATTCTAAAAAGCCCATTGCTTTCCAACTTACAGGTTCATCCAAACATCAAGGACTGTGAACGCTATCGCCTCTGCAAAACTATCAATTGTCAAAAGTTATCTCAAGAAGCCTGCAGCCATGCGGCTCAGAATGAACGGTTGCCCGTGCAAATGGCAGTTCAAGTCCTCTACTTCGAGCAGATAAGACTTAAAAATGCCATGAATGGAGGCCACACTCAGTTCTTGTTTGGGTCAGCGAGTGGCTACTATCCTCAACGTTCAGGCAGTGGTGCGGGCAGTGGTGCCATCTCCCCTAGAGATAATTATGCATCAGTGCGAAGAGAAAATAGAGAATTGAAGCTTGAAGTTGCGAGGATGAGGATGAGACTGACTGATTTGGAGAAGGACCATGTCTCAATGAAACAAGAGTTCGGTCGACCAAATCCCTCAAACAGGTTATTGAGGTCTTTTACTAAAAAGTTAAGCAAATTCAATGCATTATTTCGGGTAAAAGACACCAAATCCATCAATGGCAAGTCTAATTCTGAATCTCGGTTTACACTTCAAAAGAGAAGGTGTCACTCTCTTTCTTGATCATGTAAAAGCAAATAACAAGAGTGTGTACAAATATCACAACCATATTTAATCATACTAGTTTATATTATGAGGGTTCAGAATGAAGTATTACATATATTGATGCCCCCCATACCCATGTTAATGATTATTGAACCTAGTTGTTTGGATTTGGCCAACTCCCAAATCTCGCGGTATGAAATGTAGAAATATATTTTTGGACTTGTAACTTTTATATGAAGATATTTGCTAAGATATGTTTACTACTTCTATTGCCAAAATGTAATAACATCATTGAAGGCATTAGTATGATGGCAAAGATGTGTAGCCTGTCATCAATAATTTCGCTTGCGATAATTGTGGTCCCTCCCAAATTCTTTTCAAAAGGAGTTAGAAATGAATTAAACACAGGAGAGCAACTGATTACATCTGCAAACTGGTGTGAAAATGACAGATAAAGAACAAACCATTCATTCAAAGATTAGCTGAAAATAACAATACAGTGTAAGAAGTTGAAGAAGCTAAAAGCCAATGCAATAAATGAACCCACAGAACCATTACCAAAGAATAATCCAACAGAGCTAAAAACAAAAACAGTAGCATCAACTGTATGGTGATGGCTTCTTTCTATCCTCATGTAATGTTTGATGCCTTTTGTTCTATAAAGACTGATCGTCTGGTGCATACTGACAATGGTACCCAACTGGGGGCTGTATTGACTGCAACGTTTGGTGTAACTGGTTATTCCCTTCCCCCGGACCAAATTGGTTATTGGGCAGTAAAAATGGTGACAGGCGTGACTGAAGCTACATAACCAACCGTATTTTGAAATGGAAACTTATTTCTTGCTTTATTTATTTATTCATTTTTTTAGAGGTTTTTATCTGAAAAAATAGATTAAGTGACCACCACACCGAAAAAGTAATTTTAAAAGCCCTTGCATCAAATCGGTGATGTTTAACATTCTCTACCAGTTTCCGAAAACGTAATTTTTTTTTAACATTCTCTACTAGGTCCCTATCAAACTTTTTTTAAATGTTAAGGGTCCCTAGCGACCTTGCGCTTCCCGTTCATGCATTTTAGGGCTTGAAAGCCTGATTTTCTTTTGAGTTTCTTTCTTCTTCCTCAGCGTTGACTGTGACTCTATATCAACTGTCAGGCGTATTCACAGTGGTTTCCAGCAGTCCTCCATCGAGCATGGTGACATGAAATTAGGAATTATGAAAAGGGTTTCTAAAAAGTAAAAAATCATATGTTTAGGGCAAAGTAAAAACTCCACATTTCCATTAATCTGCTCCCAACAATAGCATATGCACTTTAATGTTCTCCACCAAACACCGACATGTGGCTTTAATGGTCTTCAAGAGGTGAGAATATCCTATAAAGGGGAAGCAAGTTGAGCATGGTCTTTTTTTTTTTTCAAGAACAGGGAATGAGGGATGAGCTTTGTGCATTTATAAGCGTACACCGCTAAGTCGATAGAGACCCTTAACATTACAAATAAAAGTCGATTGAGACCCTACAAACAAAGTAAATGAGAGTTCTATGAAGGTTAGGATGGACTGCAGGGTCTCAATCGACCCTTAACATTGTAAATAAAGGTCGATAGGGATTCTAGTAGAGAATGACCCTTAACATTGTAAATGAAGGTCGATAGGAATTCTAGTAGAGAATGTTAAAACAAAAAACGTTTTCGGGCAAAATGAATGATTTGGTGTAAGGGCGCTTAAAATTACCTTTTTTATATGGTGATCACATAATCTGTTTTTTCCGGTTAAATCTCCATTTTCTATTAGTAACAATAAACTATATTAAAAGAGAAAGAAAGACAAGTACAAGACACCCACTAAACAAACAAAAGAGAGGACGATGGTATAAAAAAATTATACCACCAAAAGGAAAAGCAAAAAATAAAGAAACATCACACAGGTACTTACCAGCATTTAATTATATATTGAAGCTTCCGCAGTAATCATTTATGATCCTAGGAAATGTTTGCACCTCACATCACGGACTTGATCCACACACGGGGCTACGCTGTATAAATGTAATTTTTTTTGTTTTAAACTGGCCCCATAATTTGCACCCCGGTTTGGAGGCATGATAGAAAGCCCACTGGAAAGTAACCCAACCCATAAGCTTATTAAAGGTCGGAAAAGTCGGCATCTTGATTTTTGACTCTGCCAAGGATTAAATCAAATATACGGTTAGGGTTGGAAACGGTCAGTTCCGATCCGGGTCCACCACCGGAACCGTTAAGGAGAACCTGGAACCGGATCCGGACCCAAAATCTTTTCTGAACCGGTTTTTTGGCTTCAAAACTGGAACCAGATCTATATATGGGACGGGTCTAGATCTAGGTCCGGGCCTAAGTAGATAATGATAGTAAAAAAAACATGATTTTTAAGAGAGATTTTCAAAAGTTGAGGTAATTTGCTAAGTTTTAGATCCACGAGTTCGAACCAAGATAGAACCGGACCTGGACCCATTTACTTATCGGGGCCTAAATAAGGACCCAAACCCGGTTTTTAACAACTCAGAACAGCCGGATAATCGGAGAATCGAAGACCCATTTACATCCCTAGGTGAACCTGGCCAAGTCAATTATAAGTAACTAAAGCTTGAGATTTAGAACTACTAACTTAAAAAAGATTGATTGAAATGTAAAAGAATTTGAATTTATTATCAATACGAGTAAATGCATACGTGGTAATATTCCTATGCATCTAGACATTGGCTGCTGGGGCCTAGCTGGAGCACCACAAATCATAGGACAAGGGGGGCCGAAAAGATCCACTCATGATGAACCCATATATAAAAAAATGGGACCTCTTATTCATGGCCTACACGTTTAACAGCTATATACTAAGGAAAGAAATGACCCTCAATCAAACGATTTAGTCTAGTCGGTGAAAGCAAATCTCAAGGTCTAGTGACTAACACAAAAATTTTACGTGTGTGAAGAGTTCAGATGGCTCATCAGGTGGCCTGCTGAAAATTCTCATCGCAAAATTGTACAAAAACAATATCTAAATCTTATAAGTATTTAATTTATTTTAAAAGAAAATCAACCCTGAGTCATGCGCTCTACTCTCTCCGAGTCCATTTTTTTAGAGCTAGGCGAGTTGAGTCCGAGATACGAGTTATCCAATATTAAATCATACAAAAGTCTAAACGGCCTGATTAGGCTGGGATCCAACGGTCCTCCTGCGAACCGGCCAAAGTCGGTGCCGTATAGCAGGGCTCTTAAACCATGGGTTCCAGCCATAACAACATGCCACAGGCCCTCACCTCACCTACTCTAATCTTTCTTGCCAGGTGCGCGCTCTCTCTCTCTCTCTCCATTTTATCTTCTTGTTTGAAATTTGAAACAACCCCAAACCACAAATCAGCATCAGATATATACTATTTTGAGGGGGCTTTGAAGTGGGTTTGATTCTTTTCAACATGATTGGGGGATTTCAAGAGGGTTGTGATTGGGTGGGTGTGTGTGTGGGTGGTGCTTTAAGACACTGCTCTTTACCTGTTTGTTGAAATGCACTGCTTGTCTGAATTCATCTTTCAGCCTCATTCAAACATATTGGATCTTCTTTTTTTGGGTGGGAAGGCGTGGCGGGTTTGGGGTTGCGGTGGTGCGCGGATTCCTTTCCACCCCTTGATTTGAATTTTTTCTTCTTCTTGTTTTTAGGGTCAGAGGCTTGTGGGATGATAAACAAAAGCAATTAGGCCTGTAGGAAAGTTTAATTTACTCTGTCATGTTTGAAAGCTTCTAATGTTTGCATAGAAAAGTTCCTTGTTGGATATTGGCTTGAATTGAGTCTATCCAGATTCTAGTTATATCATAAATGATGACCCCAAGATGCAAGGTTATGCTTACTTAAGCCTATACACAATGAACACAGCAGGCTCTTCTACAATGTAGAATTCCACCCAAGCCACCTCTCATCCCATAAAGTGTGAAGAGACAAGCTGTTTGGTATAGCATGGATCCCCAGATGATAATTTATAAGCCATGGTGTCGAATTTCGCCTGGTTTGGTGTTAGTTGATTATCCTTTTGAAATTCTAGTGTAATTTAGGACTTGAGTAGAAAGAAGTGAAGGAACTTCATTTCAAAAGTAAGGGGGAAAAAAGGAGCGCAGCCAGATGTGAGAAATCCCAAGGCTTAAAACTCTTGTTGATTTGGTTGGTCTCTTTCATTAGCATTCAATGCTGTCAAATGAGGTAAAAGAAATGGGTCTCATTTATAAATTAGGATTTGCATTAGTGATAAAAGAGTACATTAATCTAATAATCAGAGTATTTTGAATATTTTCTTTATAAAAACCATGTAATGACATTAGGAGAGCTATTGAAAATAGGATTATAATGCTCTTCACTTCCTATATAAAGCAATGCAACTTGGTTGAAGTTGATGGATAAGAATCTCTCTCTCTTGTTTTTTTCTGCGGAAAACCAAGATACAACCTTATTGAAGATTTGCTTGGTGTGATGGGATCACTTAATTCTATTGATCAATGTGATCTGTCTGTTGATAGGATTATCTTACTCCCCTTCTCATCTTCTACATTCAAAATAAAAGGTCTTTTTGAAAGCCTGATCTAATAAGAGGTGGGGCAAGAGCTTTGTCATACATTATATATAGTGAAGCAGAGGGAAAAGGCATGTCATTATGTGTGATAATAGTGTGATAATAGTGAACACATCATCAAATAAGGCTGCGTGAAGATAAAACCTAAAAAGTAGATGGGATAGGCAATGAGGGCCGCTCCTAATTGCTTTGCTTTTATTGACTCATCCGGACGAGATTCACTTGGTTGATTGATACATGTACCATTAATGGAGGGTTGCCTGCACTTATTATTATTATTATGCTAACAGAGTTTCTTGATTTAAATGGGGTAAGAAAGATAAAGAGCCTGCCCCATTTACTAGATGGTCTTGTAGGGGTTTTGTGGTGCTAGATGTGTTATTTTGTGCTCAGAGAGAGGCTGGGTTAGGTTAGGTTGTCCCCAGAGCCCAGATTGTGGAGCGAGGGAGGGTGAGGGTATTGATCATGGTGGCTAAGTTAGTTGTCTTGTCCCCACATCCCAGATTGTGTTTTTTTTTTTCTAAGGGATGGCCAAGCCATCCCAGAATTTTGTGCATCGAGTCCATTCAGGAACTGTCTGGCTGACCCCAAATAAGGGCATTGTGGGTAGGGAGTATGCATTAGTTGAGGTGCATCCCATACCGAGGTTTGTAGCTGACTAACTTTATAGATGATAATTGCCTAACTTTTTTCATGTGTCTAAATGAAATACAAGAATCCCAATGTCACTCTTGTTTTCTCATAGTATGTCACTCTTATTATCTTTTGATAGGCCCGAGTTAAAGAAGATAACTCATAGAAGGATTGTAGCGGAGATGCCTAGTCTTCCTTTTGCTTGGCTCGGAAGAAGCCCATTTCGGTTATCCAGGCTTTTCAGGTAGAGTTTTCTCGGTTTTCTTCTTCTTTCGATCTATATGTTAGAGATGTTCTTTTTTGAAATAGATTAGATGGATTATTGTGAATTTGGGTTCCAATGAGGTGACACAGTCCCATGCATCCATTATTTGTGATTCCTTTTAATTTGATGGGATTAACCATGGATGGCAGCTTCCCTAAAACTCCTAGACTAGAAGATCCCCTACATCAAGACACGTATAACATTGCAATTTTTTTATGGTCCTATTCCCAACAAATGAGGCATATAGTGTGGTGATCCCGCTCATAGAGTCATAGTTCTGCTGATGTCCACTGTGGATGGACTAAAAGACTTCCAGCTTGGAATATCCTAACTAATTTTAATCCAGAACTAGATGGCTACATGAAACACTAAAAATCTTGCAAAAAAAGTGAATGTTGAGGATCTTCCAAATTTGAAAGGTTTTTGGAACGTCCTGATCCATGGTGGACCCTTCAGATTTACAATAGCAATGCGACTACCTCCTAGAAAATGGGCATACTGTGGCACTGTGCAAATCCTGACACATCCAGTATCCTATAATTAAATAGTCTTATTTTTTAGCTCAACTTTTCGATTGATGCCATTGCTGTAATCATTGTAATAGATAGTGAGGTCACCGCAATATAAATTGAAGAGGGGTCTCTTTTGTTGATCAAAATCACAGGCACCTGATTTGTGTGTAAAGGGAGAGGTTTGACATTAATGTTGAGAATAACAGAGCTGTGGCATGGTTAAACCATGGAGTAGATGGTCAATTTTCTGCTGCAAAATTGTCCACCCTCTCTTTATAATGAAATCCGACCCATGTATAACTCTACCCTTGACCCATAAGACTATTATTTTCCTTTATCAAATCTTTCACCTCTCTTTTTTTTCTGTGGCATCATGGTCAGAAACTCATGAACATGCTCTAAGCCATTTGCTTTGTATTAAAGCCTTGCTTTCAACCAAGTTTGTCAATTCTTAGTTCAGACCAGTAATTCTTAGATCAGCTTGTGCCATTTTCCCAAACTTTGATTTCTCAAGGCATGATTACCTTATTTCTTGACTCCATACATCTGTATTGATTCAATTTGTTACAGGGAGCTGGAGCAAGATGTAGAGATGGTTGTTAAGGTACTGCAGCCAGGACCTTTAGGTATTGTAGAGCACAAGTTCTCTGCTGAGGAGATACAAGAAGCAAAAACTACAGTTGAGAGATCAATTGAGAACTGGCGGAGAATCACTGCCTTAGAAAAACATGGCCATGTTGTGAGAGGTGGAGAAAAATAGATTACATTGATTTAGAAGGATTACTATTTACTTCCCCTTATAGTTATTGAATCCCAGGGATTCTTCCATGTCATTGACTGCTATTTTGTATCTGTTAAAATAATATCAAGTTTAACAAGGCTGATTTACATGGACAGATACATAGTGTTTTTTATTTCATGAATGAGCCTACTACTTGTGTGATTTTTTGCATTTAAGATAAGATACATAGTGACAAAAAATTGTACTCATTTTCTGTTAAACACTTTCTCATCAGTGCCATCCATGCAGGGTACATTTGGATGTAAATTTGTCAGCAGCTTGAAGTTTTGCAAAAAACTGGGTTCTTCATTCTACTGTTTTTGTGAGAACCACTGAGATGGGTCATGGGAGACCATTATACAAAACTTTTTTTTTTTTTATATATATTTGGCTCTAAACCGTCACTGGCACTGATTGTTGATTCTGTTTAAGAGCAAAAAAGTCAGAAATTGGCGTTGCGTTTTACATGATTTTACTGTTTTTAAGCTGATCTAACTCAGAAGTAATTGAAATGGGAGTACAACCAAGCACATTAGAATTATGAAATTACATAAATACCTTAAAAAATCATAAACAATCAAGAAAAATTACTACCTGTTTGATTTTTAAGTATTAAGCTCTGAACTATGAACTTATATTTCAGTCAATCCACCATAATCTGATGTACGAAAACCAAATGCCAAAAACAAAAAGCTCTTGCATGATCGATACACCCAAATCTGGGCCCACTTGTTCACCTGCAAAGCTTAGTTATGCATTCTAATTCTTCATCAATGTCAAAGTTAGTTTTTACAGTATTAAAATAATCATATGTAATGTACATCTTGACCAACTAGTAACAGGGCTGAGTTGTTTTTTTACACACTTTGCAATGGAGATGAATGTTTATGTACTTCATGTAGAAGTAAATAACTGGCTTCCAAGAGTCACTATAGTTGTACCCTCACCCATTACTGTAGTCAGGGTCATCTCATTTTCAAGAATCCGATCGAGCTCCCTCACAACGACGTCCATCTTCGGTCGCTTTCTTCCAGTTAAACTCAAGCACTGCTGCATGAGTTTAATGAAACTGTCCATTCCCTTAGTAGTGAAAGTGTTACCCAACCGGCGATCAACGAGATCTTTTGAACCAGCATGTAGTTCCACCTTGAGAGAGAGAGAGAGAGAGAGAGAGAGAGAGAGAAGATTTAGTAAAGAAAATGCAAACGTTGTATGTTTCTGATACAAATTAGTTCAAAGCAAGGCACTGACATTGCTGTGTCTGTGAATGCATAGCTTGGCAAAAGGTGCATACCAAGAGAAGGACCTTAAAAGTTGAAACTACCAACAGATAACGCTGGAAGCAGACTCCATCCCCTTTTTCTCAAATGGAGTAAGCTAGGGTAGTTTTCATTATCAGAAATGGTTGGCTATGGCTTTGAAGCTTTGAAAGTATAATACCAGAATCTAGGCAGTGTATTGAGTGTCATGAGTAAGTATCATAATTCTATTTGTTTTTAAACAAGATAGAAAATCTCTGGAGTGCCATGAGGATTTGTGGCAACTTGATATGTGCGATTGTAGCCTCATTAATGCACTTCAAATTCCAAGTAATAGGAAGTTGTGAATTCAAATTCTTTGTAGTTCTAGAACTCAATCCTAGGGAAGGGGACCCTTATCCCCCTTTTGGAAGATCTGAGTTTAACAGCTATTAGGTCATGAGGTGATACAAGTAAGGTTGTGTTTCGCTTGTTTCCACTTCTAAGAACAGAGAAAATTTTCTTCTGGTTGTGACACTAGCATCATCAGCTATCATACTACTCGCAGAATATGCCATTAGATTTAATTGTGAAATATTGAATCAGCTTTGCTCTAAGAGAAATCATATGATGCAAAACATTTTTCTGCAATTATGTGATGAACTCTAGATAAAAGAAGAAAAAGGTATTTTGATTACCCACTGGGTCAAGCTTTCATCAGATTCCGATAAGTCAAAATGCTGAGCTTCCCGACCGGTTATAAGCTCTAGAAGAAAAACTCCGAAGCTGTACACATCACTCATTTCAGCTTGCGTTCCGAATTCTCCAATCCTAAAATGTAAAATATGAAAGGTGGAAAACTAAGTAAATGAAATTGTCTCATCCCAGCATGAACAATATGCTTCCATCTGATAAAAACATGAAATATTAGGACTCTAGTTCTTCGCTCCACACGACAAGTGAACAGAATTAGCCATGTCCTGATATCTTCATTATCAGATGGTTCTAGTTATCCAATTGGTGGCTTTACCTGTAGACAACTATTCCAATGATTCCAATTTAACAAGATGGCTAGGACCATTCAGTGATAGGCATTTGTGATACACAGTTTTTGGACCCGATAAAACGGTTCCATCCAACATTGTATATATCATCAAAGAATACATGTCTGTTAGAAAATAATTAAAGGAGAAGAAAAATGAAGAATACTTTGGATCCCTGAACACATTGTTAATGGTCATCCGAGATGAAGAACTTGCGTCTTCGATTCTTTCAAGTAAGCTAGAAATCCCTGCATCTGCAACTTTTGCAATGAAGTTCTCGTCAACAAGGACGTTGGAAGTTTTGAAATCTGTGTGTGCCAGAGGAGGTGAAAGGCCATGTAAATGGCATATACCTGTGTATCCAAGGGTAGTTAAAACTTCATCAAAACTACTTGAGGTCTTATCTTTCTAACTTGTTTCCGTTATAAATTGAAGGGAAGTTCAATCAGGTTTAGGAAGTGGTAGTACCTTTAGCTGCTCCAAGAGCTATGGAAAGCCTCTGTTTGAATTCTAGTTGTGTTCTTGATACTTCTCCGTTATCTGTTGGGTGATAAACCAATAAGATCTCTGCACCATGCACACCAACCGTTGAATTTCTCTAAGGTAACTTACCATATAAATGATTACACACTGTGCCATTTGGAAGATATTCGAAAAGTAGCATTTGCAAACCATCTTCCTGGCAGCAACCAAGAAGAGTAACCAAATGACGATGCCGAATGTCTGATAGGCGACACACCTGTTTGACCACTCAGAGGGGTCACCCCACATACAAAATAGAGAGATTGTTCATATATGAAGATTGTTTCACAGAATCATCAAATGATTTTGGCTAATGGTGCCATTGAATATCTTGGCAAAATGGTGATCATCACTTCACTGTATTTTCAATGATGATATTAGATGGGAAATGCTTTTCCAATCTGCCCCAAATCAATATCTGAAACCAGCAGCATTGATAGTAATTTATCATTGTGGACAAAACTGGCAGCAATATTGTAACCCACCTAATGTCATTTCCAAATTGTCACAGAAAAGAGCATAGCAAATAAACATTAATTTTGAAAATCAATGAGTGAATTTATCAATTGTGGTTCTAGGTACAATAAAATACACCATAGACTAAAGTTAGATGCAATCTTGAGCCTTGCTGGGCTCTGTTATACTTGGCTTGTCAGCAGCTTAATTTATTAGATTGTCCTGACTATGGTCCCTGATTTTACTAGGTCCCTGCAATAATGAACTTCATGTCCCTTAAAATTTTAAAATTTTAAAATTTTAGAATCAAAGCTACAGATATGTAGGTTAAGGTACAAACTGCCAGGACCAACCCACGTTTATTTCTCAATGTTAGAACCACTGTTATACCTCCTCAACAAACTGCTGCCCAGGTGCGCCTGGACGTCTTTTGATTGCCACTATAATCCCATCACAAAGCAAGCCCTTATAAACCAAACCAAAACTGCCAGCGCCAATGAGATTGCTTTCACTGAAATTCTTGGTAGCTTGCTGCAACTCTTCCAGCGTGAATTGCCTTGTTCCTTGTGGTCCAGATAGAGAGGGTCGTGTTGCATATGAGGACCTAACACCCTTACTCAATTCCACTACAAATTTCAGAAGAAAATGGAGTAAAGTTTTAGCTAAAATTGCTGTATGTTCTACTTGGCAGTACAGTTCTGTTGAAATCTTTCATGGCTTTTTCATGGAACCTACCCAATGCTGGTGGCTCTGAAGATCCAGTTTCTGAGTTTCTGTTTGCAAAGTTCTTACAATGCTGCATGCAAAACCATATAAAACCAATAACTATTGTAAGCAATGCTAGACCACCAACTCCACCTCCGACAACAACTGCTGCAATTGACTTCGACATCTGATCAAGAAATTTACTTCTTCAACTAATCTTAACATTGAATCTGAAAAAAAAAAAAAAAAGGACTGAAGAGTCAGCAAATCAAGTTGATGTAAGGAATTAAGATTTTTTTTTTTAATCTTTGATGTCCCCCAAATGACAATTGGATGGAACATTTTGGCAGGTAATCCATTCAACTGAACTTTTGGTGGTGGGTGAATGGTGAAGGTTGAAGAAAATTGAAATTTACTTGAGATGGGATATTGTTTTTGGTATAACTACCTCTAAATATTACGATTATCAGCACCAGCAGCGATTTGTGCCAAAAGAAAAATAACTTAAAAACAGTTACCTGCCTAATGTGAGTTCCAATTTCCAGTTACCACAGCACTTCAAATGCACTGCAGGCTTACAATAACCATTCTCACGACCAAAATATTACAAAAATGAGACTTGACATACGTTCAACCACTAAAAATAACTAATAACATCTCTAAATTAACCATAAGCTACAAGCCCTGAAGTTGAACATTCAACAAATAAAAATTCTGAAAAGATAAAAAAAAATGGCCTATCAAGAGTTGGACACATAAGGATGTTCATACCTGTAACAATGTCAATGAAATATATGGTGTTTCTCTCAGCCCAAAACCACCCAAATGAAATGGAATAAGAAACAAACATACCACCCAAATAGCCTAAAAAAAGCCAGAGTCAGAACTCAGAAACCCAACTGGAAAGATCTCAAGTATCTACCGAAGGACAAGATCTGGTACAAATGGGAGCTGTTAAAATCTAAACAAGATATCAGAAGACAACACAGTAGCCTGTTTCAGGCTCTTGGCTTCCCCAGGTACCCCACTCTACTGCTGGACTCTCAGCATCTTATATATTAATGCCTCATTGCCTCATACAAAAATTTCCTTCTCACAGAAAAGAACAACCAGTGACAGCTCAATTTCCACACAAAGGAATCTCAAACCCTACAAAGGCCTGTCAAACATACTGTCCCACATTGTCGATATTCATGCCTTGATTGATGGAACTGTATTGATTCTGAAATCCTCCCAGCCTTAGATCCAAAACTCAAACTATCCAGCACTCAAATCCTTGAGATGGTGGATACAACACAAGCAGCATTTCTGAAGATATGCAACAGTAATAGAAATAAATGTAGTATATGTGTATGTTTTTCTATTTACATAGCTCAGACATACTATAAACAGATCGATCAGTTATCCTATATATGAATTTAAGTAAAAAGAATAAACAATGAAGTACTTCAATTGCATGGCAATTTCTAAAATCATCCACCATTGTGTATGATTTGAGTATGTCAAAAGAACAATCATCAAGCACCCCGGGCGGTTGATTGATAATGTAGAAATAGTGGAATTGCAAATACCATTTGTAGTACATATACAATACATGTATGATAATTGTATACATAATTTCATATACTATATCTTTTTACTTGAAGAAACAACCATGGCTTTAGACCATGAATACATATTAAGAACCGGCGAAAGCCAATACCTGATGTATCAGTCTGTTTCAGCCAAGTAAAGACTTTTTATAAAACAGAGAAAATTGTGAATCGTTATATTTACTTTTCTTAAGGTGTTTTAGATGTAAGCAAAAATAAATTGGAGTTTTAGTTCACTTTAGGTTTCAGATAAAACCCATAATCAGTATTGATCATGGCATTTGGGCTGAGTTCTACCATACACAGTACATGTACTGTATATGTATGGTAATTTATATATGTATCTCTTCTCCTTGAAGGAGAAGCCAGAAAATCATTATTTCTTTGCAGTAGAATATAAACAAAAACACATGTATACCTGCATATGAGCACCCGTACATATAACCCAAGAATACCACAATTAAAACCCATGCTGCAGATAGGGGTGTCATAAAAGCGACTATTCAACTACTTCTGGTGGGTGTGACATCCTCAACTCCGACAGTCCTATAATTTCTGAATCCCTACAAACACATTCAAATGTGTGTTTGAGTGGGTGAGATTGATCTTAGGTAGACCATTCTACCCACCCCACCACCCCATCCTGAATTGGCAGCATCCAAATTGACAGCAATATGAGTGTCATGCATCTAGGTGGGTCACTCCCCTAATCCATACCAAGACTTTACTATGACTCCTACCCTTGTAATTGGCATGCATCTAGGTGAGGGTGCACCTTTTCAAAAGTAGACCCTAAGTGACTTTATGAAATTTACATGTAACCACTCGTTTGACAATAACAAATATGTAGATGCATTGTGTATCTATAGAATAACCACCTCTCTTAAATTGAAGAATCTCAGTCAACCACCCTGATTTGCTGTAGAAGAAAGTTTTCTTAGGTCTGGCATGATTAAGATGAAGTTGAGGGAGTTAATCTTTTTTTTCAAATTGACCTGGATCTTTATTGTATTTTTCACACTATTAACCTGGATTGGATCCAAATGTAGCTAGATTTAAGGAATGTTTTTATAATTTTGTGACAGAATACAGTGGATTTCATCAATTGATTGAACGCTGGCCAATGACTAAAGTAGAGGTGGAAGGCAGGCAAAAGTAAAAAGCAAAGGAGTTGTCAAGCATTTAAGATGTGGGTTTCACTCTTAATCCACACTAATACCTCATTGTTACTTTTAAAACCATGATTGACATGCATCCAGGTAGGGTTGAACTTCACGAAATCAAATCCATTTTTTTTTTTTTTTTTGAAATTTTAAGCTACACTTGTATGTACACACCTCAACCACCCCACAAACCCAACACCCCCAACCTAACTCTCATTTGACAGCATGGACATGGAATACACTAAAAAATCATTATGGATTCTCTCATTCCAACACCAGCATCCAAGGGAACAAAACCCATGAGTAGTGATGCTTATTACCAACTGTAAATGTGGGGAATTTACCATCAGCATAAGGACACTTGCCAGGAAAGCGACTTTAATTGTATTGGTACAGAGACATTATTTCATGGGTTTAAAAGAAAGTTGGGTATCCAATCTTTCATTTTCCAACTTTTCCTCCCATATCCACATGATTTTCCATTTGCCTTTCTGTTGACATGATCTTCACAGGGGGAGGAATTCCCCTTTTTGTGAACGATATGAGATTCTTTATTTGTGAAATGGGCATTGACAGATGGGCATGAAAAGACCCATCACAGAAAATTTCAACAGCAATCGCATTTTCCTTGGGCAGATCCCCTAATAAAGTGAAATGAATTTGGTGTCTTGCATTGGGGAGATTTTTTTGCATGCTTCTGTTAAGATGGGTATGTGGAAGTCCCCTCTAGTTGCATGGCTGAAACTTGTAGTGTTTGCTTGAGAAATGAGGAGGAAGGTTCTTTTATTGGTTTGATCTGAAATGTGCAGTCATTTAAACATTTTGATTTTGGTAATTCTGGTGGGTGTTGTTTTGTTTGGTTGGAAACTGGAAAGGAATGGGGATTGGCTGAAGGAGGTTTGTCATATTGTGCAGTTTGGGAGCTGGATGGACAAGGCCATGTCAGTATGCCCTGCAGCAAAGCAGTGGGGAGAGAGAGAGAGAGAGAGAGAGAGAGAGAGGAAACTCTGACTTCTCCTACAGAGTAGTCTGGACTAGGCCTGTCAATGGGACGGGTTGAAACGGGTAGAAAGCCCGGCCTGGCCCGTCCCAAGCCCGAAAATACAGGGCTTTATAAAAAAATTTGAGCCCAGTGGGTTGGGCTTGGTCAATAATTTTAAAGCCCGGCCAAAATGGGACTGGGACTAGGCAGAGGATGCCCAGCCCGTTCAGGCCCGGCCCGGCCCGCTCCAAGTTAATTTTGATAAAAAGATTTATATTACCTAAACTGCCCCTCACTAACAGTCAAAATACGACTATTTAAGAGGGGCATTCTTATAACTGAGCCCTCCATCAGTCCATCTCTTTTATAAGATGTTGCAAGCCCTAAAAACATCTCACACTCAATCGCTCTTCTGCCTCTTTTGCTCTCTGCCTCTTCTGCCCAAGATTGGTTTAGTCATGACCCAACTAGTGATGGTGATTTAGATAATGATGGGAATGCACTAATTGATGTTTTAGACATATTAAAAGAAAATTAATTTTTGTTGATTTCTTTTTTATATTACTTGACCCATATAGGATACTCATTCTCATTCATTTTATTGATTTTCTGATTTTCTACTTTAAAAAAAAGTTTTTAACTAATGCTACATTACTTTAATTTGACTCATATAAGATACTTATTCTCATTCATTTCTATTGATTTTCTTATTTTTTACTTTTACCGGAACAAAAAGGTTTTAATCATTCCTACATTACTTGACCCATATAACCTATAGTATACTCATTCATTTCTATTGATTTTATGATTTTCTACTGTCACTAGCAAAAAAAAAAAAAAAAAAGGTTTTTAACTCCGCCATGTTGATTGTTGCATTGCATTGCCGGTCCCAAGCCTGGAAAAAAGAGGAGGGTTTAAAATTAGGTTCACACCGGGTGTCTAGTGACAGTAGGAATAATTAGAAAATGTTTTGCTTATCTCCAGGATCGGGCTAAGCCCAGGCCCGGCCCTGTCCCAGCCTGGGCCCGTACGGGACGGGATTAGATGTAAGCCCGTTCAATTTAGGGCCGGGATTGGACAACACCTGGCAGGCCCGTCCTATTTTCGGGACGGGATTGGACAACCCAAGCCCAGGCCCGGCCCGGCCCATTGACAGGCCTAGTCTGGACTTGGCTGTCGCAGAAAGTTGAGGAGCATTTTGTCACTGCTCAAACAAACCTACCAAAAGGATGATGCAAGCTAATAATTGTTTGGAAGCACCACCCCCTTCTTTTTTTTGTTCTATTATTCATCTCCTCGTGGATGTGCACTTCCCATGTTTAACTTTAGCCAAAGTGATATACACAGTTAAATTGATTACAAGAGTGACGTGGTTAATATTTTTTAGACACAACTATGTTAACACTATACAGTATGATACGTTTTGAAGTCATTTTTGGGTTCAATGACATGTATAGTATGAGCAAATTTGATCAAGCAATGACACACTTGCACGGTCAAAGATTGTTTGTCCTATTAAAAAGGACTAGTAAGAAAGCTCATGCGAAGTGGAGAACACTTGTACAGAAGCAATAACAATGACATATAACATAGAGCAGTGCGAAATATACTCAATCCAAACCTTCAACACACACTACTCTTAGGCACAATTTGATAGATCCATCATCAAATCAAATCAAAATAGAAGACATAATTTAAAAGCTGCTAAACATGGAGGCCCTAAATCATGAGTTAAAATTGACGCAAACCAACTTGAAGGTTTTGGGTTGAAAGTACCAAGGCACGAAAAGAATGTCGACAATGAGACACACAAAAAACCTCAGAGGGAAGATAAACCAAAAGGGAGTCTTATTAAACCGTGCACAATCCCCAAACTTCTACAATGCTCATATAAATAGGAAAACAAACCCTATATCTCAGACTCCTAACCAAATTAGAAAACTAAATAATAACCAAAGTAGGAAACTAAAATAAGAGCTCTTACTGAAATTAGAAAGCTAATCCTAACTACAACTCATTGAAGAAAATAAAATAATAAACAAAATTCTTAAACTTTCTTTGATCCTAGTGTGAGCTAGGTGCCTGATTGGATCAGTTCATTGGCTTACATCATTCACTTTGGGTTGCAAAAGAGTGTTGCGTCGAACTTGATTTCTATTTACATTATTTCTATAGACATGATGTACTCGAACTGCTTCTTGTGACACATGCCCTTTATTCCTTCTTTAGTGGTTTTAGACATAATGTAACAAGCTTTTCATTGTGAACAAATATGTATGTAATTGTTTTGCATCCCATGTGCTTCAATCTTATCGTACATGTACTTTCATTCAAGTGAAATATCTCTACTATCCATCGATACTACATCACATCATACTGCATTTGTATAGTCTTCTTTTATAGCAAAAGGAACTTGACAATATATTGTACTTGTACCTCATCACCTATCATTATTCAACGAATAAAATAAGGGTGAAAATTCTTATGTACCTTTAACTTTAGGCAGTATACAAGAACTTGTAATATGATGTTTCCATAACCGCTCCTATAAAAAAAAGTGCAAACATGAGTATTTACAATACTTATTAAACGAAAGACGTTATTCTACAACTATCACTTCTTAACAATTGGTAGGTTACCCTTTAGTGTTCTCAAGTTTTTTTAGGGAAGACATGGAAACACTTTCATAGAAAATGAAAGAATTTACATTTTAAGTGTACTTGGACCCAAACACATAATGGGGAAATACAATACAAGAAACTTCATTATTGTATGTCAATTTTCAAGTGCAAATGCAATGTAAATCAGATGAATGTGGGATTCAGTTATTTGGACATGCAAGTGACTAGTCGTTTAGAGAACACACGACCCCCACCACTCCAAAGGTCCATAAGATTGTGACCTCTCGAAGAAGGGTGTCTGTCGGGATGTCCTCCTACACCTGGGTTTGCAATGTATAGATTTACATGAGTCCCACATCATAAGCAGACAATTTCAGAACCTGGGCTTATAAGTCATCCTTTTAACTCAACATGACATGTTTTAAAGCCGTGCAATCCCAAATCCCATAAGAACTCTAGAGTTAAGCGTGCTTGGACAATATCATATTGAGTGACTCCTTACCTTCTGTGTTTTTTCTGTATATGGAGACTGAAACCATAGTCCCCTCTTTTTGTGGTTTTATTTAAATAAAGAGGAAATACCCCTTTGACCCTATACCGATGTAGGTACTGCAAATACCTTTTGTTGTAGTTAATTTATATTTTGTTGCAAACACCCTATATTATTTTTGCAACCTATTGAAAAACGTTGTGATCGATGTACCACAAAATAGATCAACGGACCTTAAATAGCTTGATCTGAATCGACGAATGTAGGTAAACAAGTTTTTTTTAATTTTTATTTTAAAAAAATCCAAAATGGAGATTTACCTAGGGCACAAAGATAGGCCTATTAATCATTAATCACATAAAAAAGGAACACAAATTAGAACTACTAAACAAATAAAGTGGTGATTACTTATTTTCATCTATAGCTCTAATCAATGGATTTAGCACGCAACTGCAAAGAAAAGTACTTGATTTGTCATTAGAATTTGTATATTTACAACTTCTCCTTCACAATACTTCTCCTTTAAAACAAGTACTTGGACATGGCCCAAGGCTACCAGAATAAAAATAAAAATTAATGGAGAAAAAAAGAAGGGAAGAAAAAAGGGAAAAGGAGAGAGGAGAGAGGAGAGAGAGAAAGAGAGAGGACTTCCAAGGAATGGTTCATCCTACGTATACTTCCATTGGATTTCTTTTATAACTCCAGTTATCTTACAGATACATTGAATCTAGACACTACTTTTTTGTTCCTTTTATAACTCTAGTTATCTTACAGATACATTGAATCTGGACACTACTTCTTTCAGGTTCCTTTTATAACACTAGTTATCTTACAGATACATTGAATTTAGACACATTCTCTGCAGATCTCGTTTATATTCTTTGATAAGGTATATCTCTTATCTTTTTTTTTAATTTGAATGATGTGGAAGCTTCTAGAAACCTTTGGATGACTTGACTAATTTTCAGATGAGGTCTCACAGGGGATGTGCAGCAATGGATTACCAACAGTGTGGATATAATTCCAATCCCGCCTAAAAATGAGCATGAAAATACCCGGGCCTATAACTTTGTAAATTTAGATTGTTTTGCCTAGTCTTAGACCCCATTAACATTTACGTTGAATAAGCTTTCCAACGGTAGGTATATTTCATCGATCCAACGGTCGGATTGAAAGTTATGACCAGTTTAAGTTGAGTTGTTCTTAGGAAAACGGGATTAATTTTTGAAATTTGATTTGCAATGGACTCTATCTCTGCACAACTTTCATTTTTGAAAGGAGATCTGTTGTGGATTATTTAAACTCTTCTTCTTTTATTCCAATAAAAAATGTATTCTTTGAATTATTCATTAATAATTTCAAATCTACAATTATGCGAACCCTACCATATGAGACATTTCATCTGTTTGAACAGTGGGCCCTATATGAGAAGTCTTCTATTGTAGTTAGGACTCTTCAATTGACATGATGAGTGGAATACGCCCCCCTCCCCCCCGATTGATTTTCGTGTGTGGGGTCTACTTGTTGAATTCTTCAATTTACTTCTTTTTAAACTTAAATCAAGCAATGCAGGGCCCAAGATGACTGTATGCTTGAAAGTAGGTCCCATGATAGAGGCCTTCAATTCTCATTTTCTGCACATTCTAGTTCAACACATCAAATATTGAAGAGCCCATATTGAAGCGAGACCCATTCGAACAAAGTTCTACTCCAACCCGGACTCTTTGGAGAAAAATTACAAAACATTCTAAGTTATGCAAAAAATGTACGAAAAATATGAAAAACTAGGGTTTCTAGGTAAAAATGCATGAAATGATGGAATTAGACGAATAATGATGTAATTCACCTAATTAAACCCCTAATTCATCCTATAATGATATGTAAATATGCAAATTCATTAACTCAACAACAACCCCTATTTTCTCTCATTTTTCCCTTTCTTCCATCTTCTCTCCCACTTTTCACACTATGAAAACTCATATTCAACTCCACCACCTACTTCCCAAACTATATTTATTGCTCATTTTAACTACATATTGGAGGTTGTTGTCTTCATTTTAGAGGATGTTATTCTTCTTCTACACTAGTGTGACATGTAAACACCATGAGCTTGTAAAATAAGAACATGTGTATTTTAACTACACATGCTGACGCTAGTCCAGATCCCCTGTTTGAAATTGGCGAATCCTCATGCGCCATGTGTTCTGACTTGCTAGCTGAATACCCCAATTTATCAGTTGACTATCCATCTCCAAAATTGAATAAATGAAAAGAACAGGGAGTTTCTTATAAATAGAAAAAACATCAGATTGAAACAAGAATCCCTAAAAAAAATTGCTGCCCTTCTCTCTCCTCTCGACCATCATCCTCACTGGCGACACTTTCAAGGCCGGCGGCAGCATCATTCACTCCAAGAGCCTCCACACTAACAACTTCACCACGCCCTTAATTTCACCTCTGTGTTCAATACGATGCAAACTCTTTATCGTTGCTGGGGAAGATCCAGGCTTTTCCCAACTTTTCCAGTGTTTCGGTGGTGGTGGGCAGTGAAGACGACAAGCGAAAGTTGGAGCCAAGGGAGTAGGGAGACGCGGGGAATGTGAACGACGGTAGTAGTGGAGAATGTTGGACCTTTGTATTAGTTTGTAATTGTTGTCAAACCTAAGGTGTTGGCATGGTGTTTGGAAGCAGTATGATGAAGGTTGCAGGCATTCAGAGTGAAACTGGGCAACTGCATGTTCAAGTCATATCAGTTAAGCATGGTGTTATGCTTATATCTTCTCATCTAACATCTGGATTAAAAAGTGGTCAACATGACTTTTGTGCATCAGTGAGAGAGCTTGATTTTTGGTTTTGGAATCCGATCAATCTGACTTCAGGTTTTTAAGTGATGGCCCGGACAGCGGGACAACTCTACTTCACTCAGGTTGTTGTTTTTTCTGTGACCAGTCAACTTCAAGGTGATTTTACACTACTTTCCATTCAATCTGGGTTAAATATCAAAACATGAAAGTTGTAGCCCTCTGATAAATCTTTCGGACAGCGGGACAACTCTACTTGACTCAGGTTGTTGTTTTTTCTGTGACCAGTCAACTTCAAGGTGATTTTACACTACTTTCCATTCAATCTGGGTTAAATATCAAAACACGAAAGTTGTAGCCCTCTGATAAATTTTTCATTTGGCTAAAGAATCATGTCATTTTGAGTTCAGAAGAGGAAATCATGAATTTTATAGTGGAGACAAATTCTGTAGTTTTTCTGCACTGTCAGATTAATTCTTCTTGGTACTTTGTTGTGGGTCCCATTATATGTTGGAATGTAATCAACAGATGACCCATCAGATTCATTTGACTCAAATAGTAGGTCACCTAGTCCAAACGAGGAATTGCTTGTTAGGTCCTTTGTTTGGCAAGGAAGTCAACAAAATATTCTTCTTATCCTTTTGAATTGTTAGCAACTTCTCTTATTGGCTAGAGATCCAACTTTTTAGGATCTGTGATATGAGCTTTGAAAGCTGAATGTTAAGAAAATGAAAAAAAAGGGAAAGATGTGCTTAGTTTTTTGCATTATTGGAGTTTTTCTGCAACAATGGGCGCTGGTTGCTTTCTTCATAGATTGACGTGCAGTTTATGAAAGAAAAAAGAGTCCAGAACAACAATTGTTATGTAGTGAGGGGTAATTTCTGAAGTAGTAGTGTGTTGGTTTTGAGAAAATTGCAGAGTGTTGTTTTTAAAGAAATGAACCCACATGAAGAACGGTTTTAGGTTGGTTATTCGTGGATTTGTTGCATCAGAATTTAAATAAATTCTTGTTTCTGCATTAGATCTGTCTTGCATCTCTGCATAGTGCAAAATTCTGAATAGTGGTGTGCAAGTTTTTCATTGTGGTTTCCTTCTAGGGTTCTACTGCACCAGAGATTGTGTTGAATTGTTTGGATGAGAAGAATATTGCTGGATATACAGGTGGTTGTTTTGGCTGATTGAAAATATTGTAAAACATCTGCGTATGTTATATTTTTGTGTTGAAATTCTACAAGGCATCTGTGTATGCCATTGGGATATTATTGTAAGGCACCTGTGTGTGTTAGATTATTTCATATCTTGTAATCACTCAAGTTGGGGCTTGAGTTTGGGGATTGGTGCTCCTGTTTGTTGCTGCGGGCGAAAATTGTGAAGGGGTTGGTGCTCCTAGCGATGAGTGTTGCTAAATAGTGGAAGTGTGCACTTTGCACACCGTGGACGTAGCCTGCGGGTGAACCTCGTAAAAATCCCTTGTGTTCTCTTGTGATTATGTGATTGCCTGGTTGATTGCTTAAGAAAGTGATAATCTAATTTGCAGAATTAAAATTGAGATAAATTCGCATATAAAGGACTGTCACTGATTCACCCCCACCCCTCTCAGTGACCAATTGAACCTAACAGAGAACTGGTCGGAGATGGAATGGGTTTCGTCGAAGAAATTCATGGGGAGGAGAGCAGGAGTGGAGGAGGAATTGGGCGGCGTCTGCCCCATAGTGCCTAGTGATAACCGGTATGGCGGCGTACCAGACGTGTAACGCCCCAATTCTGAATACCGAGAAAACCGTCAAGGTACCCAAAGTTGGCACGCTACTTCTCTGAAATTTCTGAGAACTTTCAAGATCATAGGTACGCAGTGAGGTCCAATTTAAAACTTTTGACCAACATATAATCAATGGTTAAAATTGCGGAAGCGTAAATAATAAAGCGGAAAGATTTGGTATTATAAAAGATGTATCAAATGTGGCACGGCTGAAGTTCAGCCTAAATCTTAAAGTATAATTAAGAACATGTTTATAAAAATATCAGACTAACTCCTGCTCACTACAAAAAGACACTCAAACTCCAAAGAAAAAAAGTTAACACTCAAGCCCCCGGTACAGGCGCTCCATCCTCCAGCTCGACCCCTTGGTCGGCTGGTCCCCATCCATAGTCTCCGGCTATGGGCGCCTTGACGAACGCATCATCCTCATAATCGGGATCAACACCTAAGCACCAAGAATGGGTAAGATCCAAGGATCTGGCAAGTTACAATATACAAATAACATAGAATGTATGCATAAAAAGAGTATTAATAGTAATAAGATCAATAAGAATATCCAAGGTATAAATACTAGGCAATTAAGCAAGATAAACATTTAGAATCAGGAAATTAAGATAAGTCAATCTATCTATTCAACGTGGCACATTCACACAAGCTGCATACCGCGGGATATTATGTCACGACCTTCCCATACTGAACACAGTCACAGTGGGGAAACCTCACCAGTGCTAGGGATAACTAACCCCGTAAATCACTCATCAATTTCAAACACTCATCACTCAAGAGACTGGACCCGGAATCACACATTCCGTCTAAAACACAACTCATCATGATAGCCCACTCGACACTCATAAATAGCTCCTACCAATGATGATCAGTCAACATGCTTAGCTTAAAACAACTAAGTGAATGTTCGTGCTGACTCAAGAAACCAATATACAGGTCTGTGTCTGTCTAGGCTTGCCTTGCACAAGTAAGATTCTAACAAGCCCCTAAGAGGTCCAAGTACCAATCATTGGGTCCATACTAAGGCCCACCAAGCATGACCTTAGTCTAAATAGACCAGGAGATATCACCAATCTCAATCCAACATCAAACAGATCAAAAGGTAGATATTCAAGTAGATCAAAATCAAAGATTCATCAATCTCAAAAGACATCTTGAATTCGCCCGTACTTTTAAGGGACTTTGGAGCGATGGTCGTCGCGTAGTATGCATTGATGAAGATCTTGCGGACGATATATTCATTTATTATGATCCCTTTCGAGCTGGCCATACAGTCCTTGATGAGATTCTCGAAACATTTCAAGATGCATCGTCTCTTCATGTTACTGAAAGAACAAAGAGACAGCTTATCAAGCTCTTCCAAAGAGAAAATGACTACAGAGTATGGACTCCCAGTCCTCAACCACCAGATTACTACCTCATAAATGATTAAAATCCAGCACATGCAGCAATTCCTCTACATACAGTTTTTACAAATGCATCTCATGCAAATTTCAATACGGATCTCGCCATCAAATGCAGCCTTCATCACTTCCCATGCAGTATTAATTCAGCAATACAGATGTCCGAAATGCAATTCTTGATGCAGTCCTCAAGTAAGCATAGCTATCCCCATGCAGCCATGTGTCCAGCAAGCAATAAAGCTCCTATATCAAGAATGCATCCTCTATCAATTTCTAGACAATATAAAGTAAAGACATAAATACATGTCATTATCTTGTCCTTATAAACAATTCATTAAAATAATGCCCATCTGAATGCTGTCATTTGTAAAAATATAAAAAATTACCAAAAGTCCACTTTTGTGAGCTAGAGTAGTCTATAACACTACGCCAAATAAAGAGTTTTAGAATTCAAAGTCAACAATACAGCTACAAGTCCATGCAGCCACTACAGTCTTTGCAGATCATACAGTACAATCTGCACCCTGCAGCGAATACAGCAATAAATTTATCAGCCGACTGTCAGACGCATGCAGTAGTAATAGCAATGAAGTCCGTCAGCAATGAAGTCAGTAATACAGTTCACTCATGCAGCAGCAACAATAATGCATATTATATGCAACAGTGATACACTGCAAGTGACGTATACATCTTATCCCATTGCGGATCTCAAATACATTTCAAATGTAATTTAGTATGAAAGTCTAGAAATAGGGAATGTGAGCCCTTGTCTCACATCACCCAGAACAACCTCTACGACTCTTTTGTAAATTTTCCGCTTTCTTCCAATTTAGTCTTACTGAGAGTTTACTGGTTCGATCCCGGACATGGCCCAAGGCTACTAGAATAAAAAAAAATTAATGGAGAAAAAAAGAAGGGAAGAAAAAAGGGAAAAGGAGAGAGGAGAGAGAGAAAGAGAAAGAGAGAGGACTTCCAAGGAAGGGTTCATCCCCCGTACACTTCCATTGGATTTCTTTTATAACTCCAGTTATCTTACAGACACATTGAATCTAGACATTACTTCTTTCAAGTTTCTTTTATAACTCTAGTTATCTTACAGATACATTGAATTTAGACACATTCTCTGCAGATTTCGTTTATCTTTTTGATACGGTATATCTCTAATCTTTTTTTAATTTGAATGATGTGGAAGCTTCTCAAAACCTTTGGATGACTTTGCTAATTTTCAGATGAGGTCTCACAGGGGATGTGCAGTAATGGATTCTCAACAGTGTGGATTTAATTGCAATCCCGCCTAAAAAGGAGCATGAAAATACCCGGGCCCATAACTTTGTCAATTTAGATTGTTTCACCTAGTCTTAGACTCCATAAACATTTACGTTGAATAAGCTTTCCAACGGTAGGTATATTTCATCGATCCAACGGTCGGATTGAAAGTTATGACCATTTTAAGTTGAGTTGTTCTTAGGAAAACGGGATTAACTTTTGAAATTTGATTTGCAATTGACTCTATTTCTGCACAACTTTCATTTTTGAAAGGAGATCTTTTGTGGATTATTTAAACTCTTCTTCTTTTATTCCAATCAGAAATGTATTCTTTGAATTATTCATTAATAATTTCAAATCTACAATTACTACGGACCCTGCCATGTGAGACATTTCATCTTTTTGAACAGTGGGCCCTATATGAGTAGTCTTCTATTGTAGTTAGGACTCTTCAATTGACATGATGAGTGGAATACCCCCCCCCCCCCCCCCCCCCCGTCCCCCCCGATTGATTTTCGTGTGTGGAATCTACTTGTTGAATTCTTCAATTTCCTTCTTTTTAAACTAAAATCAAGCAATGTAGGGCCCAAGATGACTGTGTGCTTGAAAGTAGGTCCCATGACAGAGGCATTCAATTCTCATTTTCTACACATTCTAGTTCAACACATCAAATACTGAAGAGCCCATATTGAAGCGAGACCCATTCAAACAAAATTCTACTCCAACCCGGACTCTTCGGAGAAAAATTACAAAACATTCTAAGTTATACCAAAAAATGTACGAAAAATATGAAAAACTCGGGTTTCTAGGTAAAAATGCATGAAATGATGGAATTAGACGAATAATGATGTAATTCACCTAATTAAACCCCTAATTCATCCTATAATAATATGTAAATATGCAAATTCATGAACTCAACAACATCCCCTATTTTCTCTCATTTTTCCCTTTCTTCCATCTTCTCTCCCACTTTTCACACTATGAAAACTCATATTCAACTCCACCACCTACTTCCCAAACTATATTTATTGCTCATTTTAACTACATATTGGAGGTTGTTGTCTTCATTTTAGAGGATGTTATTCTTCTTCTACACTAGTGTGACATCTAAACACCATGAGCTTGTAAAATAAGAACATGTGTATTTTAACTACACATGCTGACGCTAGTCCAGATCCCCTGTTTGAAATTGGCGAATCCTCATGCGCCATGTGTTCTGACTTGCTAGCTGAATACCCCAATTTATCAGTTGACTATCCATCTCCAAAATTGAATAAATGAAAAGAACAGGGAGTTTCTTATAAATAGAAAAAACATCAGATTGAAACAAGAATCCCTAAAAAAAATTGCTGCCCTTCTCTCTCCTCTCGACCATCATCCTCACTGGCGACACTTTCAAGGCCGGCGGCAGCATCATTCACTCCAAGAGCCTCCACACTAACAACTTCACCACGCCCTTAATTTCACCTCTGTGTTCAATACGATGCAAACTCTTTATCGTTGCTGGGGAAGATCCAGGCTTTTCCCAACTTTTCCAGTGTTTCGGTGGTGGTGGGCAGTGAAGACGACAAGCGAAAGTTGGAGCCAAGGGAGTAGGGAGACGCGGGGAATGTGAACGACGGTAGTAGTGGAGAATGTTGGACCTTTGTATTAGTTTGTAATTGTTGTCAAACCTAAGGTGTTGGCATGGTGTTTGGAAGCAGTATGATGAAGGTTGCAGGCATTCAGAGTGAAACTGGGCAACTGCATGTTCCAGTCATGTCAGTTAAGGATGGTGTAATGCTTATATCTTCTCATCTAACATCTGGATTAAAAAGTGGTCAACATGACTTTTGTGCATCAGTGAGAGAGCTTGATTTTTTGTTTTGGAATCAAGTTGATCTGACTTCAGGTTTTTAAGTGATGGCCCGGACAGCGGAACAACTCTACTTCACTCATGTTGTTGTTTTTTCTGTGACCAGTCAACTTCAAGGTGATTTTTACACTACTTTCCATTCAATCTGGGTTAAATATCAAAACATGAAAGTTGTAGCCCTCTGATAAATCTTTCATTTGGCTCAAGAATCATGTCATTTTGAGTTCAGAAGAGGAAATTATGAATTTTATAGTGGAGACAAATTCTGCAGTTTTTCTGCACTCTGAGATTAATTCTTCTTGGTACTTTGTTGTGGGTCCCATTATACGTTGGAATGTAATCAATAGTTGGCCCACCAAATTCATTTGACTCAAATAGTAGGTCACCCAATCCAAACGAGGAATTGCTTGTTAGGTCCTTTGTTTGGCAAGAAAGTCAACAAAATATTCTTCCTATCCTTTTGAATTGTTAGCAACTTCTCTTATTGGCTAGAGATCCAACTTTTTAGGATCTGTGATATGAGCTTTGAAAGCTTAATGTTAAGAAAATGAAAAAAAAGGGAAAGATGTGCTGAGTTTTTTGCATTGTTGGAGTTTTTCTGCAACAATGGGCGCTGGTTGCTTTCTTCATAGATTGACGTGCAGTTTATGAAAGAAAAAGGAGTCCAGAACAACAATTGTTATGTAGTGAGGGGTAATTTCTGAAGTAGTAGTGTGTTGGTTTTGAGAAAATTGCAGAGTGCTGTTGTTAAAGAAAAGAACCTACAGTGAAGAACGATTTTAGGTTGGTTATTCGTGGATTTGTTGAATCAGAATTTAAATAAATTCTTGTTTCTGCATTAGATCTGTCTTGCATCTCTACATAGTGCAAAATTCTGAATAGTGGTGTGCAAGTTTTTCATTGTGGTTTCCTTCTTGGGTTCTACTGCACCAGAGATTGTGTTGAAGTGTTTGGATTAGAAGAATATTGCTGGATATACAGGTGTTTGTTTTGGCTGATTGAAAATATTGTAAAGCATCTGCGTATGCTATATTTTTGTAATGAAATTCTATAAGGCATCTGTGTATGCCAATGGGATATTATTGTAAGACACTTGTGTGTGTTAGATTATTTCATATCTTGTAATCACTCAAGTTGGGGCTTGAGTGTTGGGGTTGGTGCTGTTGTTCGTTGCTGCGGGCGAAAATTGTAAAGGGGTTGGTGCTCCTAGCGATGGGTGCTGCTAAATAGTGGAAGTGTGCACTCTGCACACTGTGGACGTAGCCTGCGGGTGAACCACGTAAAAATCCCTTGTGTTCTCTTATGATTATGTGATTACCTGGTTGATTGCTTAAGAAAGTGTTCATCTAATTTGTAGAATTAAAATTGAGATAAATTAGCATATAAAGGACAGTCACTGATTCACCTCCACCCCTCTCAGTGACCATTGAACCTAACAGAGAACTGGTCGGAGATGGAATGGGTTTCGTCGAAGAGATTTATGGGGAGGAGAGCAGGAGTGGAGGAGGAATTGGGCGGCGTCTGCCCCATAGTGCCTAGTGATAACCGGTATGGCGGCGTACCAGACGTGTAACGCCCCAATTCTAAATACCCAGAAAACCGTCAAGGTACCTAAAGTTGGCGCCCTACTTCTCGGAAATTTCCGAGAACTTCCAAGATCGTAGTTTGACCAACATATAATCAATGGTTAAAATTGCGGAAGCGTAAATAATAAAGCGGAAGGATTTGGTATTATAAAAGATGTATTAAATGTGGCACGGCTGAAGTCCAGCCTAAATCTCAAAGTATAATTAAGAACATGTTTATAAAAATATCAGACTAACTCCCTGCTCACTACAAAAAGACACTCAAACCCCAAAAAAAAAAGATAACACTCAAGCCCCCGGTACAGGCGCTCCATCCTCCTGCTCAACCCCTTGGTCGGCTGGTCCCCATCTATAGTCTCTGGCTATGGGCGCCTCGAAGAACGCATCGTCCTCATAATCGGGATCAACACCTAAGCACTAAGAATGAGTAAGATCGAAGGATCTGGCAAGTTACAATATACAAATAACATAGGATGTATGCATCAAAAGAGTATAAACAGAAATAAGATTAAGCAAGATAAATATTTAGAGGATGTTATTAGTGGAAGGAGGGCCTTGGCTGACTTGGCATGTCAAGACAGTTGTCGCAGTGGGAGGATCTCCTGTTTCAATGAAACTATTTCAGCGAAACAGGAGTTCCGGATTCGTGTTGGGGCGCAGCAAGACTACCCATAATCACTCTTCCCTAGAGACCGAGCAAGGTTTTTGATCCTATAGTTATATAATTGTGCTTATGCACTTTTTGTTTGCATTAGATTCTCATAGGAATTGAATCCATAGGGTTGTTAAAACTGAAGATCGAAGGTGATTTCCTGAAAATGATGATCAAATAGCATCTTCTTTTTTTTATATTTCCTTAAAAGAAAATGTTATTTAATGTTCATTTTTGGGAATTCACCTTTATCTCCATTTTAACCATCCTATCAATTCCTATGTATTCTAATGCAAACAAACAAGCTCGGTGATAACATAGATGGAAATAGTAAGGATAGATCCGAAGAGGTGCAAACTATCCAAGGATCAGATCTGAATGGAGAAACAAAATGCATGTAGCTGACCGCATAATTGGGACAAGGCTTTTGATGATGACGACGACGACAATAATTTGTGCTTCTTGATTGATTGATTCAAGTCTTGTTTTAATTTTCTTGCACTTAGTTCTTCGCAACCCAAATTTGAATTATCTAACGTGACCGCCTACAAGAAAAAGAATGTGAATTCAGAAGGATAAGTGGCTACGATGAAGAGGATCTGGTATGATCTTAGGTGGGCTAGATTGTTTTCAAGTCTTTGGGCTAAGGGGTTGTTTGAATAAATGCAAAGCATTAGATGATGTCTACGTTAAATTTTGTTATAAATGAGGTCCATCTTTAGCAATTATAGTATGGAGACCCACATTTTAGAACTACATGTGGCCTACGTTTAAAATTTTTGGAAGGCAGGCACCTTTTATTAATGTGGATATGAGTTCCACTATTAAGAATTATAACATGGATCCACTTTTAAAAATTACAATGTGGCTTCATATTTGAGGAATTATAATAAATGGGGCCCACCTTTCATATGCTAAGTTGAGAGTTTGAAGAGGGTAGTCTTGGAAAGCATTTTGTTAAGGAATTAGAAATGATGCTTTTGGAAAAAAATCAAATTCACTTAAGGTACGCATGTTAGGAGGAGGAGAATAGTACCAGTTGAATTCATCCCTTCATGATGACATGGGATGCTCTTATTGGATGGAGCAAGATGTTGTATACTAGTCGCTGTATACAAGCTCACCCCCTTGCCTGACATGGCATGTCAAGACGTGCATCGCAATGGGGATTCGGACTCATGCTGAGGCGCAGGAGGACTACCCATAATCACTCTTCCCCAGAGACTGAGTAAGTGGGTCCCACTTAATCTCCAAATGGAAAAATGACCAAGTGTGTCCCACCTAGCCCTCTTCTTTCTCCTTCGTCATCCCTCTGCTCGCGAAAACTTTTCGCCACGTCTAATGGAAAATCCTCGTCCTTCCGTTGTGTTCCACACTACTAGTACCAGCCCATCATTTCCACCGCATTCCGTTCATTCTACTGGTACACGTCAGACTTTAGTTTCTTATAAGCACATTTCTCATATCTCTCTCCCATGTTCTTCATCTCTCCTTCCTTCCATCCCAAGCTTCTCTCTCACACTCTTTCATGGCGACTACAACCGAAAAGCTCTTGAAGCTCTAATCTGTTATTACATGCCTCAATCAGATCATACTAATTACCAATACTCGATTATGTTGCTAATTATTAGTTTGCCATCATTAAATGAGTCTCATTGTTTAATGGTCCCTTGGTGATTACTGTAATTAGATTGGTTAATATGACTATTAACATTAAATGGATCCCACATTGATTTTTTATATATGAATTCCTCAATGATGGCTAACAATCGATAGGGCTCTCCGTTATAATCATCGTTGGATTTATTACATTATGGATACTAATATTTGGTGGAACCATATTGATGAAACAACATTGCTCGTGGTTTTTAACATTTAGTCCATTGTTGCTTTAATTAAAGAGTGTTGCTACCTACACACTGCAAAAAAAACTCTCCACACACTGCATTTTAAAAAAAATAAAAATAAAAATATCCCTAAACTACCCCTCTCCCATCTCCCTGCTCGGGCCACCTGTGCCTGCCACAGCCCTGCGTCGACCCTTCTCCCTCTCCCTCTCCTTCCCTCTCTCCCTATCCCTGCTCCCAGTTCTTTCTGCACCCACCCGCCCTCATCCCCATCCCCATCCCCATCCCCCCTAGCCCTATCCCCACCATCCCTTATAATGTCGTCGAAGCAGAGGCAAAGGGAGAGAGACAAAAGGGGAGAGAAGGAGGGAGAGAGGGAGACTGGGTTGGGGAAGGGCGGGGAGAGGGAGAAAGAGGGAGAGGGCAGGCAGGGGCTGCCGATGACTGGTGTCGGGCGAGAGGGAGGGATTTCGGGCGGGGGCCGGCGACGAGCGAGGGGAGAGGGTGTAACGCCCCAATTCCGGATACCGATATACTCGTTCGAATACCCGAAGTTGGTGCGCTACTTCCCGGAAAATCCGAGAACTTCCAAGATCGTAGGCCGCAGTGAGGTCCAATTTAAAACTTTTTGACCAATATAATACTCAATGGTTAAACTTGCGGAAGCATAACAATTAAATAAAGCGGAAGCATTTGGTATCATATATATATGTAAAGTATGAGCAGAACAGTAGTATAGTTAAAGTATCAGTTGTAAATCAAAAGTTTATACATATTGGATTCTACCCAACTCACTACAAAATTTCGCTCAAACCCAAAATAAGATGAGCTCTCAAAACCCTGGTAAATAATCTCCGCCCTCCGGGTCGGCCGGGCCCCACACGAACTCTCCAGCTATCGGCGCCTCTACCAGCGCTAGTGCGTCATCAGGGATCTCTGGGTCAAGGCCTAAGCACCAATGATGGGTCAGATCTAAAAGATCTGGCAAGTCACAGCATACTACTAACATAGAGCATATATATCAAAGGAATAGAGACAAGTAAATAAGTTAAAGAATGACAAGGTAAAGAACTAGGCAGTTGAGCAGTATAATCATAAGGAATCAGGATAATATAAAACATATAATCTACAACGAAATGACACATTCACACGAGCTGGAATACCTCGGGATATTATGCCGCGGCCCTCCCATACTGAACACAGCTGCGGCGGGGAATACTCACAAATGCTGAGAATTATTAATCCCGCAAATCACTCATCATCTCATACACTCATCACTCAAGACCGGACACGGTATCACACCGTCCGTCTTAACCACATAGCTCATCATAATAGCTTCTCAACTCTCAAATAGCTCCTACCGGGGATGATCAGTCCACAGGCTGAGCTTAAATCAACCGAGTGAATGTTCATGCCGACTCGAGAATACTCTAAGGGTCTGTGTCTGTCTAGGCTTTGCCTTGCGTGAACAAGGTCCTAACCAAGTCTCTAAGAGGTTTATATATCAAATCAGTATATGGATTATACTCAAGGCCCAAGCCCACTCGTTGGATCCATACCAAGGCCCATCAACACATGGCCTGGTCTAAAACAGTCCAAACGAGGCAACATATCCATTTATACTGATAAGCAGTTCCTTCTAATCCATAATGACTTAAAATCCCAATATAAACTACATCTTCCAACTAAAGGTACACATCTCCACACTTAGGCCCAATAAGGGCCCGCCTAGACACAGACACGGGTCAGTGTTCTCCAATCATACTATCGGGTCACCTCTAAGATACCCTAAGTTCAGGTCCTCCATTTATATTTAATTAATAGATACAGCTACACTAAAGATTTAAGAGTGACAACATATAAAAGAAGTGAAGTATGAACTCCAATAAGAGAATCAACATGGAAATACAACGGTCCAATCCTAGGTAATGGGCCACGTTTAGGTTCAGGTCTATCTCCGGTAATTTGATCTCTAAACGAAGTCACTGATGCCATATAATATTGTGGTTGGTGCTTAGGAAATTACGGGCATCATTGATAACTCTTAGGGGTCAAATCATCTTAGATTAAGCGACCAAAACCCTAATCGGTGGTCCCCACGAGTCAAGGTCGAGCCACGCCATTGACTCGTGCTTGGCACATTGATGGAAGTTCATTTGGATGGTTAATGGGCCCCACAACCGATCAATCATAAAACAAATGCTAAACTCACATCTTAGTGTTCACAGTGTGGCAGGTCGACCTGGCAAGGGTCGGGTCGATCTGCTCCACTGGAATCAAAGTTGGGACTTGGTTTGGATTCTGGAATTTCCAGTGTACCCGATTGACCAGGTGGCCAGCCGGTCGATCTGGTACACAGGTGTACCTGAGTCAACAGATTCCAGGCCAAATCTCAACTTTTGCACTAAAGTCTGGGCCTGATGGAAAAATCCAAGTCATACACAAACTATTCGAATTGGATTCATAAAATACGCAGGGCGTAATCAAATTATAAAATCTAATGAAATTTCTAAAAGTATAAATCTAAAGGGGTCCAAACTAATTTAAATTAATTAAAGACTAAGGGGTCTTTATTTCCAATTTCTAAAATTAATAGGGTTCCATAAAGGCTAAGGGTCCTACTTTCCTATTTTTCTAAAGCTAATGGGTCCCATTGTACACATTAGAAACTAAATGTTTTATTTAATTAATAAAGCTAATGGGATATGGATTAGTGGGCCCCACTGGGCCCAGGTGAAAAGCCCTCCTATCAGCCCACTTTCAAAATCTGAAATGAAGTGACGGTCATCATCTTTTGTTATTTATGTTGATGTGGGTCCCCAGGTCATCAGCACTTTAATTTTTCTCCCATGAGTCTTCTTATTCCCATATAACTAATGGGTTATGGGCCCAACAACAACTCACCCCTCTCTTATCCCATGACATCAGTACTTTAATTCACTCTTATTTCTCTCCTATTCTCATGCACTCTCAGACTACAGGAACCATTCATCCCATAAAGTTAGTCACATGGGGTGGCCACAATTTTACAAGCTCTCACAAATCACCAAACCACTCAACTATCTCTCCTTCACTCAACATGGAAACAGAACCTGCATAACGTTGCAGCAGAAACTGGTTCTCGCCTGATACATGGAGAAGCAACGATCGTGGGCCCCACTGATCAAGGGCCCACGATCAGCCCTCATCAACTGGGTCGCCCAAGGTGGCCCTACACGATGTGGGGTCCGGATCTCCAAGGGTGGCCCACTTGGACCCCACTGATCTCAATACAAAAAAACCCAAAATCTCTCTGTTTTCCATTACAGTGACTGTAACAGTCACTCTTCTTCACCCATTTCAAATCAAATTGTTTCTAAACAAAACCATTAATCAAAGCATATGAAAAATAGATTTCTCTCATCCATCAATGGCCAATAGTCCATCTATTCTAAGCTCAAAGGTAAATCTACAGATCCACATTAACTGAATGGAATTGACTGAATCAATGAAAACAGAAATATACATTCTATGTTAAGAGTGTAGTGCACTTGCCTTTAGAAATGGAGAAGGTTTTGTAGAGAGAGGGAGAGAACTAGAAGAGAAAACCCAGCTGAAATGAAGAAGAAGAAGAAGAAATACAACAGCTGCAGCTCCTTAATGCAAATCCCAACAGTAACAGTAGCTTCCAGCACAGTAACAGAGGCTTGGAAGAGAGAAATGAGGGAGAAAGAATAGAGGAAATGAAGAAGAACAGTTGCAGCTCTAAGAAATGATTCTTCCAGCACAACAGAGAAGAAGGAGAAGTAGTAGCAGCAACCACTAGGAAGAAGTCCCAGCACAGAGTCACAACCGTAGCTTAGAGGGAGGAAATGAGGGAAAAGAGAAGATGATGTAGCAGCTGCTGTAGCTTTAAGGGAAAAATCCCGGCACACAGTCCCGTCCCAGCACTTAGCTCATATGAGGGAAATGAGGGAGAGTAAGAAGAGAGGGAATTGAGATGAATAGTTGTAGCTTAGGGTTTGGGGAAATGTGCCAATTTATAGATTAGGGGGAGGGGTTAAGGACTGAAATAGCCTTTAGGTTATCATATAATTAGGGTTAGGATTAGGGGTATTAAGGTCTTTGGGTAGGAATGTTCTAGAGAAGCACCATTTTTTACACTAAACCCCCTCTAGTTAACTAAAAACCAACTAAGGACCTCCTAGCACTATTAAACCCTAGGATTAACAAAAACATCCTACTAACCACAAAGCTAACTCAACTAAGCTAGTCTAACTATAACTTAGGAAAATCTAACTAATTACCCTGATTAACCCCTAATTAGCACAATTAACTAATAATTAGCAATAATTAGTATTTAAAATAGTAATTAGAGGCCCCACAAAGGGTGGGGCCTCACAGAGGGGGAGGGAGGAAGAGAGGCAGAGAAATGGGGAGATGGGAAACGGGATGGGGTGGGGAGAGAGAGAGAGAGAGAGACTGGGCTGGGGTGGGCGCAGGGCGGCAGCGAGCGCAAGTGGCCGAAGCAGGGAGAGGGAGAGAAAGAGGGGGAAAGAGGGAGAGGGGTAGTTTAGGGATTTTTTTATTTTTAAAATGCAGTGTGGAGAGTTTTTTGCAGTGTGTAGGTAGAAGCTCTCTTAATTAAATAGGTCATACTGTGGTGATCAATATTAATTCACTCTAGTGTTATTATTAGTTAGTGAGTTTCTATTTGGTCAATCATCCTAGTTTTTTTTATTCATTTCTTGCTCTGGTGTATTATCTAATGAAACTTTTATAAATTGCCAAACAATTCAAAGGTATATTGAGATTTGTAAAAATTGTCAAACACCATAAGTGACATAATATTATAACATGATACTATTTTCTCCATGATGTTGAAATTTTACAATATTCAAAGAGGGTTTTAAGGAAGAATTTCTAGTAAGTGGACGTTGCATGAAAAAGTCTCTTTTAGGTCGGGCAGCACAAATGGGTCCCTCAAACTCCATTTCATTTTTTTCCCCCGAAAGACGATGGAGCAACGCTTGCTCTTCGCAAACCACAAAAAACTCTAACAGCCCCTCTTTTCTCCCACTTTCCCCTTTCTTCCATCTTCTCTCCCACTTTTCACACTATGAAAACTCCTCTTCAACTCCACCAACTACTTCCCAAACTATCTTTATTGCTCATTTTAACTACATTTTGGAGGTTGTTGTCTTCATTTAAGAGGATAATATTTTTTTTCTACACTAGTGTGATATCCAAACACCCTGAGCTTGTAAAATAAGAACATGTCATCCAATGATACTCGTGCTGAGGCGAGTTCGGATCCCGTGTTTCGTTGAACGGTGTTGGTATTTGCACCCACTCAATGAAGGGTGGGTGTGAGGCCCCACCCCTTGCGGGCCCTCTAATTGCTATTTTATAGACTAATCTATGCTAATCTATACTAATTATATGCTAATTACTACTAATCTTTGCTAATTATTGCTAATTACTATTTAATTTGGGCTAATTAGGGGTTAATTAGGGTGATTAGTTAGATTCTTCTAGTTTGTAGTTAGATTAAATTAGTGGAGTTAGTATTTTAATTAGTAAGGAGTTTTGGTTAATCCTAGGCTAATTTGTGTGAGGTAGGCCTAGTTAGTGGTTTTAATTAATTAGAGTGGGTTTATGTTAATGGTGCTCCTCTCTAGAAGATTCCAGCCAAAGGACCAAACTAACCCTAACCCTAACCCTAATTGCATGGAACCCTAAGGGCTAAACCTGTCATTAATCCCTTCCACTAACCTATAAATGGGCACATATCCCCAAAACCCTAAACTAAGCCAGCCACTGCTCATTGCAATTCCCTTCTCCTCTCCCTCAATTCTCTATTGCTGATTACGGTGCTGGGAGAACTCTTGAAGCTACTGCAGCAACTGTTCTTCTTCATTCTCTTTTCTTCCTTTCCCATTTCCTCTCTTCTTTCCTCTCATTTTCCTTTCCTCTGAGCCACTGTTACGGGACTGTTGCTGGGATTTTTTTCACTCACAGCTGCTGTAACATCTTCTTCTTCTCCATTTCAGCTGGGTTTTCTCTTGTATTTCCCTCTCTCTACAAACCTTCTCTCTTATACAAAGGCAAGTACCCTATACTGAATTTCGTGGAATGCATGCTTCTTCCCTTTGTTTCTGTTAATTCATTTCAATTGTTGATGTATATTCTGTATTTCTATCTGTTAGAGCTATGTTCATGGAATTAATGGCCATGATGGATGGGTTTTACCCATTTGGATGATCAATGGCCCAAGGAGGTGATGGATGGTGATTAGAAGTGTTCTTTGATGTTCTGGGTTGATTTTATGTCGTTTGGAAGTGATTGGAAGAGGATTGGATGGAAAATGGATTGGGGAGAAAAATCCAGGGACGGTTCTCTGTTACAGGTTCTCTGTTACAGGTTCCAGGAAATGGAACTGTGAGAAACTTGTTTTGTTCGGTTGATACCGGGACCCAGGTGGGCCACCCGATGATCAATCTGATCCGTGGATCCGATAGAGGACCCACGGGTGACCCTATAGGTGGTGGACCCGTGCAAGGTAGGGCCCGTTTGGCCCACCATCCATGCACTCAAGGACCAGCAGGCATTAGTGAGGGGAGAAACCCAGTTTTGGCTTCAACTGTTGCGGGACCCACAGACTGATCTGATCGCAGATCCAGTCCGTCCATCAGGTCTGGTTGGGTGGGGCGACCATGGGAGTGGAGCCTGATCCAGATTTGATCTGGGAAGGGCCACGACCCCTGTGGTGGACACCCAACTGATAAACCCCCCCAAACCGTGAGTGTTTTATTCCGTTTTTTTTTGTAACTATGGGGCCCAGGTGGGCCACCCTTGGAAATCCAGGCCACACATCTTTTAGATGGGGCTTGGGCGACCCTGATAGTGTGGGCTGATCTTGGCATCAATCATAGTGGGGCCCACTACCGTAGTGCCTTGATGTTGCTGTCGTTGAACCCATTTCAAAATAGGTTATGTGTTGTTATGTTCTCCCAGAACCTGACGAGATGGTAAAAGGAAAGAGAAGAAGATGAGTGGAATAGAAAAGAATGGAAAGAAAAAGGGGTGGGTGGTGTTGACGTGTAGGGATAAGTGATAAAAGAGGTAAGTTAGTGGTGTAAGGTAGTTTGAGGGTGCATGGGAATTAGAGAGAGAAGAGGAGTATGGGAAAGTGTGGTCCACTGAAGTTGTGGGGCCCAGGTGGGTCCCTGATTTCAGATCAGGTCCGGACATTGGATCAGGGGATGCTTAGTGACCTTGATGGTGAGGACTGATCTAGGACTGGGCCCAGTGGGGCCCACTGATCCAATAACCCACTAGTTGTATTAATTAAAATAAATCATATAGTTTTAATGTATACAATTAGCCCCATTAATTTTTATAAATTGGAAATAAAAGACCCTTTAGTCTTTAGTGAAATTAATTGAGTTTTGACCCTTAAGATTTATACTTTTGGGAATTTTATTAGATTTTAGAATTAGAATCAGCCCTTTAGTTTTAAATAAATCCAATTGGAATATTTGGGTTTGACCTGGATTTCCTCTCAAACCTAGAGTTTAGTGTGCGGGGTCGACCGGGGACACATGATTCTTCATGAAAATGCTGAAATCTGGAAAAATCACTATGTTGCGGGATTTCTGAGTGTGGGGTCCGCCTCTAGGCCAGGGGGTTGATCCGGACACTCCAAAATTTCGGAACTTAGGCAATGCATGCCAGGTGTTCGATCCTTGGTCCCAATGTGTGGGGTTGACTTCCAGGCCAGGGGGTTAACTCGACAGACTGAGATCAAGGACCTTTTTCCAGATTTTGGTATTTTCATCTTTGTGATCAAATGTGGGGTCCATTCACCATCCAAATAGGCTGTCCATCACTGTGCCATGCCCGAGTCAATGGTATGGCTCAACCTTGACTCGTGGGGCCCACTTAGGATGGTTTAGGGATTCGAATCATGGGTAATCAAATGCTTAAATGAAATCAAAAGTGCCTATTAACTTCCGAAGCACCAATCCTATATTATTTGGCACTGTTGACTTCGTCTAGGGACTTAGTTAACCGATGAGGCCCTGAACACTAGTGGGGACCGTAACCTAGGGGGACTTGTCATTTCCCGTTTGATTCCGATGTTTGAGGACACTTTCTATTATTCCTCTTCATGTCATTATTTACACTCTTAGCTTATTTATTTAAATGAAATTAAAGGACCTGAACCTAGGGATACCTAGAGGAGACCCGGTGTTGTGCTCGGAGGTAATTTACCCGTGTCTGTGTCTAGGTGGGCCCTCATACGGCCTAAGTTGAGGTGTTTGGAACCGTAGGTTGGAGAGGTTGACTGTTTTGGACTATTAATCCATTTTAGATGAGTAAGGGTTGATTATCACATTGTTTCATACATTAAGGCCACGAAAGTGAGTCTGATTGATCCAACGGTGATTGGACTTGGATTTGGACCGAATATTGGACTGAGATCCATAATGATGATGTAGACCTCATAGAGACTTGGATTAGGACCTTGCTTATGCAAGATGAGCCTAGACAGACACAGACCCGTATTTAGATTCCCGAGTCGGCATTAACACTCACTCAGTTGATTTAAGCTCAGCCTGTTGACCGATCATCACTGGTAGGAGCTATTTATATATTGTGTCGGATGGATGCTATCATGATGAGCTGTGTGGTTTGATGGACGGTGTGATACCGATCCCGGATGAACCTGATAAAGGGGTGTGATCGGTGATACTATTATTATTGATATTAGCGGGGCTGTTATCCCTTGCACTATTATATTATATATTCCCCGCCGCAACTGTTTATAGTATGGGCTGTTTATAGTTCGGGAGGGCCGCGACATAATATCCCGCGGTAGATACATGCTTGTGTGATGTGTGCCTCTTGATTTAGTATCTGTTAGATTATATCCTCTCATTCACATGATTCTATTTGTTTTTTATGCTCAACTGCTTAGTTTATATTTCCTTTGATATTCATATGATCATACACTCGTCTCTACTCTTTCGATACATGCACTCTATGTTATCTGTATAAGGTGCCTTGCCAGATCTTTTAGATCTGACCCTTCATTGGTGCTTAGGCCTTGACCCAGAGACTCTCGAGGACGCACTAGCTCTAGTGGAGGCGCCTGCCGTCGGAGAGTTCGGATGGGGACCGGCCGACCCGGAGGTCGAGCCGGAGGGCGGAGACTATTTACCAGGGTTTTGAGGGTCCTCTTTATTTTGGGTTTGAGAGGCAAATTTTGTAGTGAGTTGGGTAGACTCAAATATGTATTAAACTTTGATTAACAACTGATACATTTTAATTAGACTGTAGTTCTGCTCACACTTTACTTATATATCGATACCTATTGCTTCCGCTTATTTCTTATGCTTCCGAAATTTAACTGTTATTATTATATGGTTCAAAAAGTTTTAAATTGGACCTCACTGCGGCCTACGATCTTGGAAGTTCTCGGATTTTCCGGGAAGTAGCGCCCTAATTTCGGATATTCGAACGATTATATCGGTATCCGGAATTGGGGCGTTACAGTGGGTGTACGGCCTATGTATGAGATACAAAGAGATAAGATTTGGCTTGCCTCGAGAAATAGTGCTGGATTCTTATATGCACGTGTCTCGAGGCTGAAAATAGCAGCAACTGCATGTGCTACTTCGATGTAGTCTCTCCTGGCGTGAATCCCGAGACAAAAAAGTAGCAGCGTGGTGATTTCTTGCGCGGTCTCTCGCTTGAATCAGAATGCAAGAGTCCTTTATTGCATGATTTTCGAGGTGGAGAACCAACTCGAGCCTAGAGGGGCAGGCGCTCTCTTCCTTGATTTTTCACGTGACTAACCCTATTTGAGAGCGGAGGGGAGGGGAGGAAAAATTTGAGGGAAAAAGAAAAAGCAGGGAAGGAGAGGGGAGGAAAAATTAATTTTACCTCTTCTTTTTTGGAAAGTAAAAAAGTATGGGGAAGAAAAGTGAAAAAGTAGGGTTTTGTTTGTTTGTGAGATAGAGAGAAAATTATCATTTTGTCCTTATTAGAGAGAAAATTATCATTTTATCCTTACTTTTGCAAAAACTTTAAAATTTTATTTTACAAATAAAGGGCAGTTTAGTAAATTCATATTTTTTCCCCTCCTTTCCCCCCATTTTCCCCCAAAACAGGGGGGGAAATTTTTTCACACTCCCCCCCATTTTTCCTCCTCCCTTTCCCAAACACCCTCCAAAAATTCACCCCCCCCCCCCCCATTTTTACCCCTTCCCAAACAGAGGGTAAGGAACCGTTTCTTTATTAGGATCGATAGAATTCATGTTTGGTGGTTGTTTGAGAATTTCAAATGCTAGTATTTAAAATGCTGTCAAATTCTGAAATTCTATGAAGGGTGGGTGTATGGCCTATTGTTGGGCATGATGTTTAAAAATGTAGGGTAAGAACTTGACAGGAAAGGACGTATTGTCATAAGTCAATCAAGTCCTATGGTATTAAAATAATCAAACCCATGTACGTCCTAAGTCAATCAACTCCTATGGTATTAAAATAATCAAACACATGTGCTACATGGAATATATTCTCTGTAGGGAATATATTATCTGAAAACAGGGAATATATTCTCTGCAGGGAATATATTATCTATTAAAGTGTGTCTCTTTAGTTCCATCAGATCTGTGTTTTAGTCTATATATACATAGATATGGTTCTTCTTGACAATATACATACCAGCAGAAGATATGAATTTGGATCAACTGCAGTCAACAATGGATGGATGCACCGGTCCACGAGTTATTGTCACGGACAGAGAGTTGGCTTTGATGAATGCGTCTGCCCAGGTATTTCTTAATGCTAAGAAATTACTCTGTAGGTGGCACATTTATAGGAGTATTTTGAGCAAGTGCAGGCCATCAATAATAGACAAGAAATCCTGAAATGCATTCTACAAAATGTGGAATATGTTGCTGGAATCTGAAGCTGAGAATGCCTATGTGTGCAAATTGGCGGACCTTGAGGTAGTGTTGCAAAACTTTCCAGGTATGATTAATTATCTTAAGGATGTATGGTTGACACCGTATAAGAAGATGTTTGTATTCGCCTGGACTGACAGATATCTCCATTTTGGAAACCAGACCACTAATAGAGTCAAGAGCCAGCATGCGAAGTTGAAACGATATTTAGAGTCATCACAGTCAGATTTGGAGACATCGCTGTTGTTTATTCACCAAGTCATCCAATCATAGGACATAGCTATCAAAGCAAGTATTGAACAAAGCAAAACTATCGTCCAGCATCGATTCAATATACCGCACTTCTAAGAATTATGTGGTTTCGTTTCAAGTCACGCATTGCATCTGACTTTGAATGAATTTGAGCGGTCTAAGGATGTCGGAGAAGTTTCCTACAAATGCGGATATCGACTTCGTACGAGCTATGGACTGCCATGTGCGCACGAGCAAGCAATATATTTGAACAGCAGTCCACAACCACTAAAACACTAGAAAAGCTAGGAAAGCTTGGATCTTCCCCAACAACGATGGAGAGTCTGCATCGCGTTGAGCAAAGAGGTGAAATTGAGAGTGTGGTGAAGTTGATGGCATGGAGACTTAGGGTGAATGATGCTGCTGTCGGCCTTGAAAGTGTCGCCGGTGGAGAGAAGGGTAGTGATTTTTGCTATGGCTTCTTGTTTTAATTCTATTTTTTTTCTATTTATAAGAAATACCATGTTCTTTTCATTTATTCTTTTTTGGAGATGGACAGCCAACTGGCAAATCAGGGTATTCAGCTGGCAAGTCAAAACATTTGACGCATGAGGATTCACCAAAATAGGGATCCCCTGTTTCAACGAAGGGGATTTGTAAATGCAGGGAGGAGGATGAGGAGGGTGGGGAGGGAGAGGGCAAGGAGGAGGGCGAGAGTGGAGGAGGAATTGGGTGGTGTCCGCCCTGCAGTGCTGGGCAATCTTTGGTATGGCAGCATACCGGACGTCATGGAGCTTCGATAGGAGGGTGAATGGGCCAGGGATGGGGCAGTGGTCACTGCGCAGCTTCATGAGGAGGACGCAAGACGACGCACTGATCACCAAGATGTTCAGTAGGTATTGAATGTTGCCGTACCATGCCACCACGTCATCAGGGTTTGACCGATGCTAGAGGCAGCAATGAAGAAAACGAAGTTGCCGGAGAAGATATAAATTGGTACTCCATTGAAGAAGAAGAAAACAGAGAGGGATCTCAATGCGCTGGTCGTTTGGAAAAGAAGAAAAATAGAGGATTGTGGACTCGTCGGAGCCAAAAAAGAGAAAATAGGGAGGGCTCGGTGGGTTTTGCAAATAATTTATTATATTTGTAAAAAAAATCCTTCATTTTTAATTTATTCATTTCAAAAGCAATTGGGAAGAGGGTCTTGGCTGACATGGCATGCCAAGACACGCGTGGCAGTGGGAGGATCCCAATTTCGTGGAAGAGGATCCCCTGTGTGATCCAAACAGGGAAACCCTGTTTGGACCACCCAGGGGGTGCCACATATGGGGGAGATGTCATATCAATGACATCTCCTCTCTTCTCACTTAAAAAAAAAAAAAAATCTTGTGATGTGGATCCCCTTCATTGGTCCAAACAGGGGATCCGAATACCAATTTCGCGGACTCCTACTTATGCACGGCAAGACTACCCGTACTCACTCTTTCCCCCAAACAAGTGGGTCCCACTGAATCTCCAAAAGGAATGGGTCCCACCTAGCCCGCTTCTTTCTCCTCGTCCTCCCTCTTCCCGCGCCCGATGTGTTCTTCCACACTACCAGCCCTTCATTTTGGCCAAATTTCGTTCATTCTAACTGAACACGACTTCCGTTTATTATAATCGCATTTCCCAGTTCTTCATCTCTCCTTCCTTCCATTCCAAGCTTCTCTCTCACACTCGTTCATGGCGACTGCAACCGAAAAGCTCCTGAATCTCCAATCTGCTGTTACAGGCCTCAATCAGATCAGGTGTAGTCACATTCGATTCACAGTTTCCTTCGCTTTTAGCTTTTCAGATCCTCTGATTTCTTGATAGTCCCTCTTCCGAGCTTCAATGTATTAGATCTGATGATCTTAATTTATGATGTTCTGCAGTGACAATGAGAAATCCGGATTCATAAATCTCGTATCTCGTTACCTCAGGTAAAAGAGAATTCACGAAAACCATATCTGATTCTCTGCTTCTTGGAATTTCATCATCTGATGCGTCTTTGTTTTCTTATTCTGCTCTATATCAAGATTAAAGTTCGATGTTTGTTTTGTATACTATTGATTGAATTGAAGTGGAGAAGCTCAGCAGATCGAATGGAGCAAGATACAAACTCCAACGGATGAAGTGGTTGTTCCGTATGATAGCATGGCTCCGCTTTCTGAGGGTAATGATTTGATTTAATGTGTTTTGAGTTCGTTTTTTCTTTGGTTTGTTTGTTGTATGAATGTGAGCTGATCTTGTTTGTTGCTGGACATGATGGGGAGGAATCTCATTTGAAAAAATTCTGATGTTTATTGGTAAAACAATGCAGATCTAGCGGAGACGAAGAAACTTCTTGACAAGCTTGTTGTGTTAAAACTCAATGGAGGTTTGGGGACAACAATGGGCTGTACTGGTCCTAAGTAAGCTTTTTTACTTGTGCATAAACTGATAAACATATATGAAGGAATTACCGGAGAGATCTCAATGAGCTCTTCTCGTCGCAAGTGATTTAGCGATCTTCTATGCATGAACTCGCTTCTCGCTGATTATTTCTAGCTGAATATCACTGGGTCTAGGAATGCATTACCTTTTGAGTGAAGTGGGCTCTGTCACCCAAGATAAAATGTGGGGTCCCTATATGACGAAAACTGCTTCAGTTCAATGGTTTCAGTCTGATCTGAGTGATATCTATGTTGGCTGCAAGTCATGGAGCAAGGTTTTTGATCCTATAGTTATATAATTGTGCTTATGCCCTTTTTGTTTGCATTAGATTCTCATAGGAATTGAATCCATAGGGTTGTTAAAACTGAATATTAAAGGTGATTTTCTGAAAATGAGCATCAAACAACATCTTCTTTTGATTATATTTCCTTAAAAGAAAATGTTATTTAATGTTCATTTTTGGGAATTCACCTTTATCTCCATTTTTAACCACCCTATGGATTCCTATGTATTCTAATGCAAACAAACAAGCTCGGTGATAACATAGATGGAAATAGTAAGGATAGATCCGAAGAGGTGCAAACTATCCAGGGATTAGATCTGAATCGAGAAACAGAATTCATGTAGCTGACCGCATAGTTGGGACAAGGCTTTTGATGATGACGACGACGACAATATTTTGTGCTTCTTGATTGGTTGATTCAAGTCTTGTTTTATTTTTCTTGCACTTAGTTCTTAGCAACCCAAATTTGTATTATCTAACGTGACCGCCTACATGAAAAAGGCAATTTTATAAAGATAAATACAGATACTCACAAATCTGAATCATTGGATCTAATAAGTATTTATCTGACTAAACCTAGCCTAAATTGTAGGCTTCAGTAGTTCCAATCTTTTGGGACAAAACTAGATCAGAAGAGTTGTTTGATTGAATCAGCACCTGTCTATCACTTGCACATGTGTAGACATGCATTTTGCTGACTATTAAAAATCACACATTCTGGTGATTGATTGACTTGATTTTAAGGTGGAGATGGATATAGCTGGTTTACCTTGGACATATCCTCAACAGGCAGCAAAGGCAGATAATTCTTAATTGATGGGAGTGATGCCTATATAAGGTTTTGTCCCACAACCATGTAGGCATATTCTTATCCATAATTCCATATGACTGCCTTGCTTTCGAACACATTTTCTTGGAAACCACTAGTGTTTTTGAAAAGTTCCAAGGTACAGCTATTGTCCTGTGAGACACATGCTTTTGTATTTTTACTATTTTCTTGTGTACAGTTAGATCTATTGGTTATTTCTAATGGTTGCTTGAACCCCACCCACACCCTTCTCCAACCGACACCCCCAGTACCACTGTTGCTCTGATCGTTGTGTTCTCATTGCAGATCCGTCATTGAAGTTCGTAATGGGCTGACATTTCTAGACTTAATTGTTACCCAAATAGAGGTCAACTATGTTTTTATATTGATCCATGTATACATTTTTATTTTTATTTTTTTGGATTGTCATCAGATCTCATTTTCAACTGTTTTGTATAGAGTCTCAACACCAAGTATGGTTGCAGCGTTCCACTGCTTCTGATGAATTCTTTCAACACGCATGATGATACGCTGAAGGTGAATTCTCTTCAATGATTCTTCTCTGCATCCTTGATGATTTTGTTGGACCGAACTGAATGAGGTTGTTAGTAGAAAGCTAACCTGTTGAAGCTGTCTTGTGAAGATTGTGGAGAGATACTCCAAGTCAAACATTGATATTCATACTTTCAATCAGGTCTGGAGTCTGTCTATAATGTCCTGATTAAACATCTACTCTTGAGTTTTTTGAACCTCTTATGTTTTTACCCCATTTTTAAAATAATATGCTTTCTTCAGAGCCAATATCCTCGCTTGGTTGCTGAAGATTTTATACCATTTCCATGCAAAGGCCAGACAGACAAGGATGGCTGGTACACTATTCTCAATCTTAACCTCCTGTGATGCTATCATTATTTTAAGTTGTTGGTTGTGGTATGCTCATGTTCTGTTGGAAAGGCTGTATTATGGGTTGTTTTTTTTTTTTTTTTAATTTTTTTTTTTGTTCTACACTTTTAATTTTGAGGAAATATCATTTATGTGCCTCTATCTATGTATGGACTACTATACACATGGAGAACATTCACGTAGAAGTAAATATTTCTCTACACATGAAGAACATTCACTTGGAAGAAACTATTTCTTATGATTGCGAGTGATTTGTCTACTACATTACATTAGCTCTAACCGAAAAAAAAAAAAAAACACACATTAGCTCTACTTCTTTTAGCAATAAACCATCAAATAGAAAACCTGGCACTATTATCACAAGCATAAAAACCCAGAAGACATAGCACAAGTATCAGAACATAAATAACTGCTTTTGCAAATTTTATACTTGCTACAAAATAGTTAGAGAAATAACAACACTAACTGCAATGTTCTGTTCATCCTCTCATACATATTGTCTAAATATGAAGGTATCCTCCTGGCCATGGTGATGTATTCTCTTCATTAAAGAATAGTGGCAAACTTGATGACTTGCTATCACAGGTGAACTCTGGAAAGAGATACTTATCCTGCATCTTTTGTCTTCCAATGCTGTAATGAGTTCATATTGGTTCTAGAAGTATAACCAGTTCAATTTTTTTTCTTTCAGGGCAAGGAATATGTTTTTGTTGCTAACTCTGATAACTTGGGTGCTGTTGTAGACTTAAGTATCCTTGTTATGTCTGTGCACTGTGCAGGCTAAAACATTTGACTTATAGGTGTTGCGTGCTTTTGAGATCATCTATTCTCTGTGCATGTCTAAGCATTGATAATTTTTTATATTAATCCTCCTTGACCAAGTGAATTAGAAATCCTCGGTCACTTGCTCCGACACCAGAATGAATACTGTATGGAGGTACTTAAAACATGACTGGTAGTCTATATGCTGTTCCTGCCTCAACCCCTGTCCCAACGTCCGTTTCTTTTTTGGGTGCAGGTGACCCCAAAAACATTGGCTGATGTTAAAGGAGGTACCCTTATTTCATATGAAGGAAGGGTTCAGGTATGTGGTTATCTTCAACTTTTGGTTCTGTGCTTTTCTTGTACTCCATGTTGCCTGCATCGTATTCTGCATAGCATTGTTCAATGTAACAACACATTATACAGAAAGACATGCTTAAAATGGCTAATGGTAACCTTTTTCACTTACATTGACACTCCTGAGATCTCAAGGTTCTTTTGCTCTACACATGCTCATTGATTTTTCACACACACAAGAACCCTGAAGATAGTTTATCAGGATACATGCTTATTGATAGTTTCTCAGGACTCAGGACACATGCTTATTGGTTCTTTGGCAGACAGTTTTGAATTTCTCTGCATTTCTTGGTAGGAACAGTTCCTTTTTCCCTCTTTGAGGACTGGAAAATTTCTACACATGAACAAACAAAAGTTACAAGTATATACAGAAATAGAAAAGATCTTGAGAAGGCTTCATAACAAAACAGCGGTAAAGAAAACTCCTCTGGTTGAGGATGTGACAGTTCCTTTATCATTAGGGGAAGTTAATATAACCATACAGCTTTTGGTATGGTGTTTAGGTGTGTAAAGCTGCTTTTACCATTAAGGATATGCTTGGATAGTTCTTTGAATTCCTTCAGAATGGGCAAAGGAGTTAGTGTAATAAACCATGTACCAACACAAAAGCTTAAGTTGATAGGTGGAAGGCCGATATAGGTATATTAAGACATGTCAAGCCTATTACTTAGGCGATGTGGGATTTGGGACTTCCCAACACTCCCCCTCATGTGCAAGCCCAACAGATTTCATGGACGGGCTTGTCACGTGGGCTACACAAGAACAATGGGATCGGAACCCGATCTGATACAATGTAATAAACATGTACCAACCCAAAAGCTTAAACTGATAGGTGGAAGGCCCATATAGGTATATTAAGACATGTCAAGCCTATTACTTAGGCGATGTGGGATGTGGGACTTCCCAATAGTTAGGAGTGGAGGGTCAGGGATGAGTCTGTAGATACATGTATTGCCTTATCAATTTAATACTATGAGGTTCTCCTTCTATGCTTTTGCATGCTTCATGCATTTGGTGCAGAATCTAGCCTCCCTCCTGTGGATCTGTGGGGAAGACTCCACAGGAGCTCTCTTTGGTGTTGAATCCGAAGAGACTGTCGCAGACACCAGATCTTCTTCCCTAGATTAAACTCGTACAAGTGTACAACTATAATGTAATGGTACATTAAGTACAGTACTTACCCCCATAGTGTAGGTAATGAACTCAATATACCGTAGGTAAGATGCACAAAATGCAGCAATATTCTATAAGAAGTTTTAGTTATGGCTGAACCATTGGGAAAATTTCTGGTTGTTTTATATAAAAATATGATTAGGATCCAAAACAGACTTGGGCCTCCCACCATTCCTATCAGATGTTCTCAGATTTAAGTTCCTGGCTCCATGTTGGACCTGGACAGGGCCTAGATGTTGACCCATGTGGCTTTGGTCTGAATCCATCCTATTGACAGCTTGATTACAAAGGGAACATGAAAGCAGATAGGCTGGCTACTTTAGGATTTAAAAGGAGGAGATGATCCTTGCTACCTCTCATTTTAAATCTTTCTTACAGTTTGGAGGTGCTATATGTTTTTGTTCATATTGTCTGTTATCTTAACAAGCCTTCTACTCATTTTATACTTCTCCTTTGTCAGAAAATATATGCGGTAACTTTGAAAACAGAATCTCAATGACTAGTATATTCCCCAAATTTTAAGCCCTCGGAAAGTATATGTGGTAACTTATTTTGTTTATATTGTGGTTCATTCATCGTATTAAGTTTTAGCTAGAATATTCCATTGGATTTATTGATTTTTTTCTATGATTATTGCTGATGACAGTGGAAAGCGTCAGTATTTAAATAGACCTTTTTTGGGTATGATTTTTTGATGTGATGAAACAATGGGTTTTTTTTTTCAGTAAACAATGGTGATTATTAATTAGTTATTTTTTGGAAGTTATATTTGTTTATTTAATTATCGCAGTTATCACCATCATCATTAGTACTGCTGCTGCTGTGCTGCTCTAAGCCAGCCCCAAATAGATAGAACAAGGCTTCGGATGACGACTACTGCTACTACCACTAGTGCCCTGTGTTGCTACTCCTACCTATTTAGATTTAAGGGACATTCTTATAATACAGTAGTTAGATTTCCTTTGCTATATGGAGGTTAATGTAGCACAACAGAGAAATGACAAGAAGGCATAGTAAATACAGCTGAGATGCATATGGATGTGTGGATTAAAACAGAGAGATACAAGCTGGGAACATGAAATCCATTGGCTTCTTCAGTAAAAGAGAAATCAAGTAATGTTATTTAACATGGTATGGACTTGTACATAGAAGATAGAAACAGCTCGTAGTCGAAGAACTGAAATGTCATGCCAACAAGCAACAAGAAAGGGATGCTTATGAGCAATGCCTCTGAATTTTATCAGAATTTGACATGTTAGATTGTGAAGTGACAGAGAGCATAGAAACCAGAAACGTTTATGTCAAATGTTGTCAGTGTGGTCCACAGTTGATATACATCTTTAGTTTTTTCTCTATAGATGGAACACTTTCACTGCACAATATTCATGTGAACTAGTTTCTCAAGGATTTGCTCTAGGTGAAACACATGTGGTCGCGAGAAGTGTGATTTGCAAATTCTGCTTTATCCATTTAGCATTTGGATTCAGATGAAAACTTAATTAATGTTTTAAGGCTCTGAATCAATGTTTCATCTCATTTTCCAATATTATGAATAATTGAATATTGCAAACAAGTTGACATAAATCAACCTGATTTTTTTTATTAGTGGGGACACCCACTCACACACCCATGTCCCTTACCAGCTGAGCTACGACTCGGGGACTATCCTTACCAGCTGAGCTACGACTCGGGGACGCCTGATGTAGTTTTTATTAATGTACTTTTAGATTAGATGCGTCTGTTCTGTTCATGAATTGATCGAACAAAATTCATTTAATTTGCTATTTCCAATTGTGTTTGAACAAAATAGTTTTCTGCGCCTTAGCTGTTGAGTGCTCATTAACTTAATTTGTTCCTCCTATTCTGGACTGCAGCTCCTGGAAATTGCACAGGTTCCTGATGAACATGTAAGTCATGATACTATATTCTCATTTTCATCTCTTTCTTCTTCTTGACTGTAATGATGCTTACTGTGCTTGACTCATGGAAGGCAGTTATTTCTTCTTCTTCTTCTTCTTCCATTTTGTAGAAAGGTGTACTTTGTGACTGATACATGCTGACCACTTTTGTCTTGTTCAGGTCAATGAATTCAAATCAATAGAGAAATTCAAGATTTTCAATACCAACAACTTGTATGTGAAGTCAAGCCTATAAATTTGATATTTCCTAAAAGTTGCTTGTACGGTATTAATGCAATGCTTACACCTATTAGTACAGGTGGTTAAATTTGAAGGCTATTAAACGGCTTGTAGAGGCTGAAGCCCTTAAGATGGAGATCATTCCTAACCCTAAGGTAAAGTGCCTTTTCTTGTCTGTCGAACTATCGGTATGTTATGTTACTTAGATAATGGCACAAGCCGGGTACAAGTAGTTGAGAACATATCTAGATATGGAATTGCTTGATCCCAAATGTTATGATAAGGGGCACTGCTAATATTCATTTCTTGTTCTATTATGTTTTTCATTAATAAAAAAACTTCTCTATATTTTAATTCATTTTATAAAAGATGTTCTTAAACTATTAAATTTCATCAATATAAAATATATCGGTATGGATGATCTATGTTCGACATGGATCCCATACCTACACCAATGTCATATCTGACAACAGTACTGAATCATCTGGGTATCTATGACTGTTGGTATGTGCTCTTCACTAATGAAAATTTCTGATTTATTTCATAGTTGCACAAGATTCAATGACATTACTTGCTTCCAGGAAGTGAACGGGGTTAAAGTTCTTCAGCTGGAAACAGCAGCTGGGGCAGCAATACGGGTATTCATCAAATGTATTGCTTTAATCTTATTGTGTTCTATCCTTAATAACCGCCTTTCACATCTCCAGTGCCATATTTCTGTGAAACAGTTCTTTGATCATGCCATCGGTGTCAATGTTCCGCGATCTCGGTTTCTTCCAGTAAAAGCAACATCTGATTTACTCCTTGTCCAGGTTAACTCAACACCCTTGATGAAAGTGATCCAGTGGCCTTTGATGTGGATTGTTCATATCCATTGAAAGTTTGAAGCACCTTCACTTATTTTGCAGTCTGATCTGTATACCTTGGCTGATGGCTTCGTAACCAGAAACAATGCTAGAAATAATCCAGAAAATCCCTCTATTGAGTTGGGACCAGAATTTAAAAAGGTAAATTTATTCAAATGGCTGGGCCTGCTTGATTAATGGGCCGCTTGTATGTTATTGATTCAATCCTTTCCCCTTTACAGGTTAGCAACTACCTTGGTCACTTCAAGTCCATCCCCAGCATCATTGAGCTTGATAGCTTGAAGGTCTCTGGTGATGTATGGTTTGGTGCTGGGATAAAACTCAAGGTGTGGCATTTGATTCACTTCATGTTTGTAGAGAAAAAAAATTATAAGGTTGCTATTGACATCCCAAATTAAACACCTATATCTCCATGTTCATTCGATTGTTTTTGAGAATCTAGGACGACAACAAGGGAATAGTAACATCTGTTCTACTCCCAATAAAAAAAAGAACCACCATATTACTATACTGTTTGTAGATAAATAATAAACATATAAAAAATGAACTGACAATCAATTTTCCATACATTCTGCAAATTCAGTGTTTGTGTATGTAAACATATATACATTTTCATAGACACATTTGTATCTTTGTTTGGTAAATGTTTATCCAGATTACATAGAAATATTAAACTATGCATAACTAGTGCATATAAAATATTTTTTTTCTTGATTGGTAACAATAACTTCCATTAACAAAAGAAGAAAAACAGACTGGCCATTACCCTCCCAAGAAAAGGAGGGGAAAAAAGAGGCATAAAAGCATTATACCCACAAAAAATGCAAATCAAACAAGAAACAGCCTAGAACAACTGAGTAAATGCAACAAAAGGAGATCTCTCCACCCCTTGTAAAAGCAATAAAACACACACCAGAATGATTGTAGAGATTTTTGTCCTAACTCCTAACATCTATGTTAGCTCATTCAATACAACAGGCAGGTGGACCAAGAAAATTTCCCTTGAGGGCCACTGTGTAGAAGAAAAAAATGAAGGATGTCATATGTAAAATAAAGAAGGTTTTCAACAGGCACTTTATTGAAGATGGCGTTCTTCCTATTTTTTAATTATCATTTTCCCATGCTTCCCATTTTTTGTTGTGCCATAGTAGGAAATCTTTTCCATTTTGTCCATGGGAATTTCCAATTTTTTCTTGCTGCAATGTTATCAATTCGTGCTTGTTCTTCCAGGTTTTCTTTTCAGGTTGAGTTTTCCAACTCTTCCAATGATGTACTTTTAAAAGAAAAGGGAAGATTATTTTAAATCTCTGCAATTGTGACCTCGCTTTCAAGTTGGCCCTTTGATGGCTGCCTGGCCTTACCATTGAGGAATTCTGTCGTGAACTGATGCCAATTCAAATGATATATTACTCCACAGCTTGTGAAATAGAAAAGATGGATTTAGGAATAGACACATTTTGTGTAACATGGCTTTGCCTTTTTTTTAGGAATTCTGAAAATATAACTTCACATGCTAAACTCATTTTTGACTCACGCCGCCATATGCCTGCTGTGGCGACCTTGCAAGTCTTTATAGCATGTTAACGACTAAAAAATATTTGCACTAATGACTTCCATTATCATATATGTTGTGTATTTCCTCACAGGGAAAAGTGGTTATTACTGCCAAGCCAGGGGCGAAACTAGAAATTCCTGATGGTGCAGTATTGGAGAACAAGGTGAGGCAAACACTCTGCTTTTCTTTTTCAGTTCCATCCATCACTGTAATGCTTAACATTATTATGTTCTTATGATTATTCGATTCCAGGAGATCAACAGCGCTGAGGACATTTGAGGATCACTCATCTAATTTTTTTCTGCCCATACAGGGTTTTTGATGTAACCATCTGTTGTATATGGATGGCCAAGAGCTTTTTTCTTTAAATTTTTTGAGTCTTGGGCGATATCACTTAGAATAGTATTTGTCTGAGAAGTTAATAAAATGTCTTAGTTTTGGTGCTTCCTTTTGGAGTCTGTAACATGTTGACTTGCAATTGATCGTTTTTAGGAAATGAGCAGTGAATGGTAGCATGCTTGTTTTAAGCATTATCACCTTGAAGAACAACCACAATTGCAAGCAAACAAATTGACAAGGAGTCTTGGATCCTCTTAAAGCCTAGTATGTAGCCTTTTATTTTTTTATCTAGGTATGTGATGAGAGTTTGTAGAATAGCTATCTACTAAACTGAAATCAATTAGATATGGTTTGTGTGCAATCTAATGTTATAAAATAGATGCACAACAGATAACGAGAGATTGTACTTCCATCATCAATTATGGCCTTCAATTACATGCCTGGTACTAGATTTCCATATAATCTAGTGGGGGCAGTGGGTTCCACAAAGATGCCAAAGTTGTATAAATATTTAAAAGATTTATATCAATATTTAATTTTAGAGAATTATATCTAATGAAAAATATAGCATAGTATTCACTAGAAGGCTTCAAAACAAATATAGGAAAATACACACATATACCAAAGTTTGTCCCAAACTTTTCAAATAAAGCCAATCTATCCCCAAACCTATTTCAACTCACTTGCTGAATTTCTCCCTTTTTATGGTAGTAATTTTAACTGTCTTTTTTTAGTCCAAGATACAATGAATTCCCCAACTTATTCCGTACTTTTTTCTTGACATATGCCAGGTGACTAATTATTGTTCCCTGGACCATGTGTGAGCATTTGAGTGATCGAATTGACAATAAAAGCTTGGAGCCAATACTAATTCTAGACTTGGCTTATAAATAATGAAGCAAACTAATTTGATTTGCTCAGGCCTGCATGAGTCCAAGATGATCCTAAGAATGAAATGAATGAGTTGTATAAAATTGCTCTGAATGATACCACGGTATAAGAGCCAATCATTGGCATTTGGTAACATTGCAATATTTGATCTGATTAATTGAATCCAATTATCTTTGATTATATTTTTCATTGTGCTCCACAAGTGTTAGTTTGCTTTTGCAGCAAGTTACATATGTGAATGTTACGCTTGTAATGTTTACAAATATACACCTTTGTTCGCACTAATTCAGTATCACATACACCACCAATTCATGATTTGAACCGTTTGTTGCGTTGAAGGACTTTTAGGCTCTTGGATGAGGATGCAAACGGGTTGGATTCAGGGTGGAAAACATGGGGAATTTGGAGCGGGACCTGTCTTTATAGTTACGATTTTGGGTTTGACACAAAGCCTATATATTGTTTCTAGATCTGGCATATATCAGCCTAAAAAAGTGATCTAGATATCCAAAATAAGATGTAGAGTGCATTAGTTGTACTAAATGGAAAGGCTTCAACTCATCCTCGATCTGATACTAGAGTCGGAACAAATGAGGATCCAGTCCTAGATCCGAACATCCTAAACATATATCCATGGATCGGACCCATATCTGAATCCCTCCCAAATCCAAAAAATAGGTGTCATATCCGCTTCATTCGGATTAAGAGACCTCGAATACTCCGATAATTAGATACCCATCAGCAACTATAGTCCTGGTAAAATATATAAAAACTTGATATAGGTCCTTTCTTGCCCTTTGATTTTTCTTTCCACCTCCTTTTCCAAACAAAAACTTAGTATGTTTCCCATATGTAAATTTAACACATAAATTTCATTTTCATATCCAATGCATAAAAGACAAGTCATCCATTAGGGTTTCAAAAAGGACATGCATGTGAAAAAAATGGAATATGTGTAGGTTATAATTATTGATGGGCCATAGACCCATTCCTGATAGTGTGGCCATTTAGTAAACGGGCCCTCTCTAGAGACATGCTCTTGCCTGTCAGTCAACTCATTTCACTGTCCAAGCCCATTACAACCAAAGCTGGGTCAGATCTGAGCTGGGTCGATGATGGATCCGGACCGGACTTGGACAGGCTAATGGCTTTAATGCAGTCCCAGATCAGAAACAGTGAAAATGCATAGGACCCGGACTCAAATGGACTGATTGAAGCCAATCTCAACTCAAGACCTAGGTATATAATTCCATCTTAACAATGCTATGGATTCAGGTATATATATAGGTGCAGATATAGATCCGAAGAGACTCGGAGCTAGACCTAACTAAATTGGACCCAAATTGTGGGCCTATACCCAGACCTGACCATCAATTGAGACCAAAGAAAGGGTCCATGTAGAGATTTTTGAGCTAAGTGCTTTGGATTATAACAAGGTAATTAGGGTCCATTTGGCCACCGAATTCAAGCCCAATTATTATAACTCATGAACTTTTCTTCTTTGGGTTACTTGTTACTACCAGTACCAGAAAAGGAAAGTATGAAATGGCTTTCCAAAGGAGTAAAGTTAAGATCACAAGCAAATCCATTGATTTGAGGAATCTTAGATTGTGGGGGCCTCATTATCATTTTGTCTCTCAAAGTGGAACTTTTGAAGGGAACATACACAGGCTGTGGATGAACCTTTTCAATAAAGAGGCTGTTAATCCATCAGTGGGCTGGGGGGGTACAATTAGATTCTAGTTCTAAGTTTGTAGATTTTGTAGGCTGTCACATGGATTTCTATGATTCTGTAAAGATGATTGGACTGGTATCCATCAGAGACACAGACACAGACCCACCCCCACCCCTTCTTCAAGAATTACACCAGATGCAATGGGTTTGCACCCTTCAGAATCGACCGAAATGTTGAATCGAGGGTTGACATTTCTTTTTTATATAAAACGTTAAACTTGTGAAGCGACGGATTAAAGGGTTGGAGACAAGAGATTGACCCGAAATTTGATATCTGGCCCTACCTATTAGTATCTTTTCATCCCCCTCTATCCCATCATATGTGGGGCCATAGGTTGGTCCACTAGGTGGTGTATTATAATTTTTTTTTTTACAATGAACCCCCAAAGATTTCATAAAACCCCAAATAATATAGAAAATTTTAGCATTTTCTGTTTCCACCCCTACAGGAGCATAGCCCTATTTCCAATATAAATATGGTTGAAATGAAAGTACATGTCACACATTTCCTTCTCTTTTAGAAGAAATAAAGTAAAGACCATATCTGAATACCAGTAAACCCCAAAGTACAATATGCATTAACATAATAGCACATACATACATACATAATACCTAAGAATATGATGTAACATGGATAATCTATTAGATTAATTTTATCATACATGCGAAATTATGATTTTTAGAAAGTATAGTAATTTACTAGTCTTTGAGTTAGGCTCATAGTCAGGTCCGGGTCCATGACACATTCAAAATAGACATTACACAAAGAAGTTACAAACAATCCTCTGATCTTTCAAGTGAATGAGAGAAAACAAGAAAGTGTAAGATTTCATAATTGAGCACTTTCAGGGACTTTTTGAAATATGGCCATTGTTGGAAATAAGATGGTCCATTATGCCATATTGGGCCCCATATCCAGATTAAGCATTAACTTAAGCAAAATAGTTATAAGAGTTGCTTCTAATTCTTAGGGAAGTTCCACTGAGATTCAACTCAAAGAGAGGCTGCACAATCCAAGCCCTTTTTTTTTTTAACCCAGCCAAGGAGGTTGGGATTCAAGAGAGATCTCACACACATACAGGAAAATAGCTCGTACAAGCGGGAAGAAGGGCCACACAAGTGGAAATAGGTGGGGTAACCAAGGTTCAAACCCTAGGTAGCCAGGTGAGAACAACTGCCATTTACCGGTTCTCGTACAATCCAAACCCTAATCGGCGACTTTAGTATCTGGGGGAGTGATCGAATCCTATAAGGGGACTCCTTAGGAAATGGGCACCTAGTTGATTTACTAATTAACTCAGATTTGACGATTTTTCTGGAGATCGTTGTGCTTGTTAGAACTCGTGTGGCTCACCTGCCACGGGTCCAACATCAAATCAAGCAATGACTGTGGGCCATGGATGATCTCCCAAATTAAACCTTGATTCGTTAGAGTTCTGATTGGGATATAAGCAAAGAGTTTGGATCTGCATCAAACTCATGTGGCTTATTTCCCTATTAGTCTAGTGATGATCAGCACAAAGATACAGTGATTAGGTCCATATTGATCCCCATCTAGGACTAGCACTGATCACAACTCCAGGTTGACAGCCATAGCATTCCTGTCTAGGATTAGCGATCATGACCCATTGTAGATTTCATATTTAATTTTGATCTTTCATCTACAGAATATGAACTGGTCAAAATTGCTCACGAATTTTACATGTATGGATCAAAGAGAGTACTGATTTTGAAGTGAGCAATCACATGGAGAGGGAGGGGTGTTCATGGGCCGGGCTAAGGCATATCCAGGCCCAGTTTGGTTTTAGAAACACTGCCCCAGCCCGATACGGGCCATAAAAAGTCAGGCCCGAGCCTGCCCATTTAATCAAACGGGCCGTGCTAAACTGGATGTTTATCACTTTTGTGGGCATTAAAGCATTAATTAAATTAAATTACATGCATTTCTTACACGAGCCTGGCCGGACTACCCGGGCTAGGCTCGGATCGGGAGCACCCCTAGGAGAGGCATGTCTCTCCAAGAAACAAATGATTGCTTGTATACTTAAATCCTTCAAGTAAACTTGTCTTGGCCTATCATTTCTAGGCAGCTTGCATGTTTACTGGCTTTGGATTATCTTTCTGGGTCTCAAATTTATTTCTCATATATATTGCTTGTAGTATGAATTTACACATGCATATGAACAAAGGTTTATTTCCTACATACCTTGGTGAATGATCATAGATGAGAGTGCAAACTATATATTTTCCTTTGCATAGCTTGAAGAGGAAATAAAGGGTTTTTCGTGCATCCACTTGTATGCTTATGTGTTCTGATGGGTTGGCTCCAATAAATTAAAAAAAAAAAGAAGAAGTGGACCCCCATTATTTGAGGCATGCTTGTTTGAATTAGAATGCATGCGAATTGAATCCTTAGGATTTATGTGTAAGTGGTTAAAAGTTATATATAATCAAAGGTGAATTTTCAAAAAATTAATAAGTATCAAATAACCTTTCCTTTTATGGAAATAAAATCAAAAGAATATGAGAAATGAATATCCAACAATCAACTTAGAAGTTCAATACATAGGAAAGTGAAAGTCCCATCTACATCTAGATCTCCTTCACCCTCGCCTCATGTCTTTCACACTCCTCTTTGATGATACTTTGTTGGCATTCATTTTACCATGAATTTATATGTATTCAATTCCTATGCAACTTAATTCAAACAAACAAGCCTTGGTGTTTGAAACCATTGATTTGATACATTATTGTGCGTATGGGGGATGCCCACAGTACTCTCTGAATTGGAAGATCCTAGCTGTAAGTGCCTAAATCTTACAGACTTGATTAGGCGAGTATGAAACTCGTAAAACTGTTGTTAAGCTTCTTTGGAAAGGATCGATTGCCTTAAGACCTGAAAGGAAATGAAAGAGAAGTTAGAGACCCTGGCTGCAGTCAGCCGAAGGCTCTCCGATGCCTGAGTTAGTGCTATCACTGAACAAAGGATGAATGAAGAAGAAAGGCAAGTATGCTTGTATTGTATTGCGTTATGTGGGGTACCTTTTTGGGATCTTTACCCTTGTATATATAGGTGGAAGTTCATCTGACGCTTCCTCAGTGGGGGTAGGTGGAAGTTTTGTCTAATCAACCCATATCATGTTCCCTCAGTGGAGGTAGATGGAGGCACTGTTCCATCGGATTATGCATTGACTTCCTTGTATTAATGCGGGCGTGATCGTCATTATTAGACGACTTCTTATTATTATCTGACGCCCATCTTATATGTCAGTAAGTTCTGTAACGTAACCGTAACTTTATGGGAGTGCAATCATGGCCTAGTATTCATCTATTGGTCGTGTCGAGCTGAAGATAATACCGAAATCAGATATGGACGCATCCTGACACTGTTGCCGATGTGCTTTATACCGAGACCGAGATGAGCGTAGCTGGTACTCTTACCGAGGCTAGCTCAAGCTCGGTGCTAGCTGGCACTGTTGCCAAGCTGGATGTGTCTTGACGCTATTGTCGAGTTCGGAAGCCGAGATCGAGATAAGCCAGTTCGGTACTGTTACCGAGATCAGCGTAATCTCTCTTAGAGAAACGTCCCACACACTAGCCATCTAATATGAAAACTTCCTCTGCACTTTCATCAGATCAATCATGTGGGTCATGCCAACATGGTTCCAACTTGAAAAGTGAACGAATCATTAGGAAAAAAGTAGTATATATTGTGATTATCACCCATAGTGATTTTCTTTCTTGTCTAGTCTGATAAACTGTTTAAAAGTTGCCAAAAGTCTTAAATATTTGCTGAAATTGTTCACATAATCCATAGACAAAAAAAAAAGCATTGGAGATTCAGGGGGTAGACACAAATAAGACCAACTACAGAAATTATAGCACTAATTCACTGCCTAATACATATAGGCTTTCATTCACCATAAGAAGAAACAAAAATACATATAAGCTTCATATATTTGCTTTATGACTAGCTAACCCTTTTGGTATATGGTTTCATTCTTGAATATGGTATCAGAGCAAAGAGCAGAGTAGATTCTTCTTCTGCACTTAGAGTGCACCCACTTCCTTGAGGAGTGGAATTAGAGATCCACTGATGTGAAGAGTCATGATCCTATCAGTGGACCCCACAAGTTGACCGCCGATAAATACAATCGGCACAGGCGGGCTCCGGCCTAATAACCTGCTAAGTACCTTCTCCATCTCCCTTCCATTGGGGTCCTTGTCAAGCTCGTGGATTGCAGGATTGACCCCAAGCTCGCAAAATAGTGTCTTGATAGTATGGCACATGCAGCATGAACTCAAGCTGAAGATCACAACTGGATATTGAGAGGTCACAGTCAACACCCTCTCCATCTTAGTTACTGATGAAGTTGCTAAAAAGAGAAGGATGCAAGAAATTCAATTCTCAGAAATCAGGAAACTATTCCAAATGTATTGGTTTGAAGTTTGAGGAAATCCAGTTGAAAATGTAACCTGTGAGAAAGATAATTCAACAAACAAAGAAAGGAGAGAGAGCGCGCGCAAAATCAGTTAAAGGGTCAACAAAAATTTCATTTGAATCGACATAGAAACAAATTAAAATGATTCGATTAAGACTCCGGCGATTGAGAACTGAAACTAAAGGTTGTGATCTTATCAAGTTCTTCAAAAAATTTTTTTTTTTTTTTTTTTTCTTTGTTGCTCAAAATTTGAAATTTGGAGGGAAATGTGAGAAGATAGAGTGTCTATGAGGAGGATGAGGAGAAAGCTAGCTTTCAAAAGAGGAAAGGGTTGGTTTGATGAAGTTAGAGGGCCTTGGGTGGCTTATTTATACATGAACATGGGGGATGCTGAATTCAATGCTCTTGAACAGAAAGAGAATGTTTGAAACTTTGGTTGGATGCTAAGAATTCCTAATAACTTTTATTCTTGCCAGGAACCTTTCTAGAACTAGAATCACAAAGATGGAAGGTTGGGTATCAGTGTAGGGACCCACTTAGATGCTCCAATCGTGTGGTCCTCAAGGAATCTGATGAACATGGCATCTGATTTTGTTTAGACTTTTTGACCAGACCAGGCTATATTCCTGACGGTGCTGACCACAGAATATTGAATCTGGACCGATCAATGAAGGCCTTTGAATCTGGGCCTCCATCCACTTTACAGCAGTATCTATTGTAAGGTTGTAAATGGGTCCCTTCCATTCCGAGTCCAAGGTAGACCCGGAACCCGAACCGGAACCAGAATCATATATGGGGATGGGTCCGGATCCGGATCTAGATAGAGAATAATATTAAAAGAAAAATATGATTTTTAGGAGAGATTTTCTAAATTTAGGTAATATGTTGGGTCTCGGGTCCATGGGTCTGAACCAAGGTGGAACTGGACCACCGGACCCATTTACTTATCAGGCCCTACATAAGGATCTAGACTTGGTTTTTAACGGATCGGAACCTCGGGGTAATCAGAAAATCGGTGACCCATTTACATCCCTAATGTATTGGCTGAAGGCTGCGATTTCAATTGAGCTTGGTGAAGCTCGAGGATGCATGTCCTGACCGGGATAAAAAGCAATTCAGATTGGGCTTGTTTAGGATCAGGATCGGGCCTAGATTTTGAGCCCTGAATGAGATTTTAGCCAGGCTCGTGCTTGGCGATTTGGGTTGAATCCGAGCTAGGGATTAAGATCTGTTTGCATTTCGGGCCACGCTATGGCTAGGTCGATACCTGACCCATTTATTTTGGGCCATTGATAAAACCTAGCTTAGACCAAGCAGAGGCTGATATGGCCTTTTAAAACAGTAACATGATCTAGTGTTACAACTGGGCCCGTAAGGGTTGGAAAAAGGCTTATCTGGACTATAGTTTCACAGGCCTGACCAAAGCCCGGCCAGTATTGGGCTGGAATCAGATCAACTCCAAACTAGTTAACTCGAGGGAGTCAACAATGTTACTTGGCTTTTAAAAATATTTATTATTAATTCACCTGCATTCATGATAATGAACCTAAATTATCAAATTTATGAATTAAAGAATATGATCAATAAGAAAGGAAAAAAATACCGCTACCGCATTTTTTCCATACATATATTCGGGCCTCCCCATTGTTGGACCTAAGGTTTTCGTTTGAAAACCCAAAATTCTTATATAGTTCTTTTTTTTTTTTTTTTGTTGTGGGGACGGGGGTTACCCAAAATTTTCAAGTGAGTTTGAGGGGTGTACCCAAAATTTTCAAGTGAGTTTTAACAGCTCACCTAGGTTCAATGAGGGCGGCTGGCCCACAACCATGCATGTAGGTCTGCCTCTGCTCCAAACTATTTGAATCGACACTTTCCAAATGCAGGTGGCTTTGCCGAGTCAAAAGTCAACTCAATGAGTTTATCATCCCCACCTAGTGGACTATCAAGGACTCATTCAATCAGGGGTAGTGACAAGGTGGTTGTTTTTTTTTGGGGGGGTGGGGGGCAAAAGAGTGACAAAGCATTGTATGTGTCGACTATAGTACAAATGTAAACATTGTCACTAATCTTATCATTTATGAAGTCATTGCTAACCTGTGCATTCGTTAATGAAGTGGGTATTTCTTTTCATAAAGGAATTTAAATTGTAGTGTTTCCAAGCACTAGCTTGGACACTCATTTTTAGTACAAACACCAATTTAATTGTTTGATGCAACTTCATAGTTTTCTTTAAGGGTATATTTGTGTGGCCACTTTTCCATAGTGTGCAAAGTAAAAATCGTTATACGCCACCATGGAAAGTTTTACATTTGTTGCGGCCGAACTAACTTTTCAGTAATTCCATGGAGAACCTTTTTTTTTTTGGGGGGGGGGGGGGGGGGGGGGAGATAAATGTGCCCTTAAATGCAAAATAAATCTTTCTAGAAAACATTTTCACCTTGATTCATTCCTATCTACATCATCTTTCCTAGAAAACATTTTCATTTTCTATTCCCATCTACATCAAATATGTGAATCCATAGAGAGAAAAGGTGGTATGCCTTTTTCACACTTTTTTTGTCGGCAAACACTATTCCCCCTTTATACAAATCTTACATAATTCTATCATTTTTTTTCCTGAAGATGAGTTCAATGAAGCTTGGAATCTCATGGTTAGGACAATACAACTGTTGAGGATGTGCAACCAAAGTCCCAAATCGGCTAGAAATGGGAAGGATCATGGGCATATAAGTAGGACTAAGTACTCCATTGGTATGAGGCCTTTTGGGTAGAGTCAAGAGCAAATTCATAAGGGCTTAGGCCCAATGTAGAGAATATCATACCAATGTGGAGTTTGTGGTGGTCCATAGATCATAACAAGAACAAGAGACTGTCTCCCTCCAACAACAATAAATCCCCACTTCACTACTAATTAATTTTAAGAATTATTATGTTGACTAATAAGTCTATAAATTCTAGCTTATAGTTACTTGGTTTACAGTTTGACTATTCCATTTATTTATTTATTTTAATTCAGAGTTTGAGTTTGACAAGTTTGCTGAATTAATTTGTCTCAATCCATGAATGAATCCATCATGAGCCTCCCATCCATATAAACTACTCAAAATAATGTCCTTTTTTTTCTAGTAACTTGGGCAAAAAACTAAACTGAACTCACCATTAGATTGCTCATATGTAAAACACAAAATAAAAATTTCAAGTAAAATCTCATATTCATAGGTAATCAATGTTAAGGTGGGGCCAATTCTGAATGGAGTTATATATAAACTAATATTAAGACATAAGGGTACAAATCTTTTGAGCAGTAGATTTCCTGGGTGTGCTCCACAGATGGATTAGATGGCTTTAAAAGGAAGTTTATTAATACATAAGGGTACAAATCAAAACTGTTTGAATGCTTTATTAGGGAACTAGATAACTATGAAGGTTGTTGAACTTCATTCCAGTGATCAGCAACTTCTCACCCAATACAAGCTTCCTACTCTCCATTCATTTTAATTTCCTTTAAAAGTACTAAACAAATATCATTTCTATTTTGTCATATCATCCAAGAACCAAAAGCTATTCTAAAGATTCTCAAAGGTCATCTTCTTTGAAAAGTTGAGAAAAGATAAAAAGTAGGAAATAACTTTAGATGTCTCCTTCAAAGGCCATGTCTTTCTCAGGACCATTCACTGTCTCTCTCCATTGCTCCAAAACCACTTGCCCATTTCTTTTAAACCTTTCTTAATTAGAGCCTATCTGGATGCACAAGAAAGTACAAGAAAATAATATTTTTTAGAATATAATCTTTCATTTTTTAAAGAAGAAAATCTTGTGCGTTTGGTAACTCAAGAAAAATTTGAAGAAAAGATTCTTTTCTTTCAAAAAGCTCAATATTCTCTCCTACAACTCCACCTTGTAGAAAACTTTCTACAAGATAAAAATCTTTCAAAATGACGATTACAAAGTGGTAAAGTAAAGTAAAGACCTTGGTTCAACAAATCCATCATAATGTGTATGTTTACATATATGGAAAAGTAAAGTAAAAGTAAATCTCACAAGACGATAAAGGTGGGGTAAAGTAAAGGTGGGATAAAGTACATGGTGAAGTAAAGTGCGAATGAATGGTAAAGTAGTTCCTTTTTTTTTACTTTACTTAAACATTTTATCGTAGTTTTATATGGTAAATAAAAAGTGACTTGTTTACAGGTGTGGTAAAGTAAAATAAAGATCGATGTTATATCATGGTAAAAGATGAGGTAAAGTAAGGTCAGATGAAGTATGTGGTAAAGCAAAGTGAGAGAGAGAGAGTTATAAAGTAGTTTTTTTTTCATTTACTTTACTTTACTATACTTTACCATGGTTTTATGTGATAAAATAAAAGTAACTTATGGTAAAAACATGAAAGTTAAACTTTACTTTACCACATTACTTTTTTTATCCTGACGTGGTAAATTACATATAAATTAAAATATTTAATAAAAAAAAATTCTTATAATGTAATTTACTTTAATCATAGCACCTTCCAAATATCTCAATTTAAAATCCACAGTATTCTTCAAAAATTTCCAAATAGTAAAAAGATTATACTATTATAATATTATATTATTGCATTTTATACTATTTTATTCTTATAATAATTAAATATATAAATATTTTATTATGTAGACATCCAAACAGGCCCTTAGATAAGTCTTTGTTACTCATATGCATCACAAATGTGTTTTTCCTAATGGAAAAGATATAAAGAAAAAAGTATAATTTTTGTGAATAGATGTATCATCTTTGTACTCTTTTGTAAGCTAGAACTAGCATTAACTTCAATTATTATGTCCTCAGCAATGATTAATCCAATGAATTGACACTTGGACCAATCGACATTGGTAGCCATTATATGCCATTGGATTGAGTTGAAATGATACGACACTTCCAAAATAACTAGAGGTTTTAAAGCATTAATAATTCAAGGTTTAAGATTATTTGATCGATTAATTCCTAACAATCTCTTTTTTTTTTTTTTTTTGCTATCGGAGGGTTCCCAACCCCTTGGGTTGAACTAATCCCTCCGGGCGCAGAGGGAAGTCGGATAAATTTCCTGTAGCCCTAGTGTGGTAGTGTAGTTTCGAACCCACAACCTCCGGGTGCAAACCGTGGTCGTAGGCCAACTAAACTACCCCTTGGGGTTAATTCCCAACAATCTATCAAACCCAAATAATTTAGATGGGATCATCACAAGTTCTAGTCTACCAAATAAGGTTAAGATATGCATGATAATTATCTTTGAAATTAAATCAACTTTCACTAACCCAACACAAATAAAGATCACAGAGGTCCGAAAGACACAAAAGTAAAAATGAGGCTCAATCAAAAAGAGGGAAAGAGGACAAAAAAACGAAGAAGTTATTTTCTCTGTTCATAAGAAGAAGAAACCACCTTGGTGTGCCTTATGTGGGGAAAAAGGGTCAAGGTGTTTTTTTTTTTCCTTCATATTTTTCCCTGAACAAGGAGAGATTTTTGTAATCTTCATTAAGCCACCAAGGTAGCTATCCTCATCCCACCAAACCAAACAGTCTTTTGAATTTGTAACTACTTAAACACCACCCCCCCCCCCCCCCCCCCCCCCCCCCCCCCAATCCTTTTTTTTGGTAAAGTAAAAAACATTATTAACAAAAAATGAAGGAGTTTTTACAGGATTAATCAGCTATTATAACCAATCCGGATAGTCTAGGACCACTCAACATCAATATAACTACATAAGCAATTTAACTTGCGAATCACCCTACTACGTTTTCTAGGAATGGAGTTAAAGTCAACCATATAAAGAAAATAATAAAATGAGAAAAAATATACTAGAATATCTAGAAATGCCTAAAAGAATTTGATCCCCCACTTCTCTTCATTGATAGTATTCGATATATGTTTTGTATTCCGGGTTAACCTAATTGGTCCATTAGGTTAGCTAGGAACCAGGTTCAAGTTGAGGATTAAGGATATTTGGGGATGGGCTTTATTAGGGCTTAATAAAGAGTAGATTACGTATATAATGTAATCTATAACCCTAGGCGCTGAAGAGAGCGTTAAGATATAATAGGTACTCTCTCTTGCCCAAGATGTAAGCACATCGCCAAGCCACATAAGTTATTGGTTTCTCTCTTGTGTAGCTTATCCATGCTTTTGCACACACGTGCACAACAAATAGTTTCGATAACCTCAAGATCTTCCAATAAGATATGGATGTGAGAGAGACCTTTATTTGTATCCTTGTTTAACCCAAGGAGGGTCATTCTTAGTTCTACTTCATAGGTAAAGATGGCCATGGGTCCTTCGCAAGCTACTGCACTCACAATAACATTTTTAAATAACATTAGTAAGTTGAAAGTTGATTTACCATCAGACTTTAAAAGGTCATATTGAAAAACAAAAAGACCATATTTTCTCTTGTGATCAAAACTATGGATCATGATCAGGATTTTTTTTTTTTTTTTTATCACTGGCCTCTTTTAAGGGTTTAGGCAACTCCAATATAATTTTGAGCCTTTTGAGATTATTACAGCCGTCGTTTTGAGGGTTCAGGGAACTCCAACATGTTTCAGTCTTTTGAAATCTGTCCTTTAAATATGAACTCATTTCTGGCTTTTCAAATGGCCTGTCATAATACTGAGATTCATGATTTAGAGAGATCATTGTTGAGAGAGAGAGAGAGAGAGAGATCTGATCAGACTCAAAAAGATCTTTCCACTAATCCATAATGCCGGCCTCCTCGACATTACGAGATAGTAGTCCAAAATGAGTCCTTATTAAATTGCTTTAGCACAATCACAATGGAATAGAGCATGTTCGATCAACCTTCTTTGCATTCACAAATTGGGTATAAGGCATTACATCGTCCAATTTCATAGTCAAGGAAGGATCTTATCAGAATAGCATTTTTTATGTACATCCATCTAGAAAGAAGAATTCTTTGAGGCAAGGGAGTTTCCAAAAAGAACTCCAACTAATGAGAGAGTTGTTGACATTACGACTATTTCTATTGCTACCATGGCACCTAAAAAATTAAATTCTGGAAGGTCAGGCCACAAATAGGGTCTACAAAGTAAGTTCCAGAAGATCAGGCCACAAACAGAGTCTACAAAGCAAATTCCAAAAGACTAAACTCTAGACAAGGCCTACAAAGTCAAATCAGGGGTTAAAATTCACTTTGGACAAGCCAAGCACTCAAAAATACAAGGAAGAGTCATCTAAATGATGTTCAGACATTCAAAGATCAAGGAACAAAAATCACGTGAATCAAGCACCATTTAGGGCCAAAAACAGAACAAACAATAAACATTTTTGTGGGCTGAAGGCCTCAGTTCTGGAAGCACTGAACTGAAGGATATCATGGTCCCCCTTGGCAGTGAGGTCCAAACTCATGACCCCTGAAGTGTTTTGCAATCCTTAGCTGCTTTCTCACTCAAAATGGGTCCCACAATCTAATAAGTGATCATGACACGTGTCCAGGCCTATAAATGACACATGGAACTTGAATTTGACCCAATCAAATCATCAAAATGCCAAAATTGCATGACACATGTCACAAATTAAATCTTGACACATGGCCCCTACGTGAGTCACTCCTCCACGACCCTCCCATGTCTCATGATAGTCGAGAATAGTTAGCCCACAATCTACATTGTGGAGATCATGCAAGCTCCCCACGACCCCAGAAAGTAGAGGGTTCCGCACTCACGACCCTCCCCATATGGCTAACAGGGATCCGGATCCCTGTTTGGACGAAACAGAGGCCGCCACGCTCGGGGGCGGAGGAAAGAAAAAGTTCTTTTCTCTTTCCTCCGCCCCCGCACGTGGCGATCCCTGATTCTTCCAAACAGGGATCCTCTTCCGGCTAACAGATGCACCTTCCAGAAATTGCATTTTAGTGAGGAAATTTGCTCAAGGTTGAGGGGGGAGCAGGCCCAAGCTATCCTAAAGCATCTCAAACCTATAAATAGGCTCTTTCAATTCATAAAAAGGGTTAGAAAAATCAAGTCCAAAATACTGAGAGAAAGAAGGGTTGAAATCAAGGTGAAAAATCAATCATTTCTGAAAGGGAGAGAAATCAAGAAAGAAGGCCATCCCAAGTTCAACAAAGAGAAGAAGCATTGCAATTCTGCTCTTGGACAAACCCAAGGTACCGGGAACCTTTGGAGGGGACTTTAATTTCTCTATGCAAATTAAATTCCTTTTCTTTCCTTTAATTCTTCTTTTTCTCAATCCAAATGGGGACCAATGCAACCTTAGACCTAAATCCCATCATGAAAATCATGCTTTCACTATGTTTAATATAAAACAGCCTACATGACTTGATGAAAAAGGTGTAATTGGACTAAACCTCTGACTATCCACAGGGATGCACTTAGTTAAACCCGAAATTGATATTGAAAATAGAGTGAAGGAATTAGATTCCATGTACCCTACGATCTTCGAGACCTTAGAAAAGGCATTCGGCCACTCTCTTATAATTTTTGTAGCCTCTTTTTATTATATATTTTTAATTTAAAGCAATCAACATCTTAGGCTATCAAAGGACATACATGGGGGTCTTGCGTTCTATAAATGATCTGTCATCTATGAGTCCGAATGTCGAGTTTTGTATTATTTTAATGTAAATTCAGAATTTGTACTTGAAAATTAAAATGCAATGAAAAATACATGCATAATCATTGTGTGGGGTCGTTTTGTAATCACGAGTTTACGTGGGGCCGTTCCTCAATTTTGGACTATCCTTAGTCTCGGTGTTGTCCAAGCTCGGTATTAGCACCATCTCGATGGGAACGTGGAGCCCGTCTCGGTGGCCACGTTCATGAGTATCCATCTCGGTCTCGGCCTTAAGCCTGATCTCGGTCTCCTGTCACTCAGCCATAAATGCACTGCCATGACGGGGACGACGAATTGACAAATGGAGTGGGCGCCGGACTTAGATAAGTGACACGTCTTATCTCAGGGTCATGTCCATAGGTATAGGGAGATGGTCCGATGAGACGTTCCCTTTTTACCTACCCCCACTCATGAGAGAAAGGTACATGCTGATGAGACTTCCATCTCTCCCTGAGGGGTTCAGTCCGATGATGACTCTCACGTCTATATAATGCACGAAGGAGAACTGTAAAAGGTATGCAACAAGCCTCCCCCCATACTGCTCCTCCTTCTCCATCTTTCCCAGTTATTATACTAACTTAAGCATCAGAGTGCCCTCGGTTGCCTATAGCCAGGGGCTCTGACTTTTGTTCTCCCTTTCAGGTTACCGGAGGCCCAGTCCTTTCCCCTCATCATCTCAGATCATCAAATCAAGAGCTTAACCCTCTCTTAACCAAGTCCGTAATTTTTAGGCACTTACAATCATATTGTGCTTCCCCATCTTTCTTCGGTCAATTATATTTTCTCTTTTATAATGTTTTTCGTTTTCTGCGATGGCATCCTCCATGTCCCCCAAAATGGGCGAAAAAAGGGGGAACAACAACAACTGTTGTTGTTACTACTACTACTACTGTTATTCACAATCACCTTCTACGATGACCTAATGGACATGTGGCCACTTTTGGCGAAAGTCCAAAGTCTTTTATTCTCATTAGAGTGATGAGAAATATTGTTAGGTTTATGTCTTGTATTCCGGATTTACTGGAGTGGTCCATTAGATCGAGTTCAGGGTCAAGGGTATTTGGTCATTGTACTGAGTCTTTCTTCGGGGCTAAGAAAGCAAAGATTATATATATCATGTTTTATGTAACTGATGGTGAGCTCCAAGTGTAGAGCCGCGATGTAGTTATAAAATTGGTAATACCAGGTCGATCCACAGGGAGCTTTAGAAATAAGGCTTTCCAACTTTGTCACCTGCCCTAAATAAAATCTAATTTTAGCCTAAAATCTAGAAAAGTACATTCATCATTCCTACTTTAAATTAAATACATTTCCAAGCATAAAAAAAATTATTAAATCTAAAACTTAATCTAAAATGAATCACAAGTTGCTACAAAAGAACACACAAATTAGAACATCAAATTAGAAACAATCCAAAAATAAAACTTACCAAAAAAAATTAAGAAGCTAAATTAGAAAAGAAAAAAAAAAGAATGAACCTAAGTTAGAAACCAAATCAATCAAAGATTAGTAACAAATCAAATCACTCAAAAAGAAAACATCCTACTTACTAAAATTAGCATGAAAACCTTACTAGATTAGTTTCCTAAATTATAAACTAGGTTAGTCAATAAGGGTTGATATATTTCCTAAGTTAGTGAACTAAGTTAATCAACTCCCTAAAGTTAAGGACTTTCCAAATAAATAAAGATTTTCAAATCATAACAAATTTAGAAAGCATTAAGTCTATCTTAACTTATGTTAGAATTTCCAAATCTTAAGAAACTTCCTAAGTTAAAATCTTCAATTAACAAAAATTAGAAAGATTTCTTTATTTCTGGAAATTATCTAAATAATCTAAAACAGAAAATTAGAAACTAATATGAAGATATATGCAATGAACTCTAATCTCAACCCTAAACTATGCATAAAAGTCATATAATTGCATAAGAAGCATAAGAAGAAAAGAAAACAACAAGTGTTTGAATTTAAATGTGTGTAGTGCAAAAACATTAAATGTGTGGATTGCAATAAAATTAAATGTGTGGCATTGACAAGAAATTAAATGTGTGAATTTTGCAATAAATTTAAATGTGTGGGAATTGCAATAAAAATAAATGTGTGATAAGTGTGCTCTTCTTTTTTTTATTCTCAAATCGGGTTCATAAGTACTTATTTCATGTCCTTAGGATCTTGGGTTGTCAATCCAAAAACAACAACAAAGAAAACATAATTCAAGCATTAATCACCTAAGAAAAAGAATAAAAAAGAAATCACACTTTTACTAATATGCAATGTTTTTACATAAAAGATGGAGAAATAAATTCCAAAAAAAACAACTACATACTAGGATGAAAGGAACCCCTCTAGTTGAAGCTTCAAGTTGGGACAAGCCTTCTTGAAGAGAGATGAGCTACGGTAGAGAAAGGAGATGGGTAGAATGATGGAGGAATTACACTAGTGAGGGGGTCTTTTCTTTCATGAGAGAAGAGGGATGCTTATGCCTTCAATTTATAGATTTTTTTCATCTTTCTTTCCTTCTTTGCTTCAAGTTTGTAGCATGCAATCTTCTTTGTATGGCAAGTCCCTTCCTTGGCCAACAAGTTTTAAAAGAAATAGCAAGGTGAGTGAGAGATTTTTGGTGCTTTCCATGTGCAAAATTGCAATCCCGAGTAGAAATTATAGCACCAACTTTCAGAGGCCATATCTTTCTCGTTTTAGCTCCGATTGACACAATCTTGGATTCTAAAGATATCTACTCGAAAAGAGCTTTCCAACGGTATATGGATTTCACCAATCCGACGGCTGGATTAAGAGTTATGACTATTTTAATCTTGCTGCCTCTGAAGAATCCGAAAATAATTGTGCACATATGGAATGGTAGTTGTGCAATGGGGTGTGTGTAGAACCCATGTGGACATCCAAAGGGATCTTGGGATCTTCCTTTCCTTGTTTCTTGACTCTTCTTCCATCTTTGGTTTGCTTCCAAGCTTCTTTGATTGACTAGTCAATCTCTTTTAGCACACTTTCCTTTCTTGAATTTGAAATCACAAATCTAGCTTTCCATTGTTGCCTTTTCAAACTCTCCAAAAATACCAAGATATGTGGGTCCACCTTAAAAGATGTGCTACCCTTGATCTCTCTCAAATTTCACCAATATGGGTCTCATTCTTGATTTCTCCTACACAAATTAAAACAAATGGGTTCAAGAATAATTTTATATAAGGAATTTAAATGGACAATGCATGGGACCCTACTTGATGCACCGAAAATAATTGACTTTCCAAAAATAAATCTCCAAAAATGGCAGGTTTCATGAATTTATGCAAAAAGTGTGATTTTTGAGCAAATTATACATGAATGCACTACAATGGATAAAAAAATGCATAAAATCATGATATGATACTAAATGAGTCTCTCTTGGCTTGATAAGTCCTTAAACTTACCAAAAATAGCCACAAAAATATGCATTTTTAAGGACTTATCAGTAACCCTCGACTATGAAGAGTCTTAAGATGTCAGTCTATGCTCTCTTGCCGTGGACAAAGGGAGTTTTGCCGAACCACGTAAAATCATCGTCTCTCTATTGTATTGCATGTTTGATCGATCGCACTTCACAATGAGTTGGTTCTACCTTATGATATTCTTAATCGCATGTTCAATCATATGATGAGATTAACTCTTATTGGAACAAATTTACAAAACCCCACTACACGGGAGGTGTTTGTTTTGAGCAGTTCATATCTTCAATAAGTGGGCTCCACTATGGAGTTTCACGGGCATAATGGGAAGCATGAGAGATAGACCCTCAAGATTCATGACCCTAACTTTGTATTATCATATTATTTAGGCCTTTACCATTCACCTTATCATGACTTGGTGAATAATGACTTCAATGTTGTCCTCTCAACCATTCATGCCAACTACAACATTATGACCCATTAAATGAACACAACTAATTGATGAAAGAATTTTCACAGTTAATTGTGGTGAATTGGTTTACATGTGATTAATTCAACCTAAGTTCTACTTGAATTGGAGAAAGAAACAATTCTCGCGTGAAGGCTGCCAATACATAGAAAGGTTTGTTGTATTTCAAGATTCTTTACTTGAGAATATATTTAGGGACCCCTTAGAAGTTCCTTTCTAAGAAAATAGGGAACCTCTTCTCTCTTGAAAGTTCTCTTATGTTATCACCTATTAATGCACACATTATCCATATCATATATTACATATTTCTTCATATGCTTAATTAGCGCAGTATACTTGGGTAAGGCATTAGGTTATCAAGAGCCCGTTTCCATCAACATCAGGCCTACATCCGACCAGTTGGACCTGGTTGCATGTTTAGGCTCCAAAAGCCTAAATGGGGGTTGGGACCTAAGGTCACAAGCCTACTGAACTCTTATAGTCTTATTAGCTTCATATATATTTATTCTGTGTGTATTTATTATGCATATACATATCCCATAAAAACACAATGTCAAAAGGGGTTTGTACAATTTTCACATATGTTTTTCTTAAATTCATACTTAAGGCCAATCCATTGGAGGCAGGGATGATCACAGATGAATCAATCCCGAGTTGTTGCTCTGTTGGTTTGAAACTTTGTGTAGTGAGCATGAGTATTTAGTTGAGCAGCAAAAAGGAAAAAAAAAAAAAGGCAAAACAAAAGGCCTGGGTTTAGATTCGAACACATAACGAGCTTTAAATAGGTAGACTTGGGGTGTATTCTATTGGCTTTTTAAAAGTCAAAAGTGTTTTTCTAAAAGTAATTTATTATAAGCTAGTGTTCGAAATCAACTATGTAGAAGAGAAGGTTGTTTGATTGGCATGAAGTTTGTGTATGCGTTTTAAGCACCCAAGGTTGTTTAGTATGATTTTTAAAAATAAAGAAGCTTTTAGTATATAATAACTAAGTATGATATTAAAGTTTTTATAGTGGAAAATAATTCTACAATACATAAAACCCTTACACATAAAATGATCTCATTCAAAATCTTATGTGTCACCAAGGACGTGTTATGTGGCATTATTGCTATTGTTATTTTATAGAAAAAAAAAAAGAGAATTGAGTCAAAACTTTGATGTGCATCATTTAGGTGATCTACAATATCCAAACTACTCAAAATTAAGAGTTTTTATATGGTTTTATGAGAAATCTCGGTCCAATTAATCGAAGTTTGACCCACAATTAGATTTATCGCATTTCATATTGATAGGTTCCATTGCCACTAACACCTCATTAAAAATACCATCATATGTTGTATGTAATATCTGAATATAATTCTTAATTACCCAAAAGATAATATAATTTAAATACAATATTTCAGCCAAAAAAAATAATTGAATGCTCCTTACTCATCCCATCCTGCCCATAGAAGGAGTACATTCATGTGGCCCTTGCAAGAAGGGGCTTGTAACAATACACATGAACGCACTTGATTACATACTATACAGTAGCCTGTCTATAATAGAGTTTTTACAGAAAGACCCTTGTATTTTCACAAAACCTGAAAAAGGCCCGACACTTTATGTTTTTACTAAAGCATCCCTTGACTTACAGTCATGCTTAAGAAAAAAAAAAAAAAAAAAACCTTATGGTTCTCACTCTCCTCCTTTTATCTGTGTTACCATTTTACGTTTCCCATTTAGTGAAAATCTGAAATAGTTCGTACATTTGCCATTCTAATTTCAAGAGTTGACATTCACCCCTCCAAAAGTTAGGATAACGACCCACCAAATAGGTAGGTATAAATAACTCTACGAGAATCTTACTTTATCGTGGTCATCATGCATTCAAGTGGACCCTACTAAAAATAAGGGTTTAAAAGAAATCCAAAAATAAAAAATTTAGATAAATAGGTGGTCATAGCTAGTTTCTCCTTTTATAAATAGAAAAAAAAAGTATTATTTTATATAATATAAATCTTCATGAGATACAAAAATGAAAATAAAATTTGTAAATGGGTTAATTAATAAGAATTCTCTCTTCATAAGACTACAGTTCTTATTATATAATATAGGTGATCATATGATGTTGATTTAGAAGAAACTAAATTGTTCAGCCCACGAAAATAAGGAGTAGGATGAAAACATAAAATCTTATTGTGGGCTTCACATGGATATATTTTTTTATTTATCAAGAGAGATGCTAGAAGATCCTATTTATCCAACATTTTTCTATTGGTGTATGATGCCTAAGATGGATCAAGACTCCCATAGAGGTATCAATTAAACACATTTCCCTTTGGTTGGCCCTTATCCATTGCCCAAAGTTTTAGAGAGGTGAAATGGAAGGGGTAAAATGATAATACAGAAAAAAAAAAAAAGTGGTGATTGAGAACGGAAAGTTTCTTAAGAAAACCCATCAATCAAGGGATGCTTAATTAGTATATAAAAAATAAAAATAAAAACCATAAAGTATAAGGGCTTTTTTGGGGTTTCAAGAAAATGTTGGGGGCTTTTTGTAAAAGAATCTATTGATTCCAAATACCTTCACATGATTAAGCCAAGAAAATGTTCCTTCAAATAAAATTGAATGGAAAGATGAGGTTGTATTTAAATGTTCCTCACTTTACATACTCTCTTTAGATGACTGTTGGTGCCATAAGGCAAGTGGAACTTTTAGGAAAACAAACACCACATTTGGTGGGGTGTCACTTTACTTTCCCAGCTGGTAAACAAAAACTCCACTCCCACATATGTTAGTGGCCTTTGATTCAGGTGAAAAGAATCCAAATGGACCACAAAACTACAGTGGATTGGTCACAGAAAAGGCCCATTTGCACTCCTAGAAATTGGTGCTAGGCCTGTTAATATGACCAGATATGGATGCATGTAGACACGAATATGAGATTCGGGAATGCGCCTTGAAATCTAGGACTTGGATCCAGATAGCTAGGTTGTCCTAATTTTATTTTTATGTGTGAACGAACTACATAAATCTCTGTGTGAAGGTCTCTCTACATTTTTGTATGGTTTGGTTGTAGATTGTAGATTTCATGCTTCCGCACATGCGTGCACAACAGATCAAGGAGGTTTGAGATTGAGACCTCTTCACCTAACAGAGAGTAGCTCATCAAAGGCAAGTTTGGGTTACTATATTTCAAAAAAGAACCCTTTGTAGATCCTATGAGTTTACAAAAACTATATCAAGTAGAGGAACTTCTAGGATTTAAGAATCAATCACAATGCTTCATGGGGATGGAGAGAGATCCAGGAGAGTAGAGAGGCAGCCCTTAATCACGTCCAATCCAGCATTTGAATGGAAATGGTAGGCGTACCTCTTTCTGGTTTTGATCCTTGGCTTCCATGTAGAAGATTAATTGACAAGTTTGGAAGAACAACCTATAATTTTGATTGCTGAGAGGATCTAAAAGTGAGTGATTTCATTTAAGAAGGCTCCTTCAGCTTCAAGTCTACAGCTGATTGTCCTCCTCAGGCTAACCAACCCAAGTAGTCCAGGCCAAGGGTCTGCTTTAGGATGCTGGTGGGCCTGACATTATTCTTCCCAAAATACCAGTCCATCAGTCGTCAGGTCTTATAAAAGCATAACCCCAAGGGATAGCTAAGTTAGCGTAGGACCACGGTTTGTACCCGGAAGTTGTAGGTTCGAAATTGCACTACCACACTGGGGCTACAGAGGAGTTTACCCGACTTTCCTCTGGGCCTGGAGGGATTAGTCCAGCCCAAAGGGTTGGGAACCTCCTGATAGGAAAAAGAAAGTCTTATAAAAGCACCAGATCCTACCCAAAGCCCGAAATTTGCATCTGGACTTAGCCCAGTTTCCAATTACCATGTGATTATTATAAATGTCAGGCCAGACTTATTAGACCTTATTGAATGTCACTGGCAAACAAAATCTGGGTTAGGTCTCGCCCAGCCCAGAGAAGGGCAATTATATATCACAAACTTAAAGTTTTGGCTTGTTTGGTAAGTGGCTCACAGTCAGTTGTTGCAACCCAACCCATTGGCATTTCCTATAAGTGATCCCTGAATTCTCTCTCACAAAAATGTTTATGGGCCGCCCATGGACTGGGTCAAGATGGTATGAACCATATCCACCCACTCCAGCTTGTTTGGCCACTGGGCCTAAGATTTTTGCCCTTAAAACTGAAAGCCATGTCTGGGCAGAGCAAATTAAATAAGAGATCTTGTATTATTGTTGGATTAGACCTTTATGGGTATTTAGCTAAGCATTATAAGGACATTCCATTTAGGTATTGGATCAGAAAGGACCCAAAGACAACCCACTCGCCTAAGGGCACAACCCTAATCCAGTCCAGTGTGAACCAGAGTTAGGCCAAGCATTCGTTTAACCCATGAAATATGGGTCACAAATTGTACCTGAAGGGATTCAATTGAAAAATCCGCTCTGGGTCCAATATTTAGAACATGTTTTTGGACCTAGTCCTCTGGTGAGGAAAGAAGACCTCAGGTGAGGTAGGACAGCCCTCGGGTGAGGGAAGGTGACTGCCCAAGGTTCTAATTCGTGTATTGGTACCAGTCTTGTAACCTGGACCCGAGTTGGGTGGTCCATGAACCCAATCCAAACCTGACACATTTACATCCAAAACACTGCAACAAGGCCCAGTTTTTAATTATCTTAGAGGACCCGTTCACAGTAACGAGGAATTGATCACCATGGTATGACCCATTTATAGCCTCACCCATTCCATGACTATGCTCTATATGGTAGTGTATGATTAGGTGTGGCAATGGGATGGGCTTGGTACGGATCAGGCTAAACCCAAGATGGCTTTCACCTGCATAATCAACCTCATACAGGGAAATATACTTCTACAAGCAACTGCTGGATAAGGCTTCTTTTTTCCTTGGCATGGTAAAAAAAAGTTTATAGATTAGGGTCACGTTTGACAACCAAATCTTTAGGGGAAAAAATTTTGGTTTTTCTAAAGTTGTGGTAAATCTATGTTTGGCAATTGTAAATTCCTAAGGATTTAGACGAATGAAAATTTTCATTTGTTAGGATTTTCAGATCCGATGACCCTTCATAAGATTTGAAAATTCCCACTTCAGTGGATTTGCACACCCAACCTTATTTTTCTCAGCTGTATACATCGATACACACCAATATCAATGTGAAATCTTCAACTATACAAATCCCCAGCGAGGAATCCTTACTCCAGCAGTAATGAAAAATCATTAGATCTATGGATTTCTCGCCGGCCTGTTACCAAACATGCTCTAGAGATCTAAGTTTATCCGATTGTTATGATTTTTGAGGCAAGGCCTATCCATGGAGGACCCTATAATATATCAATGGTCTCGATTCCATCATAGTTGTGAAAGAACAAAATATACCCACATTTCCTTTAATCTATGGCAAGAATGATCTGCATGTGTATGAGAGAGAGAGAGAGAGTATCCTTGCAAAAGGGTGAAAAGAAATATATATTTTAATAGGGTATGTTTCCACAACGAGAGTATTTAGCAATGGGGACGAAACTTGTTCCAGTTCTACCTAAAACCAAATATTAATACATTCGTAGATGGCTAAATCATTTTACTCATGAGCTTGCTAAGAATTTATATACATGTGAGACTACAAGGGACCGGCATCCTTGGTGGTGTTTTTTTTTTTTTGTTAAAACTTTTTAGTGTTTGTAGCTTTTCATGGTGCTTGTTTGTTCTTGGTTTGTTGCTCCGTTTTCTTTTCCTTTCTTTTCTCTCTAATGAAACTGCATTTTACCCAAAAAAAATCTATTAATATGTTGTTTATTTGCCCAAAAATAACTTATTCTGTCTTTGGTGTGACATATTTTTATTTAGAAGAAGAAAAAATAAACTGATTTCCATCTAATAGATGGAGAGGACTTCAATTTTCTATCGAAGGGCTAGGAATGCAGAATTCCTCTATCTCCCACCCTTTAATTAATGTTCCTAAGTGTAGTGATTATCTTAACTGAGTCAACTGAGTCTTCGAGAGTTTTAACCACGTCTACCTAGTTAACCCAAGTCAGCCTAGAACTCAAGAATAGAGTTTCTGATCAACAGCTCTTGTTTTTCAATCAACTATGCGGAGTCACTCAGCTGAGTTTTACTGAGTCTTACTGAGTTTCACTGCTTCAGTGCAAGTTGATGATAATTGATATTCTTCCTCCACATTCCTCAAAAAGCTGATGGTATTTTGCCCCTTTTTGATATGGAGGAATATGAGAAACAAGAAAAGTAGAATTCCAAAGAAAAAGAAAAAAAGTGGAATTCCAAAACTGTGATGGCCGCCAATCAGTTTCAGTTTTGCCAGCCACAAAACTGTGATGGACAATCACTACCATCCAAATTGCAGGAGGCATCATCAATGGATAAGAATATGAAACTTGCTCTGATTGGAAGATCAATATCCGTTCAAGTAGTCTCCATCCAATGGTCGATTGATGACGTTTTCCTTTTTTTTCAGTAGCCTAGCCAAGGAGCTGGGAACCAAGAGAAAGCCCACACAAACGGGAAGATCAGGTGAGAACTGCCGCCACTTACCAGTGAGATATGTGGTCAATTTATGACGGTAGTGGACAAAATCCAATTTGTCAAACCAAAGGTTAGGATACTTCAACAAGAGTTAATATTGTTTCTGGTTCATGGGCTATGTGTGCCCAGCTAGCACAAGCTCAGCCTACTTTGAAATGAATATTTTCCGTGTTTTTTTTTTTTTTTTTTTTTTGGGCCCATGGATCAGACGTCAGCCTGGCCACTTCCCTCCCATTGCTCATGAGAGTTCATTTTCCTCGTTATTTTGTGCGAGTTTGTGTTCTCCTCACTTGTGTGAGTTTCCTATCTCCTCGCTTGTGCGAATCTCTCAAGGTCCAAACCCCTTAGCTTGGCTACAAAAAATAAAAGGCGTGGCAATATTGTTAATTGAACGGGCCTGGGCCTTATTAGGGCCGATTATTAAACGGTGTTGATCTTGACCATCTTAGGCCAACCCAGAGCAAGCCAAAACCCAGTCTTAGTCTATAGTCGCCCTGGAAAATGGGCTGGCTGGGGCAAAGTCAAAAACTTATCTATGTCTAAACCTCTTGAATCATCTTGACTAACATTTAAGCACAGATTCCTTGGGCTGGTAAGTCAAGCCTAGGCCACAAGAGGGATGCATGTTGAGGCCCATATCTCAACCAAGGGGACAGATTAATAGGAAAGGGCCACCTTGGATCAATGTTAATTATTGTTCTTACACATTAATCAAATGGTCCTAATTATAGTTTATCTTGGGTCATTAATCACTTTTTAGCAACTTTCCTTTACATTGATCAACTGGCTGGCCACTGGTCAGATGGTTCCACTGATCATGGCCCACTAAATCTACGATGTTAAGAGCGACTGATTTTGCATCCAAACGATTCAAAATGCTACTGGGGATTGATGGATAAGCTACATTATGCGACAACTTTATTACAGCACTTGATTTAGACATCCATGCTTTCTTATCCATCATCCTGTTTATGATTCTTGGCCATCAAACTTGACTCAGCTGAGTCACTCAGAACTAGAAAGAGTCAAATAACACAATCTAATTCTTTGCCGGCCTCAATTTGGAGCTCAACTCGGTCAAATTGAGGACAAGTTTTTTATGTGTAAATTGAGAAACGGGGATGGACAGATTGATGGCACCATTGACCATTTCAATGACAATCTTAATTAGGAAGGCCAGCAATTTAGATGGCTTTCAATAGTGTTATGATTTCTTGTATGAAAAATATTGTGCCAATAGTCAACTTTGAATGGCATAAGATAGCCAAAGGCCTTTTCATCTAATTAGTAATACACAAATATTGGATTAACAAGTGATTCGATGGTTCCACTTAACAGAGAATATTGTAAAGAAGGTTAGCTATGTTATGACAAGAATGGATTCATCTTAGATTAGATTCGTTCTATGATGTGGTTAATATTAGACTAAGTTAGATCAATGAACTGTGTCATGATGTGATTACGATTAGATTAAGTTTGATGTGATTAGGTTATCTTAGTTGTACTCTATATATATAGCCATCGGCTATTCTTAATTCTTTGTGTGGCTAATCTTGCAAGATGTAGTCCCAAAGTTTCTTCACCACTATATGTGGTCTCTTCTCAATGGTCCTTTCAATAATCTTGTTGGATTAGGTCAATCCATCCATCTTATCACCATGATCCTTTTCTAGGGATGTCTGGTTTTGTTGTCCTTTCAAGTGTCTAGCTAGCTTCGAAAAATTCTTATATCATATATTTCCGTAATTTTATTTTTTTGATCTCGGTGGATATTTAGTTCTTTGGATCAGACTAATCCCTATGGGTCTAAGGAGATATATTTTTTCTTATATTTCAGTCATCTCTGGGGCACTCAAACCAACTCTCATATGAGGCCCCAGTGGTCATTAATTAATCATCTGGCCATGGACTAGAGCAACTTGTGTTTGCAATATTTCATTCAAGAGTTCTTATGTATTCCTCTGCACCCTTTTTGAGACCTACAAGATTTGTCCAATTAAAACCTCAACATTAACTAGTTCATCTTCTACTTCTTCAAAAAATAATAATAAAAAAAAAAAAAAAAAAACCATTTAGCCTAGGCACATTGCCGAAAAGAGGTTATGACATTTATATCAAAATATTCAGCTGCAAGTTATAGCTTTAACCTGCATGAGCAATGCACTTGGATGGAAAGAAAGAGAGACTGCAGTAAATTTGGTTTCATGAATTTTTTATGCCTAAAAACACACTCATTTTCACCACTATAAAATATCCAAATGAAAGCCATAGAATCACCACTTAGATAGTACAATCATTGCTTGTACAAGCAGCTTAACAAAAAGTATAATTAGCTTGCATGAGGAACAAGAAGAGAACAATTACAAGTACAAGGCACTGGTAGCAAAGCTTCATTAATTAGTTCAATAACCATTCCTCATTAATTGTATACCCAGAGAAAAAAAAAAGGACTAAAACCCTCTGTATCGTATAACCGCATATTATTTTTTAAGATGGTATCAGAGCCGAGATAAGAAAAAACTTGATGGCATTATTACACCCAAATGGCACCTGCTCTCCTGAGCAGTTCTTTTAGTTTGCCGCTAAGGTGAAGAGACATGACCTCATCAGTAGATCCCACAAGCTGACCTCCTATAAAGACTGCTGGAACTGAGCGATTCCGGCCCAGTAGCCTGGCCAGGACTGTCTCCATATCCCTCCCTCTTGGAATTTGATCGAGCTCATAAATGGCCGGACTGACCCCAAAATCATAGAAGAGGCTTTTGATGGTGTGGCACATGCAGCATGAGCTTGAGCTGAAGATCACCACCGCGCTTTGGGAGGCCAGTTTCAACACTTTATCCATTCCTCTCTCTCTCTCTCTCTCTCTCTCTCTCTCTCTCTCTCTCTCTCTCTCTCTCTCTCCCTCTCTCTTCTTATTCAAAGAAAAGAACCAAATATGAAGTAAAGAATGGTTTTGGTGGAAATGTGTTAGTAATGATATAGAGAGATTAAAGAGAGCAGTAATGAATTTTTGTGGGTTTATCTCAAATGTGGTTACTATAAAATTGGTAGTAAATAAGGTGAGAAGAAAGATGGTAATTTGGAAAGGGAAGTTTGGAATATGTTTGATGAAAATGGATGTTAGAGATGAGAAAGAAATGAGTGAGCAAGAGAGAAGGATGTTTGAAACTTTGAGAACACAATGCTTGAATGTGGTGATGAATATGAGCTTGGTGGGCTAGTTATTTATACATGATTGTGGGATGGGTGATAGGAGAGAATCTGTAGATAATAAGAGGTGCCCCGTACGCCTAACCTTTTAGGATTTCTTCATGATATCAATATTCCAAGGTATCTCTCTACTTGTCAGTGTTGCAAGTTAGGGACAAACTTCATGTGGGGTTACTCAATGATTAGTGTGGGTTAATTAATTCTCTCTTTAACTAAAACCTAGTTTAGTAAGTTGGGCCTCTATCTGTATTGATCTCCTCTTGTGGGATAGTGGACCCAACATGACATCAATGGGCTTTTCTTTTTTGGCTATCGACATCAATGGGGCTTTGGTCTCATCATCCAAACATATCTCATCAGTCTTAGGTTGGATTTGTGAGTTTTGCTCTTCCTCTTCATTCTTATTTAGAGTGTACTTAATGTCAAGTTGCAAACCAACATGCTATTTTTCACTATTTTGATCTAAGGGTCTCTTCTAATTCCTTACGCAGACCTGTCATTTCAATTTGCATGGAAAAAACACATTTAGATTGGTCTGGCTGAACATTGGAGGGGCATAATTAAGGAAGAACAAAAACTATCTATACCAAGAATGTCTTTGCCTCTTTGGCTATCCATTTTCATGAAGATGTATAACTGAAAAATCTATTAGATCTTTGGAAACAATGCATAGGTAACTTGGTTAACAAAAAAAAATTAGAGAGGTCATACTCTGACCTGCAAGCCATGCATGGATGTTTTGATCTTTGAAAAAACTTAAGTTTTCAATAAACAACTTGATTAGAAGACAATAAGTTTTTAAGGATTCAAACGGAAAAGAAGAGTTCTTCTACTTTTTCAATTTATGTCCCTCTAGTTATATTCCTCCGTATCTAAGAAAGCAGAAAAAAACGACTGTCATCAGCACTATCTCTTTCTTTTTTTTCTTTTTCTTCTCAAGGTAGGGGAATCCCACCCAATTGTAATGTACAGATGTGTACCTCACCAGCTAATCTGTGATGCCAGGATCCGAGATCGCAATTCTTCATTATCTACTCCCACAAAAAGTTGACATTCCTCTTCCACTCATCTATTATGTCTTTTCACAATGTCACCATCTTTCCACTCCAACATTCTTTTTCTGACTTTCATCTACATTGCATGTGTACATGTATACATAGTATACATCCATGTAGATGTACATGATGTGTGCACACGTCTTACTAGGGATGACAACATGTTAGGTTTGATATGGGTCAGGGTGAATTCATGCCCACTTTAACCTACCCTTTTCGCCGAACATGTAATATTTACAGTCGAGACAAGTGTTGCTCAGCTTGCTAGGGACATATGTAGTAAGAGTGGATGCCTCAGTTCAATATCTAGCCCCACAACTTCTGCAATTCTTATTTCTAAGAAAACCTTCATAATTCTTAGTGTTTTAATAGATCCTTATTTTTATTTTTTTTATAGAACCTTATTGTTAATTTTTTTAGAGAGGAGTTGTTAGTGATGTCCAGCCCCTGACTACTTCGGACTAGAGAAGTGCTATCCAACTTCTTACATGCATTGGTAACATCTTCCAAGGTAGCCATAATTCACTAAAAAAGAGTGATTTTTAGCAATGGGAAAAAACGCCTATAGCGGGATATTTTTTTTCCACCGCTAAAAGTTTCAAATGTTTATAAGTTTTTAGAGGCAGAAACTCTTAAACAGTAGGAGGGGAGCCAAAAATGACTCTTTTAATGGCGGAAATCACTATTTTTGTAGTGCATCTTGTCCAAGTGATTTTAAAAATCACAGCTAAAAGACTGCCTCCTAACCCTTATTCTCCATGGGAATGAGGTATTGAGCATCTACCTAAGAAATAGTTGAGCTATTCAATTCTTTGATCAAGCTTAGGTCTCTACATCCCTTTGAAGTCAAAAATGTGCTTAAGGTGATTTCAAATTTCATTCTCTGCATCCTCTCTATTATTTTACCAGACACCATTCCTATTTTTTACCATCTCAATCCTGTTAGTTTTTCTTCTATTAATAGTATAATGAATGAATTTTGTATCTCTCCTATAATAGTAATTCCCTTGATTTTTGTTTCAAAGAACTCTAAATAGATATTCTTCGAGTTTATAATTAAGTTGGATTTATTTATCTAGGACTAAAACTCTAATTTCATTAACTCCCACTCTAATGCTGTCAATGATGTCCACTTGTTCTCAAACTTTAGTCTATTCCATTTAATCAGATCTTTTTCCTATTATGTAGAGGGGGTAAATAATGTTAATCCATTAACTTCATTAATGTTTCACCACCTTTTTTTATTATACTTTCAACTCCTTATTTTAAACCACATATAACAAAATCTAAAGGGTCAAAGTAATTTAGGGTTTTCTAAGATTCGTGTCAGATAAGATCAGGAAATTATTAGACGCCCGTTTATTAGGATCATAAAAATACCCTCGGGAAATCTTAGATAAATAAAGTATGAAAATTAAAGTTTTAAAATGTGAGCGTAAACTCCTTTTAACCAAGAGTTTAGCAAGCAAAGGCCTTTAACTAGTGTTAATTAGACTCACTCTACTCAAATCATGATCAAACTATGGTTATAACTAAATAGAGTAAAAAGTTATCATTTTAAGAGCCTATTTGTGTAATATAAGGATTTTGAAATTTAGAAGGCACTACATTTTATTTAATTTCCGTAAGTTTATTAAGAGGACTACCTCCCAATTTATGCGAAGAGAATAAACTCAAATTCTCTCAACAACTCTTTGTGCTCATACCTCTCAACACACTTCTTATATCTACCCATGTCTTTAATATCCTTCCACATTAGCATGTCGTTTCATAGTAAGCTTGTGCTATTAGTAATACTAAATGAAAAAAATACAAAAGTTGCTCTACCTTTATATCTTGCATGATGATCATCTTCTTTTGCTTGTGATCAACGCTTGTCTTGTAGAATATATACATAAAGGTTGCAACCATCTTTTTTAGTTTTAGGTCGTGTCTGTTTGATACATCTAAAAGCTTTCATTGTGCAGTTTGATGAAAATGATGATATTGTAAGGCTTAGACTAATGCATGGACAAAGGAAGATGCTTGATCTATTTTATTCAAAGAAAAAAGGTAGGGCTTTTACAAATGAATTACCCTTAAACTCTCGATCAACGATAGGACGAAGAAAAACTAAATATCATCCTTAAGTGCCTCGTACATTTAATACATATTTTTAGATTAAAAAGCCCATATGTCGTGATATTATGAGATTAGCATGACATCAAGCGAGATGGTGCTCTCCTTTTCATGTCAAAAGGCATTTGTAACTCAGGTTTTCATTTCTTCGATTCTATTATCTAGGTTTGACAAAAGAAGAATTCATTTTTTTCATCTACTTCCTCTCAAGATCATCCTATCATTTTTTGCCTCACTAGATTCAAGACCTACATTTGACCTAGGGATGTCAAACGGGCCAGGCCGGCCAAGGATTTACCTTGGCACGGCACAGCCCGCCACTAGCCGTGCCTGGAGCAGGCTGGGCCGTGTCATGCCTCTGTGCTGGGTGTGTTCAACGTGCCTCTTTAATTTTATTTTATTTTTCAATTAATTTTTATCACCTTTTCAGTATTAATATTAAAAATTAGAACACAAGCACGGACAATAACAAAGATTTTTAAGTAGTTCGGTCAAACTCGGCCTACTCCACTAAGAAGAGAACCATTTGGATTTTAACTTCTTGAATGTTTGTAAATAGGATTACTTTCAAAACCTTACAATCTCTTTAGAGAATGACAAGATTAAAATATAGAGCAAGTGATTAGATCCAAAGCTGGCAGTGTCAATGGGATTAACTCCGATAAATGCTTATTTGACTACGAGAAATAACAAAAATATTTAAGTATGAAGAGATGTTTTCCATTTCATGGCAAGTTTCCGTTTTGTTGCGGATTATGATACACAGATACTTCAAAATAGATAATAATGGTATGTAGTACGGTATGGCAAGGCTGACTCCAAAGGTTCTGCTCGTGGGAAGTTTGATGCTGCATCAACAAAGCCTCGTGGGCCGGTGAAGGCTAATGCTACCCCCAGCCAGGTTGCCCCCCCCCCCCCCCCCCCCCCCCCCCCCCTCAAGCCGCTCCAATCGTTCCTGGCTTCATTGCTGAACAGTGGCAGGCATTAGTGGTTGCTTTTGGTTCCTCTCATCCTCAACCAAATCGTTTGAATGGTAAGTGGATCATTGATACGGGGTGCTCTCATCACGTCACGGGTAATTTGTTATGTCTCACTGATGTGGCAGAGGTTACTCCTTGCAATGTTGGTCTTCCAGATGGTCAGAATAAAGTTGCAAAGAAAGAGGGTGTTGTCAAGCTGACTGACAAGATAATCCTCAAAAATGTTCTCTATGTTCCATTGCTCAATTGTAATTTAATTTCGGTGACACAGTTGAGTGATGATTTACAATGTGAAGTCATTTCTAACTCTGACTCTTGTGTTATACAAGACCGACAAACGAGGGAGGTGATTGGAACGGGTGAAAGATGGGATGGACTTTACTACCTTCGGGAGGGGACCTCTGTTCAAGCAGTTTCGGTAGAGCATTCGAAGTCCTTAGACCTATGGCATATCAGATTGGGCCACCCTTCCGAGACAATTGTAAAGTTGCTTCCTTTTTTACGCAATGCTAAGGGTAAATTGAATCAAGCATGTGAAATTTGTCATCGTCCTAAACAACATAGGGCCAGTTTTCCTATTAGTGAAAATAAAACCTCTCATATTTTTGAAGTTGTACATTGTGATTTATGGGGGCCTCATGATGGGCCTTCCTCTTGTGGTGCTCGGTATTTTTTAACCTTAGTGGATGATTTTTCCCGCGCAGTGTGGGTTTATTTATTGATTCATAAAAAGGAGGTTTTTCATACGTTTATGTCTTTCATTGCTATGATTGATCGCCAATTCTCCCAAACCATAAAAATTGTTCGTAGTGATAATGGAACGGAATTCTTTTGCTTAAAAGATTATTTTTTGGCAAATGGCATTTTGTTTCAAACTTCATGTGTGGGTACTCCTCAACAAAATGGGAGGGTCGAGAGAAAGCATCAGCATATTTTGAATGTGGCTAGGGCTCTTCGTTTTCAAGGCAGGTTACCTATATATTTTTGGGGCGAATGTGCTTTGACTGCTGCTCATATTCTCAATAGAACTCCTTCGTATCTCTTGAATAATAAGACCCCGTATGAAATCCTCTTTGGTCACTCACCTTCATTTAGTGAACTCCGTGTCTTTGGCTCTTTGTGTTATGCTCACAATCAAAAGGCGACGAGTGATAAATTTGCTAGTCGAAGTCGGAAATGTGTGTTTGTGGGATATCCCTTTGGCAAAAAAGGTTGGTGTTTATATGATTTGGACACACAGATTTTTTTTGTGTCTCGTGATGTACGTTTTTTTGAGAATGTTTTTCCCTACATTGATGTTGAGGCTGTGAATTTTGTTCCTCCACCTGAAAATAATTCTAGGGGGATTAATGGGGATTTTGTGGCGTATGATGGTGATGAAGTGGCAGAAACACCACCCTTACAACAGCAGCCTCACGTTGTTGTCTCGCCCACCATCTCTCCACATGGTCCGCAGCTTGTAGGCGAAATGTCTACACCGCATGACTCCTTTGTACGGACAGCCCCGGTGTCTTCTACAAGGGGGGTTTCTGATCTTGAGGTAACTTCGGCAGATGAGCATAAGGGTCGTGGGTGTAGGGAGAAGTTTCCGTCGGTTCTTTTACGAGATTTTGTAACCCATATGGCAGTCCAGAAAAGTTCATCTCCAATTTCATCTGTTCCAATTTCTCCATCTCCCTCAGGTACGTCCTATCCTATAGCACATTATGTTAGTTATGACAAATTTTCTGTGCAACATCGGAGTTTTATTGCAGCCGTCACATCAGGAAGAGAGCCACAGTCTTTCAAGGAAGCTATGAATGATAGTGGGTGGCGTCGTGCAATGGAGGAGGAGATGCGTGCCTTGGAAGATTCTGGTACATGGACCTTCACTACACCAAAAATCGAAAATTGGAACGGAAAAGCGTTCCTAATCCTCCCGTTCCTAATTCGTTAAACCGTTCCAATTTCCGTTCCAATTTGGTACCAACCGTTCCTAATCCAAATTGGAACGGAAACAGGAACGGTTTAACGGATTAGGAACGGGAGGATTAGGAACGCTTTTCCGTTCCAATTTCCGATTTTTGGTGTAGTGCTTGGAAAAGTTACCTCCAGGGAAGAAGGCTCTTGGCAGTCAATGGGTCTTCAAAATCAAATACAAGTCTAATGCCAGTATCGAGAGATTGAAAGCTAGATTGGTTGTTTTTGGTAATCATCAAACCGAAGGGATAGATTACAATGAGACTTTTGCCCCGGTGGCAAAGATGGTAACTGTTCGTACATTTCTTGCAATTGCAGCTTCAAAGAATTGGGAATTACATCAGATGGATGTACATAATGCCTTCCTGCATGGTGATTTAGATGAAGAGGTATACATGAAACTTCCTCCTGGTTTCATTTCTGATGAGTCTGGTTTGGTTTGTCGCTTGCGAAAATCGTTGTATGGTTTGAAACAAGCTCCTAGATGTTGGTTTGCAAAACTTGTGACAGCCTTGAGAGGGTATGGTTTTTTACAGTCCTATTCTGATTACTCTCTTTTTACATATACGCGAAGGTCAGTTCAAATCAATGTTTTGGTGTATGTTGATGATCTAATAATATCTGGTAATGATTCCGCTGCAATACAGGCTTTTAAAGTCTATCTTAGTTCCTGTTTTCATATGAAAGATCTTGGGGTTTTGAAGTATTTCTTGGGAATTGAGGTCGCTCGTAGCTCTTCAGGGTTGTTTCTTTGTCAGCGAAAATATACTCTTGATATTATTACCGAAGCTGGTCTTCTAGATTCCAAGCCTGCTTCCTCTCCGATTGAGCAAAATCATCATTTAGCTCGTGCAAATGGGCAGCATCTGACGGATCCAGAGCCATATCGGTGGTTGATAGGCTGTTTGGTGTATTTAGCTGTAACTCGACCTGATCTGGCTTACTATGTTCATATCTTGTCTCAATTCTTGCATGAGCCAAAACAAGAACATTGGGATGCCACCCTAAGAGTTGTTAGATATTTGAAAGGCTCTGGGTCAAGGTATTCTACTTCATTCTGATAGCGAGTTATCTTTACAAGGTTGGTGTGATTCGGATTGGGCGGCTTGTCCTCTCACTAGGCGATCTCTCACTGGATGGTTGGTTTTTCTGGGTCATTCGCTTATTTCTTGGAAAACAAAGAAGCAGCATACGGTCTCTCGATCTTCAGCTGAGGCAGAGTATCGTTCCATGGCTGCCATAACTTGTGAGTTAAAGTGGTTAAAAGGTCTCCTGTTGAGTCTAGGTGTACACCACCCCAAGGCTATCCCTTTGTTTTGTGATAGTCAATCTGCCATTCATATTGCGCAGAACCCTGTCTTTCATGAACGTACGAAGCACATTGAGGTCGATTGTCATTTCGTTCGTGATGCAGTTCACGATGGTCTTCTTGCTCCTTATGTTCCGACGACGGTGCAGTTGGCTGATATTTTTACAAAGGCCTTGGGTAAACACCAATTTGATTTTCTTCTTGCCAAGTTGGGCATCTATGATCCACATGCTCCAACTTGAAGGGGGGTGTTAGGCGTATTTTTAGGGATTAAATTGCCCTTATGGTATATTAAGGTAGTTGAAGATATTTAGGGGATTTTCCTAATCTTTCGCATGGAATTAGGGTCATATTTTTGGGTAAGATTAGGAGCCTTTCTCGCCTAATGTGAGGCTTTCCAAAATCTTCGATCTCCAAAATCTTCATTTGTATTACTATATAAATGTCTTGGCTGGTGCATAAGACAGATCATTCTCTAATTAAATCTTGTCATATATCCTAATTTATTTTCCTTCCTTCAAAATCATTGAACTTTCTTTTTCAACTCTTTTACGCGATTGGAAGTTGTATCTGTCCTTTACATGCTTCATGTCATAGCGTTAGCTTTCTTGCTTGGATTTGGCATGAAATCTATGAAATAGGAAATCAACCAAAACTTAAAAATGTATCATTATTCCACTTTCTATGGTGTGAATGCATGTGTTTGCCTGCGTATAGGAATTCATTGTAAAACGAAAAATCAATGTAGCTTTAAAAATGGATATATAGCTATTTCATCTCGTATGGTGGAGATGCCATTTGGACCTTGACTTGCCTACCTTTTATGGATTATTAACTGATAGGATCTGTATTGAACTTTTGGTAGAGTCTTTTCATAAAAATTATGATTATTTATTATATTTTCATGGAGAGATTGAGTGGGATTGTGTAAATTCAGTGTTCAAAAGTAGCAACATCCAGAAGGTGATGTTGGTTCCCTGCTTCAAAAGGCATTGAAACCAATCACTGGGCAAATGAAAAATGAGAACATTTGATGCCTCCATGATTTCATAAATTTATTTCTTATAATCGGACTTTGTTTAAACATTCAATATATATATATACATGGGAGATGCTTTTGTGAAAGTTACTCTCATGGTAGTCGTATCCCTTACTCTCATAGTAATAGGAGCAATATGACCAAATGTATTGAAAATTACATTTCAATACAAGCTATGCATGCATGCATGCATGTTTATGTCCCATTTCCTCTCCAAAGGTCACCCTAATGGCCCAAGATACTTTAGTTGGGCACCTGCATCACCCTCGAGACACGTGGCAAAACCTAAGCCACCCAAAATAACACTCACCTCAAAATCCTTAGGGAATTTTATTTTCATGGATTTCTTATGGATTTTTACGTTATCATGGAACAAAGTAGGAAAAGTGAAAGGGAATAATGCATCAGCCATACCTATATGATTCGACAGTGGCAAAAAAAGACCTCAAAAGAGTGAGTAGCTGTCCCCACAATAGATTTTTCTAGAGAGGACCCAATGTCCTTTCAAGGGGCCATGGATGCATGCACTTGAAATTTAGAAAATTGAGAATATTAGTGCATCTTACCTGCACTCAGAGGAAGTGCTATTAAGCTAATAGGGCTCACCAGGTAGAAGAAACATAGCATGTTAAAGCCCATAAAAACTAAGGACCAATTGCCACAAACATTCCCAGTCATGTAATCTTATGGGCATTTTTCTTTTATGGAATTATGAGAATTCTTGTTGGGAGGATATACAAATTCTGTAAAAATGTTGTACCCCGCGAAATTCACTAAGTACTGAAGTATAATCCAATATTTTGGAAGATGGAATTTAGAAAAATGCAAAAGCCATTAATGAGTTTGGAAACTCATATAAAAAAAAAATTCAAATGTCCCGGTATCTGAGAAAACTTAAGCTAGTTAAGCAGTACATTTTTTTTTTTAATATCCGTAACTAAACTCATATTAAACTAAAGAAAAGATTAATACAAAGGAAACCAAAAGAGCGAGGAAAGGTACAAAAGCCTTATACCAAACCTCATACAAAAAGAAAAATGCATACAAAGAAGCAACACTAAAAGAATCTATACCAACAAAACAAAGTGACCATCCCTATCCACTCCTTGTTTGGTTAGCAAATCCACGGCAGCATTAGCCAACCAGACAACATGCTTGAAGACCACTCGTATCGAAGACAACAAAGCTCTAATTTCATTAAGGATGTAAAAAGATTTCCAAGCTGTACAAAATTTGTTAGTAGGCGTATTTTATGCGTAAAGTTAAGAAACAGTCGAAGTTTCAGCAACTATCTGAAATAAAGATAACTTAAGAACTACAATAATTTCCTTGTAAAGTTTACAATTTATCAAATAGAATGGTTTTATTGAAAAAAAATTGAGCGACAAAGGCAAAACGAAAACTATATTATAGAGCAATATATTTATTTTTAAATAATTAGAAATACCTAAAAAGACTTTTTTAGTAGGTAGCTAATCTATTTCTTTTTTTACTGATGAGGTGTCTAGGCCTTTTAAAGAACCGGACTCATCCTCCGGCACATGCGTTCCCCCTGCTAGCATCTGTGATGGGACCCACTTGTATTTACATGTAGGTGAACCCCAATCAAAACGAGACACACCTCACAACGAATCTCGATGGTGATAGGGATAAGAATTCTTTTAAATTTAGTCCAACTCTTTATCCTTATCATCTCTCCATTCAAGTTCAAATTGAGAACTTATAACACAATAAACCAAAAGTGTGTATATATATATATACATATTGTGAAAAACACTCTCACCTTATTATGAGAGGTAAAGGTGGGGGCCCTCTCATTTAAGTTGCTGGCATTGGATATGGATGTGACGGCCCGCATCTCTCACTTTACTATGAGAGATAAAGGTGGGGGCCCTCACATTTAATTTATTGGCATTGAATATGGATGTAAGAGCCCCCACCTTATCTCTCATAATAAGGTGAGAGCATCTCTCATAGGAGTACCTCCCTATATATATATATATATATATATATAAATACACGCACGCACGCTGGACAGAGTGAGTGTAGGATATGTCAACATCTCAGCTCAATCTAATAACAAGTAATAAGAGAAAAAAGAGAGAGAAAAAAAACCCTCTAGAAAAGCCTTCTTCCTCATCCTTCCACTATATCTAAACCCTTCATCATCATCTTCTACATCCAGGGTGTACATCATTGCCCTTGAATTGTAAAGAGTGGGTTATACGTGATTGATCTCTCGTAGGCCGTCACAGATCTCCAACGCAATCCTTATCGTGTTTGTAGCAGCCAAATCATCCTGCAGACCCGTGCTTCCGCAAAGTCTATAGCCTTCACCTCCTCCCACACGGACTACGACATATTTTCTTGGAAGGGGCAATGTGGGAGAAAAAAAAACATAAGATTTCCCATAACCCCCGAGTCTTTTCCAAATTTCATCAATTGAATGTGGGCAAAGTTACTGCAAATAAAGTCTAATATGAACTGATTTGATTAAGCAAAGGTGGGTCAGAACATGGTAGGTCGAATCGTTTAAAAAGATTGAGAAAATCTTTAGATTCTAAATTGCTAAACCCTATGGCCAAATGAAGCATGGCTGCTAATCCGCTCTGCCTTTCTTGCAATTGGGACCTTTGGTGGGAATCTAATTGCAAAAGAAAAGGTGTCCAATTGGATAACCCCATCTTTCTCTAACTCAGAAGATGCTCCAAAGAAAGATACAGCAAAAAGGAAAGAAAATTGCTTCAGCTATTAAAAAAGAAAGAAAGAAAAAAAATTGGTATAGTAACACAAATTAGGAGAATTAATGGCATGGAAGTCCCCCACTTCACTAAAAATTCTTGATCTAGTTTGATGAAGTAAAAGCTGATTGAGAAAATTTGAGCCCACTTGCCACGATTCACCTCAAATGACCCACACAATTACTGGTTGCTCACAGATTACAAAATCCTGACTTGCAGTCAAAAGGTCGAACATGCATGGGCTGCCTTGTTTAACCCTTCTGACCCCACCCCCTTCTTATATATAAACCTAATTGGCTGGAGTACTATGTTTTTATATGTGGAATTGTTCTTTTTCTTTTTTTTTCTTTTTTTTTTTTTTTTTTTTTTTTTGGACAAGCAAGGATAAAATAACTAAAGAAAAGGAAAGCCATTAAACTAGGTGGGTCATGTCGGGTTGACCCACATCAAATGCGTATTGAGGGTATCCATCTCAAGTCATTTATACCCTGTTCCAATTCTTTGTCACCAGAACTGAAGGGATAAGGAGCATCACTTCTCCCTTATCTGTCTAAGATTCGAACCCTAGATGTGCCACTTTTCCCGCTATCCGGAGTACTTCCTTTCCCGTAGGTGCACGCTCTCTCATTGGACCCACCCAAAAAATTTCCTTAGGTCACTGTTAATTGGGATATGAGGGAGTTGTTTGCAACCAATAAGTAGCCCTACTACCATTGGATAGGAAGACCTTCAAGACCAGGCTTTTATTGGGCTTGAGCTTTTATTACAGGTATCCATTTGACATTCTTAATTCCAAGACCCATGTGGTCACATACACGAACCTAAAGTCCTCAATGGGAGTGACCCGATGACAGAACCCCAATTCAAAGCACCATGGCTTTTAACCAAAAAAAATCCCTCAATGCAGCATGGAATACACACTAATAATGATGATGATGATGATGATAAGGTAAGGAGCGACAGTTATCATTAGAAGGTCTAGTCTTCGAACTTGGCGTCCCCCCTCCTTCCATATTTGAGTTACTATTAACTCACATGTGTCAGTTGTGTCTCCTCCATGTGAGTTGTTTCAATGGCGTGATTATTACTAATTTTAAATGATTTTCTATCATTTTTTATCAATGATTTTCTACGATGCTAGATAGATTGAGTTCTACATGTAATTAGAGGTAGCAAATTTGGTTTTGAAGAATTCTTATGTTCAAACAATAGTTACTCGTCAATACATTGATGCACAGTACACTTATTAGATGATAATGCATTCCTGTTAAATTGGTGATGTAAATGGAGATTAAAAACATTTCTCTATTGATAATTTAAAAAAAAAAAAAATTGCAGGAAGGGCATTGTTGTTATATGTCAAGAGACTTGATTCTATTTTGATAAGCTCAGTACCTTATGCTATTGATGCAATGCATATATTCCCAATTCTAGCAGCAGTTGCCATCAATAAATGATGAGTGGTATAATATTGTCCCTACAACCAATATCTAAGAGCACATTCTCTTCTTTCTTTTTAATCCATAAAAATGCAACCTAATTAACCATCCCCACATGCATGTATAAATATAGGCACTGTTCTCATATTTCCACACCACTACCAACCCTTCCTTCAAATCCATTCCATCTCTTTCTTCACTCCATACTACCCTCATTTTCCATCCAAAGTGAAGGAATTAAATTGCCATTTCTTGGATATCTTTTGCTTTACTTGGTTCTAAATTGGGTCATTTCTTGGGTCTTCTTATAAGCACTTGTACTAGCCTTGGATTGGTGTTGATCTTTTATTTGAACCCTCCACAAAGTTCATTCTTAATACCTTACGTGTTTTATAGCACTGAGCAGAAATCACATTTTTTCGTGAGCATCAATATATAGAACCTTGGAACAAATGCGTACTTATAATTTTTCCCTCCAAGTACCCCTACACTTTGTTGAGAGTTCATTGTTGCAGTGATTGGAGGATTAGGACCTTGTCACTTCTGTTCAATTTGAGATGGAGGTGGTGCAAAACTTGGCATCCGAACGTGCAGTGGTGATTTTCAGCATGAGCTCATGTTGCATGTGCCACACGATCAAGATGCTGTTTGGCGAGATCGGGGTGCACCCTGCGGTTTATGAACTGGACCAGGAGCCAAGAGGGAGGGAGATGCAGGCAGCACTCACTGAGTTGGTGAGGCGAAGGCCGCCGGTGCCGGCGGTTTTCATTGGTTCTCAGTTCAGAGGCTCTAATAAGGAGGTCATGCAACTTCATATCTCTGGAGCCCTCATTCCTCTGCTTAGAGAAGCAGGGGCTATCTGGCTCTAATATATGGCAGTTCCTGACCTGGCCCTCCAACCTGACCCAATCCCAACCCAGTGATTCCAGGTTTGGGTTCATATCTCCAACCCCATTAATAAACGGGTCTGAAGGACAAACATGTGAGACTTTTGTTCTTCAATCCACCAACCCAGCTCTAATTTGACTGGTCGACTTCAGGGCTTGGGTTGGGCCCATACTCAACACATAAGAGATCAACCTGACCCTATCCAACAGTCATACTCTACTCTAATGCCATGTACAAGAGGAGTGGAAGGAGAGAGTGCGCCTTAATAAAGTAGATGGTCCAAAGATCTCTAGGAGTTGGATGATAATAGCCACAAATTCAAGGCCATTCAAAATGACCCATTACAACAATTATTTGTTTCAACCGTTGGATTTTGTGTGAAGCTAATCTAATGGCTCTTGTTATTCCATATGGTAGATTTTTCAGAGCCATTTACATTTCTGGGTGGCCCTTCCTTTCCCACCTCTCATTGACCATGTATAATAAGGTCAATTCTTATTGTATAATTTCTCTTATATACATTATGAGTGGTTGTGGCTCAGATGGAGAACTTTGATCATTGGTTGAGCTTTCCATATTAGCATCTCACAAATGTTGTTAATGGGGAATTATAGTCTTGATAAAAAATTGTTGTGTTGTTTTCAAGTTTGATGTTGTTTCTCTCCCTCTCTCTCTCTCTAAAAATTGCAAGCATCCATTGTGTCAAAAAGTTTCATTTTATCCACACACACACAATAAAAAAAAAACAACTACCACCAAAAAAATATTAAATCTTTTTTTTTTAATAAATATTGCCCCCTCAAAGAAATATTTTACATAGTTGCCCCATCAGAGAATTTTTAGGTCCCCCACTGGACCACACATATGTACCAATTTGATTTGTCCTTGCTCACATGATGTGGCAACCTCATACAATCATTCCCATACCTATTTAACATGACAAAGACAAATTATTGGATGAATATTATCTTTTCATCCTGGAGATTCAATTATGTGCATACACCATGCATGATCTTTTCATCAAATTAATGGTTTGGATCATTGAACTGCATACCCTCTTGAATGGACTGGATTTTTTTTTTTCCGAATATGTGAATTATCATTGACCAACAAACAGTACAAAAACAAAGGACCTACCTAGGGTTGGCCATATTACCAACCAATCTGAAAACTTGTAAGAACGACGCATTTTACCCAATCAATGAACCATCTCATTACTATATGTAGGAATAAAACTAAAATTATTGAACTCGAAACTACTTGAAATATCCTAATTGTCCAAAATAACTAATTTAATCAACTATAACTCCCTCCCTTTTATGGCTTCAATCACTTCAAAAGCATTGTTTAGCTCTCATCACAGGAAGAAAGAAAGGTCGCTCTCTCGCTTCTGCTGCTTTGGCCAAGAATAATTTAGGTCCTTTTTCAGTTCATACACCAATAGAATAACCATTCAATATCAACAGGAAGCGAAGCTTCAACTTACCATTGATTGTGTTGTCGTCGATGAAACCATCTCTATATTTTGCCAATCACTCATTCCAACCAGGGGTGGAATAAAAAATTGTGGCTTGGGGGCCCACTTAAAAAAATAAAATTCTTGGGTCTCCAATATGCAAAATTTTGAAAAAAGAAAATCTGTTAAAATAAAAGGGGGTTTTGGAATTTCAAGGGGGCAATGGCCACCTCCAGTCTCCCTAGGTTCGCCTCTAATTCGAACGCAAGAGTTAGAATTCTAAAATACCGTTTCCTCATCCCCTTCAACATCTCTAGGGATAGATAACAAATTTCCTACTTGAAGAACAATCTATTTTTGCCTAATTTTGAAGGTTTTAAAATAAAACTCATTTCACGCTGATTTTGAAATATAATTAGTGAGAGGAGGAATCAATTGAGTGATTTCAATCTAGTTAGTCTGCCATTTTCTTTAGCTCCCCATCCTAATATTATGAGAATGAAAATATAAAATAGCTCTTGCAAAGTGATATAAAGTGGAATACAGAGTTATCAATTGATTAATTAATCCATCTTCGCACATATTAATTAGCTATTATTAATTAAAAAATTTAGAGCTAATTAAGGATGGATCTTGTTAGGATTTTCTTCCTTAATCATTTCCAATAGAACAACGGAAACCTCTATGCAAGAGAGAGCTTCCGTAATATGTTCAAATTAATACCAAGAGTGCTAGCTAATCATCCAAGCCTAACTAGTGGTTACTTACCACTCTTAGTGAGTCCAAACCATTTTTTTCTTCCCCAAATTGTCTATGGATATAAATCTTGAGAATATTTATCACATCTAGCTCAATCATTATCAAAGTAATCTCTTAATTTAGTATCACCCCATCTTCTATTTTCTTCATGTAGGTCATTCATAAAGAAGTTTGGACCTAAAATGTGTGAAGCTGGTTTCCGAAGGCATCAACACAAGGAATCCAATTGCAACTCCAAATCAAGCTCCTCCCATTATTATACCAATGACCCTTTTAACATTCACATTAATGAAATTCAAAGTCCAACAAAGCCCTTCTAAAATAAGGAATTCCTCTTTCTATATTCTACGTTCCCACATGAGTTTGCTAGGAAATCTAGCTTTAATGATTTTGGTACTACACGAGATAATGTCATTACATACGTAAATATCTCGAGTAAGTTTTTGCAAGAAACAAGAGTTTTTTAATTACCAAATCTCTAATCCCTAAACTTCACATCACTAATTTATTTACAAGTTTCATTCCATTTAATGGTTGGTAATTTTCTCTTAACCAATCTCCTCCAAGAAAAAAAATATATATCTTATTTAACTCTTCCAGGTTTTACTAGGTAACTACAAGCCCAAATGACTCGGTCCGTAGTGACGAGTTAGGCCCAAACAGCTCGGTCCACGATAGCGGGTCAAGACCAACTGATCCAAGTCCATGATGAGACCGGGTCGTCATCTACCCGTTAAGGGCCGGATCCGGATCCATCGAATGACAGAGTCAGCACACGCATCGTTCCATCTACCGGCTTTCACCAAGTCCCGCGGAAGAGATCTTATCTGCTCATCTGTTGAGGACGGTGCGGGAGACTCCACCAGACTGGAGCGTACACCGTTTGAGATCGCGGGAGATCCTCCCCACCCGTTGGGGAAAGACTATAAAAGGAGAGTCCTACTAACGGAGGAATGATGGATTTTTCTCACTATCATTGTATCTGACTACCTTGTAATCTCCTCCCCGAAGTAGTAAAGCAATCCATTTAAGTGGACGTAGGTCACAATGACCGAACCACTATAAACTCTCTCTCTCTTCATTAATTTCACATCATTTACCAATCACTTGACCGGTGGTGCCCGAAAACCACTTTTTGGCATCATCAAGTTTCATTCCATTTAATGGTTGGTAATTTTCTCTTAACCAATATCCTCCAAGAAAAAAAATATATATCTTATTTAACTCTTCCAGGTTTTACTAGGTAACTACAAGGTTGGCATTCTATGAGAAAATTTCCACCTTAAGACATTCTCATTTACGAGCATCCGTGTTGTCACACCCATTGCCGGGAAACTCTAGGGGTCATAATTGTTTGGCAACAGCCAACCTCTTTAACATTTGGATGAGGACATCAAATGTAGGAGAAACTTTCGCGACATACTATATATCGGAATAATAAATCCAACTGATTTAAGTAATAATCGTATTTCTCAATCTAAGATAACAATAGGATCTTTCAAGGGTTTTTTTTTTCTTTTGTAAAACCAACATTATTAATGCCAAAGAAGCAAAACAATCAAGCAAAAGCTATAAGGGAAGCCTGTCAAAATCTAGTCCATACAAACCAGTGAAGATTGATCAAGACCCCACAGACCATTGCGGACCAAAAAACCAAATCTAGCCAATCGATGAGAAAATATGCTATTGTCTCTAGTCTTTAGGGATATAACAAAAGTATACGAGACCCATGGTGAATGCAAGGTTTGGTCTCGTATCAACATCACATACATGATGTTGCCTACAATTTGAGAGTAAAGTTTTATTCTTATCACTTCCTTATCCTGCTCGTTTGTGGGTCCGTGGACAACTTTTTGCTCTTGCAAATGGGAGTGTTAATTGGCTTGTCATTATCATATCAAACAGTTTCGGCATATTTTTAAATGTGATCCCTTTTGATAAAGTCAATACCATAGTCGGACAATCACATATTATTTCAATGCGAAGGACATAATCTGCTCACCCATGTCTTCTATCTCGAATATCCTTAACTTGATTCACTGTTTGATTCAATTTACGACTTCAAATTCATCACCAGTGATCAAAATGTCATCCACGCAATAAGAAAAATAGCAGTCCCCATCTTCTTTGACTTTGTGCCTCCTCAAAAATAAAAAGACAAATAAGAATTTTCGTTTTACCTACTCTTGTCCTTTCTGGTACAATAAAAAGAAAAAGAAAAACGATGATGTTTCTATTCTCTTAGAAAAGGAACCTGTGAATGTCTTGGTATGCGTGCCCAGAAATACGAGAAGAAAATGAGTTCTTACTCCCCCTCTCATTGTATTGTAGATGACAAAGAACAAGACCCAGGGTTCGGAAGGAAACCCTAGATCTACTGTGATCCAAACCTTGTTTGTGAGATCCAAACCATTGAAATGCATTGTACTAGCTCTGATACCATTTGATAGATCTAGATGAGGAGACTCCGACACGTGGCCCCTAAAATTTATGTGCGTTTCGGCGATTGGGAAGCTCCACGGATCTCTTCATCTCTTATCTTTCCTATTAGAATGGAATATCTCAAACCCTATGGCTTCCTTATCGTAAATAGATAAGTCACAAAAAGTCACACTTACTGGAGACTTTTTCGTCAAGAAACCAACATTCACTGATCCTATTGAGAGTCTTATTTGTGTAGACATATCATGTCTTACCTTAAGTGGATTTGTATTCTTTGTTGGCATCTACCCTGCTTGATCTGACGTGAGACCCATTGCACTCAGGCCACACAATTTCTTACACCTTCACCACCTCTGGAGCATCTAATAGAATTGTGATATGAGACGCCCTTTTTCCATGGAAAACTTCAATGCCTGGAGGATCACGCGCATTTTAGCATCTTTTGAGAAAAATATCCTTCATCCTTTTGGAACATCAACACCCAAGAAAATTATAGCCACTACGAAACATAGCATATCCAAAGGCTACCCTACCATCAAATGCAATGAAAGCAGCATCTACATAAACCTTCATATTTTCCTCATTAACTCTTGGCCCAAGATCCAAAGAAGGTTGGTGATTGTTCAGTGTAGTCCTCTTCTAATCACTTGGGGTAGATAACATATTATAAGCCAATTTGATAGCCTTACCAGGGTTTAAAGTAAACCCTTCACCATGAACTCATATTTTTATCTCCAAATAGCCCACCAAAGAACCAAAATCAAAGCTTGGGTATAGGGTCATTGATCGGGGCAAAAGTTGTTTGAGAGTTGACCCATTTGATCTACCAATCCCTAGTGGATGCAACCTCAGTGTCATGCATGTGCCCTAACCCCAAACCCCAAGCCAAACCAAACTGCTCATGAGGAATTATGTTTAGAAAGGGCGCAGTCAATTGTCTCCACCTCATTATATCGCATAAAAGATATATAATACTTACACTAGAAATTATCTTTTAAGTTAAAGGGTACATCTTGAGTATCACCTTCCTAAAGCATTTGGTTTTCTTTCATAATCAATTCATTATAAGTTGATTTGGTAGATGCTTGAACATCTTTGGTGAACATCCAAATTCTTTTATCGCGAGTATTATTTCTAGAGATGCATAGTATATCCTCAACATCCCTCCCACTGCTATGAACATTTCAAGTTTTTCTATCATCATAGTTCCTATTAAAGTCTTGCAAATAATTAACAACAAAGTTTGAAACAGAACTAGGGGATACTGGTTTCCTAAGGCCTCCCATGCTTAAGATCCATGCAACTACTATCCCAAACATGGTCCATCTCCAGCCACCCTCCCTACGTTTGTGCAAATGAAGTCCAATGCGTCCATAAAACTTTTACAATACCATGATATCCCATAAGGGTTTGTTCAGACAATACCTTGCTTTAAAGACCTTTGAACATAGCAAATCACCATTTGTTAAAGTTTTAGCTAAAATAGCTAAGTTGTTATTCTTACTTTCTTTAACCCTTACGACCCCTTGTCAACTGGATGTCATGTCTCTCCATTTAATTGCATGCTTCTTGACCCTCCCCATCCCACACCGAAATACCCACACACCCACGTAGAGTCAACTGGTTGGCATGCATATATCTCTCCATTTAACATTTTTACTAATTCTATAAGTGTAGTGGCGGACCAAAGTGTTCACACCACACCTGCGAGATTCAAAAAACTCTTCACAAAATACTTTAAAAAGTTTCTATATTATTCTATAACTTCTTCTCTTGACCATTTCCCACACCATCCAAATGAGAATTTTAGGTCCGCCATTGTATAAGTGTACTTCCTACAAGAGAAACAAAGGCGACCTTTCGAAATTTGATCCTACCTCACCTTATTAAGAGAGGTTTGAGCGTTGCTATCTTATTCTTTTTCATTATGAAGGGCTTCTCAAATATCTCTCCTCCTTATCTATAAATCTAATGCCTAAAATTGTTTCTATGGTCTTACATTTTTTCCTATATGCCCCTTCACTAAAAACCACTATCGATTTATTAAAATCAATTAATTAATTGTTAGAGGAGTTATAATAATCTTCTAATATTTCCTTAATTTCTCTGACCCCCTTCAAGGTGGCATGGTAGAAAATGAGGGTATCATATGTGGAAAAAAAAAGGTGGGAAATACTTGGAGCATTTTGAGCAATCTTGACAACACTTCAGCTCCAATTATCAACAAGTACAGAGATAGGAAATTTCCTTGCCTAAGACTTTTAGACAATTGATTTTTCCAAATAGGCACCCATTTAAGAGAATTGAGTATAAGACCGAAGAATGCATTCCCTAACAATTTGTGTATAAAGTTCCCTTGGAATCCAAAGACCTCCAAGACAAGGAAGATGAAATTCCATTCCATAGGCTTTAGACATGCCTAGTTTTAGGCCCATTATTTCTTTTTCTTGTTCTTCCTTTTAAAGGCATGCAAAATCGCATGGGCTGCCACATAGTTATCTGCTTTGAGCCTCCCTTCAACATCTAAGTTTAGGGAACACAAAGCTTCACCCAATCAAAAACAACAACATCCCAACAAAAGTTTTTACCAAGCTGATAACAAGCGTTTAAAACTTGTTAAGGACAGTCTACAACTTGTTTTCCATGACCTTAGTGATTATCTTATAGATAACATTACACAGACTAATAAGCCAATTAAGGCGTTCATGTTTTAAGGGTGGTTCTTTTTAGGGATGGGCACAACAAAAATCCTATTGATTTTTCAAAGGCAAGATTTATTAATAAAGAAGTTTTGAACCAAGGAAACAACATTAGGGCCCACCGCGGATCACATATTTTGGTAGAATCTGATAGGGTACCCATCTGGCCCCGGAGATTTGAGTGTCCCAGTTTGAAATGCCTCCTTTTAACCTCATCCTTTTGTGAGGTAACCACTATTTGTTTGTGAAACAAGAGGGTCAATTACTTCCTAAATTAATCAGACTTAGCTCATTAGAAGTTAATATGTTTTTAATGTAATTGCAAATCTCCCTACCAATCTCTTCTCTATTTTTCAACCACTTGCCTTCCATATTCCTGATGCCCTCTATTTTGTTAGACTCTCTCCTATTTATTGTGCTTGAGAAAAAAGAAACTAAACAGAAATCCTAGCAAACCAGACTCTTAACCCTATCTTGATGGTGTGCCTATGGCCATTTGTGGCCAATATTTCTGTTGTTGTACATTACTTTAATGCCCCACATCGAAAAAGTCCAAATTATTCAGAACCAAGAAGTATAACACATCTTATTCACCAAGCACACATGTATGTAACACAGCTAGGACCCATCTTTTTGTGTGAGACTAGCATCTGATGCTTGGGAGTTTATGATGTGCGTAGGGATGACAAAATCTGACCCGATCGGCTAACCCGACTGATGACAGCCTTTTATTTGATTCACCCAAGGTGACCTAAAATGTTTTTGGGTTGGGCGCGGGTTAAGAGAATCTCACCCGCATTCAAACAGATTGGGTTAGGGTCAACCCGCATAACTCACCGAAACATATAACACATTTAAATGGGTTTAATTAAGGTCAAGTAGCATATCTAAACCCATTGAGATCCCTAGGTGCATGAATTAACATTTTGGTTCTTAGAATGTTTTATTTTACATGAAACGAGCCAAGCTTGTGTTGGGCTTACTTTGGCCTGCAACCAAACTCATATATAGGTTCAATACTTGAAATAGATTGGGCGTGGGCCGAAGTTCTACTGGATAGGTTATGCAAGCCAGATTTGTTGACCCACATCAGATGCGGGTTGGTGTCACCTGACCCATTCTAAAAACGGGTCGAATAGTTGGGCTCCAATCCATTGACACCCATGGTCAATATGATCCATTTGCCACCTCTACTTGTGTTGTGGGTAATCATCCATTTTGCAGTCTCTCTTTGCACTACTGTAAACTTTGCCAAAAAAAATAAAACAGTGTTGCATCTTGCAAATAATCTGTTTAAGAAAGTGATCTGGCATGCCCTGGCTCAGCCAGGTAAAGTTGGTAACTTACTGAGCCAACCGAGTTGAACGACTCCGAGTATACACCTAGTCTTTCTAGGCTATTACTCATAGGGAGACTCATGGACCTGGTAAGACCACACCTGACCTGGGCCTGACCCGCAATGGCGTGGATTTGGACTTTATGGTAGATCAACCATTGGCTGTGTTGGACCTGATTTTCTTGCGCCTGATTATTAAACGAAGGGCCGAGGCGTATGGATGCATAAGGCCCAGTTAAACTGATGTTAAACACAATGAGTGTTTATGTGATGTGAATCAGGGGGGGTGACTATTAGACTTTTGGGCTCCATTTGGGCTCGAGTATTATAAGCTTGATAGCTAAATAGGTCGTCCTGGAGAACCTATCGCTTGGTCCATGAATACTCCTAGCTACTCAATTCGATGGATTTGAGTCGAGTCCAAGTTCCGAGTTTTTAAACCATGTTGGTAATTGTCGACTAAAGTTCATTTTGGGTCGCTCTATGAAGACTTTTCTGCATAGTATTGATATGTACCTTTCCTCTCTTGCAGTGGATGAAGCACACTATTACAATTTTTGGCCCAATTATTGTTAGAAATGGACCTATCAAGCCGACCATCTGACAATGCCCAGTTGTTTGGAGCCTCCTGTTCTCCTGACATTCAGACTGTGCAAGGGCGCTGTCGTCTTAGCCTCTCAAAATGTCCTTGATCATATTTCTAGGGCGATTTTGCTTATAGAAGGAGCTCTTTTGGTTATGGGTTTTGGTGGTTGTTAACAAATGCCAGTTTCTTTTTACCAGTTTCAACTCGGAGACTTCAAAAGCTTGAGGCCATTAGTATTGCAAACAAGAAGAGTCATGAGATTGGAGGCTAGATCCCGTGTTTCATTCAAATATTTTGTTGAAATAGGGTAATACTGTTTCCGCCAATCCCCGAGCGTCACCTGTATAAAATGTGATGTCAGCTAAGTATAAGCTCTCAATTGCTTTCTTAGAATGAAAAAAAAAAATAAAAGATGACATTTTATACGGGTGATGTTCGAGGATAGGCCGAAACCGTATTTCCCTGTTCAACAAAACGAGGGATTCAGACTCCATTAGATTTCGGCACCTTTCCCCTTCTTTAGTGGGTTCTTTATCGTTTTCTTCCTTCTTTCCAGTCTCTTGTTTTGCTGACCTAGACTGTGGCTTCTCTCTCTTCTCTCCTTTTGTTTCTTTATTCATTTTGAGCTCTCATCACATTGCTCTGCGTGATGTAGGTAGGAATGCAAATGGGTTAGTTCATGTCCAAGTCCATGGTGGGCCCAGTATCAAAACCGTCAATGAATAGATGGAACCGACATCGTTAATGAGAATATGAAATTGGAACGGGTTCGTATATGGGATGGGTACGGGTCTAGGTAGAGAATGATATGGAAAAAAAAAACCTAGTTTTTAGGAGGGATTCTTGAAGATTAAGATAATATGTTAGGTATTGGGTCCACGGGCCGGTCGTAGCCAAAGTGGACCCGAACCCAGTTAGGTCACGGGGTCAAAAAAGGACCCGTTTACTTATTGGGGCTGAAATTAGGATCCAAACTCGATTTTTAATGTATCGGAATTGAGAACCATTTACATCCCTAGCTATAGGGGCCATATATTTTCACATAGTTGGTAGTCTGTCTTGGTATGATATAATGGGTTGAGGGGACCATTATTTGTACAATGGCCCTTCTTGGGGTTTTGGAGCCTCAAATATAATTACTTAGCTTGAGAAAAAGAATGTATAGGCCTGGCCATTTTCCAAACCAGTGGACTGAGACCATGCACTAGGGTGCAGTGTCAGACCCGGACTCGGGCTCAGAGTCCTCAAAATAATTGGACATTTCAACTCCCTGGGTTAAGTTATCTTATAGAATCTGGTTGCGGGCATAAGCCTGATTGAAGAAAAGCTAGCAGCCTGCCTACAAAAACATAAACTGTGCAAACCATCATTAAAAGTTCAAACTCTCTAAATTAGGGTTCGTCTCTAAATTCAAATCAGACCAAATTTCACTTTAATAGAATTTGGCCCATCAATGAGTTTTTAGCTTACAAAATCTAAACCTTTTGGATTTACAACTAGCAGTTTGAATTCATATGAGGGTCTCTCTCTAATTATTTTTTAAGTTACCATGAAAGCAGGCTATAAACACTTATAAAATGTCTTAAGTTGAGTTGGCAACCCCACATGGATGAACTTAATGTGGAAGGCAGTTGAGTTTTTAACAAAAAGGCTCATGCATTTTCATGAAACCTCAAAAAGGTCCCTGTATTTCTTATTTTTACTAAAATCGCGTTCGAGTGACAGTCAAGCTATCCAATTAGTAACGGTTTCCTTTGTCCCTCCCGTTTTTTAATGTTTGACTGATTTACCTTCTCTAGGATTTTAGTTTTTGAAACTTCACGAAAAAGTTAGCCTATTTTTATGATTTGTACAAGGAAAAGTGGTTGCACCAAACATACATTTTACTATAGTGCAGAAAACCATTTCTACAACCTTCACTTTGTCCACTAAAAACCAGTAACACAAACGTGCCCTCAACAGAATCTTTTTTATTGGTCAAGCCAAAGAAAGTTTTTTTATGTAGAGAAAACACCTGGGCATTTTGTAGCATGCCGTTTACTTATTGAGAGACTTTTTAATGATATTCACAAACATTATGTCCTGTAAATAGAGTTTTGCGGTTTGATTGGTAAGACAAGGTTGATTTATGATGGACTTGAGTATGTAATCAATTCCAACCTTAGGATAACAAAAGGTTGCTCAGTTGGTTGGCAACCCCACATGTTATCTAGTTATTTAGGGATTGATTTCTAAGTGTCCAAATCTTCTCATTTTATATGCTATCCCTCATAAAATGCAGGCTTCTCTTCCCACTTGTGTTATCTCTCCAGGGTTCCAACACCTAGGTTGGGGGAAAAAAAAAGAGAAAAACTCCCCACCTTGGAATCTTGATTACCATAGAGAATCAAATCAAAGTCCTACATTACTATTAATTTAAATGAGACAGATTTATTGGGAATCTCTAATGATGAGATTTTGCATGCATATTTCCATTGTGAACATGTACATATGTACTATCACAACACGCTCGTGGTAGCTAGGGCCATAAAAAAGAAAAGCATATAAGCCCCTGATAAAATCATACGAGTAGTTTCAAAATGTATGCCCCTCCAATTGATTCAAAAAATTGAATAAAAACTTTTTTTAAAATCTGTAAATTTTCATTTCTAACATCATTTAGAAATCATGCGTATCATTTAGTGGACCCATCAGCCATCACATTTGCAGACTTCTTCTAAATTCATCATAAAATGTTATTCAAAACCTTCTTTGTATAAAGTAAACATCTCTTAGTAAGTCAAACTAGCTTTTTTTTAGAAAAGAATTAAATTTTAAGAAAAAAAATTCTTCATTGACTGAGATTTTTTCTAATTAAAAAAATAAATAAATTCAAAACCAATTACCAAAAATAAAAATTTATATGAGTAAAAATTAAACTAAAATTCAAGATTATGTTGTTATTGAAAAAAAAATATATTTCTTAATTCACTCCAAATTTCAGTATTTTTTAAATAATCTAATTTAGAAAAAACATAATGTATTCTTTTTTTCAAGGGTTGAAATAGTTTCTTTTATTTTGTAAGTAGTGATGACGCAGTTCTTGAATATGTTTAATATGATGAAAGTAGTAGAAAAAACAAACGACTTCCTCTTGATAGTCACATTGCAATTTTTATTTATCTTCAGCCAATGGATACTGGAAGATGATGTCTAAAGTAGTAAAAAGCATACTAATATCTTCATCTTCTAAGCCCTATTAGGGATGGGCCATGCACCAAAACCTCATCCATTGAGTCATCTTATCCTATTTCCTGGTTTTAGATTTGATTAAAAATATTATGTGCATTTTTTGAGTATTTTTACTTAATTTATTTTTTTTATGATGGGGCCCGCTGGCCCCAAACAGTTTCAAAGCGGGGACCTCTAGCTCATGCTAAACTTCCTAACCAATATTCCTTATTCAAGTGGTGCACTACATGTGTTTCCTGTTAAAGCTATCCATTTACGGTTTCTAATTCCTACTCAAATTAAATCTTTCCATTCTTCAAATTTCTTACTCCATTTGATCCTTTATCTCTATATATAATAGCAATCGAACAATTTGGTAGGATACTTTTCTAGTGTTTGTAGTGCAATCTTTGTTGCATTTTCTAGGTCTCATGCCTCTTGCAATGTTTTTTGGGTTTGAAATGTTCTAATGTTGTCTCTAAATTTCACTTTATCTAGATATGAAGCACAATATCATACTTTTTTGTAATCTTATTTGGTTGGTAAATTATTATCATTAACTTTAAAATCAAAGTTCTTAATTGTAGTTGGATTGTTAGGGATATATTATATGTTGCATTTTGTTTGATGATCATATGGCGTTTGTGGAGTTTACATAATCTAAGACTTTAAGAATTAGATTTGCTTTAATGTTGGTTATTTTGTTACATCTATGAATTTAAAGGTTTTTTCAGTTGATGATAAATTGTTTGGGATGGATTGTTGGCTGCATTCTTTTAATTTGTGATTTTCTGCCTTTTATGAAGTTTTGCATGGTATAAGATGTTGAACTTTAGATCTGTTACTATGTCCAAAAACACCTAAGGTGGTTGTTAACTATGACGATATTGTCTTTCTCAACTCGCCACAAAAGTTGTCCGCTCGCTCAACAAATTTTCTATATTGTGTAAGATGATATACCGAATAAGAAATGGAATGAAAGTAAGCAATTGACCCAATGCACGACCCACAAATTAGTAATCAAATGTATTAATAATTATGGTAGGACTCACTATTGTTAAAAAATCACAGGATTAAATGTGAAAACCTTGAGATCAAAGAAATATTATTTTAATTAAGATGGGTCCACCAAATGTTGATAGCCATAGTGTAATATATTTATTGATGATTATAAAAAATGTGTCTATCTTTTTTCTTTTCTTTTTTTTTATAAAACCTTATCTAATGTTAGACATCATTGATGAATCCATCTATGAGAAATCATTGTGTGGCCTATTTGATATCGATAGTCATATTAACATAAGGGAGCTATCGAATAGTGGGACCCATTTAATATTGACAAATTGATAATTGCAATTACACAATTAATAAGAAGTCCGGCTAATTTTAGTAGTATGGGTCCCACCTAATGTTGTTAATCACGGTGAAGGCTCCATAGTGTGATATTAGTAAGGCCCACCTAAAATATTGATAATTAACAAGGGCTGTATAATTGTGATATGAAGAGTCCACATTAAATTTGTAAACACTATGGGGCCAATCTAATATTGGGAGTCATAGTTGCACTCCTATAAGGGTCATTGATGTTAAAACTTATAGCGGGCCATTGTAATTAATGGTTTCCTATGAACTATTTCGTATATAGAAAAGATTTTGTAACAAAAGATTATTTTATACAGCATATCCTTTAATAATATAATATGAAGGCTTTTAGAAGAAAGTGAGATATCGTAAGAGACTTTCAAAGTTATCCAAACACTTCCTTTTTTAGTGAATAGATCACATTCTAAACTAATAGATAATAAAACAAAATCTCTTGAAATATCATGTTTCCAAACACCAATATATATATTGAAAACATATATATGAATTACAAATGATGTGTTTTTATTTTAATATAAATTTTAATGGAATCTTTAACCCTTGGGATTTCATGGTCATGGAAGTTGATGTTAACTAATTGAGTTCAAATATAATTCCTTAAAAATGACCAATTTATCTCGTGACTTTCTTATATGAGCCTATCAAAGATTTCTCGCCCAGTTTTGAAACGTTTTGATTTTATTTTGGAACCTCTGATTTTCAAAATTATCAAAAGTGATGTGGCTACTTCAGGTCTAAATCCTATAAAAATGACCGATCTGGTCGATCTTTATCCTATTTTTACCTATTAAAAGGTCTTCATTCGATTTAGGTCCTTTTAATGCCATTTTGGGCCTCTTCGATTCTAGGCCCACAAAACCTATTTGGGCTTATTGGGCCAAAGTGCACTAATTATGATATACTTGGAACATGGTTCGCTTTTCTAACATTTTTTTTAAGTTTCCTCTCAAATTCCAGAGCATTTCAAAGTTATTTGAACTCATTTTTCCTCCTAGAGTTCTAAGGTTGCCAAACCTTTCTTAGTTGAAATTTTTACTATGTGAAAGTTCTATAGTCGTACAATTTCCACAATACTAAAACAGAGCTCCGGTTCTATAGTTACAACAATGAAACTTGTCCCTGACCATAGCAACCCAAAACTCTCATTTGTCATATTTCTTTTCATAAATGTGGTGACAATGGAGGAAGGTGTTCTAAAACTCTTCCTAGCCTCTGAGGACCATTTATGTCCCCTCTTGGCCTAGTTCGAAGGACCCTTAGCCATCCAAAAACTTCTTTTTGAGAGAAAGCTCAAACTAATCTCTTCTACAATGAAGACTTGAAGAATCCATGCATCTTGGAAGGTAATTGAAGACCTTTGAGGGTTACCCTCCAGGTTCGTGTTTATGTTCTAATCCCATTCATAATTATTTTCATTGTATGCATGGGAAAATCTAAGTTGGAATGCTATCCGCTTTTTAAGTTTTCGTATGTTTTGAAAATCTTTTCCAAATCTATTGTACTACACATTAATTAATAATTAAGGGTTATTTGGCTCCTGATATTCATTTGTCAACAATCGTAAGGTCTCGGGTTTGTTTGGCCACTTCACTAAATAAAGTGGAGTGAAGTAAAGCCTCCTATCACTAGACAAGAAAAGACTATGGGTTATATCAAAAGTACAAATTTTTAAATTCTCATCCTTCATTTTAAAAAAAAAGCAACATTCTCAGCCCACTAAAAGACAAAAATCCATCTACTTTTTACCTAAAAAATTAAAAAAAATTCCTTATCAAGCTACTAAAAATAAATTTTCATTTTACAATAATTAGACCCCCTAATATTTTATTCTATGTTCAATCTTCACTTCACCCCTACAAGTATTTTTACCAAACAAAAGAAATCAAGATTTGCATTCAATAGTTTGAATATTATTCGCACAAAGGTTGACATGTATGTTAAAAGGTGTTTATGTTATTTGTACTGAGAAAAAATAAAATTCTCTTTCATTTACATGTTCATTTTACTCCCGATGCAAATCTATCCATACAGTAACCCTTTTCCTTCTCTCTGTTTTTTTTTTTTTCCCTTTCTGTGAGAGGATATTTCATGTAAAAATTACCTAAAAGATCAAATATGTGAAAATTTATAAATTCAAATTTGATTTGTTGTTTATGTGATTTTACTACATTTTTCTCCTTTTAAATAAATTTTAACATGTAGAATCTGATGAATGAATATTATATATATATCTTTAATTTAATTTCTTTCTATTCAATAATATCCCAAAATTGAATATATCTTTATTTCTTGGGCTTAAGACATGCCTTTTCTTCTAGGAAATAAGTATTTTACCCCTAAGTTATATGATAAGATATTAAAAAGATATAGATATATATTGTCCAAAAAATCACCTCCGTCTTTTATATCAAGATAAAAGCTACTTTCATCTTAATTCAAATTATAAATTTATTGATTTTCAATCATTAACAAAATTCGGATATTCCGTATCAACAGTTTTCATGTAAGGTTGAATAATTGTTTAGAGTCTATAGTTCTATGATGTTTTGAGAAGTCCTAAGTTCAAGGAATGAAAATAAAAAATAGGCCCCCTTTCGAAAATATGAGCTATTACAAAATAAAAGGCGTCGTAGTAGATGTGATATTTCCATATTTTACTCCAATGTAAGAGTTGGTCCCATCTTCAATCTTACTGGAGTAAAATATTGAGATATCACATATAGTGAGGGGATATTCATTTTGTGCAATTTAAATTAGAAATTCTACAATCAAGCTTGGCCAGTTGTTGAGAAACTAATATTGAGATATCTCCAGATGTTAGATTCTCAACAGGTGGGCTTGATGGTAGAATTCCACTCATTTAACTTAGGACTCTAAGTGAGAGCCTAAAAGGATCCAAATTGGCAAATTCAATTGTTTTAACACCTCCCTTCCAAAATCGAAATTCCTAAAAGCAAAGTTCCATGTAAAAAAATCCTTGCCTTCTTATTTCTTGTTACACTTGGAATGATAAAATACCCTTTTTCTTTTTTACTTTTCCATTTCCATAACATACAAGGAGATATGACATGAAGTTTGAATGATGCACATGTTAAGTCTCATGCAAATTGTATAATGAGTTAAAACTAACATCTAAATTAAGTACTAATTTATAAGATATACATACAATGAGTTAACTATTAACCCATTATATCTGAATATAAATTCATTTTATCGCATAATTAATTAGAAAATTTTATATATAGCGCTTCAACTATATCTGAGCAAATATCTGAAAAATCAAGTGTAAATTAATTTGAGTTTCTTCCAACTCAAACTACTTGTATACTTAGTCAAATGTTTACATAAGTTTGAACTTTTATAAGGAGATTGAGTCAAATGTTCACATATAGACCGTGTAATCTACTCATGAAATAACTTTTAAATTACCAAAATGTCTTTGACTAACAATCAAATAGAACTTAACGCGGACCCACCTAAGTAACACAATCATTGTGGGATCATGTAAATAGTGTATGATGATAGGACCTCTTAAGTGAAAATGGATCTTCATCATACACATTACATCTAACTAATCCATCTACCTATGAAACCCATTGGTAAAATATATGAACAATGGGTCATACAGAAGGGCAGACGGGTTGGATGAGATGGGTCTCATTTGTATGTAAACAAACGGTGAGCCAAGTAAGTGAGTTGCTTGTGGTGGTTTTGATCGAGGTAATTAAAGGTCTGGGAATATGGGTGGATCGACGTGGCATCTTTCATCTAATTATAATATATTAAAGAAAAGGGTTTTAGATTCAATTTTGACTAAAAGTTTTAATTTTGACCGAAAGTTACATTACTTTTTTTCAAAATCTCATATGTTCTCTTCCCGCTCCAATCTAATGCTACTATTTACTTTATCAAAATCACTTATTTACTCTCCAATTTTTTTCTTATTTTGTTTTCTTCTTTTTGCAAAGTCTCTGTTTTCATCCAAATTATGCCATCTCCTTTCTACTCCAATTCTAATTCCATTTCTACTATAATTCTCCTATTTTGTTTCTACGCAATTTGACTACATAAATTGGTACTTATAGCCTCTCTTTTTTCTTTTTTTTTTTTTTTTCTTCCTAAAAACTATGAATTTCTTTTATAATGCATGAATATTTAGACTGCAATGCTAGTCATATCCGTGCTTATGGAGTTCTATATAAAAGGGTCCTTCATCAATACTCAATTTAGTGGGTCCCATGTAGATGGTTAGATAATATGAATAGAATGTCTTATCTAGCAGGTCCCACCTATATAGGTGTATATTGGTTGAGGGGTGGGATAGATATCCAGCAGTTCTTACAAGATAGGTGGACGAGTTAGAGTAAGTGGGGTCCATATATAACAGAAGCATGATGGTTAGATTGATGGATGAGGTCCACATATAAAAGAAGCATGATGGCAAGATTGATGGATGGTGTGATATTTTACTGAGTGGGTTTCACATAAATAGTTGGCTGCCTATAGGGCTGTCAAAGGGCCGGGCCAGGCCAGAAAGGACTTACAATAGTCCTAACCATACCCTCAATATATGTAGGGTCAGGCCTAGGCGGGCCAAAGCCCTCAGAGGGCCTGCACCACCTAGGCCCTTACCCGACAATCGAGAGTTAGGGCAGGGCTCATGACGTCAAAGTAAGAAAACCATTAAGTTTTTATTTTTATTTTTATATTATTACCAAGAATCAAGCGTCAAACGAGAGTGTTATCTTGTCTAACCTCAATTGTAAAAGAACCATAAAGAAGATATTTGGGAAATATAAGTTGTCTCTAAAAACTTTTTTTTATCGGACAAAGTCACATGTGCTTTGGTGACGTAGGTTCTAGACGTATAGTTTCATTTATTTTATCAAAAAAAGAAAATGGCTAATGAGTCTAATCTATTTCACACATTTCATATGAATCTTTATATATGAAATCATTCCATTAATGTCTTATCTTTAAAAATTTTAAACTATTTATATTAACATACATTTTATCAATTGACATTATTTTCAATCTAACACTAATCTGATATTGGGTATTGTTGGATTTCAGTCACAAAAATAAATTCACTTACAAAATATTATTAGTTTAGACTTTTGAAAACTGAGAGCTATAATTATCTAATTATAAGGCTACTTCGATTACCCCTTATCCTTAAAGTTCCATGCATATTGAAACTACCTCTATGAATTGGATGGCATCCCATCGGAGGAAAAAGTGTATCTTTATTAATAAGAAGTACATCATCTTTTGCACGAACAAGAATATATAAAAAGCCTAAATAAGGAGAAAGAAAACTAGAAGAAAGAGATTAGAAGCAAACGTGCAGCACTTATTGTTTATGTATTAAGAATAATTTATAACTTAAATAATTAAATATAGATGAAATGAACTAAGTATGTATATGAATTTTTAGGACATTTTGTAATGGATAGGTGGGTATGAAATTGCCTTCCCTTCCACCTTTTATTACTACGTGACCGTGATAAGGGTATTTTAGTATATATTTACATATATAAATCTAAATGTTATATAAAATTAAAAAAAATTGGGAGGGCCACGGCCAGGGCAGGGTAGGGCCGGGTCGGGTCGGTACTGTCCAAGCTCAGCCCTCAATTTCAGGGCCCACAAAAAATTGTTAAAGCCCAATTTTAAGACTTTTCCTTAAAAACAAAAATCCTCGTTTTAAGTGCTTTTGGATGTATGGGCCCTTATCTCAAAGCCAAATTGACTGGTCTAGTTGTGTGGATGAGTTACATCCAATAGGTTCCAAATAAGGTAGGACAATAGAGTTTATTTATTTAGATAGTTGCATGGGTCCTATGAGAGGTAAGATGTTCTTTGAAACAATTACAATTATGAATATAAACTCTATCCGTCCACCTAGTGACGTGGCTTAAAGGGAATAGAGAGCTTACTTCTCTTCCTGAATAAGATACTTATCTAGTAGTTCTTAACTAAATGGGAGCAGGAGTTGAAGCAAGTGAGGTCATGTAGAATAGCACAATGATATCTGGATGGATGATTTGATATTTTATCCAATTCATACAAGAAGCTAGGATACATGAATTCTGGATGATGATGATGATGAAGAAAAATGGTGATGATGATAATTGAAATATGGATCAAGTGTAAGCTCCGAAGATAATCAAATACTAGTTAGCTAGACCACCGGTGCTTAAATTACGGGCATGTATATCCATAAAAAACAATATTAGTAATAAGGGGGTTTGATATTTAAAAACATAATTAATTTTATGATTGGATTGTATTTAAAATTTTATTGGCACCTATGTTTAAAATTAGAAAAATAAAAAGTAATGATTTTAATTAACAACAAACCATAGATAATGTGGAGAGAGAAGATGCAAGAAGAGAGAGAGAGAAAAAAAAAAGCTACTGAAGAGACTAGTGATTAAGGAGAGTCCATATTATGGAGAGCCCTTTTGAATTTGTTTTGATTAGATGGGGGAGTCCTCAAAATTGAATTAGGAAATGAAACCATCAATTAATATATATTATAGACGTATGATTCGATTTTGAAATTGGAGTCCGATTTGATAATCAATTGCAAAATTGGACTCTAATCTCAAATCAATTTGAGAAATTGAATTTCAAATCAATTTCAAGAGATAAGCTCTATCAATCAATTCAGAGTCCACTTTTGTTAAGTTTCTTTATGTGAATTCAAATTTTAATATATATCTATTATAGACAGGTGTTTTAAGAGTCCAGATAAAAAAATCCACTTTGCTCGATAATTCTATCCAACCAAGTTAAAATGAGTCTTCTTTAGGTGAACTTAGAATTTTAATATATCTATTATGGTTAGAAAATCCTTAATGTTTGTGATTTTTAAAAGTGGATCCTTGATGGTGATTTATTCATATGAGCTCCACATATAATAAACTTTTTTAAAGTGGCCTCATATTCTAAGTCCTAAAGATGGGGCCACATGCAATTTTGCAAATGTTAATTTACATAAGACTTTAAAGTTTCATATTCATTTATATAAAAAGTAATATTTACTTTGTATAAATGTTGGGTTGGGCTATGCTTCGAACTATAATAAATGATATATTTATTTGTTTTATATTTATTTATTTTCTCATTAATTAATATCTCATAAAATAGCTACAATTTAGACGTATTTTTAATTCTAGGCCCAGGCTTAGCGCGGGCATGCTTTGCTAGTGTTATATTATTAACCTCAAGAATTCAGATCATGCAAGGAAACTTTCATAATTGAGAAGATAAAGTCATAATAGAGTAAAAACTTAAGAGTGAAATCCAGCAATCCATTACTAGATTGAACCTTGGTTTTGAAATCAAATCACCCTTTACTTAATATGTATGTATTAATGGATCAAGTGTTACCCTTATATGGGGATAGGGGGTGCTACAAACATACCCTAAACTTAAACCACCAATATCCACTGATGAAAGTGAGCCATCACAAACCTAGAAAATGGAGGTGAATTACCAGGAGCCCAAATTCAATGTGTGGCCCACTGTCAGAGGTTGCATGATGCTATACACTCATTTGTGAAAAGTGGTAGCAAACGCACTTTGAATTCCTGCCATTTATTACAGCGGGTTGGTTTGCTGCTTTGCTTCCACCTTTCCTTCTTACAGAACCTTCCGTTGGAATCTAAGTTTCTATCCTATTCTACTATTAATTTTATATTCTTACCTTCTCCTTCTCTGGTGTTTTTCTTTCCTTAACTTTCCTCAATGGGAGAATCGAAGATCGAGGAGCTTGGGTCTGATCGACCCAAAAAAACAGTATAAAACCCCAAATCCTGACATGGGTTTGTGTTAGAATTCGAGAATTTCTCCTTCTCCATCTTTTTTTTTTTTTTTTTTTTTGTGGATTTTCTTCTCTGGGTTGCTTTTGGGTTTGGATGATTTGAGATGGGTGGGTGCTTTCCTTGCTTTGATTCATCGGATGAGGAAAAGAAAGTGAAAAATGGCGTCAAGGGAGGAGAAGAAGGTAGAAAGGATGCTAGAAAGGAGGGTTTGGTTTCTGTAAGCAAAGTTAGCTTAGGTAATTTTATATTTCCTTTGTTTGATTGATTTTTAGTTTTAAAGTTGCATGCTTTTTGTGGGAATTCCTGTTTGAGAATGATTTTTATGGTGTTGGGTTTTTCTACCATCTCTCTGAGATTGTGGTTTTGAGTTGGTGTGGAGATGATCTCATTTCTTATTTTCTATTATCTGATGTATGGGTGTTTAGTTCTATGAAGTTGCTTTCGGATTGGTTTGTGTTTTTTCCCACTGCTGTTTTGGTTGGTGGGCGTATTGCAAGTGTTAATTTTTTGGGGTCTGTAGCTGTTGTTTTCAGTTTATTTTATATTTTTATGTTCTTAAATTTCCTTGGTAGTGCTGTCTTTGGAATCTACCCTTGTTTGCATAAGGATTTTGTTCTTTTTTTCTATTGCACATAGGATTTTGAGGTGTTTTAATGTGGGTTCTCTAATTCAAATACAAACAGATACCAATTCTGGGTTTTTTTTTTTGTTTATTTCTTTTTTGAATAGGTAAAAAGCAACAAATATCTGATGAGGAATCAGATAATAATTTTAGAGGAAGTATTTTCTTTTCATTTCCTTTGGCTGGACTATGGTCTGAATTTTAGTCCAAGAGAAAGTTATTTAATTGCATTTATGGATGGAATCCCTATCAATTTTGCATGAGATCATTATTTTGGATTTGTGATTTGAAAGTTGAAGTATATGATCACTAGTTTTGCATTGCATTCTTGCTTGTGGGAGTTTTTTATGTTGATATTTTTCTTCTTCCCTTTGTTTTTCATTTTCAATTTGCTTGGTTGTTCAGACAAATCAAAGTCTGGGGGAGGGTCTGATTCCAAGAAGGAAGCATCAGTTCCAAAGGATGGGTCAAATGCACATATTGCAGCGCAAACATTTTCATTTAAGGAGCTTGCTGCCACTACGAAGAACTTTAGTCAAGAGTGCCTTTTGGGTGAAGGAGGGTTTGGACGTGTGTATAAGGGTCGGTTGGAGAGCACTGGACAGGTTAATTTGCAATTGAGATTGATATTTTTCTCAGTTAGATTGTTTTATTCATTAGATTGAATTTAATGCACATTTAATTTATAGAATAAAAAAGGTGATCATTGACATGCCAATTGGACCAATGTGAAGATTGTGCTGAAGTTAAATGTACTCTCAAGTCTCAATTGCAAGTGATCGAATGTTTTAACAGAGTACATAATTAACCGTCTCATGGTGTTTGGGATGCTGCTGATTCTGCAAAAGCAGAAAGCACATATATTGGGATACTGCTTTTCTGCATTGTTGTCGTTGGTCACTGACATTGATTAGGGTTTGAAAAGGCTGGAACTGCAGTATCATATTTAAGTCATTTCTGCTTTCATTCATGCCTCAAATGCTTTGTAGAAGGGATGATGTAATTTTATCATTTGAATAATTCTTTTCTTACTGAAAATTAAAAAAAAAGTAGCTACCATCTTGTTCTGTCTGAATGATGGAAGTTCAATTTTTGCAGGTTGTTGCTGTAAAACAACTTGACAGGAATGGCCTTCAAGGAAATAGAGAATTTTTAGTGGAGGTTCTTATGCTCAGTCTCTTACATCATCCTAACCTTGTCAATTTGATTGGCTATTGTGCTGATGGCGATCAACGTCTTCTTGTTTACGAGTTTATGCCATTGGGTTCTTTGGAGGATCATTTACATGGTTGGATTGCACACCCTTTTCCTTGTTCAATATTTCCATTTAATGTTGTCTTTTCCCCCCAGTATACAGTTTTTAATGCCAGCATCATTTAGGTCAAATTTCCTGGAAAATCTTGCATATCAACTTATAAAATGATATTTCTATTTAGGCTGTTATTGTTCCTTACCATCTGTTTTTCCCAAGTGACCTTGCAAGTTTGTGATAATGTTAAGATTTGTTTTTGTTAGGTTTATCTATCTATTCCAATATAAGCATCATGCAAGAGTATGCGCTACTCAAATCTGAACCATAGATGAAAATTTCTCGACACTACTCTCAGCACGTATATATCTTCATCATCTTCATCTCATCCTTTTCCTATTAATTTGGCGTCAGATACTAATAACCTATGAAGCTCAGATACTTAAAATAGGCTTGTATCCGTATCATATCATATCATATCATATCCAATACTTCATTTTTATCTGTAAAACCCTATTATTTTCTAACTCATGGTGCGTACTTGCTGTATCAATACCATCATTGAGCATCATAGCTAATAATATGTAGCGGAGGCAATGACTACAATACCTGTAGGCCTATATATATATAAAAAATCTTTTCTCTCTGTGCGCATGCATTCTTGTATGAGTGTAAGACCACACATAAGACTAATCTGTCTATAAGAGAAAAACCGAAGTTTACACGTCAGTTCATGCTTGTGTACATGCTTTTTGTGGAAAAAGCGTGGAAAGCAGAAAAACTTTTCCATTCTATAGTAAAATCCATGTTTGGTGTGGCCGCTTTTCCACGAGGAAGTGGAAAAAATGAACCGAGTTTCTATGATTTGGCAGAAAACCAGTTACGATAGGTGTTTTCTCCTTTTATTTATTTATTTATTTTTATTTTTATTTTTTTGGGGGAGAGAGCAGAGGAGAGAAGAAGAGGGGGAATGTGGAAAGGGTTCTTGGCGGATCTGGGTTTCTGCAGTGCTACACAAACGTGACCTAAAATTAATTACAAAGATCCTACCTCAAGGTTCTTTAAGAGAGCACATCAAGATCTAGGGTGACCTCTCTTACTAGGATACAATAAGCATTGGTTAATACCCAACACCAATCAAATCTTTGTCAAGGGATTAGCAACATCACCATCAACTTTGTTTCATTAACCTGTCTACTAAGGGTCACCTTATTAAACCACCTTTGGTCTACATTGGTCTCTCTCATATCCTAGTTGTTTGAACTTGTAACTTTGATGCCCATATACTTTGCCTAGCATACTCACATCCAAACGATATGATACTGGTATTAGTGCTTGATGCTATGCCAATACTTCCAAGAAACAGTTTCTGCATATCTTGTTGTGCTAACTCATTATTTTAAACAGTTATTTTATTTTATGTTGAGATGGATGTGTGGTAAAACTACGAAAGATAGAATTAGAAATTAGTGCATTTGGGAGCATTTATGGGTACCATCAATAGGTGATAAATTAAGAGACTCATCTGAGATGGTTTGGTCACGTCCAACATAGGTGAGCAACAACACGGTTGAAGAAATTTCTTTCTATTCAAGTTGATGGTCTGTCAAGGAAAGGGGTGGGCCAAAGAGGACATGGATGGCGGTAAGGTTGGATATGAAGAAGTGCGACCTATCAAGGATAAAAATAGCAGTTGCGGTGAGCGTAGCGGCTAGGGGGGAAAACGCTATGTAGCGGGTGATACGTAGTGGTGTGAATTTCTTAAGTGTTACAAAAATCTTGAATATTGTGGAGCGACCAATCTTGTATTTTTTCGGTGATTTGGAACCATATGAAGGTAGAGGCAACCATAGAAAAGGCTATTGAAGAGAAGAAATAGGAAAAAAAATATTATGAATTAAGACTTCTTCGCTCTATTCGGTGTTAGACCGTAGCGCCGCTATTTGCAAAATAGCGTAGCGGCCTCAACCGCTACGGCTGGCTGACCTCAACATAGTTGGGACAAGGCTATGATGATGATGATGTTGATGGTACTATTTGATGTTAAACGTCAAAAAGAACTTTATGAGTGACAATTTCACTTATTTATAACGTAATAAAGGTGAAAAGTAATGCCCTGTGTAGAAATCTTAATTTGAAAAATAGAATTTCATGTTAGGGGCATGATAATTGTATCTTTGATGCAGCATTTTGTACAATAAAGGATCAGCCCAATCAAAGCACCTCCAAACCTAGCTTAGCATCAGTACTAGATCTGAAGAACCTATCAAATGGGACCTAATTTCATGTTGATGAGAGTTTGTTTGAGACCTGAATTGGACTTGCTTGACAAGATTGTACTCCATCCTTATTTGTAGCTAACTTGCAAACAGAACTCCTATTTTACACACGTAGGAACATGAGAACATGTGGCAAATCAACTTCATAACATAGCAAGTCTTCAAAAAAGAAATAAAATCTATAAGTATATGGATGATCCTGATTGGCTTACGCTTCTTGGCCCATGGATAATGACATCTTGATAGGTCTAGGCTGCACCATGCATCCATGCACTGAATTTTGGAAAGTGCAAAGTCATATCCCCAAGTCTGTATTCATGCCATATATAGCTTGTAAGTTGTAATCCTTTGACATTGCATATGGGGCTTTTTTATCATCCTTATGTATCCCAAGTAATCTAAAATGACATTCTTTGACTTCTTCAGTTGAAGTGACATAAATGTTTCCCCTTCTCATTTCTAATGTGTTGTTTTCCTTCTATTAACACATTCATCTAAGCACGTGCATCTCAGCCGCACGTTCCCTTTTTTGGTTGCCCAATGTTTGGCTCTATACATTAGCATAGATTAACATCTTATAGTTAATCAAAGTGGTATTGGCGATAATTAGTTACTAACACTTTGTTATTAGCTTGCCCTCACTTTAATATCTTACACTAAACTCGATTGCTATATACATTTTGTTCTATTATTGACCCTGTCTATTGAAATCTTTGACATTGTGGTATTCATGGATCATAAATTTTCCTACTTTTCAAAAAATTTCAAAATGTATAATGATGCTTATTTCTTTTCTTTCTCTTTCCAAATAACATTTTTATGCGACTCTTCTATCCTTTTATGTTTAAAAGAACACCAAAAAATACACGATCTCGCTGAATTATAGTGGATATGGAGAGTTCTTCTCAAGGTTTCACAGATATACAGGACCCTATACAATGAGGGGACCGCTACGCCCCATTACCCCAGTTACTTTTGCAAAAAAAAGAACATTTTCTCTCATTTTCCAATATTCTAGATTTTCTACAAAATTTTTCAGATTTTTTTTGATGATTTTTTCAAATTGCACCGCTACGTAGCGTTTTGACGGAGGGCTGCTACGCTCACCGCTACCGCTATTTTCATCCTTGGTGGTATTAAGTTATTTTCATCTTTTGACTAACTTATTTTCTACTCTCATATCCATCAAACTTGTACTCCTGATATTTTATCTTTGATATGCTAATTTTTCACCTTTTTGTTCTGGTGCCTTTCTCCAATGATCTAGCATGCAATTTACTTGCTTGTTTTTGTCTTACTAATCAATAGTTCAATACTACATTTATCTACAAATAACATGAACCATGGATCATCCTCTTGGGTATCTGGCATTCTATCGTCTAAGGGCGAATCGATCGTTATCTCACCCATCAACAAAAAGCTTCTATGAGTATCCATCGGTTCTTAGTGCTTGTTTTTCTTTGTCTTGGCTAAGGCATTTAATCTTTAAAATACATTTTTCATCTATCATTGATCTCCTTTTCTTTTACCTTTGCGCTCCCTTTCTCATGTTCAATGTAGCTTATACAGGTTAGACCGTTAGACCCACATCTATGGGTTGACCAAGCATAGTTATCGATACTGTTTCATTTCGGCAAAATGGCTGAAATTTTTTATTTGGCCCAAGTTACTGAAACGGAATCAATATCATAACTTTTCTGTCTATTTCGGCTGAAATCCATGATTTCGGCTGAAATTTCCTAAACCCAAAATGTGAGATTTCGCAGAAACGTGTTTTGAGTGGATATATAGAGAAAAAAGAAAGAAGAAGAAGAAGGGGGCCCATTCAGAATCCCTACCCAACCCTCATTCTTCAGAATTCAGAAGCCCTTTCTCTCTCTGTCTCTCCTTCTAACATGCTGCAGGTGCCCAACGGTCTGCCGTTGGTTTTGCCCCTGCTGTCTCTCTTTACCAGAGCTAGAGGTTGTGACAGAGGTTGTGACATTGTACGATCCAAGAGGAAGTGGGCCCACTAATGGGTCCCACCAACGAATCTGTTGTCAATTTGTTTGACTTAATTAAATCCTTAATGTCCGTTGATTTGATTTAGTGAGCGATTCTAGCCATCTTAGAGTGAGACTTTATTATGTAATAAACCTATTTCCTTATTTGGGCTTTCTCTCTATTATTTATAGTGGAGGGCCTCCTGATGTAAGGTATGCTATTGATAATAAGAAAGTATTTAGTGTTCATGTGAGTTTTCTTGGGTATTTTCATTGAGAGGCCTTAGGGCTTGAGTCTGATGGCTTGATCACACCGCTGGAGGTGTTGATCTTTCATTGATCGTGGCTAAGCTGCACCAGGCTGGAGCCACCGTCTGAGCTATAATTGTCAGGTACATTTTCTTTCTCCTCTTTTCTTCTCTCTCTTTTTTTTTTTTTTTTTTTTTTTTAGTATCTTTTTTTTTTGTTCATTAGTTGTATGTCTGCAATCTCGGTAAGTGGAGTTTGGGTCTTGGTAAATGGGGATTGGATAGAATATTGGTTAATGGTGATGAAAAATATGGTATTCCTAAGTGCCATCAAAAGATAGTGTACCTCATGATCCTTGACTCGAGAGCTTGTGACTGATGGCACGGGTCCCATCTTAGGATGCTTGGACAAAAAATCTCACCATTGCATCACCATCATCATCATCAAAGCCTTGTCCCAACTATATTGGGGTTGGCTACACAAATTCTGTTTCTCCATTCGGATGCCAAATCCTTAGATAAGTTGCACTTCTTCAGATTTATTTTTACTACCTCCATTTACGTACTCTTTTGCCTACCCCTTCCCATTGGTGGGCCATAAACCTAAATAGCCAAACTTTTCCTTAGCGACGCCGTTTCTGGCCTGTGTTGAACATGCCCAAATCATCTCAAATGGGTCTATCTAATTTATCCCCAATTGATAATACCCTTAAATGCTTTCGAAAGCGTTCATTTCTAGCTTTATCCTTCCTAGTTTTATCACACATCCACCTCAACATTCTCATCTTTACTACATCCATTTTATGCATATGTTTTTTCTTGATTGGCCAACGTTTTGCATCATAGGTCATAGCCGGTGTAATCGCTATCATGTAAAATCTTCCTAGCAATCTTGTTGGCATTCGTCGGTCACAAAGTACTCTAGAAGTAAGTCTCCACCTCAACCATCCTGCTTTTGTTCTATGTTCAACATCTTCATCAATCTCCTCATCCTTACTAATTATTGTGCTAAGGTGATGGGAAGAATCTCTGTGGTATCTCATGGTCTTCAATTCTCACAGCAGTTTCAACTTTCTATATGCCCACTGAAGCTGCAATCCATATATTTCGTTTTTGTACGATTTATTTTAAAGACCGTGGATTCTAAAGCCTCCCACCATCTATCGAGTTTTGCATTCACACAATTTCTTGATTAATCTCCCAACACTATATCATATGCAAATAACATACACCACGACACCTCCTCTTACATATGAGTAGTTTACTCATTCATAATTAGTGCAAAGAGATAAGGGCTTAGAGTTGACCCCTTATGCAAACCTATGGTCATTGGGAAGTGCCGACTCACCTGTCTCTCCACAAGTAGTTCTCACACTCGTTACGGTTGCTTCAGAAATGTCTCTAATAATTTCAATATAACCTCCTGTAACATTCCTTTTATTTAAAACCCACCAAATTAAATCTCTAGGCACCCCGTCGTAGGGTTTTTCTAGATTGATGAAGACCATATGCAGATTTTTTTCTTCACTCGATATTTTTCCATTAATTGCCAAAGTGAGAAGATAGCTTCCATAGTTGACCCCCCCGGTATAAAACCATATTGATTTTCAGATATCTTGATCTTTTGTCGAAGTCTTTGCTCCATTACTTTCTCCCATAGCTTCATAGTATGACTCATAAGTTTAATCGCACGATAGTTGGTACAGTTTGTATATCTCTTTTATTGTTTTATATAGGTCTTATTTAAGAATTAAGAGTCTAGTTAACCAAAACCCCTAACTTCTCCTAAGCATTTCCAAGCCTCAAGCGGAATGTCATTTGGTCCTGCAGCAGAAATGTCTTTTGTTTCAATGCTTTCCTGACTTCCTACGAAAAAAAGTATGTTCTGCTAACGAAGTATCCTCTTTTGTTCTTATTTCTCTTATACAGTCTTTTTTTTTGAATGGTTACTTTCATTAAAAAAAAGGCAAACAGTACAAGAAAAAAGTATTGAAAGCAAAAGACAACAAAAGACAGCAAAACAGGAAAAATGGAAAGAGCCCTAAGAACATTTTGTAAGTTTGCTAAAATATACCCTCCACCTTTCCTTGATATTCCTCCACTAGAACATTTTGGTCATTGCTTTTAATTCATTTGACATAATCTAAGCCCCTACTTTTCCTTTTGCTTATTTTTGTAAGCTTAAAAATATTCTTCTCTCTCGTTCCCAACCTATTATATAGGACATCACGTGCTTTGAATTTTTCATCATTTATATAGGTCATCATATGTTTTGAACTTTCCAATCTCACCATTGCATCAAACAGAAAATGTGACCTACCATGAAATTGTGGGGACCCAACTATCTTGTGTAGTTCTTGGGTTTCAAGGCATGTTCATGGACTCGATTATTATTATTTTTTGCTATGTTGGGCTACTTAGTCCAATTTGGCACACCTCTTGTATAGATATTATGTTTTTATATTATTCGAAATATAACTCTGAAATATTTTCGCTGAAATTCGGAATTGACTATAATATTCCATTTTGGAGGCCTGACCAAAATGGGGTCCGAAATGAAATCGACGACTATAAGACGATGTCCATTGGGGCCAGTCCATTGGCCCTAAAGGACCAGAAATTATTCTGAGGATTTTGATTTAATTAGGAATCTTTAAACTAGGAAATTAGTTTGATTTAATTTGTTTCAACAACTGTTAAGAGATTAGAAATTATTTTCAGCGAAGTTTTAGGAGATTTAGTTTCCTTTTGATTAGAGAAGATTTATGAATTAGAGGCCAATTAGGAAAGGGGAATGTCCAACCTCCTCTAAATTTGTAATCCCCTCATTGTCCCCCTAACCTCCTCATCTAAATTTGTAATCCCCCGATTGGGACGGTCATCTTTCATTATTTCAATAAAGAATTCTACTTTCTCCATGATAGTTGTTATTTGTGTGCATAATTTCTTGGGGATTTGGCCAGTGCTATTTGGAACTTGGCATATATCGTGGAATTTGTTGAGGATTCAGCCAACCCTCATTGTGGAGTTGGTCTACTTCATTTGCAGATCGGGGCTGCATCAGCTACATGAAGTAGTCTTCAGTTTTTCTTTCTCTGATATTAGTGTTAAATAGGCCCAAGGCCCATCTTCTGTTGTAATCTAGGGGATCTTCCTTTTGTAATTTAAGTAGGATGGACTTGTTATCTAATTAGGATAGAAATTTAGTTTCTTTCCTCATCCTGTAATCCAAGGTATAGTCTCCATTATATGTACCTCGTTTTGTAAACTAGTGATATATAAATCAGGTGTGTACCCAAAGAGCATGTGGTTAGTCCAAAAGCCTTCTCTCCTTTTCTTTTATTCGTATCAATTAGCAAGTTTATAAATCACACCAATTCGTCCTTAGTTCCCAACTGCAAATACAAGTTGTCAAAAGCTCCATACTTAGCTTTATGTATGTCTTATTTATTTATTATAATATTAATATTAATAATATTATTATTATTTCATTTCTTGATTGTCTCTCTCTCATTGAATCCTTTATATTTCTTGGTTCTTTTTCCCATTATTTAAGATTACTCAATTCCCCTCAAAGACCTTCTCGACTTTTGTATTTCACTAGCAAGATTCCTTATGAATATGAGTTTTCTTTCCTTTGGACCTCTTTGGTGACTTTTTTTAATACAACCCACCATTTGATCCCCACATTTCATTGGAATTTATTGCCCAATTCCAATTGCGTTGCCTCCATACTTTTTTCTTTGTTCTTTGAATGTTATTAATGAATTTTCTTTTAATTTCACTTCCTTATTCTCAAATAGTTCCTCACTTTTCCATAAACAAATTTACTCTTGACAACAATGGCCAAAATCAATAACCTAAGATGTGTTTTTAGACTCTCTCCATAGCTGCCTTACGATCATTGTAGATTAACTATTTTCAATGTTATGATGAACGTAATCTATTTGTGTCATTTGATTTCCTCTTAAATGTTGATAGATGGGATCTCTTCTCGAATTCCATATTAGCTATCATAAGATCAAAAGCCTCAGTGAAGTTGAGGATAGCTTTCTCTATATCATTCTTTTGGTCAAGCCCATATCCTCTATTACTCGGTTCCACCCACCTTTTTTTTTTTCAAATATGACCATTATGTCTCCTCCAATTATAAGACTTTCCAAAAACGGAATACATGTACTGTTTGTTGCTTTTGTTTAATGCCGTTTGGGGATGTCAATTACAGATAGAATGCATAGTTGTTAAATTCAGTTTGGTTCAACCGGTGGTCCAAACCGAAAAACTCTCCAAAAATCTTGGCCCAAATTTTGGGCCATTTAGGCAGAATATTTTATTTAAAAAGAGGGACCAAACAATGGAGGGGGAGAGAGAGCTTCGGAAACCCTAATTGTAGCTTTGCATTTATATCCCTATGCCTAGAGAGAGAGAGAGAGAGAGGAGGAGGTACCTGCTACGGCTCGTACCTTCTTCTGGTGCAACTACTGACTGAAAGCTTTCGTCTTTGCCATCTTCTTTTCGTCTCCTCTACCTCTTCCCCTTCCCTCTTTTGCTTCCTCTTCCTTCTCCCCTCCCCCTTTCCATCTTCTCCTTCCCTGCCTCCTTTCTTTCCCTCTTTTCTCGAAAGGGCAGGGGCCAAGCCCTTTAATTTTATTTTTCCTTTTTCACTATATTCGGGCTTCCATGAGATTTGTGGGCGCCACCATTGGGCCCACCTATTAAAAATATAAGCTACTCATAAAGTAAATGCCCAACTTATGTATGGAACCTAGCTAATTCTGACTCTAATAGGAGATGGGATCACTGTCAAATTGATCAGGTACTATATAATCTCCTATTAGTATGAAATTGGCTAGGGCCCATACATGAGGGATATTTATGTGGAGCAATTTTGATTTGTAATACGTGCGCCCCACTTTGGGCCTACAACATTCGTGTGAGTCCAATCCTTAGAGTTTCCCGACCTTTTTTTTTTTTTTTAACTTGTACCCTCTAACAGAACCACTTAAAAAAAATGTGAACCATTAGAAGTTATTCATTTGGCAAGTGGAATTGCATTATTGACTTAATTGAATAATTAAATATATATTTCTATGTTATTTTTAAATTTCAATATGTTTCTATGTTATATATATATATTTATTTTTGTTGTCTTTTGAAATAAAACTCTGAAATATTTCACTAAAATTCCAATTGACTGAGACATTTGTAACGACCCGAAACCCTGATTTTAGAAGAAGTCTGCCTTTCGAGCCATGAATTAGATTTTTCTGCATTCGTGAGATTAGGTCAAATAGAAATGCAGTAGAATTCTTATCTCCAACATCAAACAAAAGATATTTAATAACAGAGCACAAGTAATTGAAACCTATTTTATTATTAACTTCAACTGTCTAACCAAATATAAAGTAAATCCAAAATCCATATCAAAGCTTGGCCCAATATTAGGCCTTAATACCACTAATACCACTACTCAATATTTAAATAAAACAAAAGCAAATCTAAATGTTTCTCTTGATTTAATCTTGACATCTCTAGACTACGTCATCCGCGCTTCGTTCTTTATTTTTCCGAGTTTTCCCCTTCGTATGCATCATCCTTAGGATCCAGTCTTACTTCTTCACTTGGAAGTGTTGGGGGAGTGGGTTAGTTTTTTAAAAAGCTAGCAAGTAAACAGGCCTATGTAAATGGCACATACAATCATGCAAAATATAATAAAGACAGGCAAGGATTAAAATATCGGATGCAGTCAGTGTAGTGGTAATGGCCAAAATGCTATGTAGCGGGCGATATGTAGCAGTTGCGGTGATACATAGTAGCGTACCGGTGTGAAATTTTTAAGTGGTAAAAAAAATTTGAATCTCGTGCAGCCAACCTTTTTTTTTTTTATTTAGTGATTTGGAACCATATAAGAGTATCGACAACTTTAGGACATGCTACTGGGGATAAGAAATAGGAAAAACAGTGTTCTAAATTAAAACTGCTTATCTACTGGATGTTAGACCGTAGTGCCGCTATTTTCAAAATAGTGTGATGACTCAACCGCTACGGCCGATCACAGCGGCCACTATTTTGAACCATGATGACAGGTAAAAGATTGCATGTGGTCAAAAGTTGAATAGCGTAACAAGGCAAGATTATGCAAGATAGTGTTATCGAGATTTAAAAAAAATAATTATAAGTGCAAGATGGAATTATAATGATTCCAGGCAATTACCAAAGCAAGATCACAAGCTGTTATACATTCATTAAGGCTTATAATTCAAGAAGGCACACCACATCGGCCAAGTTAAAACTAACAAGGTTTTCCAAAGAGAATAAGAGCTGCTGGAAAGTAACAAGGTTTTTCGGAGGGAACAAGAGCTGTCGAAAAACAGCAAGAGTGCTAACAAGGTTTTCTGGAGGGAACAAGAGCTGCCAGAAAAATAGTGAGTGGTACCGAAAAATCCCTTTTGGTAAACAGGAGATGTGAAAGGGGTTTCCTTTTTAGGAACAAGAGCCATCAGTGGGGTACGATTCACTTAAGACAAGGCTAGACTATAGCTAGTAACAATAGCCAGGCCACGAACAGATTAGTGGTGTCCAACTTATTAACGGGTCAAGATCTTAATTTCATATTTACCAGATAGGGAGTCTTCCTAAAAACTCATTTAAGATTACAAATACATTCAAGTTCTAGGTCCAGGCCAAATAAGATATACTTCAGATCTCTCAGTCATACATTCCATGCGTGTAAATTTTGGATTTCATGTTATGGATTTCATTGCAAACCTATCAGTATATAGGGAATCTTATCGATGCTTATTATTTTCCATACAATGTTCAATCAGGACACCTCGCATATTCCAACAACTAGTAGTCAAAGAAGGCCTTATCCATGGTTCGACTGATCCATCCTCGATTATGAGGTCAGCTGGTATACCAAGTCCATGTACATGGACTGGCAGGTTTAACAGTCCCTATGTAGGATTATATACACCTATGTAGTCCATATATGTGGACTGCTAACCCAGAACATATATGCATAGGTGCATACACAAAGTTGTATCACAAGGTTCAGTTACTCATACATATAGTCCGAGTTTGTGAACTGTTAACCTTATCTCTCTTCATGGTCCTAGCCATCGTGACAGTTCATTGATAGTCATAAACATCTCCATTCAGGTACTGATTTAGTGATTAAATTAAGTGATATCTTCGCTAGTAGCTTAACCTTAATACTTCTAACAAGAACTTTAACAAACTCTTGAAGGGCAGCATGTGTCTAATCAATTGAACTCCTCATAAGAACATGTGCTAATCTGAATTAATCAAGACAATTACACCTTAGCCTGACTACATGTTGGATAGCCCCAAATACAACAAATACAGATTTAGAATATGTAAACATTATTGAGAAACATAATTCAGAACAAACGCGTATAACCAGTTAAACTTTAACCCTACAGTACCCAAACAGAGGTTATACAAATCCTGAATTTCTCTCAAACTCAACTATCCATATTAACATAATGTCTGATCCAAGCATAGAAAGGCTAGTTCTATTTTGTATGCTTCCAAGTAGGCTATAATCATCCATACAAGATGATATTATGAGGACTTGTAATGTTCAGCTGAACTTGTTCATATATTGTTTTCTTCCAATTACCCCAATTCAACCATTTTACATAGTTTGGCTAGTGTAGTTATGTCTGGTGCTACATGCAGAAAATTCTAATCCACTACAGATGGAAAGAAAATATCTGTAACTGTCTTTAAATTGGGCTCATAAGGGTTATGAGCCCAACTGATGGTCTACACCACCCCACTATGCATATAAATTCCAGATTTAGTGTATCAGGCTGTAGGATAATGATCAGCCAACGTATACTCTTCCAATTTCTGTGTAGTTGACTTGCAGATTCCCTTTATGTGATGTAAATAACTGATATCTTAAAGAAAACCCAAGAAACAACTTAACCCTAATTTCTAGTACATGATGAAGGTTATCTAGGGTTGAAGTAATTAGAGACGAGGAATTTTCACACATGCTTAGTTTATTTCGGATTGAGTACTTGCCTTTGGTAAGCCAAGAGAGCCCTTTTTCTTCTTTTTGTGAGTTCTCTTCCCAAAATCCCTAGCCCAAGCTCTATCTTCTTGTTTGCTCCCTTTTTAAGGCTCCTAGTTGAGTGGAGAGATGAAAGGAAAGAGGGAAGTGATGGAGGATGAAGAGAGCGAGAGGGAGATGTTGAGTGGGGAAGAAAGAGGGAGGTGCCGAACTCCTCTTTTATTATGTGCACAATGAGAGGAAGGTATAGGGTCACACGATCCTCTTTTATTGAGATTTAGGTGGGTCCTAGTTGGATTTGGAGGGGACTCTTAATCCTAGTGGTCTAAGACTTCTAAGATTGAATCCAATTCATTGATTGGAATCCTAGTCCCAAGAAATATCTTCCTCTTAACCATTGGTTGACAGAACCAGAGAACTGAAACGGAGAGAATAATTTTGGAATATTGGATGATCTCAATGATCAGTCCTTTGCTTTACTTATAGACTTAATGGCCTTAATCAAGGCAAATTACAATATCTATGAGAGGAAAGAATATAAAGAATATTGATACAGTTTGTATACATGGAAAGAGATATAAAATAGATTGAGTCACAGTCAACTAATCCTAAATCCACGTGATGTATGAGAATGGGCCAGTGGGCCTATTGTACATGGGTCTTGGGTCAGCTATTGTTAACATCCCCCCTCAAATTGATGCTGGTCAAACAGGAGCAATTTGCGAATCAGGAACTCATGACGTGGCCGAGGTAGTCCTTTGGTGAAGATGTCTGCGAGTTGAAGTTCACTTGAAACATGTGGAAGACTAATGACCTTGCGATCATTTGCATCGCGAATGAAGTGGCAATCTACCTCAATATGTTTTGTACGTTCTTGAAAAACTGGATTCTCAGTGATACGAATGGAACTAGTATTGTCTGCATGAAGTGGGGTAGCTGATGTCTGAGAAAAACCAAGATCTGTAAGTAAGCCATGAAGCCAAAGGATTTCAGAACAGGCAGCGGACATAGCACGATATTCAGATTCAGTGGAAGATCTGGAGACCCTTTCCTGCTTTTTGCATTTCCAAGAAATGAGTGATTCACCCAAATACATACACCAGCCCGTGGTGGATCTGTGAGTATCCGGGCATCCTGCCCAGTCGGCATCAGAATATGCAGTAAGTGTCAGAGGTGTGCCAACCAGAAAAAACAATCCTCAAGTTAGAGAACCAAGAATGTACCGAATGATCCGTTTGATTGCAGCCATATGGTGATGCCTTGGAGTTGTCATGAATTGACTAACAACATTGACAGCATAGGAGATGTCTAGTCTAGTGATGGTTAAGTAGATCAGACTGCCGACCAATCGTCTGTAGAATGTGGGATCGGAGAGGAGATCCCCATCATCTTTCTTGAGTTTCACATTGACTTCTAATGAAGTGTCCACAGGGGTGGCATCGGTTAAGCTAGCAAGGTCATGAAGGTCAGTAGCATACTTATGTTGATGTACAAATAGTCCCTTCCTAGACTGTTGGACCTCAAGTCCCAAGAAGTATGTTAATGGACCCAGATCTTTCATATGGAATGCAGCTTGAAGTGAGGATTGAAGATTTTGAATCATGTTACTGTGAGTGCCTGGGATGATGATATCATCCACATATACAAGAAGTATAGTGGTAGCTTGAGCAGTCTTATTCAAGAATAATGAAGGATCATAAGGACTTAGAGTAAAGCCAAGGTTCAGCAGAGTAGAACGAAAATTTTCAAACCAAACTTTGGGTGCTTGTTTAAGTCCATACAACGAGCGACAGAGTCGTGCCACTTCATTTTTAGATGGAGACTCATATCCTTGAGGAAGACGCATGTATGCTTCCTCGTGAAGATCCCCGTGGAGGAAGGCATTCTTCACATCCATCTGATACAGTGGCCATGAGCGTGATGCTGCAATAGCAAGAATAGTACGCACGGTTGTCATCTTGGCGACCGGAGCGAATGTTTCATCATAGTCGATACCATACTCCTGACGGTTGCCAAGAGCCACTAACCGAGCCTTATAACATGCCAGAGTACCATCAGGATGCAGCTTGATAGAGTAAACCCACTTACAGCCAATGGGTTTGATGGACGGAGGACATTGAACAACATCCCATGTGTGATTCTCTTTTAGTGTGTTAAGTTCTTCCTGCATGGCCTGCCGCCAACACTCATGTTGCACTGCTTGGGAAAAGTGATTAGGTAAATGAACAGAAGACAAGGTAGTAAGTAATGATGTGTGGGTAAATCCAAACCTATCAGGGGGGCGGGAAAGCCGAGAAGATCGACGAAGATGAACTGGTTGGGAGATGTCAGGAGCAGGAGCGGGGTCAAGTGCCGAGGAAGTTGACAAATCAGGAGGCTCATATGCAATCGTGTTTTCCCGTCTACGCCTTTCATACACAATAATAGGCTTGATATTTTGCGTAGGTAGATCTGGAGGATCACCAAAAGCAGGAACAAGAGAAAACATAGGAGATGGATCATGATCTAGATGATGATGGAAAAATATTGATTTTCAAAAAACACAACGTTACAAGAAATCCGAATACGTTTTACCTTGGGATCATAACAGAGAAATCCTTTTTGGTCATTCGCATAACCTAAAAAGGCACACTTTGAAGACTAAGCCGATAGTTTTGTTCATTCGACCGGTGGAAGAAGAACAAAACAGACACACCCAAAAACATGGAGATGGGAAAAAGTAGGATGCTTATTAAATAAATGAAAATAAGGTGTTTCATGGTTAATGCGCGGTGAGGGTAGCCGATTTATAACATGAATTGCTGTGGACAGAGCTTCGGGCCAAAATTTTGGTGGAACAGATGATGTTAAGAGGAGTGACCAAACAATGTCTGTTTTTCCTCTCAGACACACCATTTTGTTGGGGTGTATAAGGACATGATTTTTGAGAAATTATCCCTTTGTTTTGCAAAAAGGTCTAAAACTCATTAGAAACATATTCGCCACCTGAATCTATATGAAGTGTTTTAATGGATGTGGAGAAATGATTTTCCACATAGGCTAAGAAAATTTTAAACGAAGCAAACACCTCAGATTTTTGAATGCAAGAAATATATCCATGTAAAGCGACTATAGTCATCAATGAATGTAACAAAATATTTAAATTGAGAATGGGATATGATGGGTGCTATACCCCATACATCACTATGAACAAGATCAAAACATTTCAATGATAAGGAAGTACTGATGGGAAAAGGAAGAGTCTTGCTCTTGCCCATTTTACAACTAGAGCAATTAAAAGAAACATCCTTAAGAGAAATTTTATCATGTAGCAATCCATATTTAAACAAAGATAACAAAGTACGAGAATTAGGATGGCCTAATCTTTTGTGCCATAAGTGGTTCTTATTGGAACTAGAAGCAGAAAACAAGGCAGAAGCAACCAAAGTCCTATCCTGTGTAGATAGTTGTAGCAGAAAAAGACGACCACACTTAGGTCCCTTCGCTATCACCTTCCCCGATGCTTGATCCTGTATAACACAACCAGAATGTGAAAAAGAGACAGAATAATGATTATCAACTAGTTGACCAATAGATAATAAATTGGTAGATAACTGAGGAGAAAGGAAGGACTCAAAGGTAAGGGATGTGAGATCTCACCGATGGCAGTAATGGGTATATTGCCACCATCTGCTGTATTGATTCAGAGACTTCCATCATAAGGTTTTATTTGAGAGAGATTTTCAGATGAGTGGGTCATATGATTAGAAGCCCCCGAATCCATATACCAGGCAGAGGTTGGTTGTTTGGATTTATGTGAGAGGCCAAGGGCAGAAAAAGCATTTACGATCATTTGTTGAACCATTTCCGGGGTAAGAGAGGATGAAGAAGCAGTTGGAGCAAGCATCATTGTAGGGGCTGTAGGACTCAATGTAGGAATAGACACATCCAGAGTTGCCAAATTTGCTTTCTGAGAAGAGGTCTGAGCGCGGCGCCAACATTCAGGAAGAACATGGCCCTTGCGTTTGCAGTAAGAGCAGTATTTTTGATTGCATTGGGTGGCAACATGTCCATATTTCTGACATGAGTAACACTGTACTTTAGTTATGTCTTTGTTTTGCTGGTGGGAATGGGCAACATAAGCCGTAGTTAATGGACCGGTGGAAACTGCACTTTGAAGAGTAGCCTGGGTTGTTAAACGCTGTTCCTCACGAAGAAGCTCTCCGAAGCAAGAATCAATAGATGGGGAAGGCACCCTGCTTATCCGATTTGAATGAAGTTGTTCAAATTCAGGCCTAAGTTTCATCAGGAACTGATCTCTCTGACTAGTAGAATGGATGTTTTGAACCACTGCAATCGAGGCTTCAGGGAGATTGGAGTAAATGATCACAGTATAGTCCGTCCATAAACGAATAAAATTAGAGTAATATTCTTGAACGGACATAGTTTCCTGCGTAAACTGAGAAAGCTCATGTTCCAGGTGGAACCGCCAGGCAGAGTTATCCTGTTGATATACCTGTTTGAGGTATTCCCACATGCCTTTTGCTGTTTTGTAAGGTCTGAGATTCATGATGTATTGGGGATCCACTGATCCCAGAAGCCAAGTCATGATTTGGGCATCTTTAGTTTTCCATTTTGAGGCTGCCTTTACATCTTCTAAAGGTTTTGGATCAGTCCCATCTATATGACCCCATAGTTCTTTTCCTTTAAGGTAGATCTGAAACTGGAAGGCCCAGGATGTGTAATTTGTCCCATTGAACTTAATTAGTGAAAGTTCACTTTTGTCCATGATTTATTACTCTAAAAATGGCTCAAGATTAACCAGCAGAGTATAACAGAGGGATCAGATCAACTCAGGATACTTGAAAATAGTACAGAAATTACAAAAAAAATTGTCTGTGAGCAATTTCACCAAAAAATGAACCCCAGGCGACCTTGATTGGCACTGTTGGTTCCCTGTGTGTGGCCCACTGTTTGATCTGAGTGAGGATCAGATCCAGAAGATGCAAGGAGGATCACTTTATCTTTCCAGTGGTACAAGATTTATTGAAATCCATCCATAATCCAAGAGTTTGTACGGCTGAGATCAAAACTATCTTAGAAAACTTGGAAATCACAAGATGGAGCAAATGGCCTACCTCTGATATTGGAAAAATGCTGAAAAAATCTCCAAAAATACCAGTATAGTTGGTCGACCACTGTTGTAGGGGTTGCTGAAGATGCTATGATGATCGCAAGTGGGCCACTGTTGATCAGATCACTATAGAAGACTGACCAGCTGCCGATGAACACAGATCCCTGATCTGGTTGTTGCTACGGTTACAGATCTTTGATCTGTTTCCCTCTGAGACACAAGATTGTATTTCCCTAAGAGCAGTAGGACTGATCACAAGTGGGTCACAGTGATCAGATTTCAAGATCTGTCAAAAGTGCACGAACAGTCGCAAGGAATGACTGTTTTCACCAAGATTCAAAAGAAATTGAAGAGTGAAAGCTCTGATACCATGACAAAACCAGAGAATTGAAATGGAGAGAATAATTTTGGAATATTGGATGATCTCAACGATCAGTCCTTTGCTTTACTTATGGACTTAATGGCCTTAATCAAGGCGAATTACAATCTCTATGAGAGGAAAGAATATAAAGAATATTGATACAGTTTGTATACATGGAAAGAGATTTAAAATAGATTGAGTCACAGTCAACTAATCCTAAATCCACGTGATGTATGAGAATGGGCCAGTGGGCCTATTGTACATGGGTCTTGGTTCAACTATTGTTAACATTGGTTACCTGCACTCCCTACCACAGAGGTACCCTTTCAACTAAAGAATAAAGATGTGTCCCTCTCCACTCAGGGTCTAATCATATCTTTCTACTGAGTTCAACTATCACTCAAATGTGTCCCAATAGGGTCCCACCAAGATCTGACAAAAAAAAAAAAAAATCCAAAATTATTCAATACCCACTAATTAAATCTAATTGTGCCAAAATCGAATCGTGCCCTAATTGCTCAATTCATCTATTTAGGACCGAAATTAAAGGAAACCCTAGTAATTGGGTGATTCTGGTTTTGGGTCCTTACAACATTTCAATTTGAGCCAAATTGAAACAGGTCCAAAATGAAATTGACAACTATGCCGGTGGCCCATTGTCCTTTGTTCAAGCTTTTGCAAATTTTACTTTTTTTAACTTCCCCCTTTCCCATCTAAAGAGGGCTTGAAAGAGATAATATATGATGATCATGCTTAAATCGTTTTAATTGGTAATTAATCATTTTATTTACTTGTGACTTAGATGCACAAGATTCGTTATAATGAAGGTTCTCAAGGTCTATTTCGATGAAGTAATCCTTACAAATGCCTTTATATCAAATAGGATGCCTACATGCCTTCTTGCTGTAAAGCACCTCTCAAACTGTTAAAAACATGGTTGAAAACTCTCCGAGTTGACTCTTGACTCTCCCGAGTCATCATTTTTTGACAAGGGACTGAGTCAAAAATAGGGGAGACTCGGCCAAGTCATTTTATTTCAATAAGTTGTTTGCATTTCAAACCATTTAATATACAGATCCAATTTTAAATAATTAAAATTTATTTGTAAGTAATTATGTATGAGGTTCAGAGTCAATAATTTAAAAATGATGACTGAAATGTAATTTGAAACTTATATTTGATCTTTTTACATTCAACGTTTGAACTAGCAAATTACGTAATATGCAATATTTTTTCTTTTGTTTTCTATACTATTGTACTTTTCTTGCATACTATGGATTCATTTTTAAATATTCTTAAAATTATTATTTTTAAAACATGACTCTCCCGAGTCTCCGCATTGACTCTATCCGCCACAACACAACTGGGGATTGATCCCTTGTTTGCATGGAGAGGGAGATGCCTAACCACCGAGCTATCAATGGATTACAGACATTTCTATCTTTGGTTGCACTTTCTTTTCTCATATTCAGTGATGAGCAAGGAACAAGTTAGAATGGGGAGTAGCAGCTGGGCCGGAACTTCTCCTCATTCATTGTATTTTTTTTACGTTGGAAATATATACTTACCTTGTCCCAAAGAAGAGGTACAAGTTAGGACCTAATGATAAGTGTCTTCTTTGGTATGGTAGTTCTCATAAAGAATACAAATGTTTTGTCACACTATTCATAAGCAATGTCTCAAATGTCATGAAAAAATTAATTTCCCTTCTCTTTGGTGTAAATATGTTCTTCCATTGCCCACACAAAGTCCATTACCACTTTGATAGGTTCTAATACCTTGGAGGCAAGGACTATTAAAAACATAAGGGAATCAAAGTGGATGAGATTAAAAAGATCAGTGTAGGGTGGGAGGAGACAGAATAGTGGGGAGTTGGGTCATGCATTATTACCATGGTTTAAAAAATCAGCTGATTCCGAGTCGACTCGGACTCGGCACATGCTGAGTCAGGTCACATGGGACTTGGCCATGTGACTCGGCTGAGTCGGGCCCCGAGTCCGATTTTTTAAACCTTGATTATTACCATGGATGAAAATAGCGGCCGCTACGCTACGGCCGATTTATTGGCCGTCGCACCCGTAGCGGCCGCTATGTCCACTACGGGACCGCTACGGCCACTACAGCCGCTACGGCTTGAGAAAAATTCATACTTTCCATTTTTTTTTTAAATGCATAATAAGACTTATTTCTTTTCTTCTTCTTTCCAAATAACATTTCTACACAACTCTTCTACCCTTTTATGTTTAAAAGAACACAAAAAAGCATATGATCTCGCCGAATTACAGTCGATATAGAGAGTTCTTCTGAGTGATTCTTCTCTAAGTACATCCTATTAGACACCCCCTTTGGTAGATGTATTTTTTTTCTCCAGGTACTTTTAAGTCTTGACTTCATGACATAGTTTTTTCTTTTATAAGCCTTTCATTAGTTTCTAAGTTAGTATAACTAAGCAACATGAACACATGTGAAAAAAATGATCATTACTATTATTTTCTATTTATACAGCGATGCAAGACCTCATACAGTGAGGGGACAGCTACGCCCCCTTACCTTAGTTACTTTTGCAAAAAAAATAAAAAAATAAAAAAATGAAACATTTTCTTTCATTTTACAATTTTCTGGATTTTCTGAAATTTTTTCAGATTTTTTTGGCGATTTTTTCAAATCGAACCGCTACGCCGCTACGTATCCCCGCTACGCTACCTATCGCCCGCTTCGTAGCGTTTTGGCGGGGCCTGCCGCTACCGCTATTTTCATCCTTGATTATTACTATCATCTAAAACCTAGTAGAGCCAATCAATTTTAATTAAATTTTTTTTTTCTATTTCCTCTCCTTAATAGCCTTTCCTAAAGTTGTCCCTACACGTATATGGTTCCAAATCACTAAGAAAATACAAGATTGGCTGTTACTCAAGACTCGAGTTTTCTTTTACTGCTTAAAGAACTCACACTGTTACACCGCTATGTATTACTGCAACTGCTACATAGCGTTTGTTACATAGCATTTTGGCAATCGACCATGATGCCCACCGCAACCGGTATTTTGATCATTGGACTTAACCCTCTTTATGCGAAAATAAAGAAAAGGAGAGTAGAGGAGAGTGGGAATTTTTAATTTTTTTTTTTAATTATGCTTTTAAAGGTATAGAAAAGCCACATAAAACATAGGGAGGGAGGCGTGTATGAAAGAAAGAGAACTGCAGATGCAGATACCGAAAGGGGGAAGAGAGATTTGGCTGAAGTTTTTTATTTTATTATTATTTTTTTGGGTAAAACAGAGATCTAATGTTGATCATCACATCCCATGGACTAAACAAGAAAACCGATGGGCTCCTCTTTTCGATGATTTGAGAGAGGCTGCTACTATCTATCCCCGTTCTTTTTTCTTGGGGAGTGGTGTTTGAGAATGGGGCGTTGAGAGAGAAGGTAACTAGAGAACCCGTACAAGACTGATGTTGATTAAAGTTACGAGTGAAGAGTTCAGTGGGTTTTGATGCCAGACCTTTCGTTTTAAATGTGACGGAAGATGCAGCCCGCTCAATTTCAGTGGACATTCCTCCCTAAAAATGATATACAATAGTTTCTCATTTTTCATTCTAACTAGGAGGTCGGCTAGAATATTTTCTAGATTTTTTTTTTTTGGGAATGGAAAACTTGCTCATCCAAATGTGACTTAATTTTTTTTTAAAATGAAAAAATACTTTTAAAAAATGATACCAAACAGGCCCTAAAGGGGTCAGGTTGGGTTTTGTTACTATTATTATTATTAACAAAAAAAAAAAAAAATCTTGTAAAATCTTGTATAGGAAAACTAAACCTTGAAGCCTACCACTTATAGTTTTAACAAATGTCCGTTGCCAACTATGCTACACAACTTTTGTGTATCATAATCTACTAAGTAAAAAGTTAATTATTCAAAAGCAGGGTGGTGTAGGTTTGGGGCAGCCATAATGTGGAGGCACCCGGTCAAAATCTGAGAACTCATACCCACCTGAATCCGACAAACCCACTACCAAACCTGCCCTTGGTAGGAGTGGGTCGGGCAGGCCACCCATTGAACCCCACCCATTGCCATCTGTAATTACAAGTACATTGGATTGATGAAGACCTGTTTGACCCCAGTACATGGTCCATATACCGATACTGCAGAACACAGTGCCCATGATGCTAGTATGCAGATAGGCGACAAACCTGCCCCTGGTAGGAGTGGGTCCGGCGGGTCACCCATTGCCATCTGTTACAATTTACTAGTGTATTGGATTGATGAAGAACTGTTTGACCCCAGTACATGTTTCATATACCGATACTGCAGAAGACAGTGCCCATGATGCTAGTATGCCGATAGGTGCCGCTTAATTGTGTGGGGCAGGGTGAACATGTATAGATATGTTGCACGTATCTTTACAGCCTTAGCTACATGCCCATTGGACATGCATCTGGACAGCAACAAGTTTGACTAGAAGGCATCAAAACCATCATGGTTGTAATCACTCTCACCAACATGGCTCATGCAGCCTAGGCTCCAATCAATCACATATGCAGTTGTCACAGATGCTTATTGGTGTCTAACAAACTGTCATATGGACAAGTACAAAGAAGCATGAAGACTATCTTTTTATTGGTCAAACTGTTGGCTTTATTGTTTATGATGATCTGATCATGTCCAATCATAAGCATCTAGGTTATGAGTATACAAAAATTCACAAATCTAACTGTGTACCTTAGGGTAATGGTGAAGACACTGATATATTTCACTTCTGGCCTCATCAGCTCCTTCCCTCCATGGGATTAGCACTTCTCCTATTCCCCAGCCCCCGAAGATTCAAATTCATAACTGGGAAAGAACAACTGGAAAAAGTTCTTGAAGAGACTTGTGTCCAATGATCAAAACAAAAGATGTGATTCTATTGATTAAATGAGGGTGAAGAATTCATTGTCAAACCACTGTTTCAAGTTGGATTGACATTGCTTGCTGAGGTTGAAACATAAATCATTGAGGAACCTATTCGAGAGTCACCGATAGAATATCCAAGCCCTTGGATACAACCATAGTATTAACAATTGGTTGAGTCTGAGTCTACTAGTCCAACCCAACTCGGACTCACCTTCACCGGTCGAGCCTAGTTGGCCGAGTCCTCAACAAACCTCCTCCTCCTCTTCATTCTTGTTCTTAAATAAAAATAAAAAAACCGTCTCTGAAGCCCTTTCTTCTTCCTCTCAACGAATCCCCCAACCCTTCATTCAAATCTTAACAAACCCTTCTTCTCGAAAAGAAAAGAAAAGAAAACCTTCATTCAAATCTTAACAAACCCTTCTTCTCGAAAAGAAAAGAAAAGAAAAAATTCCGCAACCTATTCTTCTTCTTATCAGCAAACCTTTTCTCAAGCTATAACCCATCAACTCTCTTTGTAACCCTCTTTCAAACCCTACCCAACAAACCCCCTCTCAGACCATAACCCAACAAAACTAAAACTAAATATCCTCTCTCTCTCTCTCTCTCTCTCTCTCTCTCTCTCTCTGTCTCTGTATGTATATATATATATATATATATATGAGCATCTCTTACCTTACTATGAGAGATAAGGTGGGGTGATGCAGCGTAGACCTCATGGCCACATGTGTAGGGCCCACATAGATTTAAGAATTTATTAATAGTTTCTAATTTTATTGTAATTAGGATTAGCATTCTGATTTATATGGTTTCCTAGTTTGATTAGGATAGTTTCTATTATTAGATTAGGCTTTCTTAGGTCCTAAGTTACTTTGCCTATTTATATTACATTGTAGAGATGATAATCTCAGATTTGGAGTTAAATAAAATTGGGATTTTCCCTTGGAGAGGTTTTCCTCGTGTTAGAAATCTCTGCGGAGATAATTTGAGGTGTCTTTTGACACGTGCTTCAGCATCTACGCAAGCCATACCCCAGGGATTGCATCCTGGGGGCCCTCACATTTAAGTTGTTGGCATTGGATATGGATGTGAGGGCCCCCACACCTATCTCTCATAGTAAGGTGAGATACTCTCACAGGAGCACCCCCCCCCCCCCCCCCCCCCCCCCCCCCCCCAATTTATATATAAAGCTGGCAATATGACTCGGACTTGGGGGTCACAGTCTGAGTCCGTTTTATACCCTGGATCCAACTCCTATTCCTAATCCAGGTCTATGACCGAAGTCGAAGCCTATTTGTTTGCCAGGACCAAAAATCTTTTATATAAATCTCCTTTGGACTCTTAATCCTTAACAAAGAGGCTACTATCCTATAGTTCTCTTGGACAAACCACATAACCTATTTTGAGTGAAATTACTCCTCTACAACCCCAAGTGTTTTCAAACACCAAGACAACCAAACAATTATGAAAGTAAGGAGCAATTGGCAGGCCCATGCATGTGTAGGCAATATACATGTGGTTGCAAGGACCACTGACACGTGGACCCACATGCTAATATAAACAAGATGCCTACACATGACAAATTAGCCTGCAGGATGCAAAGAAAATGCTGCTGAAAAAAGTCATGCAATGAAACTATCCAAGGCTGTAAATTCTCAACAGGCTTCTTATTGCAAAAGTCCCTTAAGGGTACATTTGTGTGATGGGAGAATTCCGTGATAGAGAGGAAAATTGTCCTGATTTTCCGTGTTGCACACTCTTTATCTTTTTCTGTGAGGAAAAAAATGAATTGAATCTCCTTGATGCGAGGATTTTGATTTCCAGTGAGGTAGGAATGCAGGATTCCTCTCTACCACAGAAACAGAGATCTGCGGAGTGTGGAATCTCTGATTGCACAAACATGCCCTTTGATTTACGTCAGGTCCAGGGTTATAAATGTTTTCTAACAGCTCGTGTGTGTAGCTTCTGCCATCTCGTAGAAATATGTTCCTCCATACTAATATTCAGTAGTTCTATCCTCTGGCTATTTGGATATAATTGATATTGCAACCAGTTTGAATATTTTAGCAGGCTGGAAGCCATATTAATCTGGACTCTGTTTTTCTGCCTTTCTCTGTCCATATCATTATCAATTTGAGTTCCAACTCCACACCTAACAATATTGATTTATGCTTGAGAAGTCGGAGAAACATATCCTACCTGAAATTCATTTTCAATTCGTTTGTTCCAACTCAATTGAATATCTGCCATCTATGCTGTAATAATCAATTCCATGGAAATTAGACCATTTCCTGCAGAAACTATTGCAAGTACTTGGATCCCATTTTTGCACTTGTCCTTTTTTTGCTTGAGTTTCTGCTGTGAACATCTGTAAAATACCCTTAGATCCAATGAATGCCTGTTTTTTCCTGCTTCTGGATTAGATTTAACTCTTTAAATGAGAGATCTCAGTTGCTGCTGCTTTTGCATATCAATATCATGTAGATGACTAAATTGGCCTCCTCTTGTTAGATATTCCACCGGACAAGGAGCCTCTGGACTGGAGTACAAGGATGAAGATTGCAGCTGGTGCAGCTAAAGGTTTGGAATACTTACATGACAAAGCGAATCCTCCTGTTATTTATAGGGATCTCAAATCATCCAACATTCTACTCGGTGAAGGATTTTTTCCGAAGCTTTCAGATTTTGGGCTTGCAAAACTTGGTCCTGTTGGGGACAAGACTCATGTATCGACACGGGTGATGGGAACATATGGCTATTGTGCGCCTGAGTATGCTATGACTGGGCAACTCACATTGAAATCTGATATCTATAGTTTTGGTGTGGTCTTCCTTGAGCTGATCACAGGGCGCAAGGCAATTGACAACAACCGGCCAGCTGGAGAGCAGAATCTGGTGGCATGGGTAAGTTGGGTTATTATTATTATTATTATTATTTTTTTTACATTTATGCCTAATTCTTTAACATCCTGCTCTTTTAGTTTGAAGAAAGTTCCTCACATGTTTTCCATTGCTTAGCTCTGAAAATGTAAAAGTTATCGTATTTGTAAATGGCAATGGCACTGATATTTTTGATCTTTCACATTTCAATAATAATATGCCCGACATTGTGCACAGCTGTCACAGAGAAGGAATTGCTATTCTTTTCTTAATGCGAAAGAAATCGTTTGATCCTTAACTTTGGATATGTATTCATGTGTCGCCCAGAATGTATATCTGTGTTCCATGTGGATAGAGATGATGCTAAAGAACCCAGATTTGAAGGTCCCAGTCAAACTGATATGTATGGCCTATGTTTTTATATTCCTTTTCTTTCATTGCTATTAGTTGAAGCTGATACGTAAAGTTCCTCTCAAGAGCGCTTCTCTGGGTATATCTTGGTAGACACCCTCTTTGGTATTAGAAGTGGAATTCTTTTCTCAACTCTCAACATAAGTACAATGTTTGTTTTGATGAAAGTTATTTTTCCAGACATTAATTTATTAGTTTTTAACTTTGTATATGTACCTCTTAACTTAGTATAACTAACCAGCATGAATACATAAGGAAAAAAAAAAAAGATCAATACTGTGATTTTAATAATTATTCAGTGGTGCAAGACCTCTATGCAATAACGGGACCTCTACACTGCTGAATCCTTAGTTACTATTGAAAAAAAATAATTAATTGTAACATTTTCCAATATTTTGAATTTTTTGGATATTTTCAGAAAATTTTACCACTTTTTTATTGATACCTGCAACTGCATAACCTGCTACATAGTGTTTTGAGTGCCAGCTACAATGTCTGCCGTAACCGCTGTTTTGATTCTTGTTCGTGAGTGTGAAGACATTAGAATGTTTATAGTGGGGACTCATGTGGTGGCTAACAAAGTAACCTCTCATGCAAGCTCTGAGATCGAGAGGGGAGAGGGAGAGGGAGGGAGATATTTGACAAAATTTTCTATGTGATTGAAAAAATAAAGAGGATTACCAAAAAGTTAACTTTATGTGGCCAGTGCACTGAACATGGAACTTTAGCATAACTCACCAAACAGGGAATCCGTACATAAAAACCAACTTTTTTGCTGGTCGACGTTGACTTTCATTTTTTGTATTGAGGGTCGACGGCGACCCTCGCTATAACAAGTGAGGGTCGCCGTCGTCCCTGAGCAGGCATAAACCCTTCATCTTCTTCCTTCTTCCCTTCCCCAAACCTAATCCAATGATGGAGAGATTGGATTGGGCGAAGTTGGATTGGGGATGGGGTCGACGGGTGATAAAGATGCCAGAAAGATGGTGTGAGTGGGTTTTTTGAGATTAACAATGATAGAAAGGTGTGTGGGTCTCGGGTTATGGTAAAGTTGGAGAGGAGAGGAGATTGGCATTTGATTCAAGTGTGTTTGGTGAAGGTGATGATGTGTGGTGGTGCTTTGGCGAGGGACCCTTCAGTTTGCAATCCGTGGGAACAGTGATGGCTCTCGATTTGGGTGCTATTTGCAGGGACATGAGGGACCTGATGGAAGGTCCCTGCAAATGGAAATTTTTTATGCATGTTTAATTATGGTCTTCATGTTTAGATTATTCTGATTTTTATTTTATTTTTCATGTTTAAGGCTCTGTTTTGGTGTTTCTGCTTTTGATAGTCTCTGTGATGAACGTTACTCAAAGCTGTAAGAGGACTAAGAAAGTAACAATAATTTGAGGTAGAAAGAAACTTTGTGAAACCCTTATAAATGTAAGTCCCGTTTTCTGTAACCCCTCAAAGCTGTGTTATTATTATTATTATTATTTTAATAATAAGGATACTGTGTTATGCTCTGGTCAAGGTTCAAATTTTTTTTTTCCTTGTGTAAGAGTTGAGAGATAGTGATAAGAAATGGGACCCACATGAAGATGCAGAGAGCCCGATGTCATGGCATGTACAAGACTTGGAGAGGATCATTCTGACAGTCATAGCTTATGAGCTGTTTCTTGTAGATTGTATGATATTTTCCTACTTCCTCTCCCTATCTATCTCATGGTCAAGTTGTATTTTACAAGAGATTGGAACCAAACACCACTAACACCACTTGTTTCTTTACTCAGTAATTTAATATTAGTTAAAATGGTAATTGGCTTGTACCTATTATTTAAATCTGAGTTGTTGATGCAATACAAGAATACATTTTTAGGTTTTTTCCATTACTAAAAGTCTAGAAGTACATTATTGTGGATCGGCATTGGTAGCTGTTTATATTTTATCTAATGGTTTTGGATCTGGTATACAGGCACGTCCGCTCTTTAGAGACCGCAAGAAATTCCCCAAGATGGCGGACCCTCTGTTGCAAGGTCGTTACCCAATGCGAGGCCTTTACCAAGCTCTCGCTGTTGCTGCCATGTGTCTGCAAGAGCAAGCTGCAACTCGGCCTCTTATAGGAGATGTTGTGACAGCTCTTTCATACTTAGCTTCCCAAATGTATGATCCAAATGCAGCTTCTGCGCAAAGTAATCGAGTTGGTCCATCTACCCCACGGGCCAAGGATGAACGGAAGAGCCTGGGTGGTTTGCCCAGCAGCCAAGATGAAATGGGGCACGGTGGGCATCGTGGTGTCCCATCACCCAAGAATTCTCCTGACTTTAGAAACCGGGACTCAATGCCAAGAGTTAGTTTTGGTGCAGACATTGGCAGAGGTGACTCAGGTGGTGGGTCTGGAAGGAAGTGGGGCTTGGATGAACATGGTTCTCAAAGGGACAGCCCAGTTCATGCAGGGAAAGTAAAGGAAGGTCTGAAGAATTTCAACCGCGATCTCGAGAGAGAACGTGCAGTTGCAGAAGCAAAAATGTGGGGTGAGAATTGGAGAGAGAGGAAGCGATCAAATGCATATGGCAGCTCCGAAGTTGCAAACAAGTAATCAACAGGTAATGATTCTGTTCCTAGACCCATGTCTGTAGGCATCCTGAGGAAGACAAAGGTAAAATAGTTCAGTGTGCATGGCCAAGTTCAGTCCTAGATTTCCAATTCTCCCTCAGGGAATTATGTTTCTCTCGCGAGCTTCAGAGGGCATCTCCTTGTTCAGTCCATCTTGCTTTCAATACCGTCTATCATGGAATAAGGTTGCTGTCACTGAGCTATTCAATTGATGGTTATTTCCCATCATTTTTTAGTCCATTGCATCTTATTATGATTCGCGTGCCTTCTGTTAACAAATTAGACCTGTTCAGCATTTAAAACTGTGTAGTTCACATCAGATTATCATGAGTTAAAATTAGTTGAAGTTTTGATTTTGAATGAAGGCGGGTATGTCCTAATGTGGCTCTTGATTTATTGTCGCGCTGTGTATTTATGTTGTGTCAGAGGAAATTCCGAATAGAATGTCTTGATTTTGGCCCATAGGCATGGTTCCATATGGGTTTTTTTATTTGGATATATCACTATTCTGTCCTTTTGTCTATTACTGTTTTGGAGTCGGTATCCAAGAAATGAGGCATTGACTTTAGGCATGCGAATCATATGATGTGCATCTATCACTGTAACAATTTTGAGTTATGTACTCACAATTGGGCGGAAGTTATTGTATCTTGAGATTCCTTTTGCTTGTCGGTGCTGTACTGATTGCGTAATGTATGGGTTTGGGGGATTGATTATAGAGATTATTATGTATTCGGACTGGGATGTGTACAAAATATCTGCTTATTTATTCTAATTTTAAAATGTAGCTTACCTTGTGCTAGCTGATTCTATATTTTCATCGACTTCTCTTTTTTTCTTTTTTCCTCTACCGGTCCATGTTTATATCTTTTAATAGGACCTGCTTATTTATTCTAATTTTAAAGTAACCTTTTGTTAAAATTCCATGTGATCACTTCCTCCAAATATTTGTTCACACCAGGTATGCCCAAGGTTTAAGAAGAAAGAATTGACCTAGACCGATTTCGAGTTGACTTGGCCGAGTCGCATTGACTGCGTTTTTATCAGGGGTGGTGGTTGGGTTGGGGTTTGATGGGTTCGGATTTGAGAGGATTTATGAAGAAGAGGCAGGGATTGTTGAGATTTGAGCAGTAGAAGAAGAAAAAAATTGGATTTAGGGGGACTCTGCCGAGTCTGGCCAGGCGATTTTTAGAACCCTGAATATGGTTATCTCAATGCTTTCCTTTCTGCACTCTTCATTTTTATTTATCCTAGCAACTTCTGCTATCCGAAGTCTCAGAGTTCTCTATTTTGCCCTTTTTGGTATCAAATGTTGTGACACCACAAACATGGGTGGGTGAGTACATGATGTTGTGCACAGTAGCTCGTGGTCATGCTAATCCAATTAGGGTGTTTGAATGTCCATCATTGCATTTACAGTGTGATGCATGGGTTGAAGTTAAGCTTTGTGACCTTGATTATAACCCAAATCTTCTGGATCTTCTATGTAATGGTGATTTGCATAGTCTTTAGGAGTGCACTTGCAATCAGTAGCTAAAGTTTCCTGTAACAAAAAAAAATTATATTGGAACTGCTTTTGATGGTGTTATTGTTTTGATTTGATTTTTTCTCAAGTCATTGTCTTTGTTTCAGAAATCCTGTCCCCACATCCAACTGATTGTTGTACATTCTTATTTTTCTCCACTGTTCCTGATTGGTTCCATTGTATTGGATTTCTCATGGGAATTATAGGATCTTTTACAGGCTTGGTCATCTCTTTCTTTGTTGCTTGCTTATTCTACTCACTGGGCGTCCAGCTGCTCATGAGTTTTGAATTTACCTGTTCCTCTTCTTTATCCTTTATATGACCCATCCTTAAAACCACCAGACACAAGAACACAGGCAAAAGAATAAATATTTGATCAGTCACTTGGAGCTATGGTTGAGGCTTGGCCAGGCAGAGACTTGTCCCTTGCCATAAATCATCCTATTGATTCATTTCGTATAGGCTTTCCAATCTGGGTCAGAGGGTATAGGCCTCAATTTGAGGCCCGTTAGCGATTAGTGTTAGAGATTATCTGTTAATAATTTGTTAGGATGTTAAGAGATGTTAGTATTATCATTAGATTATCCTTATCACGAGGATAAGGTTAGTTCCCAGTTGCTTAAAAATGTGGATGTTTTTATCTAATGAAACCTACAGTAAAATTTTAGGAACATGGTGACTTTTGGCTGTGTTTGGTCACAACAACTACTGATAGCGATTGAGGTTATGTAGAAGCTGTTGCTGTTGCTGATGCTTAGAAGCTGTTGCTGTTGCTGAAGCTGGGGGGATCGAGATTATGAAAAATCAGCGATTTGAGGCTTTAGAAGTTGTCGTTGTAGCTTGTTGTTGTCTTGTATTTGTGTTTGGCCAATTGCTGTACCAATCTCTAATCGCTGTACCAATCGTTAGGAAGTTGTTGTGACCAAATGCACTCTAGAATTCTATATGGTATTAGAGATTGGGCCTGACGATGATCTCAAGCTGGGTACAATCCTGCTTCTGTAATCAACACCGTCACTTTCCTCTACTTTTTCAATAAAAAAAAAATACTAAGCATCCTCCCCTATGCATCCATCTAAGGCCCTACGATCTCACTATCATCATCAAAATTGTATGATCAAAGCTTCACTGTTTTCCATAATTTTACTGTAGGTTTCATTAGATAAAAACATCCACATCTATAAGCAACTACGAACTAACCTTATCCTCATGATAATCCTAATATCTCCAACATCCTAAACAGACAATATGTGTGTATTCATTATAAGCCAAAGGTGATCAAGTGAAATCAAGTGTGACCCATGTGGAAGAATCTGAATAGTCATGCTAGATCCATCGTAGAGCTAACCTGGATATGCCTGCATTGTTTCTCTATCTGGGCCATATTGGGTTCACCCCTAACCCAATTCGTGTTAAGCTCTCTCACCCCCACCATCCTCATGCTTGCAAGCCAAAAATGAAAGTAACTTTATATGGTAAAAGGCGTCGGTTCTTATCCGGCTGTCTAAGATTAGAAAACTAGAGGTGATTATAAAAAAGAAGTAGGTTCTTTAAAACTGGTGTTTAAATTGTAAAACAAAAGAATATTTGTCTTTTGAAAAAAAAAAAACTGGGTTCAGTGGTCTTGTAAAATAAATGCACTTTTGTCTTTCTAAAAATGATTTCCTACATTGGTTAACAAGATGAAAAATCAAGCCCGGTTGTATATAAATGTCAAAAGTAGAAGTTATTTGTAATTATCATAATACCAGGGGGTCATATGTAAATTATGATATAACCATTGTTACAAATACCATTCTACATGAATTATAGCATGGAAAGATTCTGGAAATATTTTCAAATTAGATTTTAGGAAGTAGTAAATTATGCAGGTCTTCTGCTACAATAGTGGCAAATGGCACTGAATAAGCATTTACCTGGACTTGACTCACAAAAAAAAAAAAAAAAAAAAGGTTTAGCATACTTTGAATCCATTTAATTTCTAATTTAGTTTCGTTTTACTAATTTGGACTCAGATTCTGGTCATATGTAAATTATGTTGGGTTGAAAAATTACATTTTAGTTTCTATTCTATTACAATTTATTAGAAAATTAGTTTCCTTTTTCCAAACTAATTTAAAAATGATACAAATGCCTCTTCATAGTGAAAAAAATAAATATACTTAAATTGACATTGACTTTGTTTGTATAATTTATAAACACAAAAAGAATGTTCAAATCTTACTCTGTCTATTGCCAATCCACTCTTAGAGTAGTTATCCAGTGCATATCCTTTTCTTTTTCACACCATGCACACCTCATAGTGGCGCCCACCTTATAACCCATATGAATGGACCATAAAAAAGGGAGGCCCCTGAATTACACCGGTCCCATTTTTACACTCATCCGGATGATTTGTACCATTGGATCAACGGGTCAATTTTTAAAGGGTTGAAACTTGTTCGCCTTTGATGAAGGGGTTCGGATGATTAGATGGAGCCCATATTTCATGCACACGTAGGCCCATTCCAAATGAAGAGATCCCCAACGGTCCCATCCCCAAGTGGCGTCCCAGGTGAGCCCCACATTGAGGTTCCATCTTAAATGAACAGCTTAAAAAAGGGGCGTTTTTGCTCCCATCTAACCTCCAATGAAACCTCTGGAAAATATCTTTTTTTCAAAGTCTCATTGATTACATTATCTCTCCCTACTTTTCTCTGTTTCAAAAGCATCTCTTTCCCAAAGATTTTCTTAATCTCAAATTCTTGGGGTTAATCATATGGTCCTCACAAATGGGTTCAACTATGATATTTACATAATGGGCCACTTTATGTATAGATACAACTATTGCATTCGTTTGATATTCTCACTGTGGGCCCCATTATGTATAGGTGCAACTATTGCATTCGTTTGATATTTTCACAGTGGGAGGACCCATTCTGTATAGGTGCAACTATTGTATTTGTATGATATTTTCATTGTGGGTCGCATTAGGGCCTGATTAATCATAGCCTAACACAACTAACCATATTGTTCTTGTAACAGAAAAACAAGGAAGTTTAAAAGTTCCAATACAACTCATCAGGCTTGACATGAGTTCAGATCCCACGTCTCGTTGAAACAAGGAAGCACAGTTTTAGCCAATCCACATTCACCATATATATATATATATATAGCATTGACTCTCATAAGCTGAAGCTTATTTTATTCTAAGCTAGAATAGTGTTGGTCACACAAATTAAAATTGATTATATCTGTTTTTTTCATGATGGAATTGAAAAATTCAGTTTTGATTGGATTTATCTTAATTTTGGAGACGATTATCATGCAAAAAACAATGATAATCGACTTTGATTTGTAAAACCAGCACTGTTTCATCTTAGGATAAAATAAGCTTAAACTTAGGAGAGCTAGATATATATATATATATATATATATATATATATATAAAACCCTATTTATATACCATAGCACAAAGCACAAAAAAGGGGATCAGGATTAGCTTCTTCTTCTTGTTATCATTAAAGAAAGTAAAAAAGAGGAGCATTTTAAGACAACTCTACGGGAAGTGTAATTTTTCATTCCTTAAACAGCTAGCGTGTTTTCATTTACAAAACGCGTAGGAAGCGTTCCTCATACATAAATGGTTCAAAATTATATAAATATTTAACTAAATATACAAGTAGTTTAAGCTGGGAGAACTGCAAATTAATTTATGTACTCATGTATCAATATTGAAGCACCATATATGGGTTTTTTTCTTAATTAATGATGTACTATTAATTTATGTTATGATGATTACACAAATGGATTTACAATTCAATCAATCCATGTATATTTATGAATTAATATTTAACTTAAATATTAATTTTAACTTATTATTCAATTTGGATGAGACCCTGGCATTACACAGACTTCATGCTAGTTATATTGCAAACTTTTAACTTCCTTTAAAGCAGAAAGAGGAGTAACAAAGAAAGAAGAAGAGGAAATAGACTAAATCCAACATGCTTCTTATGTTGTTTTTATGTGCACCTCCAAGTCCCCATGGTATGTTCCCCCAGACATCACCATGCACATAGTCTTCAATGATATGGGTACCTTAGAGGCCCTTTTATGAAGATAATGCCCTTTTCTAAAGATAATCATAGACTGGTGGCAGTGGAGATCTGATTTTCGTTCTTGTTAGGTAGTATGCTTAATAATTCAGGAAGAAGGATGTGCTGCCTCTTTGTAGGGAGAAAGAATTAAGCTACCCTTGTGAGGGTTGGTATTATGCGTACCCAGAAATTGTGTGGAAAATGAGAGACTTAAATCAGATGGTACTAGGAAGAACATGTGGGCCTCAATCTCCCCGCATGGAAAGAACTCTGCAGGGTGAGTCTTGGTCTAATATGTACTTTCTTCCAGACTTCGAAAACAATTAATTGTACTTGTGGGTGTCTCACAGTCACCCCTCTCCAACATTTAGGAGCAATCTTCATGTGAGACATTGTGGGTCTCACATTCACATTCTTATTGTGACCATTTGGAGATCGATCTCTCTCTCTCTCTCTCTCTCTCTCTCTCTCCACAAGAAAATTTCAGTAGCTTATAATTCTATAAATACATAGATGTCTAGCCATGTTCAAGTGAAAAAAAGGTTGAAACAGGAGTCGACTCGACTGCCTAAAAATAAAAATAAAAAAACTATCAAAGATTGTAGATCAAAGTACTTCTTTATCCACTACTGTTGCTTAGTAGGTTAGAGACAGGGTTAAAGACATGTTAGATGATAATAAGGGATGAGATGTAAATAAGAATGAAAGCCTATTTAGTAATCATAAAGACATTGAAGATATCCTTAGAATCCATATTCCTATTTTGAGAAAGGAAGAATCTAGGAAAATCACTCTCCCACATTGTATCCTTTTGTTTGGATAGAAGTGTGGTCCTCAGTCCTCACTCAATTCTCTAATGTCTGGGGATCTGAGGTTTGCTAGTTGTGATGCAAGGGTGGAGATGATTAAGCACAATTTATTTCATTGTAACTATGTTGGAGCAGCTTGGTTTGGCTTGAGTATAGGGATTTTATGCCGCAGACTACACCAAAAACAGGAAATTGGAATGGATAAGCGTTCCTAATCCTTCCGTTCCTAATCCGTTAATCCGTTCCAATTTCCTATTTTTGGAACGGTTTAACGGATTAGGAACGGTTATCCGTTCCAAAAATAGGAAATTGGAACGGATTAACGGATTAGGAACGGAAGGATTAGGAACGCTTATCCGTTCCAATTTTCTGTTTTTGGTGTAGTGACATGAATAATGTTAATATTATTGACAAGTGGGTTGAAAACTTTGAATCAGGTTGACCAACTAACCTAGATCTTTTGTATCCTTTAACCAGATCTTGAGTTGGAAAGCCCAAAAAGATCATTTGATCAGAGGGAAGTGCATAAGCCCAGTTCAAGCTATTACTTTAGCCAAAAGCATGATAATTGCTTCTATTGTAAATTTTGGAGAAATACCTATTAATCAAAACATTATTGAGACTATGATTGGGCTAAAGTATATAAAGAATGTTTAAAGTTTTCAAATGCTATTTCTAAAGCATCTAATAAGGAAGCTATCTTTCATTATGTTATCTTCTTTGCAGGACCTTTTATGGTGCAAGGGCTGCCAAAGGAAAGAGGCTTACATCATCCAAAGAAGCCAAAACGAGGGCGATCATGGATGCATCACGCTAGAGTAAGCTAAAGGTTTTGATAAGTTATTTCTCTTAGATTCATTAGAGACTGATTGCTATTTAAGGAGTGCTGTTCAGATTATTTGATTTTTATTTAATTTGTAAAATGCTTGTGACTTTGCTATTATTATTATTATTATTATTATTATTATTATTATTTTGTAACGTAAGTACTCACACACCCACACACACGTCTCACAAGTCCCTCACCATTAGTGCGCCAGCCGAGAATTGATCCCTAATTTTTTTGTGGAAGCGATTGAATTTTGCTATATTCCTTGACAGTTTAATAGGGTTGCTTAACATGGTAATTAAGTGTTGGTAATATGACTAATCTTGAACGTGTCTGGCTAATGTTTTGTTTTTGGACTTGTGCCTTGCTTTGAAAATGAAGTTCTATCTTTTACAAGCCCCATCCCAAAAGAAAAGAAAAAACTTCTCATTGAGAGTGACAGTCAATACAAAAGAACCATAGGAATCAATACAAAAGAATCATCTTGCAAATATAATCATGTAATTCTTTTTTTTTTTTTTTTCTGTTCTCTACTAAATGCATGTACACAGAAATACACCCTACCTAAGCCCCTCACCATTAGCACAACTAGGCATCCTTCTCTGATTGCTTTTGTGTGTGTGTGTGTGTGGGTAGGGTGTGACTCACCCAGGGGCAGGACTAGGTAGGACCTGGGGTTAGCCATGCCCCCATAGAAATTTTGAAAAACCCCCTGGAGAAAGGAAAATCTTCATTTTTTTACATTGGCAGTTTAAAAAAATTGGAAAAACACCCTCTTATATATGTTACAGAGAGTTTTAGTATTTTTTTTAACAATGGTCCCTCCAAGAAATTTTTTTCTTACATAGTGCGCCCTCAAGGCAAATTTCCTGGTTCCACACATGGCCTCTCCACTGAGCTGCCAATGGGTTGGCAAGAGATGTTGAAAAGATGTATCTAGGATGATTTTTTTTTTACTTTAAGGTAAGTATGTATTGTACAAAGAAGAAGGGCAACAGCCCCTAGACAAGGGGAAAAAAGAATTCCGCAGGAGAACTACCACAACAGAGAACAAGACACCTCTAAAGAAGAGGGCCAACATCCAGCCCCTGCAAACAAAAAGAGAGCACCTCCAAAGAGGGAAGATCCAAGAAGATGATAAAAGAAGAAGTATGAGAATGCTAGCAAGAGATGTTGAAAAGATGCTAGCCTTATTTTGTGAGGTTTTATAATTCAATTGCAATCTTGTTTATGATCTCCTTGATTAGGGAAAAATCCCTTTTGGTGAGGATGAAATATTCTAAGTCTTTCTCAAAGATAAGTTGCAACATATGATACACGCCAAGATAACCAAAATAGTGGTTTTCTGTGTGTTCTTGGTGCTCCTAATGACTATGTAAATACACCTCTTTCTTACACAAAATTGTTGCACGACTATGGAAAAAGTCCTCGTGAGCAAAAGCTAAAACTGACTGATGCTAGTATGGACTCCACAGTAGGAACTGCACATGGGTGGCACCAGTAATGTAACTTCCACGGCAGTTTCTCTTAGAAAGCCGCCAAGTTGGAGAGAGAGAAGCATCAGCCTCATGTATAAAGGAGCAACATGATTGAGATTTCTTAGTAACAAGTGCTGGATTTTGCTTCATGTATAAAGGGGTAACATGACCCTATCACACAAGCAAATTAAGAAAATTAATGATTATAATCTAACTGAAATCTCACAGAAACAACTGCGGAATTTCGCTTCATTTCAAACAACTTCGCAATGATGGAATTAAAGTCGTTTTGCGTGATTATAATGATGATAATAATATGTTCACACTGAGAGATACAAAGAGAACCATACAACCAAAATGAAGAAACTTCCCATGTGAACTTATTGAAATTTCTCTGCAACTACTGTGTAATTCCCCTCCCTCGATTTTATGGCCACAAAACTTTGTCCATGATAAATGTTTTCTGGCTTTACTTTGAAAGTAATCGGTTTGATATCTACCTTCATGATAATAGAATTAAATTGTTCTTTAAGATTAAAGAAATCAACAAAGTTCTATTAACATACTGACAATAAAATCATGTTCTATTAACATATCGATACTGAATTCAAATTTGGTTATAGATTCCACTGAACAACCTATTTATTCATTGCATTTGTAATTTAGCACAACTTAATCTAACTAACCAAATTAAGGGCCTCCTATGAAAAAAAAAATCATTTTTCTAAAATCTTCTCTACTAGTATTGGGTCAGGCCATTTGAGACACTTCGCGGTACTTTCCTCAATTTCAATGAGGTTGCGTGATGATCTGTTGATAAAAACCTCAGTTCGGTATCTTCCTCTTAGCAAATTATCTTCTCCTTACTCTAGTCATATTTTAGATTCTTTCTCCTTTCTCTGTAATCAACTCTATCCATCTATAAGATAGTGTGCTGTTGTTTATGCTTTTGCTCTGGTTTTTCTTCTCTGCTGCCTGTTTGGGCTGTTGTTTCCCTTTTTTGCTCTTCTTAATTCAATTTGCAACTTAGCAAAAAAAAAAAAAAGGTAGTTTGTCAAAGTAGTGGGTGATAATTACTTCTTGAAGACGATGACTGGTTCTCATAATCCTGGAAATGGTACAGAATCTAATATGGTAGGGTTCAGATTTAAGCCAACCGATGAAGAACTAGTGGGTGATCACCTAAAGAAGAAGGTCTTGGGAACACTCACCCCATCAAGATTTGTGGTCGATGCTGAAGTCTACAAGGTTGAACCATGGCACCTTCCAGGTACTCCTGCAAACTTCTTTCTGCATATATATTAGAAGAGTTTTAAATGTAACAAAGGTTAAGGCCTACTATCTGCTAATATCTTGATAGAATATACTTGTAATTGAGTAGAAATGTTAGGGTTATGATATACGAATGTCATTCAAATAGTGTGAAACATGCGAATGTTGAATCTTTAGTAGTCTTGTACTTGTTTCATCATTCCCTTTATCTAACCTCCTGCTTTCGATCGAATTTTTGCAATAACACAGGTGTACCACCTAAACATGGTGTTGATGAAGAAGCAAAGGATTACTACTTCTTCACGAGGTGCAATAGGAAGGACAAGGACGGAAAAAAGACAGACCGATCAGCCGGAGCTGGGTTTTGGAAGGTTACTTGTGGGGATAGACCAATCCTAGACTCTCATGAAAGGCCCATTGGCTTGAAGAGGAGACTTGTTTTCAAAGATGGTAGGGACAAGTTGAATAAAAGGGTAAAGAACAAGAGTAAGAACTGGATTATGCATGAGTATAGACTTCCCTCACAAAAGGTAAGTGAAGCTTTATTTTATTGCTCTACTATTATCTTTACTAATAAAGTACTTGTGATCTATCTCGTTCCTTTATTTTCTTTATTAAGAAAGTTATGATTATTTTATTGCTGTATTTATCCTTTTTAAGAGTAGGCTGTTTGTTTGATGCTTAGAGTCTTAACTAATTGAACTTCATGTGAATTATGGATGTATTTACTTGAAAGAGTAGGGACAATTATTGTTGGAGGAACTCAAGAATCTTTTCTTTTATGTCAAACATTCTAGATCAGCACTAGTAGAAGATGAAGGCAAGTTGGGTTTTGCTGTTTTTTGTCTATCCTTATGTATTCAGCTCTCTTTTAGCTGAAAGCTATATTCCTCCTTTTCTTTTGGTTGTGTCCCCTATATTGGGCTCTTCCTTGTTGAGTCCTAAGATGTTTTGTTTGTTTTGGGGGCTGATTTTCTCAGCCCATGTTTCTTTTTGCTCGTAATACAATTTACCTTAAAGAAAAAAAAAAAGTCAAACATTCTATAAATATAATTCTTCAAATGCTAATCTCAAAAGTCAAAATGGACAAAAGCTGTAATATCTTTTGTTTAGTTTTGAAAACTCTCGCAAAACAAGTTTAAATTGATAAATACTGAAGATAATTTGAAATTCCCAACAACCTAGCCCCATTAGAGTTTCTTCGGAAGCATGTGCATCACGTGTTCCTAGTAAAAAAAACATGAAAGCAAACCTGAAAGTAACAGCCGCAGCATTTTAAGGCTTTTGTCTTGCTTGCTCACATGGCTAGAGATGCAGGCAGAACAAAGGCCAATTATTGAGTGGTGGCCTCCATCTATGGAACTGACAGTTTTTCAAGAAAGAAGCATAAATCCTGATAAAGGAAAGTCTCCAGATAGTTTCTTTTTTTACAAAACTATAAGGTGACATGCAGGTTTTTTACAAATGGTTACATCCTATCATGAAACATGGCTCCACCTTGGGTCACAAAAGCTCTCAATTTTCCTAAGACCTATTACTTCTATTGTTAAACACTCATAGAGCTATATGATCATTCTAAACCTTGGTTTAAGGATCCCAAGTGTCGTACAAATTTTAGCCACCCTTTTTGACTTTTGGATGACCAATCCAAGGGTGAGTGGGTCACATTTGGGTGAGTGATAAATGCTAACTCATAGAGGGCATTGACTTGAATGGGCGAGACCAATCATAGGGAGGCCCACTTGAACCCCACGGTAAATGATTGCCAGGCCATTGGTCCCAATAAGATGATGAATGGGGACTTACAGATATCAAAGCAATCCATACCATTCTTTTTTTCTGTCCTAGAATTCCTTCATGTTGTTGATATTCATTCATATTTTGGATTGTGCAGGTTGGAGGATGGGTCCTTTGCAGGATCAAGAAAAGCAATAGGCGTGTGCCTGAGGAAAGAGATGAAGATGGTGAAAATAGTATGGGAGCAACAACTGGTCCTGTGGAGGAGATACAACTGCAAGAATCATGCAATGGAGGTCTGTATGGTGGGAACAATTACATCGGATCAATGGACACCAATCTCTTTGATGAAGAACTGTTCCACTTCTAGGAAAAATGGCTTGGATCATCAAAAACTCTACCCTCAATAAATGGATCCATTGATGCAAGCTTGAACTAAATATTTAGTGCAAGAAAGGGAAAAATACCATGGAGAAGTGTATTATACGTACTCATAGGTGGATGGATACTATAATATTCTCAACATATGTTTTTGAGAAATTTAAATACCTACTTGCATTTTTTGACAATTAAAAATAATCACTTATGTTTTTTTTTTTCTTTTGACTATTGACCACCTCTACTAATCTAAAAATCTTAGTCAACCGGCCTTGATTCAAAATTGAAGGCAAATCCTGATATTTTTGATGAAATCTTGACATCTTCACTATGTAAATGTGAATGAAGAAAAGTTTTTAGATCATACCTGATTTAGATTAAACTGAAGGTGTTAATCATACTTAAATTGACTCTGATGTAGTCATTACACGTTATCACCACAAATCTCATCTGAAATGAGGTTATATGATCTAGATAATGAAAACCAACTACTGACAAACGGTAAGGTTGGTGACCAGGGTTTTTACAGTATTAGAGGTGGTTCTTTTCAAAAGTAAAGAAAGGCACATGATTATTTGCAATTGCCAAGATAGAGATGGTTCTATGTAAATTTCTTAAAATAGTTTCAGTCTAGACTTGTAAATATGAAATGATATAAAATAGAATACTGTTGAGTAATTGAGGTGATTGTTGTGTTGGCACTAGCTTTTGCTTTTCTTTTCATCCTTCTGTATTTTAATTTGTTTTTACTAAATTGTATGTGGGATATTTATACGTTGCACATTCTAAAAATAACTTTTATATTTTAAAAAAATACATGGTTAGCATGGATGATGATGATGATGACAACCACAACCCACAGTGGTCCAACCATACCAATTTATGAACCATCTACCTTGATTCAATCCTTTACGCCCACCCGATTTGCTTCTTGGACTGAAAGAAAATCAGTGTCATGGGATTTATCGACCAGAAGATTGAAGGGGATTTTTAGATTAACCATATGTAAAGGTAATCACTCAACAAATGAATTTTCATATTAGAAACCACTTGTTTATATGGAACGTATTGGTGACTCATTTTATGACCTTAGATTGCATGAGAACATTCAAGGAATCCAAACGATTTTAAAATGTAGCTTACCTTATGCTAGCTGATTCACCTTGTGCTAGCTGATTCTATATTTTCATCGACTTCTCTTTTTTTTCTTTTTTCCCCTACCGGTCCATGTTTATATCTTTTAATAGGAAAGTTATGCTGAAATCTATCTCCCTCATGAATGCTAAACTAAAGTCAGCTTTTGTTAAAATTCCATGTGATCACTTCCTCCAAATATTTGTTCACACCAAGTATATGCCCAAGGTTTAAGAAGAAAGAATTGGCCTAGACCGATTTCGAGTTGACTTGGCCGAGTCACATTGACTGCGTTTTTATCAGGGGTGGTGGTTGGGTTGGGGTTTGATGGGTTCGGATTTGAGAGGATTTATGAAGAAGAGGCAGGGATTGTTGAGATTTGAGCAGTAGAAGAAGAAGAAAAAAAATGGAGTTAGGGGGTGCTCTGCTGAGTCTGGCCAGGCGATTTTTAGAACCCTGAGTATGGTTATCTCAATGCTTTCCTCTCTGCACTCTTCATTTTTATTTATCCTAGCAACTTCTGCTATCCGAAGTCTTATAGTTCTCTATTTTGCCCTTTTTGGTGTCAAATGTTGTGACACCACAAACATGGGTGGGTGAGTACATGATGTTGTGCACAGTAGCTCGTGGTCACTCTACTACAATTAGGGTGTTTGAATGTCCATCATTGCATTTACGGTGTGATGCATGGGTTGAAGTTAAGCTTTGTCACCTTCTTGATTATAACCCAAGTCTTCTGGATGTAATAGTGATTTGCAGTCTTTGGGAGTGCACTTGCAATCAGTAGCTAAAGTTTCCTGTAACAAAAAAAAATTATATTGGAACTGCTTTTGAGGGTGTTATTGTTTTCATTTGATTTTTTCTCAAGTCATTGTCTTTGTTTCAGAAATCCTGTCCCCACATCCAACTGATTGTTGTACATTCTTATTTTTCTCCACTGTTCCTGATTGGTTCCATTGTATTGGATTTCTCATGGGAATTATAGGATCTTTTACAGGCTTGGTCATCTCTTTCTTTGTTGCTTGCTTATTCTACTCACTGGGCGTCCAGCTGCTCATGAGTTTTGAATTTACCTGTTCCTCTTCTTTATCCTTTATATGACCCATCCTTAAAACCACCAGACACAAAAACACAGGCAAAAGAATAGTCCCAAGAGAAAAGAATAAATATTTGATCAGTCACTTGGAACTATGGTTGAGGCTTGGCCAGGCAGAGACTTGTCCCTTGCCATAAATCATCCTATTGATTCATTTCGTATAGGCTTTCCAATCTGGGTCAGAGGGTATAGGCCTCAATTTGAGGCCTGTTAGCGATTAGTGTTAGAGATTATCTGTTAATAATTTATTAGGATGTTAAGAGATGTTAGTATTATCATTAGATTATCCTTATCACGAGGATAAGGTTAGTTCCCAGTTGCTTATAAATGTGGATGTTTTTATCTAATGAAACCTACAGTAAAATTTTAGGAACATGGTGATTCTTAGAATTCTATATGGTGTCAGAGATTGGGCCTGACGATGATCTCAAGCCGGGTACAATCCTGCTTCCGTAATCTAAAAAAAATACTAAGCATCCTCCCCTATGCATCCATCTAAGGCCCTACGATCTCACTATCATCATCAAAATTGTATGATCAAAGCTTCACTGTTTTCCATAATTTCACCGTAGGTTTCATTAGATAAAAGCATCCACATTTATAAGCAACTACGAACTAACCTTATCCTCATGATAATCCTAATATCTCCAACATCTTAAACAGATAATGTGTGTGTATTCATTATAAGCCAAAGGTGATCAAGTGAAATCAAGTGTGACCCATGTGGAAGAATCTGAATAGTCATGCTAGATCCATCGTAGAGCTAACCTGGATATGCATGCATTGTTTCTCTAACTGGGCCATATTGGGTTCACCCCTAACCCAATTCGTGTTAAGCTCTCTCACCCCCACCATCTTCATGCTTGCAAGCCGAAAATGAAAGTAACTTTATATGGTAAGAGGCGTCAGTTCTTATCCGGCTGTCTAAGATTTGAAAACTAGAGGTGATTATATCACGAAAAGAAGTAGGTTCTTTAAAACTGGTGTTTAAATTGTTAAAAAAAAAAGAATATTTGTCTTTTGAAAAAAAAAAAAAAAAAAACTGGGTTCAGTGGTCTTGTAAAATAAATACACTTTTGTCTTTCTAAAAATGATTTCCCACATTGGTTAACAAGATGATAAATCAAGCCCGGTTGTATATAAATGTCAAAAGTAGAAGTTATTTGTAATTATCATAATACCAGGGGGTCACATGTAAATTATGATATAACCTTTGTTACAAATACCATTCTACATGAATTATAGCATGGAAAGATTCTGGAAATATTTTCAAATTAGATTTTAGGAAGTAGTAAATTATGCAGGTCTTCTGCTACAATAGTGGCAAATGGCACTGAATAAGCATTTACCTGGACTTGACTAACACACAAAAAAAAAAAAAAAAAAAAAGGTTTAGCATACTTTGAATCCATTTAATTTCTAATTTGGTTTCGTTTTACTAATTTGGACTCAGATTCTGGTCATATGTAAATTATGTTGGGTTGAAAAATTACATTTTAGTTTCTATTCTATTACAATTTATTAGAAAATTAGTTTCCTTTTTCCAAACTAATTTAAAAATGATACAAATGCCTCTTCATAGTGAAAAAAATAAATATACTTAAATTGACATTGACTTTGTTTGTATAATTTATAAACACAAAAAGAATGTTCAAATCTTACTCTGTCTATTGCCAATCCACTCTTAGAGTAGTTATCCAGTGCATATCCTTTTCTTTTTCACACCATGCACACCTCATAGTGGCGCCCACCTTATAACCCATATGAATGGACCATAAACAAGGGAGGCCCCTGAATTACACCGGTCCCATTTTTACACTCATCCGGATGATTTGTACCATTGGATCAACGGGTCAATTTTTAAAGGGTTGAAACTTGTTCGCCTTTGATGAAGGGGTTCGGATGATTAGATGGAGCCCATATTTCATGCACACGTAGGCCCATTCCAAATGAAGAGATCCCCAACGGTCCCATCCCCAAGTGGCGTCCCAGGTGAGCCCCACATTGAGGTTCCATCTTAAATGAACAGCTTAAAAAAGGGGCGTTTTTGCTCCCATCTAACCTCCAATGAAACCTCTGGAAAATATCTTTTTTTCAAAGTCTCATTGATTACAGTATCTCTCCCTACTTTTCTCTGTTTCAAAAGCATCTCTTTCCCAAAGATTTTCTTAATCTCAAAATCATGGGGTTAATCACATGGTCCTCACAAATGGGTTCAACTATGATATTTGCATAATGGGCCACTTTATGTATAGATACAACTATTGCATTCGTTTGATATTCTCACTGTGGGCCCCATTATGTATAGGTGCAACTATTGCATTCGTATGATATTTTCACGGTGGGAGGACCCATTCTGTATTGGTGCAACTATTGTATTTGTATGATATTTTCATTGTGGGTCGCATTAGGGCCTGATTAATCATGAACCACTTCAGTAGATCCAAGCCTATATATCTATTAGGGCCTGATTAATCATCAACCACTTCATTGTATGAAGGGTTTCGCAGTTGAGTTTTAAATGTCTTTAAAGTGGTAGCCTAGCCTAACACAACTAACCATACTGTTCTTGTAACAGAAAACCAAGGAAGTTTAGAAGTTCCAATACAACTCATCGGGCTTGACATGAGTTTGGATCCCCCGTCTCGTTGAAACAAGGAAGCACAGTTTTAGCCAATCCACATTCACCATATATATATATATATATATATATATATTTATATAGCATTGACTCTCATAAGCTGAAGCTTATCTTATCCTAAGTTGGAATAGCGTTGGTCCCACAAATTAAAGTTGATTATATTTGTTTTTTTCATGATGGAATTGAAAAATTCAGTTTTAATTGGATTTATCTTGATTTTGGAGACGATTATCCTGCAAAAGACAACGATAATCGACTTTGATTTGTGGAACCAGCACTGTTTCATCTTAGGATAAAATAAGCTTAAACTTAGGAGAGCTATATATATATAAAAGACCCCTAATTATATACCATAGCACAAAGCACAAAACAGGGGATCATGATTAGCTTCTTCTTCTTGTTATCATTAAAGAAAGAGAAAAAAAGAGGAGCATTTTAAGACAACTCTACGGGAAGTGTAATTTTTCATTCCTTAAACAGCTAGCGTGTTTTGATTTACAAAACGCGTAGGAAGCGTTCCTCATACATAAATGGTTCAAAATTATATAAATATTTAACTAAATATACAAGTAGTTTAAGCTGGGAGAACCGCAAATTAATTTATGTACTCATGTATCAATATTGAAGCACATTTTTCATTCCTTAAACAGCTAGTGTATTTTGATTTACAAAACGCGTAGGAAGCGTTCCTCATACATAAATGGTTCAAAATTATATAAATATTTAACTAAATATACAAGTAGTTTAAGCTGGGAGAACTGCAAATTAATTTATGTACTCATGTATCAATATTGAAGCACCATATATGGGTTTTTTTCTTAATTAATGATGTACTATTAATTTATGTTATGATGATTACACAAATGGATTTACAATTCAATCAATCCATGTATATTTATGAATTAATATTTAACTTAAATATTAATTTTTACTTATTATTCAATTTGGATGAGACCCTGGCATTACACAGACTTCATGCTAGTTATATTGCAAACTTCTAACTTCCTTTAAAGCAGAAAGAGGAGTAACAAAGAAAGAAGAAGAGGAAATAGACTAAATCCAACATGCTTCTTATGTTGTTTTTATGTGCACCTCCAAGTCCCCATGGTATGTTCCCCCAGACATCACCATGCACATAGTCTTCAATGATATGGGTACCTTAGAGGCCCTTTTATGAAGATAATGCCCTTTCTAAAGATAATCATAGACTGGTGGCAGTGGAGATTTGATTTTCGTTCTTGTTAGAAGGTAGTATGCTAAATAATTCAGGAAGAAGGATGTGCTGCCTCTTTGTATGGAGAAAGAATTAAGCTACCCCTGTGAGGGTTGGTTTTATGAGTACCCAGAAATTGTGTGGAAAATGAGAGACTTAAATCAGATGGTACTAGGAAGAACATGTGGGCCTCAATCTCCCCGCATGGAAAGAACTCTGCAGGTGAGTCTTGAGACTAATATGTACTTTCTTCCAGACTTTGAAAACAATTAATTGTAATTGTGGGTGTCTCACAGTCACCCCTCTCCAACATTTAGGAGCAATCTTAATGTGAGACATTGTGGGTCTCACATTCACATTCTTATTGTGACCATTTAGATCTCTCTCTCTCTCTCTCTCTCTCTCTCTCTCTCTCTCTCTCTCTCTCTCTCTCTCTCTCTCTCTCCACAAGAAAATTTCAGTAGCTTATAATTCTATAAATACATAGATGTCTAGCCATGTTCAAGTGAAAAAAAGGTTGAAACAGGAGTCGACTCGACTGCCAAAAAAAAAAAAAAACTATCAAAGATTGTAGATCAAAGTACTTCTTTATCCACGACTGTTGCTTAGTAGGTTAGAGACAGGGTTAAAGACATGTTAGATGATAATATGGGATGAGATGTAAATAAGGATGAAAGCCTATTTAGTAATCATAAAGACATTGAAGATATCCTTGGAATCCATATTCCTATTTTGAGAGAGGAAGAATCTAGGAAAATCACTCTCCCACATTGTATCCTTTTGTTTGGATAGAAGTGTGGTCCTCAGTTCTCACTCAATTCTCTAATGTCTGGGGATCTGAGGCTTGCTAGTTGTGATGCAAGGGTGGAGATGATTAAGCACAATTTATTTCATTGTAACTATGTTGGAGCAGCTTGGTTTGGCTTGAGTATAGGGATTTTATGCCGCTCTATGAATAATGTTAATGTTATTGACAAGTGGGTTGAAAACTTTGAATCAGGTTGACCAACTAACCTAGATCTTTTGTATCCTTTAACCAGATCTTGAGTTGGAAAGCCCAAAAAGATCATTTGATCAGAGGGAAGTGCATAAGCCCAGTTCAAGCTATTACTTTAGCCAAAAGCATGATAATTGCTTCTATTGTAAATTTTGGAGAAATACCTATTAATCAAAACATTATTGAACCTATGATTGGGCTAAAGTATATAAAGAATGTTTAAAGTTTTCAAATGCTATTTCTAAAGCATCTAATAAGGAAGCTATCTTTCATTATGTTATCTTCTTTGCAGGACCTTTTATGGTGCAAGGGCTGCCAAAGGAAAGAGGCTTACATCATCCAAAGAAGCCAAAATGAGGGCGATCATGGATGCATAAGGCTGGAGTGAGCTAAAGGTTTTGATAAGTTATTTCTCTTAGATTCATTAGAGACTGATTGCTATTTAAGGAGTGCTGTTCAGATTATTTGATTTTTATTTAATTTGTAAAATGCTTGTGACTTTGCTATTATTATTATTATTATTTTGTAACGTAAGTACACACACCCACATACACGTCTCACAAGTCCCTCACCATTAGTGCGCCAGCCGAGAATTGATCCCTAATTTTTTTGTGGAAGCGATTGAATTTTGCGATATTCCTTGACAGTTTAATAGGGTTGCTTAACATGGTAATTAAGTGTTGGTAATATGACTAATCTTGAACGTGTCTGGCTAATGTTTTGTTTTTGGACTTGTGCCTTGCTTTGAAAATGAAGTTCTATCTTTTACAAGCCCCATCCCAAAAGAAAAGAAAAAACCTCTCATTGAGAGTGATAGTCAATACAAAAGAACCATGGGAATCAATACAAAAGAATCATCTTGCAAATATAATCATGTAATTCTTTTCTTTTTTTTTGTTCTCTACTAAATGCATGTACACAAAAATACACCCTACCTAAGCCCCTCACCATTAGCACAACTAGGCATCCTTCTCTGATTGCTTTTGTGTGTGTGTGTGTGGGTAGGGTGTGACTCACCCAGGGGCAGGACTAGGTAGGACCTGGGGTTAGCCATGCCCCCCTAGAAATTTTGAAAAACCCCCTGGAGAAAGGAAAATCTTCATTTTTTTACATTGGCTGTTTAAAAAAATTGGAAAAACACCCTCTTCTATATGTTACAGAGAGTTTTAGTATTTTTTTTAACAATGGTCCCTCCAAGAAATTTTTTTCTTACATAGTGCGCCCTCAAGGCAAATTTCCTGGTTCCACGCATGGCCTCTCCACTGAGCTGCCAATGGGTTGGCAAGAGATGTTGAAAAGATGTATCTAGGATGATTTTTTTTTTACTTTAAGGTAAGTATGTATTGAAAAAAGAAGAAGGGCAACAGCCCCTAGACAAGGGGAAAAAAGAATTCCGCAGGAGAACTACCACAACAGAGAACAAGACACCTCTAAAGAAGAGGGCCAACATCCAGCCCCTGCAAACAAAAAGAGAGCACCTCCAAAGAGGGAAGATCCAAGAAGATTATAAAAGAAGAAGTATGAGAATGCTAGCAAGAGATGTTGAAAAGATGCTAGCCTTATTTTGTGAGGTTTTATAATTCAATTGCAATCTTGTTTATGATCTCCTTGATTAGAGAAAAATCCCTTTTGGTGAGGATGAAATATTCTAAGTCTTTCTCAAAGATAAGTTGCAACATATGATACACGCCAAGACAACCAAAATAGTGGTTTTCTGTGTGTTCTTGGTGCTCCTAATGACTATGTAAATACTTCTCTTTCTTACACAAAATTGTTGCACGACTATGGAAAAAGTCCTCGTGAGCAAAAGCTAAAACTGACTGATGCTAGTATGGACTCCACAGTAGGAACTGCACATGGATGGCACACCAGTAATGTAACTTCCACGGCAGTTTCTCTAAGAAAGCCGCCAAGTTGGAGAGAGAGAAGCATCAGCCTCATGTATAAAGGAGCAACATGATTGAAATTTCCTAGTAACAAGTGCTGGATTTTGCTTCATGTATAAAGGCGTAACATGACCCTATCACACAAGCAAATTAAGAAAATTAATGATTATAATCTAACTGAAATCTCACAGAAACAACTGCGGGATTTCGCTTCATTTCAAACAACTTCGCAACGATGGACTTAAAGTCGTTTTGCGTGATTACAATGATGATAATAATATGTTCACACTGACAGATACAAAGAGAACCATACAACCAAAATGAAGAAACTTCCCATGTGAACTTATTGAAATTTCTCTACAACTACTGTGTAATTCCCCTCCCTCGATTTTATGGCCACAAAACTTTGTCCATGATAAATGTTTTCTGGCTTTACTTTGAAAGTAATCGGTTTGATATCTACCTTCATGATAATAGAATTAAATTGTTCTTTAAGATTAAAGAAATCAACAAAGTTCTATTAACATACTGACAATAAAATCATGTTCTATTAACATATCGATACTGAATTCAAATTTGGTATAGATTCCACTGAACAACCTATTTATTCATTGCATTTGTAATTTAGCACAACTTAATATAACTAACCAAATTAAGGGCCTCCTATGAAAAAAAAAATCATTTTTCTAAAATCTTCTCTACTAGTATTGGGTCAGGCCATTTGAGACACTTCGCGGTACTTTCCTTAATTTCGATGAGGTTGCGTGATGATCGGTTGATAAAAACCCCAGTTCGGTATTTTCCTCTTAGCAAATTATCTTCTCCTTACTCTAGTTATATTTTAGATTCTTTCTCCTTTCTCTGTAATCAGCTCTATCCATCTATAAGATAGTGTGCTGCTGTTTATGCTTTTGTTCTGGTTTTTCTTCTCTGCTGCCTGTTTGGGCTGTTGTTTCCCTTTTTTGCTCTTTTTAATTCAATTTGCAACTTAGCAAAAAAAAAAAGGTAGTTTGTCAAAGTAGTGGGTGATTACTTCTTGAAGACGATGACTGGTTCTCATAATCCTGGAAATGGTACAGAATCTAATATGGTAGGGTTCAGATTTAAGCCAACCGATGAAGAACTAATGAGTGATCACCTAAAGAAGAAGGTCATGGGAACACTCACCCCATCAAGATTTGTGGTCGATGCTGAAGTCTACAAGGTTGAACCATGGCACCTTCCAGGTACTCCTGCAAACTTCTTTCTGAATATATATTAGAAGAGTTTTAAATGTAACAAAGGTTAAGGCCTACTATCTGCTAATATCTTGATAGAATATACTTGTAATTGAGTAGAAATGTTATGGTTATGATAAACGAATGTCATTCAAATAGTGTGGAACATGCGAATGTTGAATCTTCAGTAGTCTTGTACTTGTTTCATCATTCCCTTTATCTAACCTCCTTTCGATCGAATTTTTGCAATAACACAGGTGTACCACCTAAACATGGTGTTGATGAAGAAGCAAAGGATTACTACTTCTTCACGAGGTGCAATAGGAAGGACAAGGACGGAAAAAAGACAGACCGATCAGCCGGAGCTGGGTTTTGGAAGGTTACTTGTGGGGATAGACCAATCCTAGACTCTCATGAAAGGCCCATTGGCTTGAAGAGGAGACTTGTTTTCAAAGATGGTAGGGACAAGTTGAATAAAAGGGTAAAGAACAAGAGTAAGAACTGGATTATGCATGAGTATAGACTTCCCTCACAAAAGGTAAGTGAAGCTTTATTTTATTGCTCTACTATTATCTTTAATAAGAAAGTACTTGTGATCTATCTCGTTGCTTTATTTTCTTTATTAAGAAAGTTATGATTATTTTATTGCTGTACTTATCTTTTTTTTAAGAGTAGGCTGTTTGTTTGATGCTGTAGAGTCTTAACTAATTGAACTTCATGTGAATTATGGATGTATTTACTTGAAAGAGTAGGGACAGTTATTGTTGGAGGAACTCAAGAATCTTTTCTTTTATGTCAAACATTCTAGATCAGCACTAGTAGAAGATGAAGGCAAGTTGGGTTTTGCTGTTTTTTGTCTATCCTTATGTATTCAGCTCTCTTTTAGTGAAAGCTATATTCCTCCTTTTCTTTTGGTTGTGTCCCCTATATTGGGCTCTTCCTTGTTGAGTCCTAAGATGTTTTGTTTGTTTTGGGGGCTGATTTTCTCAGCCCATGTTTCTTTTTGCTCGTAATACAATTTACCTTAAAGAAAAAAAAAATGTCAAACATTCTATAAATATATTTCTTCAAATGCTAATCTCAAAAGTCAAAATGGACAAAAGCTGTAATATCTTTTGTTTAGTTTTGAAAACTCTCACAAAAGAAGTTTAAATTGATAAATACTGAAGATAATTTGAAATTCCCAACAACCCTAGCCCCATTAGAGTTTCTTCGGAAGCATGTGCATCACGTGTTCCAAGTAAAAAAAAAGAAAGCAAACCTGAAAGTAACAGCCGCGGCATTTTAAGGCTTTTGTCTTGCTTGCTCACATGGCTAGATGCAGGCAGAACAAAGGCCAATTATTGAGTGGTGGCCTCCATCTATGGAACTGACAGTTTTTCAAGAAAGAAGCATAAATCCTGATAAAGGAAAGTCTCCAGATAGTTTCTTTTTTTACAAAACTATAAGGTGACATGCAGGTTTTTTACAAATGGTTACATCCTATCATGAAACATGGCTCCACCTTGGGTCACAAAAGCTCTCAATTTTCCTAAGACCTAGTACTTCTATTGTTAAACACTCATAGAGCTATATGATCATTCTAAACCTTGGTTTAAGGATCCCAAGTGTCGTACAAATTTTAGCCACCCTTTTTGACTTTTGGATGACCAATCCAAGGGTGAGTGGGTCACATTTGGGTAAGTGATAAATGCTAACTCATAGAGGGCATTGACTTGAATGGGCGAGACCAATCATAGGGAGGCCCACTTGAACCCCACGGTAAATGATGGCAAGGCCATTGGTCCCCATAAGATGATGAATGGGGACTTACAGATATCAAAACAATATTCCATTCCATTCTTTTTTTTCTGTCCTAGAATTCCTCCATGTTGTTGATATTCATTCATATTTTGGATTGTGCAGGTTGGAGGATGGGTCCTTTGCAGGATCAAGAAAAGCAATAGGCGTGTGCCTGAGGAAAGAGATGAAGATGGTGAAAATAGTATGGGAGCAACAACTGGTCCTGTGGAGGAGATACAACTGCAAGAATCATGCAATGGAGGTCTGTATGGTGGGAACAATTACATCGGATCAATGGACACCAATCTCTTTGATGAAGAACTGTTCCACTTCTAGGAAAAATGGCTTGGATCATCAAAAACTCTATCCTCAATAAATGGATCCATTGATGCAAGCTTGAACTAAATATTTAGTGCAAGACAGGGAACAATACCATGGAGAAGTGTATTATACGTACTCATAGGTGGATGGATACTATAATATTCTCAACATATGTTTTTGAGAAATTTAAATACCTACTTGCATTTTTTGACAATTAAAAATAATCACTTATGTTTTTTTTTTCTTTTGACTATTGACCGCCTCTACTAATCTAAAAATCTTAGTCAACCTTGATTCAAAATTGAAGGCAAATCCTGATATTTTTGATGAAATCTTGACATCTTCACTATGTAAATGTGAATGAAGAAAAGTTTTTAGATCATACCTGATTTAGATTAAACTGCAGGTGTTAATCATACTTAAATTGACTCTGATGTAGTCATTACACGTTATCACCACAAATCTCATCTGAAATGAGGTTATATGATCTAGATAATGAAAACCAACTACTGACAAACGGTAAGGTTGGTGACCAGGGTTTTTACAGTATTAGAGGTGGTTCTTTTCAAAAGTAAAGAAAGGCACATGATTATTTGCAATTGCCAAGATAGAGATGGTTCTATGTAAATTTCTTAAAATAGTTTCAGTCTAGACTTGTAAATATGAAATGATATAAAATAGAATACTGTTGAGTAATTGAGGTGATTGTTGTGTTGGCACTAGCTTTTGCTTTTCTTTTCATCCTTCTGTATTTTAATTTGTTTTTACTAAATTGTATGTGGGATATGTATACGTTGCACATTCTAAAAATAACTTTTATATTTAAAAAAAATACATGGTTAGCATGGATGATGATGATGATGACGACCACAATTACCCACAGTGGTCCAACCATACCGATTTATGAACCATCTACCTTGATTCAATCCTTTACACCCACCCGATTTGCTTCTTGGAGTGAAAGAAAATCAGTGTCATGGGATTTATTGACCAGAAGATTGAAGGGGATTTTTAGATTAACCATATGTAAAGGTAATCACTCAACAAATGAATTTTCATATTAGAAACCACTTTTTTATATGGAACGTATTGGTGACTCATTTTATGACTTTAGATTGCATGAGAACATTCAAGGAATCCAAACGATTTTTCTCCAGAAAAATAAACAAATTACACACACACACAAATATAGAGAGAGTCTCCTATGTAACGTCCATCAGAAGAATATCTACCCCAGTTCAATAAAAAAATGAAATACAGTGGAAATATTGAGAACAGTACAATCTAGGATCATATTTACAAAATACTCAATTTATTTACTTGCAATAATTCGGAGAATTATTGTTGGGAGAATCTGAAGAATTTCTTCCTTTATTTCAAACATTCTACAAATATATTTCTTCATGATAATAATAATAATAATAAAAAACCACTCTGAAGAGCACCTCGGATTCTAGAATCTAGAGAATTCCAAAGGTCAAAATGGCCAAAAGCTGTAGAAGAATTTGTTTTGCCTTCGAAAATTCTTCCCATAAACAAGTGGTCTAACCACTAGTCACTGGAAAAAAAAAATCCTGGCCTTACTCCTAGAGAATTTCTGCTACAGCGTGTGCATCCCATAAAAATAAAATGCCCAGAAAGGACTGGAGAAAGCAAGGCAGTAAAGAATAGCAGGGTCTTTTGATGCTTTTGTCTTGCTTTGATGACTAGTTGCAGGACAATTATTGAGTGGTGGCTTTCATCTATGCAAATAGACAATTTCGTAAGAAAAGAAACATAACTATCACATGAAGAAAAGTGTACAGATTCCAATCCCAGATGGTTTTGAGCAGTTCCATCCACAAATTGTCACATCTGCCTGGAAACATGGCTCCACCATGTGGGGGAAATGGGAGTAGAGAAGGCCGGACATTTTCCTTGGACGCAGGACTTCTATTGTTACACAGACACAGAGCTATATGATCATTCTAAACTCTGGTTTAATTTTAAGGATCTAAGAGTTGTGCAATTTTTAGCCACCTTGAGAGTTTTGGATGATCAATCCAAGGGTAGTACAAATTATTTGGGTGGGTGTCAACTTGGTGAGTGCTAATTCATAAAGGCAGTTTCTTGAAGGGGTGATATTGATCACAAGGAAGCCTACATGGCCCCCACAGAAAGCAATGGCAAGGCCATCGGTTGCCTTAAAATGATACATTAGGAATTACAGATATCACAACAGATCATGCCATCCTTTTTCCGTTCTAGAATTCTTCCATGCTACAAGCATTAATCTGTATTTTGGACCATTTGTATGTGCGAACACGTAAATTTCTTTGGGGTATGAACAAGATATTCCTCGTGGGACTTGCAACTAGTTGGCTCTAATACCATATTAAGTTTCATTAGCTAAACATTCCTAATAAAACTCTGGAAGCATTAGTAGAGGCAACATAAATATTTTTCAATGGAGGATGGGTCCTTTGCATGATCAAGAAGAGAAACAGGCGTGTGCCCCGGGGAAAAAGATGAAGATAATGAAAATTGTACAGGTGCAACAACTAGTCCTGTGAAGGAGATGCAGCTGCAACAATCTTGCAATGAAAATTTATATGGTTGGACCAACAACAAATTCAGATCAATATGCATCTATCTCTCTAATGAAGAACCGTCTCATCACTTATGGGAACTAATATTTGCATCAGAAACAACATTATCACCCTCAACCTTAGGGCCTGTTTGGATACACAAGAAAGTATAAAAAAATAATATTTTTTAGAATATAATCTTTCATTTTTTCAAGAAGAAAATCTTGTGCGTTTGGTAATTCAAGAAAAATTTGAAAAAGAGATTCTTTTCTTTCAAAAAGGTCAATATTCTCTCCTACAGCTCCCCCCTGTAGAAAACTTTATACAAGATAAAAATCTTTCAAAATGACGATTACAAAGTGGTAGAGTAAAGTAAAGACCTTGGTTCAACAAATCCATCATAATGTATATGTTTACATATATGGAAAAGTAAAGTAAAAGTAAATCTCACATGACGATAAAGGTGGGGTAAAGTAAAGGTGGGATAAAGTACATGATCAAGTAAAGTGAGAATGAATGGTAAAGTAGTTTCTTTTTTTTTTTTTTTTACTTTACTTAAACATTTTATCGTAGTTTTATATGGTAAATAAAAAGTGACTTATTTACAAGTGTGGTAAAGTAAAATAAAGATTGATGTCATATCATGGTAAAAGATGAAGTAAAGTAAGGTCAAATGAAGTATGTGGTAAAGCAAAGTGAGCGAGAGAGTTTATAACGTAGTTGTTTTTTCATTTACTTTACTTTACTATACTTTACCATGGTTTTATGTGATAAAAGAAAGTAACTTATGGTAAAAACATGAAAGTTAAACTTCTCTTTACCACATTACTTTTTTTATCCTGACATGGTAAATTACATGTAAATTAAAATATTTAATAAAAAAATTCTTATAATGTAATTTACTTTAATCATAGCACCTTCCAAACATCTCAATTTAAAATATGTAGTATTCTTCAAAAATTGCCAAAAAGTAAAAAAATTATACTATTATAATATTGCATTATTGTATTCTATACTATTTTATTCTTACAATATTTAAATATGTAAATATTTTATTCTGTAGATATCCAAACGGGCCCTTAACAAATGGATCTATCGATGCAAGCTCAAGTTGAATATTTGGTACAAGAAAGGAAAAACATGGGTGATGGGTGGATGCTTACTATAATAATTATAGTCCCAACAAAATATTTGAGAAAAGTTTTTAGATAACTACATAAATTTTTATGAAGATTAAAAATAACCGAAAATTGATGACCTCCACTAATCTTAAAACTTTAGTCAACCTTGATTAAAAATTGAAGTCGAATTCTGATCATTTGATGAAATCTGGACATTGTATAGGTAAAGGATGAATATTTTTTAGATCTAACTTGATTTAGATTAAACTAAAGGTTCTAATTATAGTTAAACTGACTCTGATGTAGTCTTTTCATGTTATCATCATTAAGGTAAAATGAGGCTATATCTAATGAAAATCAGATACAGTGAGAATATATATATATATATATATATGGGATGGGATCACACAGGCTGCAGCCTGTGTTATCCCAAGCTGCATGCGTGTGGATTGATTTCTATTTTAAATCGATAAAGTTTCAAAAGGCCCGCTTTTTTTTCATTACCCCCTGGCCTTCTTAGACGTAATCGAGCCTCTCTCTCTCCCCTCTCTCATTGACCCTCTCTCTCTGCAGGTTCTCAATGGGACTCGCCTCCTCTCTCTCACTCTCTCTCTCTCTCCCTCTCTCCCTCCCCTGAATCAGCGACCGCAAGAAGCTTCTCTCGGACATCTCTCCCTGCCAGATGGCTGCCTCTCTCGTCTCTCTCTCCCGGACTGGAAGAAGCTTCTAATAGAGGGTTTTTTTCTCTCTCTCTCTCCCCAGTTTTTCTCTCTCGCTTCCCTCTCACTCCCCTCTGCAAATCGCCTCTCGAGCTAGCTTCTGCCCCTCCAGACTGCGCACGACCCTTCTTCTCTCCTCTCTTGACCAGACCAGAGAAAAAACTCATTCTTCTCCTTTAAGCACTCTCTCCCTCCCTCTCCTGTTCTCTCCTTTCCTCTCTAGTTCTCTCCCTCCCTGTCTTTCTCCCTCTCTCTTTCTCTTTCAATAGTTTTTCTTCCTTCCCACATATCCTAATCTCAGATATCTACTCACAGATTGGGGTTTGCATTTAGATTTGGGATTTGGGATTTTAGGGTTTCTTATGGAGATTTGATTTCTGTGATCTAGAGTTTCTGTTGCAGATCATGTGAAAAAGTTTCAATTTTTCTCAGTTTTAGAAGCCCGTTCTAAATTTGATCTGTATTTTGATGGTTTGATTTCTCTGCCATAGGTATAAGAGCATGGTTTGATTTCTCTGCCATCCTTTGTACCATTGCCCACAAATGTCGTGTTAGGCGATTGAATGGAATAAGGGGGCAGTTTGGGAAATCAGTGGTGCACTTACCATTCGACTGCCCAAAGAAGTGGGCATGGAGGAGAGCTGTGGTGGTCACTGTGAAGGAAACATTATTGAATGACGTGGAGAACTTGGTCCCATTGAGCCCTTGGGAACTTTGGTTCTTGGGGCAAGGGTCCGCCCGTGTTTATTAACAGTATGAGGTTTCTTTGCTGGAAATTGAGCATTGGCTAGTCTGCGCTGTGAGAAATTGTCATTGAGAGGTGGAAGGGAAGGTTTGAGGAGAGAGATTTTTTGGGTGTTTGATGAAAGTGAAGAATTAGGGCGGTGGTTTTTGAGGATACCCCAGTTGTAGAATTGTCGAAGGTGTTCTCTTTTTTGCTGCATATATTTGGTGTTGAAAAATAGACGTCCCAGCCTCTTGGAGTTGATGTAATTATTGTGCTTAATGGTTATGTTTGCTTTGTAAGAAAAATAATTAACTTTTTTTACATTTTGAAGGTAAAAAAAATGTGTGCTATGTAGTGCTTGTAAGTATCCAGTTATCATTGTAATCTATTATAATAAGCACATAGAACATGGATTTTCCCGAGTTATGGCTATCAAGTGTTCTGTCAACACCACTAATGAGTACTGCCTACTGTCAATTCCAGGTTATGGCCCGCCCATAGAAGCTGATAAAAAAAGTGTGGCATGTCCTCAAATTTTTACCCAAACAGAAGTTTGTCCCACAAGACGATAATCATATTCATTTAAAGGCATTCTTCATTCTGAGGGTGTTCTATAGTTAAATTCGGCTATCTTCTTCTATCTGGCTTGTTTTTCTCCTGGGCAAACCCATTCAAAGGGTTAAGACGATGAAGAGGTGACGACCTAGTGTGACTTTTAGACTTGGTAAAACTGTCCAGGTCCTTGTCCCATTCCCAATTTCATAATATAGAAAGAACATAACGTTCAGACTTTTCTAGGTGTATCATCAGGGGTAATTGGTTTTAATGTGCCCTGAATTTCAACTGAGACCAGCATTTCGGGGTTACAGGTTTTAATGGGCTGAACCGTCTTACTTTGTATAGGCATAAATTATCCATTCTCCTCATGAATTATCCACTTATGATTTACAAAAACAACCCACTTATGAAATACCAACAATTCATAACTTAAAAAAAAACAAACCCACTTATGGAACCCCATTCTCCTCATGAATTATCCACTACTGATGAAGTTCAGAAATCACAACCCACAATCTCCATACAAAGCCCAACAATTCAGAACCTACAACAAAAACCCACATAGGAAACCTCATTCTCTTCATATTTTATTTACTTGTCTTGTTTGTCAACATGAACATACATAGGAAACCTCATTCTCTTCATGCATTTCTGTTACAGTGAACAGTGACCAAGCAATAGTTCAAAAACACCACTCACAAGTTCATAACCAAAACAGACATCCATAATCACAAAACCAACAAAACCCATGCCCTAAAATTCTTCACTTGTTCAATGCTTGAATGCTCTGAAGCCTGCACAATTTGTTGACATTTTACCTTCACAACCTGGGGAAGCCACAAAAGTCAAAAGTCAGAAAATTAAAAGTTCTCACAAATACAGTATTGAAATCCAGATTGTCAAAGACATCTTACCTTTACCAATTTTTTTATCCAAGCATTTCAAAATCAGAGCCTGCATTAGTAAGGACTTCCAATCAAATATCAAATTAGATGGGATGCTGTTTTGATTTTTTTTTTCAACCCAAACCGGTATTACCACAACTCTCCTCCATGCCCACTTCTTGGGGGCACCACTGATTTCCCAAACTGCCCCCTTATTCCATTCAATCGCCTAACACGACATTTGTGGGCAATGGTACAAAGGATGGCAGAGAAATCAAACCATCAAAATACAGATCAAATTTAGAACGGGCTTCTAAAACTGAGAAAAATTGAAACTTTTTCACATGATCTGCAACAGAAACTCTAGATCACAGAAATCAAATCTCCATAAGAAACCCTAAAATCCCAAATCCCAAATCTAAATGCAAACCCCAATCTGTGAGTAGATATCTGAGATTAGGATATGTGGGAAGGAAGAAAAACTATTGAAAGAGAAAGAGAGAGGGAGAAAGACAGGGAGGGAGAGAACTAGAGAGGAAAGGAGAGAACAGGAGAGGGAGGGAGAGAGTGCTTAAAGGAGAAGAATGAGTTTTTTCTCTGGTCTGGTCAAGAGAGGAGAGAAGAAGGGTCGTGCGCAGTCTGGAGGGGCAGAAGCTAGCTCGAGAGGCAATTTGCAGAGGGGAGTGAGAGGGAAGCGAGAGAGAAAAACTGGGGAGAGAGAGAGAGAAAAAAACCCTCTATTAGAAGCTTCTTCCAGTCCGGGAGAGAGAGACGAGAGAGGCAGCCGTCTGGCAGGGAGAGATGTTCGAGAGAAGCTTCTTGCGGTCGCTGATTCAGGGGAGGGAGAGAGGGAGAGAGAGAGAGAGTGAGAGAGAGGAGGCGAGTCCCATTGAGAACCTGCAGAGAGAGAGGGTCGATTAGATCAATGAGAAAGGGGAGAGAGAGAGGCTCGATTACGTCTAAGAAGGCCAGGGGGTAATGAAAAAAAAGCGGGCCTTTTGAAACTTTATCGATTTAAAATAGAAATCAATCCACACGCGTGCAGCTTGGGATAACACAGGCTGCAGCCTGTGTGATCCCATCCCTATATATATATATATATATTCAGAACAATACACAGCATCTAAGATCACATTTAAAAACTATTCAAAACAGTACACAACATTTAAGATCATATTTACAAAAAGATGATCAAGCCCTTGATCTTGTCATCATCTCCATAAACTCTTCGAAATTCACAGCTCCATCTCCATTCCGATCAACTCCATTTATCATCATCCTACAATCACCAAGCGACGCCTTCTCCCCCATCGACCCAAGAACATGTTGCAGCTCCTCCGCCGAGATCAACCCATTCTTGTCCCGATCAAACACCGCAAAAGCGCTCCTCAAATCCTCCATACAAGACCCAGAATCCATCTCCATTGTGTTCACGGACAAGAACTCCTCCAAGCTTATATACCCATCTCCATCCAAGTCCGCCGCCTGCAGCATCGACTCCGCCTCCTGGGCCGAGCCCAGATTCCCTAAACAATTAAGCATTGATTCGAGCTCCAAAGACGATATCTTCCCATCTCCATTTGCATCGAATTTGTTAAAAACCGATCGAAGGTCATCTGGGTCTTGGATTTGGAGAAGGGAAGAGGAAGACTTTGGAGATTCATGGCTGCTACTTCTGCTGCTGCTGGGAGCTGAAGAATGTGGAGATTTGGAGATCTTTTTGGAGGACTCCTTTGTGTAGAGATTGAAAAAATCCTTACCCATTTGAGATTGGAGGTAGAAGAAGAAGACCCAGCAAGGATTTTGCAAATGAATCTTGAAATCTGTTAGCAAAAGTTTCTGAAAGTAGAGAGAGAAAGGTATCTCTATGCTGTTGCTATGGGAAGGATGAGAGGTACTTTTGTAGGAGGATAGGACGCCACGTGGCGTAATATAGCCGTTATATTTTTTTTCCGTTGATCGTTATTTCAGCTTTCAAGGAAGGAAAGAGGGAGCGGTGAGAGGTCGGTTTGTCTGTCGGAGATTTTTATATGTACGGTTTTTTTGCAGTGTCATCCACGCGTCCCTATAGATGTTTTGAAGGGTCTCGATATCGCCGCGTAGAAGACTATGTGTCGGCGATAAGGGGAGAAGTCAATGTTAACGTACACATGCGTCTCTGCCGTGGCTTGTCCGTGTTTGTCAGTTCCGTAAGTTGGCCCCACTTCATTTAGACATGTGATTTTATAAAAGATATTTTTTTTAATTCCACCTACCAAGCTTCTCCTTTCACATTCTTAATATTTTCAAATTTTCATTTTGTACACGGATCCGATTGGTACGAATTGGATCAAATCTATCACTAATCTGTTATCAAATGTTAAAAGAAAATATCAAACATATTGTACTTTTTACCCTTTAATTTTTTTTTTTTATTTTAAATTTAGACATCTTTTTTTTTTATATATATTTAATGTCAACGCATCGGATCAAATTGAATTCGTGGATTGAGGATAAAATCCGTCACTGATCCGTTGCTAACGGATTACAAAATTTTCAATACGTCACCAATCCATTTATCTTCGGATTGGATAAAAATCTGCAGATCAGATCGGATTAGATTTACATATTGATGGATTTTTTGTGCACCCCTACTATACACCCCGTTAATTTCAAAATACCCTTCTCTCCCCATCTCCCCTTATGCCGGGCAGCGACAGGGAGAGGGAGAGGGAGAGGGGGGAGAGAGAGGGAAAGGGGACTGAGATGGAGAGGGAGAGATGGGGCAAGAAGGGAGAAGGAGGGAAAGAGGGAGGGCTAGGTGGGTTGGGTGAAGGGCTAGGCGCCGTGAAGGAGGGTGGGGTCAAGGAGGCGAAGTTAGGAGGCGTGCGGCAAGCAGGGAGAGCGACAGAGACAGGGAGAAGGAGATGGAGGGGGAGAGAAAAAGGGAGAGGGATAGAGACAAGGGGAAGGAGATGAAGAGAGGGAGGAGGTCAGGCGCAGGCAAAGGTTGGTGGCGAGCAGGGAAAGGGAGAGAGAGAGAGGGAGAGGGAGACAGTCGACGCGGGCAGAGGTGGGCGGCAAGCGAGGAGAGAGAAAGAGGGAGAGGGTGAGAGAGAAAGAGAGGGGTAGGGCGTGGGCAAAGGTGGGCAATGAGCAGGGAGAGGGAGAGAGAGGGCAAGATAGGGAGATGGGTAGTTTGAGGATTTCCTACAAAGATATTTTGGTCATGGAAAAAGGGATGTGGAAAGAGAAGCTTTGGCTGTGGCTTTAGCAACTCTCTTTTACAAATGAGTGATATTTACAAGCACAGTTGTTGATCCTATTTTGACGTCGTGAAGAGGAAAGAAGCTGTCATATTTCAAAATTGGTAATAAAAAGTGGTCACATTTTTTGCTTTATAAACCTATCTTTTGGGCCCCACATCAAGATCGATATTATTAATTATAATTAAAATGTCCAAAACGACTATTATGTCAAATTTGAGCAGTTGATCTGTCATGAATTATGAGATAATCTCAAATAAGTCTAGATTCTAAAATATCAAAGTTTTTTTTTTTTTTTTTCCTTTGGATTTCCATTTGTAAAATCCGAACCGTTCAAATCCTCTAGAGAGCCAAGGACAGCTATAGGGTGAAAGCCAAATCATTGATTTTTTCTTGAAAAATAAGAAACTTATAAATATATATAAATATATAACTGTTGGATTACACATTCCATAAATGGTGGGAATCGTCTGTGTTAGCTAAACTTGAAACCCTCGTTGGAAATCCTCTCTGTAGATACATTGGATGAAGGAGAAAGAGGATTCCTCTGTGTTTATCATATGTGCCCTTTTCTTGTATAATCCCGAGGCAAATGATTCCTATCCTGCAACAATGATGATCTAGAAATCAAGACCGTTGATCGTATGGGATCTGTCCTTTTATCATGGCCCATTTGAAAAATCTTTAATCCTTCATCTATCCTAAACCTTTTATTTCAATACTACGGTTTATACATACTAATTGGTAATGGATAAAAATATAGATGAGACTAATCTTAGAATTCTTTTAAAATCTTCAACTCTAGTGGACCCCATCATGTCAACAGTGTGGATGAGTGGCCACAAAACCACCTGTTTACTCTGCTTGTGGACAGAATGTCACTAAATTACATTTACAAGCACTGACTATTCAGGCAGGGCTGGGCCGTGATTTGGGCTCTCTATCCCTTTATGTAAGCAGAGCCCAAATACTAAGTGGGCCCCATTAGAAATCCAAGCCCGGCCCAAAGAGGGCTGTGTGACCCATGACCAACCTATTTTGGTTGGACACATCAACTTCAGTGCATCCCATCCTATGGGGCCCTCTATAACTAATTTAGTATAAAGGGTCATGCATGGTTGAATAAGATGGGATTTCACCTCTTCTAATGATCACCAAACCATGTTATAATGGGCCCACCGAAACACATGGCACTTACTTTTCTATCTAATTGACCACCTTCCATGCTCTTGATTCATCACCCAACTTGACAAAATCAAATCCAAGATCAACCAACAAGCAATCAAAACTATATTTTTTCACATCCAACCATCCATCACACTCATGGGCATCTTAACTGGGTCAGAGAAGGTTGTGTAGGTTGTTACTTCAGTTCAACAGGCTAGACTCAACCCCATTTTTATATCCTTCAAGAAAGGGCCATTATAAATTGCATCTAGCCATTCAAAAACAAAAGACATGCATGATGCACCCCATCAGTCATCAAAAGACATGCATGATGCACTCCATCAGTCATCAGTGCACACAGAAACTTGCTGCATGCATGCAAGTTTTTTACAGCTTTTATCTACCCCCAATACAAACAAATTGTAGTACATCTCTAATAAGGACCTGCTCTGACATGATTTCGATTTCCATAAATGCTGCTTTCCTAGAAATCTCTAATCTATACTAAAACATGTCATCATCACCGCAGGCGATTTCATATATCCAGATCTTCAAGTGTTGAATAATGAAAATAGCAGAACTGGCATTGGGAATTCTGGATACAAAAATGCTGGAGAATGTCAATGTTTTCAGGAGCAAATCTGGGTGAGATTTCTGTCATATTATATGAGGAAAATCACTCGAGTTTTCTATACGGTTCATTTTCCACCGGTTGGTGCAATAATTTTCCGTACAAGAAATACACTTTTTTTTTATATGGTTTTCTACAATAGAAAGCAAACAATTGCAGGCAATTGGAGATGAGCACTCACTTCGAGATCCGCAAAAGATCTCTCTTTGATTCACTACACGACCTAACCGAAAAATTTTTGTTTTCTTTTACTTCTTTATACTTCAAATTACTAATTCGAAATTTGGGGTTGTTTATCACTTTATCATCTTTCTCAAGATTATCATTCTCACTTTTTAAAATGAGTAAAGTACATTAAGCGGTTTAAATGTATTTGGATTGTTTGGATGTATTTCACAAAATTCACAAAATCCATTAAAATGTAAGAGATATGAAATTGAATATATTGATGATCATTGTGAATCTAAGAATGTTAATGATGTGGATCATTAAATTGTGACTCATAGATTTATTGGTTTGATCATTTTTATATATACTTTTCATAAATTGATCAAAATCCACAATGTGTTAATTAAATTCAACTAATCAAAATAGTGCAAATAGATCCATTAGGTGGGATATGTTATCATACCGTGCTCATTTAGACTAGATTACCTTTTGACACATTGGAAAAATATGGCCCCTGAATTAGACCTAACTCTTGTGAGCGACGAGCAAATATTTTGTTTCCAACACGGCTTTGCTTCTCAATTTCTAGGCTTACAATGGAATGTGATTAAGCTCATGTCAATCTAGCAATTTTCAAGCTTGGTTTTTAACTTAAATCAAAGCCTATTTATATTCAAATACAAACTTCATTTGTATTAACATAACACAACTTAAGTTAAAATGGGTTTGAATATTGGACACAAATCTAATTTTACTTATTTAAGTACTTTAGTACTTGGGACTATAGTTCAACCCTATTTATTAACACCTTTATTTTGGCCATTTTCTTTATTCTTATTTAGTTATATACATTGGCTAAGAAGAGGGAACCAATAGTTGTCTTACATTCATTTATTTCAAAAGGAGAGCTTCGTTTTAGAGTGATAGAAGAATGAGAATAAAGAACTTGATACAATGTTTGCTCTTCATCTCATATGGTGTTATAAAAAGCTAAAATGATTTTTTGATAACTCTTAAAACTCGGCCGAATGTATGAATTTGGCCATCACTAAAACTCATCTTTCAACTTATCATCTTGAATAAAAAAAAAATTATTTTTTCAACCCTCCCTCGGACGAAAATCCTGGGTCAGTCACTGGTGCCAAAGTCAGTTGAATCATCATATTTTAACCACCCAACAACTTCTCTCCTTGGGCCTTTTTTGAGCTCCTACACGAATCTCAAACAAAAAACACCACACTCCTGTTACTGTATCCAATCCAAGTTTTCTTTCTCGGTGCATAGTCGTCATATACTACTTGCACTTGCATTTCCAAAAAAATACCAGCATCAACCATGGCTTCTCCTCCTACTAAATCCACCACTACATCGATAGCACTAATGCTGATGCAGCTGGTGCTACCCTTCCTTCTTCACCTTCATGTCAACTGTTTTGAGATCAACGTCAACGTTGGGGAATGCAGTAAGGATCAGCTGCTCCCCACACTGCCAGTATGTGTGCCAGAAGAACTCCATTTCTAGGTTTTGATTTCTTCCAGCATCCTCTCTTCTTTGTTGTTCCACATTCCATCGATCTCAGACGCCTCGCTCTGTAGAGTCTGCCCAAAAATGGTGTTCCAGATGCAGCCATATGGCATCCAATCGATGCTCAAGGAAGGCCACAGGCATCTCTCCGGCCTCGACGAAGCAGTCCTCAAGAACATCGACGCCTGCGTGTAGTAGTTCGAGATCAAATTCGAAGCTCAGTCGCTGCTGCAACTTTGTAAGTTGTAAGTGATTTGAGGAAGAAAGGGGAAATTTAAAATAAGGCCTTCAGTTTTTGGATTATTTCAAAAACGGACACAAGTCTCAAAAGTTTTCAAATTAGGGCCAAATTGTTCGGTAAATTTTTAATTAAGGACATGTAGCCATTATGACTTTTTCCAATATTTTTTTTTAAATAGCCAAATTACCCTTCATTTAGAGGTATGATATGCATTTGCTAACCACTATATGCACCCATTGTTATGGGGATGCTGATTGTCATCGATCACCATGAGGACGCTGACGAAGGAAGTGAGATGACGATGTAGGAAGTTAGAGAGGATTTTATTTCAATAAAGGGTGATTTGGGTAATAGAAAAATTGAGTAAAAAATTTACTGTAAAATATCTTTAAATAGCCAAATGTACTTAATTGAAAATTTATTGGAATACTTAGGTCTTACGATAAAAACTTTTGAAACTTTGTCCTTTTCTAAATAAGGAAAAAAAAAACTTAAGACCTTATTTGAAACTTTTGGGAGGAAGGAAGTGAGCGGCTATATGCACATCCGAAGTTGCTCGGTGCACATTCATCCATGGGACCCCTCTTAAAAAAGACCAAAATACCCCCTTCTTCTTTCTCCCTCTACCTGCTCGGCCGCCCACCTACGCCTAACGGCCACCTCCCTCCTCTCTCCCTCTCCTTCTCCTTCTCTCCCTCCTCCTCTTTCTCTCTCCCTCTCCTTCTCCCTACCTATTTCTCTCTCCATTCTCTCTTCCTCCCCCTTCTCCCTGTCTGTCTCCCTCTCCCTACTCACCGCCCAACTCCACCTCCTCCTCCTCTCCCTCTCCTTCTCCCCATCCCTCCCTCTCCCAACGCCCACCTTTGTCCTCTCATTCTCCCTCTCCTTCTCCATGTCTCTCCCTCTTCGTCTGTCACTCACTCTCCTTCATCTTTCTCTCTCACTCTCCTTCTCCCCGATCACCATCCCTCTTCCCCTCCCATTCGGCCACTCAAGGTCGAACAAATGAGTATATTGTTCATCCCATGGGTGGCCGAAGGGCCGAACAAGAGGGAGATAGAAAGAGGGGGAGGACGGAGGTGGGCGCTGGGAGAGGGAGGAACGGGGAGAAGGAGAGGGAGAGGAGGAGGGGGCGGAGTTGAGCGGTGAGCAAGGAGAGGGAGAGAGAGACAGACAAGGAGAAGGGGAGGGAAAGGAAGAGAGACATGGAGAAGAAGAAGGAGGAAGAGAGAGAGAGTGAGAATGAGAGGAAGAGAGGAGGGAGGTGGCCGTCGAGCGGAGGTGGGCGGCCGGTAGGGCTGTCAAAGGGCTGAGCCCGGGCCGGGCCGAGGTAAGCCCTTACCCTACCCTCATATATGCGGGCCGGGCTTAGGTCAAGTCAAAGCCCTCGGAGCTCATTGCGGGCCTACAATATCGAAGCCCTTATCCTACCCTCAAGGGTCAGGGCCGAGCTAGGGTCGGGTCAGGGCCGGAAAAACTGATTATACCATAATGCTAACCCACCTTTATTAAAAAATAATCATTTTTTCTAAACCATAATGCTAGGGTCGGGTCAGGGTCGGAAAAAATGATTATTCTTCTATACCATAATGTTAACCCACCTTTATTCGAGGGGCAATGTAAAATTCAATCTTTTTGTAACACTTTTAAAAGAATGCACAAAACAAGTTACTTCATCATTTTATAAAAAATATTAGTTAGGATTAAATGAAATAAGGTAATGTGATAGTAGTGTGACATGAAACTAGGAAATACACTTTTAAATACTTTAACATACTAGCAGTAGTTATATAGTTTAAATAATGTGCTCGATTTTGTTTGTTTTCAGGCTATTATTAAGATTGTCATAGTTGAAGTTTTGCTAGTTGTTACCTTTTTTACTAGTTCGTGTTCTATATATTTTATAAAGCAATAATGTGAACCATGAGAACATGTTTGGCATGTCTGATTCAATTAGATTTACTTTAAATAGGCATTGGACTTATTCCAATTAAATTATTTGTATATGTGGTTCAAATAAACATTCAACCGCTCTTGAGTTAGCATTAACCCTAACTTGTAATTTTTCAAAAAATCACCCTTGGATTTTATAACAAAACAATTAAACTTTGAATACCGAAGATAAATGACAAAGATGATTTGATTCATGAGTCACAAACTTTTAACTCCGGATGTGGGATCCACATGAATGAAACAACAATAGTCATAAAAGTAGGGGTATAGAAAGAAAATGGCATCAATCAATGTTAGTGGTTGAAACTCAACCTCACTTAATGATAATGTTAATGATCATCTATCTAAACTCTTAACCTTCAATAGTTTACATTGGTGAAATTCAATATGATGAATGACAACTTGAATTCCCTTTTCATTGAAGAATATGTCCGTGTTGGGCAAACATAGAATCAAATATATCATTCATATGATAACATAGAATTAAATATAGGTGGCAATATTGTGATCTATGGGGATATCCATTAAAATTCTTTCTAAGCCTTGGTTATTATTTTTTGACAAAATATTAAGTCTATCATTAATTGCTAATTAATGGAGTTCTTTATATATATATTTTTTTTAAATCACTATGTATAAATATATATTCTATATTATACATATTATTATTTTTATATATTAATAGACAAAGGGCCGGGCCGGGCCCCCTCGGGCTTGCTAAGTCAAGCCCTAGCTCGGCCCTCAAGGTTGCGGGCTTTTCAAAATCGGGCCCTACCCTACCCTCTGGCTTTAGGACAAAAAGAAAAGCCCTCGCTTTGAGGGCTTTTGCGGGCCGAGCCGGGCCGGGCCCCCTCTTCAAAGGGCCGGATTGACAGCCCTAGCGGCCGGGCTGAGGTGAGGGACAGGGAGAGAGAAAAAGGGGGTATTTTGGTCTTTTTTGAGAGGGGCCCTATGGATGGATGTGCATCGAGCAACTTCGGATGTGCATATAGCCGCTCCCAAAAGAAATGAGTGCATAATTGTTTAAAGGGCTTTGCTAGGGAGACGAATGCACTAAGAAAATGAATCAACCAACTAATAGCCTTGATGAAGGTAGTATAGCTTTTTGCTAACACCTGAGGCCACATCAAACCGAACTCCCCATTCAAGACTCTCCTTTTGTGATGGGATTCAGGGAGGATAATTATGAAGAAAAATAGTGGGGAGGAGTTACTGTTACAAAGAAAAATGAGAGCTTGAGGGATTACAGTATTGAAGAGTCATCTAAAGGAAGGAGTAACAAAAATGTAGTTATCAAAATGGAATGGAATGGAGAAAAAGATTCGAAAAAGGAACGTTTGGCCAGTGGCATTGATGAGAGAGTCAAAATAAAAACAGGGAGTCAAAATCAATTAGAAATTGCCAATCGAAACCAATTCACTTTATATATATATATCTGTGTGTGTGTGGCGGTGGACTTTCTCCTATGAGCCATATGTGCTTAAGAATTCCAGCTTGTGTGGCTCACTTAAATGTTTTTCTATCATTGGGGGTTGGATGTATGGAAAGGTACCTCTTTATATACAAGAGGCAAGCAAATTATCTACCCCATCAAATTATTATAGTCGTGATTTTACATCCTTGAATTTTACTGGTCTTTTGACCATAGACTTAGATTCAGCCCAACAATGTGGTTTGATGAGCATAGGGATGTAAATGGGCCCCCGATTCTCCGATTACCCGAAGATTCCGATCTGTTAAAAACCGTATCTGAGTCCTTATTTAGGTCCCGATAAATAAATGAGTCCAGTTCTAGTTCTAAATCCTTTTTCTGGACCTGAGACCTAAACGGGTCCAGTTCCGAATCCATATTGGTTCAGACCCGGACCCGACCCATAAGATAATATAAATACTTTATAATTTTTTATAACCCCTCCAATCCTTCGTTCTCTATTCGTTAGGGATTATTCCCGAACTTACCACTTCGTCTTGTAGAGTCTAGAGAAGACTGCTGCCACCCCATCTCGTTTGAATAGACTCTTTCCTCTCCCTCTTCTGGTTTCATTTTCTAGAGTTTAATTTTTAATAAGGATATTCTTATTTTTCTCCTTTTAGGATACTAAACCCTAGAAACACTAGCAGGTCTTCAGAGAAGGGTTTTTACCTTATCTCTTGAAAGATTTGTTTTTCCATGTTTTCAAAAAGGAAGAGGGATCGAAGTGAGTTTTGTAGTCTTTGTAATCTCCAGGTCTTTAGTACTAGTTTTGATAGTTTTTTAAATAGAAATTTCAACACAAGCATTTCAAGATCCATTTCTACTGTTCTAGTCAAATCCAGAAGAGGTTTTTATAATCAAGGCTCCCAAAATTAAAAGAATCTATTTTTATAGAGATTTTAGTCGGGGTTTTGATTATTTTGCTATTCAGCATAATTTGCTGTTAAGTTGGGTTTGTTCCTAGTGTCTTTATAGTTGCATTTCTTCAGACTATACTCGAAATGGGATCCAGACCCGCCCCACATACGATTCTAGTTTCGGAGCCAGTTTCCTGGTTCCGAACCGGGTCTGGGCCCAGGTCCACCTCCTCAATAATGGTTCCAAGTCCAGGTCCATCATGGACCCGCACCAGAACCGACCCGTTTAAAACCCTAGATGAGCATAAAACTGGACATAATGATGTATCAGTGGTGTTTAGAGCTTTCAAACGGTTGAATAGGATCAGGCTCGATGTTGTCCTTATCCTACAGGGCCTATGTTACCTAGGCCCTTACCCTACACAGGGACTATACTACCTAGGCCCTTACCCAAGCCAGGGTCATCCTAGGGTTTAAGAAAATTAATTTTTATTTTCTACACTACCACAAGTATCGAGTGTGAGTTGGACATTAACCCTCCTTTAGTCGAGCTTGAAACCGACAATGTTTCCAACACGCATCATGGAGAACTTTAAAAAAAACTCTATTTGGCTTAAAAAACTATTGTCGGAGAACTTAAAAAACACTCTATTTGGCTTAAAAAACGGATGGCTTAAAAAATTAAAAATAAAAAGAAGCGATTGTTTGATTTTTAAAGAGGATTTTACTAGAAAAATCCTGAAATATAATCATTTACCCTGAAAGGTCCTCGCAAATTTTGTAGTACTAATGAGGTCCTTTCACCAATTTTTTATATTTTTTTATACTTTTTCTTCGCGATGATGGCGTCACCATGGGCGACGCATGCGTCACTCGTCACACCCGCATTTCCCTGCATCTCCCTACATACCCATTGCAATCTCAAAACCTACTACCAATCATTCACCAACCCTCTAATGCATCCTTGAAAAACACATGTTTCAGTCATCATACATACACAAAAAGATGGATGGGTGGGTGGGTACTTGATGATGGGTTGGTTCATTTGGAATTAGGAGAAGTTAGGATGTCAGTGGCGGCTTGGAGGAGATCATCGTAGGGGTCCCTACGGCCGGGGACTTAGCTGATCTGAACATCCCAAGAGAGCTGGGCGTTGTGACGCTCGAAGGTCCAGAAGTCGTAGGGACGCATGGGAAGGCTCCACATCTCCTTCGTCTTCTTACAACGCTCCTTCATGTTGTATACATGCTCCCTAAAATGACGGTCCCTCTCCTTCGGATCCTCCATCATCCGAAGGATCAGATTCTCCGCAAACTCCATGATGAAACCCATCTCCGCAAACTACAAGGAGAGAAGAAAGAAAGAAAGAAGGAGGTGTTGGTGCGGCTGTGGTGTAAAGATGGGTGTGCAGGGAGATGCAAGGAAAGGTGGGTGGACGAGTGATGCTAGCTTCACCCATGGTGACGCTATAGTCACTCAGAAAAAGTATAAAAAAATATAAAAAAGAGTAAATTAGCGAAAGGTCCTTCATAGAGGTCTTGTAAGGCTTCCAGTCCATCAACGTTTCCTCTAAGGCCTGTAGTCCATGCAACTTAGACATATTTGGCGAGAGGTCCTTAGATACGCCACCTCATGGCGAGAGGTCCCTAAATTACACCACCTCATACATTTTCACGATTGATTTGCCCTTTCAATTGATTAGTTATAAAATTTTAAAATTTTAAATTTTAAATCTTCCATTCTCCCTCTTTTTCTTCTTCAATCTGGAATGGACAAAACCTAGCCAAAGCCCTTTTCTTCTTCTTCAAGTTACAGGTTTTGTAATAGAACCCTTTATTTAACTGCGCCGATCTTGGGTGGGCCACATTGATCGGTTTTTGGCAAAAATCCGAAGTCACGGAGAAGTTCCAACACTGTCTATAATCAGAATCGCAGAAAAACAAAGGACCGGGTTTGTTGCAGCAGATTGATCGAAGAAGGAAAATTAGAGGATTTGGTGGTGATCTGGGTATTGCTAGAGAAGAAGCGACGCCACTGCTCGTCGCCTTGCCATCACCGTCGTGGAAGAAGAAGACCACTACAGAAGTTGCCTCTACGCCCAAGTTTCTGTTACAGAAAACGTCACCGGACCGAACGAAAAACCCACATCTCCGCCGCTACCGCATTCACCGTCGCCGTCCCGCTTTCACTGCGCCATCGCCGAAGAGGAAGAAGGAAGACAACAGTTGCCTCCATCGGTTCTGGTTGCAGAACAAAACACGAAGAAGAAGGAGGTCCTGAGTTGGTTTGTTCTAGGTTGGTTCCGACCTGACCTGATCCTCGCCTCGACTAATTCTTTCAAATCTCCATTGTAGCCGTTGCCGATGTTCTTCTGTGGAAGAAACGAGATGTCGGGATTTTTCTTTTCATGTTTTTGAGCACCCTGTGGTCAAATTTATCTGAGTTTTTTTTTATTTTTTGTCAAATTTATTTGAGTTTTGCGCAAATTTATTTGAATTCTGAAACAAATTTATCTGAGTTTTGGACAAATCTATTTGAGTTTTTGGCTATTTATCTGACTTCTGGAACAAATTTATCTGAGTTTTAAAAAAAAATCTATCTGAGTTTTTGGCAAATTTATTTGAGTTTTTGAAAAATATAGGTGAGTTTTTGACAAAATTATCTCCATTTAAAAAATTTTAACTGAGTTTTTGAACGAATCTTTCTGTGTTTTTGGAAAAATTATTTGTATTTTCTTAGATCTATTTGTGTTTTTGAATTTTTTTCGTCTTTTGAATTTTTTTTGTATTTTTTAAAATAAATTTAACTGAGTTTTTGACCAAAATACTTGAATTTTTTCCAGATTTTTTGCTAATTTGGAAATTTGGGTTATCTTAGTTTTTTCAAATGTATTTGCAATTTTTTAAATTTATTTGCAGTTATTAATTTTATTTATGTTTTTTGAAATTTATTTGAATCTTTTAAAATTTATTTACATTTTGTTTAAATTTATTTGGATCTTTTGAAATTGATTTTCATCTTTTGAAATTTATTTCTATTTTTTGAAACTTATTTGGATCTTTTGAAATTTATCGGCATCTTTTTAAATTTATTTGCGTTTTTTGAAATTATTACGTTTTTTGAAATTTATTTGTATTAGTTGGAAATTTATTTGTGTGTTTTTAGAATTTATTTGAAAATCTCATTAATGAGATTCCATTGATCGTGGCCAATTAAATGGTAGTTGACCATTATTAATGGAATATCCTACCAATCATGGGATATGATTTAAAGAAAAGGTAAATTAGACATATCAGGTATGTGAATGTGTTAGAGGACCTTTGGCTGCATGACTTTTTTTTTTTTTTGTAGACTGTTTGCAACAAAGTCATACTTTGAGGGACCTCCGACCAAACGCCCCTATAAAAAACTGGCGAGAGGACCTCATTAGTACCACAAAATTTGCGAGGACCTTTTGGGATTTTTCGAGTAAAATCGTCATTTTTAAAATATGGTGCCAACTGGTGTGTGAAAATCTCAATCACAAATTTAGGGAAATGATAAGGGGCACATGTGTTGTGAATTTGAGGTTTTATGATTATAATCAACCAAAATTCTAAAAAATGCCCCACTTTAAAAATGCCCCATTTTCTGCTCCTCTTGTTTTTGGTGATGGGCCCCATGTTGGGTCAATCTAGTCTTTTCACACACATTTACTTCCCAAGAAAAGTCACAAGTCTAAGTTTAACACTCATCCAACATTTTCTCACCATTGGATTGAAATCATAATAAAATGATGCATCTAAACCATTAAATTTTAAAACCATTGATCAAAAGGTTGAGATGATCTTATAAACTCAATATTTTGTATATAAGTAGGCCTCATATGGATCTTTCCATCCAATAGGCTTCCATGATCATCATGCATCCCAATGACCCTAGTAGGAGGGGCGTTTTCTCCTAAAAACACCCAAACACTGTGTAGCGCTCCCCTATATTCAATCATTTTTTCCATTAATTCTAAGATTTTTGTACTCAAATTTAATGAATTTGGAGCCGACTTCTTTTTCTCTTATTTTATTGAGACTTGGTCCAATGATAGATAATAGTCAAAGTTAAATTGGGTTGCTCCAAATAAAATATACATGTGTGGTTAGACGTTTTTCAACAAAGATCATAAGAAACACAACTTTTTTTTTTTTTTTGGTAAAAAAAGAGAATATCATTAAAACAAGCACAAAGAAACAAGACACCAAAACATAAACAGAAGAAAAGGAAGACCAACTTATAAATATGTAAAAACAGTAATAACTGCAACAAATGGCTAAAAAAAACAGAATTAAGTAATGTTCAACATGCTTTCCAGACCTCAAATGTCTAAGAATTGAACCTTGTAGATGCAATTTGTTTCAATAAAATATACAACATTATAATAGAAGACTCATACTCAAAAGATGAGAATATTGAATGCAAAGTGCAAACACTTTGATGATGTCCAGAAAAGAAATAGCACAAAAACAGAAACAGAATATGGAAAAAAAATTATTTAATATAAAATTGCTAAATTTGTGAACCATAGATAAAGGAGTTAAAGGAATGGGATTGACCCCTAAACTTGATATTTGGCCCCTCCAAGATGGCTCTTTCTATTTTCCTCGTCCCGTGATTAATGACGTCCTAGGTAGGCCTCATTAAGATACCAGAGGTAAATGCACAGGAACATTTCTCTTACTTATATAATTTTATATAACATAAGGATGTGTTGGGCCCTCTTTTTATTGTCAAAGCCCGGCCTTCAAATTGATGGGCTTAGAACAATTTTGTCCAAGCCTAGCCCTCAGGCTTTTAAGAAAACGAAAACATGCATTTTTTTATTTTTATTTTTGGGGCTATTTGAGGGTTGGGCCAGGTTGGGCCTTCCAGATTGACATCCCTAGTGGGGATAAGGGTGTGAATAGATTTGCATAGCTCTAAGGTGGCCCAATTGAGCCCCCAAGAGCTCTACTGCAATCTGTATCAGTCCCTTTATAAAACCATTATACCAGGATGGGGGAAATTTTTTTTTTATTTTTTTAAAATTTTTCTAGAACCTTCACGAAACTTCCACTTGAGGGTCCATGGGAACCCTGCCAAATTGATGTGCCTAAGTTAGTTGAATCATGCAACTCCTCATCATCTCTCTCTTCCATCCAATCAGAAGCTACTAAATACTATTTCTTTTGCCTTTTTTAACTAAGAATGCTCATATTTCTGACTTTTAACCTCTTCAGGTGGATATGGAGCCATGGAGGAATTGTTAGAGATGATAGCATGGTCCCAACTAAAAATTCATGAGAAACATGTAAGTGGGTGTTTTAATCATATAATTTTGTGTGTTAACCTCATTTTTCTTGAGCTTGGGGAAATGGGTCTTCAACTTTTCTTTTTGGACTGTACAATAGTATACTTACTACAATAGTTTGCTTGCTTTGCTTGATAAAGCAGTGGAGGAAGGTTTCATAGAGAGCTCCGCAAGACGGATTGTAGTTTCAGCTCAGACACCTTCAGAGCTAGTAATGCAAAATTGTTATCTCATTGTTGATCAGGACCATCCATCTAGTGACCATCCATTCCTCTCCTCTTTGTAGACTCGATTTTTAATGTTGGTTTGTTTATCTTGCTAATGGGTGTGGGTTTTGAATTTTATGCTCAAGTTTATACTATAAGAAATGAACAACCTTGGGTGTAGATTATGTTAGAAAATATTGAGTTGTTAGAGGATTTATTCACGGTAGGTTTCATAAGAACTCATCTCAATTTATACTCAAAATATTTCAAATTTAAATCAAACTAACTCTTAAACTAATCCTAACAATTCTCTAACAATCCTCTAATAACTCAATATTCTCTAACAGATTGTAAATGGAGCGCGTTCGGATGTACCCCGAACGCTGATTAGGAATTGAAATGTTGAAAAAAAAAATTAGAATGAGTGGAGTGTACTTCAATTTCATCCTTCAATAATGCAGAGGGAAAATGTTCAGCGATTTGCAGTACATGCGAAGTATCCTTTGGTTAATGCATTTGACATCTCTAAGCTGAACCTTTACAAATTAATTTATTTTGTTTTGATGTTAATGCAAGACATGGTTTGTTAGGAAGCAACAAAAATTGTTCCATATCCACACTGCAGCATTCTTGTTTTCTATCTTCCCTTTTTCACCATTTGAAAGGTCATTAAATAGAATGTCAAATTAGCGGCTTCTACTTCAATGCATCCACAATTGATTTTGTGAAGGTAAGCGAATCACTATAGGAGGTCCATGAATTGTGAATTGATGTGATATTCAAACATGAATTTCAAATGTAAGTTATTTATTGTTATATTTTTGTTAGGATTTATTCCACGTTTCAATTGTTTATCTCTTTGACATGTAAAATCGAAATACATGAAATTTTGTAAATTCAAATTTTTTAGATTGAGCAAGGCTCTCCTAAACTCAAGCTTAGAATAAAATCTCGTAAGCTCGTGCTTGTAGGGCCCACCTTTGGTCCATCCAAATGGACCAAATACATGACCCCTCTAAATTACACATGTCCACCCACTTTCGGTCAGATCCAGATTTATTGGACCGTCGGATCGACTATGTATCGATCCGAATGGACTATTGACCATTAAACTTTTAGGCTCATATGAAGATGATAGAAATCACGGTTGTAGTTGATTTTTTGCAGAGAGAAAGATTCCATCCCCCCCACCCGCATCCCCATGTGGGTCACCAAGTGGGCCCTACTACACACTTGAACTAACATTATCCTAAGCTTGAGCTTAAGAGAGCTTTGATCTTTTAGATTATGTAGTTTTACTGCACATTCTTTGTAAGGACCCAAACCTAGATTTTTAAGAAAAAAAATTATTATATCCAATTATATGGAGTTTTACATATTTGTTAATGACAATACGATGGCATGCAACTTGCTAAATCTGTGTGGACCATACCCCAGATTGCTTGCATTTATTCTATTTTGACATCATCATGCTATCATAATTTGACAATTATTATATTATTGTGATTTTTATATAAATAATGCTTATGCATCATTATTTGCATACAAGCATGCATACTAGGTGGGCACAAATCAATATTGCTAATGCCATGCATTGATTTTATGTGTTGGGCCCAATATGTGTTGAACATCCCTCTAAGGGTTATATTGTGTAATCCTAGTTTTAGAATGACTCCTAGTTGCATTATTCGAGAGAGGGAGAGAGAGGGAGTTGGATTAAAAGGTGGCTTAGTTGTAGTAAAAACCAAACTAATAAGAGCCTCAGAGGGTGAGTCGTCCCTCCTTTCCACCACCCCCCACACCCACACTATTATCTAAAGGACTTCACCACCATTCCACACCCAAAGTATTATCTAAAGGACTTCACCACCATTCCAGCAACTTTCTATCTCTCCGTGTTCCTCTCCTAAGCAGCTAGTGAGCCCACGGGATTCTCAAGCAAGAGATCTAGCATTCTCACTGCCAATCCTCAAGATCCATCATTAGAAGAGGCTTGGAAAGGAGATCTAGGAGTAGAAGGCATGCATGATGTGTATTTGGCATCATCTAAAGCATTGTTGAGAGACTTTGATCATCTTTTGAGGCAAGTAACCTTAACATATTACCCCAGTAATCGAGTTTTCCTTTGGCCTCCAACATGCTAGATTCTAGGGTTTTGTTGTATCTTCTTTGTCATCTATGTAAGGAAGCAAGTGTGAGATCCACCCTTCTTCTATAATTTTGGACCCTTGATTTTTAATTTAAATGGTTTAGATTGTGTATATTTTTATTCAAACAATCTATGTAGATGCTTCTAGTTATTTGGCCTTCTTGTTACCTATTTTGATGTTCTACTTGTGATCTCCATATTCTTGTTGTATCCTATACCTTAATCATGATGCACACACTTTGATTTGATAGATTAGTGATTGTTGGATGGTTCCACAATGTGTTTGATTATAATAGAATGTATGGATTACATTTAAGTTGCTATTTAGACCACATGTAGTTGAATCAATAATCTGGGAATCGTAATCCAACTGTCTTGTTACGTTTGTCTTGTTGAATACTAAAAAAATCAGAGGGTAGATCGAATGATTCTGAGTTAAGTGTGATGTTATTCTGATGAATGTCGCTCACATCTTATTTGGTCGGGCTAGGCTAAAACGCCTAAAGGTCATCATCGATCATGTGGATAACACCTACACTTTTAAATGGAATGGAATTCAATTAAAGCCCATGGAGACTTCATTCTCATCACCATAAGCTTCTCCTTCTGCATCTCCTCATATCCCCACCATGCGTAAATTTGAAGCTGAGAGTAAAGAGTAAGGTGTGATGTATGCTTTAGTTACCAAGCGGGTTATCGAATCAAAAGAAGACTTAGAGCCATCTATCCCCCAAGAGATACAACCATTGCTCAATGATTTTTATGATTTAATTCCCGAACAACTTCCAAATGAATTGCCGCCACTATGAGATGTACAATATGCAATAGATATAACTCCTGGAGCATCTCTCGAATCTTCGTGCTTATCGGATGAGCCCATCCAAACATGCCAAACTCAAGAAACAAGTTGAAGATCTTTTGCACTGGGGATATAATCGGAAAATCTTTAGTCCATGTGTAGTACCTGCTCACCTCACACCAAAGAAAAATGGAAGCTGGTGTATGTATGTGGTTAGTCGTGCCATCAATAAAACCACTATAAAGTATTGCTTCCCTATCCATTGACATGATGATAAATTAGTGTGAGCAACCGATGAACTCCCTAGAGTTCGCTTTTCTTATTGCCTGCCCCACTCCAGATTGACCGCCTACACATGCCTAAGTTTCAGAGATGAGGCAGCAATCAATGGGCCAATGCAGCATACGAGAACTCTTCCTGGATACTTTTCTTGTTTGAATATTAGTTTTTTTTCTCCAAAACATCTCAAAATCCAAATTACATCCAACATTTCCTACTTATGTTGAAACCAAAAACACAAATGCAAAAGATAACCGAGAAGAATGAAATTCTGCTAAGAGTATAATCTCTTTCTTCAATAACCCTAGTTCCCAATCCCTTGACCCCCGGATGTGGGATCTCTACAATTGTGACCGTGGAGTAGAGCTCTCCCTGTGGAGTAGAGCTCTTATTTTGCATCATCTTCTACATTCCATTCATTCATTTTCCAAGCCGCCTAGGTACACTCCGTGGTCCGGATGTGCATATTACAGCATCACATCCACTCCCACAACTCAATTCCATCGAACCCATGTCACGGTCGTCTTAGCCCAACCCATCCTCACCTTTCAACTTCTCCAAATCCACCTTCCCTCATCCTGGTAATTATCTTCCATCATCACCCTCCTGCTTCCACTCTTTTTTTTATCTCCATCATCCCTGTAAAGTCTATTTTTGTGCGGGCTAAAGATGGGTAGGTCAACTCGACCTGTTGACACTATGTCAGTCTTCCTTATTCTCTCCTACAAGATTCTCTGGGTGGGTCCCTTGTTTCAAAATCAAGCACAGTGAAAGCTCGATCAAGTGGTCCGACCGAGGTCCCTCTGATGCCTAAGTCAGTGATGGATATTAAGGAAATCTTGAATAAAGATTATGTTGGAATTCCACCTGTACCTTCTCATCAGATCTCCCCTTCCCTCTTATGCGATCCCGACCTGGATTTTAGGTGCTTGTTAGCACATGTTCTCAATCTCCATATCATGGCGACTGGATGACGATTGTGGTTCAGGATCGTGGGCCATCTCCCCCTCCGTTCCGGTCTTCCCTCTCCTTCTTCTGTCAACTGTCCCAGTCTCCTTTGAATTAATCCCCCCTTTCGGGTTGAACTGGTACGGCAGGTTGGGCTGGTCTGGCAAGTTAGGCTGGTCCGGCAGGTTAGGCTGTTCTCAATCCGAACCCAGCCTAAGACAATTTCGAAATCTCCCCCCACAATTGCCCCTCAAGCCTCCTTTCTTTTTTTCCGTTTTCCGAAAAGAAAGGGGGGCTTGAGATTTTTCTAGGACACGCGGCACTCTCGGGATCGTCACCCTGTCCAATCGGCTATCAAATGTCTATTCGTCCTCATCCAGCGCATCTCTTCCCAGCATAAAACCGCCCAAAAGAAGCTTTTCCTCTTCTTCATTCTTATTGCCTCCTTCGAATCGCCGCTTTCTTCCATTTAAGATCCTCCTCAAAGGCTTCGATCTCCACTCTTCCTCTTCGTTCTTCACTCTTTGTTTTTCCAGTCTTCTCCTTCTCTTTTTAAATGGGTAATTTGAAAGGTCTTCTTAGCACCCTAGGAGGGCTCTCTGACTTCAGGAACAAGTACAGAATCCCCCCAGATGTCTAGATACGTGCGCCCCGGAGAATCCCTTGACGAAGGATCCCGAGAGGCTATGCCCTTCCCCACTATAGCCATCGTAGAGGGCGGCATCCGTTTTCCATTGGACCCTCTTCTTGTCTGCTTTCTTTCGTTTGCAAATCTTTTCCCTCTTCAGTGTGCCCCCTTATTCCGCATTGTCATGGGGGTTACTGCACTGAACAAACTGCTTGGTACAAGCCTTGGAGTATTTGACATCTTATCTTGCTATTACCTCATTCCTTTAAACAACAAAAAGACAGTCTTCTAATTGAAATCCCAGGATCTGAATAGGCTTCTCGTTCATTACATTCCGGACTCAAACAAGCCTGATTTTGTTATTGTGAGTGGTAACTAGGAGGCGCCGACCACCTAGGGTGGGATCAGGTGAGAAGTTCCCTGAATCCTAGGCTACCCAGGTCGACTCCTTCCTATCTCACATTTTTGGGTTTTTTTTTTTTTTTTTTTTCTCTCTATTTTTTATTTATCAACCATCCTCTGTCTTTGTCTGTAGACTCTACAATTAACCAGATTTCTCACTCTCTTCTCCGGACTGGGGACCTAAAGAGGGTGCTTGACTTCCGCGGGCCTCCCAAGCTTAAAGGTTGGGGCCAGGCTGCCCATATTTTGCTCGGCTACGAACGCTCATACGACAACTTCCTAGCCATCCCATCTTGGCACGATCCATTGGAATATGTCCATCGTTTGATGCGGAGGAAGATCCCGGCCATGAAGACTCCCAAGCCCTCAAATCTGGGTAGTGCATTCAGCGCCCAATCTTCATCCTCTCAGCATTCCTCCGATTCATCTCCTGCTGCCGAGCAATCTACCCCCAGTCGGAGACGAAGCACCAAGAGATCGTCGCGGCTGGTTGCCCCTTCCAGTACTTCTTCCTCTTATTCGAAGCATACCCCGGTTTTAAACACATCAGACGGCTCTTCCTCTTCGGACCCCGAAAAATCTTCTTCCATCATGTATAGACGGAAGGCAAAGAATCTTCTCGACAATCTTGGCGATCTTCCTTCCTCAGGGGCTAGCAAGGCTCCTCTTTCAGATCCTCCATCCATCCTTGGCAAAAGGGCACCTGCTGATTCCACTCATGACCCTGGCTTGAAGAAGGCTAAAGACAAATCATCGGCAAAGTCTTCCGACAACTCCGACCTAATCTCCATGTTGTTGGAGGATTGCCCGCCTCCTCAACCCAGCCCTTCCTTGGGATGTAAGAGTTCGTCTGGCTCCTTCCGCAAGCCACACCCCTCTCTAGGCGAGGGAATAACGGGCTCTCCATCGGTGGCGTTGCAGTTTGGCAAGTCTATTATCCTCCCCTCTGATATGAACCTGCATAGAGCCATGTCCGACCATGACCTCGTATCTACAGGAGTTCAACAGTGCCTCCTGGTAAGTTGGCATCGCCCATTTGCATTGTCCTTTGGGTCGGCCTTTAACTTCAATTTCTTCCTTTTGTCTCTCCTTTCTCAAGGACTCCAAAAATGGTTCACCGCCTCGAATCATATGGAGAAATACCAAAAGCGGGTGGAGGGTCTTGAAAGGGAACTCGTCGCTTCCAAGGCCGCTCGACACTTGGCAGAATCTAACGTTACTAATTCTTCCAAAGCTACGAAGGTTGCAGACGCCAAGGCGGTCACTACTTTGAGTCGCCTGACTGCAAGTGAGATGGAGCTCGAGGCTCTCCATTCCAAGCTAGTCGAGATGGAGGTGGAGATGCGGGATGTTATGGAGAAGTCGAAGGACGCCATGTTTAAAGTGGTTGAGGCGATCTATCTTGAGCAGGTCAAGTTGATCAAAGCCCTCATGTTTAAACGAGGTTATGACGTGGGTCTCGGAGATGATGGCGTACCTGAGGATTCCCCCCTCTGGGCCAAACACGCAGCTCAGTCCAAGGATGCTTCTCCCCAACAACTACCTATCAAGGTTCCTGCATCGGCCCCTGTAGGAGAGGCCAATTCGCCCATGGTCGGGGATGGAGGCACCTCCCCAGCTGCCGACCTTGCTCCACCTGCCTCTGATGTTCCCAGTGATGTTTGAAGATTTGAAACACCCCCCCCCCTTGGGCGTAATACTTTCTTCAGTTTTGTTTTGTGAATGGAATGTTTATTGCTTGTTTCTATTGCCGCTATCAGTTCTATCCGAACTCTCTTTTTAGTCCAATGCTCACATCGTCATGCCTAGCCATTAGTTAGAAAGAAGATCAATGCAGCATACCTAGTTTGGGATCTTCCCAGCAAGGAATTTTCTCCTTCGGCACGAAGTAGTGGGTTCATTGCTACCCCTTATTTTCAGGCCTTGGCCTTATCTTTGCGTGGTTGTCCCGATAGGGTGTGCCCCTACTGCAGGTCCCTGACCATACACAAGTTTTAAGGGAATTTTATCCTTGGTACAAGAATACAAAAAAGATAATTTTCATAAATGGAATGAAAGATACAAGAGTAACAATTTCTTTGGTACAAAGATCAGAAATAGAATTTCTTTAAATTCGTTATATTCCATGACCTTGGCAACGCCTTTCCTTCGAGCGTCTCCAGGTGATCAACTCCTATTCCCCCAACGGAAGTAACCCTGTATGGTCCTTCCCAGTTTGGTCTTAGCTTGTCGTGGCAGGGGTCCTTGGTGTTCAAGGGCACTTATCTTAGGACCAGATCTCCGACCTTGAATACCCGTTCTCATACCTTCTTTTGGAAGCTCTGCGTTATCTGTTGCTGGTAGGCGGCTAATTTGATTAGTGCCCGCTCCCTTCGTTATTCTATCATGTCGAACTGCTCGACAATCCTCTCCTAGTTTTTCTCGTGGCTGTAAGCCTTCGTTCTTGTGGTAGGCAATCCAATCTCTAAGGGGATCACTGCTTCCATGTCATATGCTAGAGAATAGGGGGTTTCTCCGGTAGATCTTTGTTTAAAACACCTGTACCACGTAGGAACACTCTCCCACCATATTTGCACCTATATGAAGATGAAGTGCACCTTCAATCTCGTCAAGTTACTTTTGCAGTTGGTGATGCTTATAGAGATACAATTTGGTGTGATGTGTTACCATTGGATATTGAAGATATCTTATTGGGTCGCCCGTTGATGTCTAACAAGAATGGAACACATGGGATGTGTGACAACACTTACACATTCCTGCACAGTAAAAAGGAAGTTACACTCTATCCTAAGAAGCCAAAATCACCGAAGAATAAATAAAGGGCCCATATCTCAAAGGAAGTACTTCACGCACACCATGTCTACAGAGGCAACATGAAGAAGACCCAATTTCGAGGTTGAAAGAATGATGCAGAACGGGCCACCACTGGTCCTACCTAAGATAGTTTTAGGAATATTTTAAATTTTAGTAGTTTTCTAATTTTATTGTAATTAGGCTTAGCACTCCAATTTATTTACTTTCTTAGCTTAGATAGATTTCTTAGGCTCTAACCTTTGTTTTATCCTATATATATGGCATTGTCGAGGTGGAAATCTCATACTTGATTATTGAATAAAATCGTTGGTCTTCCCTCGGAGAGGTGCGTCCTCGTGTTGAAGTCTCTGTGGAGACAATTTGATGTGTCTTTTGACACGTGCTTTGGCATCCACACAAGCCCTAATCCAAGGCCTGCATCACAGTTGTAGTAGTCGGAGGTGAAATTAGACTATTTTGAAGGTCAAAATGTAGTTTTCATGCAAAACTTACTATAATTGTAATAAGTTTCTATTTTGTTAATTTTAGGGGTTTTTGAGTCCTCCTTTGAGTCTAAGATTTTATAGTTTTAGAAAGTAATTTTTAGAGTTAGTGTGGGGTTTTAATGTAATTTGTTTTTTTATACTATTTTTAGTAATTTTACTACTTTGGGAAAGTAGGGATTTTGGGGGGCTATGTAAGTCATTGCTATATTTCTATTAGGAAATTATATGAATTTCAGTTGTTGTTTGAGTTTTTCCTAGTTCTTTGTTGTAGATTTAAGGGTCGTTTTTGATAAAGTTGAGGATGGCGATCTTTCTTTTTTTCTCCATTCTTTTTGGCACTTTTCGTTATGCCACATGCCTTTGTGAGATGAGGCATTTGACAAAAATTATCGGTATTTATTAATAAAATGATTTTTGGCTTTCTATCTTATTGCGGAGATCTAATGGTAAGAAATGACCAAAGATAATTGTTTTCAACAAATGCCTTATCATCCATAATGAGTCTTAGTAACGAGTGGGCCCAACCGAACTCACCTTTATGCATGTTGCCTCTTCTTAGATGATCATGACTCTACAGGGATCCTGATTAAAATGCCAAACTCTTTAGCAACAGAGAAAAAAAAAGAAAGAGTCATGGTTCATAACATAAAACTCACGGGCTTGAGCATAGCAAACAGATGCTAGATTAGTAGAGAATTGTTACTTACTACCTATTGTTCATGACTAAACACATGTTTTGTGCTCTGATGACCCATATGCGGATTCCATTTCTAACATGCCTCACAATGAAATATATGCATTTAGCAAGCTTAAGTCTGTCAAAACTAAATTAATTAATTAAAATAAAAATCTCATCGACCCCCAGACTACATATATGTAGAAAGGATAAAATGACCATGTTCAGATTGAATCCATGGTGTATTCAGATCCAAAGAGCTTTGTGAGGGCAGGATCTGTCTTTGGATCTAGGTCTTCCAAGGGTCACATGGTGGAACCGCATCTGATGGGAAGAGGAAAGCAAAGATTTGGATCCAAAATAAAAATAAAGGAAGATATATTCGGAAGTGACATTTTTTAATCCAATCCAGATCTGATCTCCCATTAGATCCAAAAAAGGGTTCATCTCTTCAGATTGGATCCATCAGCTCCATGTAGCCAGGGTGCCAACTTGTAGCAACTAGGATACAGTTTAATGGTATCCATCCTCAACTACATGAACTATATTGCCGAATCAGCACTAAACTTTTCAAAGCATAAAGAGATTGTATGCCCCACAAATTCAAGATATTGTAAGCTCCAGCTACTCACTATCCATAAGCAGAACCTTAATACAAAGGGATTTGGGAAATAGATCCCATTTGAAATCATTTCCAATGCACAGTTTTACAGCATGATCGTGCTCCCTTAAGGAAATATTTTCTTAAATTTCTGTGGTTCAGAAGAAGATTTACCTACCATTAGAATTCTCTCCTTCCTTGGTCCAATCCCATCCAACTGGCATATTCAACATAGTCCACCTTCATGGAGGGCAGTGTCTTTACCCTCTACACAGTTGTGATATCGCAGGTATGTGCTGAAAAATCTGCAAGGCAGTGGTAACAAGGTGGGATAATGTAATTACAACTTGAAGAAATTTGGGAGATCGAACTTCTTACCTTCATGATGAACTATAGAATGGAAGTTTCCATTTTGAGACCACCTTATCAGTTATGAATGGTCCAGGCCTCACTATAAAGAATGACCTTTCTGAATTACCATAAGAATGCCTCGTTCAGGACCATTCTTAATTGCAGGCTTTGGATTCAATTCATTCAGCATTTTTGGAGTCTCGTGGCAATTTGAATACATATTGCCATTGGGCAATTCGTTTTGATCGCATTTGGGGTGATGTGTGACCTGCTAGCAGCATATCCTTCCTGAAACAAAATAATGGAGAGACCATGCCACTCAAAATATGAGAGAATCAGAAAAGCCAAGTGCTACTACACTCAATGAACACGCATGGTAGGGATGCAAACGGGTGCAAACCAGGGCGGGAACCATGGTGGATTCAGACTGCATATATTTGGATCCAGTTCCAGATCTGGATCCAACTTAGAACCTATATCCATGGTCAATAAATGGTTAGGAATGTCCAATATTGGTACTATATGGCCCAAATTTTAACTTAAATTCAATGGCCACAGGGAGTAAAAGATTAATGGTTGAATTGCATAGTTCTAGCCATTTACGTTGGGGCTCCTAAATGATATGATTACTATCATCAAATGAGGGTATTTTTTTAATCATAAGCAATTTTATATAAGGACCTACTCATCCAACCATCCATAATGCATCAAAGCAACTGAAGTAGACATGCTGATGGAAAGGATAATGGGTTCTCACCAATAAAAAATTATCAGTTTGGTTAGTCAATTTATGCATGCCTAGAAAACTGATCATTTTGCTGCAGTGCATAGGATTCTGAGATATTTGAAAGGGTCACCAGGTCAAGGACTCCTTTACAGCTCTCATGGGCATGCTAAGGCCAAGGCATATACCGATACTGATTGGGCTGGATCCTTGATAGATAGAAAGTCCACCACAGGATATTGTAAAATGGTTGGAGGAAATCTAGTCTCTTGGAAAAGCAAGAAACAAGTCGTTACTGCTAAATCAAGTGCAGAAGCTGAGTACAGAGCCGTGGCTCATGGATGTTGTGAATTGCTATGGTTGATGATATTGTTGGAAGAGTTGGGTTTCAAGCAAGGTGGCCCGATGACTCTGTAATCTGTATAAGGAATTAAGGATAGCATCTTGGCAATTAAACTTGCCAACAATCCTGTCTCCCATTATAGAACAAAGCATGTGGAAATCGACTGTCATTTTATCCGGGAAAAAATTGAAAAGGGGGATGTGTTACTTCTCCAAGTTCAAACTGAAGATCAATTAGCAGATTTTCTCACCAAGGCGGTCAATAAAGCTAAGTTACATCATGTTTTGTTTGTTTATAAGTTAGAGAAAATGACTCATTTATAATATGAAATATGTTAGGGGACCTTGGTGTAAATATCAGAATGTTGGGGGGGCTTTCTCATAATTTACAAAAGCTAAAATGTAATAATATAGGAATAGTCGAAAGCCATATGGAATCGACTATTCTTCTGCCTCCCTTTCTAAATCCTCCTCTTTCTCTTTCTTTTCTTCTTCTTCCCTTTTTTTCTTTTATCAAGAGATCCAACGTTAAAATCCTAGATCTAATCCATTCTAGGGTTTCAACTTCTATTACATTTAGCTTTGAAATTGCGATTTTTTACATCTTGAAACCTTATTCTAGCTATTTGTCCTACACACCGCTAATGAGATGATTATGATCATCAAGTGATCCTGACCAGACGAATTGGATAATATACTATGATGTTTGGATACTGCAAAATAGGCAACTTACATATCCAATCGTATCTAATGCTTCATGTCTTAAGTGAAAACTTCTTATGCCATATTTTATGGGGCGTCCCAACCATAAATGGATATCATAAATAATATAAACTAGGCGACTATTGAACGTGATATTATCAGTCTTAAAAGGGAACTTAGTAGTTGTCTCTTTTTTTTATGCTTTTTATCATTTGGGTTATAATGTACATTGTATGAGTGATTTTGGACTAACCTATATTTTCATTAGCAGTATGTTTTCTTTTAATCACTATTATTTTTATTAAAAAAAATCTTTAAAAAATTGGAGACAAGTTTTCTTTTCATGAGTGATTTTGGACTAACCTATATTTTCATTAGCAGTATGTTTTCTTTTAATCATTATTATTTTTATCAAAAAAATTCTTAAAAAAATTGGAGAAAAGTTTTCTATAAATTGAAAACAAATCATAAAAAGATTAGTGAAAACTATAATATATTATTTCAATTATACGAAAATGAAAAAATCATAAGCAAAACTTTAATAGATGCTTCTTACATATTTATGGTAGGTTTTAAGTATTTTACTTAATATAACCATCCCCTCTCTTTCTTTACCCCACCCAAAAAAAAAACACCCACACAATAAATTGAAAAGAACAATTTAAACGTCCACCTTGTACAAATTGTCCCTGATAAATGATTATATATATAACACAAATATTAAAAGTGAGCTGGAAAGAATTGTGACAGTAAAAGATTTAATATATTATTGTTATTTAGAAATCTAAATAGGATAAAAATAGGAATGATAGAAGAATACCTCATGTAAGGTGCTGATCATGGCCTTAAGGGGAGGAGAATTTACTTTCGCACGGCTAGCTACCTGGAATTACAAGCAAAGACAGTCCACTATCAATATTATCATACGGTAAAAGCCTTCTAAAATACAAGCGTAGCTGACATATGAAAATGGTTTTATTTTTTTTTACTAGTCCAGCTATTTCAAATTTCGTAAGGCAGTGAATCAACCTCTCAATAAGGATCACATCTTAGTGAGTTCATCAAAGGTGTAATAGAAAAAAGAAAACAAACCTTCTACAAAAGAAGAAAAAAAAATCCAACCACTGGATCTGTTACACAAATGTCACTATGGAGAAAAATGAAAATAAAAAGTGATAGAGAAGGAGAGAAAAGAAATTCCAAATACATGCAAAAGCATCTAAGCTGCTCCAGTGTCTTACATTCTGATTACATTAGGCTAAGGACCTGTTGGTTACATGTAAATATCTAGGACCGTATTTCTTCAAATGTGAATATCCAAAAATGACCATCAAATAACCTCCCCCTTTTCCGGCCAAAAAAAAAAAGCCTCCCCTTTTAATGGAAAAGTATCATCACTTGATCAGAAATGAATATCCGTTCATCACCCTAGTAATTCAATACCTAGAAGGAGAGGAGAAGGAAGGGAAAGGAGGGACAAAATTCTTCCTAAGGGAAATAGAAAAGGCTCCCTAAAATTTAAGGATGAAGATAAGATGGTATTGGCATCAAGAAGGAAACAGTTTACTTACCATGTCAGTATACAGCTTAAGAAGATTATAGTACGGAGGGATTACCAAGACTCCAAACTAGAGAGACACGATCCCATAAAAAGAGGGAGAGAATTGTGGAGGAAAAATGGGGGATGGGACATGGTGTCGGACCTGCTTGTATGGATGACAATTAGGGAAAAATAACTAAAAATTTCAGAAAAGGAATCATCTTATATTAAATAGATTCCCTGTCGCACCATGTGGGGCAATTCATTTATGGGTCATTTGTCTTTCATGCATGGGATATGAAAATGGGATTCACAAATGTAAATTTTACAAACGTGAAATATATGACCAAATTTGTTTGGAAGCACTATTTTCACGAGTAAATGATACAAGGATGGACCGGGAAAGAGCAAAACAGGATCTATAATAATTTTTACACAATTTAGTCGGCTCCAAAACCTAAAACTTTTCTACATTAAAAATATTGGATATTAAAACCCCTTATAGGATAACTTAAAAATTACTGGATCTTCAAAGCTGATGCATGAAAAGAGAGTATGGAAACCTCATCCAGTTTGATGTATCCAAATGGCAATTCAGGGTCACTTTCATCAATCATCTGATTTAAAAGCTTTTCCAAATCCACATCTTTGTTGCCAGCAGAAGTCCATCCCCATTCTTCAGCTAATTTTAACATTTCAGTGACATAATACCCATCATGAAGAGGTCCAGTCCAAAGTGGGCCAGACACAACCAGCGACCTAGAAACCTGAAAAGACTCAACTGAAATTCATGAGGAACTCTGGAATAACATGTTGAAGTTAAATTCGATAATAAAAAAAAATCTGAAAATCAAAACCATAGGATGGTAAGATTTTATCAAGTCATGCACACACTGAAAAAAGAAAAAAGGAATGTATCTAAATCTCTGCAAGCATAGATACGAATCGATCTTCTGACGTTCATAATATACTGTCCCAATCTGTTGATAGTAGGAAAACATAACCATGAAACAATTTCCTTTGTTGTCTCTAACTCGCAATTCCAATAACAATAAAAGAGTATAGCAGTGCTTGGACAACTACCGCCTCTGTGAGATCTGCATTCGTCTTAAATCAGGTATGAGGTCTAAAATGGCAGTCACATCAGATTATGGATGAATAGACAGTGTGGTGATGCTCTTGGCAGATTAATTTATGCATCTTGTTCAGGTGGGAAGAAATCTAACCACTAAAGTAGCTAAATATTTGGAGAGAGGTGGTGACATGGTGGTGAGAATTGCATGTTCAAACATTTCTCCCTGAAGTGATTTTCTGGATTAGCTAATAAACCTCTCTACAATCAGACTCATCTTTTCCCAGATCAAAAGTATATGCACAAAAAACAATCTAGAGAAATAATACCAAACATAATAGGCACAATGTGAACGTTTTATTCTGAGAAAACACATTATCTGATGCTATTGCTATGTTGGCTCCTTAATGGTTTGGGATCATAGCAATTTTTTCTAGAACTATAAAATGTTCATTGGGTACAAAGCTCGATAAAATAGGTTGTCAAATTACAATAAATAGTACACTAAATAAGCATTTAGAGAGCTTAAGCGAATAATAACTTAGGATAATAACTTAGGTGATTCAACTGCTAAACTGTTTCCAAATCATAACTTCCTAAATAGAAGAACAAAGACAAACCTCTCCATTGCTGCAAGGGCAACTAATCTGCCCCAGTTGACCCCAAGAAAATGCTTGAGAATGTCCACATCGATTACAGTAACTGATGAAGCAGTAATGGCTGTAGAGAACAGGTACTGTGTAATTACAGCTAGAAAAATCACCAACCAACATGCTTTGGTAGAGATTTACCTATTTTCAGGAAGCTTTCCACGACTCACGCGGAGCATGACTCTGAAGACGGGTCCATGGTATGAATAATATGAGAAAAGTGGCGAAACAAAGAAGCCCAAGGCAACAGCCTCCCTTAGAACTCCACCTATAAGCATCCGCAAACCAACCTCATTTGAAAATGGCATAGGCTTGACATAAGCTCCATATGAAGCTAAAGAACTAGAGAAAGAAAACAATAATGCATGTCATCTTATGAAGCAACAATCTACAATGCTATAGGATTAACTCGACAAGAAACAGTTTAACTAGGTACAGTTGAGAATGCAGTTGTTTGTTTGAGCAATACATTTATATACTTTTTTATTTTCATCAGCAGAAACATTCCATCCTATAGGTTATGATGCCCAGATAAGGCATGGATAGCGAGGGAAACGCCATATCACCCAACCCTTTGCTCTTCCCAGAGCACCCCCAACATCCAATGCTGATCTGCTTCAGGCAGCCCCACTGGCTGGACCATTCCTAGGTTAGAAATTATTAGACTTTTGAAGAAAATAGCCGATGCACACAGGTATATAGTATAATATATATACAAAAATTATCCTATGCACACCTCATAATGGGGACTACCTGATGACCCATGGATCACGCACGCACACCACACATCATCGATCCCTTTTTTACACCCATTCAAATGGAGTGCACCATTGGATCAATGTGTCAATTTTTTAAGGGTTGAAACATGTGGACCATTGATCAAGGAGTCAAGATGATCAGTTCGCCCCCCCCCCCCCCCCCCCCCCCCCCCAGTCCCCAAGTAGGCCTCATAGTGTGGTGTGCATGGAGGCACGCGCTAGACACATACATACATACATGAACCAGTCCTGTCAGGACTGTCCTCACGGTCTTACGGTCCAGACCACCTAGTGGGGTCCTCCTTGGGATCCCACTGATCATGGGACGGAGGGGGATCGAAAGATCCTAGTGGGCACAACCTAAATATCAAATTTGAAGTCAATCTAATACCTCTAACCCCTTCAGCCATGGTCCATAAGTTTAACAGCTTTCTATCTAACAACAAAAACTGACCCAGAATCTAACGGTTCATTTCATTTGAATCCGAGCAAATCCACAGGATTCGGTGACTATAGGGGGGTTGTGCATGTGTTGTCCATTTGGATGGGTCAAAAGGTGGGCCCCACTAGGCGTTCCTCACCGTGAGGACCTCCTCACAGGACCGGCTTACATACACACACACACCCCAACACCGTGTGCAAAGTGTGCACCCATAATGGGGCCCACCTGATGGTCCATCCAATTGGACCACATACACATACCCCCATTAGGTTTGCACCCATCCGAACCGACTGAACTTGTTGGCCCTAGATGATCAGATGGGGCATATTTTTTGTAGAGAGGAGGGCCCCACCCAGATTCTCAAAACCCCCCAAGTCCCAGCCCTCGGTGGGGCCATAGGTGGGCCATAAAGCCAGGTGCACATGGACGCTTAGTGAGCCTAGAGAGCCTAAGATGAAGATTTTGAGATCAATTAACAATTCATTATCATTAAAGCCTTGTCCCAACTATGTTGGGGTCAGCCAAATTCTCAAAAAAGTCACACTTCTTCATATCCATTTTTACCACTTCCATCCACATTCTCCTTGGCCTACCCCCTTCCCCTTGGTAGGCCATCAACCTTCATGACCAAACTTTTTCTTAACGGTGCCGTTACCGGCCTACGTTGGATATGTCCAAACCATCTCAAACAGGTTTCTCTAATTTTATCCCCTATTGTTGCTACCCCTAAATGCTCTTGAAAACACTCATTTCTAATTTTATCCCTTATTGTTGCTACCCCTAAATGCTCTTGAAAACACTCATTTCTAATTTTATCCTACATAGTTTTACCACACATCCACCTCAACATTCCAATCTCTGCTACATCCATTTTGTACATATGTTGTTTCTTGATTGACCAACATTCTGCTCCATAGGTCATAGCTAGTCTAATTGCTGCCCTGTCGACGGAATCTTAGCACTCTTCTACCGAATGTAGTACTGAAAGTTTAGTAAATGCTTCCATTACTTCAAGTTGAGTCAGGAGGTGGCTAGGTGATCAAACATTCCCTTCCCTACCATGCTTCGAATCCTTTGTTGGGGTCTCTCTATCCAGTTACTTCCCATCTCATCAACCCTTCATTCATTGAAATGTATAACATATGAAATGATCAAGCTCTCCGCGAATATGTGCATCCGCCCGCTTTGACCGGGAGTTGAATAGTAGGTTCACCGGAAGTTTGTTGGCGAAGGACTAGTTTTCCCCTGGGGTACGGAGGTGCAACGATTTGGCTCTCAACCCACCCCTGGTTTGCCCCCATTAACAATCATAAATCAAAAAATAAAATAACACTAAATTCACCATAAGAAATGTTGAATTCCAAGTTATCAATTAAGCAATAATTATAAGGCCTACAATGCAAGTCCTTTTTGAATTTTGATTGAGGTTTCCAATGGAAGACTCAAATCTCCACTAGCCTAGGGATCACCACATAATCAAATAATTCTTGATATCCCTCAGGGGTTTCAAGAACAAGCTAGGCTCAATTTGTGGGAACCCCAATTAAAACATGTCCTTAAAATCCAAAGAACATTTACCAATTCACAACATGATAGATCCAAAGTTAGAAGGCAGCTATAGAAGAAGGTCCAGTGTCAGGAACAAACAAGGGTGCATTCTGCCAATGGGGGAATCGAGATGGGGCTTCGACCAAAGGGACAAAGGGGGTTTTGGAGTTTCAGATGATTGGGATCAGGTTATATGGTGTGCAGCTGATGGGTATTAGTTTGATGGGGTTCGGCTAATGTGAAATAGGTCAAATGGAGGTGCAACTAAGGGAATAATGGATTTGGAAGGTGCATCTAGTTTAAAATGGAGGCTAGGGTTCGGCTGATGGGTTTTGGGTTCTATGGAGCTCGGTCATTTGGGTTTTGGGGCTATGGGTGCTCGGTCAATGGATTTGTGGGTTACGGATTGGTGGTGATGGTGGTTTAGGGTTGGAGTTGGGATGGTTATGGGTTTTATGGGTTTGTTTTGTGTTTTGGATGCTTTAGGGCTTCTGACAATTGTGGGTTGGAGAACAAAGGTGTGGTCAATTGGTTTGGGGATTGAAAGATAAGAAAACACCAATATTCTTAACAAAGAAACAAAGATTAACAGAGGTTTACCTTGGATTTACACCAAGTGGCTTCAACCCAGATTCTCATTCACAGGAGAGATCTCATAAGCTTTCTTTGTATTCATTAATCAAGTCTAAAGCCAGGAGATTGCCAGGAGTAGGAGAGGGAGAGGGAGAGGGAGACCCAAGAGAAGTTGGAAAGAAACTATTAAACATGACCTTGCCTACATGGATCTAACGGAGGACATAGCCCTAAACAGATTTGATTGGCGTCGTCAAATCCATATAGCCGACCCCACCTAGTGGGAAAATGCTTGGTTTGGTTTGGTTTTGGTTTGGTTTAATCAAGTCTAAAGCCAAAAGGAGGCACTATAATGCTTATCTAATGAAAAGCTAAGTAGATCTAGTCTCAACCATTAAAACAACCAATGGGTAAGATTAGAACAAAACAACTTAACTAAATGTTCTCAAATTTGCAAAATAACCCAAAGCATGAATGAAATTAAAGGAAAATCATAAAATGGTCCTAAAGTGGGCGTCCCCTTTAATGCTGGACGTCCCCTTAAGTTATGCCTACTGAGTCCAACTTGCTCCTACTAGCAACCCATTTGCATCTTCCTAGGGTGGGGCCTTCATGATGTTATGCATATAGGGTCTTCGACTGATAATGGGGATGTGGCCTGACATGATTTGACCATCAATCAATGATAGAAGCATGATTCAAAAGCAGATATCCTTTAGAACTATGATCCAATTGTGGATCTTGTTTGAAATCATGATCCAACGGTGGATCCTCTCTAAAATCTCGAACTGGACCCAAATAGCTATCATGCAACCAAAAATATGTGAACAGGGACCCTCTTCTTCCTTCTTTGATATGTTTTCAACCTTGAGTCTCTGATGTCTTTAACCCATCCGATCAACTATGCAACCCTTCTTAATGGTGAAGTTTTGTAGGCCATTGATGAAGGGGTTAGGATGATCACCTAAGCCTTCATCACCATAAACCTATAGGGCCCACTCAGATCATCGAATCCTCCCAGTCCCATCCCCAAGTGGGCCCCATAGTAAGGTGTGCATGGAGCTTTCCATGCACACGCGCGCATGGGATCATGGCCAATATATATATATATATATATATAAATTGGGCCCCCTCTGCTGAGCTCAACATGCTCAATACCTTGTGGGCCCACCCGGGGGCCTGCTTGGAGATGGTACCGAGGTGGGGGGTTGAAACATCTCCCCCTCCCATACCTGTGTACAGTGACGGAGGCTCAGATGATGATCCTAGCCACTTCATCAATGGCCATAGGCTTTCACCATCCAAAACAAGTGGTTAGCCCATTAGGAAGGGTGCCAAACCCTGGGACACGTGGCTATCGGGAAAAAAAAGAGAGGGGACGGGGGGATTCACTTTGATGGATCATTAAGGAGGGCCCCACTAGATGTTCCACATGTTGAGCTATTGAGCACGGCGAAGGATTTCCATATTGTTTGTAAGCATGTAATGGCCTAGTGTCACGGGGAAAAATTTTCACACCAAAATTACACCGCGCAGCACTAAGATTTCTCTTAGTCAGCCTACCAACAATAGCACAGCACATAGAAAGGCAAGAGCACAAGGGACTGCAAGCAATGCACACAACTATTGATTAATTAGGCACCAGCCTGTTTCTCTTATTAATCAAAACTGGGAATTACAACTCTCTTACAATTGTTTACACTCTGTTACAACAATTACAAGATACACTCGGATCTCTTCTCCTCGCTGTAATGTTCCCAAACCTCGCAAACATTTATAAGGAAGCCTGACCAATCACTGTTTGCCAACACGGATAACTAATGCTCTCTTGGACCAATTAGAGTGTGCCAACATCATCCAGACCAACTGCTTAGAGAGCAGTTATTGTCTGTAGTTAGAAACGTCATGTCTTCCAACCATTGGTCCATGTCATGTGTCAACCAGCCAATGCAACTGCATAACTGCTGTACATGTGGCTGCGAAACTAGACCAGCAACCGCCATGCTAACTGCACAACTGCTACACATGTGGCCGCCACACCAGCAAAGCATCCCCACAAACGCCACACCTCAGCACCAACTCAAGTGAGGCGCCACATGTATTTAGGCTGCATCCGTTCGGACCACGTGGGCCCAGGCACGAGGGAGTGGGTCCCACACACCAATATTCCATCCGAGTCCCACCAACGTTCAACCGAGGCCACCAAGGCCATCGGTATGCTTAACAATGCATATCGTGTGCTAACAAGGTCGACCGTCCACTTTTCCATCCCACGGGCATACCTCCTACGTAGTAGAGGTATGTGCCACCCATTGTTTCTCACCTCTTGGGTATAAATGTCCGAGAATGAGGAAATGGACTTTTCGACATATTCCCGGATCCCAATGCACAAATCCTTTTACACAGTGATTGTTCAACATGTTTCCCATGTTTTCAATGCATTGGACATGCATTAGTTTCCAGAAAACACAAGGTTGGTCGAGGGGTGAAAATCTGCCGCACGCAGCACCCGCACGGCGTTGACCGCAGCACCTGCACGACGTCGACCGCAGCACCCGCAGCTACACAGCATGACATCTGCACACCCCACGTGCAACACAATACTGCACACACCACGTGCAGTACAGCACGTCGTGCACGACTATCACTGCACAGCATTAGTAGGCACCAACGTCCATCGCACCAGCGACCGAAGGGCGATACCCATCTGCACCAAGGGATTCATATGCAGTGTTTAGCTTCCAAATCACAGTTCATATGCACCAATGAACTGTTTTGTGCAGCGGTTAGGCCAAGGAGCACCCATCCCACCGCACCATCTGCGCACCAACGCAGCATTAGCTGTTTAGGGGCTAACAACCCTCCCCCACTTAAGTCAAGGACGACCTCGTCCGTTTTTTAGCCAGATACTCTGTGATCTCCTTTTCAAACTACCACAAAGTGGTCCCCTTCTCCCAAGAGGCTTCGTTCTCTTCAGCACCCTCCCATTGTATCAAGTAACTAGTCCTCCGATTCTTTTTGCTTTCGCCCTCAGTTTTGTCAACCAAAATCTTCTGAATTTTGCGATTAAACTGAGCACGAATTGTCGGTGGAGCCCTCCGAGAGACTCCTCGACTTTTGTCACTTGGATCTTCATGATAGGGTTTGAGAAAACTAACATGAAAGACTGGATGCACCTTGATTCTAACAGGCGGATTCAGTCTGTATGCTAATTTGCCCACTTTTAAGACAATTTCAAAAGATCCATCATACCTTGGAATCAGTCCCCTGTGGACCTCCTTGGCTCTAATTTTCTTCCAAATCTGGGGTGTAAGCTTCAGCATCACCTTATCCCCAACTAGGAATTCTTTGAACATTCGATTTTTTCTGCCCACTTCTTCATTCTACGAACTGCTCTTTCAAGACAGTCCCTTGCACTTTCAACTAACTCCGTCCTCTCTCGTACAAATCTGTAAGCAGTAGGGCAGCTCCCCTGGGATTTCTGCTTGGCGACTTCGTGAGGAGCAAGAGGTTGTTGGCCTGTTGCCGACTCAAAGGGGCTTGTACCCGATGCAGAATTACGATGCAAATTTGTGACGTTTTGGTATTATAGATATTATTTATTATTATTATTATTATATAATTGATTGTATTTTAATTAAATACGTGATTAGTCTAAGTGGGGACCACGCTAGACTTAGGTTGCTGAGTTAGGCTTGTTGGATGGGTGTCTTTCCCATAGTTAAACCGGGCCCAATTTAGTGGAACAGTTTTTCTCAAACCAAAACTCTAATCCTCCTCTAATCCAAACTCCTAAATTTTTTTAAAACCCAAACTCTATTTTTTAGAATTTAAGTTAGACTACAACTCTTATTTTTATTTCCTATTTATACACCACCACACTCTTATTTTCACACACAACTCTCTCTCTCTTCCAACTTTTCTCTGGGTTAGCACCTTTGGGCTTTGGCAGTAGGATCTCTAGACCGTCTCCTTCAACCGCGGATTTCAGGCAAGTACCTGATCATAATTTATGAATTTAATGCTTGTGTTTCTTGTTGATTCGAGTATGGATGCATGTAGAAACCCCTTTTTTCCCTTTAATGTTTGTTTTCTCTATTATTTCGATCATTTGGATGAGACTGTGAATATGGACGATGTTCCTCAAATTTAGAAGACATGGCAGCCCCTTGTTTTCAGTTTGAAACTTCTTTAATGCCCTTGGACTCATGAAACCATGTATTTCACTTTGAGGTGATCAGTGATTGTATTCTGGTTACAATCCTCCCTAAGACTTAACATAGGAAGGACCTGTAGCAGATTCCCAGACTTGGAACCGTGAGTGTGATTGGACCATGGGACCCCGGGTGGGCCCTGATGTTAGATCCGATCCGTGGATCAGAAGGAGGACCCACGGGCGACCTCAAAGATGCTGGACCCGTATGCAGCGGACCCCGTTTGGTCCACCATCCAACGACCCAAAAGAGGGCTGACGACGTGGAGAAAGAAAGGGGGAAAATTCCGTTTTTGGGATTGTGGGGCCCAGGTGGGCCACCAACTGTAGATCAGGTCCCTTCATCTTGAAGAGAGGGTTTGGGCGACAATGTTGATAAAGGCTGATCATAGGCTCTTGATCAGTGGGACCCATTATCTGAGTGACCCAGTTCTGTTGTGCCGAGTTTTATACAGAACTCGGTTCTGTTTGCAGAGTGAGGAGAGAGAACGACCATCACTGTGATGGAGAGATAAGGAGAGGGAATGATGATAAGGAGAGAGAATGATGTTGACCTGGGAGGGTGAGAGAGTACTATGATAACAACACATGACCTATGATTTTTAATATTTTGGCCCATTAGTTTTAGAAATTAGAAATAGAGGCCTCATAGTTCTTTAATGAATTCAAATTAAAAACCCTTTGCATATTTTTTTTAACAAATTGAATTTGGAAAATATTTTAGATGGAGTCCTTGTTTCCAAAACTAAGATTATTATTATTTGCAAATTAATATTAAAATAATACCTAAGGTTTTTAATATGATAAAATTATATTTTTTGTACTTTATTAATTGGATCATTAGACCGAGTAAATACCATCCGGGCAAACGGTATCTTACCAACATGAGGTTTAGTACTTCGTATGACCTCGGGGGAAATCCTAATAGATTAGGGCTCAACTCATCTCTATTGAAAAACCCTTAAGTGGGTCTATGCACCATTGATAGAGAAGGGATGTGTTGATCTTTTATCTATTTAGAGATTCATGTGGTTGTCGGGTATGAGATCTTATGTTTGACCTTAGGATTGGCTTATGATTATTCCTTGACATTCGGGCTTGCATACATGATTGAGTTTGATATTGGTCTATTAGTTGCATACCCTATGATTGATTGGATATGGACCGTGATGTGGCGTGGCAATCGATTGAGATATTGTAGAGGTTTATTCGAATTATTCGTTTGGCATTCGATTATGGATTGTTGTGCAGCCAGCCCTTCACTTTGACTTAGGTTTCTGTCTCAAGGCATTACTGATCATTAGGTCTATTCTACTATGATATATATGTGTATATTGATTTGGTCATATTCGAACGACTGCAGTTGTATGTGGACGGCTGATCACCGATGTGTACGGACACTCTAATATCCGAATTTCGAACCGATTAATGACCACCGGCCTTTGAACGGGTTTTCCCGCTTTGTAGTTAGGGCTGACTACCCAAAGCAGTAACAGTGCTTCTGTGTGATTATTGTATTGCTCTATTGTGTAGATTGGATTTAGGTTATACGTTCTTTTCATCATTATTCCATTGTTTATCTCTTATGATCATTACATGTCATTACTCACATTGATCTTGTATTTTATTTATGAATTATGCTTTCGTACTTGTTGTTTACTTTGTTTATTGGTGCATAGGTACCGACCCCTACCCTACTGTGGAGACGGAGGATGGTCAAACGTTTCAAACGTTTGAACCAGTTGACGAACCTGAGTGGAGAGCCGGAGATGGCTAGGGAGCCGTCTGAGCCTGCTTAGGAGAGAACGTCATCTTAGAACTTCTTTAGATGAACTTTCTTTAATTATAAACTTTTCCTTATTAATTGTTTAATTTATTCTGCAACTTTAATTATTATTTCTTCATCTGATGATGGTGTTGGATCTTAATTACAAACCTTGAATACCAACTGAATAACGCTTCCGTTGAATTTAATGAAATTTATTTTGACTCACCACGGTTTGCAATATGTGGGTCCACTTTTGGAAGCTTGTGTTGTATTAGTGAAGGTTAAAAGGAGTCCAGCCCACTTTGTCCAGTATGATATTACCCATGAGCCAAAGAGGACAATATCATACTAGACAAAGAGGGCTGGACTCCTTTTAACCTTCACTCTGGACACCCACTTGAGCGATGTGGGATGTTACATCCCCCCACCCTCAGAGGAGAGCCGTCCTCGGCTCTGATACCATTTGTCACATCCCAAAAAATACAACCATGGGATAACGTGAAAAATAAGAATAAATAATTATTTTACTGTGTTTAATACAACACAAGCTTCCAAAAGTGGACCCACATATTGCAAACCGTGGAGAGTCAAAATAAATTTCATTAAATTCAACGGAAGCGTTATTCAGTTGGTATTCAAGGTTCGTAATTAAGATCCAACACCATCATCAGATGAAGAAATAATAATTAAAGTTGCAGAATAAATTAAACAATTAATAAGGAAAAGTTTATAATTAAAGAAATTTCATCTAAAGAAGTTCTAAGATGACGTTCTCTCCTAAGCAGGCTCAGACGGCTCCCTAAGCCATCTCCGGCTCTCCACTCAGGTTCGTCAACTAGTTCAAACGTTTGAAACGTTAGACCATCCTCCGTCTCCACAGTAGGGTAGGAGTCGGTACCTATGCACCAATAAACAAAGTAAACAACAAGTATGAAAATATAATTCATAAATAAAATACAAGATCAATGTGAGTAATGACAGGTAATGATCATAAGAGATTAACAATGGAATAATGATGAAAAGAACGTATAACCTAAATCCAATCTACACAATAGAGCAATACAATAATCACACAGAAGCACTGCTACTGCTTTGAGTGGTCAGCCCTAACTACAAAGCGGGAAAACCCGTTCAAAGGCCGACGGCCATTAACCGGTTCGTAATCGAAATCGTAGGCCAGATAAACCGGTTCGAAATTCGAATATTAGAGTGTCCGTACACATCGATGATCAGCTGTCCACATAAAACTGCAGTCGTTCGAATATGACCAAATCAATATATATATATATATCATAGTAGAATAGACCTAATGATCACTAATGCTCTTGACACAGAAACCTAAATCAAAGTGAATGGCTGCCTGCACAACAATCCATAATCGAATGCCAAACGAATAATTCGAATAAACCTCTACAATATCTCAATCGATTGCCACGCCACATCACGGTCCATATCCAATCAATCATAGGGTATGCAACTAATAGACCAATATCAAACTCAATCATGTATGCAAACCCAAATGTTAAAGAATAATCACAAGCCAATCCTAAGGTCAAACATAAGATCTCATACCCGACAACCACAGGAATCTCTAAATAGATAAAAGATCAACACATACCTTCTCAATCAATGGTGCATAGACCCATTTAAGGGTTTTTCAATAGAGATGGGTTGAGCCCTAATCTATTAGGATTTCCCCCGAGGTCATACAAAGTACTAAACCTCATGTTGGTAAGATACCGTTTGCCCGGACGGTATTTACTCGGTCTAATGATCCAATTAATAAAGTACAAAAAATATAATTTTATCATATTAAAAACCTTAGGTATCATTTAATATTAATTTGCAAATAATAATAATCTTAGTTTTGGAAAACCCAAGGACTCCATCTAAAATATTTTCCAAATTCAATTTGTTAAAAAAAAAATAAGCCAAGGGTTTTTAATTTGAATTCATTAAAGAACTATGAGGCCTCTATTTCTAATTTCTAAAACTAATGGGCCAAAATATTAAAAATCATAGGTCATGTGTTGTTATCATAGTACTCTCTCACCCTCCCAGGTCAACATCATTCTCTCTCCTTATCATCATTCCCTCTCCTTATCTCTCCATCACAGTGATGGTCGTTCTCTCTCCTCACTCTGCAAACAGAACCGAGTTCTGTATAAAACTCGGCACAACAGAACTGGGTCACTCAGATAATGGGTCCCACTGATCAAGAGCCTATGATCAGCCTTTATCAACATTGTCGCCCAAACCCTCTCTTCAAGATGAAGGGACCTGATCTACAGTTGGTGGCCCACCTGGGCCCCACAATCCCAAAAACGGAATTTTCCCCCTTTCTTTCTCCACGTCGTCAGCCCTCTTTTGGGTCGTTGGATGGTGGACCAAACGGGGTCCGCTGCATACGGGTCCAGCATCTTTGAGGTCGCCCGTGGGTCCTCCTTCTGATCCACGGATCGGATCTAACATCAGGGCCCACCCGGGGTCCCATGGTCCAATCACACTCACGGTTCCAAGTCTGGGAATCTGCTACAGGTCCTTCCTATGTTAAGTCTTAGGGAGGATTGTAACCAGAATACAATCACTGACCACCTCAAAGTGAAATACAGGGTTTCATGAGTCCAAGGGCATTAAAGAAGTTTCAAACTGAAAACAAGGGGCTGCCATGTCTACTAAATTTGAGGAACATCGTCCATATTCACAGTCTCATCCAAATGATCGAAATAATAGAGAAAACAAACATTAAAGGGCAAAAAGGGGTTTCTTCATGCATCCATACTCGAATCAACAAGAAACACAAGCATTAATAAATTCATAAATTATGATCAGGTACTTGCCTGAAATCCGCAGTTGAAGGAGACGGTCTAGAGATCCTACTGCCAAAGCCCAAAGGTGCTAACCCAGAGAAAAGTTGGAAGAGAGAGAGAGTTGTGTGTGAAAATAAAAGAGTGTGGTGGTGTATAAATAGGAAATAAAAATAAGAGTTGTAGTCTAACTTAAATTCTAAAAAATAGAGTTTGGGTTTTAAAAAAATATAGGAGTTTGGATTAGAGGAGGATTAGAGTTTTGGTTCGAGAAAAAATGTTCCACTAAATTGGGCCTGGTTTAACTATGGGTAAGACACCTATCCAACAAGCCTAACTCACCAACCTAAGTCTAGCGTGGTCCCCACTTAGACTAATCACGTATTTAATTAAAATACAATCAATTATATAATAATAATAAATAATATATATAATACCAAAACATCACAAAATTGTAGCAGAAATGCGCTGTATCCAGCAGATCTACCCAATTTTTCTATTTTGCAGTGACATAGTGTCGCAGGTATTCTTCCAACATGCCATTTATCCGCTCCTTCTGTCCATCAGTCTGTGGATGATTGCTTGTGGAGAACTTGAGTTGAGTGCCAATCAACTCAAACAACACAGCCCAAAACCTACCAGTGAATCTTGTGTCTCTATCAGGCACAATGTCCAAAGGGATACCCCATACTTTGACAATGTTCTTGAAGAAGAGTTTGGCCGCTACCTCTGCAGAAACAACATGCGGCGTTGGTATGAACGTCGCATACTTAGAGAAACGGTCCACCACAACAATAATCAACTACAATTGTCTACCTTAGGAAGGATGACAATGTAATCCATGGAGAGACTCATCCACGGTCTTTCTGGAATAGGCAGCGGCTCCAATAGTCCTGCCTCCTTCCTTCATTCTGTCTTGTCTTGCTGACAAACAAGACACATCTTCACATACTGTTCCACGTCATTCTCCATGGCCAGTAATAGCTTCTGCACAGAAGTGCCATTGTGCGTTCTTGGCCTGGATGACCAGCCTAAGGGGAGTCGTGAGTTTCCTTCAGCAACTCTCTCCGCAATCCCCCAGTCAGTGGCACGAAAGGACGGTGACCCTTGGCATAGAGAACTCCCTCTTTTACCCAGAACTTTCTGGTTATGCCTTCAGTAACTTGCTTCAGCAACCGAACAGTCACCTGATCTTTTGTTGTCTCTGTCTTTATCCTATCCAACATGGTCCCTTCAATTCGCACCAGCGAGTTGATGTATGACTCAGGACCCAAGTTGCGACTCAATGCATCTGCAACGACATTGCTTTTGCTTGTTTTATACTTCATCTCATAATCAAATTCTGCCAAAAAGTCCTGCCATCGAGATTGTTTCAGAGTCAGCTTCTTCTGTGTAGAGAAGAAACTAGTTGCCGAGTTATTCGTTCGCACAATGAATTTTGCACCCAGTAGGTAGTGCCTCCATGTCCTAAGACAGTGCACTATGGCCGTCATCTCCTTCCCATGGGTGGAGTAACGCTGTTCAGCATCATTTAGTTTACGACTTTCAAATGCAATCGGGTGTTCTCCTTGCATTAGAACACCACCGATCGCACGATCAGAAGCATCAGTATGGACTTCAAATGACTTCTCAAAGTCGGCAGTTTTAATATGGGTTCAGAAGATACCCAATGCTTCAGCCTATCAAAGCACTCCTGGCATCTTTCAGACCAGTTCCATGGTCCGTCTTTCTTCAAAAAGGTCAGTCAGGACTGCAACCTTTCGAGAATATCCCTCGATGAAGCGTCTATAGTAATTGGCAAGTCCCAAGAAAGACCTTAATTCAGTCACTTTTTTGGGTGCAGGCCAATCTATAATTGTCTGTATCTTTTTAGGGTCCATTCTTACCTCCCCATTACAAATTATATGACCTAAGAACGTGATTTGGTTGTTAGCCCCTAAACAGCTAATGCTGCGTTGGTGCGCAGATGGTGCGGTGGGATGGGTGCTCCTAGGCTAACCGCTACACAAAACAGTTCATTGGTGCATATGAACTGTGATTTGGAAGCTAAACACTGCATATGAATCCCTTGGTGCAGATGGGTATCGCCCTTCGGTCGCTGGTGCGATGGACGTCGGTGCCTACTAATGATGTGCAGTGATAGTCGTGCACGACGTGCTGTACTGCACGTGGTGTGTGCAGTATTGTGCTGCACGTGGGGTGTGCAGACGTCGTGCTGTGTAGCTGCGGGTGATGCGGTCGACGTCGTGCAGGTGCTGCGGTCGACACCGTGCGGGTGCTGCGTGCGGCAGATTTTCACCCCTCGACCAACCTTGTGTTTTCTGGAAACTAATGCATGTCCAATGCATTGAAAACATGGGAAACATGTTGAACAATCACTGTGTAAAAGGATTTGTGCATTGGGATCCGGGAATATGTCGAAAAGTCCATTTCCTCATTCTCGGACATTTATACCCAAGAGGTGAGAAACAATGGGTGGCACATACCTCTACTACGTAGGAGGTATACCCGTGGGATGGAAAAGTGGACGGTCGACCCTGTTAGCACACGATATGCATTGTTAAGCATACTGATGGCCTTGGTAGCCTCGGTTGAACGTTGGTGGGGCTCAGATGGAATATTGGTGCGTGGGACCCACTCCCTTGTGCCTGGGCCTACGTGGTCCGAACGGATGCAACCTAAATACATGTTGTGGCGTCTCCCTTCAGTTGGTGCTGAGGTGTGGCGTCTGTGGGGATGCTTTGCTGGTGTGGCAGCCACATGTGCAGCAGTTGTGCAATTAGCATGGCGGTTGTTGGTCTGGTGTGGCAGCCACATGTACAGCAGTTATGCAGTTGCATTGGCTGGCTGGCACATGACATGGACCAATGGTTGGAAGATATAACGTTTCTAACTGCAGACAATAACTGCTCTCAAAGCAGTTGGTCTGGATGATGTTGGCACACTCTAATTGGTCCAAGAGAGCAACAGTTATCTTTGTTGGCAAACAGTGATTGGTCAGGCTTCCTTATAAATGTCTGCGAGGTTTGGGAACATTGCAAAGAGGAGAAGAGATCCGAGTGTATCTTGTAATTGTTGTAACAGAGTGTAATCAATTGTAAGAGTTGTAATTCCCAGTTTTGATTAATAAGAGAAACAAGCCGGTGCCTAATTAATCAATAGTTGTGTGCATTGCTTGCAGTCCCTTGTGCTCTTGCCTTTGTGTGTGCTGTGCTATTGTTGGTAGGTCCTCATATTAGGTGCATTGCTTGCAGTCCCTTGTGCTATGATTTGTATCTTTTTAGGTCCTCATATTGACAATGCAAAATTTGGCACCCATTATGACGTTTTCCAACTGCCAGAATTTGGACAACGTTGAAGCCCTTCGAACAAAGTAACAAGCAAAAGGTTTTACTAAAGAATAACGATATTAAAGACTGGTGGAGAGAATGCTTTAACAAACTTTTGAATGAAAATACCATGGAAGGCTTAAGAACAAGAAAGGATACTTTGTTAGAAGGACATAGCTTTTAATGCAGAATTAGGGTAGTAGAAGTGATGAGAGCATTGGCACAAATGAAAACAGGAAATGCTACAAGACCAAATGGCATTCCGATAGAGGCTTAATATCTGAAAAATCAATTTAGTTTCATGTCAAAGATATCAACTAGAGAAGCAATCTTCTCACTGACCCAATTAATGGAAAAATACTTGAGAAAAGAGGAACAATTTTCATATGGTCTTCACAAATCTAGAGAAAGACTACAACATGGTATCTAAATATTTGATTTGGTGGGTTTTAAGGACGGTCACAAGAGGTCATAATGAAATCACTAAAAGACATGAACAAGAAGACGTAATGAGTGTGAAAACTACCTATGCAAAGACAAGTGAGTTTTCAGCAATCCTAGGTTTGCATCAGGTGTCAACCTTAAGCCCTTGTCTCTTTACACTAATTATGGATGAGTTAACTGCTCATATTCAAAAGAAGGTACTAATTGCATGTTGTTTGTAGATGATATAGTGCCCGCGGAAGAATCGAGAGATTGGGGGGAGGCTTTATAATCCAAGGTCTTTAAATAAGTTATACAAAGAAAGAATATATGGATCACAACTTCAGTGGGGATGTACAAAGAGCTGAAGCCCTGAAACTATTATGAGAATAGAAACTCAAGACTCGAGATTCATTCTTATAACTTGGCTTTGAAAATTATTAAGGATGGAGGGAGAGATTGAGGAAGATGTCAAACATAAAATAAGAGTGGGATGGTCGAGGTAGAGACTTGCTTCTGGTGTGCTTTGTTATAGGCATATACCAAAAACATTGAAGGAAAAATTTTAAGACATTGATTGGACTAACTATGACCTATGAAGCAAAATATTGGCCAATCAAGAAGCAACACATGTATAAAATAAGTGTAGCATAAATGAGAATGTTGAGATGGATGTGTGGTACAACTAGGAAAGATAAATAAAAAATGAGCGCATTTGGAAGCATTTAGAGGTAACATCAATAAGTGATAAATTAAGAGAAACTCATTAAAAATGATTTGGACATCTCCAATGTAAGCTAGCAGCGGTGCCATTTAGGAGAAGTTTTTTTTTTTTTTTATGTAGGTTGATGGCCCACCAAAGAGAACGGGTAGGTCAAAGAGGGCATGGATGGAAGTAGTAAAGATAAATCTAAAGTAGTGCAATCTATCCAAGGATTTGGCTAAACACAAATCGGAAAGGAGAAACAAATTCATATAGCCAACCCAAACATAGTTGGGTAAAGGTTTTGATGATGAGGCATGTGGAACAGTACCACCCATGATTGGATGCTTGACCTTTCCCCTAACTCCCAACCACTCTCTCACATACAAATGAATGTCATGCTACTAAGTGGGCCATGGCCCCCAAAGACTAGGTCCTTTCACACTTAGGAATGGCCCGGTTGCTTCAAATAGTTATTTATATCGTATACATGCATATAGCCAAATATTCTCCTACGGAAGTCTGCATGGCTTGCCATGCGAGAAACTTCATCTCTGCTGTTAATGTAGAAGGAGGCACCTGCATTAGAGGGCAGGCATGAGCTTCATGCATTGCAAGCCTTAAAGATGCCTGTAGGATAAAATCTCTCCATACATACACACATTATACATATGTGGCTATCAAATTTCTGGATACAATCTTTGATGATCTTTATTAAATAAAATCAACTGCACGCAACATTTAAAACAATCATTATCCAGCTTCAACTCAATGTATCCATCTAAGCTAACATAAAGTAATGAGCCACATAACATATAAATGATATTACTAATGATCCATGAAATGACTCAAGAAAGAGGAATATATACAAGCTAGTAACATGATTCGGTGTTCTTTAGGCGCGCGCACACACCGAGAGACATGCATGTTGTATCATCAAGGAAAGACGGGAGACGATCCCTATATCTTATAGTGAAGGTCATACTTCACTCTTGTCAAAGTCCAAACAACTTGAAATTGATCATGGTGAATGAATGGATGAGTTATTCAATTTCTACCACATGATTATGTGACAATTTTTGGCTCCCAGCAGATGGGGTATTGATCTGTGATGAAATTAATGAGTACTTAAATCGCTTTTCCATCTTAGAAGTTGGCATACTCAATAAAAAGTAATTAAGATTGTTTCAGTTCAAAGAAGGCAATTAACCACTTACTGCTGGGGCCGATGCCCGCCGGACGAATATCCGTCCGTCGAAGTCACATACAGCAATCCACCAATCTTCAAAGCCGCCACCGCCGACCTCAGAAACATCGAATCGCTCCCAAAAGAATCCACATCCACCAGATCAAAGAAATCCCGATGTAGATAGCTCTCCACTAAAACCCTGTTCGCGTCCGAATGCGTCACAACCCATCTCCGCTCTCCGCCCTCCGAAACCCTAGGAATACCGGAGAGATTCGAGAGGATGGTGCCCCGGTAATCCTCGTTGGCGTCGTTGGCCCAGACGAAATCGGCGTCGGCCTGGCGGAGGTAGCGGAGGGAGCGGACCCCGCAGCCGCACATGGCGTCGAGGACGCGGAGCCGGCCGGTGGAGCGGCGGTGGAGGGCGGCGGAGAGGACGGCGAGGTCGCGGCCGGTGGCGCTCTCGGAGCGGAAAAAGGAGTCGCCGGCGGAGAAATCGACACCGCGCTCAACAATCTTGTTGTCGGAATCTAGGGTTAGGGTTGGGGTTTGGGAAGAGAGAGGAGTGATAATTCTAGGGTTAGGGTTTTGGGGAGGAGGAAAGGGGAAGGAGAAAGGGAGAGGAGAGAGAGAGTAAGAAGGAGAGATTGACATTTTTTTGACCTTTTTTGTGACGGTTTCGGTGCTGCTCCAAGGAGTTATAACGGAAAAAACGGAAAAAGGTCTAAGAAGAGAGAGTAACGGCTGCACGTCGGTCGGGAGAGTATCGTACTCCCGCTTCCTGTCACTGTAGCGACCAGGCAAATTTTTGTTATTTCTCAAAAAAAATGTCAAAAAAGGCTTTTTAAGTTTTTACCTTATTTCAAAAAAAAACTTTCTAGTTATTTTTTTAATTATTAAAAAATACATTTCGTTTAAAGCCATGATATGGTTTTGACTTTCGACAACCACCACGAACAGATAATCGCATAGAAACACTAATGGTCCATGATCACAGTAAAAACATTGATAAAGAAAATTAGGAGAATATAGAAAAGGTGAAAAGAGGATTTTATTTTAACGAAGGGTTGAGTATTTTTTAAAAATTAAGAGAAAAGTCTCTAAATATAGCTTTAAAAAGACGAATGCCTTTAGTTAAGAACTTTTCAGAAAACTCAATGAATAATTTGAAAAGTTTTGAAATTTGGTCCTTTTTTTTCAAATAAGATAAAAATTTAAGGCATTTTTTTTTAAGATTTCTCCAAAAATATTTATAGAGAGTAGTTAATTGAAAGAATGGTGGAGATTTTTACTTTTTTAAATATACAAATATTCATGTACTTTTTTAAAAAATGGGCCAAAAGTTTTATACTTTCTTTTTAAATATTATCGCTTTTAATTCTACAAAAATCTGAATCCGAATTTGATTCCATGCATATAGAGGAGGTTAGGGCTCATTTTGACATTTTTTTTAATGACTGAAATTGGATTTGGATTGTGTTAAGATTGGGTTGCATTGAGATATGCGAATAGAACTTGTTTGGAAAGATTTAATCAAATTGTTCTGGTGGTAATAGAATGTGGAGGACTTGTTTGGTACTATTATACTACAAATATTATTATAAGGAACAAAATCAATCGAAGAATGTTTGGCTACTATTAAGAATACTAAGAATTAATCATGAGGAATACGTATATGTGAGTCCGGATCCCTTTTTTTGTAAGAACAGGATGATAATGTTTCATCTAATCCACATTCCCCATCTATATTAAATCTCATGCCAACAAATTAATCATGAAGAATACGTATTTGTGAGTCCGGATCCTTTTTTCTGAAACAACAAGGTGATACTGCTTCATCCAATTCACATTCGCCATCTATATTAAATCTCATGCCAACAAATGCACCCCCTCTTCATTGGAATGAAAAAAATTAAGAAAGAGATTTTGAATAATGGCTAATGTAGATTGGATGAAACAGTATCTCCATGTTTCAACGAAATAGGAGATCCTGACTCTATATTTGAACATCCATACGAGAATCTAGTATTTCATAATGTTGAATTGTTGAAACCATTGAGCATCTTCTTGTCATGCAGTCATAAGACTCATAACTAATCCTGTAAAAGGGATGCAAACGAATTAAATATGAGGCAAAACCATGGTGGATCTGGACCTAAATCTATCTTCATAAGTCCAGATGCAAAACCGGATCTGCGTATGAGACCAAATTTGTAATGCACCTGAATCATCAACAAGAAAAAATGGATCCATTCCAATCCAAATCCTGGATCAAAAGTGGATGGAATGCATTTGCACAATTGGAGAAAAGGATTCAAAACGATCTTTTAATTATATAAGTGGGGCTCTTACATGATGAGTTACTCAAGCTTAAGTACAACCTTGTATATCAATGTTATTCAAGCTATTAGGCCCTTACAACTTATATATTTTTTATGAGGATGTAATCATCATATATCTGGCTCCTTTATAGTTGTATCCAGATCTAGATCCAAATTTCTCCTATATCCAAAAATAGGTTCGATTGCTACTAGATGCAAACTTGAAGACTTGGGAATTGGGATACCCATTTACAACCCTATAATATAATTGCAGTATCTTCTTGGACCAAGCATGGTAGTTAATTTGGATTTTGGCTCTTTTAATTTTGAGTTTGGATCCTCTAAGTCAAACATAAGTCTCTGGCTTTAGAAAATTTCTATGTAGGAGTCGAACTCCAAAGTGGAGCCCATTTATCGAAAATCTGAGTTGCTTAAGATGAAGACTCTTACTGTATATGAGATGTGAAGTTGGACCCGCCATTAGATTGACCGTACAATAAACAATGGGACTAAGTTGATAAAGTAATGGTAGGGCAAAAATCTGGGGGCATCCCATACACAAGAGCCTTCATTTCGAGAGATTTGAATATTTCAATAGGTGGACTCCATTGAATTAGACATTCCTTCAACTCATGAATTCTCAACACAGGAATCGGGTTGGGATGCACGAGAAACTTAAAGGTAAAAAATGGGCTAAAATTTCTTTAAAACGATGACCAACACACATTGGCCTTTTTCAAAATATAGTAGGACAATTTGTCCTCGCATGGTCCAGCGATTAATGATCATAATTGTCCAAATCTGTATTGTGATTTGTGAGATCATTGTTTTAATTGTAGCATTTTGACCTGCTGCAGAGACTACAAAAAGTGGTAGATTGTTTGGGTTTTGAATTTTCTTAATAATTAGCATTAATTAGCTTGCTTAAAGAACCTTCTTTCATACACTCATCAGCAACAAGTTGATGTCTGAAGTTCATTTTTTACATCTAAACCACTGAGAATCACTCTCCACTATTTGTCAAAATTTCACTTCAATCACTGTTTTTTTTTTTTTTTTTTTTAAGATGCACTCCAATCACTCTCCAGGCACAGGTAAAATTGAATAAGAGGTGGAAAACATGATTTACTTCTTTTGATTTTATGCATCAATCCCTTTTTGCCAGTTTAGCAACTCTACTAATAAGTGAAGTTTTTTTGTATTTTAGTGGATAAAGGTAGTTGTTTTTTTACTTTTTGTAAAAAAAAGATGAAAAGAGTTCTGAATTAAAGTGCTTTTAATGTGACATCTTGTCTGAAAAATGAAGGCTTTACTTGACTTTTGCTATATTAGTGAAGTGCCAAACTAGCATGTCATATGTGAAAGCATGATTCCAGCACTTTTAGTAAACAAGAATTGGATCAAGTGGGCGCTAGCAAACCACTATGTTCTAATTTAAGTTTGCCTAAAACAAGTCTAAAACCCAATGAGTCTGATGGAAAATAAAACCTGCACATTACAAGGACAACTTCCAAGCTCAATCAATCCGCAGCAACCAAAAGTTCCCGACACATGAAACTATATTAAATAGACAGATGTATGTTTGAAGATCCTAAATGCAAAAAAGGGAGAAAAAAAAAATTGAATGCAAACGATTTTCTCTGGGCTTAGTTAAACATGAACATTGAATTAAGAGTAGAGTTGGCAATTAAGGGCGCGGGAATCTTTAGCCCTGATCCCAAGGGACACTCAATTCTGAACGGTCGAGAACTAAATCTCTAGAGGCACATGCAAACCCTCCCATCCTTACTAGGTTTATAAAGGATATCAAGAGAAATAATCTGGTGAGATGACTTTTTATATGGCCTATCTAGATGATTGGTGCACAGGGATTGAAAGATCATGATGAGAGCTAAATATGTGCAAATTGGTTTAATATGTGAAATGGAGTATTTTTTATGTCAGCCGTTGCAAATATTTACAAATGTAAACTGTTAGGATGAAGATAGAGGATGATTGGATATGATTGGTTTTCTCCAGCGCCCTTCATAGTTGGCACTCATCCACGCGTGCCTTATAACATCATTTCATTCACCCCAGGATCTCACTGGAACATGTCTGGTTATACTAGACCTCATAACATCATCTCATTCACCCCAGGATCTCACTGGAGCATTTCTGGTTATACTAGACCTGTTCATTGATGGAAACAGCTCACTCCACTTTGATATGGATTTATCAAATTTCACTTTAATGCAGAATTAGATGCAAGCAATTAAAAAAGAGGATTTTTACTTCTTAATGTTCTATAAATAACCATGTAAAATAGGTTAAAAAAAAAATTGAGTGGACCTGAACAGCCTAAAACCCAAAATCAACAACCCCAGTTAAAATCTAAACTCATATCTGCCCCCGACCCATCAAAACCATTGCCAAGCCAGCCACAATAAGGATAGGTTGGGAGAGGTAATTCATTTAACCTGACCATTCAAGACAATGCAAAATGATCAGAAAGCAGTCTTTTTTGAAGCCACTCATAGATGGTTGTGATCAAGTCACAAGTAATCTAAGTCCCCAACAAACCAAGAAGGTGAAGCAGACCCACACCACTACAAATATAGCTTACCCAGTTGGAAATCTTCTATGTATCTCAGACCCACATTAAGATTTTTTTTTCCTTCAATCCTTCAAGTCTCCTCTCTCTTCTCAACCATCTACCCCACTGCATCCAGTTCCACCATCACTTAGATGGGTATTTGTAGCATGGCTGACTCAAAGTTTGCCACATTTAACCACGGTTCTCAAGTACATAGCTTATGTATGAACATATTTTTATCAAAACCAGCATAAAAAACTGAGGGGAAGAGGGCCAGAAACCACTGTAGCCACATAGATTTACTTGACCCAGATGAGTGAAAAATATGAGAATACCATCCCCATGGGTTCCTAAACCAGGACAATGGCAGAGAAAAACAAAAGGATCTTCATTCACTATCATCTTCACATTATGGATGGATCAGTAGATCTCATTCCCACCATCATTGTTTACAATGCAGGAAGAGCATGGAAAGGATGAACTCTTACATTGCTGTATTGTATCTTGTGTGACAAATATTGCAGGACTTGATCAGTTGATCCGAGATATTTGAAGTTCTTCCCAGCCCTTCCACCGAATAGAGGCATCTGGAAAATCATCATTCAACCTTTGCCACTACTCCACCAGGCGCACTGCTCTCTGCAACAGTCTCCCTCACAAACCTGAAGGTTTGGCAATTGGCACACACATTTAGTACATTATCAATAGTAAGAAGAAGAAGAAGAAGAAGTTGCACTTGCACCCAAATGTGGATCTCCAATGTTTCCATGATGGTTGGTCCAAAGGGAATGATCGAGCCACTCCATATCTACACCTCATGTTACAGATAAGGAAGAGATGCAAATGGAATGTGCCCTTTTTTTTGGTAGGAGGATTGTGTCCATTTAAAGAGTGCCTAAACCAAAAAAGCGCGCACGCACACACTAACAGAAGGAACTCACACGCACAAGTGTGAATCTAAATATGATACTCATCCAGGTCATGTAGGCTCTTTAAATAATTATGCAAAATTTTGCACCCATTCAGCTGTACCTGTTGACTGAGATTTGGATGACTCTGGGACCTTGAAAACAGTAGCCTCATTTGATAAGATGATCCCATTTATTTATTTTTACAAAGTTAAGGTCATGGGCAAACCTTTTTAAAGTTTAAGCCTCTTAACCCATGATTGTTATGCTTATAGGTGGGTCCAAAGGTTCCTGAAAATGATTGCATGAGATTTTTCAATAGAAAACCGGTTCCTTATTAAAAGAAGGAATTTCCCATGAGGTCCAGCCATGGTTCAAAACCGTTGTCGACCCCGAAAAGCGATACTACATGGCGTTGCATGATTGCATTGTGGTTCACAGATGTCGCAGACCGTTGCAGTGTGATTTTTTTTTCGACCCCAATTTATTTATTTATTTTTGAAAAAGTATTAAAAATCCAAACTATTGAAAAATGCTAGAAACATTTTTTTTCATTAGCACACACTATATATCAAAATATTTCAACCCCCCCCCCCCCCCCCCCCGGGCCACAAAGTCATAACATCATGTATCGTTGTTTAATTTTTAACTATTAAATATGTTAAATTCTAGTGATCAATTTTTGGTCCCATCTTTATAATTTATCGATCCATCAATGTAGCCTATATTAACCACTATAAAACACTTGACTTTTTTTTTAATGTTTTATTCACATTTTTATAAGCGATCAATATGTTGGGGCAAACTCCTATTGGAATAAATCTATTGAGGGCCCAATAAGGGACTTTTGTTTTGAGTGATTAACTTTTGATTGTAAGTGGGCCCTATTTAAGGGAAAAAGGTAAAAGGGAAAAAAAAAACAAGAAGTCCGAATACTCCAAGGAATTGGCCCATCATTAGATTGACTACTATAAAACATTTCATTTTTTAATATTTTATTCACATAACTTATACCTGATAGTGGGCCCAATTTAAATTTAATTAAATTTTGTTGAGGGCACATATCAAGAGGCGGCATTTATTTTTACTGGTTTACATTTTTATAGGTGGACCCTAATTGTCCCTGGCGAATAGCCCATGAACAATCTAAGTTGTGATAGAACATCCAATTATACCATTGAAATAAGTCTACAAATTCAAGGCTGAATTTGTGTGCTCCGTAGTGGGTCTCACGGCCCACCTCTTAACCAATCTAAACCTAATTCATCTTATATGGCCCTAGCCAAATTTCACCCTAATTATAGACGTGCCATTGTTAGATTGATAGGTGTTGTATATGATCAATCTGATAGTAGGCCCATCACACCATTAAAAAAATAGTAGGCCTACCTACAATTTGGATGAAATTTGACCAGGCCCAATAAAAAAAGAGGTATTTATTATGAGATTCTGGGTTTTTAATAGATGGGCTCCACTGTGGAGTCCACAAATTTTCCACCGGACTCATAAAAGACCGGCAAAAAAGAAAAAAGAAAAAAAAAAGGAAAAGTTGAAAAGGGATTTTGCCTGTTTCATTTCATTTGCTTACCGACAAAGACTCAGAGAGTGAAAGGGGGAAAAAGAGGGAAGAAGAAGATAAAGAGGAAGGAGAGAAGAGGTAAAAAAAAAAAAGAGATGATGAAGAAGAAGACGCGTCCCTCTCTTGCAGCCAGGTATGCTTATTGTCTCTCTTTTTTTCCCTCCTGCAACTATATTCATCTCCTCTCCTTTTTTTTCCCTTTTTCTGCAATTGCATCTCTCTTTTCAAAATATTGGTCGAGGTAAGCAAATAATATCTACAAAATTTTTTAGATGGCTGAGATCGATTTATCAGTTTCGTCTAGGCCGATATCGGTACATATCGGCCGATGAATATCGGTATTGGCGGATATTTAAATCCATGGTCCTAGGCCCAGCTAAGATGAATCTAAACATTTCCATACACGTACTCTTAGTTCCATAGTCAAATATGTACTTCTCTGGATTTGTCAATTTTGTGTCTAAGTCCAGGACCTTGCCTCTGGAAGCTTCAACAAGGGAGATCAAGTTCAAGCTCAGAAGATCAAGTCTTGGAAGGCCAGTACTTCATCAAGGTGTAATCCAATTTGTGCCAATCTATTTAAGTAAATTGGACGTTAGGAAACCAAGAAAAGGCCCCTGAAACCCTCAAACCAAATAGTTAAATAAATAGAGTGAAAATGGCTTAACTGAGTAATTGAGTTGCTCCGTTCCTTATGGCTGGTCGCAAGTGCCTAGAAAGTTCACCGCAAATCTACATCAGTGAGCTTTTCCAGTAAGCTATTTTGGGCTATTTTGCTTTACGATAAGCTTACGGCTATCCGTAGAACGACAACCAGTTTTGACTATGAAGTCAAACTAGCCGTTGGGATTTACAGCTAACCCTAGGCAGTTCACGGCTAATTATATACTACCTATTAAGAGCTCTTCTATATATAGTTGAGCTCATTTCAATGGCTGCAACTGATGTTATTTTGAGAGCCATCTTTAACCACGAACTAACCCTCAACACATTTTAGAAACCTAAAAATCCTTTGCCACTCACTCTCCAAGGACTTGATAGTTAGATCTAAGAGCATTCAAAGCTCAAGAGAGAGTGGTCAGTAGAATTAGGATCTAGATTAGTGGAATTAGGATCTAGTGTTTTGAAGTGTGATTGCTCCCCATAGCCTAACTTCTCTGACCTTCAAGGCCTTCTTCCACATACTCTAAAAACATCATAGTCATAGGTATATCGTTGAGTATTCAAAACTAATTTAAGAGTGAATTGTGGAAAGATCCTTTGCTAGTGTTTGGACTAACCTCATAGGTATATCTTAGTCACCCTGGACCTCCCTCACTTGGTTGAGCACAATTGGAGCATCTTCATCACCAAGAGCTAAGCAAGGAGTTGAAGTTTGGAGTTCAAGTTCAAGCTTCATAGAACGCACATCCAGTTAGATTCGTGTACAAAGAGGCAAGCGTTCTTGTTTTATTTATTTATCTTTTTTCTTACATCATTGTGAAGTGGATTAGACCTTTGTGATCTAACTACCATAATAAATAAATAAATAAATAAATAAAAAGTGGTGGAGTAGATCTTCATAATCGAACCACCGTATTAAAAAATTGATGTTGGAGAAGACCTTTGTGATCAAACCACCGTATAAAAAACCTAGGTGTAAAGGTTTATGAGGTGCACCTGTTGAAAACCTCTCATAGTGAAAGCTAAGAGAGCATTGGTGTGTGGTTCTCTTGGGAGTGGACGTAGGTCGAGAACCGAACCACTATAACTCGTTGTGTGCCTCTCTATATATATGCCTTATATGCTTTCTATACATGTTATGAGATACACATACTACTTAGTCATATTTTTGTTGATTTGGCATATAATTCACTTGTGCTAGAATACATTGAATAAATTGGCATATCATTGAGTGTTTAGCACATATCACTTGTAGAGAACTTCACATTTGATCACACCTCTTTCAAAGTTATACATTGTTGTGCAATTTAAGTGAGTCTTGTGTTTGTATTTATTTGGACTAAATTGTTTGATTAAGTTAAAAAATTTAATTAGTCCTACCCTAGTCCTACCCGCCCCTCCCCCCTCCCGCCCCCCCAAACCCACCCTCTGAGACGGTGCATTGGTCTAGCTTGCACTTCCACTTACCTCTCCAATCCATTGTATTGAAACTCAAGAATTTTCTCCTACCCGCACCTGCATGTGGATGTCCCCGGTGGCTGCCATGAGATTCTGGGAGTTCCCTTTTAATGGGGGGACCCACCTCTTTAACGTGCAGATTGGAACACCTGCATGCAACTATTCCCATGGATGAAAATAGCGGCCGCTACGTCCGCTACGGGACAGCTACGGCCGCTACGAGGTGAGAAAAATTCCTACTTTCCAATTTTTTTTTAAATGCATAATAAGAATTACTTCTTTTCTTCTTCTCTCCAAATAACATTTCTACACAACTCTTCTACCCTTTTATGTTTAAAAGAACACCAAAAAGCATATGATCTCGCCGAATTACAGTCGATATAGAGAGTTCTTCTCAATGATTCTTCTCTAAGTACATCCTATTAGACACCCCCTTTGGTAGATGTATTTTTTTCTCTAGGTACTCTTAAGTCTTGACTTCATGACATAGTTTTTTTTTCTTTTATAAGCCTTTCATTAGTTTCTAAGTTAGTATAACTAAGCAACATGAACACAAGTGAAAAAAATGATCATTACTATTATTTTCTATTTATATAGCGATACAAGACCTCATACAGTGAGAGGACCGCTACGCCCCCTTACCTTAGTTACTTTTGCAAAAAAAAATACATTTTCTTTCATTTTACAATTTTCTGGATTTTTTGTAATTTTTTCAGATTTTTTTGGCGATTTTTTCAAATCGCATCGCTAGGCCGCTACGTATCACCCACTTCGTAGGGTGTTGGCGGCGTGCCGCTACCGCTATTTTCATCCTTGGATATTCCCTTCGGAGAAAATTCTGCAATGGAATTCACCCCAATTTGACGCTAATGAGAGTTTGGTAAAATGTTGGATTTAAACAAAATAAAGAAATCAATTTATCTAAGTCTGGACACATGAAGGCCCCTATTCACATGTAACCTTATCTAGCGCTCCGCCATGATTGGAATGTATCCTTGTGGGCCCCGCCACAATTAGACACCAATCAAACTAATGAAATCTGTTGGTTTTAAAGAAAAAAACAAAGAGATTGTTCTAAGGTTGAAACATTCATCATCATCAAAGCCTTGTCCCAGCAATGTTGAGGTTGGCTACATGAATTTCTCCATTTTGATCTATCCTGAGCCAAATCCTTGGATAGGTTACACTTCTTTAGATCGATCCCCGCTACTGTTATCCATGTTGTCTTCAGCCTACCCGTTTTGATTGGGATAATTTTTAGCCAACTCCCGTCTCCCATGATTGGCATGCATCCTTGTGGGCCTATAAAAAGTCCCTCCCTCCGACACGCACAACACACACTTCATTTGGCATGCTACTAATTTTGTATTTGCCATTAGATTTTAACCAATAATCTGCGCATTTTTTATCATTAAACATTACGGACAAAATCCAAGTATTATTTATTGGAAACTCATTGCGAGTATCTTATTCGAAACTCATTGCACAAACCCAGATCTAGGTCCAAGCATATCCATCCCAATTAATTCCCTTATCTCATTCATCCAGGTGGGTGTGTTTTCTAGCATAACAAACATATCACTTAAATAAAATCCTAAACAAGTCAGATCTGAATATACCCACTGCTAATCAGCTGTAGGGCATGGATAGGTTCACTAGGTTCAGTTGGTTGATGGGCCAACCCAACCCACCCACATTCAACCATCCCTGCATCCTAGTTAAGCAGTTAAAACTTAAAACACGCAGGAGTAGTGGTTTATAAAAATCCATTCTGATCACTAGACAAAATCCCCAGAACCTAAACCATCCCTTCCGATAGGAGCTCAAATGTCGGTCCAAAATCAAATCCGTGTAGATCCCAACCAGCTGGGTGCTGGGTTCATTTGACCCACTATCAAGTGTGAATCCTATTGGCTGATATACAAAAAGTACCAAATTGTTTATTTCTTCTTACCAAAAAGAAAGCCAAAGAAGAAGAAGAAGACAATACCTTGCTAGTTTGTCTTGAGAGGACTGCAAGACGTAGATTGCCAAAACAACCGATATCAAGACCGCTGTTTCACAAAAACACATCATACCACATTGAGAAGAAATGTAAGTGGACATTTGGCAGTAAATCTTAAATCTGGATTGGGTTCTTAAATCATATACTGAAAATGAATTAAGGTAGAATTCCTACCCTTTTTCGACAAAGATTACAAATGGAAAATTCTTACACGAATTTATTTGTTCAAGCAAAATATTCCACTAAGGATAACCAGGAAATTTGAAAGATGGGAAAAAGTTAGATTATTTGCTTTAAAAACACAAAAAAGAGTAAAGTTTCAAATAATCAGGGAAAATAGTGGCGTAATATTTAGCTAAAAAGGGAAAGTCTAAGGTTCTTCGTAAGATGCACTTCCCCAAGACATCAGCAACGTTATCCTAACAAAGGGCACGTGCAAGATTCAATTAGTTTTATCTGGCAGCTCTATCATTAAAGGGCAGCTCTATCATTAAAGGACCAGAGACCCAACAGTAAACTGATTAAACCTGAAGCATTCTACTTTATCCATTGGAGGCGGCATCCATATAGTCATTGACTACTTCAAGAAATGGGAAGAAATTGATAAAAGCACGTTACACCATACATTTCATATTTAAAAAGGCTCATGCTGTTTTCTTCATGCTAGAGAATTTTTGTAGATTAATTGACAGACAAGCACTTTTGCAAATGCAGGTAAAAGTAGCATCAGTAGTATATAAAATACATGAGTACTCTCTGAGAAGTTAAGCAAGCCACATTGAAAGTGGACCGTGAGAAAGAAGGCTGATATGACCCAATGAGGGATGGAATCTTCATGCATTCACCACTGATGCTCAGTCTCTGGAGTCATCACCATTGGCAACCCAAATGAGTCTTTGCACGGAAAATATTTACTCAAAGCACTCACAAAAATCAGAGGGGAAGAGCGAATTTTTCATTGGTACACAAATGAGAGATTACAAGGTATTTATAGAGGGGAGGTCAATCCTGGCTATTAGGGACATAGATAGGATTTCCCTTTTCCCATCATGAATTGATTATATGCCAATCTCTTGGTGCTTAATATCCTCTCTTTCATTGATTGGATTACGTGTCAATCAATTGCATTGCTAGATTTAAGATATCTTACTATATCTGGAAAACTATATATATTAAGAAAGTAAGCATCATTAGGCTATTGGAGTGGTTTGACCATGGGTTTGGCCCAATGGATAGTCATCCATGGGCTTGGCCCAATGGGATGGCCCACTATGATAAGGCCCGATTGGCTGGCTCATTGTGGGCCTATTTTTTGAAGCCTCCTTTTTGTATCCCTTAGGCCTAAAATGCACTTGTGCTGCATCAAAGCCTCAATACAGAACACCAAATAGTTAAATCTTCAGGCAGAACTTTCCCCGTGTGGATTCACCAGAAGATATGAATGGAAATGGGACATATGGCTATAATAATTGAAGCCCGCCAATCAAAAACAATAAGTAAACAAAAATAAGGCTCTATGTTTAAGTGTTGAAACTTGAAAGCAGATATCAAACTCATCAAGTTATGTATCTATCCACAAATGCACAAATGTACAAAACTTAAACCGTTCGGTAATTGTGCCTAGCATGTATGGGTATGGGTCAGACTCACACTACAAGAATCATGGTGTCCAATTGATCCTAAGTTTCTCTATGTTGGTAGGGCCTCTTCCTAGGAAAACTTTCACCTGCGCACAGTGCGGATGCGCACTGTGCATCCAGACCCCCCCAGAGGCAGCAGCCACCTCCGAATTTTAGACACTATGGGTCCGGATGCACGGTGCACATGTACACTGTGCGCAGGTGAATATTTCCCCCTTTTTCTAACCGTCCATAGCAGTTTTTTAAATCTCGATCCTCCAATTATTTGGCGAATATCATATGCATGATTATAGAGGTATGAGTGTATGACACAAACAGTAGGACCAGTATGCGAACAATTTAAAAAGGCTGGAAGTGTACCATTAATTATGGACATTGGAGTTTTGTTAACAAATTTAGACTAGGTAACAACACAGAAATTTGAAGATAATCTTTTAGTGAATGACTAATTTTTTTCCATTATCCAAAATCACCTTCCCCTGAAATAACAACGTTGCGAAATTCTTAATGATGAACCCCTATTTTTATGCTTCTGTGCTAACTAACCTTAAAGAACATGCCTTATTTTTAATAAAATCAAAGGGCCATGCCTTTTACCTGATCCAAATAGGACATAAAACCCACTAGAGACATCTATCTCCGACTGCTCCTCCCTGTCAGAAATATCACAGTTTATACTCAGTCCAAGTCCTAACAATCTAAAAGCAAATAGGACAACTTTTTTGAGACATTATGCATGAAACTACAGACAACTTAAAATATCAGTTTCAGAAAACAAATTGGGGATCCTCAAAACATGTATCAGTAAGCACTGGATTTATAGTTCATATTGATCTCAACTAGATTCACTTAATACATGTACATGTCGAGCACTAAATACAGAAAACTGCTAGCACAACCTTTTCTTCCATATATTTTCAGTTTGCTGTCTTGTCACTCTATTTTCTGCCCATATATGCCTTCTCTTTTATATGGTTTAAAATTTTTATTTGGATGAAGTTAATAATTCTTAACATTAAAAATGGCACAATATCGTTTCACCTTAAGTTTGAACCACTGGAGCCCATTGTTAGGTAATACAGAACATTCCTTTAATGATGCCTCTATGGATGGGGTATCCTAGCCATCCCATGTTTTGGTCTATTTCCACTCAATCGTAGAATGATGCCATCTTTTCTAAAGGCACCTTTGGTTCATATGGAAAGTTAAAATTTTCCAATAATCTCGGAATCCTCAGTCTTGGAGAATTGGTCGATTGTCAAGAACTGAAAAGGCATACGAAGGGATCAACAAGATAAAATAGACAAGAAGAAGAACACCCAGTAGATAGCATTCCAATTGGAGCATTTGATCGTATGGTCAATGTTCTCATGGGCCCATGGCATGGGAAAGTTCGGGCATTTTCATACCTAACAACCACAAAGAAGGATAGCAAAATAGGAACTTTGGATTAACAGCTTGCAAGAGAAAGACATATCTGTATTGAGGGTAGGCTCTCATTTTAACTCCCTTGTGGTCTTTCTTGTCACAAAAATAAGTAAATTTCCAAACTTAAAAGGAATAAGTAAAAACCCCTTTCCATTATACCAAAGTATTCTATATCCAAAAACTAACTTAAAGATGCATCTGTTTGGTCAATCAAAGCCCATTCAAGTCAATTTACTTCACCGGAAAAAAGAAGGAAATCATCATGAGATGACTGTAGCCAACTACATTATTATGGGACGGGGGTGAAATAATTCACAACCAGTCACGGATTTCCTGTTGGGCTAAAAAATGCCTAGTCAGACCTGAAGTAGCCAATCCGGCTTAATAGAGTCGGTCCGATCCCCTGGTTAGATGTTTGGGATTTATCAACTAACCTGAGTCAACCTGTCTCAATCTGAATTCGATCTGGGTCATTCTAAATTACATCACCATTTATACATACTAAAGGCTAAAGGATATTTTGCATATACTTTGGTTGAGAATTAGAGTTCCTTAGCCTAATTGTACAAACAGTTATGTTGGCATATCATAGTATCACAAAAATAAGATAGGAACTAGGAACTATCCCATTAAACAAAACATGATTACCTTCAACATAAATAGCAAATCTAGTGATACTAACCATGTATATCTAACAAGCACATGTTTTGGCCAATGTTCTGGATCCCAAAACTTTTTCCGTATGTCTTGATGGCTTTCAACATCTGCTCAGGAACAAAAAATTGTTAAAGACACAGCAATAGAGATTATATATACGTACCAACCAAAGAACAGTATACGTTACAAGCAATGACGACATTCCAAAAAGTTTTTACCAATAACAGAAAAGACAGGTATTTCATGAGAAAATGGTACAAAGGCCTAACCTTTAACAGGTGCATAATCTTGTAAACATGTATTCCATACATTTGGATAGTGGAGCCTAAAAGTAGATAACCCATACTGTTGATTAATCAAGTGTTCTAAACCTGGAACTCCAACTCAACTTGAAACCCTGTCAAGTCGAGTAACTCAACCATGTCCAATCAAGTTTTTGGTCAAACTTGGTCAAATCAGCAAGAGTTGCTTGACTACATGTCAATGCAAGTCAACCAAGTCAAATCAACTCTGGTCAAGTTTCATAATTAAGGATGAAACAAGCCCAGCAGTGGTATGGTCCTGTATAAGGTAGTAAACAAGCTGAGCTTAGCTGAGCTTTCCCTAGCTTGAGCTTGGTTTTGAATTTCCATTGAGCTGAACTAAGCTAATCTTGACAGACTTTAACAGTTGATTCTAAATTGAGTCGAGCTAAGCCAAGCTTGAGTTTGGCTCGAAAATGTATAACAAGGTTAAGCTCAAGTCAAGCTGAAAAATTATATACAATATACTTTACATATATAATAACACTTTCAAGCCCACTTATGTAATCCCCACTAGAGCACCATTTGTACTGACCCATCAGGCCACTACCAATCAAGGGAAAATCCTAGAAGGGAAGGCCTCTACAATAAATAAAAGATACATATACAAGGAATAGTTTGTTGTATGGATACTTTGTATTTTACAAGGGAGGGCCGCAGATATGTCATTTTCAGGTGATTTGCAATGCCAATACGGTTGCCGTTAGGAAATGTTCATTTATCATGTTACTGTACCTTATTTTTTTTCCTAAAAAGTTATGTTTAATTATGCCTTAAAAGAGTTAGTAACATAATCTTATAGACAATGGCGAACCAGGAAATTTTCCCTAGAGGTCCATTATGTAAAAAAGGAATTCTGAGTGTGTGTGTGTGTGTGTGTGTTTTCTGAAAAGTTGTGTTTAATGTATGCCTTAAAAGACTCGGTAACATACTACTATAGACAGTGATGACCAGTGGCGGACCTATGCATAGTGAACCTGGGGCGGGTGCCCCATGTAGATTTTGAAATTATCAAGAATTTAAATGGATCTGACGTGTCCCACATATATCTAATAAATAGTCGCCCCAAGTCGAAAACTTGTGATTGCCCCACGTCACAAATCCTTGGTGACCAAGAGTACCAAATCCTATTCGCGCCGTTCTCTTTCGACATCTTCTTTCTACTGAGCATGGATGAAAATAGCGGCCGCTACGCTACTGCCGATTTATCGGCCGTCACACCCGTAGCGGCCGCTACGTCCGCTACGGGGTGAGAAAAATTCCTACTTTCTAATTTCTTTTTAAATACATAATAAGACTTATTTCTTTTCTTCTTCTCTCCAAATAACATTTCTACACAACTCTTCTACCCTTTTATGTTTAAAAGAACACCAAAAAGCATATGATCTGGCCAAATTACAGTCAACATAGAGAGTTCTTCTCAATGATTCTTCTCTAAGTACATCCTATTAGACACCCCCTTTGGTAGATGTATTTTTTTCTCTAGGTACTCTTAAGTCTTGACTTCATGACATAGTTTTTTCTTTTATAAGCTTTTCATTAGTTTCTAAGTTAGTATAACTAAGCAACATAAACACATGTGAAAAAAATGATCATTACTATTATTTTCTATTTATACAGCGATACAAGACCTTATACAGTGAGGGGACCGCTACGCCCCCTTACCTTAGTTACTTTTACAAAAAAAATATACATTTTCTTTCATTTTACAATTTTCTGGATTTTCTGGAGCTTTTTCAGATTTTTTTGACGATTTTTTCAAATCGCACCGCTACGCCGCTACGTATCGCCCGCTTCGTAGCGTTTTGGCGGCGGGCCGCTACACCCGCCACTACCGCTATTTTCATCCTTGCTACTAAGAGTTCAAAATCCTCTTTGCGCCAATCGAGCTTCTCGTCACCGGTCCTCTCGTGGTTAGTCTTTCTCTCAGCAAATAACCCTAAATAAAACACTCTCCCTCCCTCCTCAGATTTTTGTATAATCCTAATCATTCTAGCTCTTAATCTCCAAATCCTAATTTCAAACCCTTAATCCCCAAATCCCAATCCAAACCCTAAGCCCTAAATCACCTAATCTAAGCATATCTACAAGTCCAAAGATGACACCATTGGGCACACTTTAATCTTCAATTCACAAATAAATCAGGCCTTAGGGTTCATATGTTTGATTAATTTGAGTTACATTTAAGTGGCAATTTTTCTTCTTTGCCATGAGCCCATGACCGAACTATAGGGAATTAATTTTAGAGCTAGGTAAGTGCAGGCAACCAAATTTCTTAGATAAAAATAGAACCCCTTTGGAAACCCAAATTGGGTAATTATGTGCTCACGCAATTCACCGTTTCAAGGCATCCAAACACCTAGGATTAAAGAAAATTTATCTTAGTTGTTTTGATGATGATGAATTAATGATCACTTGAATTTGGGAGAGGCAGTGGGAAGACCCTTCAATTAGGCAAGATTTGACCATGGAAAAAAGTCTTATCTATTTAAATGCAATACATTTTCTCGTCTGGTATTTTACTGTGAAAAAAATTAGCAAACCTGAGTAAAAGTTTAGCCCCACCCAAACAAAAATCCTGGGTCTGCCACTGGTGATGACCCATGAAATTTTCCCTGGAAGCCCATTATTTAAAAAAGGAATCCTCTGTGTGTTAGGTTGGGGTGGTGTTTAAGGGTGGGGGCACGGCAGCATAGCAGGGAGGGGGAATATGTAAGAAAAGCAAAAGATTTTCTAAAACTTTTTGGCGCCTATAGATGCATGCCTGAAAACGCATCCACAATAAAAAGAAGCCAGAGAAGCAAAATATTTACCCGTATTGATGGAAAGAGAAGCCGTTATAGAAGGGGCAACATAATCATAATTGAAAAGTTTTAGATTTGAAATCTGTTTCTATAAGAAAATAGGTGAAATTCGAAACCATGCAACCACCAAACTATCTAACTTATGAGCTATACAAAGCGCCTTTGGAGAGATAAACAGATCAGCACCACATTATGAGCCAAATATTCCAAAGAACTAATTTAGGTTTATGCCAAATAGTACAAAAGGGCATTTCTTATCAAGAAAAATCATGGAAAAGTTTGGGTTTTGTGACAAATATGCTAAGGTGAATAGTAATTTTTCTATAATTGGCAGTTCTATTGTTTGGGCTCCAATCTTCAGGATAAATCTTTCATCAGAAGAGGCGGTTCAGTTGCGCTCCATGCTTGCAGAGACTGAAGGGGTATATTCCAGTTTTAGGGAAAGATAGGAGAGCGTGGTCCATGTCTACAAATGGTTCATTCTCTGTCTCTCCTTTCTTACGAAGTCTAGTAGAGAGACCCCGTGCAGCAAGCTTGGGTGCAGTTTGTGGAGTTTTAAGGCCCCCCACAAGGATTCTAGCAGTTGTCTGGACTGCTCTTCTCGGAAAAATAATAACTATTGATAATTTCAGGCGCTACAGGATTCTTTTGGTTAACGCGTGCCCTCTGTCTAAAGGATGAGGAATCAATCGATCTTGCTCCTTAAGTGTAAGGTGGCCTACTCCTTATGGACTTGTGATTGGGTTTTCTCAGTCTCTCTCCTCCAACAGTTTGAAACCTGGAATTTAGCGGGAGCGTCGTCAAAGGGAAGAATCATGTGGAAAGTCTCCTTTTTAGCTATCATATGGGTGATTTGTGTTATGTTATAAGTTAGAAAATAGGACCTATTTATAATTTATATCATGCTAGGGACCTTGGCGTAAATATCAGGAAATTGAGGGGCTATTTTGTAATTTTCAGAAACTATGATTTAATGACATAGGAATGGTCGCCTTAATGTATAGTGGAGATCATTCTTTTGTTTCCCCCTCAAATTCCCTCTCTTTCTTCATCTTATTTCTCTGCTCATTGCTTTCCTAACAGGTACTAAGTAAAAACCCTAGATCTAATTGAATCTAGGGTTCCAACTTTGTATCAGAGCTTTGAATAAGGTAGGAGACTTGCATATGAAGAGATCTAGTGGTCTAGATCTGGTTTTCATCGCCGCTTTGTATTGATTCAACATCAGTCAAACACAAATATACATGTTCAGCTGGGAATGCATGGTTTGTTTGTGGATCATCGGAGTTCAACAGTGGACTGTAGCATACAGGTTCAGTTCTGATGTATATTTGAAGGCTGGACAAGGGTTAGAAAAATAAATAAAGATGTTTAATGCAGTTGTTTGGTGAAAAAGGGTTGTTCGATGTAGTCATTTGGTGAAAAATGTTGTTTCAAGCAGTCATTTGGTGGCTCTGGTGTCTCTGTTTGGCGAACTTCTGGTTCGATTGTCTTTGCTGGTGTTTTTCCAAGTTCTGTAGGTTGGTTATGGTCGCTTCTGAGAGTGGCTAGGATCTGCTGGCCTCTTCGGTGCATGTTGGTGCAGTCGACAGGGTTACAAGTTGACCGTGTGCTGATAGGAGTTGTGTTGGTGGCTTCTAAGCTGTATTGTTGGGTCATTTGCACAGGTAACATTCATCCTTATCGACAGATTGGTTTCTTTTTCATTCTCTTGGGATTAATCAAATTGAAGATTAATTGAGACTTCAATCTCAATGGAGTCCAAGAAACAAGGGTGAAAGTTCCATGGGCACTAGTCAACAACTCCTCCCTAATGTTGTTAATCCAAATGCAAGGATAACACCGAGCCAGGAGGATAGAAAAGAGTCAGTTATATTGACGGGAGTATCAAGGAGTCTGAAAAAGAAGATTCTAAATATTCAGATTGGGTTTCAGAAAATATGTTGATAATGAACTGGATTCTTAATTCGATGGAAGAAGGAATTGCCAAGAGTTTTAAAGATTCTGCGATGCAACTGCAAAGGAACTCTGGGAGTCGATAGAGGCAGCCTATGCCCAATAGAGGAATAATGCCAGGATTCTAGAATTGAAAATGGAGATTGCTGGTTTTAAATAAGGAACTCTCTCAATTGGAGAATATTATTCTCAATTCCGGGCATTGTGGATAGAGTCGGAGTCTTACATGAGCCTTGAACCTTATTGTGCTAAGAAGTGGGCAAAACTATTGGAAGACCAACATATGCTTGAACTCATGCATGGTTTGGATTGGGTGATAGCTCCACCCCCAACCCCCACTAGTTCGCATGTTGAGAATTGCGCAAACAAGTTCTCACTTGAATACTTTCACATGTATAAAATAATTGACACAAGATCCAATAGTTCAGTCCCAACGGATTGGTGCAAACTCCATGGGATCCGGAACATAAGGGAGGAGAGGAGGGGGGTTTATATGGCCGTTCACATTGATCACCAGATTGGCCAACTAGGTGTCTTGCATAGTAAGACCATGCGAGACAAATGCATATGAGTAAATGTCATATATATACATAAATGGGAGATGCTCCCATGAGAGATATCTCTCACCTTATATGAGAGATAGGGGTGGGGGCCCTCACATTTGAGTTGTTGATATTGGATATGGATGTGAGGGCCCCCACCTTATTTCTCATAGTAAGGTGAGAGCATCTCTCATAGGAGCATCTCCCTACATAAATATATATATGTACATATATACATATGTATACAAATATGGTAATATTCCTACGCATCTAGTGTGCACGGTCTTACCGTGCACATTGGCTACTGGGGCCCCACAAATGATGGGACTAGGGGGGATGGAAAGATCAATCATGATGGACCCAGATATCAAAAATGGGGTCAATCTCATGCCTCTAACCCCATTGATCCATGGCCCACAAGTTTAACAGATTTATATTAAAGAAAAAGATTGACCATTGATCCAATGGTCCAGTCCATTCTGTGGGTGCAAACCCTAGGGTCCAATGACTTTCAAGTGGGGTCCCGTGTGTGTGAACAGTTAGGATGAATCATAAGGTTGGCTCAATGGAAGTTCTCACCAAAAGGATGTATAGGAGGAAAATACTACTTGCCAAAATTCACAGCCCTGACAGATTTAGCATTCTAATTTCTTCTAACTAACAGCACAGAAGCACAACCTGGAAAGTTATCGCCAAGAGAAAACTACAGACATAAACAAGGATAAAAAGCTTAGAACCATTGCGAGAGAGGGAAACAAACCAAATCTACACAATTAGAAAAAGCATAGGCCTTATTTTATGGTATGTATTATCCAAATGCTAGGCATACTTTTAATGTTTATGAAGAGGATAAGTATAAGATGAGTGATGTCACATACACTGGTGAGGCATGTCTATAACTCTTGCTGTGACGCCAAGTAGATCATTTCCTGAGTATCTCTGCAGAATATCCAACTTCAAAAATAAGCCTTCAAAACCCATGATCAAAGTTAAATCGAGATTTTACATATTTAAAGCTGTACATTGTTACAATCAACAAGTAAGTTGTATCTAGATTCTTGTGTTTCTAGTCAAATGAAACCAACAGGCAAGCTTCAAATTATGGGCACCATTGGCTCTATAAACCAGCAGACCTACAGGCTGATATCAGGTACATATCAAACATCTGCCTTTGATAATACATTAAAAAAAAAAAGGGAAAAGTAGAAAAAAAAATCCTAGATGATGGAAACCCTAAATTGTGTTTAAAAATTACAAATTGTTTTACCTATTTATTAGACACCATCTAGCAATGTCTTCTCCTGACCTGTTAAGTGCTATGTTTAGTAATTCATGTAAGTAGATCAATAAGATTTTGGTGTACTAGTTTCCTTTTTTTTTTTAATGGTAACTGAAATTTAATTAAAAGCATCCATACAGCATAAGAGAATATACCGAACGACTTCAAGTGAAAACAAATAAAAACTAGAAATCAAAACACCCTAAAATGATAGCATTATATACGAGTTTCTGACTGCGACTGTGATGCCCAGATAGATACAGACAAGGTTCATGGATTTGACTCTGTGCTTCTGGAAATTCAAGACAAGGATATGGATAACTGGTTATCATATGATTCATATCCATAACATGAAGTTTCATTTTTCAGATTAACATTAGTTTTATATGAATATTGCTTTTCACCCACACAATACTTCTAGATTAATGAAAAAAGTGACTAAACAATTTGTGATACCCAAATACTTCAAAATAGGCAACGTATCATGTATCCGATACTTCACTTTTTATCTGTAAAATCTGTGTCCCTATCATAACCATGATGTCCCAGCTTTAATCATGCCATATCTGGATATTATAGTTATAGCTTACACTCCTTTTTGACATTTTTATGTTGAAAAGTAACAAAGTTAAAGTAACCCTCTGAAATAATAAAGAAGAATATACCGAAACTGGATCATACAAGTATCAATGCAATAATGAGTACCAGTATCTTTAGGGCTGTTAATCGACCCACGTTCAGCCCAAATCCACCTGAGTCCAAGTCCAATGGTTAGGATTTAAATTCTCTGATGGGCCAGACCTGGACCTAGGTCTTGGGTCTAGATCTCTTATCAGGCCAAACTGGGGTTCTATGCCTATTGGACTCTAGTTACCGATAGATTTTTTATGAATATATATATATATATATGTGTGTGTGTGTGTGTGTGCATAACATATCGAGTACCAGTATCTTCATTTTGAGCCTTGCTATCAAGAAAAACACAACAAGTCATTGTAATAACATTAACAGTTATAACTAGGGAACCATTTGCCAGCTGTATTGGTCTTACCAAATGCACATCAATGATTGGAACTTCAGAGCTCTTGCGATTTACCACTAGAAGCCATGGAATAAGAAACTTCTCGCTTCCAACTTGAAATGATCTGCATGGATACAATTTTCTTTTAGAAGAGAAAACAAAGAGAGAATATCATTCTTTTATCTCCTTCAGGATGTGGAAATTTCCAAAACCACATTCCTTTAGATGCACCCCACGATATTGCATTAAGAGAATCCATTTCTATAAACAAATTTATGGAAAACAATTCTTACAATTTATAAAAACTCTTAATTGCCAACATTCTCAGTTCAATTAAAGGAGCAGAATGAGGGCCTCAAGGTTTCATTTTGGTCATGACCATGCTTTAAAACTAAAAGTCGTATTAGGATTTGTCAGGCAGCAATAGAGTCACAAAATGCCTGTAATAATACCACTTTCTTATAAACTAAGACTTTTAATCACTCCAATTTATAGGAAACTAAACTAACAAAATAAGTTAAAGACTCGATCAAGACTTGACCTGTGCAACTAATGGAGACCTAAAAATCAAGACCCAGCAGAGCTGAGTCCAATGCCAGACCCAGCCCCAGCCAAGCCAACCCAGATTCAAGGCAAGACTTTTAGCCACTTCAGGAAAAAAAAAACCTTCTTAGAACTTCTTCAAATCCAATTCTGCATCTCAACCACAAATGCCACTTATTAGTTCTAACGCGAATTCCCATGTTGAAGTTCAAATAATCTAACCATTCTTTGTTAGGGATTTTGTAGTTTGCAATTTGATAGATGCATAATCATTCTAGCATCATTTGATTTACACACTTGCATTGTTTTAGATAAACTTGAAATCTTGTTTTATTCATGCATTGCTTTTAAGATTTGTAAAAGTATCAATTTATGCATGTTTTGCTTTTAAAACTTGGATGCATTTGTTTTTTAAAAGAGTTTTAGAAATCAAGCTAGCCTTTGGTTTTAAAGTTTTGAATCATTTTAGGCTTTGTGTGTTTCATGTTTTTAAACATCTTAAAATGATTTAAAACATGTATTCAAGCTTGGTTTAGTGGCCCAAAAAGTTCCACAAAGAAAAACTTTGAAATATGCAAAAGTTGGAATTTTTGGTCCCAGCAATGTGGCCGGTCGACCGGCCCAGGGGTCCCGGTCGACCGGGAACACTGCAGGCAGAATTTGCCCTAGAGCACCAACGGTCATATTTCTGACCGTTGTGTATTCCAGGTCGACCGGGGACTAGCCGTTGGGCACTTTTTGCTATAAATATGAGTTCTTTCCTTTGCCAAAAGTTGGGAATTTTAAAGCCCTCATTGAGGGGTGTTGAGGCAAATAGAAGGGAAATGAACTAAGGGATGAAGGGGATCATTAGGAAAGCTAAAGCTTGGATTAATGAAGTTAAATCACCAAGTAGGCTCTACTTTCCTTAATCATATGTTTTCATGCTTTGTTTTACTTTTGGTAAATCTTGTGTAGCATGGTAAACTATGTATGAAGTGTTGTTCATTTAATGTGCTAAGTTCATTTGGTATAGACCACATATCATTTTCCATTGCATTGTAAGCTTAGTACATTTGCTAAGAATGGAGATGTTGCATGATAGATTGATCTCTTTAACTTCATACCTTCTTGTGGTTACATAGTTATATTCTTTATTGATGAGATGGTATGAGTTAGATCTTGAGTGTTGATTGATCCTCTCTATGCAAATGTCAAATTGTTCTATGTATGGTTGTGTTCTTAGTTATATTTGTAGAAACCATACTAGAACTAAAATCCATCCTCTATGATTTCTAGTCATATTTTTTTTGGATGGTTATGATGTTGATTCATGTATTTTCTCTAAGTGATATCATCCTTATACATGTTTCAACTTCATAGTAGTGTTCTTGATCATATGAAACTCTTTGAAATCTATTCCTCATATTTCTATATGTTTGATGGATGTCTTAGATGTTGAATTCATATGATTTTGACACTTTGAAAATTGCATGCATTACAAAGTTATATCCTTTTGCATTGCAATTTATCTTGTTCATCACTATGCTCATTAGTCATATCTTTAAAAGTGATGAATATCCATTTATGATGCTTAATGGAACTTTGTGTTTGCCACATTCTTGCTCTTTTTCATGTTGTCAAATTCAATTGGTTTCATTTGGTATAATTTACGATTAATTTGATTTCTTGTGATTGTGATAGACCTTGTGTACAATGGATTGAGCTTGATAGTTATATATTTGTTTCATGTCACACACCATTAGCATCATAATGTTCATGTTTGCCACCTCTCTTGCTCTTATAGGTATATCTCATGACCACCATGTTTATGTGTTCATAATATTGGTTGGTTATTAGTTGAGGTTGGCTTCATGCTTGAATTTCATTTCACTCATCTTGCACATGATAGTCATATTTATTGATTGAATGAAATGATTTTCAAAACCTTCATAGCATTTGCTTTCCATAGTTAGATTATTTGTTGCTATGATTAATTAACCCCATTTCATCATGGATAGCTCTAATTTGGATTTTTCCTAATAGTTATATTTTTAAATCCATTTTAGAGTGATTGTGTTTAATAGACTTATCTTTAAATCTCAATTGGTATTCTTGGTTTTTCCAATTGGTATCCATGATTGCTTTTCTCTTTAGACCTTGCTTTCTTTTGGTAATTTGATCATATTGAGCTTTATAGTTAAACATGTCTAATCCTTTCCTTGAAGTTTTTCCCTCAATTGGTTAAACCATCTTCTTCTTGCACCTAATAGTTAAATCTTTGTCAAAAGTTTGACAAAAGAAGAGAATAGATTGAGGGGGAGTGTAAACCTTCATAGGAAGTATTAGTTTTGATCAAATTGACCCTTGGATTGCCTTTGAGCCTTTAGAGATAACTTCCATACATGATAGCCTGTTATGTATTTCATTTTCAATTTCATTTGTTAACAGGTGCTACTAAAGGTATTTTCCTTATTTCATGTGTGTAGGTTACCTTTGCAATTTAATGTCAAAGGGGGAGAGAGCATTCAAGTACTCAAAGATCTCCTATTCTTCAAAGGGGGAGAGAGCATTCAAGTTCTCAAGAAGGGTGAAGAGAATGTCCAAGCTTCCTAAGGGGAGAGTTGTGTACGATCTTCTACAAGGGGAGAGAATGCATACCTTGTCAAAGGGAGAGAGAGGCATGGTCAAAGGGGGAGAGCAAATAGAAGAAAGAAAGCTTGGGAGCTAAAGAAGATGCTTGGATAAAGAAAGAAAGAAAGAAGAAAGAAAGATTGAAGAATGATCAAGTACCAAGCATCATGAAGAATGAAGAAAAGAGCCCAAGAGCCCAAGCTAAGAGAACGAGCATCCAAGAAGATTTCAAGACTTGTCCAGCTGAGGGGGAGCTGAAGACTTAGTGTGTAAATTCAGTGGTGAGTGTGTTGCCATCAAATTGCAAAGGGGGAGATTGTTAGGGATTTTGTAGTTTGCAATTTGATGGATGCATAATCATTCTAACATCATTTGATTTACACACTTGCATTGTTTTAGATAAACTTGAAATCTTGTTTTATTCATGCATTGCTTTTAAGATTTGTAAAAGTATCAATTTATGCATGTTTTGCTTTTAAAACTTGGATGCATTTGTTTTTTAAAAGAGTTTTAGAAATCAAGCTAGCCTTTGGTTTTAAAGTTTTGAATCATTTTAGGCTTTGTGTGTTTCATGTTTTTAAATATCTTAAAATGATTTAAAACATGTATTCAAGCTTGGTTTAGTGGCCCAAAAAGTTCCACAAAGAAAAACTTTGAAATATGCAAAAGTTGGAATTTTTGGTCCCAGCAATGTGGCCGGTCGACCGGCCCAGGGGTCCCGGTCGACCGGGAACACTGCAGGCAGAATTTGCCCTGGAGCACCAACGGTCATATTTCTGACCGTTGTGTATTCCCGGTCGACCGAGACCTGTTTCCAAGTCGACCGGGGACTAGCCGTTGGGCACTTTTTGCTATAAATATGAGTTCTTTCCTTTGCCAAAAGTTGAGAATTTTAAGGCCCTCCTTGAGGGGTGTTGAGGCAAATAGAAGGGAAATGAACTAAGGGATGAAGGGGATCATTAGGAAAGCTAAAGCTTGGATTAATGAAGTTAAATCACCAAGTAGGCTCTACTTTCCTTAATCATATGTTTTCATGCTTTGTTTTACTTTTGGTAAATCTTGTGTAGCATGGTAAACTATGTATGAAGTGTTGTGTCCTTAACATGTTTTATATTTTGAGTTGATTTATTGTTTTGTATACAACACCATTTGATTCAATCCAAGTAGTACTTTATCTTTGGTAAATCTAAGTAGATCATGTTAATGAAAACATCTTTGAAATTATATGTAACATGATCCATATACTTGGTTGAATCTATGGTTGTTGTTTTTCAACATAAGAAAATCACTTTCAAAACTATCTTATGTTTTGGATTCAACATCTTTTCATATCATATGTTTTCATGTTCTTGTTTTATCTTCGGTAAATCTTTAATAACATGATAAACTATGATTTGTTGTATCCTTAGCATGTTTTAAATTTTGAATTGATCTATTGTTTTGGATGCATCACCATTTGATTCAATCCAAGTAGTACTTTATTTGGTAAATCTAAGTAGATCATGTTAATGAAAGAATCTTTGAAATTATATGTAACATGATTCATATACTTGGTTGAATCTTTGGTTATTGTTTTTCCATCATAAGAAAATCTCTTTCAAAATATATCTTATGTTGTGGATTCAACAACTTCACAAATCATGTGGACTTTTGTTTTAAAGTTTCACAACTTGCATTACTTTGATAGGTATATCTTTTTCAAGTTGTTTTTATAAGTTCATATGATTTGTCCCATAATTTCAATCAAATCTATTTTTATGTTTTGAGCTACATTGTTGATTTGATTGACATCCCTATGCATCACATGTTTAGAGCTAATTAATTTCATACAACTTGTGAATCTTTGATATCATTAACAAGTTGTTACTTTTAACATGTGACTTGCATTCCTTCCTCAATCATAAATGTTTTTATGAGCTAAAACTTTCAAAAGCCTTAGGCATACATTTATGAGCTTTCATTTTCAAAATGATTGAGGACATCACACACATACATCATGTACTTTCATCTTTGCATTCATAGTGTGTGTATTAGATTTTCATTTTCATATCCGTCTATTTTAGAGGCAAATGTAATGAACTTAATTGAATCTCCATCAAGTGTATTATAGACACTAACTTAGTGAGATAACCAACCTTGTGGTTGAAGAGGTTATTGCTTAGCCTATAAAAGCATAGTGTATAGGTTGATGTTGAGCTTTGAAAAACATCATTGTAAAGTTTATTGCTAAGCCTTGAAAAGCATATTGTAAAGGTTATTGCTTAGCCTATTAAAAAGCATAAATAGTGGAAATCCGGTGGGGTGTTGGTTCACAAGCCGGTAGTGGATGTAGGCATTGAGGCCGAACCACTATAAATCCTTGTGTGATGGTGATTGCTTTGTGGTGATTCTTTTGTTAGAATCCGCATCTTGTATGATAAATCATCACATGTGACTAGTTTGTTTTAAAGAAGTTAAAATTGTTTATAATTGGTTACAAATGAAGCTCACCCTATTCACCCCCCTCTAGGGTTCGGATCCCCAAGACTCACATTCTTTTCATCCACAAAGCATTCAAATAGAGCATAACTAGTAACTACATCATAAAATCTGCATAATATAATTTTTCCAACTTACATTTTATACGGATCAGCCCCTGTGTAACCAGTGGGTTTCATTATTGGAATCAAAACCTACAAAATAGCAGGAAAAAAAAATATGAACTCCACGAATACCTCACGATAGATGAGAATACTTCACGAAAGATGGATGCATACCTCACGATCTACAGCGAAGATTGGGCATTGGCGACCAATGACATCGTACCAAACCGTTCTCGACTGAAAGATTACAACAAAAGGAAGAAAGATTAAAAGAGACAGGAAGAAAGAGGATTTAGGGTTTAGAGATTTTACGCTGTGGTATTGACCCATCTTGCTCATAGGGACGATGTCGCCTGGTCTGTAAGCGATAGAGACTGGGGCGATCCAGAAGAAATAGGAAAGCGAGATTACAAGGGATTTCAGATTTCGCGCCATGGAAGCTAACAGCAATATCACTGGAAGACCGAGAAACTTTGAAATGCTCACGAGCAAGTCAGCTGTTTTTTGTACTTCCCGGAAGAGGGCATTCGGAAGGGCATACAGATCCCGTGTGTGTTGTTTTGTGTACCGCTTGAAGTAGCTGGAAATTGGAAGATGAATGGTAACTAGGTCCTCACTTGGAGCCCGAACCTGCCAAGGATGTAACTGATGGGGGTGTTCGTTTAGGTCACGTTTATGCACATGTAATTTACGTGGAAATTAGAAATTGTCACTTCAGCAAAATTCATAGATTTTAAATTTTTTGAAAAAGTTTTATCGCGGAAGTCAAAATTTTATGTTTAGTACAAAAAAGTTTTTCTCGATAAATTAGTGCTAATGTTGTTTGGTGCAGATATGGATTTCTTTAGTGAAAACCACTTTTTAGTAAAAATTATTGGGTGGGTGGGTTGGTATGTATGTGGAGTGGGGTGGGTTGGGAGGGGAAGAGGAAGAAAGAGGGTGGCGGGGTGGAGTGAAGGTGAGAGAGAGAAAATTGGTGATGGGGGGAGGGGGTCCGTTTTCGTGTAAATGGACTTCCCATATCCTCCCATAGGAAGTCTATTTTCATGCCTAGAAAGGAAAAAGCTGACGTGGCGAAAAAGCATTTCTGCGAAAAACCGTCGCACCAAACATATGAAAAAGAAGTTTTCCGCAGAAAACTACAACCTTTTCTGCTGAAATGGGCTATACAAACATGCCCTTAGAACCTGCCAAGGATGTTACTGATGGGGGTTGTTTGTTTTGGGCACGTTTGTGTATACGTAATTTTCGTGGAGATTGAAAATTGTTATATCAGTGAAATTTATGAGTTTTAAATTTTTTAAAAAAGTTTTATGCGGAAGTCAAAATTTTATATTTGGTGTAAAAAGGTTTTTCTCAATGAATTAGTGCTAATGTTGTTTGGTGCAGCTATGGATTTCTTTATTGAAAACCACTTTTTAGTGAAAACTATTGGATGGGTGGGTTGGTATTTGTGTGGGGTGGGTGGGGTTGGAAGGGGAAAATGAAGAAAGAGATTGGCTAGGTGGAGTGAGGGTGAGAGAGAGGAAATGGGGGGGGCTAGGAAGGAAAAAGTTGACGTGGCAAAAAAGCATTTCCACGGAAAACTGTCATACCAAATACAAAAAAAAAAGTTTTCCGCAGAAAACTACAACCTTTTTTGTGGAAATGGGCTACACAAACATGCCCTTAGAACTCCACTTTGGGGCCCACTTGTTAGAAAGTAAAAATCTCTAATGGGTCCATCTCATAGGGACCAACTTGTCTTGAGGTAAAATTTGTTGATATCTCACTATCCTTGAATAAGGATTATTCCTTAAATATTTGTATAGTTGAAGATTTTATATAGATATGGGTATGTATCGTTTTATGTGGCTGAGAAGAATTATTTTAATATGGAAATTTAGGGAACGTAAGGATTTAGAAATCCTGGGTGGGGGATGAGGAAAGAAAACAAATTTTCGGATTTCTTTGATTGTTTTTTGAGAAAAAACGATATAATTGCTTTTTTGGGCGTTGTGAAAAGCGATTTCATTTTTTTGCCGTGAATATAAAAACCTATGGTATTTGTAAGGCTACTAATTCTAGGGGCACAAAAGGTATTAAAATGAAAAGGTAAGACCTATTTACAAATACTAAAACCTCAGGAGCCTATTTATAAATCCTAAAAACCTTAGGGGGTATATACAAAAATAAAAAATAAAAAACTTAGCTTTAACTAAATATCTGCTTTAACTGAATCTCTTATCTGGATTTTATCATTTTCTTCAAGTTAGAAGCACTAGTGAACGATTGAGATGGAGATTATGCCTTATTATTAAGGGTCGGGATGAAAGTTAGGGTTGTCTTTGTTTTCATCACTATAAAACAGGGGCTAGTTGCCCCTCTCAGTTTATGGATTTGGAGTTTCCCTAAAAGTCATTTATCTCTTTCTTCCCGTTAACTTCCCTAAAAGGTATTATTTACCACCAACACATATTGTTCTCTCGTCTTCATCGTCCTATTTTTCTCTATTATTTAGAATGATTTATATTCATAAATCTTATGAGTAGTGGATTCTATAAAATAACTTGCTTTCATTTCAATATTCATTCGAATTGACATAACCATTTGATAGATCTTCTATCTCATGTTAGATGGGTGACTCGCCCCACTTGCTTATATTAGGGGCATGTTTGGTAGTAGTATCATGGCTTTCAGGTGGGAAGGGGTTATAGATTCCAACTCTAGATTACTTTTATGATTGGATCTAGTTTCTGGTGTTCTAGCCAATAGTTATCAGAATTTTAACATCCGTACCCCAAATCCCAATTCATATCCCGAATCTTTAGAAATGTGATTCATATCTATGCAACGAGTCTCATTTATAGATGAATCGATCTAAAGATACGGGTGTGAATCTTACGATTTTATTGATTCTTACGATTCAAGCAATTCAGCAAAGTGGGAATGGCTACAACAATTAAGTGAATATTAACAAATTTTTACCTTTTTTCTTTCTTTAGCATTTTTACTTTTAAAAAGTTATTAGTAGTTAACAATACCTCTTAAGAATACTCAGGCTTTGGAAAGATTTTAGAGATAAGAAAATAGCATGCATTTAATTATAGCATTCTACTTCACATATGATGCTTGTCTATATCTTCATTTTTAATCATTTTTTTTCATCAACAGTCTATTAATTACTACAAAAGATATCCTACTGTGCAAGATTGATGGTTTGAATTTTATTTTTGCTTTTATATTTTAATTTAAAGATAATTAAAATTAAATATATATTGATACCTTAAACTTGTTAAGCTATTTATGCATATCATTTATTATGTATTACTATACACCATGACTAGCGATGTTCTTGATATAATTGTATGATAGATTTATTTATCATTGTATTTATATTGCTATAAATGAAAATTGGATGGTTATGAATAACTACTTTTTTTATTTTAAATTTTTTTATTTTTATTAAAAAAATAAAGAATGCTATGCTTCACGATTCGATTCAATTCATGGGTATGTACGATTTGCGATAGGATTCCGATTTTCGAAACTATGGCTCTAACCTTTGGTCCTCATTTCTTACCTAATTACATAATTATTAAATTTTTTTAAAAAAAATTAATGGAATATATGATATCATGGATAATGTGGAACTAACATTATGTACCTATGTGGCTATGTCAAATTCTAAAAAGGATTTCATAAGTGTCTTAATGTTTCGGATCCAAAAAGATTTTAGTTCCTATTATTTACCAAAACCCATATTTGAAATTTATATTTTCTTCAAGTTAGAAGTACTAATGAATGTAAAAATAAAAAATCTCGCATTATCAAAGATCAAGACTAGTGGTGGGGACTGCCTGTATTTTTATCACTCTACAAATAAGGAATAGTTGTCTTTATCGAGTTTGGATTTAGAGTTTCCTTGTAAGGCTTCCATCTCTTCCTCTTAGATCTCATCTCCAAGGCATCATCTCTTACTTTTTATTATCTCTCATTCCTATTAATTATCTCTTTTCATGGTACTCTTTCTTCTATGTTATCCTAATTTTATCTATTATTTAGAATAAATCGGATTCATGTATTTTATTTTATTTTTGTATTATTAGTGGATACAATGAATTAATTTACTTTTATTTTAATATTCAATCGTGTTGAAAAAATCATCTAATAAATCTACTATCTCAAGTAAAACGGGTGATTCATCACAACCTAACTATATTTGAGGCGAGTTTCATAGTTCTAAGGTGGGAAAGGGATTTATATATGGGTTCTAACTTGGATGAGTTCAAGTTTAAGTCAAGTTTTTGTTGGGCGATTCTTTTTGCTCCAATCTTACCTAATTACTATATTGATTTTATTTCTTTAAAAGTAAAGCGATATATGTTATCATGCATCAAAACAAACCTGATTTGATCATGGATTGAGGCATCACATATTTGTTGGCCAAGTGGGTTTAGGGTCAATGGTATTTTTATAATTGTACATCGCCTTTTTGGGGGGCTAAGAAAGTGTTTCTTAGGCCCAAGAAAGTGTAGAATATATATAAATGTAATCTGTAACATTAAACCTAAGAGAGATATAGTGGAGAACTCAAAAGAAAACTCAAGTTTCTTTCCCATGAACATAGGTAATCTTGCCGAACCATATAATTCTTTGTGTGTGATTTTTATCTCTTCCTTGTGTGTGGCTTGTTTGATTGTCGATCACAACTTTTTACGCTTTCGCACATACACGCACAACAAGTAGTATCATAGCAAGTGGAGATCCTCTGATTTTGAGCAATGATGTTTTAGAGTGAGGTGGAGATCACTCAGGTTTTTGCTATTGATGTTTCAAAGTGAGGTGGAGATCGTTAGAGCTGTGTTGCACAATCACTGGCATATCTCATATGAGAACGGTGAGAAGAAAGCGCGGCGGTTTGAGTTGACTCTTGGTGCCTGCCGAAGAGAGATCAAATTTGGATTTGATCTCAGAGTGGGCCACAAATCTCAAAAGAGTTCTCGGTCTACGTATGTACAAGTCACAAAACTGTTTGGCTAGTTGTTGTGACTTGGAATGAGTAAGAGAGACAAAGGGACTTTGTTCTTTAGTGCAGACAAAAGGGAGTGTCTTGTCTTGTGTTAATAAGTAGGGAGAAAGAGAAAGATTTTTCTTTTATCTAGGTTGGCCTAGTGGACATAAACTTCGAAGGAAAGCTACCACTCTAGGGATCTAATCCAAGAGAGAGCTGTGGGAGGCGGGTGTGCTTTCCATAGCGACAACATGTGATTCCCTGAAAGAGAATGACTTTTGGAAAGTCTTTGGATTTAAAAAAGAAAAAGAGAAAAGGTGTTGTTGTGGTTCCTATATGGTTTGCAGATCAGCAAATAAGACGAGATGCAGAAAATTTGGGCTCTAGGTGTTGTTTGGAGTCATTTTGCATAAGACCGGTGGAAGATCTTTGTGTTGATCAAAGGAGGATGATTTGGTCTTAGGTGGGCCGTTGTTGCAAGTGTGTTTTCACTTTTCATCCCTATTTTGTAGAAGGAAAAGGCAGCAAAGGGTTATCATCACCAAAGAAGAAGATCGAAGGGCTCATTTGGTCCCCTACAACAGTCTAAAAACACCCATCATATATAGTGATGTCCCCATTTCACCCATAATTAAATGGTTACTGGCATAATTCTAATTAGTTCATGAATATGAAAATGCTTGATAGTGATTCCAGTCTTAGTGGGTAATTTATAAAAGTGCGTGAGGGAGATCCTAATCGCGTTAGACTTCAAATTCGGCCCCTTATTCACATTAAAAACACTAGGAGTAGGGTACGACATTATTTAGACATGTTTAAGATCATTTGGATAGTGATCATTCCTAATTTATCTATAGACTGTGATTAGCATTAATTTTTGGCATTAATTAAGGGGTTGGATTCATTGATCCAAACTCCCCACTTTTTCCCTATCCTCTAATCATTTGGACATATGGACCAATTAGAATCAAAGTTTTGAAACCTTTCCAATGGTATGTAGAACTCTAAAATCTGACGAACGGATCAAAAGTTATTGTCATCGGAAGATCGCCCTGAAAATATGTTGAAAAGGCACCTAAGGGCCCACATTGTGGCGTCTAGGCCCCTTTGAGCCCTTTGGAAAGTGAGGATAGGCACAGAACCATTGCATTTGCGTTTGAAAACCATGCTTTTAGGCCAAACTACATCCGAAACCAACCCAAATCAAGACTGAGCTTCTGAAACCTTGGAAAATATGGTTAGTCACAGTGCAAGATTTTTGGACCTAGATGCCACAATGGGGGTGACTAGGTCGGCATCTAGGTCCAAAAATCTTGCACGTGATTATATTTTTCTTACCAATGAGGGGAGCCAGAAAGCTTTCAAGAAGCAAGGACTCATGAAGACAGTGATAGCTAGATGAAGGTCATGTAGGATGAGATGAGTTCTCTAAGGAAAAACAGTACTTATGAGCTGGTATAACTTCCCATAGGCAAGAAAGTCTTGAAGAATAGATGGGTGTTTAAGTTAAAGAAAGATGATAGTAAAAAAAATCAGTGAAATACAAAGCACGATTAGTAGTTAAAAGCTTTGCGTAGAAGAGGGGAATTAACTTCGATGAGACATTCTCTTAAATTGTAAAGATGACTTCTGTCATAATTGTCTTAGGTCTAGCGGCCAGTTTGGACCTTGAGCTTGAACAGATGGATGTGAAAACTGCGTTTTTCATAGTGATTTAGAATAAAAGATCTACATGACTCAACTGAAAGAGTTTGATATAGAAGGAAAGGAACATATGATTTGCAGGTTGAAGAAGAGCCTCTACGAGCTAAAGCAAGCGTTGAGACAGTGATACAAAAAATTTGATTCATTCATGGTGAGTCACGGGTATAAGAGGACAACTGTAAATCATTGTGTTTTTGTTCATAAGTTTGCCGAAGGCAGATTTATTATCCTTCTTTTATATGTAAAATATTTGTTAATAGTCGTAAGATGATTGACAAATTAAAGGTGGAGATGTCAAAGGCTTTTGAGATGAAGGACTTAGGCCATGCATGTCAAATATTGGGCATGCAGATACGTCATGACAAGAACACCAAAAAGCCGTGGTTGTCACATGAGAAATATGTTGAGCAAACGCTAAAAAGATTTAATATGAAAAATGTTAAGCCCATTAGCATGCTTGTAGACAATCACTTTAAGCTAAGTAAAAGCTTATGTCCTACTATAAAAGACGAAAAGGAACAAATGACATATGTTCCATACTCCTTTAGGGCCTCTTTGGATAAATATGGAGTGGAGTAAAATGAAGTGGATTTCACATGAGTGAAGTGGAGGAAAAGCGGGTTGAAGTTGAAGTAGAGTACTTCACTTCACTCCATTTGGATGCTTATTGTGAAGTTAATGTTTGGAGTAGAATCTACTGTTACTCAAGAAAATTGAAGTATTTACGGTTAAAATGAAATGGAGTACGTGTGGCTGACAACATTATTTTATCTATTGGGCCACTCATTCAAACATGGTAGAGTTGAAATTTTAGACTGTTAGGGCCCATTTAACTTCACTCTACTCTATTTTTTGCTTATCCAAACATGCAGTCTTATGTATCTCATGATGTGTACACATCCAAAAATTGCTCAAGCAGTGAGTTAAGTGAGTAGATATCTTTCTAATATGAAGAAAGAGCATTGGGAAGTATTGGAGTAGTTTTTTAGGTATTTGAGAGGTATTTCTAAGTTGTGCTTGTGTTTTAGAGGCTCAAAACCAGTGTTGGAAGGCTTTATAAATGTTGACATGGCAAGCGATATTGATTATAAGCTATCGAATTATGGATAATTGTTCACTTTTATAGGAGGAGTTATTTTGTTGCAGTATAAGTTGTAGAAGCCTACATCATTATCTACAATTAAAGCCAAATACATAGCTGCTAATGAAATACGGAAAGAGTTGCTTTGGTTGAAGATGCTTTTTCAGAAACTGGGTTTGAATGAAGGAGAGTATACTGTCTATTGTGACAGTCATAGTACTATTGATCTTAAGAAGAAGGCTACATACCAAGTTCACACGAAGCACGTTGATGTAAGACACCATTAGATTCGTGAGGCCATCAACAAGAATCTCATGAAGCTTGAGAACACCCACATCAACAAAGATCCCTCTGACACGATGACAAAAATCATGAATAAGGGAAAGTCGGAGCTGTGTTCAGAGTTGGTGGTAGGATTGAATTTGAACTCCATGTAAAGGGATTCATGGCGTCTTCCCCATGGTCTAGAGGGGAAGTGGCCAATGGTCAAGACCAAGTGGATTTAAGGTTATGGGCATTTTGGTAATTGTATCGGAGCTTTATTGGGGGCAAAGAAAGGGCTTCTGAGGGCAAAAAAGTGTGGATTATATATATATGGATGTAATATGTAGCCCTAAACCTAAGAGAGAGATGGTGGAGAATTCAAAGAAAAGTTGAGTTTATTTTCCGTGGACGTAGGTAATTTTGTCTCTTTATTTTATTGTGTGTGGCTTATTCGATTGTCGATCGCAGTTTCTCATGCTTCCACGCAAGCACACACACAACAATATCCCTAACCCATCATGGGTTAGGGCAGGTATCGGTTTAGTATGTGTGGGTGGATGTATAAAAACCCATGCTGAACCAAACTCGTTGCCATCCCTACCTACTAATGGTTTCAGGCCATGAAAAATGAATAATCCATAATCTATAGATTACATGAATGCTTATTAACAGAGCAAGGATAAAGTGGACCCACTTTACTAGTGCATGCCAATGTCTAGAGAAATTTCACAAGTCCCTTTATGTTTCAGCTCCAAAAGGGTTTTGATTTGTATCTTTAAGCAATTACTTATTATTTTATTCAAATTAGAAGTACTAATGAACTGTAGGGATTTGGATTATGCCACATGATCGAAGAAGAAGATTCGAACTAGTGTTTAACTTCATTTTCATCACTTTTAATCGGCGGGGCTAATTGCTCATATCAAGTGTTGGATTAGAGTTTCTTTGAAGGCTTCTATTTGTTCCTCATATATCTCCTTCAATATCATCTTTCACACTCTCCATGTAGTCTCTCTTCTTAAGTATCCTTTTTTTTCTTTATTAATTAGAATGTTCTAGATTCATAAATGTTCATGAGGATATAGTGAAATAATTTGGTTTATATCCTCTTCAGTATTCAATTGAGTTAAGACAACAATTTGATAGATATGCCATTTCAAAGTAAATGGGTCAACTTGCCCATATCAAAAGTGGTTTGTTAGTGGTTTCATGGGGTTTTACGGGAAATGGTTTATAGACACTGAGCTTCACCGTGGGATTGAGTTTCGGTTGCATGACTCTTTTTGGCGCCTTAGCTCTAACCAAATTACATGTATACCCGTTTCTTTACTAGAATTCCAAGAATTCATGTTTGGGGGAATTTCAAACCCCCCAAAAGTTGTCCTCTTAAGTGAAATTTCAAATACCTTTTGAAGGAGCATTTGAAATTCCAACAAAATGCATAGTGAGTAGAATTGCAAGAATTCCAAAAGGTCATTTGATGCCTTTTAGGTGGTTGAAAATTAAAATTTTAATGAAAAAAATATAGCATTTCAAATGTTACGAGACAAGATGTCACATTATGTAAAAAAAAAAACCCACCATCCTAAATTTTTTTCATAAATTCTGATAAAGATACGGGCTCTTAAAGTTATAGAGTATATGTTTCAATACATCAAACTAACCTAATTTGAATTAGCCATGAGGTAGGTTTGGTGTTATATATCCTAAAATTATTTAAATATCAAGCCGAGCATGGGTTGGGGTGTGTGAGTTGAGGAGGTATATACCATCCATATCAAACCTAGTTTGTTATAATCTCTACCTATAATTTGTTGTCAGGATTTGAAAATTGAGGTTTCATACCACCTCCACATACCATTATTGTTCACTGATAATACTAGGATAAAGCTCGGATTAAGGTGGCCGCTACTTTCCACATGTACGCCGAAGTCTAGAAAGGATTTATGACTTAATTCACTTTTTTGTTCCAATTTTTTATTTTTCATTTACAACAAAAAATCTTATATGGACTTTTGTTATTTTCCTCAAATTAGAAATACAAACAATTAAGATTTAGATTATGCCACACTATATCAATGGTCAAGATTATGCCGCATTGCAATATTAAAAGAAGTCGAGATGATCTTCTAACAATCGATTATTTCGAGTGAACAAGTGACTCGCCCGATCAGTCTCTATGAGGGGCGGGTCTGAAGATGGTTTTACAGTGATCAAATGCTTATGGATTTATAGATTTTGACTTGGGATAGGTTTAGGGTGGGTTAGAATTTTGGGTTCTCAACTTTTGCACCCATTTCTGAACGTGAACTTCATTGCTCCGGCCTAGTATGGGCCAACTTGACTATAATGAGACGGGAAAGTTCCAAATCCAACTCATTGGCACCGACCAATCACAGGTCCATAGTAAGATATGTAAGAAACATTGTATAACTCAAAAGCTTAAGTTGATAAGTGGAAGGCCCAAACAGGTATATGAAGCCATGTCCAATTCAGGATTTGGGTGACTAGAAGAGGAATGCCTCTATTTATGCCTTTCTTTATGCCTTTAGGTAGGAAGAGTGAACTTGTCTCTTAGACAATTAGTAGGGCACACTACTCTTTCCTTTAGGAACAATAGCCGACTAGTCTCTTACACAAGAATTGGTGGACTCGGAAGCAGTCCCTCCGGCTATTCCGGCAAGCGAGTAGTCCGTTATATATCCTCCCTGTACCCCACTTTGTTGTTGACCCTTTCCGACTGTAGCCCGTTATAATTCATGATTTGGGTGACTAGAAGAGGAATGCCTCTATTTATGCCTTTCTTTATGCCTTTAGGTAGGAAGAGCGAACTTGTCTCTTAGACAATTAGTAGGGTACGCTACTCTTTCCTTTAGGAACAATAGCCGACTAGTCTCTTACACAAGAATTGGTGGACTCGGAAGCAATCCCTCTGGCTATTCCGGTAAGCGAGTAGTCCGTTATATATGCTCCCTGTACCCCACTTTGTTGTTGACCCTTTCCGACTGTGTGAGTAAAGATCTCCCTCAGTCCTCCGAAGGAGCAAGTGAAGTGACTGTTGCTTAGACTTGCTTGACTGGATTGGTTGGACTTAGCGGGCTTACCCCGAGTTGCTTTGTTTGCCCCCTTGTTTACCCCCATACCCCCGCAGCTTGGGCGTCTCTGTAGAAAGGAACTTGTCACACCCCAATCCCATTTAATCTCCATTAGTGCTAATTGATGAGGATTTAGCTTAATTAATTTGGTTTAGTTGTAAATCATCGAAACTCGTACTCATTAGTTCTTTAGACCGAGTTAATTGAGTCATGAGTCTTGAATAGGCGAGTAGAATAGAATTGACTCATTTGGGATTGAGTCAAGGACTTTTCCATAAATTTAGATTTTCTCGTTTTACATCGGTTTTTCGTCATTTTGGCGTCATCGCGTGTATTTCGTTAAGCTCGTCAATTTTTGTATTTAGGTTTACTTCATTTGACCTCTCATTAAAGAAGTGGGCCCTAATTTGACTTCAATTGGAAAATATATAAACATATGGGCTTTGTTGCAAATTTCCATCTTTATCACTTGTAACAACCCCAACCCAAATTTCAGCCACTTCATTCGTGCAGTAACAGTGGAAGAGTGGAGAAAAACTTCTCCTCCCTTATTTCTTTCCATCTTTTTGTTTCCTTGCTTCAAGTCTTGTTGGGTAAGTGCAAGTGAAAACGAGAGTGGAGGCCATCTTCTCCATCCTCTACTTCATCTTCTTCACCTTACTCTCCTCTTTGTTGGCACGGGATTACCCATCTTCTCTTTAATTCGAATTTCCTTGGAGAGGTATGAGTTAAGACTCCTTTCTTTTGAATCTTTGAGTTGCTTTAGAGTCAAAGGAACTTCTTCTAAGCATGAATAGGCTTGATTTGTGTTTTGGTGAAAATTGTGTCTAGGGTTGAATCAATTGGGAATTTTAGGATTTGATCATTAAGAGAGTAAAAGAGTGTGGAAAGCCTACAAATTGAGGCAAGTATATGCATGACATGAATTTACATTTTGTTTGTTAATTTCATTGATTCTTTCTATACTATTCTTACTCCATGCTCTTAGTTCTAAATAAAATGAATGGTCTTATGATTCAAATTTGATGAATGGGTTGGAGAGATTTAATGTGTAAAGGGGAGCATGGAGGCTCTATTTTTCTGCAGGTTATAAGATTGAAGGAGGAGGAAAATGGGTTGGAACAAACAAGGAAGAAGAGTGCAGAATTTGCACTGAACCAGACCAGGCCTTGCCTGGCAGCAGGGTGGGCCTGGGCCTGGGCAGATTCCAGGCCAAATTATGGGTTGTTTCAGGGCTGTTTACAGGCCCATCTCTGGGCTGGTTTTGGTCCATTTCAGGCCCAATTTATGGGCAGATTCCAGGCCAATCTCAGGCCCAATTCTGGACTGTTTTCAGGTCCAATATCAGGCCTATTTTCAGCCCATTTCAGGGCTGTTTTCCAGCCCAATTCAGCTAAGTTATGGGCTGTTTCCCAGCCCATTTCAGCCCTTTTTCCAGCTCATTTCCCCCACTATTTGAAGCCCATTTAAACCCATTGAAGCATGGTAGTATTAGATGTATACCTTGAAGCGAATTACCTTAAATCGTGAAGGTCTTAAATTATTCCATGAGGGTAGGTTTAGGAATTTAGTGTATTTTCTCATAAACTGTGGCACCAAATAAAGGATAGTAATACATTGATCTTCAAAACCTACCTTGAAATGGATGATGAAAGACTAAAAGAATTAGTTAGAATTGGTTAGTAAAATGTCTTGATTCCTTAATTCTTGCATTTCATATTGAATTACATCTTTATTTATCGATCACTCATTTAAACATCTAAGTTTCTTTCTTCATTGAAAATCCATTGAGGTTTAATTTCTCTAAATCCTTCATTATTCTTCCAATATGGTATATTGATCCAACCTTTATTTACAATGTGGATTTAGTGAGTATATAATAATATATGAGTTGAAATGATTTGATTTGAGACAGTTTGGGCTACAACTCACTTGGATCCATTTATTATTTGATTAGTTTGATTCGATTGAGTCGGCACTACCTAGCTTCGACCTTGTGACGCCCGACGGGGCCAGCACATTGGTTTAGTTTTGAGAGACTACTGCAGTAAGTCACCTGGAGCACCGGAACTCCAGAATCGGGTAGCCAGTTAGCCTTTGGCCGGGCAGCTGGTGACATCCCAACTAGAATTGCTCTCTTTGAGAGGATGAGCTAAAGTAGTAGCCAAATTAGCATGTTTTCTCATTACTTGATTCACCAGCATGAGTAATTCGAAGTTGCACAATTGCGTAGTAATACTTATTTTGACCTCTATGAATTTACTTGTCTCAAGTTCAATTTGAAACATGATGTGAAATTCTTATTTTGCTTATACTTGCTTAATAGTCGTATTGAGATACTACCCTTGGTGTCACAGACACAGATGCAACTCCCGGTCCTGAAAAGGTCCAGGAGAGAGAGGAGAGCACCCAGGAGATACCGTCAGGACTAGAAGAATGGCCAGAACCAGGGCCAGCTTGAAAGTTATCTCTTCGGAGTGCGGACTACACTGTAGATACCATAGTTCGTATGATTATCCTTTTCATATAGTCATACGAAATTCTTTTGGATATACTTTTGGTAGTGGTTGTATAGGATCCTTTCTTTGATACATCTTTTGTAACTCAATGTATATATATAATGTTTATTCCTTTTGTATCAAACTTAAATGTTTAATAGCACTTGATGGAATTTGATACCTTATATAAATGCATTATGACTTCCGCTATATGAAATATTATGTGTTCTCACATGTTGGATAGTCGCAATTTTTCTCCTTCGTATGTTGTATTTGACTCGAGACAGGTACAATATACGGGAGTACGTGTGACACACCTCGGGGATTATCCTAGGCCAGGATGATTTCGGGACCGGGATGTGACATACGTAAGTATGGTATCAGAGCCCTGAAAGTCTTCTTAAAAGACTTAGAAACAATTAGAAACGTTGTGAGGAGACGTTAGATACGTTAGAATCGATTGTGATCTTTGAGTGTCAGGCTCGTTTATTAATAGTTGTGTGTTACTTGTTAGTATTTTAGTGCCTAGTGTGAGTACAGTGTGAGTAGAGATAGACTATTGTTCTTACCCTTACAATTGTTTTGCAGGACAATGGCATCCGGTTCCGGCCATGGAACTAATGGTGGTGGAAATAATGAGTCACGCAATGAAGGACCCTTTGTTGAAGTAGACAATGACCCTCCTCCAATGGAAGCACGGATGATGGCTTTGATGGAACAAATGGCCAAGACAAATGAATATCTAGCAGCAGTGATGGCCAAACAAGGTCAAACGCAAACAAACCCGAGCACTCAAGTGGTCATTCAATCTAAAGAAAATGACCCGACTGCATTGTTCGACAAAATCAGGAAACGAGGAGCTACGGAGTTTCACGGGAAAGAAGATGCCATTCAAGCAGATGAATGGTTGGATCATATGAACGATGTCTTCGAGACAGTAGTATGTGATAACAAGCGGAGGGTAGTTCTCACTACCTCAATGTTCAGGGGAGTCGCCAAGGACTGGTGGAAATCTGTCAAGGATGCGTACATAGATATGCCAAATGCCACTATATGGGAGACTTTCCAAGAACGGTTTCGTCGCAAGTTCATACCGGATCACATGTATAGGAAGAAAGAAGAAGAATTTATCTCCCTCAAGCAGAATCAGATGACAGTAGCAACATATGTGCACACTTTTACACAATTGTCCAAGTTTGCTAAAGACTTAGTGGACACAGAAGAAAAGAAAGTGAAGAGGTTTGTTGGAGGGCTTCACCCTACGTATGAGGAGCACGTGATAATGTACAAGAGGCCCGAGACTTTCCAAGATGCTGTGGATCGAGCCTACACCGCAGAAGAGATGGCAATTAAGAAAAGGAATGCCGATCCTAAGAGGAGTATGTCTCATTCCGGGAGGAATTTTCAGTATAAGAAGCAGAAGGGAATAGCCAGTGGCTCGAATGCACCTAAGTGTCAAACTTGTGGAAAAGGACACCCTACCGAGAGGTGTTGGAGAAACACTGGTGCATGCTTTCTTTGTGGATCCACGGAACATCGAGCAGCAGCTTGTCCCAGAAACAGGGGTGGTTATGGAGTACCACAGCAACCATATCCTCAACAACCAGCTAGGCCAGCACTTCCGGCCCCTCCTCAGCGGTTGGCATTACCTGCACCTCCTCCGAGACCTCAGCAGCAGCAACGACCACAGCCAGGAAGGCCAGTACCACAACGTCAGCAAGCTAGACCGTTACCACAACAAGCTGGGCAACTATTTGCAGCAACTCTTGAACAAGCAGAAGCAGCCGGCAATGTTGTAGAAGGTACCGTTTTGATTTGTGCCAAAGAAGCAATGACTCTATTTGATTCGGGGTCCACACACTCGTTTGTGGCACCTCTTTTTGCTAACAGTCTACAGCAACCGCCTGAGTTGCTTCCTTTTGTGTTGATGGTAGCTACTCCGGTGGGTACACGAGTCGCTTGTGATACCTACTACCCCAAGTGTAGTGTTCAAATTGGAGATTTACTAATGCCAGTCGATTTGATCATCTTAATGATGCAAGACTTTGATGTCATCCTCGGAATGGATTGGCTTACGAAATATCGTGCTTGTGTGGATTGCTTCCACAAGACGATCACCTTTAAGGTGGGGGAATCCAAGTCGAATGTGATATTCGAGGGTGTGCGAAGAGAAAGGTCTAAATCCGGGCTTGTGTCAGCTTTGGATGCCGTCAAGCTTTTAGAGGGTGGCTGTGAGGGCTACTTTGCTTTTATATGTGAGAAGAAGCCATCCGTGAACTTGGAAGAGATTCCAGTGGCGTGTGAATTTCCAGATGTGTTTCCTGACGAAGTTCCAGGATTACCTCCTCCAAGAGAAGTAGATTTCTCTATTGAATTAATGCCAGGCACCGCACCCATTTCAAGGGCACCATACAGAATGGCTCCAGCAGAACTTCGAGAATTAAAGGAACAGTTGCAAGACTTGCTGGATAAAGGACTTATACGCCCTAGCGTATCACCATGGGGAGCTCCAGTGTTATTTGTGAGGAAGAAAGACGGAACTCTCCGAATGTGCATAGATTACAGGCAGATTAATCAAGTAACGATAAAGAACAAATATCCACTGCCTCGAATCGATGAACTGTTTGACCAGCTTCAAGGAGCAGCTTATTTCTCAAAGATTGATCTCAGATCCGGCTATCATCAGCTAAGAGTCCGAGAGCAAGACATTGAGAAGACAGCCTTCAGAACCAGATATGGTCATTACGAATTTCTCGTGATGCCCTTCGGCTTGACCAATGCTCCGGCGGTTTTTATGGCTTTGATGAACCGAATTTTCGCTCCTTACCTCGATCAATTTATCGTGGTCTTCATCGATGATATTCTGGTGTACTCCAAGTCTAAAGACGAGCATGCAGATCATCTGAGATCAGCACTTCAGCTTTTGAGGATGCATCAGTTGTATGCTAAACTCGTGAAGTGTGATTTTTGGCTTGAACAAGTTGCCTTTTTGGGACACATCATCACTCGAGATGGCCTAAGAGTTGATCCAGCGAAGGTAGAAGCAGTGATAAACTGGCAAAGTCCAAAGACAGTGGCAGAGATTCGAAGTTTTCTAGGCCTTGCAGGGTATTACCGTAGGTTTGTTCAAGACTTTTCCAAGATCTCAGCCCCGCTGACTAAGTTGACAAGGAAAGATGTGCCTTTTGTGTGGACCAAGGAATGTGAAGCTAGTTTTCAGGCTTTAAAGGAGAAGTTGACCACCGCTCCAGTCCTATCTTTACCGGAAGGTACGGGTGGATTTGTGATTTATTCAGATGCCTCTAGAGTCGGCTTGGGATGTGTTCTCATGCAGAATGGTAAAGTTATAGCTTATGGATCAAGGCAATTGAAGAACCATGAAAGAAATTATGCCACCCATGATCTGGAATTAGCAGCTATTGTGTTCGCACTAAAACTTTGGAGACATTATTTATATGGAGAACACTTTGAAGTGCATTCCGATCATCGCAGCCTACAATTTCTATTCTCTCAACAGGATCTCAATATGAGACAGCGACGGTGGCTAGAATTCATAAAGGACTATGATTTCCCAATCAAATACATTCCAGGAAAAGGAAACGTAGTGGCTGATGCTTTGAGTAGAAAATCTTCTCTAGTTGCAGCCATGGGAACACGATGGTTCAAATTTGATGCTTTTGAAGAATTAGATGTAGAAGTCCGACTACTAAATGATTCAGTGATGATGGCAGCCATGTCAGTGTATGAACCAGAGTTGATGGATCGAATTAAGAATGAACAGTTCGAAGATCCTAACTTGGCCAAGATAAGAGACCACATTGCTGAGAAGCCTGATTTTCAGTTGATAGATGGAATTTTATATTTTAGAAATCGCTTATGTGTGCCGAAAACAAATCAACTGATAGTTCCAATTTTAACAGAAGCACACAATGCCAGATATGCAATGCACCCTGGAAGCACAAAGATGTATAAGGATCTTAAAAGGCGATTCTGGTGGAATAATATGAAGAGGGAGATCGCAGAATTTGTATCTAAGTGTTACACCTGTCAGCGTGTAAAGTTTGAGCACAGGAAACCTCCAGGTTTATTACATCCCTTATCTATCCCTCAGTGGAAATGGGAACACATATCCATGGATTTTGTTTCAGGATTACCGCTGACTAGCCGGAAGAACAACGTAATCTGGGTGATAGTTGACAGGCTGACTAAATCAGCTCATTTCCTTCCTTTCAAGAAGGGTATGAAATTTAATGAAATGGCCAACCTATTTGTGAAGGAGATAGTCCGACTACATGGCACTCCTGTTTCAATAGTCTCCGATAGAGATACGAGATTTGTTTCTTCCTTCTGGCAATCTTTTCAGCAATCCATGGGCACAAAACTCAGCTTCAGCACTGCTTACCATCCGCAGACTGATGGACAATCTGAACGCACTATACAAACCCTAGAAGACATGCTTCGGGCTAGCGTTCTTGATTTCGGTGGTGAGTGGGATGACCATTTGGCACTTTGTGAGTTCGCATACAACAACAGCTTTCATTCGACCATTGGAATGCCTCCTTTTGAAGCTCTTTATGGTCGTAGGTGCAGAACTCCAATTTGTTGGGAAGAAGTCGGCACTAGGAGTTTTCATGGACCTACTATTATTGCAGATACAGCCGAGAAGGTCCTTCAAGTCAGAGAAAGGTTGAAGACTGCACAGTCGAGACAGAAAAGCTATGCGGACAATAGAAGAAGGAAACTTGAATTCCAAGTTGGAGATTGGGTATTTTTGAAGACATCTCCGATGAAAGGCACTATTCGGTTCGGACAAAAGGGAAAACTCTCCCCAAGATATGTGGGACCGTTCGAGATCAAAAGCCGGATAGGTGATGTGGCTTATAGATTGAAGCTTCCTCCTGAATTTGCAGGAGTACATGACGTGTTCCACGTGTCTATGCTTCGCAAGTACATTCGGGATCCGTCTCATGTCATCCAATATGAAGAAGTTCAGATTAAACCTGATTCCACTTACGTCGAACATCCACTTCGAATCATCGATGAAAAAGAACAAGTGTTGCGGACGAGGACTATTCGATGGGTAAAACTACTCTGGGATCACCATGGACCTGAAGAAGCCACGTGGGAACTCGAGGAGCAAGTTGCAAGACACTATCCCGAACTCTTCGCCCAGGTAAAATCATTCGGAGGACCGAATGAGTCCTAGTGGGGGAGAAATGTCACACCCCAATCCCATTTAATCTCCATTAGTGCTAATTGATGAGGATTTAGCTTAATTAATTTGGTTTAGTTGTAAATCATCGAAACTCGTACTCATTAGTTCTTTAGACCGAGTTAATTGAGTCATGAGTCTTGAATAGGCGAGTAGAATAGAATTGACTCATTTGGGATTGAGTCAAGGACTTTTCCATAAATTTAGATTTTCTCGTTTTACATCGGTTTTTCGTCATTTTGGCGTCATCGCGTGTATTTCGTTAAGCTCGTCAATTTTTGTATTTAGGTTTACTTCATTTGACCTCTCATTAAAGAAGTGGGCCCTAATTTGACTTCAATTGGAAAATATATAAACATATGGGCTTTGTTGCAAATTTCCATCTTTATCACTTGTAACAACCCCAACCCAAATTTCAGCCACTTCATTCGTGCAGTAACAGTGGAAGAGTGGAGAAAAACTTCTCCTCCCTTATTTCTTTCCATCTTTTTGTTTCCTTGCTTCAAGTCTTGTTGGGTAAGTGCAAGTGAAAACGAGAGTGGAGGCCATCTTCTCCATCCTCTACTTCATCTTCTTCACCTTACTCTCCTCTTTGTTGGCACGGGATTACCCATCTTCTCTTTAATTCGAATTTCCTTGGAGAGGTATGAGTTAAGACTCCTTTCTTTTGAATCTTTGAGTTGCTTTAGAGTCAAAGGAACTTCTTCTAAGCATGAATAGGCTTGATTTGTGTTTTGGTGAAAATTGTGTCTAGGGTTGAATCAATTGGGAATTTTAGGATTTGATCATTAAGAGAGTAAAAGAGTGTGGAAAGCCTACAAATTGAGGCAAGTATATGCATGACATGAATTTACATTTTGTTTGTTAATTTCATTGATTCTTTCTATACTATTCTTACTCCATGCTCTTAGTTCTAAATAAAATGAATGGTCTTATGATTCAAATTTGATGAATGGGTTGGAGAGATTTAATGTGTAAAGGGGAGCATGGAGGCTCTATTTTTCTGCAGGTTATAAGATTGAAGGAGGAGGAAAATGGGTTGGAACAAACAAGGAAGAAGAGTGCAGAATTTGCACTGAACCAGACCAGGCCTTGCCTGGCAGCAGGGTGGGCCTGGGCCTGGGCAGATTCCAGGCCAAATTATGGGTTGTTTCAGGGCTGTTTACAGGCCCATCTCTGGGCTGGTTTTGGTCCATTTCAGGCCCAATTTATGGGCAGATTCCAGGCCAATCTCAGGCCCAATTCTGGACTGTTTTCAGGTCCAATATCAGGCCTATTTTCAGCCCATTTCAGGGCTGTTTTCCAGCCCAATTCAGCTAAGTTATGGGCTGTTTCCCAGCCCATTTCAGCCCTTTTTCCAGCTCATTTCCCCCACTATTTGAAGCCCATTTAAACCCATTGAAGCATGGTAGTATTAGATGTATACCTTGAAGCGAATTACCTTAAATCGTGAAGGTCTTAAATTATTCCATGAGGGTAGGTTTAGGAATTTAGTGTATTTTCTCATAAACTGTGGCACCAAATAAAGGATAGTAATACATTGATCTTCAAAACCTACCTTGAAATGGATGATGAAAGACTAAAAGAATTAGTTAGAATTGGTTAGTAAAATGTCTTGATTCCTTAATTCTTGCATTTCATATTGAATTACATCTTTATTTATCGATCACTCATTTAAACATCTAAGTTTCTTTCTTCATTGAAAATCCATTGAGGTTTAATTTCTCTAAATCCTTCATTATTCTTCCAATATGGTATATTGATCCAACCTTTATTTACAATGTGGATTTAGTGAGTATATAATAATATATGAGTTGAAATGATTTGATTTGAGACAGTTTGGGCTACAACTCACTTGGATCCATTTATTATTTGATTAGTTTGATTCGATTGAGTCGGCACTACCTAGCTTCGACCTTGTGACGCCCGACGGGGCCAGCACATTGGTTTAGTTTTGAGAGACTACTGCAGTAAGTCACCTGGAGCACCGGAACTCCAGAATCGGGTAGCCAGTTAGCCTTTGGCCGGGCAGCTGGTGACATCCCAACTAGAATTGCTCTCTTTGAGAGGATGAGCTAAAGTAGTAGCCAAATTAGCATGTTTTCTCATTACTTGATTCACCAGCATGAGTAATTCGAAGTTGCACAATTGCGTAGTAATACTTATTTTGACCTCTATGAATTTACTTGTCTCAAGTTCAATTTGAAACATGATGTGAAATTCTTATTTTGCTTATACTTGCTTAATAGTCGTATTGAGATACTACCCTTGGTGTCACAGACACAGATGCAACTCCCGGTCCTGAAAAGGTCCAGGAGAGAGAGGAGAGCACCCAGGAGATACCGTCAGGACTAGAAGAATGGCCAGAACCAGGGCCAGCTTGAAAGTTATCTCTTCGGAGTGCGGACTACACTGTAGATACCATAGTTCGTATGATTATCCTTTTCATATAGTCATACGAAATTCTTTTGGATATACTTTTGGTAGTGGTTGTATAGGATCCTTTCTTTGATACATCTTTTGTAACTCAATGTATATATATAATGTTTATTCCTTTTGTATCAAACTTAAATGTTTAATAGCACTTGATGGAATTTGATACCTTATATAAATGCATTATGACTTCCGCTATATGAAATATTATGTGTTCTCACATGTTGGATAGTCGCAATTTTTCTCCTTCGTATGTTGTATTTGACTCGAGACAGGTACAATATACGGGAGTACGTGTGACACACCTCGGGGATTATCCTAGGCCAGGATGATTTCGGGACCGGGATGTGACAGAACTCAACTCAAAACGAACTGAAAACAACAACTTACTGCTTTTAATTGCTTGAAAATGGCTCCCTTTGAACTATCGAAGAAAAGGAAGCAACTCAAGGAGCTAATCGATGCCAGCTATATTAGACCCTCGAAGGCATGCACCGTTTGGGGCAAGCCTTCGTCTATGTATCGACTATCGGGCCCATAACAACACTCAAAAGAAAAAAGAGCCCGTGCCACTCATCGCGAACTTGTTTGATCAATTAGGTGCGGGAAGGTATTTCACCAAGTTAGACTTGCGATTGGGGGGGAAGGGGTAGCTAGTCGTTGATTGCCTATCACTGAGCCCGAGAGGGAAGGTTGACTATGATTGAGCAGCCCAGGCACAAATGATGATATCCCCAAAAATAAAGGGGCACAGAAATGGATAGAAAGCATACTTTCTCACTGACTCTCTTACTGACTCGTAGTCCTGCTCCCAACGAACAGGTACTTCAGCTCTTCTAATCTACATACGAGAGTTGTCTGGCTATTTAGTCTGGCTTTTGAAGCATATTCATGCTTGTGCTTTACTAGTTCGACAGCTCCGCAACAGCGAGCACCAGCTCATGGAGTTCTGAGTCAACTTCAATATAGGAAATGCTAAAGCTACTCCCTGCGGAATCTTGACCTGGAATACCCCCTTTTGAGAACTGGGGGAATTGCTTTTGCTGGGATGTGGGACTTCCAAACAATATTAATGTTCCCTCCCATATAATGATTAAAAAAAAAAAACCAAAGAAAGTTCGGCGGGTTAGATGGGTTATAAAAGGGTCAACCCAATGGATTATTTGACTTGCAACCTAGGCATCCATGGTGTAAGGTTGGTGATTACTCAGGTCTCTTTTGAACTCACCTAACCCATTTAATGGTACTCTCTCACAAGTGTGAGCCACTTTACTTTTAAACCATTGTAGTCTCTCAAATAAGACTAGAATTAAATATAAGGGGTCTATGATAGTATTTTATTTTTAGTGGATTGGTAATGAATTTTTTAAAGTAAATTCTTTTATTTTTTTAAACTTTTTGTGTAAAAAGTAAATTCTTTTATTTTTTGTGGTTTTAAAAGTTGATTTTTGACTAATTTTTTTAAGGCACGGGAGAATTTTAAATCAGTATACTTTTGACTAGACCCATGGGTCATTTCATGCATGGGAAAGGAAGATTTTACTTTGCCTTTATTTTACTTGTAGATTGACAAACTCCCCCTGATAAAACTGCTTCCTTGAAACTGTGGGCCCACCCAAATTCGCTTCTTATGGTTGAGGCAGGGGTTGAGCATGTTAGATGGGTCAAGCGAGACGAGTCAGGTTTCTACAGAATAATTCTGCCATTGCCCATCTCCTGGATGAATGGCTGTGATTGACCCAAAAAACAGTGGGCCATGCAAGTGAGAAGAACAACAAATTGCAGTGGCCTAAACAAAGCCAACAAGGGCAACTTCACAGAATAGAAAGCCTTCGTCTGTCCATCCCAATATTTAGTGCGGTAGGTGATAATTAGCAAAGCATTTAATTTAAACACTTTTTACACTTAGACCCCTCTCCTTCTCTTTATTTTCCACTTCCTACAATCAACCAAAGACAAACGTCCAATAAGTCAAAATATATGGACTGATTTGTCAAAATTAAGGGTCAAAATGTCATATATCTTTACATAAATGTGCACTGATAAAAAGCAGCTCTCTTCCATTTATCGCTGCATTAGACAGTGAAGACAGAGGAAAGAGAGAGATATATCACGTTTTTTTTCCGGCGAGGCTGTTGTCTATTTCCGGCGACCCCCGGATCGGGAAAACTGCCGGGAGTCAGGAATCCGGCGACTTGGAGCTGAGGTTGGTACTACTTTCTTTGAAGTCATTGATGCATGGTGGAAATAGAAAGAAGAAAAAAAGAATGTATTGTTTCTATTTTATTGTTTGAAATGAACCATTTGATGGTTTGAAGATTGTGTGAAGTGGGGTTTTTGATCTGATTGGATATTGGGGGGTTCTTTGCTTGTATAGCTGTTTTTTTGTATTGGGTTTCTGGTGATCTGATCAAAGTGGGTGTTTTTTGTTTTCTACGAATGGGTTTTTTTGGTTTGCTATCTAGCTTTGGTTTTTGGGTAATTGTTGGAGTGACTGAAGGAAATTCCAGATATGAACTTTTGGGGTCAGTTGATCAATGTTTACTCTTTTGAATTTTTGGTTTATATGCTTTTCTTTTCTTCGTTTTGGAATTCTGAAGTTTAGTGTAGTTTGAGGAGTTTGTTTGGTTTTATAAGCTCTTTAGTTATTTGAAGTGAAATTGGGATTTTTATTGTTGTCTGTGAATTGATTTATTGAGAGAGAAGAGAGGAGCTTTCTCATTTTTGCTGAGATTTTTGGTTTCTGCTAATTTATGCACCTGTAGATTTCAGAGCTAAGTTGTTTCTTGATTCTCTTTTAAATATTTTTAAAATCTCGCTATTTGTAATTTTCTGAAATTGGTATGTTTGGGTTTTGAGAGTGAGGAGGGTTAATTTTGATAGAATCTGATAGTTAGTGGTGTGTTTGAGGTCCAGGGACATACTCTAAATTCAGTTTTGGGCTTGAAAGGTGGAAGTCCATCTAACTTGGTTTCCGGTACCCACATTGTCCCATACACATGTGAAGCAGATTGTTATTTTATTTTGTTGCAATTGGTGTATGACTCAATGTACCATATGTACTTAATTTGGATATAAAGTTGACTTTGATTTTCATAATCAACTTTATTATCACAGTACTTTTCAAATTTGGAAGGAGGTACATAATTAACTATACAATATAAGTGAGTGGTGGGATTGTACTGATGCAACCTGGGTTTGGTTTGACCAGCTTGAACCACAATGCAACAGGAGATTAAGGAATCAAACAATTCCGCAGTCTTAAGGAATCAAACAATTCCGCAGTCTTACTCCACAAACATCAACCTGAGTAGAAGAAAGACTAGTTTACTATTACACTACTAGAATCTACTCTCTCTATGTCTCATTTATGGAGCTTCTGTTAACTATTACATGGAGGACTAGTTAAATGACATACTCACAGGAACTTACAATACTTAAATGATTGGCTCACATTCTGCTAAACCCAATAATTGCACTTGCACTCTCCGATGAGACTCTTTGACCACTACATGCTAACATTAACTATTTGTACATATTCTCCTAAACATATTAATTGCACTTCAGTCTTTCGTAAGACTCTTTCGATTCATTACATGAAAAATGAACTACGGAAACAGGTTTCCTGGAACACAATTATTAAATAACAATCTCCTATAAGACCTTTTGACCTAATACATGCTAATATGCAAACATGTGGAGTCAAGCAGCTAATATATCTAAGTACTCAAGACACCATCGTTGTTTTGCTCATATACTTCTAATAATGAGTTTGACATCCCCACTCAGATGATGTGGATAGTCCCTTAAAAAAAGTGGTGAAATCATTGTAACATTTAAATTGAAGAACTGATAAAAAACGTGATGAATTCATAATGTCGGGGGGTTCACTGGGTTATCAAAAAAAAAAAAATGTTGGGGTTCACTGGTGGAGGCAGATGAACTTATCTATATTTTGATAATCTAACTCTTTTAATGTACTCCACTTTTCTTCATGTACATTTCTGAATCTCTCCTTCCAATTTTTTTTTTTTTTGAATAATTCTTCCTTCCAGTCTTCAACATCCTTTTGCATTATTTTATCAATAAAACAATAACCAATCATTCATCCACCCGTTTAACTCATGCAGTTCCAAGATGTCACATCTACCATCAAATCAATTACAAAAAAGCATCATCAAATGAACCACATTGCCAAATATCCCATCATATCTGTAGTAAAATGTGTCTCTGCATGTAATGGGTCAAAAAATGCCTCATGGGAGATTGGAGTATCATTAATATATTTAGGGAATGCGTTTTAGGAGTCAATATTTGCCCATGAGTGAAAGTCTTATGAGAACTTGGAGTGCAACTTATATGTTCAAGGAAATATGTGCTAATAGTTAATATTTGAATGTAATGAACTAAAGAGTCTTATGTGAGATTCTCGTGTTTAGGAGATTTTGTGCTTATCAATAAAGTGTTGTAAGCTCCCATGAGGATGCCATTACTGGTCTGGCATGCAATAGCCTATATAAGCTCAATAAAATATGAGAGAGAGAGAGAGAGAGAGAGAGAGAGAGAGAGAGAGAGAGAGAGAGAGAGAGAGAGAGAGAGAGAGCTCTTAGTGAGTATTTTTTGTGTTAAATGAGATAATGGAAATTCTAATCAAGACGGAGAAGGGCCTGTTCATTATCTTCTTTATCATGACTCCTCTAGAGAAATTTGGGATTGCTTCCTATTGAATGGGAATGGCGTGGACTTTTCCCGCTTCTTTTGGGGAGGTGGTTGCTTCTAAGGGTTACCATGCTTTTCAAAAGAGAGGTCAAATTTTGTATAGCCTAGCATATTTAATATCTTGTGCTTTCATTAGGGAGAGAAATAATAGGATATTCTTAGTAAAGGCAAGTTCTTAGTCGGAGCTATGTGAAATCATAAAATTGCATATTGGGTAATGGAGGAAAGAATTTGCCAGCATCTCGCTGTCTTATATAGAAAGAAATGGGGGAGCTTGTTTGAAGGCTTTTTGGGGAAATGTAAAAAAAAGACAGAATCAGACCTCCCACAAGTGGGTTTCTAAAATTCAACCTGGATACAGCAGCTAGGGGTAAGCTGGGGTCAGCCTTAATGAGAGAAATTCTACAAGATGATTGTGGGGTGGTGACTCAAAATTGTTTGCAACAGGGATTATGGGCAGTGACTCAGCCTGAAGTTTGTATTTTGAGGACCACAATGGGCAGAATCAATGACGATAAGGGTAGTCTTAAGTATTTCCAACATTTCACTCTCAGGCAGCATAATTGTGTGAAGTTACTCAGCTCACTCCATTTCTTCAGTGTCTAAGGGTAATAAGGGTCCATGAAGATTATGTCATTGATTTTCCTGTAGATGCAAGTTCATGGAGCTGCACTTCAGTCATGTTTTGAGTAGCACAAATGTAATGGTAGATTCTTTATCTAAACAGGGAGTAGATAGATCTATCTTCTATGCAGATCTCACACTGTAGCTTTTTCTTTCTTTCTTGTTGCTTCATATGGGTATATTCCTCTTATACCTTCTTATCTTTTTATATTGTCTTAGGCTCTACTAAATTTTATCATTACTGTTTATGAATTAGAAAAACTTAAGGGCAATGTTAGTGTTGAGCGAGCCTGTTTTCAGTCATGTGCCAGGGAGTTACATGAGGAAGTGGATGCCTTCAACCAAGTGGAGTCATAAGAGATATTATGAGAATTCATTTAAAAAAAAGAAGAGATATTGTGAGAATTGCGAATGTCATTGCTTCTTTCTGATGTGTTCACAATCTTTGTGGACCGGTCTTATGTTTTTATTGATTTCTGTAGTTGTTTTATGTTTCTTATATATATATATATCTATCTTTGCAAAACAGAATCTGCTTTCACATAGGAAATGTTGATTGTATTTGGATATTATTTCAAGTATGTTAGATTCAATCTCACTTAAAATGAACGTGGTCATGGTTCAGAACTGCTTGTTTATGTAACTTAAAATAAAGCAAATTACAGTTTTTTGTGAAGTTGCATGCAGATATTCCAGTGGACCAGCTGGAAAGTTGTAAAATGTGTTCTTAAGGCGGTGTAGAATTCTGAAACCTCATTTTTCATGGTCCAGTCTTTTCACCTTAAATTCCCATTATTGCAAGACCATCCATGTCATAATCTTTTCTAGGGCATCCAAACTAAAGGCCCAAACAGGTATATGAAGTCGTATCAATCCTATTACTTGGGTGATGTGGGATGTGAGACTTTTCCAACACTCCCCCCACGTGCAGCCCAACAGATTTCGTGGATGGGCCTGCCACGTGGACTACACAAGAACGATAGGAACGTGCTCTGATACCATGTAAGAAACCATGTACCAGCCCTAAAGCTTAAGCTGATAGGTGGAAGGCCCAAAGAAGTATATGAAGTCGTATCAAACCTATTACTTGGGCGATGTATGATGTGAGACTTTCCTAACACAAACAACTGATGAAATTAATGTAATTTTTTAAATCTAGATTGCCAATTTCAGTATTAACCTTTTACATGCATACTTGCTTCTTTTTATTTTTATTTATTTATTAATTTTATTGGTAACATGACTTGAACCTGCAACCTTGTGGTTGCGAGGGGACTCAAATCTGCAGCCGTGTGGTTGTGATGGTAAGAACCTTCCATCTGTGCTATGGGCTCTTGTCAATGAGTATGTATTGTGTAATGTGTTCATCTTTCAAGTTTGGTAATTCTGTTGGAGTCATTCTTTGAAAACAAGGCAAATTCCTATTGCCCCAAAACAATGACTCTTTTATTCAGAAAGCATTGGATTATTATGCTTGTTTTCAATATGCGACCTCTTCATTTTTTATATTCTTGTGCTCATATATTATCTGTACATCATAGTCAGGCATGTATAAAAATCAGCTGCAAGAATTAGCTCAAAGAAGCTGTTTCAACCTGCCATCATATGCATGTATTCGAGAAGGCCCAGACCATGCTCCTCGTTTCAAAGCAACGGTTAACTTTAATGGTGAGATCTTTGAAAGTCCAAGTTTCTGCTCCACTTTGAGGCAGGCAGAGCATGCTGCAGCTGAGGTTGCACTTAATATTCTATCAAGTAGAGGTCCTTCTAGATCTTTAGCTGCAAAAGTTTTGGTATGATACATGTTCCTGTTTCCATTGGTCTTTCTGTCTGTTCATTTTTGTTTGTTTGTTTGAGGATCCCCCTTCTGCTTTAATGAACCTTATCCTGGCTTCACGTATTTTCCTTTAATGATGATTGCTTCCGTATAGAGATGGAATTATCTTCTAGAACCAGTTGATTTCCTTGAAAAGATTAATTCATATGCTCAAAACATGGAATGGTTAAGTTGATTAGGCCACAGATTCTTTCTTCTATTCTCGCAATACTTCTTTGCTAGAGGTTTTCATTTGGCAATTATGTATTGCATCTCTTATATGAAGCTTAACTTCTGTGGTCCTTGCTCATGATTATTAACAAATGATGGGTCAATGGTCAGACTTGCATATTATTGCAATCCTGGATTAAGAATTCTCATAAAGACAACATATATCGACATGGAAATACCGTGAGCAGACGAAAGAGGAGGTTTGGGCCAAAGAGGAATGCTTCTTTTAGTTATGTACTCATCAACAATTGCAAAAACTAATGCAAGTTGCAGAATCTTTGAACTATTTACACTGTGGTCAAAGATTAGTGGGATGTACCAGATGGCGGTATGGATGTAGGAGAAATGTCACAAGAAGATCACAATTAACTAGTTGCACTGCAAGTTATAATGAAAACTGGACACTTGGTGGGCTCAAACTGTCTTTATAATCAAGTTAAGAAAAAGACCTAATAGGAGATCAAACTGCCAGCAGTTCAGTTAAACAGGTTCAACCACCGATTTAGTTAAGTTCAACCCGGATGTCACATTACATATAAAAGATAATGAGAAATCTGGGTTCTTCTTTTCTTCATATTTTAAGGGAGGCTAATTCAATGGCGGATGGTCATGCTGTCATTTTTGATGTATAGAGTTGTTTAGTTTTTTAAAATTTTGTTCTTGTTTTTGTGGTGGCTGTGTTTTGTTTTGTTTTTGTTTTTCTGATGAAATAAAACTGTTTTTGTGGTGGCTGTTGTTTTGTTTTGTTTTTGTTTTTCTGATGAAATAAAACTTTCACGGTTATAAAAAAATGGTGAAAATTACCTTTTTGAACCTGTTGGACTGGTGCTTTTGACCTGTTTTGTTCCTGCTATCGGTTTTTGAGGGAAGGCATGTCATCGGATTTGTTCCTTTTTTGTTCTGTACTGTTACTCAGACTTACTCTTTTTATGTTTTCACAAATATTCACGCAAAGTTCCTTGCTGACACTGATATCGTATGCTGCTTTCCTGCATGGGTATTTTTAAGATACAGCAATTATTCTATTGGATTAGGACCCTCACTCCTAGGTGGGATGAATATGTTGTAAATTTTGGGACTTACTAAGTAGTATTCCTGTTCTCTGTAATCGCGTTTATCCACATCTGTGTATGGGCTGGCTAGCCTGTGAAAAAAGACTGCCATTTAGTGCCTTAAATTCCTTGTTGATTCATGTTTGTGTTATTGAACTGATGTTTATTGAACTGATGTTGGAACTGACCTTGGGCATAAATTGCTGCTTTGTGTTGTAGGATGAGACTGGTGTTTACAAGAATTTGCTTCAAGAAACAGCTCACAGAGCTGGGTTAAAGCTGCCAGTTTATACTACGGTGCGATCTGGACCAGGACATATTCCTGTGTTTACTTGCACTGTTGAGCTTGCAGGAATGAGCTTTAATGGTGAACCTGCTAAAACCAAGAAGCAAGCTCAGAAAAATGCTGCTATGACTGCCTGGTCTGCACTGAAACAATGTGAGCCCTATATCATTTTTCTTGACTTTGAAATTTGTCTGATACCTGTGCATGTAATTTATAAAAAAAATGACATAAATCATCAAGTACTTAATTTTCTGCATAGTATTGAGAATCCTGACTTTGAAACAGTGGAAACAACAATTGTTTTATGAGAAGAAAGTATCTAGATTTTAGAGTTTACACTTTAGTGTCATCTTATCCAATGAGAGATTCATACATTTGATTGAAACAAAAAATATCTTCAATTTGACACGTACATGTGGTAATTGGTAATCACTTGACATATTTCTAGTTAGAAAACATGACTGATTGACTTGTAAAGATTGTAATGTTATTCTAGGAGAGTTTGACCTCACAACATAGGCAAGTAGTCTTAGATATTTGCATTAGAAGTAGAAAGAGAGCGTTAGTGAATAAAATTGCCCTAAAACAAGGTGGAGGGACTTGAAAGGAGAAAGAGCAACAATATTTAAGGATAAAGTGATTGAGGAGGGAGAATGGAATTTTGAGGGAGAAATTACAGCGATGTGGAATCATATGGCCAACTGCATTAGGGAGGTTGCTAAAGAGGAGCTTGGAGAGTTGAAAGGAAAAATACATGATAATAAAGAAACTTGGTGGTGGAGTGTAGAGGTTCAGGAAGTTGTTCGAGAGAAAAGACGTTATAAGTTTGGCTGGAGACTAGGAATATGGAAAAACTATAAGATGTATAAGAAGGCAAGGAAAGAAGTTAAGAAAGTTATAAATGATGCAAAGTTCAAAGCATATGATGACCTTTATAATAAGTTGGGAACAAGAGGAGAGACGGGCATTTTTAAACTTTCAAAAATAAGGGAAAGGAAAAACAGGGACTTAGACTATGTCAAATGTATTAAAAGCAATGAGCAAAAGATTGTACTGAAGGACAATAATATCAACGAAAGTTGGAGGGAATATTTTAGCCGACTTTTAAATGAAGACTATGTAGGAGACATAAGAACAAGAGATGATACTTTGTTAGGAAAACATACTTTTTTCCATAGAATTAGGGTGGTGGAAGTGAAAGAAGCATTGAAACAAATGAATACAAGAAAGGCTTCAGGTCCATATGACATTCCGATAGAGGCTTGGAAATGCTTAGGAGAAGTTGGGGTCGTTTGGTTAACTAGGCTCTTCAATAAGATATTAATGAAAAAGAAGATGCCAAATGATTGGAGAATAAGTGTTGTAGTACTTAAGAACAAGGGAGATATACAAAACTGTACCAACTACCGTGGGATTGAACTTATGAATCATACTATGAAGTTTTGGGAGAGAGTAATGGAACAAAGACTTAGACAGAAGACCGAGATATCTTAAAATCAATTTGGTTTTATGCTAGGGAGGTCAACTATGGAAGCTATCTTCTCACTTAGACAATTAATGAAAAAATATCAAGCGAAGAGGAAAAATCTGCATACGGTCTTCATCGATCAAGCTTATGACAGGGTATCTAGAGATGTAACTTGGTGGGATTTAGATAAGAAGAATGTTCTTAGAGGTTATATTGAACTTGTTAAAGACAATTATAAATAAGCGGTAACGAGTGTGAGAATGACCTATGGAGAGACATATGAGTTCCAAGTGACCATAGGTTTTGCATTAGGGGTCAAACCTAAGCCCTTATCTCTTTGCATTAATTATGGAAGGGTTAACTGCAAATATTCAAGAGGAGGTACCTTGTTGTATATTATTTGCAGACGATATAGTGTTGATGGATGAATCAATAGATGGTGTGAATGAAAAACTCAAGAGGTGGCATGAGGCTTTAGAATCCAAAGGCTTTAAAATAAGTCATACAAAGACAGAATATATGGATTGCAACTTCAGTGGGAATATACAAAGAGCTGAAACTACTTTGAGAATTAAAGCCCACAAGATACCACAAAGAGATTCTTTCCGTTACCTTGGCTTGATAATTAGTAAGGATGGGGAGATTGGTAAAGATGTCGAATATAGGATAAAAAAGGGATTGTTGAAGTCGAGACTTGCTTTTAGAGTGCTTTGTGACTGACGAATGCCAATAAGATTGGAGGAAATTTTTTATAAAATAGTGATTAGATAGACTAAGACATATGGAGCATAATTTTGGTCAATTAAGAATCAACATATGCATAAAATGACTGTGACAGAGATGAGAATGTTGAGGTGGATGTGTGGTAAAAGTAGGAAGGATAAAATTAGAAATGAGCGATTTCGAGGGTACTTGGGGGTAGTATCAATAAGGGATAACATTAGAGAAACCCGTTTGAGATTGTTTGGGCATGTCCAACATAGGTTGACAACGACACCAGTAAGGAAAAGTTTGGCTATGCAGGTTGATGGTCCACCAAGGGGAAGGGGTAGGCCGAAGAGGATGTGGATCGAGGTAGTAAAAGTAAACTTGAAAAAGTACAACTTATATGAGGATTTGGCTCAGGAAAGATTGGAATGGAGAAACATAATTCATGTAGTCGACCCCAACATAGTTGGAACAAGGCTTTGATGATGATGATGATGATGTGCTAACTGTTAGTGCCATAGTCAAATCTGCACCTCCTCGGGTTGTGAATTTCGTGTCTTAGTCCAAGAACTTGTGGTGCAACCTAGATCCACGATCAACGAATAGATCAATAGCCTGAAGGATTGATTGAATCCAAGGGTGGATTCCAGCACTAGGGCACACTCAAAATCATGAACACTCCATAGTTGAAGAGAAACTCAGAATTCTTTGATTAATTGATAATAACATAAGCAACTACGAAGGGGACTCAACTATATATAGATGAGTAGGATTGTTTCTTAGCAAATAAGACTTACTAAATAAAATAGGAAACTTCTAATCCTAGTCAAACAATGAATAAAAATTAGAAATAGGGATAATTTAGTTTCCCACAGTAGCCTTCAGTCACAATTGGGCCTATGGGCTTGTTGGCACTCAAAAAATTTCAAAGATTAGATCAAGTCAAGGGCAAGCACAACAGAGGGACAACTGGGCTAATGAAGTCAAAGTTCGGTCAACTCCTGAAGTCAAAGCATGGGTCAATGCTCAAGAAAGGTCAAACAAGTGGCCAAGAGAGTCTCCTCAAAGTTTTAGAGCAAATGGAGACTAGAATCTCGAGAAACAAGCCAAGGAACCTCACTGTTCAGCACAATCGGACAAAATTGTTCCACACAACCTGACAGAATGACTCCACAATTGGGTGAAGTGCGGTCATCCACAACCGGGCACGTGACTCACACAACCGGCGTCGACCATGTCCACAACCGGGCGACCGTTCCAGACAGTTTTCGCATGACGCGCATTCACGACACTGCTTTTTGATTGATTCCCACAACTGGACGGAATTCAAATCCGTTCGGCGGTAAGCGACAGTGCAACAGTCGGTGCCCACTTCTCCATTTTCTCTTGCCTCCACTCTCCCACGTCCTGCAACCGTTCCCTCTCCTTGGAAGATTATAAAAGGAGGTCCTTGGTCAGCAACTCAGCATCAAGCATTAAGCATCAAGCATACCCTGATGACATGGGGAAACTCTGCCAAACTCACTCCAACTCTCCTCAACTCCTCAAACACAAGGTACTTAGCTTCCGGAAGTACAACTAGAGGGCTTTAATAGCGCCTTGACACCATGATACCTTTCATACTAAAAGTATTCTAGGACCTTTTGTGTCTTCTTCACTTAGGGGGAAGAGAAATCCATGTCTTTGTTGTGTTTATTGCTTCGGTTTATCACGCAACGACCCCCGGGACGGCACAACCTTGGATTTTCTCTCTGTTGGCATAAATGCTAACAACTTCCCTGTAATTTGCACTTTGCACCCCAGGAAAATGAGTGATAGGCTAAAAAGATTGCCTGAAGGACAACCAAACCCATACATCTCCTTTAGCTTGAGTTTGACAGTACTTAGTGCTCTCCAAAGTGTCTTACGGTAGGTTTGGAAGAAAGAGGAAGCAACTAGAAGGCCCTGCTAACCACTGCCGGACAAAACAGAAATCACCCGACAGTGCCCCACAGTCTACATTTTCTTCTTTTTACGTATTTTATTGTAATTTTCTTTGTCATTTGATTTCCTAAGACAAACGGGGAATCGTCTGAAAAACACATGTAAACGACTCACCTGGGAGGTGAGAAATGTATAACCCACGAAAAAAAAAAGCAAGAATGAAATAAGATGCGCTTCCAATTATATTTTCATGTGCAAGTTGATTTCTTTCTTGTGTCCTCTGTTTGCCATTTTGAAGTCGTGGCATCATTCTATGTCCACAAACACTTCATTTTTCGGCCAATAGGGCTGAACCCAATGGACCAGGTTGACCCCTGGGTCAATGTATAGGCCGAGTTGCTTTCTTGGGCCTGGTTCGTACTACATCAACTTGCCTCTGGAAGCTTCATCAAAGGGAGATCAAGTTTAGTCCAGAGGATCAAGTCTTGGAAGGCCATGGATCATCAAGTCATATTCTCCAATTTTTGCCAACCTATTCAAGTATATGGGACGTTAGGCAAACCAAGAATAGGCCCTTAGAACCCCCTCAACCCAAATAGTTAAATCAATACGGTTCAATTGGCTAGTCTGAACAATTGAGTTATTCAGTCCCAGGCCTCATGGCTAGCCGTAACAAGGGTACAGCTAACCGTAAGGCTTTAGGAAGATCACCGTAAATGCACTATGGTTGCTTTTCCAAATGCTGTTTTTTTTTTTTAATAGCATTTTTGTACTATGGTTACCTACGGTTAACCGTGTATGTTTCATGGCTAACTGTCTAGCTAACCGGAAGTCCTCAAAAGGCAACTGTTAAGGATCTACGATTGCTTTTCCAGAATGCTGTTTTCCAGCATTTTTGAACTGGGGTCACCTCCGCTGTAGTGTTCCATGGCTAACCGTTTGTTTAACCGTTGTACAAAATGGTTGCTTTTACTAATGGTCAAACTAGCCATTGGGAAGTTACGGCTAGCCGTAGCCTATTTACGGTTAACTATAGGCTAGCCGTTGGAGCTCCATCTATATATACTTGAGCTCATTGTAATGGCTGCAAATAATGGGATTTTGAGAGCCCTCATAAACCATGGACTATCCCTCAGTTAAACACCTTTAGAGACCTCAAAATCCTTTTCGACTCACTCTCTTAGGATTTGATAGTTAGATCTAAGAGCATTCAAAGCTCAAGAGAAAGTGTTTAGTGGATCAATGTATTGTTTTGAAATGTAATTGCTCATTATAAGAAAATGTCTCTTAAAACTTCAAGAACATCTTCCAAACACTCCAAGATCCTCATAAGTATATCCTTGAGCATCCAAATCTCTTCAAAAGAGTGCTTTGTGAAAAAGATCCATTTCTAAGGATTGGACTAACCCCATTGGTATACCTTAGTTACCCTAGACTTAGACCTCCTTCATCACTTGGTTGTGCACAATTGGAGCATTTTCATCACAAAGGAGCTAAGCAAGGAGTCAAAGTTCAAGCTTCATGGAACACGCATCAAGTTAGATTCGTCTACAAAGAGACAAGCATTCTTTTTTTTTTGGGTACTTTTACATCATTGTAAAGTGGAGTAGACCTTAGTGATTGAACCACGATAACAGATAGAGTGGTGGGGTAGACCTTAGTGATCAAACCACCATATCAAAAAATTGTTGTTGGTGGAGTAGACATTAGTGATTGAACTACCGTATAAAAAAATTTAGTTGTAAAGAATTGTGAGCTGCACCTATTGAAAACCTCCAATAGTGAAAGCCAAGAAACCATTGATGTGTAGTTGTCTTGGGAGTGGATGTAGGTCAAGGACCGAAGCCTTAGTTTTCAATTCCGTTTCGGACTTCATTTTGATCTAGCCTCCAAAATGAAATATTTCGATATTTCGAAATTTGGAGTAACTTTTTGGAAAAATAAAAATAAAAATATATATGTAAAACATAAAAAAAATAAAAGTTAAAATATATGTAAAAAATTAAAATTATAAAGACAATTAAAATTCTAATATTGCTTGATTGAGCACCTTCAAGAGATTTGAACCCACCCAATGCATATGACGTACTTTTAATAAAAACTACGCTGAAACATGTTGACATGGGCCATCCATCATTTAAACGTGTTGAGTGGGCCATGCATTAGTGAAACGTGTTGAGATGTGCAGTGATCTCAACTCCCACGTCTCAATTGCTACTTAAAGTTTATTTATAGAACACACAAAATGAGTAAAAAAAGACAATAGTTGTCTGTAGTCTTCCCTATCATCCCTTTTCCAAATCGGCTTGCAATTGTAAAGCAACCCCTTTCTCCCAATCGACTGCCATGATGTCATCAGAGCTATCGCCAGAGCTGCTGGAGATGGAGCTGGACTGATGGTGCCTAGTACTCTTCTCTCCCCCTCTCATTCTTCTTCTTCTTCTTCGTTTCTTTGCTGATTTTTTTTTCTCTTCTTCTTATTTTTTTTCTTTTCTTTGAAATCTGAGGCTTATATAAAAATCTGTATTTCTTACTTTGCGCCCCACCTTCCCTTTTTTAAAGAAAAGATAAAAAGCCAAGAGGATGAAATCATTTCGGACTTTTTGGACATACCAGCCGAAATCCTATATTTCGGACGAAAAATTTCATTTTGGCCGGTACTGACCAAGATCTGGAACGAAAAGTTTTGAACCATTGAATAAAGTTTTGAACAAAAAGTTAGTTATAGTTTTATTGATTTGGAATTCAATTCACAGTCACACGTGCTAGAATACATTGAATAAATTGGCATACCATTGAGTCATGAGTGTTTAGCACATATCACTTGTTGAGCACTTCACATTTGATCACTTAATTGCTCTCTTTCATAGTTATACACTGTTATGCAATTTAAGTGAATTTGTGGTTGTGTTTAATTGGACTAAATTGCTGATTATGTTCAAAACCCCCCCTCCCCTCCCCCCCACCACACACACACACACACACACACACACACTCACACTCTCGGACTTTGCATTGGTCTATCTTGCACTTTTAGTAACCAGTTCATGGAATGAACCATTCCCAATACCTCCTCAGTCAAATGGACCTTATCCGCTGGAAAAAAAAAAAAACCTACAATGAATGTTCCACAATTAACATGGGCTAATAGAAAGAAGGGATTTCCAATTTGGAAGATGTTATTACATATCCTATATCCATCCATCATTGAGCCAACAACACACCATTCAGGGGAAAAAAAAAAAGAAGAAAATTGAGCCAACAACATGAATGATTTGGATTCTCAAAAGTGGACGACAATTTGTTTGTTTGTTTGTTTTTTTTTTTTGGTGAAAGGTAAGGCAAGCTGAATCCTGTGGTTGCAACAATGAGCACCTTCTAAATGTAGTATGGGCTATGCTTTCTTGGCCAAGCAAATGCTGATCAAACATTGTATATTATTTCATATTATGACCTGTAGTCTCCCAGTTGTACTGATGCATTAAAAAAAGAAACAATGGTGTCACTCTTCTCAAACATCACGGTCTATATAATGGTCTTCCATGGAAATTTATCTTTGTAACAAAGAGAAACGAACTGGTAAAAAAAAAAAAAAAAGCCTTTTGTGGTATTATTGTAGTCCTTATTATGTAGATACCTTTCTCCGTAATTTGCACTAATGAACTAAACTTCTTATAAAAACACACTTTGCATAGGTATATCAGCATGTTTATTTATTTATTTTTTATGGTGGTTGTCCTCCATCTGTAATACACACGTGCACATTCTGTGTCCAATCATGACAGATTTTCATAATTGTGCAAACTAACAGCTATATCTACAGTCTACACTCCATTGCTAGCTTACATTATTTTGGTTTTGCTAGCAGTGCCCAATCTTTCCCCTTCTTCTTCGTCGTCATCATCCTCATCTCCATCCTTAGAGCCTGAAAGCAATGAGGAACAGGAGCAGGTCACTATTGCCCGTGTTCTTGCAAATTTGCACCATAAGGAAGTAAACAAACTGTCAACACAAACCGAATCAAAGCGTGTAAAACGGAAACCAGCTCCTGTTCGCAGGGACATGAACTCATCCAGCAGTGTATCCATGTATCCTGTGTCATACCCTACCTGGACGTATTCTGGTTTCTCACCTCAACTACCCATGTACCACCAGATGTGGCAGCAAGAGCAAGCATCTCAGCAGAGTCACCTGTTGACAATGCCATCACCACCTGCTGGTGCTCGGATCGCACCTTTTATTCATTCTGTATTCCAGCCAAGTCATAGCCAGTATTTTGCTGCAAGAGAGCAAGAACTTGTTGGAGTACCAGGAATCACAGTACCCAACCCCAGTTCATCGCTCCTCTTCTCGAACCATCCCAGCCCCGTTCCCATCAGAAGTAGATCCTATGTAACTATACAAGAAATAGCAGAGGAGAAATGCCAAGTAGAAGAGGAATGGATTGATAACTGTAGAATCAATCTTCAATCTAGGCCTGTTATTCTTCCTCCAAATGAGGCTCGGAACCCTCCAGTCGACATTCACAATGAACCAGAGCATCTTCAAGAATCACAGGAGGACAAGTCCAAGAATGGTGAACCTGGTATCTCGAACTTGCTCGCGGATAAAGAACCAAACATTGGGCACTCTATATTGAAGCCTGCTGCTGATTCATCCCCAACAGTTCTGTCCAGTGCTGGTGAAAATGCAAAGATTCAGGAGACTCTGATGGAGGGGAACCGAAAGGAGCAGTTTGATTGGGTTCATGCGGGCTCGGTGCATGATGGCAAGGAGACTGGATTCATGGCTGGGTCTTCAATCCCAGGTCACATTCCGTTCCTTCTACAGAAATCTGGGGGCTCAATGTGTGATGGAAAGGAGGCTGGATTCATGGCTGGGGCTTCAATCCCAGGTCGCATTCCGTTCCAGTCACAGAAATCTCTTGGTTCGTACTTCTCTCATGTGAATCCAGTAACCCATCGTCCTCCAAGCCCGAGTTCCTCGGGAATGACCAAGTGCTTTAGACCTAGATCTTCATCATTGGCAGCACCAGTGATGATCAGAACTGCAGTCCCTGTATGTTCCTCAACTCCTGGAGCAGTGACTGCCAGACAATCTGCTAATTTCATGGCGCCAGCGGTTCAAGTCAGATCAGTTATCCCGGTCTGTTCAGCACCGTCGACTAGGAACATACCTGATTCAGGAAATGAGGGAGTGAAGGCCCAGAAGTCGGATGTTACCTCGGTGGAAAATTTAGAAATTGGTAAGCTTCAAATATGATTAGCATACCTTTTGGATCTTTATCTGATTATATATAGAAATAGAATGCTTCTTTACTTGTGAACTTATATAGATATATGTTTGAGAACTATTGCTGCAATTGGTGCAGGATTAAAGTAATTGGAAACTAGTTTTATCTTGGCATCTTGCATTTAGTATATTGTTGAATAAAAGGAAATCAATTTTTTGTAAAATTCTTGGTGTGCGATTTTAGATTGTTGTTTTTCATGGGCATCAGATCGTTGTGCCACTTGATCAGCATTGATAGGGAGGGTACCATCAACTCATCTCCAACATAGAATGTCTGAACTTGTTGCCCACCAATGATCTGTTGCAGACGATGTGGACACCAATTTGCTGTTGTGTGTCAACAGGAGAAATAAAATACTGTGGATAGGCTGTTCAAGCTGAAATGTACAGTAATAAAATGACGACGATGTCTTTTGCGTCGGGTCATTGATGTATCATCAAAGACATCAATATTGACTTTGATGTCCTCTGATGAATAAGACCATTGTTAATTGATGTCTTTTGATGGACAAGATCATTGTTAACTTGATGTCTGCACCTTTAAAAAAAATGTGGCTGCTGATATACAAGATCACTGGTGTGCATCAATGATAACATGAATGGCGAAAATCTTCTGGACTGCTCAAGCAAAAAATTATGGTAATACAAAAAGTCATGATGTTTTATGCTTCATATCACTGATGTGTCATCATTGACAAAATGTTAGTTTGACTGTCTGGTGTTAAATCACAACTTGTGTATTAGAAAATTAGTGTGCTCCATATTTACTTCAAGATGCTGCTCAATCATCTTGAAGCAACATATGCACAAAATGGATGTAGTAGAGATGAGAATGTTGAGGTGGATGTTTGGTAAAACTAGGAAGGAGAAAAATGAGAAATGTACGCTTTCGAGTGCATTTAGGGGTAGCAACAGTCGGGGATAAAATTAGAGAAATCCGTTTGAGATGGTTTGAGCATGTACAATGTAGGCCGGTAACGGTGCTGGTAAGAAATATTTTGTCCATGAAGGTTGATGGCTGACCAAGGGGTATGCCAAAGAGGATGTGGATGGAAGTGGTAAAAATAGATATGAAGAAGTGTGACTTATCTGAGAATTTGGCTCAAGATAGATTGAAATGGAGAAACAGAATTCGTGTAGCTAACCCTAACATAGTTGGGACAAGGCTTTGATGATGATGACGATGATGATGCTCAATCATCATCATTGGTGTCATTAATAGTTTTATCCCATATGTTTGGGGTTGGTTTAATGAGTTCTCCTAGTAACAATGAGGACAGGCACTGGCCTGGTTAATGGGGGCTGGCAGGGGCCAAGGAGATAGGAAGCAAACACCGAGTGCAGACAGAAAATAAGAGTGGGAAATGCCTAGATACATGTACAGCTTGACTCAAACTTAACTAGGTGATTATCATTTGAATATGACATCGAGGTAACTTATTTTAAAGGCTTGCAGATGGTTAATCACAAGATAATTTGAAAGGAGTTGCATTGTCTCGGATAAAGGCTTTCGAGTTAAACCCACAGTTTGTTGATCCAGACAGTTGATCTAATTGACCCCATTGTGGACAACATTAGACCAGAAAAAATCTCTCCATCTTGCAGATCCCAACCCAGAGAAAGATAACACCAGCTCCAGTCCAAGATTAATGAGAATTTAGTGATCTAACATTTAGGCCTTTCTACAGTTCTACCCTGTGGTTCTTGTAATCAACAGTTTGGATTTTACATGGATGGAATCTAGTGGCTCAAAAATCTGAAAGGAGAATTCATGCTCACTGATCATGCTCATCTGCCCCACCTAATGAGAGGGATTGCCCTTGTTTCTGTTACATAGAAATTGTTTTGTGGCTGTCAATGGACATGGGTTTAGCCTGGGCCCAAATCTGAAGACCGAATTCGAAATCTTGGGCCAGACCTGGACCCGACTTATGGGTTAAAAACCCTTATAGGGCTGACCCTGATTCTTAAAATCCAGGATGGCAGGGCACATAACTTTATCAGCCGGGCTAGATCTTTTATCAGGCAGACTCTGGCATCCCAAAACATTGTCAGGGAGGCTTGGACTCAGATTTCTGGGTTTGTGTTATATCTGGACTCTGATTTACCTGCGCCCTGGCCCATTGTTCTCTTTGCCTTCCTTTCTTTGTTTTATTTCTGAGATCCTATTTGTCCTTCAAGAGCCTGCAAAATTTTATGGGTGTTCCATGGGCCACGTCAAGCCGGGCCAAATGTTTGTCCAAGCCTGACCTGTTAATAGTTATAGGAGCATACAGTCAGACCTGGACCCAACCCATGTGACAAAAAAATACATCAAGACTAGCCAATTTGTAAAATATATATACACACACACACCTTAGTGCTAATTATGTTGGGATTCGGCTGGTCCTTTTAAGCACACACATGCCCAAATTCCATTCAAAATTTTTTTGGGTAGAAAAGAATTCATTAAAAAAGAGAAGAAGAATCACAATAGGTGCCATACAATTGAACCAAGATGCCCTCTAGCCAGCATGGGAACTCCCCAATCTAAACAGAATCAAAATTAGATGACTTGGAAATATCTAGAATGTCAACTATGATTGGAAGGATTGTCCAATTTCCCTTGCCGTTGATGGTATCAATGCCCTTGAATGGGCTGTTAATCATCAATTAAACATATCCTGATTTTCACCCGCCCTTAATATATAATGCCCAAATACGAGATGGATACGGTGTCCTACAGGCATATGGATTTTACACATAAAACATAGAGTGTCTAATAGCTCCTAATGTATCTACACTTAGGACCTTCCAATCTCACATTGTCATGTATTAAGGTGTGCCCCATAAAGTGCATACTGTTCATGCTAGATCTCTCTCAACTGGACAATTGGTCCTTCCCCCCACTACCATTGTGATTTTCTCAATCACTTGTGATCCCTCCTTTCAAAGAATTGTGCCTGTGCAACATATTCCCAAGATTCTTTTCAGAAACCAATATTCCTCACATATCTCACCAAAACAAAAGATAATATTAAAGATTCAATATACTGGACAATGCTCTCCTGAGGATGAGGATGGGGACATCAAAGTGGACCGTGCACCCACTGGGCACTGATCTGAATGGACCATCAAAACCCCCCACCCCATGTCTACACCGAACCATTAGATTTGCACTGATCTGTATCAAATGGTAGGTTGGATCGATGGGTCAAATTTTTTGATAGAAAAGTCATTAAACTTGTGGTCCATGGATCAAGGGGTTAGAATGATCTGACGGACTTATAATTTTGTATATAAGTAGATCGGATCTAGATCTTCCAATCCCCCACCACCCCATGATTGATGGTGCCCCAGGTTGGCCTCTCAAGGCTGTTCCACATGGACTTCCATGGAAACCATCCATAGGAGAGAGAGCAACCCCAATTCACTAGTTCTAACATTTCTCAAAACAGAGAATGAAATGCAGGGGATGAGATGAGGTAACAGTGAAGATTCTGTTCCTTCTCCTTATTGAATTCTAAATCGAATGATCAAATCTTTCATTATGAACTGGCATCATCCCACTAAATAGTATATAACATTCAAAAAAGAAAAGGAAACTAAAATCAAACACACAGAGAGAGAAAGGCAACTGAATTCCATCAATTCAATGGCAGGGGCAGCAGACTGCAACGGTGCGACGCCTTCGAGGTTGGTTGCAGATAGCAAATAGCACCAAGGCGATAACGATGATGATGATTATTCCCGTAAAATCCATCCCACCATCATCTGATTCAGTGCAACAAAACTTGCCCATGCTCAGAAGAGTTTTACACACACAACCCAAGTTTCCTTTTCTGAGAGGGGTGGCAAAGAGAAGAGTCTTGGAAACTTATTGTTGGTGAGAGTGTGATGAAGATTGAGTTGGGAGGAGTCTTAACAATAAAGCAACTCTATAGAAATCATAGGTTGTAAAGAAAGTTTCTTTCATAGTGGGGTCCAACTTGCCTACCGAGGAAGTTTCCTTTCTAAAAGAAAGTTACTTTCATAGTAGTGGGGACCAACTTTCTTAGAGAGGAATTTTCCTTTGTCCAAAAAGTAGTTCTTTAATAGTGCTTGAGTCATAGTGGTTGAGGTAGTTGTTGTCCACATTAGAATTCTGAATTCTCTGCAGCCTTCCTTGCAATCATCACCGACAGACTCTCTTTCTAGAAAGAAATTATTTATCATGCATATGGCCGACTCTCAAACCCATTCATATTAGACAGGCAGCTAACTAATCTAAATTCTACTTTCATCGGATTGATATGGACCATTGGATTGATAATATGTTAAAACTTAAAGCATAACGTTACTTTTTCAGTGTATAATTAAACCTACTTGAGTGGAACTATGTTTGGAGTGGGATTTAGATTTGGGGGCAGTTCCTGTAGAGAGGGTCTATGTCAAATGAATATATAGGTTTGATCAAAGAAAGGTATGAAACATATTAGTGTCCGTTAACACCATACTATGCATCATGGGGGGATTGTTTTCCCTTGTGAAATTAGCATCCACCACACCGACTCAACACAAGAACCAGAGGTGCTAGGCCGCTGACGGTATATGTAGCATGTCAAACGGCCCGGCCCGGCCCACCCAAATTCAGGCCCGAACGGGCCATGGGCTGGCCCGGCCTGCCAGCTTCGTGCCTGCCGTGCCTCTTTTAATTTTTTTCGATTAATTTTTTTCTCCTTTTCGGTATTAAAATAAAAAAAAATAGAACATAAGTACCGAGAATGACAGAGATATTTAAGTGGTTCGGTCAAACTAGACCTATTTCACTAAGACGAATGGGAGGATTAGAGTATTTATAGACTTTGTAAAATTGAAAAGGATACAAAACACTCCTTATATGACTGTTTTATGGCTGTTAGGGGGGGGGGGGGGGGGGGGGTGGGTTAAAATGGACAATTTTTAAGAAAATAGTCATTTTTGGGCGGGCCAGGTGGGCCGTGCCTAGCGGGCTAGGCCTGTCATTCTTGGCGGGCCGACCCTTATGGATGGGCCGTGCCAAACGGGCCTGACATGCCCGTTCCCTTGGCCCAGCACAGGAGGGGGGGGGTGGGTTAAAATGGACAATTTTTAAGAAAATAGTCATTTTTGGGCGGGCCAGGTGGGCCGTGCCTAGCGGGCTAGGCCTGTCATTCTTGGCGGGCCGACCCTTATGGATGGGCCGTGCCAAACGGGCCTGACATGCCCGTTCCCTTGGCCCAGCACAGCTTGACTGGCGGCCCATTTGACATCTCTAAATGTAGGTGAGGGTTGTGTAATTTATTTTGGTTAATATTCTATTTTAGTAGAACTCAAGTGCTCTCACTTTCGTCTCTTCCCTTCTCCCACACCAGATGGTATCAGAGCAGGTCACCAACTTAAGAGAAGTTTAGGAGTGCACGATACATTTGTCCTTAGCGAGATGAAAATCTCTTTAGTTTTTCATTTTCTATACAACAATATTATTTGTCGCTTTGACATCCCTAGAGAATTCATCCATGATAGCGGGCCTCAATCCCGGAAAGACTGATTTTATAGGTTATTTGACAAATACAACATTTAAAGCTGTCCCTTAACTCCTTATAATTCGGCAGCAAATGGATTGGCATAAGCTTTCAACAAATCAATCTGTAAAATCCTAAAGAAAATGATTTCTATTCACAAAAGAGACAGGAGCGAGAAACTACATGAAGCTTTATGGGTACATCGAACCATCATTCGAGAGCCCACTTATAGCACACCATTATCCTTACTCTATGGATGTGAAGTTGTGGTACCCTTGAAATTACAAGTTCTCTCGCATAGGTTAGCTTCAAAAATTGACATGACTCAAGAAAATAATGTAAAGTTGAGACTCCAAGAATTGAGTAATCTCGATGAAAAGTGACTTGAAGCTTGGCAAAGTATTGAGCTTTATCAAGTGCTCATGGCATGATGTTTTGATAGAAAAGTGAGACAACGGGCCTATAAGAAAGTTGTCATGGTGCTTGCAGCTAAACTGCCAATGGTTCTCACTCATAAATCCAAATGAAAATTTAAACAAAAATGGGAGGGGCCTTATGTCCTCAAAAAAGCCCCCTTTAATGGCACATATGTTCTTCTAAACATGTGGGTGTGGGCGGGTAGGTGTATTGCCCATTGACAAATAGTTTTTGAAATGGTACTACCTTTGAAGGTTTCCCCTCTGCGGTTTTGAGCAATTCTTGCATGACCAAAGCTTATCTTTAGGTTTTTGCTCTCCAAACCCATTTCTTTTAAAATTTCTATAACATACGATGTTTATCATTTCTTTTATGGGATTTTGACCGTATGGGATATAAAAGTGTAAGAAACAATACACCAAGATCTTTGATCTAGGAAACCCAAATAAACCAATATCATCTATGTCAAATCATTGAGAGAAGTAAAGCGGAAACATACCTGGATCCATTGAATGAAGTTGCTTATAGGTTGTTGATCTTCCGATCCAATATGGCTACCTAGAGAAACCCTCTTGATTCTTCTGATGATGGGATGTCAGAGAGAATAGGAATTCACCATATGAATTGGGGACCATAACCCTAATATATAAGATATCATAGGTTTTCTATTTCTAATTTGGCCCCTCATCAAATTAGAAATAACATTCTGGTATCTACACATTAATCCCATGACAATTATACCCTTAAGCCTTAGAACTTTAATTTTTAATCAGATCACTTTAATATAGGCTTAACCAAAGATAGCATAACACATTTAATAGTTACATGTGTGGCCCCACATGATGGAATTTTTCCAACAATCTTCCACTAGGCCATATATGTAACTTAACAAATGTGTATGACTGTATGAGCTCCAAAAGTTTGCTATCAAAATTTAGGATATATCCGAACAATCTCATCCATTAATTATGCCGGTATAGGATCAAAGCGGTCTTTGTCACTTTCAACATGACTAAATTCATCAATGGTCACGTACACCAACATAACCAAATGACATAGATCAATCATGGATGCGTAGCGTGGAAAATACATGCAATGTGATCTATACATGTCTATTTCCAACTGGTCCTACTGTATTCCTTAGTGAGATCAATATTTAACACAATGTAACAGAGTGAGATGAACCGAATACTGTATTTTTGATCAGAATAATATCCAAATACATAAATGCATAAGTGTGTTCAAAATCAAACATAAAGCAATAAAACATAAAATGATACAAACTCCCACTATAATGTGATATCCTCACACAAAATAACACCCATATAAGCAGTGTGCTCATGAAAGACCTTAGGTGGTAATCCCTTTGTAAGCGGATCCGCTATCATGGAGTTTGTCCCAATGTGCTCTATGGATATCTGTCCATCCTGTATTCTCTCCTTCACAACTAGGAACTTAATGGCAATATGCTTTGACCTAATTGAGCTTCTATTGTTGTTGGAATATAGTACTGCTGATTTATTGTCACAATATAATTTGAGTGGTCTTTCAATACCCTCCAGAACTCGCAGCCCAGTGACAAAATTTCGCAGCCATATTCCATGGTTTGATGCCTCATAGCATGCTACAAACTCTGCTGCCATGGTGGAATCAGTTACGAGTGTCTGTTTGGCACTCCTCCAAGAAATAGCTCCACCTGCTAACAGGTATATGTAGCCTGGTGTGGATTTCATACTGTCCTCGCAGCCAGCATAATCGGAGTCGGAATACCCTATGATCTCCAACTGATCCGATCTTCTATATGTGAGCATATGATATTTTGTTCTCTGTAAATACCTCATAACCCGCTTGGCTGCTTTCCAATGATCCATCCCTGGATTGCTTAAATATCTGCCTAATATACCAACAATGTACGCAATATCCGGACGCGTACACACCATAGCATACATTAGACTCCCTACAACTGATGCATAAGGAATCTTCTGCATTTCCTTAACTTCAAGGTTAGTTTTAGGGCATTGATTGAGACTGAACTTGTCTCCCTTAGAGACAGGGGTGTCACCTGGTTTGTTGTCCTGCATGCCAAACCTTTTGAGCACTTTATCAATATAGCTTCTTTGTGATAATCCAAGAATACCCCGAGAGCGATCTCGTTGTATCAGGATCCCTAATACAAAAGAGGCGTCACCAAGATCTTTCATCTCAAAATTCTTTGATAGAAATCTCTTGGTTTCATGCAACATGCCTATATCATTTGTGGCAAGCAATATGTCATCGACATACAAAACCAGGAATATGTGCTTACTCCCATTGAATTTGTGATACACACAATTATCAACAGCGTTTGTCTCAAAACTAAACGAGATAATCACTTGATGAAACTTGTGATACCACTGACGAGAAGCTTGCTTGAGTCCATAGATGGACTTTGTCAATTTACAGACCATATTCTTTGGGTCTCTCGACTCAAAGTTTTCTGACTGCACCATATAAATTGTTTCGTCAATATCACCATTGAGAAATGCTGTTTTGACATCCATTTGACGAAGCTCAAGATCAAGATGCGCAACTTGTGCCATGATTGTCCTAAAAGAGTCTTTCGATGAAACCGGAGAGAAAGTCTCTTTAAAGTCAATCCCTTTCTTTTGGGTAAAGCCTTTAGCTACAAGACGAGCCTTATACCTCTCCACATTACCATTTGAATCCCTTTTGGTTTTAAAAATCCATTTGCAACCAATGGGCTTCGCACCTTCTGGTAATGGGACAAGTTCCCAAACTTTATTGTCTTGCATAGACTTATATTCCTCATTCATGGCATCAATCCACTTTTGAGAGTTAGAACTTTGCATGGCTTGATGGAAGTTGATTGGATCATTTTCCACCATTTCAATTTCTTCCTCATGTTCTTGGAGAAATACAAAAAAATTGTCTGGAATAGCATGTCTCCTCTCTCTAGTGGACCGCCTTAATGGCACTGGTTCTTGAGGTTGTTGAGTTTGTTCCTCATCTTGAATGGGGGGTTGATCAACATTGTCTTGTTGAGGATCCGGATTCGCTTCTTGATCAATGACAGGTATAGAAACCTGCACATTGTCAAAAGCAATAGTGGAAATCGTAACCGATTCTTCCTCAAAGACAATGTCTCTAACCTTATTTCTCCCCCCAAACTCAACATCCTCAAAAAATGCTGCAGTTTCTGTTTCAAAAATTGACCTAAGTGTGGGATCATAAAACTTATAGCCCCTAGATCGCTCAAATTAGCCAATGAAGTAGTTGCTCATAGTTTTGGAGTCCAATTTCTTTTCATGTGGCCTGTAAGGCCTTGTCTCAGCTGGACATGCCCAAATGTAAAAATGTTTTAGACTAGGCTTTCTGCTTGTCCAAAGCTCATAAGGTATTTTTGCAGCTGCTTTAGTTGGCACTCTATTCAGAATATAAGCTGCTGTTTTGAGTGCTTCTCCCCAGAGTGACTATGGTAGAGTGGAATGATTAATCATACTCCTTACCATATCCTTAAGAGTCCGGTTTCGCCTTTCAGATACACCATTTATGCTAGGTGACCCTGGCATGGTGTACTGTGGGACGATTCCACATTCCTCTAGGAATTTAGCAAACGGTCTTGGACGTTGTTCACCTGAACCGTCATATCTGCCGTAGTATTCACCACCACGGTCAGACCTGACACTCTTTATTCTTTTGTTGAGTTGGTTCTCAACTTCAGCTTTAAATGTTTTGAATACGTCCAAAGACTGTGATTTCTCATGAATGAGAAATAGGTATCCATAGCGAGAGTAATCGTCTATGAATGATATGAAATACTGTTGGCCATTCCAGGAAGCCGTAGGGAATGGTCCACAGATATCTGTGTGTATCAATTCTAAGACATCTGTAGTTCTATTGGCACCTAATTTCTTCATTTTGGTCTGTTTTCCCTTGATGCAAGCAATACAAACATCAAAGTCTATAAAGTCAAGGGAATCTAAAATGCCATCAGACACAAGTCGCTCAACTCTAGACTTAGAGATGTGACCTAAGCATTTGTGCCATAATGTAACCGAGTTTTCTTTATTCAGTTTGCATTTAGTACCTCGTGATTCCACATGCAAGGATTCCTTATAAGAAACAATTGTATCAAGCAAATATAAGTTGTCATATACACATAGAGAACTAGTTCCAACAACATTTGAATTTATAGATAAACTGAATTGATTGTTTCAAAATGAACAAAAATAACCAAACTTGTCCAATAAAGAAACCGAAACCAAATTCCGTCGAAAAGACGGTACAATAAAGCATCTAATAAATCCAAATAATAACCAGTTTTTAATAACAACCTAAAATGCCCTATTGCCTCTACTTCTACCGACTTTCCATCGCCCACAAAGATGTGTCTTTCAGCATCACTTGGCTTTCGGTAGCTCAGGCAACCCTGCATAGAAACACTGATGTGAGTAGTAGCACCAGAGTCTAACCACCACGTGTTTCTAGGTACTGAAGCTAAATTTACCTCAGAACAGACCAAAATAAGAAATGTACCTTTCTTTACACGCCAAGCGTGATATTTGATACCGTCCTTCTTCACATGTCCAGGCTTGTTGCAAAAGAAACAACCCTCAGTGGCTGACTGTTGTTTCTTTTCGGCTGGACCCTTAGCAGCTTCATTTTTCTTCCTCTTTTTGCCCTTATCCTTAGAGGTGCTAGCCAAATGAGCACTTTCGGTTCTGTCTTGCTTCAATCTCTCTTCCTTTTGCACACAGTAAGAAATGAGCTCATTAAGAGTCCATTTCTTCTTTTGACAGTTGTAACTGACCTTAAATTGACTGTATAGTGCAGGAAGTGATATTAATACCAAATGCACGAGCAAGTCGTCAGACAGCTCGAGCTTCAGTGCCTTAAGTTTAGAAGCAATATGAGACATTCTCATAATGTACTCTCGTATGTTCCCCTTGCCATTGTACTTCATAGAAATCAAGCTTTGCAAAAGCGTGCTTGTTTCTGCCTTATCGTTTTTTCAGAAAACGCTTTTCAATTTCGGCTAGGAATTCTTTGGTTGTTGTTAGCTTTTCAGATACCGCACCCCTAAATGCCTCCGGAATGCCGCGCTTGATGATCATAAGACTCATGTGATTTGAGCGATCCCACTTCTCAAAGTTCTTCTTGTCATCAGAAGAACTTGCATCCGTAAGAGAAGCGGGTTGCTCAATCCGTAGTGCAAGGTCTAGATCCATGCAGCCGAGAACAGTTTCTATGTTCTCTTTCCAATCCTTAAAGTTGGTCCCATTAAGTACAGGTATAGAGTTGATATTAGCAGATATAGTAGAAACACTAGCTGTAAAGAGAACAAAAACAAACAGACAAACATGCTCATATTATTAACTAAATACAGAAGCAACAAATTCAAATAATGGTAAGTCTCATGTCAAGGTACCTAGCACAACATTAATATCAAGTCTTTGGACAGTAATATTAATTGTAATGGTCATCTTGTTGTAGTGATCAAACATTGACAATAATTCATGTCAAATAATAAATCTATCTTTGGATCGACTTATAATTCACATGTAAAATCCTTATAATCGTCACACGTTTACCACCACAGATGTGTATGCAATTCGGCCAAGTATTAACCTTCCTTTGGGCCGACTAAGACCCGCATGAATTTATACACACACAAACATCCAATATTCCTTATAAACAATCTACACAAGAGAGGTCACTTTGGTGACATCTTGTTTCAATTAGCCCATTTAGAATAATGGACTATTTTATTTAACCATAAAAGATATACCATAAAATATTTGAATTGGCGTTGAAGAAAACCAATGAGTTGTCTTCTCATGTCACCACAAATGAAAAAAAAAAAAAAAAAGGTTGAGGGAGATCTTTTGATCCTCCTGATCTTATTCTGAGTGGGACCTACAAGAATGTGTACTCACAATAACATGACCACATATGCAAAGTAGAGGGGGGGATTTTTTTTTTATTAACTTAAAACAAAACAACAAACAACACGGAACAAAAAACAAAGAGGGTACAATAACACAGAAAAAGTCGAGATCACTTTATAAGAACTCTTATAAAAGCTGGGATCACTTTATAAGAACTCTTTCATGTGAGCAAACGAAAAAGCATGAGACCCCCACATGTAATCATTCAGGGTGCCACTATGCACATGCAGTTAGGACCACTTAAAAAGAGAATTATTTATGTGGGAAAAGTAAAGTGTGGCCCACTTGTGATCGCGATCACCATGATGAATCGACACCATCGTACGTCATTAGCATGACAATAGCATTATGTCCTCTTTGTGACAACGTGTCGACATCCTATAGGCTGATTGGTGATCCAGCTTACTCTCCTCAATCACCACATATTAAGAATTTGAGAAAACTAATGCAGCAGATGAGATTCAAAGACGTAAAACTCCAAAAAAAAAAAAAATCATGATTTCCCGTGAAAGATCTGATGAACGAACCGGTAACATTCACAAAACAGGCTCGAGAAAAGCCAAAACTTACTTAGATCAACATATTGATTTATATCTGGATTCCCAATGGCTTAACATGAAGACGCTCTTGATTTAGGAAACCCTAATAAACCAAGATCCTCCATGTCAAATCATTGAGAGAAGTAAAGCGGAAACATACCTGGTTCTATTGAATGAAGTTGCTTACATGTTGTTGATCTTCCAATCCAATATGGCTAACTAGAGAAACCCTCTTGATTCTTCTGATGATGGGATGTCAGAGAGAATAGGAATTCACCATATGAATCGGGGATCATAACTCTAATATATAAGATATCATATGTTTGCTATTTCTAATTTGGCCCCTCATCAAATTAGAAATAACATTCTGGTATCTACACATTAATCCCATGACAATTATACCCTTAAGCCTTAGAACTTTAATTCTTAATTAGATCACTTTAATATAGGCTTAACCAAAGATAGCACAATACATTTAATAGTTACATGTGTGGCCCCACATGATGTAATTTTTCCAACAAAAAGACCATGAGTTCCTTAAAATGGTGTTGACCAAAACTATATCCCAAATGTGGTTATTGTATATAGGACTCCAAATTCTTTTTCCAATTCTACCCATATTGTGCGATATTGCATAATCTATGCGATATCGCCCAAATTGAAGAAAATAATTGATTCTAGTATTTTCTTCGTTCCTATTACTTTCTCCATCGTTGAAAAAGGTTTTCATTAGGGTTTCTCCTTTGCTTTTCCATTTATCCAAAAGTATCTCAAGGTTTCTCCACAACTCTTCTTCCTTTTTCTTTTCCATTTGGTCATGATCCTGTTGTGATAATGTTGCCCCGAGGACAAGGGATGGATTCACAATATCAATACCTTGAAAAATTTTGTAGTGTATGTATGCTTCTCATGAATCATCTTTAGTTGAAGAGAATGAAAGACTATTCGTTTTGGGAATCTTTTTTAACGATCGAGAAAGCAATAGGAACGAAAAGGTTACAGGAAAAAAAAGGAGGGAGATGGGAACGGAGGGAAATATAAGAGGTATAAGAGGGAGATCGAACAATTTGTTCGATATCGCATAGATTATACGATATCGCACAAAATTGGTAGAATTGGAAAAAGAAATTGGGGTCCCATGTACAGTACCCATATTTGGGATATAGTTTTGGTTAACACCATTTTGAGAAATTTATGATTTTTTATATCCCGTATGGTAAAAATCCCTTCTTTTATTCTCTCCAAATAGTTATTTCAATTTAGATAAAATAGGTGGGGAATCTTGTCAGGGATACAAGTCTGAACCATGAGAAGTTTTCTCCACCATCTCTCCTCTCTGAAATAAAGCCTAGGGAATTATTGAACAATCTTCTGGTCCAAACAGGAGCTGAGTATTTGCTGCATCATATACAAACCTCATGTTGTGCTGCTGCCAAGCTCTTACTACTGTATGTTGCACATTTGAATTTGATGCAAAGCAAAAGAAACCTTCTGCTTGGCTAATATAGAAAGCATTTTCTGGCGGTAGCACAAGATCTGCATCTTTGAGATGGTAAGTCATTGATGGATAATCTTTGAAATCTTGTCTGTAAATATAGCATAGATTCATGCCCATTGCATACCCGTAATATCGCTCCAGATTGTATTGTCCAAAGTAAAGCACCAAGACGCCCTCAATTTCGTTATACGCAAACGGATGAATTCGAAGCCAGCCCAATGCACTCCCTGAATCAATTATGGCCCCTCCAGAGCCATCTTCTTTCGCAATGAACAGTCCTGGAGAAAATCCCATTCTATGGTGGCCGATGCTAATATCATTTAGGTACAAGTAGTAGAGAGGGGATATGCCGGCAATCCTAAAAGAAGTCAGATATCATTACACCCAAATTTTTTTTTTTTTTTTATCAAAAGAAAGCTAGGGGTCATTTACAATTTACAATTTACATATGCAAATGTTATTAGGGATGACAATTTTCCCCGAAACCGATGGATACCCGACCCGAACCGACCTTTTGGGGACGGTTTTTATCCCTTTTTTTCACCCGTGGGGCGGGTTTGGTATTAATTTTAAAATCCCCGGCCGGATTCGGTTCGGATTTGGTATATATTACTCCACGCCCCGAACCCTGACCCGAACCCGAAATATATATATAACTATTTATATTTATACATATATACACGTATTTGACATATTTTTTAGTCTCACAATCCTGAATTGTATCCTTGCTTGATAAGCTTTCAAATTTTGGAAGGATTTTTACTATCTTATTCACACACACCCACACCCACACAAAAAAAAAAATAAAAAAAATTGCAAAAACTAAATTGAGGTTGGGCGGGTCGGTGCGGGTTCAGGTAAAACTCGAATTATTGTGCGGGTGCGGTTCGGATCGGGGAAAAATCGAAACCCATAGGGTTCGGTCACTACTAGAAAATTGACTTTTAGCGGCCGCCACTTGCCGTCGCTAAAAGTAAATTGGCGGTCGCTAATACTCTTTAGCGACCGCCTAGCGACCGCTGCGCGCCGGCCGCGAAAAGCTCGTCGCTAAAGGTATTAGCGACCGCCAATGGCGGTCGCTAATACTTTTTGCGACTGCTACATGGCGGTCGCAAAAAACTTTAAAAAAAAATTTTGGACTTTTAGCGGCCGCCATGGCGGTCGCTAATACTCCATATGGCGGTCGCTAATGCCTCATTTTTTTGAATTTTTTTTATTTTTTTTAATTTTTTAAGTATTAGCGACCGCCATGGCGGTCGCTAATACTCCATATGGCGGTCGCTAATACATTGTTTTTTTTAATTTTTATTATTTTTTTTAATTTTTGAAACTATTAGCGACGGCTAAAACTACTTTTAGCGACCGCCAGTGGCGGCCGCTAAAGATTTTTTTTTTTTTTAAAAAAAATTCCGTATTTTCTAAAAATTTTCTCTTTTTTATACCTGTACCTGTACCTGAGTATATACAACTACTGCCATCAATTAAAATTACAAATAACAAAGCCTAAATATATACAACTACTACCATCAATTAAAATTACAAATAAAAAAAGAAAGTCTTATATTAATTGCATTCAAAGCATTACAAAAGTCTCAATAAAATATATCCATTACAATTACAGGAAAAAGAAAAATTTTCCGTGCCGGGTGCCGCGGTATATCCGATGCTCTCAAACCTGAACAGAAAAAGAATAATAAATATTAAAAGATAAGTATAAAAATTGGCAATTTATACTAAATATAAAAATAAAAGGAGAAAGATTGGCAATTAACTTCAGCATTAATTAACTACTAGAAAGATGTCAGACCTTCAGAAAATGACTCTATGCCATGCATTAAGTTGATCAATGGATGACAATTGCATAAACATGAAAAGATAAAAGGAGACATGATATAGCTTTGATAAATTCTCACCTGCCAAAGTGAAAAGATAAAAGGAGACATGATCAATGTCTAGATAACCATCAAACAGTATAAGATAATAACAAAGAACACACAGCCAAATTTAGGTCATTTTGTATATTCAATTGAAAATAGCCATCACCATAACATGGAAAAAGAAAGCAGAGATTTTAGAGAGACTGAATAATATAGGAAATAAAAAAGAAAGCAGAGATTTTGCACTTTCATGTTTTTCTATTTGTTTGTCTTGCAATATTCCAAACTATACAATGCCACAGATGAAGACCTGAGTTCTTCAAGTATACTTGATGAAGAGAAGAAAGAGAAGTTCCATTGAAGAATTTAACTTGCATTAGTGGAAATGTAATCCAACATTACCTCTCAAAACACATCCATACCAAATGGAGGATCCTCGTCCCACCTGAACATCTCCAATGATAGATGCACTAGGAGCCACAAAAGCATCCTTATCAACAACAGGGGCTTTGTCAAATATATTCATCAACATATGATGCCTTTACACTAAAGTGAAACAAACATCAGAATTAGTTAGTAAATGGTCCACATGATTCCAAAATTGGTACATATAACCCACTAGAGATTCATTCAATGAAAGAAAATCCATGCACAAAGTTCCCCAACCACCTCTGTTTACATATGAATATGGATCCAGCATCCCTAAAACTGTTTATATCATGACCACATTCGTCTATTAGATGACCCACCTAAGATGACTTAATCTCAACCACTTAAAAGTGAAAAGACCAAATCCTACTCATTGCTTAAAACCAACTAAAATAAGTACTCAACAAAAGAGCAATGCCTACATGATTCTCAAACAACGTGCATAACACAACCACTTCATAGATTGAGCAATGACTCAACCCCCTGCAATCAAAACCTCTCTTGCTTCAATGTCCAGGAGCACTATAAAAACATAATATGACGATGGATACAAAATAAAATTCCAAACAACAACGCAGAATTGCACCAAGGTTCCGCGATTAAGACTTATACATATATTAAAAAAAAATCATCCATTTGTCCTGCTCTGATGTATTTTATTGGGTTCCTCATGGATTACCTCATGCAGCCAAAGATAAATCACTCATGAAAACATATATATCTAAAAGATATACAGAATCACTGATCAACCAACAATAAAGAATTTTTCAGAGAAGCGTCGAGCAGAATCATATTCTCTTTGGAATTAAACAGCCATCCCTTACTTCTCAAACGAGTGGCTGTAAAGATCACGTATTTGAACAGATCTTTTCCCGCAATTCCAAACAATATTCAATCCCTAGCCGAATCTAGAAAACATCTTAAAGAACACAATAGAAAACAAATTTCTTCCAACTCTATACTATCCAGACAAAGCAGATAATCAAATCAGTACATCAAGATCAATATCGATCCAAAAAAAAGATCATCTACACAAAAAAAGAGAAGCTTGAAGCATTCAAACAAAGGAGAGAAGCTTAGAACATCAAAACCTAATATCTAGCAATAGATCTCTCGTATCGATCCAATCAAACATCAAAGAACATCGTAGATCATGCCAAAAAAGAGATCGATCCATAAAAAAGGAAAATAAAAAAATCTAAAACAAGCAAAAGAAAGCATGAATCAAGAACTGAAGCTATATGTGTAAGCAGGAGAAGACTTTAGGGTTTAGTTGGAGAAATCTCACCTGTTCTTGAGATGGATTTGAAAGCGAATCGCTGCAAAAAGTGAATGAGAAGATTAGGGTTTGTTTTTTTTTTTTTTTTTTTCAACTCCTCTCGTGTGGAGTTGAAGGAACGCTACTTTTGAGACCATTATATATTATATTCCACAATCCATTTTATGAAGCGCAGAATAAAAGACCACAGGCACAAAGCATTACGCTGCCTTTCCAGTCTATCAAACTAAATCACCATCAAATCTGAATGCTGATATGATTTCACTTAGTGAAAAAAGTCATGTCAAGTGTTGGAAAAATAATACTGCAGACACACACAGAAATTGAATTTTATGGGTAACATGTCTCAATGCCTTTAGATTGTAGTTGCAACAATGAGCACCTTCCACCAGTGCTAAGGGCTCTTATCAACACATGGCAAAGCTTAATTAGCAATTCCACCAATACCCAAACTGACTGTTATTTGAGATACACACAAACTGCTAAAATACTAATGATAATTGTAAGCTACAACAACAATATACCCACCCATTTCCAGGGTATGATTCAGATTGAACTTCTGTTGGAGTGCCTGAGTTGACAGCATCATCCAATTAGGTTCGCCCTGCCTGTTCATCCTTGGATGATAATCCAATATCATCTTAATCCAGTGAGGTTTGTATGGAGGAGGGAAAATGACACCATTGTGCTCCAATGTAGTCCACTTCTGCCCTCCACCGGAGCCAGGTGGCACCTTCAACGACTTTGAGTATTTAGAAGCTTTTATAATCTTTTTTGATTTCTTGTTTGTTTTCTTCAATTGGGAGGTGACAACCTTTGTTGGTTTCTTTGATAAGGATCGATTGTCTGATGAAACCGATTTTTTCACTCTCTGGGAAATTGGTATGTGATCATCATCATCATCCATCTTTGCTTCTTTTTTTACTTCCTTCTCTACCTTAATTTTGTTAGGCACATCCATCTTTGCTTCTTTTTTAACTTCATGTTCTGCCTTAATTTTGTTAGGCACAGAACCAGCCAGAAGTTTTGGCTTTTTAACTGAAGAAGAGGGAGGTGGACTTCTAACTTCATTAGATGATGGGATGACGCGTTCATTAGAGCTGATTCCAATTGATGATTCTTGGATGAAGTGATGTTCCTTATAAAAATTACAGGCCCATCATCATCATCATCACCCATTGAAAAATTATTTGGATTTATAAAACCATGAAAAGCAATTACTCCAATTTCTGGCAACTTAAAGTGTGTGTTAAACCCATTATCACAAACGCCACTTTTCAGTTGTATGTATTGGTGATGATTTTAAAGTGGAACCGCTCCACAAACAAGTCCTAAAGAGTGGACCGTGCGTCTGTGCCTAAAGTGAGAAATCAAAATATCAATCTATTGATATAACTATGTTCAAACTTGGGTCCAATGTAGCGGACACACTTCAATATTGAGGGAATCACGTAAATCTATGTGTCTTCTTTAGATTGTTTGATTACATATTTGTTCTTACTTTCCTAACACAAACAGGAACTAGCGTTGTAATACATTACCATGGAAATTACATGTACACAAACGTAAGCACCTTCTCCAATTTCCATACCTATAGCAAGCAGGTAGGAACTATTTTTTATTATCTCCAAATCACGTGCATACAAATGTACTATTTTGAGGAACGCATGTCTATTTGTTCTTTCAAGGGAAATCAAATAAAATACTATATTAGATGTAATGATTTTTAATTTTTCTACACCAAATCAACACAATAAATTTACCAATTGTAATTGCATTGAAAAGGCAAATAGCCCAACTATAGACCACCAAATAGTTTCACAACACAAATATCCATTCTAGCTAATAATGTTCAGATCACTAGCAATTGAGCTGACATTTAAAGACAAGCTTACTTTTAAATTTTACCTGATGGGATGTCAAACTTTCCGATATCGTCGAGTGTGAAATAATTTGCAGGATGAAAAGGATGTAGCCTAGATTGAAGTACCCATGTTTCATATCCTTCATCAAGTAAAGTTCTAACCATGTCTCTTGGCTCAGTTGGCAAACAAAATACTTCATGGACATACCCACCAATCAAGAGAACAGGATATGGTTTCTTTTCTCCATTAGGTAGCCACTGCTTGCAAGTGATGATAAATCCATCATCTATACAATTAACAACACAAGACAAGCTCATTTGATCAGCCAAATGGAAACAAGTGAAATTGAGTTTTGGGTTAAAACATTACATGTTAATCAAACAATTTGTAAGTTATCAGAATTTGTAAGAGACATCTCTTTCCAAAATACCTGTTTTTATCTCATGAAGAGTAGTTGGTGGGTAAGGTTTTTGGGTCAAATTGAAGGAACTGAAGTCCAAATGAGATAGCTGTGGTGACTGTAGAATATATGTTCTGAAGAAGCTTTGTAGAAGATGATATACAAACTTTCCTCTTTGATGACCTTTCAACGTTACCAAGCTTCTCATCAACTCAACTATGGATACACAAAGTTGTCCTGTAAGATTCAGTGGCTCTTCTAATGAATCATCTTTTGGGCGGATTTCCTTGAATGTGACATGTAAGGTCCTAGTCTCTGCCCAAGCATAAGAAGCTACAAGATATGGATTCATAATCTTGCTACCCTCAAGAAGATATCTGTTCAAAAACCACAACGGTGCTTGGATCTTTTCTATGACATATATATGTAAAACTTGTAGGTGTGGAGGGACTGCCCACATTAGAATTCAATTGAATATTTTGGAGAAATCGGTCTACAACTTTAACAGACAGGACGTAATTGAAAATGCAACAGAAAACTTGATGTTCTTTTTGGTATTTGCGATTCACATGTCTTTGAAGAAGTGAAGAAAACATTTAAGCCAACCATGGTTAATAGTATCTAGAGGAACCAGGAGTTTGAAAAGAAAAATTAATAAATGATAGCACAACAATGTCTTATCATAAAGTTTGATACCTTGAACCAGAGGCTGATGCTAGGAGCAAGCGGTAGCGCATGTATTGTGTATATGGCGTTCGACAATCTAAGCTGCACATATCCACTGACCCATCTATAATGTAGAGTTTATCCTTCTGCACAAATTCAGATAAAACATATCCACCAACTTTTCCTCTTAGAATTGGGTGAGATTCACCACCAGTCACATTTCCTTTATTATGGCTCCTCTGGTTCCCAGAATTCATCTTCATTATCAGGTAAACTGTGCATGGCATTCCTCCCAAATGCCCTGTCATTTTCTCTTTTACTAGAACCTCATTAGATGATCCCATCCTTCTTTTAATTGATTCTCCATTTATTCCTTGGTGCAGCTCAGAAGAGACAACTTGTAAGCCTTTTTTATCTATAAAAGCTTGTGCTTCAACATCTCCACTGGGAACACTATCTGGATGATTAAAGCTCTTGTTGTACTCTATGATATCTTCAACTAAGTGCTTGCTGACATGCTCAGCCACAGCAAGGATTGAAAGACATGGACTTGTACCAATTGGACAAGGGATCAAGGAAGCATCACAAACATATAGACCTTGGTGCACTGCTTGTGGGTCATTCTGAGGTTTGAAAACTTGACCATTAGGATTACATACTCCTTGTGAAGGATCAGTTGCAGCATTGCACCCTCCTGACAGATGAACGGACATACTCCGATACCTTGACATAAACAAGTTTCCTCCTAGTCTTTTTGTAATCCTTTGGAGTGCTTTGACTTTTCGAGGGAGTAATGGGTCATCTGCGGCGGTGAAGTTGATCTTCTCTGTGGACTTGTCTAGTGTAATTCTGCCATTCCCACTATCATATCCCATCGAATTGAGGATCATTCCTTTAGAGAGATGAGAGGGAGGGAAGGGGAGGGATTAAGGGTTGTTGTGCAAATCACTCTAATCAAACTCAAAGTACTTTAATTCTTATTTTTAGGGTCTCAAAAGTTTGTGTTTATATGTGCAAAACTGCAGCTAAGCAAACATAACTTGCGTGGGCAGAGTCAGGTTGAGTTCAAGGCCGACCCCAACTGGCCCAAGATTTTAATGGGCCAACTTGGTCTTGATTTGAACCTGACCTCAACCTGACTTGACTCAGCTTGCTCCTTTAGAATTAAACATGATATATACCATAAAAACTAATCAGCTGAAACTAACTTGAACTCAACTTGGACCCAAATTCAAATCAGGATTATGAATTTAGTCTCAAAACCAACCTATTTACTGAAATATCCAACCAAGGTTGGGGCCAAGCCATGCTGCAGGGTGATACCTACCAGTACATTTTACATGCGCATATATCACTAAATAGAAATGGCATAAAAATCCATTCTAATCATGGATATGCATAGATGGTAAGATTCTATATACGTTGGAAACAGGAAGATGGGAATCTATAAGTGGAAGGAAGTATATTAAAGGAAAGTGGAGGGAGAACATGTTAGCAGTTGCAGAAATTAAAAATAACTTTTGATCAAAATTAAAAAATATAGTCAAAATTAGATCTAAAACTTTCTAGCCAGTGGCGGTCGCCCGCCTTTTGAGCCGCGAAAACTCAATCCTCTAGTAGTGCAAGAACGGAAGGAGGATGGGCAACAACATAGCATCACAACTCACTGATGGAATCAGCAGCTATGGATCTAACCACCCCGGGTGGCCCGCTGCCGCATTCCAGCAAGGCCAGCCTTTGAGCATGCAATACCCATATGACCCACAACGAGGTTGGTTGAAACAAGAACCTGATAATTTTTTTGCTTCACATGGGCTGCATGGTCTTCAGCAGCTGCATTTGGGTAACCCCCAAAACATTATGCCCAACCCCAATGTGATGAGCTTGGAGCAGTTGGCTCTGGAACAGAGTTCCGGGTCTAATTCCGTCATTTACGGTGGCGGCGGCAGTGGGAGCATTGGTGATTATCAAGGTGCTATGGGCGGAAGTGGTGGCTATATAATGCCTATTAACACAGTGATAGCTGATCAGGGCCAACAACAAAACAACGGGAGTTTTGGAGATCAAAACATGTTGGCATCAGCTGATTCTTATGCAGGTAGAAACATGTATTATAACAACATGGGTGTTGGTCATGGAGCTCCTATTTTCAGTGTATGGAATGATACTTAGATTAGTGCAAGGAATAGCTGAAGAAATAGAAGGGGGGTCAAAAGGTAAAGAGATTTACATGATTTAGTTGTCAAAAGGTTTAGAGATTTTATATGGTTTAGCTCTCCTGATTGGAGGGATTTTGTTGGTTAAAGAAAACTATAAACTATAACCAATATTTAACTTGAAGTTCAGATATAGCAGGTGAGGATGGGGGTGGATGATCACTTGGTATGCATTTTGGAACTGCAGACATGGTTAAATCCTTGACAGAAAAGTCTCTTTAATTTTAATATCAGACCTTGTATATGCAAAATAATAACATGATCATCATCATACAGGAAATGGTTCTCGTTTTAAATTAATTTTGGTCTATTTATATCTATGTTTTGAATGTTATTCTTTTGCTATCTTGCATTCTTTCTATAGGAATATAAACAGGTTATAAGGGCTTGGGCCTCAATGGTGGTCCCTGAGCATGCTCTTTTTTGTTTTACCTGACAATATTGAACATTTTCATGGAAATGGAAATAGCCAATTACAGGTGGAGGAATGATGGAGCCATCAATTTTACAGGTAAAGGTCTATGGCAGGCTAAATCCTACCCTATAAAGGCCCTGGTTGGGACTTAAGAGAACATTTTTTAGGGGTAAGAGAGGACTTTAGGATCATCTAAGAATCTGGAAAAGAATGGACTTCACAATCATGTCTTACTTTTGGGATGCAACCAAGTAGGAAAAGTCAAGCCCTTTGGATGTTTAAAAGATCTGATTCGAAGGCCTGGAAAATGATAGCAAAGATTTGAACTCCATCTTTCATTTTCTAGTTGTCAATTCCGTTCCCTCATATATGTCATCTTTCAGCCTCTATTACATCCAGGTAAATGAGAAGTAAGGGCATGTTCGTTTGCAAAAGAGTAAAATAAAGGAGGGTTAAAATATATTCCAACGGCTGGATTTTTTACCTATGTTTTGTTTGCATTAATTAGCCCCAACTCTACCTTTTCTCTGCCATAATTAATTAGAAATACCATAATAAAGTGGGGTAGAGTAACTCATTCCCTAGTTTCCTTTTCGAACCAATTGTAAATTTAAATCCTTTTACTTTACACCAACCATATACATAAAAAGTAATTCATCTATTAATTTATTTCAACTCACTCATCTTTGATTTTATAGTAACGTGACATCGTACTCCTCTTCTATTCCTCTCCTAATGCAAACAAACAGGCCCTAATGGGCTAACAAAAATACTTCATATGTTAGGCCAGCCTCATCCAAATGGGCTAGGGTTGAAATTTTAAAAAGTAAGGACCCATTTGACTTCACTTTTCTCAATTTTTTCCTATCCAGTCATGCCCATGCACCATTAGTCAAAGTAGTTATATAAAAAAAATATGTAAATTACTCACTTAATAAGAAGTAGAAGAAAACATCATAATTAATAACCAAAAAAAAAAAGACAAATCAATAAAATTATCCACATAATATCTTCAAACTCAAAACTATTGGCTGGCTGCAAGAATACTACTATTACATATAAGAAACACAGAAATGACAATCGTCATTAAGATCCTACATCTCGCGCAATCCAAGGGCACCTTCAGATTTAGGCTTGCAAAGGGAGCCGCAATTGACCCAAATTAGCATCTAGTTTTGCTTCACTATTTCATCAGGTTTTTTAATTTTTCTTTTTTTACAAGGAACCTTCGAGAGAAAGAAAAAATATTGTTGTAGAAAGAAATATTTATAAACATAAGAAGGGGAAAATTACCTAGAGGTTGAACTTTGACGGGATAATTAATTATAAAGAAAGACTATAATTGAGCTTAATTCTTCCTTTGTCCAATGGTGGATTCACATCCAAGGCTTACAGACTTTGTGAGTAAAAATAGCCCTATACATGGGGTTACCTCTGATTAATACAAGAGAAAAGATTACCTGCCTCTACCAGACTACCACCATCTAGATTAGAACATAGTTGCAAGTAAATAGCCAACTGAGATTACCTCATAGAAAAGTTGTTTTGTTCTTTCACATGACCAATTGCAGGGAATTCATTTTTTTGGTGAGCTGGAAAATTAAATTCCAATAATCCAAAAAGGGCCTAGAGGTAACTTAAGTGTGGGGCCACCAAATTCCAAACGATCTTTAATTGGTCCATCTTTCAATCATCTGCGTCCCATCTATCCTATTTATTGATCAGGAAAGAGAGAGCTAAGATCGGCCACCTCTTTTGCTAATGTTTTGGCCAAACAAGAGGTTGAGAGAGATTCTCCTTGGGAGGGTTTCATTTTGTAGTTTGGTAGTAGCCGGGTATTGTACCTCTCTTTGCTTTTCTCTTTGTAGTCCAATTCTTTTAAATGAAAGTTCTTGCTACCGTTTAGAATAAAAAAAAAAAAGCATGCACAGCAACCAATAGTAACATCAACCAGATGTTTCTACCAAAAAAAAAAAAATAGTAACATGTGCAGTGTGGTGGATGATGTTCAAATCTCCCTCATGTATTTTGAACTTTTGACCAGGTTCCCACTGTCATGACACTACATTTCCTGCTGTAACTAAGTCCTTATTTTACAAAATATAGGTAGACTGGCAAGAAAGATGACGAAGAGAAGACCACAGAAAGAAAACACAAGGAAATCAAATCAACCCAGGTGTTCTCCTCCTCAGTATAGCTGAAACAACTCCATAAATATATTAGATCCAAAATTGGCCTTCTTCAGGAAAAATTTTCAGTTTCAAGTTCATTGATAAAAAAAAAAAAGAGAGAGCCAAAATTTCACAATTCCGGCCAAACCTGATGCAATTATTTTTGTAACGTCCAGATTATTTTAATCTTTTTTTTTTTTTTTACAAAAATGTCATTCATTAAGATGTAAAGTCAAGAATTCTCATTTTTTTTTCGGAAACAACCAAACATATAAAAAGGAAAGCAAAACAACAACAATAAAAGATGGCAACAGCCTCAGTATAAGAGCCTTATACCGAGATGTTACCAATCACAATTACATGATAGAAGCAAATAAAGGAAGGGGGAAAGCGCTGATTTCTTCCTTTGTCCATTTATCATCTCCAATTCTGCAAAATAGAAAACTTGGGTCTGAATCTTCAAACATTGTAACTATGCAATTGGGGTCTGTAGGAGCCGATGAAAGCTTGAAATGGTAGACACATACTGTTGAATCCCATGAAGGTAGGTCAATCCGGGAACCCGTAAAAGGATTAAAGAGAAAGATTGTGTTTTCAAAATTCTAGCCACATCCAAAGTCCAGACACCCCATTTCTCCACAAACCCTAATCCTCAAACTCTCTCACTGACACCCATTACACCCTCCCATTCCCTCCTCACCAAACACTCATCCCATCAAAATCCACAACCAAGAATCCAACAACAAACCCACAAACCAAAACAAAACAACAACAGCAAAAACATAAAAATATAAATCACAGCTTCTAGCAAGAAACCAACACCATATAAATATAAAACACGCACATTCAATCCATGTTTCGAGATGAGAATGCAAGAAAAGAGAAGGCATAAGATGGAATGATTCCAAGGAAAACTGCATAAAGTCAAGAACTTTCTGGGAAAATAAGAATGCATTGAAAACTGGAAGGGAGAAACAGTGTCTATACCTGCTTCAAGAAGAGGATCGATGACGACGGAGCACCTGCACAGATTCACGCGAATCCGGTCTGGAATCCGACGAACAAAGGGGCGGGAGGGGACGGGACAGAGCGAGAGGGAGACGGAGGGAGGGGGAGCGAGAGAGAGAAATAGAGAAAGAGAGAGGGAGAGGGAGAGAACCAGTGGGGGCTTCGGCGCAAGGGATTCACCGGCGGTGGCGTGGCTCGTGCGGCGGGAGGGCAGAGCGTGGAAGCATGGAGCGATTTCAGCGACAGAGAGGAAGAGGGAGGGAGAGAGGAAGAGGGAGGGAGAGAGAGATGGCGCAAGAGATAGGGAGAGGCGCGGGAGCAGGGCGGGAGCAGGGGAAAAAAACGGAGGGAAGGGAAATAAAAGTGGGTTTCGGGGGGGGGGGGTTAAGTCAACGAACATTCAAGGCGGTCGCTGATGGGAATCTGGCGGTCGCTAATGTGAGTATTTGCGACCGCCTGAAGCGGTCGCCCGCGTTTTGGTGCGCCAAAAACGAATTTTCTAGTAGTGGGTTTTGTTACAATCAAAATAACCCCCGACGGGTTTCGGGGCGGGTTCGGGGAAATAAAGAATTTCGGGGATCGAGTATGGTATGCTTAAAATCCGGGCCGATTCACCCGCTTGCCATCCCTAAATGTTATGTGTGTAGATGTTATTTATGCATTTGTTACATATGCAAGTGTACACTCGCGGAACTCATTACTATGTTAGTCAAAATCATCATTTGCACGAGTAAATGAGTTTATCATCATTTGTCATAGAAGAAGAAGACCAGAGACTCAAAACTTTTCTTGCTGATAATCCATGCATATTCATGTTTTTCCATCGCCATCCTTCTTTTCCTCTTGTTATTTTATTTGTTCTCAGTTTTCCTCCTATCTCAATTTGTTGATCAGCATCTCATCCTCTCATTTCTTTCACACATCCTTTTTTTTTTTTTCTCTCAATTCTTCAACTTCGTTATTTCAAGAATTATCTTATTTTGTATTTTCTTATTTAACCATACAATATTAATTATTAAACACAATAAATCTTTGATTCTTGTAATATTTATGAGTAATTCCATAGATATGAATTTTTGATAATTGGATATTAGTATTGTAGGTTTTTTATTTCAATAATTTCTAAAAAAAAAATTAAAAAATCCAGATGAATGTTATAGCATAATTAATTTTTTAACAATAAATAATTTTGAATGAAAAGTTGCCAAATAGGTTTATCACACCTCGTACTGATCAAAATAGAACATTTTCCAACACAACCCAATATCATGTTAGAACAATTTTGAAAAAACTTTTCCAAACAAGTTTAAAATAGCTCATGCTCTAAATAGAACCTGTTTCAATACAACCCATTTTCATCTTAGAACATTACCAGGACAAATAAGCAGCTAACTTGCAAGCACCCGCTTTTCGCGCGGAGCGGTTTGGGCTTTTTTCACTTAATCCAAGCTTGGCCAAAATATTAAATAGATATTAATTTTAGATTACATCTGGTTGTATACTAAATGCGAAGGCCTAAGCCTAGGGGTGTTCATGGGAGAGGCCGGACCGGACATGAGCCATGAAATTCAGGCCCAATTCAGTGCACTTAGTTGGTCAATTGGGTCGGGCTGGGCCATTCCAAACCAAGCTTTCTACATATTGTTTGTATAAAATATACTGTATTTCTATCACTTAAACCAGGCCCAGCCCAAATAATAAAGGGCCCAGATTATTTAGCTAAGTCCAGCCGGCCCATGAGCACCCCTACCTGACCGAAGACCTAAAGCGAGTCAGGCTTGGGTCGAACGTTGGCTAGCCCAGTTAGCCAAGACCTTGAGCACCCCTACTATCAGAAGGGGCTGATAGACAACAATATTAATTAGGGAGCTTCTATTAGCATGGGAATTTTACTCTCTCCACCGTACTAGAAGATTAAAAAAAAAACCTTCCCTAAACTATCCCTCCTCCCTGCGGCGAGGAGGAACAGTTGGCACCCTACCCCGTCCCTCTCTCCCTTCCTTTTCTTCTCTCTCCGCCCCTTCCTCAGAGATTGGGTGGCAGCAAGTGGAGACGGGTGGGGAGGGAAGGAGGAGGAGGGAAGGAGGAGGTGTAGTTTAGAAAATTTAATTTTTTGGGGTGTGGTGGGTGGGGAAAGAACTTTTTGGGTGTCAATAATTAATAGACTAACCACATGCCATGACAGATACAGGTGCCAGGTGCGTGGGTTTTTGGGGGGGGGGGCGGGGGGGCGCGGGGGGGGAGGGGGGGGGCGGGGGGGGAGGAGGAGGAGGAGGTGTAGTTTAGAAAATTTAATTTTTTTGGGGGGGGGGGGGAGGAGGAGGAGGTGTAGTTTAGAAAATTTAATTTTTTGGGGTGTGGTGGGTGGGGAAAGAACTTTTTTGGTTGCCAATAATTAATAGACTAACCACATGCCATGACAGATACAGGTGCGTGGGTTACGCGGGCATCAATGATTTCATACTGATTACTGACACATGAACTATGGTAATTAAATCCCATATGTCACTACAATAGCAGTACCTCATGAGGGGCCTAACTTGATAGTGGCCATTTATGATTGCATCACCGCAAGTAGCTATAGAGAGTTGATTGAAAGCCTTGCAGACAGTAAGAGAACCTTCCCCTGGGACTGAGCCCTAACTGTGTCAAAATAGATTGGGCCTTGTAGCCCAACCCTGAGAAGGTTTGATCATCATATGGAAAATCAACGTTATAATTACTACACCCGACGGCAACATTGGACACAGTCGCCAAGCTACGACAGGCCGTTCAGGTAATCATGTCCAATGAATACACGCTATGTGCGGCATTTTCCTAAGAGCGATATTACGCTAATCTCGGTAATGGTACCGACTTGGCTTGTCACTGTCTCGGTACTCAAGTTCGGTAGAAGCACCAAGATACATCCAGCTCGGCAATAGTGCCAGCTGACATCGAGCTTGAGCTAACTTCGGTAAAAGTACCAGCTAGCCTTACTTCGGTCTCGGTATGATGCACCTTGGTAATAGTGTCATGATGCATCCATATCTGATACGGCCAGTTGAGATGAGTACTAAGCCATAATTGTATTCCATAACGCTACGGCTACGTTGCAGAACGTACTAATAGATAAGACGGGCGCTTGATTATGCTAAGGGGTTGTCCTTATCTAATGATCGAGTCCACATTAATACGAGAAGTCAGCCCATGATCTGATGGGACAGAGCCTCCACCTACCTCCATTAAGGAAACATAGTATGGGGTGATGTGATGGTATTTCCACCTACCTCCACCGAGGGAATGAGCTGAAGGAACTTCCACCTATATATATGCATGAGCACAGAAGGCATGCTAGCAAATACGTCTATACCCTAAACTCTCTCTTCCTATCTACTCACTCATCCTCTGTCAAGTGACTGCACTAACTTAGGCATTGGAGTGCCTCCAGGTGATTGCAACCAAGGCCATCTGACCTTTCTTTCCTTCTTTCCCTTTCAAGTTTCAGGCGGTTAATCTTTCCCAAAGCAGTCTTACAGCAATACCAAAAGCTTAATATCTATTCAACTAAGTCCGTAATATTTAGGCACTCACACACGCCTTTCGTTGTAGAAGGCATCCCATAAATGAACTCGTAAACGCAGTCATTCCCAGAGCAACTAAAGCTCGACCCAAAATAGAGGGGGTGAATACATGGAAGCTTGGAGTATGTTGAGGACATTGCCGGTTCGAAGATTTTATAAGCTTGGAGGTAGCATCTTATGCAGGGCTGGCACTGCATCCATGTCACAGAACTACCATTGTCCATGACCGGGTGCTGGATTTTGGATGGTGTACCAAAAGCTATGTCCACCACGTACAAAAACATTTGGTTTCCAATGGGTGGGGTTATGACATCTGGATGGATAGACCCGGCCCGTTTCTCGCCTTAGTGATCATAGATCCTAGGTATGACATTCGAGCTCGAGATATTTCCATGCCTCTCTGAACAATTTCAATGTCTGATAGATTTCTGCCAGGATAGAGATGGGAGTGCACTGAGTCTCTGTGTATGAGCTTGAAGCTCAATGCATTAATAGAAACTGTAAGTGCCTAATTGTTATGAACTTGATTAGGCGAGCATGAAACTCGTTTGTTGGGGAAGGGTTGACTGCCGTAAGACTTGAAATGGAAGGAAAGACAGAGGTCAGAGGCCCTGGCTACAGGGGAAGGGTTGACTGCCTTAAGACTTGAAATGGAAGGAAAGACAGAGAGGTCAGAGGCCCTAACTGCAGTCAGCCGAAGGCACACCGAAGCCTTAGTTAGTGCCGTCACTGAACAAAGAATGAGTGAAAGGGGAAGAAAGGCCGGTATACTTTTATTGTATTGTGTACCTCTTTGGGATCTTCACCCTTGTATATATAGTTGAAAGTTCTATCTGGCGCTTCCTCAGTGGGGGTAGGTGGAAGTATTGTCCCATCAACTCACACATTCCCTTAGTGGAGGTAGGTGGAGGCATTGTCCTATCGAATCATGCGCTGACTTCTTGTATTAATGTGGATGTGATTGTCTGATAAGAACAATTCCTTATCATTATTCGGCACCCATCTTATCTGTCAGTACATTCTGCAACGTAGCCGTAGCTTTATGAGAGTACAATCACGGCCTAGCATTCACCTCAGTTGGTCGTGCCAAGCTGAAGATGATAGCGAGAACAGATATAGACGCATCCTGACACTGTTGCCGAGGTGCCTTATACCGAGGCCGAAGTGAGCCTAGTTGGTACTCTTACCGAGGCTAGCTTGAGCTCGGTGCCAGTTGACACTGTTGCCGAGCTGGTTGCATCTTGGTACTATTGCCGAATTTGAAAGCCGAAGTCGAGGTGAGCCAAGTCGGTACTGTTACCGAGATTAGCGTAATCTTGCTCTTAGGAAAACGTGCCACACAGAAACTATGAATGAGACTAATAAGCAAAGGTAAACAAGGAACGAAAATGAGGCATTGTAAGGTGCATTTGGAGCCATGTTGAGCTCACAGTGGAGGGTTTTGTACCAGAAAGCCCTTATATAATGTTTGTAGAGAAGGAGATAAGTGTGACATTAAAAGAGTAGTTAGCCTTACTGTTTAAAAATGGTAAAATGGGTAATAGTTGTTTTGACTATCAGATAACTAGGTGTTAATAACATAAGGTTGTCAATTTTATTTGCACCATCAATATTAATATCAGCCCAATCTGCTCATTATCCATCACCAATATGATACGATCAATATTACTATCAGCCCAAATTGACATGACTAATGCTGCTCCTTGGTTGGAGGTTCGACCTCAAAATTTAGAAAATAATTAAAACATTGCAACATGGTTAGACAACAAGGTGAGTCTAAAGCTCCACAACTAAACGGACCATAAGTAGTAGCAAACATGGTTAGCAACCAATTAAAAGCTACATAAGTATGGTGCATGAGTACGGACATATGATGTATATATACAATAACCCCTAACTAAGCACATGCACTTGCTAGAATTAAGCCTCGGCCAAGTATTAGTATCATCCTTTTTATTAATCACATTTAATTAATACGAAGCGAGTGTTACATGATGGAATTAAGCATATTCCAATAACTTAAGTCACAATACAATAATGGCTACTGCATGCTAGTAATCTGGAGCCATTGTTAGGTGCATCAGGAGCCATGTTGGATGTGGATTGAGCTCATAGTGGGGGGGTTTTGTAGCAGAAGCCCTTATATAATTTTGGTAGAGAAGTAGATAAGTATGACATTAAAACTGTAGTTAGCCTTATTTTGTAAAAATGGTAGAATGAGTAATATTGTTATGGCTATCAGATAAAAATTAAATTAGTTGTTAGTAAGATAATATTGCTAGATCATCAAGTTCATCAGCCCATCATCCATCACCAACGTAAACAGATTGAGATTGTTTGAATGCATTTTCCCACATTAATATCAGTTACACTCATGAAAAATTATTATTATTATCTACATACAGATATATGTGGAAATCTTTTTATGCATTCACCTCGCACAGTTCTTACCGTGCGAGGTAGCATGTGGGGGTGCACCTATGCATCTATCACGCCCTGAAACTAGAGATCATTGGGACCCTCAGATCTCCATTTGCGATGGCCCCACTTAACACATTCATGGTCAGATCACGCAATGGAACAATTCGTTCAGTCACATTATGATGATCAGAGTCATTGAGTCTAATTGATTCACCAATACTTTAAAGTTGAAATACTAAAATCAATGATCAATAATATAAAGTCAATTACGAACCATGGACCCAAACATGTCCAGCAAAATGAATAGATAACCAATCAATGAAATAAATAATGTTTGTTTATATAAAACTCAATGAAGCTAATGCTCCTTGGTTGGAGGTTCAAGCTCAAAACTTCGAAAATAAAACATTTCAACAGCAAAGTGAGCATAAATCTCTACAAGTAAACGGACCATTAATGTAGCACACAGGGTTATCAGCAAATTAAAAGAAAAATAAATTATGGTGCATGGGTACGGACATGTGAATGTATAGATACTGATGATGCCAAAAAATGGTTTTCAGGCACCACCGGTCAAGTGATGAATAATTAATGAGAGAATTAAGAGAGAGAGAGAATTTATAGTGGTTCGGTCAGTGTGACCTATGTCCACTGTGAACTGGTGATTTTACTTCTCCGAGGTAGAGATTACAAAGTAGATGAGTACAATAACAGTGAAAAAGTAGATCAGATCTTTTCCAGTGTTGGTGGGACTCTCCTTTTATAATCTTCCCCAAACGGATGGGGACGATTCTCCAGCGACGTCCGCTCCATTCTGGTGGAGTCTTCCGAACCATCCTCAACAGATGAGCAGGTAAGATCTCATCCGCAAGACTTGGCAAAGCAGGTAGATGGAACGACGCGCGCGCCGACTCCATCATTTAGTGGATCTGGACCCAGCCCTTAATGGGTGGATTTAGACCCGGGCTCATCACGGACTTGGGTCACTTTGACCTGACCCGCCATCGTGGACCGAGTCACTTGGACCTAATCTGTCACTGTGGACCGAGTCATTTGGGCCTGGCCCATCATTTGCCCCTCAATGTCTCGCGCTAAAGAAAACTTTGAAAGGGAGACATTTTGAATATCAGGCTTTCTTCACTATGAGCACTCCTAGCCTTTTTTGCAATTGTTGATTTTTCTTTGGGTCATTCATCTTCTTCTTGTTAAAAAAAAAAGAAAAAAAGAGAGGGTGCAAACACTTTGGAGCACAAACAAGAGGTAGAAGAACTGCAGGGCGGACGGTTGCCACGAGGTGCGGGTGACGGAGGTGCTGGACGGTGCAGGGGCGCCAGCTGCGAGCGCTGGGCGCGGGCACGGGCGAGGAGCGCAGGGAGCACTGGGCGCGGGCTCAGGCGAGGAGAGCAAGGCGCCACTGGCGAGGAGAGGCACGGGCGCCGGAAGCGGGGGCGAGGAGCGCAGGGAGCGGGCGCTGGTGGGGGCGCCCCCGCTGCTGCACGCGTGGCGAGGACTGACGCCGGACGGGGCGCCCCGGGCCACTGCTGTGGGCGTGCTGCTGTTAGGCGAGCAGCTATTGGGCGAGCAAATTTTTTTTTTTTTTTTACAATTGAATGGCTGGTGTGCCCGTGCCAACTTTAAGAAGCACACTTCCTTTCATCATTCACTGTTCATCTGATGTATGATGAGGTGGATACCACATCAAATGTAATTATGCCAGGGCACCTAATTAGAATATCATATCATGGGACTCACATGTATTATGGGGTGGATACCACATCAAAAGTAATTATGACAGGCCACCCAATTAGAAAATCATGTCATCTCCTCCCAATGTGGACTTCTTTGACTTTTGTCCCTTGGATCAAAATAACATATGACAGATGGAGTCTTTCTTTGACTTTTATTCCCTGGATCATACTTTCTTCTTGTTTTTTGTTGGTGGGCGAACCAGGGCAAGGGCCCCCATGCTCTTTTCATCTTTTTTTTTTTCTCTGTTGGTGGGTATACACGTGGATGTACCACGGGCAGGGGCGCCCAGCAGGCCCTCCTTCTAGCGCCTGGGCGCCCATGTGGTACAAATATATATATTTTTTGTGGGCGAGCACGCCCGTGAACCACAGGCGAGGCGCTCTTAACCACGGGTGAGGCAATGACCGAGTGACGGGGCGCCCTGCTGCTGCGATGACCGAGTGACGGGGCGCCCTGCTGCATCTGCTACCGCGGGGAGACACGGGCGGCGCTGCCCAGGGCGCCCTTGCCGCTGCGCTTGTTGCTGCGACGACGGGCGGCGCTGCTGCGGAGGGCACTGCTGTGGGCGCCGCTGCGGCGGGTGGACGAGGAGCTGGCGCCGCCCTGGGCGCTCTGTTTCAGTTGGTTAGGGCGAGCAGATCAGGCCAGCCGAGAAGATTTTTTTTTTGAAAAACTTATGGAGGCCAAAACAGCTGTTTTTGGACCTTTTTTGGACTTTTGACATCATCAATCACCGTCATAGGCGGTGAGTTCTGTAGGGCTCGTCGAGAGCTTCGATTTGATTTATACACCCCGTTTTGGAGCACCTTGGGCGAGCCTGGGCTGCTTGGCAGAGCCATGGCTGCCTTGGGGGAGCCGGGGCTGCCTTGCGAGCTTTGGGCGCTATGGAGGAAGCTGTCCTTGGTGTGCAGGCATCAAGAGGCACCACTTTGGGCGAGCTAAGTGGGTCAGGCGCCGCTAAGCTGGAGATAGGCTACCTGTTTGAGAACAATGCAGAGGTAGGTCAAGCTTTTTGGCGACCCGCGAGAGAGCCGCTAAGCTGGAGATAGATTGCCTGTTTGAGAACAGTGCAGAGGCCAAGCTTTTTTGGCGACCCGCGAGAGAGCCGCTAAGCCTGGATATATAGGTTGCCTGTTTGAGAACAGTGCAGAGGCCAAGCTTTTTTGGTGACCCGCGAGAGAGCCGCTAAGCTGGAGATAGACTACCTGTTTAAGAACAGTGCAGAGACAGGTCAAGCTTTTGGCGATCCACGAGATGATTCACCTCGCCTGGACCTGTTGATTTCCTCAGCATTCATATATTTTTGAGCTTTTGCCAATAGTTCTGGCACGCTCTTTGGTGGTCGCTTCGTTACTGAAAAGAGGAAGCTTGACGAGCGAAGGCCTCCCGGGAAGGCTGTCATGGAGACCTTGTCGTCAGGCTCTTCGACTTGGAGTACCTCCTCGTTAAAACGAGTGAGGTAGCTCATGAGGCTTTCACTTTTATCCTGCTTTATGCTGAGCAGGTGTGTGGCGGGCTTCTGGTGGCGGCGTCCTCCAATGAAGTGTGACACGAAGGACTTACTTAACTCTGCAAAGGTGGAGATGGAGGCCGGGGCCAGGCTGGAAAACCATTGTCGTGCGGAGCCCTTCAGGGTGGTTAGAAATGCTCTACACATGATCTCGTCAGAGATGTTGTGTAGTTGCATTAGAGTTTTGTAAGTTTCCAAGTGATCCAGCGGGTCCTTGGTTCCATCAAAGGTCTCCATGGTCGGCATTTTGAATTTTTTGGGAAGCGGGTAGTTCGCCACGGAGGGTTTGAACGGTGTGTCCGTTCGTTGTACCAGGTAGTCTATTGATTCTGGTACCTGTGCCTTCATGGTATTGAAGACATTGCCAATCTGATTTTGCATCTCTTTGATCTTCTCGTCCCAATGGTTGGGGGCTTCCCTAGACTGACCTTGGAAACGACTCTCGTCTTCCAGGCTGTAATTCTCACTTCCCTCCTCCTGGAAATCAGGATCCTCATCATTGGAAGCAGAGGGAGGAGGTGGAAGTACACCGTGATTTGACCCTCCTGGGGCTCCACCCGGGGGTGGAGGCACGTCGAGATGAGCACGACCTTGAAGGTCGACCAGGAGTCTTCCGTGTGGGACGACAAGGGGAGCTCCAGCGGATGTAACCGTGGGCCCTGGGCGCCCACGGTGCCATGAGGATGGGCGCCCAGGGGTATTCCTCGACCTTGGGCGCCCTGGGAATGGGCGCCCAGGTGAGGGTGGTGTCGGACGGCGCCTCGGCCTCGGGCCCCACGTGGACGGGCGCCCGGGTGAGGTGCCCCTCTGTGTGGAGCAACAGGCTGCTCTGGGCGCGGTACTTCCTGCTGTCCTACACCAGCTAGTGCTCCTCCCTGCCCTGTCAGCATGAGTTGCAATATTTGCTGGTTTTGAGTCACCAGCTGTTGCATGGTCTCCAGCATCTGTTGAGGAGAGGGAGGGGGAGCATTCGGTGCAGGGTTGGTCGGTGGAGGATTACCCTCGCCCTCCTGCGAGGAATTACCATCTTGTCACCTTGTTGACCTTGTGGTGATCGGCATGGCTTTGGAAAAAAGGAAATTCTGTTCGATTCCCACAGACGGCGCCAAACTGATGATGCCAAAAAATGGTTTTCAGGCACCACCGGTCAAGTGATGAATAATTAATGAGAGAATTAAGAGAGAGAGAGAATTTATAGTGGTTCGGTCAGTGTGACCTACGTCCACTGTGAACTGGTGATTTTACTTCTCCGAAGTAGAGATTACAAAGTAGATGAGTACAATAATAGTGAAAAAGTAGATCAGATCTTTTCCAGTGTTGGTGGGACTCTCCTTTTATAATCTTTCCCTAACGGATGGGGACGATTCTCCAGCGACGTACGCTCCATTCTGGTGGAGTCTTCCGAACCATCCTCAACAGATGAGCAGGTAAGATCTCATCCGCAAGACTTGGCAAAGCAGGTAGATGGAACGACGCGCGCGCTGACTCCGTCATTTAGTGGATCTGGACCCAGCCCTTAATGGGTGGATTTAGACCCGGGCTCATCACGGACTTGGGTCACTTTGACCTGACCCGCCATCGTGGACCGAGTCACTTGGGCCTAATCTGTCACTGTGGACCGAGTCATTTGGGCCTGGCCCATCAGATACAATAAAGATTAATGCAATTGGGGCAAACTGTCACTTAACTCTGGTAAAATACTAAACAATTGATTGACAATAATTCGGCATGAATATAAGCATAAGTCACAAAAAAAGTTAACTTAATCTAAGATAAGGCATATCTTCAGTAACAATTTACGAAGAATGTGCTGGCCAGAATTAAGCCCTGACTAAGCACGTGTACTAGCTAGAATTAAGCATTGACCAAGTATAAATACCATCCTTTTTATCAATCACATGTAATTGACAAGAAGCCAGTGTTACCTGATGGAATTAAGCCTACTCTAGACACTCAGTCAAGTCACAATACAATAAGTCGAGTCACAATACAGGAAGGTGTTGGATTTAGCTCCCATAATTTTTCATTGTTGGATCTTTGCACCTGATCAGGATTATTTCTATGTCATCTGTAATTAATCAATAGGCTTTTCCATCTCCCTTCATCTTGATTTCTTGTGGGGCCACCTCCAAATATGTACAGGACAGATCCTTTGCATACTTTCTGCGTTGCCCACATGGGACCTCAAATTGTAGGGGGAGTGGGGTTAAAGCCTTGAAGGTCAATCACTTGGCTGGAAGATTATAAAAGACCTCACAGATATATTTGACCTTTAGGACACTTTTGTGCAATGCTTGGAGCGGGAGCATTATGAGCAAAAGGATCCGGAGATCTCACCCACCCAAAACCAGGACTTTTGTGCGCGCATGTTTCCTCTTCCACGCTTGGTGCAAAAATGTCTCGGACATTTCAATGTGACTCTTTAGATTCCTAAGGAGATTTTCTTGAGCTTCAAAATCTAACATTAAAAGTAATAATTCCAATCAGACATTGGCTCTGAGGAAGATTTGTTTTGGGCAATAAAACTCCCATTTTGAATGAATAAATCATTTTACTCAAAAGTGGTCTCACTTTATTTACCAGAATTAAGCTGTCATTTTACATGTTGTATTTGCACAGACCTATAGCTCAAGGGCGCAGTTGAGTGTCCACCATTTTGCGAACTATAGAGATGAAGGTCAGATTCATCTGACTGTCCAGCTGAAATGCTTGCAAATACTTTATGACAAGGATGGCTTGGAGTCCATCTGGTCCAGAAGTTATAGCATGATGTTGTTGGCATGTTTAATGGGTTATGAACCCTTTTTTTTCTTTTTCTTTTTTCAGCGAATAAGGAAAACAGAAAAAAACCATCAAAATCTATAGATTGGCTCTTAGTACAGGGTATAACATTAATACTACATGTTGTTACAAATAAATGAATTATCTACAGCCCATCTTTTTAATGAATACAGAGAAGCAAAGTTTCTGAGAAGTAAGAGATCCCTGTATGCTCTTCAGAATTTTGAAACATCACCAAATCCACTTTGCTAGCTTCAAGGGCACCTTAATATAGCACCAACAACTTAACATGTAGTGTATAGCAATGATCTACTCCAGGTGTGGCGCAGTATGTCGCTAATTCAATGAGAACTCTTTAAGCCAGATCAACACCTCATTCCTCTTCAATGCCAAAGAAAAACCCAAGACAGAAAAAATAAAACACTCATTCACTGGAAAAAAAAGAAGAAGAAGAGTAAATAGAGATGGCGAAAGTTAGAGAGGACTGTGCAATCAAAATGATTTGCAAAAGGTAGCCCATATAGAGTTTGTTAGAACAACTGGACAGCATATATTGATTGTTGGACTGTACACACATTTACGAACTTGTGAATACCACAGTGACTTGGCGATTGTGAGAATATTGTAAGGAAGCCATGAGGAGAACAAACATGAATAGATTCTGCACTATAAATGCTTCTTTTGTTGCTTCAGATAAATAATCCGAACCATCTAAAAGTGCAGATAACTGTCTCACATACTGCAATTGCATGTTGGGGAGGAAATCTTGTAAAAACACTTTACCGCCGTTTAAACCAGCAATATGGCTGCAATGCCAGATTTCCTCCTTTCGGACGGGAGGAAATCTGGCAATGCGACTTTACCGCCCAATACAGCAGCGTTAAAACTGCACGTGTGCCCACATTCCGAGCATGCATGCCTTTCCCTTTCCTTCAACATAAAACTGAAAGAATCAAGGGATTTTAAAGCAAATTTTCATCATAAACAGTGTTTACACGAATTTATTAAGAAATTTAAAAAAATATCAAATTGGGGGTTCCTACGCAATAAAAAGATAATTATGCCCCTTGTCAAGAATAAATAACTTATCGTTATATTTCTTCCCTTGTGACATCGTTAGTACATCTCCTCCTCTCCCCTTAGCGTGCGACATCTTAGATACTTATTTGATCCCACAACCCCATTAATCAACTTCCATTGAAGAATCCTAGGGGGGGGGGGGGGGGGGAATGTTAGTTCATTAATCATCTGCCATATTCACAAAGCAGCAATAAAAATCGAATTCTGCAGAACTCATTCTCAATGCATTTTTTGACAGAGCACCTTGTAAACATATAGTAAAAAATAAATTAGCATACTTCTATTTCATACAAAAACGATAATTTTCGTTCACATCAAAGATAGATTGGCACCAAAAAAATATAACCGCATAAAAAAAAAAAAAGAAATCTCGCTCTATAGAAATCCAAGATGGTGAAAACGCTTAAAATCCAACCTCATGACAAATCACTTCTGCAGAGAAGTTGTGGAAACTCAACTCTGTGTAATTCCCTTCGATTGTGAATTTTGAAGAAGGCCAGATGACAGTGAAGAACGTCTTCGACCAGCAGCTTCGCGAAGGGGAATGGCGTAAAGACAAGTGGAAGGTGGAAGATGGCTCTAGAAGAGTAGATTACCTTTTTTGGTGGGCAAATGGAAAGGCGGCAACCAGAGTTGGTGATAGACGCGAAGAGTGGAGAAGAAGGAAGAAGTGACATGGAAGGACCGGGTTTTAACATTAGATTATTCATTGGGGCGAACTAGTAACGATATCGTTAGGGGTACGTTAGTCCAAAAAAAAAATGTGCGAGCCCCCTATCCGGGGTTTTTATGTTTTTTTTTAATAAATCCATGGAATCTTGGTTTAAAGTAATTTTTTTTCGAAAAAAAAACCCTTATTCTTTTGAGTAGTTATCTCTCATATTTGCAATTTTTTATTTTGAGAAAATGAAAGACTAATTTATCTTAAAAAAAAGGGGGGTAATAAGCTGTACTAAAAGCTAAGACTTATTTAATTATAAATACTTGATAGGTAAATGTTATAAATGAGCTAAGCCAAGGTCAAACTGACGGGTTATGATCAGAAGCCTGTGCAGGCCCCAATGTTAAGAATAAGCTTAAGACTGAGCGTGGCCCATAAATTAGGTAAACTTGCATTTTAGTGCCACCCCTGGTCCAATTCATTAAGAGACTTTTTTAACCCAACCCACAATGGGTTGGTCTTAAAGGACGAAATGACCAGTGCACTTAAAGAAAGGGTCCAACCCATAGGTCTAAAAGTGGAGCTCAAGGAAGTCTAATTACCAATCTTAGAGCTTCTCGGCCGAAGGCCCGTAAAGCTTTAAAAATAAGGAAATTCTCATAGTAAGATTTGGGCTATATGGCATTTGAAAGCTTCTCAATTGCTTCTTTAGATTTCCCAAAGTTTTTGTTTGGTAGAGGGAATTTCGAAAATCAGGCATAGTAAAATTGCTAAAATAGCCTTAATAAATAGTCTAGACATGGAAATTAATTTTTTTTTTTATCTTTTTTGGAGATTGACAATTTAAGAATTCCGATAGTTGAATTTCTAACAAGATTTGAAGGCATTGACAATGTGGGAACAAATATTCTTTAAGCTTTTATCATCAAACACATCCATTTATGTCCTCAATGATAATATATTAAAGACAAGCGTTCTTGATTCAATTTTGATTGAATTCCTTCAATTTGGACTTTTCAAAGGAGCCTTGGTTAAAAACCTTAAATAACTAACATGCGTTATGACCTCTACCACTTAAACATACTTAACCACTACACCGAACAACACATTTACATAAAATTTTATTAGAACAATGTCAAAGTAGTTAGATGGAGCGGATATTATTAGAACAATGTCAAAGTACTTAGATGAAGCGGATACCCATGCCAATTGGGCTTATAACATTTTTTTTATCATTAACTCCATTTCGACTTTATTTTTGACATTTTGATAAAACTTATTTTATCGTTAGAATGTTGACTCATGTTAATACTGTTGTTAATATTTCTTCTTTTACTTTTTTCATGCATACGCATTGGCGTAGTTGCATTTACTAAACTTTTTTTGACATATTATAAATTATTAATTGTATTTACCAACCATTGCAGTTGTCATTTAGTTACAGTTTAATCATATAATTCTTTTATCCTTTAACTATTAAATTAATACTTATTTATATATGTCCTTTATTTTGTACAAAAACTATTGGTAGACATGCTCGTGCTTAGCACGGGTTATTGTGCTAGTTGAATTTGATGACTAAATGATGAAGAAAATTTTCAACCCATTTCTTTTCAAACTGCCTCTTTTTTTTTGCCGGACCGGGCTAATGGACTAAATTGCCGAAGCCATAGGAAACAATACAAAGAGAGGAGTGAGATAAAAAAATACTAAATTTCTAAAATCATCTCTTCCTTTTAACAAGAAAAAAATATTAAAAGGATATTTTCTCATGTCGTTGAATGACAAGAGTAGCTTGGGTTGTTCATGGACCAGGCTCGGCTAGGTTGAGAAACGTCTAAAATGACCCGACTTATAATCTAGAAGCCTAGGCCCGCCCAAGCTTGAGTCAGTCTTGAAGTTGCCGTCCTGAGCCTAACTTGCATGGAAACGATGTAGCCCGACTACTTGAGCTCGACCCAAGTTAGACTTATAGAACAAAAAAAAAAAAAAAGAGTTTTTTACCACATACTAAGCCAGCTCAACTGGTTTGGTCATATCAACCTTCTGTGAGAGGTCATTGGTTTGAGTCCCCCCATTCCTACTCCCCTCCCTTATAATTATATATGTATATTTGGGTTGGGAGGGGAATCTGGATCTCAACAACTAAGTCAAAATAAAAAAGAAAGAATAAAAAAGCTAATCTCTTACCTTTGGGTTTGACCAAATATTTACTTTTGGTCTCTCTTGCATTATCCATTTACATCACCTCGCTCGTAAAGTAGATTTACTGTCCTTGTGTTGTGATTTTAAAATATGGCATTTAAGCGTTAATCATAAATGCCCATCCTTTAGTGTGTGGACCAAATCCCTAACTCGCGACCCCACCATGATGTAAATAGAGGGAAAAAAGAAAAGGTTTGCAAGATAACTGTGTCACATATTGCAAATGCACGTTGGGGAGGAAATCTTGTAAAGACACTTTACTGCCGTTTAAACTAGTGGTACGGCTGCGATGACAGATTTCCTCCTCTCAGACGGGAGGAAATTTGGCAATGCGACTTTACCGCCGATTACAGCAGCATTAAAACTGCACGTTTGCCCAAATTCCGAGCATGCATGCCTTTCCCTTTCCTTTAACATAAAAATGAAAGAATCAAGGGGTTTTTAAGCAAATTTTCATCATAAACAGTGTTTAGACGAATTTATTGAGTAATTTAATAAAATATCAAATTGGGGGTTCCTACGCAATAAAAAGATAATTATGCCCCTTGTCAAGAATAAATAAAACATCATTATAGTTCTCCCCTTTCGACATCGTTAGTACATCTCCTCCTCTCCCCTTAACGTGCGACATCTTATATAATTATTTGATCCCACAACCCCATTAATCAACTTCCATTGAAGAATCCGGGGGGGGATGTTAGTTCATTAATCATCTGCCATATTCGCAAAGCAGCAGTAAAAATCGATTTCTGCAGAACTCATTCTCAATGCATTTTTTGACAGAGCAACTTGTAAACATATAGCGAAAAACAAATTAGCATACTTCTATTTCATACAAAAACGATAATTTTCGTTCACATCAAAGATAGATTGGCACCAAAAAAAATATAACCGCATAAAAAAAAAAAAGAAATCTTGTTCTATAGAAATCCAAGATGGTGAAAACGCTTAAAATCCAACCTCATGACAAATCACTTCTGCAGAGAAGTTGTGGAAACTCAACTCTGTGTAATTCCCTTTGATTGTGAATTTTGAAGAAGGCCAGATGACAGTGAAGAGCGCCTTCGACCAGCAGCTTCGCGAAGGGGAATGGCGTAAAGACAAGTGGAAGGTGGAAGATGGCTCTAGAGGAGTAGCTTACCTTTTTTCGTGGGCAAATGGAAAGGCGGCTACCAGAGTTGGTGACAGACGTGGACAGTGGAGAAGAAGGAAGAAGTGAAATGGAAGGACCGGGTTTTAACATTAGACTATTCATTGGGGCAAACTAGTAACGAATCGTTAGGCGTACGTTAGTCCAAAAAAAAATGTGCGAGCCCCCTATCCTGGGTTTTTATGTTTTTGTTAATAAATCCATGGATTCTAGGTTAAAGTTATTTTTTTATTTGAAAAAGAACGCAAATTCTTTTAAGTAGTTATCTCTCATAATTGCAATTTTTTATTTTGAGAAAATGAAAGACTAACTTATCTTAAAAAAAATGAGGTAATAAGCTGTACTAAAAGATAAGACTTATTTAATTATAAATACTTGATAGGTAAATGTTATAAATGGGCTAAGCCAAGGTCAAACTGACGGGTTATGATCCGAAGCTTGTGCTGGCCCCAATGTTAAGAATAAGCTTAAGACTGAGTGAGGCCCATAAATTAGGTAAACTTACATTTTGGTGCCACCCCCGGTCCAATTGATTAAGAGACTTTTTTAACCCAACCCACAATGGGTTGGGCTTAAAGGACGAAATGACCAGTGCACTTAAGGAAAGGGTCCAACCCATAGGCCTAAAAGCGGAGCTCAAGGAAGTCTAATTACCAAGCTTAGAGCTTCTCAGTCGAAGGCCCGTAAAGCTTTAAAAAGAAGGAAATTCTCATAGTAAGATTTGGGCAATACGGCATTTGAAAGCTTCTCAATCGCTTCTTTAGATTTCCCAAAGTCTTTGTTTGGTAGAGGGAATTTCGAAAATCGTGTACAGTAAATTTGCTAAAATAGCCTTAATAAATAGTCTAGATGTTGAAATTAAATTTTTTTTAATCTTTTTTGGAGATTGTCATTTTAAGAATTTCGATAGTTGAACTTCTAACAAGATTTGAAGGCATTGGCAATGTGGGAACAAAGATTCTTTAAGCTCTTATCATCAAACACATCCATTTATGTCCTCAATGGTAATATATTAAAGACAAGCGTTCTTGATTCAATTTTGATTGAATTACTTCAATTTTGACATTTCAAAGGAGCCTTGGTTAAAAACCTAAAATAACTAACATGCGTCGTGACCTCTACCACTTAAACATACTTAACCACTACACCAAACAACACATTTACATAAAATTTTATTAGAACAATGTCAAAGTAGTTAGATGGAGCGGATATTATTAGAACAATGTCAAAGTAGTTAGATAAAGCAGATACCCATGCCAATTGGGCTTATAACATTTTTTTTTTATCATTTACTCCATTCAGACTTTATTTATGACATTTTGACAAAACTTATTTTATCGTTAGAATGTTGACTCATGTTAATACTGCTGTTACCATTTCTTCTTTCACTTTTTTCATGCTTACGCATTGGCGTAGTTGCATTTACAAAACTTTTTTTGACATATTATAAATTATTAATTGTATTTACCAACCATAGCAGTTGTCATTTAGTTACAGTTTAATAAAATAATTCTTTTATCCTTTAACTATTAAATTAATACTTATTTGTATATGTCCTTTATTTTGTACAAAAACTATTGGCAGACATGCTCGTGCTTAGCACGGGTTATTGTGCTAGTTGAATTTGATGACTAAATGATGAAGAAAAATTTCAACCCATTTCTTTTCAAACTACCTCTCGTTTTTTGCTGGACCGGGCTAATGGACTACATTGCCGAAGCCACAAGAAACAATACAAAGAGAGGAGTGTGATAAAAAAATATACTAAATTTCTAAAATCACCTCTTTGTTTTAACAAAAATAAAATAAAATTAAAAGGATATTTTCTCATGCCGCTGAATGACAAGAGTAGCTTGGGTTGTTCATGGACCAGGCTCGGCTAGGTTGAGAAACGTCTAAAATGACCCGACTTATAAACTAGAAGCGTAAGCCCGCCCATGCTTGTGTCCGTCTTGAAGTTGCCGGCCCGAGCCTAACCTGCATGGAAACGATGTAGCCCGACTGGCTGAGCTCGACCCAAGTTAGACTTATAGAACCAAAAAAAAAAAAAAAACTTAGAGATTTTTACCACATACTAAGCCAGCTCAACTGGTTTGGTCATATGAACCTTCTGTGAGAGGTCATGGGTTTGAGTCTCCCCATTACTACCCACTCCCTTATAATTATATATGTATATTTGGGCCAGGAGGGAATTCCGGATCTCAACAACTAAGTCGAAATAAAAAAGAAAGAATAAATAAACTAATCTCTCGCCTTTGGGTTTGACCAAATATTTACTCTCTCTTGCGTCATCCATTTACTTCACCTCGCCGGTAAAGTAGATTTACTGTCAATGTGTTGTGATTTTATAATATGGCATTTAAGCATTAATCATACATGCCCATCCTTTAGTGTGTGGACCAAATCCCTAACCCTGTAAATAGCGGGAAAAAAGAATGGGTTTGCAAGATAACTGTCTCACATATTCCAATTGCACGTTGGGGAGGAAACCTTGTAAAGACACTTTACCGCCGTTTAAACCAGTGGTTTTGCTGCAATGCTAGATTTCCTCCTCTCAGACGGGAGGAAATCTTGCAATGCGACTTTACCGCCGATTACAGCAGCGTTAAAACTGCACCTTTGCCCAAATTCTGAGCATGCATGCCTTTCCATTTCCTTTAACATAAAAATGAAAGAATTAAGGGATTTTAAAGCAAATTTTCACCATAAATAGTGTTTAGACGAATTTATTGAGAAATTTAATAAAATATCAAATTGAGGGATCCTACGCAATAAAAAGATAATTATGCTCCTTGTCCGTTTATAGTCTTGCTTTCCTATCATAATATCTAGTTATAACCATAAGCTCAATTTAAGTTTTAAAAGTCGTAAAAGTGCATAAGGAGCCCGGAATGTCTTCAAACTCAAGGAGTACCAAGTAATGGCTATAATTGACATACGGGACCCCTATTCACTTAAATAGATCTTGAAATCAATATTTCCCGGAATTGTAATAGTTCGTTTTATTCCTTCATTTCCAAGATTTACCTTACATGACCTGTTTTCCCGAAAGCTTGAAGGTTACACTAGTACCATGAACTTGTCCCGAAGAGTATTGCCCGATATGAAATGAAAGTGATACATTGAATATTCTTGCCCGTGCATTGATTTACTTGCACTTTATTTACTTGCACATGTATCGATGTGTTATTTAACCTATGTGTCGGCATCACTAAGCTTGGATACCTTGTCGGTTTGATCCACCGACTTGGAAATCCCTCTCCCGTCCCGCCAGCTGCAGTTTGGATCCCGATACCCGGTCATTACCGTGGTCCCGTCCCGATACCCGGTTCGCTACCGTGGTCCCGTTCCCGTATATTTATATTGTATATATGTTTACGTTGCTTCTCCTCACCTTGTGTGACTGAGATCAACGTCCCGTGATACCGTTGTCACTTTAGTGACAGAGGACTTAGCTCTATGTGATTGCCACCTTGTTATTCCTGACTTCCTTGGTTACCTCATATGTTTTATCTTGTTTACATGTTTCTAGCAAACGATTTATCTATTTTTATGAGAGTTCTTGCTTTAACAGATTTCCTTGCTTTTTGAGATATTTCATCTATTATATGTGGTTGTATCTTCTCACTCTCTTGCCAGACCGTCGTGTCTGATCCTTTGCTTTGGTACTCAGGTCCCGTTGCCGGTTTCCTTGAGGAGGAGCCGGAGGAGGCGGTAGGTGGGCTGCAGCCTCTAGTTGAGTGGCGTGCTGACGATGTCATGTAGACGTCGGGTAGCCAAGAGGCGTAATATTCTGGGAAGGACTTGTTAACCATTCTTTTGGGGTTATTATTTTGTAATATTGGCCTTTGTTGGCCTCTAATTTTGGGGATTGTAACTAAATGATCTTTTGTCTAACTTTAACAACTTTTGGGAAACATGCTATAGATCATTGCTCTTTCTGATACAGTTTTGATATTAGATGTTAATGCTTGCATGACTAGAGACAGTCTTACTATTTGATTTGCTACACGCTTCCGCACTAAAAAGAAATATTCATGCAAGGTTTTGATATCCTCACCGCGGACACCTGTGGGAAATTAAATAAGTTGTATTTTGAGGATGTAGGTAATCCTCATCACTAATCATCTTTCTCAATCATGAGTCCCAATCCCGGAATGGGGATTCCCGGTCCGGGGTCGCGACAGGCATAACTTAGATGTTATGCACATCGAGAAGAACGTTTGTGATAATATACTGTGGACCATTCTCGGTGCTCAGGGGAAGTCGAAGGATGGTGTCAATGCACGCCGTGACTTGGAAGAAATGGGCTTGAGAAAGCCGTTGCACTTGTAGTTGAGAGAGTCTAACAAGGCATACATGCCTCCTGCGCAGTACACGATGAGTAAAGATGAGAAAGATGTCTTCCTCTCAGTTCTGAAGGGTGTCAAGGTTCCTGACGGGTACTGTTCGAATATCGCAAAGCGTGTGAACATGAGAGAAAGAACATTACAGGGTTTGAAGAGTCATGACAATCATATTCTTATTCAACAATTACTGCCTATCTCCATACGGAATTGTTTGCCTAAGAATGTTGTAGCGCCGTTGATTGAAGTTAGTAACTTCTTCAGACAACTTTGTTCTAGAGTTCATCGAATTGATGAGTTGAATGGTTTGCAAGAGAGGATTGCTGTGACGTTGTGTCATTTAGAAAAAAATTTCCCACCTGCATTTTTCGATGTCATGGTTCACTTGACCATACACTTAACCAATGAAGCCCTGCTTGGTGGCCTTGTCCAATTCAGATGGATGTATCCGATCGAGAGGTATATGAACACATTGAAGAGATATGTTCGCAATAGAGCTCGTCCGGAGGCATCGATAACAAAGGGGTATCTGATGGATGAGTGCACAAATTTCTGCGCAGCATATCTTAAAGAGAATATTGAAACAAAGTTAACTAGGCCCTCGCGGATTAATGATGGTCCAGTTGGGGAGGGCACACCATTTGATCTAAACAATATTGAGTGGATTCAAGCTCAACGGTGGGTGTTGTTCAACACCCCATCTGTTGTGGCTTTCACTCAGTAAGTTATCACTCATTTATACGTGTAACTTGTCAGTTTTTTGCCTAAAACATCACACTTGTCGTTAACACGTATTATGCATCGCAGGACACACATTGATGAGCTGAAACGGGACATGCCTCATGCTACAGAGAATGAAATTCATCAGTCTCATTACCAGTCATTTCATGAATGGTTCAAGAATCACGTATGTATTCAATCATTAGGAGTAGTTTCACTTGTTCTTGTCATATTACTTTCATGTAGTGATATTCACTGATTACATGCGTTGCGTAGGTATGTAGCTTACGAAGAACCAACGATCCATATTTGACTCATGAAATGAACCAGTTAGCTGATGGCCCATTTAAAACGGCCCGACGTTACACAACTTGTGATGTCAACGGCTTTCGATTCGCATCAAGGATGTAGATGAGAAATGAACGACGCAAAATAGTGGGCTCGGTTGTCCATCCGTCGATGCTGGTTACTATTATGGCCGGTTGAAAGATATTGTTGAAGTTGTGTATAATCACGGCTAAAGTTTCTATTGTTTAAGTGTGATTGGGTGGATCCCATCCGAGGGGTGAAAACAGATAATTACCAGTTTACATTGGTAAATTTTAACAATTTGTTACATCGTGATGATCGAATAAGTGCCGAACCGTACATATTGTCCTCAATGGCGGAGCAAGTTTACTATGTCAGAGATCCGAAAGATCCTAACTGGCAGGTTGCAGTTAAAATGTCAAGGAGGGGAGTGTATCAGATTGAATGTGATGAGCCAGATATTGATGCATTCGCCCAACAAGAACTTGACCAGAATACAGTTGTTCAACATGATGAAGATATTAATTGGGTTTGGGAAACCATTGAAGGAGATACAGTTGACTTACATGACCAATGAACGGTTGGGAACTATTTCAGTAATGTTAAATTTTAGTGTAAATAATTTTTAAATGTTAATTTCAATTATCTTGTTTAATGAAATTTATCTTACAAACATTTGAACAGATATGTCAGGACGAAAGAGGAGTATGCCATCGGCATCTCATCTGAGTCCATCCACTCCAGTGGATGCTTCAGCGTCATCTAGTGCTTCAGCTCCACCATCTTCAGCACCACCATCAGGAGATACACAGACTGGTATAAGTTTATTTAATTAAAACATTTTAATTCTAGCAAATTATTTTATTTCAATTTAATTAGATTATCTCGAATTTAAACAGGTGCTACGAGCACGGGCCCATCTTCCAGCAGGGGGAGAGGCCCTGCTAGAGGGATCCGGACATGGAATTCCGGCCATCCCATTGTCGTAGAGTTTGATGAGTCATATCATCCGGTGGGCCCTCATGCTCGCTAGCTCATCAGCCAGTTAGGACATATGGTCCAGGATCCATATGTATTTCCTGTGACCACACATGATTGGGACGCATTCCCGGTGGCGACGCTAGATCGGACTGGCAGCAGGTCAAGGTAATAATTTAACATTTCTCCTCAGGATGTGTCAATTTAAACCATAACTTAATGAAAAATTATTTGTCAATGAAAAATTATTTGTCCTTTTCAGGACAATCTGAGCGCATGTCCAGAGCTCTTCCGGCCAGTTTGCATGTCTAAGTGCCGGAAGATGTGGAAGGATCATAAAAATAAAATAAAGACGCAGCACTGGAAGCCTCATCAGGATGCGCCTGACATACTTCAGCGAGTTCCGACTGGCGTTCTCCCTGATCAGTGGACTCAGCTCGTCGGGTACTGGTCGAGCGAGGAGGCTCAGGTGAGAAACTTGTACTTTTTTATTTTAATTTTAACATTTTACTAATAACTAACGTAACTAACAAAAATTCCGACTAATAAATATTGAAAACAGAGAGTGTCTGCTACGAATGCGCGGAACCGCGCATTGCAGGGTCCTGCACATAGGTTGGGGACTCGACACATCACCCAGGTCCGCCACGAGGTAAAAAGTTATATCGTACAGTTAATTTATGTTTTTGTCATTCTGTATGATAGTATACTAGTAATACATTTCTCCACCAAACAGTTGCGTCCCGAGGGTGTTCCGGTTGATAGGATGTCCGTCTGGATGCGTTCTCGAGATCCTCGCCACCCAGAGGTTGCATCTATCTTCATAAGTTTTTATATTGAACTGTTTAAATTATGTTTCTATTAGTATGTCTTGTTATGCATGATAATATACTAAATGAATGAACTACGCAGGCCCAGTATCAGTCACGCTTGGAGGAGTTACCCGAGGAGGAGCGCAGATTGCCATCGCGGAGGGATGAGATATTCCACTCCGTCGTTGGACGGGATGGGCATGGATACACTCTGATGTATGGGACGGGCATTCCTCGCTCGCACATCACGCGATCGGAGTCATCCGGTGCTAGCTCCTCCCAGGGCATACGCTTCCGTACGGATGAGGAGGTTCAGGAGTTGCTGCAGTCCATGAAGGCATCGATCAGAGAGGAGGTCAGGGCAGAGGTCAGGGCAGAGATTAGTGTAGAGATGAGGGCTGAGTGGAGAGCGGAGATAGTAGAGCTTGAGAGTCGTCTATCACAGAGTCGCGCCCCGCTTGCTTCAGACCCACCACCCGCTACTCAGGTTAGTAAGAAAAAATTTTTGTACATATAAATTGTCAATTATGTAATTGATGCATCAATATTTATGTCTTTTTTATTGTTTTTAACTGTATAATAAATAATTACAGGCACCAGACGCTGGCAGCGGCCACAGGGCTAGACATGACTTCGGTGGAGAGGGCAGTCATGATTTAGCAGGCTCGAGTGATCCTGACCAGGTAAAATTATTTTTTTTAATTCAAGATTTCAACATTTAAGTTAAAAGCTTAACATAAAACTTAGAAAACGAGCATCCGGGGGCCCAAAACGAGCAAACGGGCTCCGTTACCCGAGAAACTTGACGGGCATGGGCCCCTAGTCATTCATTACTTGCAGGAACTGACGGAACGAGAATCCGACTCCCGGATTGCTCGTAATGTTGAAAAGTAGGTTTAAGTCAGAACGTAAAGTTAAAACTTAGAAAACGAGCTTCCGGACGCTCAAAACGAGCAAACGGGCTCCGTTGCCTGTAACACTTGACGGGCACGTGCCCCTAGTCATTCATGACTTGCAGGAACTGACGGAACGAGAATCCGACTCCCGGATTGCTCGTAATGTTGAAAAGTACGTTTAAGTTATAACGTTAAGTTAAAACTTAGAAAACGAGCTTCAGGGCGCTCAAAACGAGCAAACGGGCTCCGTTGCTCGTGAAATTTGGCGGGCACGGGCCCGTAGTCATTCATGACTTGCTGGAACTGACGGAACGAGATTCCGACTCCCGGATTGCTCGTACAATTAAAACGTAAGTTTAAGTTAGAACTTTAATTTAAAACTTAGAAAACGAGCATCCGGGCGCCCAGAATAAGCAAACGGGGTCCGTTGCCCGTGAAATTTGGCGGGCACGGGCCCGTAGTCATTCATGACTTGCTGGAACTGACGGAACGAGATTCCGACTCCCGGATTGCTCGTACAATTAAAACGTAGGATTAAGTTAGAACGTTAATTTAAAACTTAGAAAACAAGCCTCCGGGCGCCCAAAATGAGCAAACGGGGTCCTTTGCCTGTGAAATTTGGCGGGCACGGGCCCGTAGTCATTCATGACTTGCTGGAACTGACGGAAAGAGATTCCGACTCCCGGATTGCTCGTACAATTAAAACGTAGGATTAAGTTAGAACGTTAATTTAAAACTTAGAAAACGAGCCTCCGGGCGCCGAAAATGAGCAAACGGGGTCCGTTGCTCGTGAAATTTGGCGGGCACGGGTCCGTACTCATTCATGACTTGTTAGGACTGACGGAACAAGATTCCGACTCCCGGATTGCTCGTACAGTTAAAACGTAGGTTTAAGTTAGAACGTTAATTTAAAACTTAGAAAACGAGCCTTAGGGCGCCCAAAATGAGCAAACGGGGTCCGTTGCCCGTGAAATTTGGCGGGCACGGGCCCGTAGTCATTCATGACTTGCTGGAACTGACGGAACGAGATTCTGACTTCCGGATTGCTCGTACAGTTCAAACGTAGGTTTAAGTTAGAACGTTAATTTAAAACTTAGAAAACGAGCCTCCGGGCGCCCAAAATGAGCAAACGGGGTCCGTTGCCCGTGAAATTTGGCGGGCACGGGCCCGTAGTCATTCATGACTTGCTGGAACTGACGGAAAGAGATTCCGACTCCCGGATTGCTCGTACAGTTAAAACGTAGGATTAAGTTAGAACGTTAATTTAAAACTTAGAAAACGAGCCTCCGGGCGCCGAAAATGAGCAAACGGGGTCCGTTGCCCGTGAAATTAGGCGAGCACGGGCCTGTAGTCATTTATGACTTGCTGGAACTGACGAAACGAGATTCCGACTCCCGGATTGCTCGTACAGTTCAAACGTAAGTTTAAGTTAAAACGTTAATTTAAAACTTAGAAAACAAGCCTCCGGGCGCCCAGAATGAGCAAACGGGGTCCGTTGCCCGTGAAATTTGGCGGGCATGGGCCCGTAGTCATTCATGACTTGCTGGAACTGACGGAACGAGATTCCGACTCCCGGATTGCTCGTACAATTAAAACGTAGGATTAAGTTAGAACGTTAATTTAAAACTTAGAAAACGAGCCTCCGGGCGCCCAAAATGAGCAAACGGGGTCCTTTGCCTGTGAAATTTGGCGGGCACGGGCCCGTAGTCATTCATGACTTGCTGGAACTGACGGAACGAGATTCCGACTCCCGGATTGCTCGTACAATTAAAACGTAGGATTAAGTTAGAACGTTAATTTAAAACTTAGAAAACGAGCCTCCGGGCGCCCAAAATGAGCAAACGGGGTCCGTTGCCCGTGAAATTAGGCGAGCACGGGCCTGTAGTCATTTATGACTTGCTGGAACTGACGAAACGAGATTCCGACTCCCGGATTGCTCGTACAGTTCAAACGTAAGTTTAAGTTAAAACGTTAATTTAAAACTTAGAAAACAAGCCTCCGGGCGCCCAGAATGAGCAAACGGGGTCCGTTGCCCGTGAAATTTGGCGGGCATGGGCCCGTAGTCATTCATGACTTGCTGGAACTGACGGAACGAGATTCCGACTCCCGGATTGCTCGTACAATTAAAACGTAGGATTAAGTTAGAACGTTAATTTAAAACTTAGAAAACGAGCCTCCGGGCGCCCAAAATGAGCAAACGGGGTCCTTTGCCTGTGAAATTTGGCGGGCACGGGCCCGTAGTCATTCATGACTTGCTGGAACTGACGGAACGAGATTCCGACTCCCGGATTGCTCGTACAATTAAAACGTAGGATTAAGTTAGAACGTTAATTTAAAACTTAGAAAACGAGTCTCCGGGCGCCCAAAATGAGCAAACGGGGTCCGTTGCCCGTGAAATTTGGCGGGCACGGGTCCGTACTCATTCATGACTTGTTAGGACTGACGGAACAAGATTCCGACTCCCGGATTGCTCGTACAGTTAAAACGTAGGTTTAAGTTAGAACGTTAATTTAAAACTTAGAAAACGAGCCTTCGGGCGCCTAAAATGAGCAAACGGGGTCCGTTGCCCGTGAAATTTGGCGGGCACGGGCCCGTAGTCATTCATGACTTGCTGGAACTGATGGAACGAGATTCCGACTCCCGGATTGCTCGTACAGTTAAAACGTAGGTTTAAGTTAGAACTTTAATTTAAAACTTAGAAAACGAGCATCCGGGCGCCTAAAATGAGCAAACGGGATCCGTTGCCCGTGAAATTTGGCGGGCACGGGCCCGTAGTCATTTATGACTTTCTGGAACTGACGGAACGAGATTCTGACTCCCGGATTGATCGTACAGTTCAAACGTAGGTTTAAGTTAGAACGTTAACTTAAAACTTAGAAAACGAGCTTCCGGGCGCCCAAAATGAGCAAACGGGTCCTTTGCCCGTGAAATTTGGCGGCCACGGGCCCGTAGTCATTCATAACTTGCTGGAACTGACGGAACGAGATTCCGACTCCCGGATTGCTCGTACAGTTAAAACGTAGGATTAAGTTAGAACTTTAATTTAAAACTTAGAAAACGAGCCTTCGGGCGCCCAAAATGAGCAAACGGGGTCCGTTGCCCGTGAAATTTGGCGGGCACGGGCCCGTAGTCATTCATGACTTGCTGGAACTGACGAAACGAGATTCCGACTCCCGGATTGCTCGTACAGTTAAAACGTAGGTTTAAGTTAGAACGTTAATTTAAAACTTAGAAAACGAGCCTCCGGGCGCCCAAAATGAGCAAACGGGGTCCGTTTCCCGTGAAATTTGGCGGGCACGGGCCCGTAGTCATTCATGACTTGCTGGAACTGATGGAACGAGATTCCGACTCCCGGATTGCTCGTAGAGTTAAAACGTAGGTTTAAGTTAGAACGTTAATTTAAAACTTAGAAAACGAGCCTCAGGGCGCCCAAAATGAGCAAACGGGGTCCGTTGCCCGTGAAATTTGGCGGGCACGGGCCTGTAGTCATTTATGACTTGCTGGAACTGACGAAACGAGATTCCGACTCCCGGATTGCTCGTACAGTTCAAACGTAAGTTTAAGTTAAAACGTTAATTTAAAACTTAGAAAACAAGCCTCCGGGCGCCCAGAATGAGCAAACAGGGTCCGTTGCCCGTGAAATTTGGCGGGCACGGGCCCGTAGTCATTCATGACTTGCTGGAACTGACGGAACGAGATTCCGACTCCCGGATTGCTTGTACAGTTAAAACGTAGGTTTAAGTTTGAACGTTAATTTAAAACTTAGAAAACGAGCATCCGGGCGCCCAAAATGAGCAAACGGGGTCCGTTGCCCGTGAAATTTGGCGGGCACGGGCCCGTAGTCATTCCTGACTTGGTGGAACTGACGGAACGAGATTCCGATTTCCGGATTGCTTTACAGTTAAAACGTAGGTTTAAATTAGAACGTTAATTTAAAACTTAGAATACGAGCCTCCGGCCGCCCAAAATGAGCAAACGGTGTCCGTTGTCCATTAAATTTGGCGGGCACGGGCCCTTAGTCATTCATGACTTACAGGAACTGACGGAACGAGATTCTGACATAAGGATTGATCGTACAGTTGAAACGTATGTTTAAATTAGAACGTTAATTTAAAACTTGGAAAACGAGCTTCCGAGCGCTCAAAACGAGCAAACGGGCTCCGTTGCCTGTAAAACTTGACGGGCACGTGCCCGTAGTCATTCATGACTTGCAGGAACTGTCGGGACGAGATTCCGACTCCTGGATTGGTCGTAATGTTGAAACGTACGTTAAAATTTTAATATTAATTCTTAATTTTATTATATTTAGTATAAATTGCCAATTTTTATACTTATCTTTTAATATTTATTTTTCTTTTTCTGTTCAGGTTTGAGAGCATCGGATATACCATGGCAGCCGGCACGGAAAATTTTTCTTTTTCCTGTAATTGTAATGGATATATTTTATTGAAACTTTTGTAATGTTTGAATGCAATTAATATAAGACTTTCTTTTTTTATTTGTAATTTCAATTGATGGTAGTAGTTGTATATATTTAGGCTTTGTTATTTGTAATTTTAATTGATGGCAGTAGTTATATATACTCAGGTACAGGTACAGGTACAAAAAAAGGAAAAATTTGAGAAAATACGGAAATTCTATTTAAAAAAAAAAAAGCTTTAGCGGTCGCTAATAGTTTGAAAAATAAAAAATAAAAAATAAAAAATAAGAAAAAACAATGTATTAGCGACCGCTCTGGCGGCCGCTAATACTTAAAAAAAATTAAAAAAAAAAAAAAAAAAACGAGGCATTAGCGACCGCTATATGTAGTATTAGCGACCGCCATGGCGGTCGCTAAAAGTCCAAATTTTTTTAAAAAATTTATTTGTGACCGCCATGTAGCGGTCGCAAAAATTATTAGCGGTCCTTTAGCGATGAGGCTTTCTCGGCCGTTGCTTGGCGGTCGCTAAAGAGTATTAGCGACCGCCAATCGACTTTTAGCGACGGCAAGTGGCGGCCGCTAAAAGTCAACTTTCTAGTAGTGTTAGTGCTTGGTTGTCTGTTGGCCTAGACGGTAAGGCCCGTGGTTTTTTCCCGAGTAGGGTTTTCCACGTATAAATCATGTGTCCCTCTCATTGTGTGATTGATTGATTTTAATCTGGATTAGGGTTAATTACTAGATTAATTGTTTGTTTTTTAAATCTAATAGAGATTTAGTTATTGGGACCTAAGCCTGTGTGAAGGCTTAGAATTTCAGATTTAGACATCTCCTCGATAGGACGATTTTATCGTTTGTGCCGCACATCCGTGCCATCCATCATTTGTGATCTCATTGCGTGATCCTGAGATCATTGGGGTCTCGCCTTTGGTGACTGTCCAGATGCGTGCTCCTACAACAGGGGAGAAGATCGATCTTCCCTCATCCATCATGGAATATTGCTCTTGAGTTCTTGAATTGATGATCTCAGTGCCACTTGAAGGGAGTTCAGTGGTTGGTTGTAGACCATAGGCCGATGCATCTTTTTAAGCAGCGAGTTGAAGGACTTTGATCAGATTGTTAGGAATGTTTCATAGAAGTGTTTTGGTTTTTGATTCCTTATTTGTGGGGTCCACCAAAAGAGTGGCATTCGTTGGAGAATATTTGGAACAAGTTGGTGTTGGACTTGGATCCATACCTAATGCTAATAGCCTAAATATGAGGGTCCACCCCCTATCCCCCTACTCTCATAATAGTATGAGAGTTACTCTCATATGAGTACGTGTTTCTCCCTCCCTCCCTCCCTCTCTCTCTCTAGATATATATATATATATATATGGGAGATGCTCCTATAAGAGATATCTCTCACCTTAAATGAGAGATTGGGTGGGGGCCTTTACATCCATATCTAATGCCAGCAACTTAAATGTGAGGGCCCCCACCCATACCTCTCATATAAGGTGATAGATATTTCTCATAGGAGCATCTCCCTATATATATATGCTGGTTATTGTGTGTGCACATGCGCAAGAGGTGGGGCTTATTTGATGGTCCATCCAACTAGACCACACACACAACCTCTCTTGAATTTTGTACACACCCTTGACTTTTCACCCATCAGAATGGACCGTATGCCATAACCTTTAGAACATAAAAATTAGAAAGTCAAACCCATGGCACAGCAAAACCATTTGGGACAAGCATTGGTTGGACTTGTAAAAAGAAAAAAATTATTCCTTGGATTCTTTGGGGGTGTTTGGAAACAAGATGATTTGAGAGATTTTGTAATATTATCTACTAATTTAGAATATAATCTATTCACAAAGATGTGATTCATGGGCTACTTTTAGCTGCTGATTGTGTAGAAATATGTCCCACTCTATAGAATAAGGTATGCTTGGCCTTCTGTGTTTCCATAAAATGTACTTCATTTTCATAAAATACAATAAGTATAACTCTTTGGATGGTTTTAATTTGCAAATTGTACACTTCCTATCCCTTCCTCCTAGAGAGCATTTTTCAATGTCCAGATAGAAATGAAAGGAAAAGTTGTGAAATACACTCTCATTTCTCTAGTTTATTTCTTTAACTGAAAACCTACCCTATGGACACTCTTAACATATATATACTCTACAGAATTGGTCCTAGTTTTACTTTAATCAAAACATTATTCGCCTTTAAAGTTTATCATGAAAATCATTATGATCATAAACAATCATTTAGGTTTGAAGACCTATAATTAAATGTAAAGCTTAGGATAATGTTGACAAGTTGATATTTGCACACATCTCACATCCACATGTTGATCTATCCATCCACCTCATCTTGGGATCATGTATTAGGAAATATTGCATTTCCTTTTTCATTGAAGTTGAAACTTGAGATACATATTATGAATGATAGATTACAACTAACCATCCCCTCCTACCCTAAGTTGGAACTTCAAAGAAAGCTATTAGTAGCTTACTTTTATTCTCTTCAAATAGTTATTTCAATTTGGATAAAACAAGTGGGGAATGTTGTAAGAGATACTAGTTAGAACCATGAGAAGTTTCCTCCACCATTTCTCCACTCCGAAGCAAAGCCTAAGGATTTTTAGAACAATCTTCTGGTGCAAACATGAGGTTACTATTTGCTGCATCATATACAAACCTTATGTTGTGCTGCTGCCAAGCTCCCACTATTGACTTTGATTTAGCTGGAAATGTTGCATAGCAAAAGTAACCTTCTGTTCGGGCAATGAAGAATACATTTTCTGGCGGGATCACAAGATCTGCATCTTTGAGATGGTAGGTCATTGATGGATAGTCTTTCATATTTTCTTTGTAAACATAGCATAGACTCAATTTAATATTTTGTCCTCTGTATCGTTGCAGATTGTATTTGGCGAAGTGACCCACCAAGAAATCCTCAATTTTTTTATACGCAGTCGGATGAAGCCAACTCACCGCACTTCCTGAGTCAATTATGGTCCCCCCAGAGCCAGCTCTGTTCCTAGCAAATAGGTCTTGAGGAAATCCCATTCTTTGCTTGCCAATGCTAATATCATTGAGGTACAAGGAGTAATGCGGCTCTTGGGAATACCTAAGAAAATTCAGATATCAGTAGACTGATTTTTTGTGATACAAATGTTATATGTGTAGATGTTATTTATGCATATGTTACATAAGCTAGTGTACACTCCGTAAAATTCATTATCATGTTAGTCAAAATCATCATTTGTATAAATAAATGAGTATATGTAAGGGTTCTAGATGTGTCTAGATTTTTTTGACTTGGACACTGTTTTTCCTTTTTTTCTCAAAATCAAAGAAGAGTTACAGATTAAAAAGAAAAAAACTCTACATTTTGATGTTTTCCTTTAATACAAGAACGTTGGAGGGTTTGGATGATGAATTGGGCGCCAGAGAAGTCAAGAAAATTAGACCTATAGGTTATGACTTCTTCACAAATTACTTAAAATGTCTGAAGACTTTAATATAGTCAACTTCAAGATATAAGTTTTATATATTTAGTTCAATAAATAAAACTGATTGGTTAATTTGGGGCCTAGAGAAATGAGAAAAATGATAATCCAAGCTTGGCCAAAATATCAAACAGGCAAAAATTTTAGATTTAGGTATGGTTGTATACTAAAAGCGGAGGCTTGAGCCTAGGGGTGCTCATGAACCACGCCGGCCCGGCCTGACTTTAAAAACTAGGCCTGGTCCTGGCCCAAGAAAAAACTCAGGCCCAAGAGCACCCATTAAGTCACTCGCGCAGGGCCGGGCCGTGTCAAACCAAGCTGTCTACCAATTGTTTGGATAAAATACACTATATTACATGCACTTGTTGGTCGGGCTGACCCAGACCAGGCTTGGGCTTTCTATCTCTTAATCCAAACCCGGCGCAAATAGACTATTTATCCAAGCATGGCCCACAGCAGACTGGCTTGGCCCATGAGCACTCCTATTGAGCCAACACGTACAAAAGCGAGTTGGGCTTGAGTTTGTATTCGGGCTAGCTCTGCCCTTGAGCAACCCTACTATTAGAGGCAAGTGCTAGACAACAATATTATTGAATAGACTACCCACATGCCATGACAATGACGGATGGACTAGGTTGACTCTACAAGCTTAGCGATCAATGAAAACAATGCAATGCATACACAAAACCTAAATGATCACAACAATAACAGTACCTCATGAGGGGCGTAACTTGATAGTGGCCTTTTATGATTGCATCACTGCCAAACCGCAAGTAGGTAGCGCTAGTCGATTCAACTCCTAGCAGACAGTAAGAGAACCTGCCCCTGGCACTGGTCCCTAACTGTGACAAAATAGATGTGGGCCCATAGCCCAACCCCAAGATGCCCCCGAGAGGGTTTGGGTCTTTATACGAAAAGCCGATGTTCTCATGGCTGCAGCCAAAGACAAAATTGGGCAAGGTCTCCACGCCACGACTGCTCGACGATGCAGTGATCGTCTCAGATGAAAGCACTCCTTTCGTTGTACTAGGCGTCGCATAAGTGAATTGGTAAACACAGTCATTCCCAGAGCAACTAAAGCCGGGCCCACGACAAAAGGGGGAATTACACGGAAGCTTCTTGTATGTGCTGGACTGACTTGGGTTGAATTTTGGATAATCTTGGGGGTAGCATCTTGGGCAGGGCTCGCACTGCATCCATGTCAGATGACTACCAGTGTCCATGACCAGGGTCTGGGCTTTGGATGGTGTACCAAAGGACATTGCCACCATGTACATACTTCCTTGCCTTTTAACGGGTGGGACCATGGCATCCGGATGGATAGATCCGTTTGTCCCCTTATTGATCATCATAGATTCTAGGTATGACATTCGGTCTAGGGATGTTTCTATGCCCCTCTGAAGAATTTCAGTGTTTGATAGATTTCTGCCAGGATAGAGAGGGGAGTTCACTGAGTCTCGGTGTATTAGCTTGAAGCTCAATGCATTACTTGAAACCATGAATGAGACTAATAAACAAAGGAAGAGAAGGAATGAAAATGAGGCATTGTTAGGTGCATATGGAGCCATGTTGGATGTGGGTTGAGCTCGTGGTGGATGGAGGGCTTTGTACCAGAAAGCCCTTATATAATGTTTGCAGAGAAGGAGATAGGTGGGACATTAAAAGAGTAATTAACCTTATTTCTTAAAGGAGAATATTCATGAATCATGCATCCATCCCTCACTATAGGAAGAGGGACACTTACATAATCGGAAATATTCTTCAATTTTTTTTTATATTCTTCAAAAAAAATATTCATGTGCAAAAGAGGAAAAGTCATACATGGTCATATGTAGAAAATAAATGTTCATATGCAAAGAGAGAAAGCCACGTAAGGTCATATGCAGAAAATGAATGTTCATATGCAAATAGGGAAAACCACATAAAGACAAATGCAAAAAATGAATGTTCATATCCAAAGAAGGAAAGTCACGTAAAGTCATATGCATAAAATGAATGTTCATATGTAAAGAGGGAAAGCCACGTAAGGTCATATGCAGAAAATGAATGTTCATATTCAGAAAATGATTGTTCATATGTAAAGAGGGGAAACCATGTAAGGTCATATGCAGAAAATGAATGTTCATATGCAAAGAGGGAAAGCTAACATTCTTGTTATGCATATGCAAAAAATGCAAAAAATAGGGAAAACCACGTAAAGACATATGCAAAAAAATGAATGCTCATATGCAAAAAGGGAAAGCCACGTAAGGTTATATGTAGAAAATGAATGTTCATATCCAGAAAATGAATGTTCATATGTAAAGAGGGAAAACCACGTAAGGTCATATGCAGAAAATAAATGTTCGTATGCAAAGAGGGAAAGCTAACGTTTCTTTTATGCATTTGCAAAAAGTGCAAAAAATAGGGAAAACCACGTAAAGACATGCAAAAAATGAATGTTCATATGCAAAGAGGGAAAGCCACGTAAGGACATATGCAGAAAATGAATGTTCATATCCAGAAATGATTGTTCATATGTAAAGAGGAAAAACTACGCAAGGTCATATGCAGAAAATGAATGTTCATTGTAAAGAGGGAAAGCTAACGTTCCTTTTATGCGTATGCAAAAAGTCTAAAAAATAGGGAAAACCATGTAAAGACATATGCAAAAAATGAATGTTCATATGCAAAGAGGGAAAGCCACGTAAGGTCATATGCAGAAAATGAATGTTCATATGCAAAGAGGGAAAACCACGTAAGGTCATATGCAGAAAATGAATGTTCATATGCAAAGAGGGAAAGCTAACGTTCCTTTTATGCGTATGCAAAAAATGCAAAAAATAGGGAAAACCAAGTAAAGACATATGCAAAAAATGAATGTTCATATCCAAAGAGGGAAAGCCACGTAAGCTCATATGCAGAAAATGAATGTTCATATGTAAAGAGGGAAAACCACGTAAGGTCATATGCAGAAAATGAATGTTCATATGCAAAGAGGGAAAGCTAACGTTCCTTTTATGCGTATGCAAAAAATGCAAAAAATAGGGAAAACCAAGTAAAGACATGCAAAAAATGAATGTTCATATGCAAAGAGGGAAAGCCACGTAAGGACATATGCAGAAAATGAATGTTCATATCCAGAAATTGAATTAATGTTCATAACTAAAGAGGGAAAACCACGTAAGGTCTTATGCAGAAAATGAATGTTCATATGCAAAGAGGGAAAGCAAACGTTCCTTTTATGCATATGCAAAAAATGCAAAAAATAGGGAAAGCCATGTAAAGACATATGTAAAAAATGAATGTTCATATGCAAAGAGGGAAAGCCATGAAAGGTCATATGCAGAAAATGAATGTTCATATGTAAAGAGGAAAAACCACGTAAGGTCATATGCAGAAAATGAATGTTCATATGCAAAGAGGGAAAGCTAACGTTCCTTTTATGCGAATGCAAAAAATAGGGAAAACCACGTAAAGACATATGCAGAAAATGAATGTTCATATGCAAAGAGGGAAAGCCACGTAAGGTTATATGCAGAAAATGAATGTTCATATCCAGAAAATGAATGTTCATATGTAAAGAGGGAAAACCACGTAAGGTCATATGCAGAAAATGAATGTTCATATGCAAAGAGTGAAAGCTAACGTTCCTTTTATGCGTATGTAGAAAATGCAAAAAATAGGGAAAACCACGTAAAGACATATGAAAAAAATGAATGTTCATATGCAAAGAGGGAAAGCCACGTAAGGTCTTATGCAGAAAATGAATATTCATATCCAGAAAATGATTGTTCATATGTAAAGAGAGAAAACCACGTAAGGTTATATGCAGAAAATGAATGTTCATATGCAAAGAGGGAAACCTAACGTTCCTTTTATGCGTATGCAAAAAATGCAAAAAATAGGGAAAACCACGTAAAGACATATGCAAAAAATGAATGTTCATATGCAAAGAGGGAAAGCGACGTAAGGTCATATGCAGAAAATGAATGTTCATATCCAGAAAATGAATTTTCTTATGTAAAGAGGGAAAACCAGGTAAGGCCATATGTAGAAAATGAATGTTCATATGCAAAGAGGGAAACCTAACGTTCCTTTTATGCGTATGCAAAAAATGCAAAAAATAGGGAAAACCACATAAAGACATATGCAAAAAATGAATGTTCATATGCAAAGAGGGAAAGCCACGTAAGGTCATATGCAGAAAATGAATGTTCATAAGTAAAGTGGGAAAACCACGTAAGGTCATATGCAGAAAATGAATGTTTATATGCAAAGAGGGAAACCTAACGTTCCTTTTATGCGTATGCAAAAAATAGGGAAAACCACGTAAAGACATATGCAAAAAATGAATGTTCATATGCAAAGAGGGAAAGCCGCGTAAGGTCATATACAGAAAATGAATGTTCATATGCAAAGAGGGAAAACCACGTAAGGTCATATGCAGAAAATGAATGTTCATATGCAAAGAGGGAAACCTAACGTTCTTTTTTTGCGTATGCAAAAGGTGCAAAAATTAGGGAAAACCATGTAAAGACATATGCAAAAAATGAATGTTCATATGCAAAGAGGGAAAATCACGTAAGGTCATATGCAGAAAATGAATGTTCATATGTAAAGAGGGAAAACCACGTAAGGTCATATGCAGAAAATGAATGTTCATATGCAAGGAGGGAAAGCTAATGTTCCTTTTATGCATATGACCACGTATGACTTTTCCTATTTTGTACATGAATATTTCCAATTATGTAAGGTCATATGCAGAAAAAGAATGTTCATATGCAAAGAGGGAAAGCCACGTAAGGTCATATGTAGAAAAGGAATGTTCTTATGCAAAGAGGGAAAGCCACGTAAGGTCATATGTAGAAAAGGAATGTTCATATGCAAAGAGGGAAAGCCATCATTCCTTTTTTGCATATGACCATGTTTGACTTTTCCTATTTTGCACATGAATATTTCCAATTATGTAAACTTGCATGGCTTTTCCTTTTCGCGCATGAACATTCCTTTTCTGCGTATGACCATATATGGATTTACCTCTTTCACATATGAATATTTTTAATTATATAACTGTGGCGAGGGATGGATGCACATGAATGTCTCCTTTTTCTAAAAATGGTAATATTTGTTATGGCTATCAAATAAAAATAGATCTAGTTATTACTAAGATAAGATTGCATTGCTAGTTTTATTTGCTCCATCAATATTAATATCAGCCCAATCTACTCACTATCCATCACCAATATGATATGATCAATATTAATATTAGCCCAAATTGACATGAGTAATATTGCTCCTAGGTGGGAGGTTCAACCTCAAGATTTGGAAAGTAAAACATTGCAACATGACATCAAGGTGAGTAATGCGACATTTAAAGAGTGCATTGTAATGGATCCTTGACTCCACTTTATCAGTATTTCCATATTCATACGCATGGTGCGTATTTCTCCTTTATCGTATTTATGAGCTACGTCATACCCGGCCCTAGCATTGAGACCAATGAGACTCCTTGGGAATTAGTGAGCGGTCTTCGCCCTGCTTTGACCCTAGATATACCTAGATCCTTAGATGGTTTCTCAGTCGGGCTGCGAGTATTCAATTGCCCTGCCCCTTCCGAGTTACCTGGATCACCTCATCCCTTCTCCAACCATTCGGGGGGCCCTCATTTCTAGGCCAATTCCTTTTACAGTTTCGACTGTTCAAACTCCGATTGAATTGGTTCAATTTGATATTCTGTCCGACTATTGATCCGGTTCAGTAATGACTCAAATCTGTCCACCAAGGCTCTCAGATAGTACTCGGGTTGGGGTAACCAATTTATGTTCGACCGACCTGTTCAATCTGTAATCTTTTCTGTTTCCATTGATTAATTTAAGACAAGCAACTCTGAGAGATACGAGAAAGTGAGATAACCATTAACTTGGTCACCCAAGTGAATTCACGAACCAGATTGGGTAATGAAGTCCCTTTGTAAGGATTGAGGCCACAAGTATGCCTTGAACCTGATCAACACTAAAATGTGCAACGCTTAACCACAAGAATACGGTGTCGTCAAGTAGTAAATGACTAAATAGTCCGAATTGTCGATCCCACGGAGAGAGGATGGACCAAGCAATGCATCCAATTAAAGTAGAATTGAACTAAGATATAGCTAATAAAGACAATTGAAGTGAGCAATTGAAACTATTAAACTATGCAATGTAAATAATTCATTAACAATATAAGATATGAAATTAATTAGATCTAAGCTAATTTAACAAGCTACACTAAACTAGTGGATGAATGGTGCTAGAAATGGAAGATTTAAGATGAAGATGTGTGAAATGTATAGGATTTTAAAACAAGTGACGTGAAATGTAGATCTAACAATCTAAAAGTGAAAATAACAAATCAAACAAATATTTAAATTAACAACAATAAAAAGAAGAGATTAGGCAATCCAAAATCCACTAATTATGTAATTAATCTAATCAATGCATGTTTTAATTCAACTCTCAAATCTACAATTCAATTAGCTATCTCTTGCCAAATTGGATTGGATGATATAGCAATGAAGATTAAAGTAACAAAAATAGAAAATCAAGATCCTAGATCATCATCTAGCTAACCTAACTATAATTCATCAAAATCAAGGTACAAAAGATAAAAAAATTAAGGGCTCTAGAGTATGCTATGCAAGAGAACTTAATCAAATTACAAAACATTAATTGAGATTATCCAAGTATTAAGTATAGAGATAGAGCATGAGAAATGAGAGAGATTAGCATAATTAGATCTAAAATCTACTAATCAATCAAGGCACAAGTAGAGAATTTAAACTAAAACATGCATGTAACTGAACTAGTCACATTATTTAGCTTCAAATGGAGAGCCTAATCAAGAGCTTTAGCCACTAAACATCAAGAAAGAGCTCCAAATCTTCATTAATGATCTTCAATTACACACTCTCTCTTTAAATTAGTTACACTTAAGCTCCTAATTACAATCTAAAAGTATAGAGAAGGTAAAATAAAATTGCTATAAGACTAACTTGCAAATAGATTTTTGATTGGCTCATTTCCTTTCACAAGGATTGCTTCCATTTAATTGATTAATGCAACTTAGAGGAAAGCAATTTGATTGGTTGCAACAAACATGCAATTGTTGGGATTTGAACCCATAACTTATTTTACAGCAACCCAAGCTCTAATCAATACACTAACCACTCTTTTTGTGTTAGAAAATGACTTCTTTTATCCTTAAAGTCTTCTCCTCTTATTTTGAAATTCTTCAACTCTTCCTAAGATTTCTTCATTTAACTTCTTTATTAAAATCTCTTCTTCATGCCTTGGGTCACTAGCCGAAACGTTGGAGTAGTCGCGGGTTCTACCTATACAAGAGAAATTACATAAAATTGTGCTACAAATAATCGAATTTATCCATTATTATCCGATAATCCGTTAATGTGATAAAATGGTAAATCTCCGTATTAAGCAAATGATATGCATATGAGATGCTGATAAAATTCGGACAAATGAGAGGTAAAATATGCAGTATTTAACACTCATCAGAACCTACGGGGTACTTCTAATACCCAATGGGATCATCAAATTCTATAGTAAGAGAGAAGATAAAAGTAGAAAGGACCTTGACCCTTTATATTGGGACCACGGGCCATAGCCACAACACTTTATTATTATAATTATTATTACTATTATTATTTTTGCAATGATTGTGCTTACTAAGTTTGCATTGTTACTCGCATTGAATGACATCATCATGACCATCGCATCTGCAAATTAGTACAGTAACACCCCTAGTATTTCCTATATTATGCTCTCTAGTAGAACTGTGGTATTGTATATTCTGACCACTACGGGACCATAGTTGGCCCGTATTGATGATTCCATTCGGGTCGCTATGAGACACGCGTATGCACCCATAGTGACGATCATGTTTAGTCACTATACCCCCTGCTCAGGTTGATGCACTCGGGGGGAATCCTAGCGACACCCACCCACCTGGACACATTGATGGATTCTGATAGTGTACTGCTTTGTAGGGTTATGTATTATCCTATAGTGGCAGGTTATACAGATGACATTACACAGTTCTGTTGACCGAACATCATATTAATTCAATGTAATTTTCCAAGTAGACTGTACTATGTTTCAATTGATTTTACTGTCTTTAATTTTGAATAATACTGCATACTATGATATTTCTATTGAATGCCTGTCAGACATTTGTGTCTAACCCTACACTTAGTGCAATAGGTAGGATTTCCCCGACCCTCTCCCTAGAGTGGTATTCGGAGGAGGTGGCTGCTGAGCCGCAGGAGGCGAGTGATTGAGGTGCTGAGGTTGTCTCGTAGACTCCACTTCTTGCATATGAGGCGCTACCACCGAGGAGTCTTTATTTTGGGTTTCTTATTACACTGTACTGGCCTCGTTGGCCTTTTATTTTGAGATTGTAATTAACACATCTTTTGTAACTCTCTAAATTGAATTATGGGAATATAATCTCCTGTTTACTTGTCTAGCTCTACTTATATTTTGTTTTTGTTTTGCTAGTCTAATGATGTATGATAAAGTATGATGCAGCTAGTAAGACATTGGTGATGCAACACGGAATCTGATGAGCTTTGGACTTTGGGTTGCACTACAATGCAAGCTTCTACCAAATGTACCATAACTGTGATGGATCCTATATTCTCACCTAGCGAATATTGGGAAAGAAAATAAAGATTATGCTTCAGTAATCCCCATAATCATAGCCCCTTAATCCTATCCTAATTTTTGGGTCGTGACAGAAACTGACATGAGTAATATTGCTCTGTGATTGGAGGTTCGACCTCAAAATTTAGAAAATAAAACAATGCAACATGATTTCATGGTGAACCTAAAACTCTACAAGTAAACGGGCCAGAAATCATAGCAAACATGGTTATCAACCAAGTAAAAGCAACATAAATTATGGTGCATGAGTACGAACATGTGATGTATATATACAATAAAGATTCCTGCAATTGAAGTAAAATGCCAGTTAACTTTGGTAAAAGGTTAAACATTCGAATCACAATAATTAAGATGAATATAAGCATAAGTCATGAAAAAAGTTAACTTAATCTAAGATAAGGCATATCTTCATTAACAATACATGAAGAATGTGCTTGCCATAATTAAGCCATGACTAACCATGTCTACTTGCTAGAATTAAGCCTCGACCAAGTATAAATTAATACAATCCTTTTTATCAATCACATGCAATTGACATGAAGCCAGGTTACTTGATGGAATTAAGCCTATTCCAGTAACTTAAGCCAAGTCGCTACTAAAGACTAGTAATCGCCACGCAAAGGGGTTCCAATTCAACATCATTTTCATTGGGCAAGTCCATATGCAAGCATCCCATAGATGTGTTTCCCAAAGTTTAGATAATGCCTAGAGGTCAATGGATTATACCACACAAATAAGTACACTTGACATGTTGATTTTGCAACGCAAAGAACAATTAGTAACATAATTATAATCACAAGGAAGCAATCCAATCATCCATACGGTTTAAAACATGAAGAACTAATTAATTAGGGCCTGTTTGGATGCATAAGAAAACACAAGAAAGTAATATTTTATAGAATATACTCTTTCATTTTATAAAGAAAAGAATATTGTGCGTTTGGAAACCTAAGAAAAAACTGAAAAAAAGATTATTTTCTTTCAAAAAACTCAATATTTCTTCCTACAGCTCCCCCTATAGAAAACTTTCTACAATATAAAAACCTTTCAAAATGATGATTACAAAGTGGTAGAGTAAAATAAATACTTTAGTCACCAAATCCATCATGATGTATTTGTCTGCATATATGGTAAGGTAAAGTAAAGGTAAATGTCATAGCACAATAAATGTGGGGTAAAGTAAAGGTGAGATAAAGTATATGGTGAAGTAAAGTGGGAGGGAATGGTAAAGTATTTTCTTTTTTTGTGACTTTACTTTATCACATTTTACCGTAGTTTTATATGATAAATAAAAAGTGACATGTTCACATGTGTAGTAAAGTAAAATAAAGATTGATGTCCCATCATAGTAAAACGGAGATGAAGTATGTAGTGAAATAAAGTAGGAGAGAGAGTTGTAAAGTAGATGGTTTTTGTATTGGATTTACTTTACTAAACTTTACGATAGTTTTATATGATAAAAGAAAAGTAACTTATGGTAAAAAGAACGTGGCAATTGAACTTTACTTTATCACACTACCTTTTTATCTAGACATAGTAAATTACATATAAATTAAAAGTATTTAATTAAATATTATTCTACTAATAAGATTCACTTTAATCATAGCTCATTCCAAACAACTCAATTGAAAATCAATAATATTCTTCAAAAATTGCCAAATAGAAAAAATATTATAATATTATAATATTACATTATTCTAAGAACCAAGACATGTTTATTATCCAACCTCAGTGTATTTTTCATCACTAATAGAATAAGAGTTTACTGAAGATGAAACTTGATATCAAGATTTTTGTGGTATAACTATTTGTTATTTTAAGGTTCGCCATTTGGACATCAGATGAAGTATGCTGATATGGAAGCAGAAGTGCCGAGAACAGTTTTGTATGCATACTTACAGTGTGCTATAGATTCCAATTATACAACTGGTTTCATATTTCTATAACTGCTAAATTATGAATGAAATGAAGTCAAGAAGGCTAGGCTACATATTTGGAGAAGTATTATGCGGTTAGAGAATTAAATTCAGAACCATCTGTGACCGAAGATAAGAAGTGTTTACATTTGGAGGACCAAATGTCTAAAGGTGGAGAGAATGTGAGATCCTAGTTTTTAGTATGGTAATTAGCCCTTAGTTAATCTTGTTTAGTCGGATTTTTAACTATTAGATTGCCTGCTTGCAATTTGGATGAATTACGGGGGCTTATTTGAAAATTCCAGAAAATCCCACCATTTTATGGGATCGAGCAGATTTTTCTTGTATCTCATTTTAACATCAGCCAGCTCCCTCCCAGCTCTCTTCCTCTAGTCTCCATATCCATCATCAGCCTGTCATCATTTACACCTTGGCCTTCATCTTCTTCTTCTTGTTTTCCACTCTCTGCTAGAGTCTAGGACGACTCAGTGAAGTGGGTATCGAAGTGATTTTGAGAGAGATCAGTAAAGGTCAATTCTAAGGCGAGTAACTGATATGTTGTTCATGATCATGTGTTTTTAAATGCAATAAATTTCATGAATTTCAGTTTAATTCCAAAGAATTTCATATTTCAGTTCATTTTATGAATTTATGTTTTAATTCATGAATCCTCAAGATTCCATAGAATATATGATGATTTAGAACTATTTTGAATAGTAGAAATGAGGTTTAGAAGGTTGGAATTGGAAAGGAAATGAAAGAGATATGTTTCATGTCAAAATAGAGGAATTCCGGAACTCAGGTTCTGTTTTCCTTTGCACTCGGTCAACCGACAGTTGGTCGTGCGGCCAATCGACCACACTGTTCTGTCAATCAACTGAGAGTGTTCAGTTCCCATTCTTCTTCAATGGAGGTCGATCAACTATGAAGGATGTTGACACCAGGTCAACCACCTTGTCAACCGATCACACTAGGATTTCCTAATTAAGTGTTGAACCTTGTTTTATAGCACGGAGATATACCCTATGATAGTCCGATGAATTTGATTCTTTTGGAGACCATAGTAGGTGATGTCTAAGACTGACATTGACCTACAAATAGATCAAGTTCTCAATATACCAGAAACACCACCATTAAACATTAATGTGTTTCCAAAGAGGTTCTGTATATTAAATTAACTTTCAAAATGCCAATGTAGGGATTGCATTAGTGTTTAATGATGTTATTAAGTAATCTGGATATGATGAAAGACCTTATAGTTAATTTTGGATAATTAACTCAAATATTCAATTTCATCTGTCCAGGACTCCTTAAAATAAGTGGCCACCTGGGATACCGACTAGGGATGTGGATTGGTGTTCTGATTAACATCTCTTCATGATTTATCAGTTATTAGATATTGTTATGAATATAAGTATATTTTGAGTATCTTGAAAATACATGTTTTCGCTTTCCAAGAAACATCTGTATTTTGTTAAACGTGAATATATGTACATGAGTACACTCTAATATTAGCACCACTTAGATTGGTCCTTCGGGAACTGGATGCGGTGAAGGTTGGACTGTTCCGTTGCGCTTCTTTACGCATACTAGCTGCAGCTTAGTTCTATTCTCTGTGGATTATTTATATTCCAGGTACCTCTGCATTCTATTTTCTAAAACCTGTAGCCACCTTCTGCTATACACGGTACCCACTATATTATGTTTATTAAATCATCTCTTAATTGAGATAGAGAAAAGTCAGCTAAGGTGGTGTTGCCCTCCTGTTACTTCCATTACATCAGTAATTTTATACTATGTTATCTCAAACATATGCTTTGTTCAGATTTATCTTGTTTATCAGTTATAATGTTTTTTCTTTTATTATTAGCTATATTTCAGATTTATTCTGTTTACACAGATCTCAGTTATAACATGTTGTTGTTTAGCATATCAGTCTCCTGCCAGTTTGTCTGTGTAACCTCTGGCGATTCAGGTTATATGATCAGGAGACCTATAATTTTAGTTAAATTCTGCATATGTATATAGACATCAGCTTCTGTGAGCTGTGCTACCATGGGATAGGTTTTCCTTTTGTTTAGTTGTACTGACCTATGTTGATCTCTATGTTGGGGGTTGTACATTAAAAATTCTCTTCTTTTCTCTATTTACTTCAGTATTATGTATAAAATAAATCTGCATTTGCTTTTTTCTGCTCTATAACTGGGAACAATTATTATCCTGTGGGTAGATGTGTGGGTAATTTCTTTTATAGAAGTCAAATATTTTAAATCCCCACACTGGTCGCATCCTTATTTTTGGAAAAGGCAGGTTAATCTGAATATGAGAAGTGACACCACGTCCTTATATTCTCTTAAGGTGACTCCAATGTGACCGTGGGAGCGGACAAGAGGTACACTAGTAGTGAGGTGAGCTCCAAGACACCTCAAAAGTAACATAACTACATTGCAGTGAGTTCACTAAACCTACACTCAACTTGGACTAACCTTGAGGGTGGTTCCGACTCTGAAAGCCTTGATGACATGGTATAACAAGAGGAGGTTGGGCAAAGCACATATCAAATCTTATAAATGAACCTTTCGAATAAGTTATAAGTGAGCTCTCCAACGAGCTATCCACTGAAGGCACATCCAACTATCTTAGACAGACTGATTACAGACAGAATGAATGAAACAAATATTATACCGAATACGGAAATGGAAGGACCCACAAAGAATGTAGGCTAACCAATCAAACAAAGCCACCAAGGATCCGGTCTATCCTGCTAAGAAGCAGGTCAATACACTGTGCTATATCCCATGAAAACCACATAGATTGAGTCGGATAGCATTCATGAAACCATTACCAATAACATCCTAGGTTTTGGATTGCCTTGGAAATGCAAGCATGGCAACATTCAACTATTTGCTCCCTTAGGATCCGGATGTCCTCAGAAGGTGCTAGACATCTGAATTCCTAGGTTTAAATACCCTTGACTCATTGTCATGCTCTACATGCCTCTGGGAAATCTGGGGAGTGAGTGTTTCCTTAATACATCACTTTCCCACGGTCTTAAATGTAAACAGTATTAAATCATGTACTTAGTTTAAAGATCCACCTATTCCTGAGTTCCAAGTTCCACAAACCAAGGGAAATAAAAAATAAATGGGTTGCCCACCATTCAGTAGCCTAAGAGTACTCAAACTAAGTCCATGGGATATCCACAACTTGGCCACAGGGTCACAAGTTAAATAGAAAAAGGGAAGGATGACCGAACGACTGATTGGTCATCGAGAGGTCCTTCTAGCTAAGAAGCTTGGCCTGTGTCAAAGGGGTGAGGTCTGTACATGTTTGGGCTCCACCTAAAATGTTTCTAATGTCCACATCAAACAGAGGACTGTCGAGTGAAATAGGTTGATAGCCAATCAGCCAGCAGGTGGACTGAAAATTGCACTATAGTTATCGATCGGCTAATCATGGTTATGCTTATGGCATAAGACACTGCTCGGCTAGCGGTGTAGCATCGGAAATGCACTTGGCAGTTCAATTGTTGGGCGGGAATTGTATGTCTTTTCCTTTCATTTCTTAGACTCTGTTCAGGGGATTTTTGGGGCACTTGTTTGGTCTAATTTTCTCATCAAATTAGACCCATAATTACTAGCAAAACTTAATTAAAGATGCAATCAACAATGAGTTGGAAATTGGGTTTTCTAAGCTTCACACTTTGAATTGAACATGTGAGTCAAATAACTTGCATATATCTGGTGTAATTTGAACTTGATCACTTGCCTTTGGTTCCCGGGCTTCTAAAATAAAGAGGAAATATTTCAATCCACCGCAGAACCCGTGTACGAGGCCAAACATCCGATCACCCTATAAAATGTTTGAATAAGGCCACGAAAATCTGAATACATGGTTAACAATTAGTCCTCTACAACATGCTAAAGATTGGGAATGATATAATAACTCTAAGTGCTCCAGAAACACTAAGTTCGATGAGGGAGGGGAATGGCCCACCGCAGATTTCAATGAAAATCTACGTATGCACCGCATTGATAATGCAAGACAATCAAAATCTCAATTTGGCTAAAACAACGGAGATGAAATCGGTAAGAACAGTGGCTACTAAAATGGCTTGAGAGATATGGAAGGAAGAAAGAAATCTAGGAGAGTCTTTTCTTATGTAGACTTACTTTATGGTATTCACAGATTTGTCATCGGTTATGCGGACACAATTAATTTAACATAGACGAGGGTCATCTAGCCATCAAAATGAGTCGTGTACTCTATGAAAGTTTCACAAAATAATTTTTTCTTTCCAATGAGCCTAAGTGTGACAAATTCAAAGGTGTTAGTCAAAAGGTCAACTTTTACAAAAGTGGTGTTTTCACGATGGCTTAAGTGTAAAGCAAACAACCTAAACCAACGCATTTCGGCCTTGGAAGGGTATCGAGTCTTAATGAAATTTTCTCCAATTTGAATTACGTTAACAAGAAGCCAAAAATCACGATTTTTGGAGATTTCTAAGGAAAACTCGACTTTTACAGAAAGTCAACTCAACTGTCCCTAGTCAAATGAAAAGTTGCGAAATGAAGGGTATTTAGACTATGAATGGTGACAAGTTGAGCGCAAAAGTCATTCGGCATAACTTAGACTAGCAAATGAGCCAACCCGACACTCTTCTGAAATACCCAAAATACTCTTGACATTGGCCAAGTGTACCAAACTACCCTTTCTAAGTCAGAGAACTTCGTCGAAACACAGTCAAACCAACTCGAGAGTTACTCAAACTCTAAAACTAACTTAATTAATAGTAAGCACATTTTTTAGCATTTAATTAGAGTTATTAGGTTCATGGTCTTAAAGGACAATAGAATGAATAACTTGATGCACTCATCTGGATATGAAGGACCTTCAATGCAAAAAAAAATTCTCAAAGTCAACACAGGTCATAGCGAACACTTTAAAAAAGAGTCCGAATCTCCTGTCACATATATTACATGGGAATCATGTGACACATGTGGGAAACTCCATCATGAAGTCCAGAAAGAAATAAGCCGGGCAATTCAAGACGAAGCCTTGTATATATCCTCAAATCTCGCTTCTAGAGGGAATGGTGTTCATCTTGAACAGTTTAAATTGTCTTTCTATGGGCCCTACAATGGAGTTCCTCATATGTGTCACCCAGCTCCGATGTAATAGTTGCAATAGGGGATGCAAAATATTTGGGACAGGCATTTCCCTCATAGAAATCAACAATGTATTTTGGATTCTTAACATGTGATTCACGGGCATTACTTTTGGATGATGGTGATGTCTTTTGCAGAACCCCTTATGATTGTGTAGAAATGTGTCTCGCTCTACAGAATATAGATATTTTGGCTTCTTGTATTTCCATAAAAATATTGAAACTCTTCGGATGGTTTATTTTGAGAATAGCACACTTCTTATCCCCTCCTTGTATTGAGCATTCCATTTTCAGAGTGAAATGAAAAGGAAAAGGATGACATGTGCTTTCATTTCTCTAGTTTGTTTGTTTGCTTTTTTTATTTTAATTGAAAACCTATGATCCTATTGATAGTGTTACAAAAACACTTGACAACTAGTCCTAGTTTTACCTTGATCAAAACATTATTCACCTTTGGACTTTATTATGAAAATTATTATGAAATATAGTTGTCAAACTTTGAAGACCTATAATTAAAGGTAAAAGGTTAGTATCATTTGATGGAATTGTTATTGCACACATCTCACATCCACATCTTGAGCTATCCATCCACCTCATCTATGAGATCATGTATTAGGAATCATTATCATCTCCTTTTTCATTGCCCATTCCTAATTACTTTTTCATTGAAGTTGAAACTTGAGATACAGATTATGACTGATAAATAACAACCAACCATCATCTCCTATCCTAAGTTGGAAATTCAAATAAAAGTACAGTAAACAAAGCTATATTAATAGCTTACTCTTATTCTCTCTAAATAATTATTTGAGTTTGGATAAGACAAGTGGAGAAATTTGTAAGAAATACTAGTTTAAACCTTGAGAAACTTTCGCCAGCTTTTCTCCTTGCTAAAACAAAGCCTGTGGGTTTTTAGAACAATCTTCTGCCGCAAACATGAGGTGACTATTTGCTGCATCATATAAAAACCTTGTTTTGTGTTGCTGCCAAGCTCCCAATGTTGTGATATGGTCCGTATCTGGCAACATTGCAAGGCAAAAGAAACCTTCTTCTGGGCTAATAAAAAAAACATTTGCACCCAACACCACAAGATCTGCATCTTTCAAATGGTAGGTCATTGATGGATAATCTTTCATATCCGCTTTGTAAACATAGCATAGATTCCATGCCTTGTGTAGGTCCTCTGTATTGTGCTAGATTGTATCGCGCAAAGTAACTCACCAAGACATCCCTAATTTTCTCATATGCATCTGGATGCATATAACCCACTGCACTCCCTGAGTCAATTATCGTTCCCCCAGAGCCATCTCGTTGCATAGCGAACAGTCCTGGAGGAAATGTCATTCTTTAATTTCCGATGCTAATATCATTCAGGTACAAGTAGTAGGCCGCATGGTTCTTATTGCTGAGAGAAATCAGATTATTATTAGATCAATATTTTATGGTAAGAAGAAATTTATGGCTTGTTTGTTTGTATTAAAGTACATAGGAATTGAACATGTAAGATTTACTCTATAAGTAGTAAAAAAAAATCTCCAAAACTGTTGATATCAATTTCCAAAAATGATGTCAAATAAGCTTTCCTTTCATAGAAATAAAATAAAAAAGGACTAAAAATGGATAAGTGGCCATCACACGTAGTTATTCATTTCTTATCTTCCTTTGTTTATATTTCTATAAAAGAAAACAAAATATGCTATTTTTTGAAATTTGACCTTCATACTTCATTTTTAACCACTTCTGGCATAAATCTTTTGTATTCAATTTTCATGTATACTTATGCAAACAAACAGGCCTTTAGTGGTCATTTGCCTTTTAAATATGCAAATCTTATATATGTAAATGTCATATATGTTAGTGTTACACATGTGAAACACAATACAATGTTTGTCAAAATCATCATTTTCACATTAGTAAATAATTACATATATCCAATGATATTGGTTCTTTCTAGACCTTTCTCACATTTTTTTTTAAATTGCAAAAGAATTAAGTTATGAAACTTTACATCTTGATGTTTGCCTTTAATACAAGAACTTTTAATGGTTCAAATAATGATATGAGGACCCATGGAAGTTTAGAAAATTAGAACTGTAGGTTGGGTCGACCTAGGCTGACCGGACCTAGAGCACCTCCACTATTAGAACCAAGTCCGAGAAAACAACATCAATTAAGAGACTACCCACATGCCATGCTCTATTATCTAAAAGGGCTTTACATTGATTATATAGTGGGGTTAGGTGGCCTCTGCAAGCCTAGCGATATACGAAAATCATGCATATATATGCAAGAACAATGATACTTATATATCATGATAACAAGAATATATACCTTATGAGGGGTGTAACTTGATATTGGCCATTTATGATTGCATCATTGCCAAACCGCAAGTAGCTGTTGAGAGGTGATCGAAAGCCTTGCAGACAGTAAGAGAACCGGCCCATGGCACTGCTCCCTAATAGTGACAACGTAGACGTGGGCCCAAACCCTAACCCCATCAGGCCTGTGATCTTGTTTGTATCATCATATTTAAAGCCAGTGTTTTCATTGCTACACCCAAAGGCGATGTTGGACACAATCTCTACATTACCATTGCTCGATGATGTGGAGATCGTCTCAAACGAAAACACACCTTTCGCTGTAGAAGGTGTCACATAGTTAAGCGTGTAAACGCAGTCATGCCCAGAGCAACCAAAGCCACGCCCACGACAAAGGGGGTGACTACATGGGATCTTCCTGTATGTGCTAGATTTAGTCGGGTCGAAGATTCAACCTTTTTGGGGAAAGCAAGGTTTGCAGGGCTGGCATTGGATCCATGTCACGTCACTGCCAGTGTCCATGATCAGGTTTTGGGGTTTGGATGGCGTACCAAAGGACACTTCTACTAAGAACATAAACTTTTGGTTTCCAATCCTTGGGGTCATGCCATCCGGATGAATTGACATGTTGGTCGCCTTACTGATCTTCCATCGTAGGTATGTCATTCGGGCTTGGGATATCTTGATGCCTCTCTGAAGAATTTCAGTGTCTGATAGATTTCTACCAGGAAAGAGAGGGGAGTGCACCGAGTCTCGGTATATTAGCCTGAAGCTCAATGCATTAACAGAAATGATGAATGAAACTAAGAAGCAAAGGTAAAGAAGGAGAGAAAATGAGGAATTGTTAGGTGCATGTGGAGCCATGTCATATGTGGGTTTAGCTCACAGTGGAGGGTTTTGTAAGTAGAAGAAGCCCATATATAATGTTGGTAGAGAAGGAGATAAGTGTGACATTAAACGAGTAGTTACCCTTATCTTTTTAAAAATGGTAAAATTATTAATGTTGTTGTGGCAGCTAGATACAATCATCAAGTATATTTGCCTATTTTCCAACACCAATCCATATAGTTTGGTCAAAGAAGAACAATTGTGGGTATTGAGGAGATATTTCTAACAAGCACAAGATTAGCTGGTTACCTAATTAGGAAATGAATTCGGACCACCGGTGAGACTAATTAAGGTCTTTGAGACCCTAACCTAATTGTTACCCATTGAAGTTGGTCACTTTTCATAAAAGAGAGCGAAGGCCTAGGATTAGGCGGTATCCTATATTTCGAACATTGTCTAACTTGATTTTTACCCAAAACTTACGTGAAGTAATGTTTTAATTTATTTGACACTTCTCAGATTACCCGAAGGCATGTGGAGTGTGGTGATTACCATTCTATTCGGACTTAGGACTTGGATATCCCTATCTTCCGAATGCACCAAGCGTTGAACTTATTATGATATCCGACCCTTAGAGCGTATAGTTACGGGTATTATTGTACTTGCATGTCCAAGGTAATCAATAACTAAAAGACTGCATTGTAATGGTTCCTTGACTGCACTTTATTAGTATTTCCATATTCATACACATGGTGTGTATTTCTCCTTGTTATCGTATTTATGCGCTCCGTCATACCCAGACTTAGCTGGTCCTAGAATTGTGACCAATGGAACTCCTTGGGAATTAGCGAGCGGCTTTTGCCATGCTTTGACCCTAGATGTACCCAGATCCTCAGATGGTTTCTCGGTCGGCGTACGAGCATTCAGTTGCCCTGCCCCTTCCGAGTTATCCGGATCACCTCATCCCTTCTCCACCCATTCGGGGGCCCTCAATTCTAGCCGAAATGCTGCCTATTTATCGTTAGAATTTCTAGGTCAATTCTCTATGCGGTTTCGACTATTCAAACTCCGATTGAATTGGTTCAATCTGATATTCTGTCTGACTATTGATTCGGCTTAGTAATGACTCAAATCTATCTACCGAGTCTCTCATATGGTACCCGATTTATGGTAACCAATTTATGTCTGACCGATCTGTTCAATCTGTAATCTTTCCCAATTTCCATTGATTCTTTTAAGACATGCTACCCCGAGAGACAAGAGAAAGTGAGATAACCATGGACTTGGTGACCGACTTGAATTCATGAGCCCGATTAGGTGATGAAGTTCCCATGTAAGGATCGGGGTCACTGGTTAGCCTTGAACTTGCGGGGTACTTCTAATGCCCAATGGGATCATCGAATTCTAGAACTCATGAGAAGTTAAAAATAAAAAAGGCCCTGACCCTTTTGTACTGGGGCAACGAACCATAACAACAACACTTTATTATTATAGAATTATTATTACTATTATCATTGCTGCAATTTTTGTGCTTACTATGTCTACATTGTTACCTGCATTGAATGATATCATCATAATCATCGCATCTGCATATTAGTACAGGTTCACCCTCTGTATTTCCTGTATTATATGCTCTCTCTGGTAGAAGTCTGGTACTGTACATTTTGACCGCTATGGGACCACGGTTGTCCCGTATCGATGATTCTATTCTAGTCTTTATGGGACACGCATATGCACCCATACTGACGATCTTGTTCTGTCACTGTACCCCCTGCTTAGGTTGATGTACTCGGGGGAAATCCTGGCGAGACCCACCCTAATCGACACTAACATGTGCAACACTTAACCGTAAGACTGCAGTGTCATCAAGTAGAAAAGGACTAAAGAGTCCAGATTATTGATCCCACGGAGAGAGGATGGAATAAGCAATGAATCCAATTAAAGTAGAATTGAACTGAGTTATAGCTAATATAGACAATTGAAGTGAACAATTAAAATCACTAAACTATGTCTGAAAAATGGAATTAAACTAAATGAAATGTGAAATAAAACTAAAATAGCAATTAAACTACTCTAATTAACAATATGAAATATGAAATTAATAAGATCTAACAAACTACACTAACCTAGTGGATGAATGGTGGTGGAAATGGAAGATTCAAGGTGAAGATGCGGTGTGAAATGTGTAGGATTTAAAAAAAAAGTTATATGGAATGTAGATCTGACAATCTAGAAGTGAAAATAATAAATAAAAATATATATTCAAATTAACAACAATAAAAAGAAGAGATTAGACAATCCAAAATCTACTACGTATATAATTAACCAATCATGCATGTTCTAATTCAACTCTCAAATCTATACTGCAATTAACAATCTCTTGCCTAGTTGAATTGGATGATGTAACAATAAAGATCAAAGTAAAGAAAATCAAATGCCAAGATCTTAGATCATCATCTAGCTACTTTAACAATCAATCATCAAAATCAAGATACAAAAGATCAAAGATAAGGGCTCTAGAGCATGCTATGTCAGATAACTTAATTCAACTATAAAGCATCAATTGAGATTGGTGAAACATCAAGTGCAGAGATAGAGCATGTGAAATGAGAGAGATCAACACAATTAGATCTAAAATCTACTAATCAATCAAGGCACAATTAGAGAATTTAAACTAAAACATAAATGAAACTGAACTAATTACATTACTTAGCTTCAAAACGAGAGCCTACTCCAAGAGCTTTAGCCACTAAACATTAAGAAAGAACTCCAAATCTTTAAAATTGCCATAAGATCGCTCTCACTATAAATACATTGCAATTAATATGAACATTGAGGACATTTGATTGTCTCATTTCAAATATGTAGTTATTGGGGTTTGAACAATTAACCTATTTCAAACCAACCCAAGTTCTAACCAATACACCAACCACTCCTTTGTATTAGAAAATGACTTCTTTTATTCTTAAAGTCTTCTCCACTTATTTTGGAATTCTTCGACTTTTCCTAGGATTTCTTCACCAAAATTTCTTCATGGAATTGCCAGAGGGTTGTGGTAGTTGCGAGGTCCACCAACACAAGAGAAATTACATGGAAATGCGCTCTAGAAAAAAATATCGGATTTTTTTTTGCTAGAAGGCAATTGAATTAAAGGAGGGAGAAGACAAAATAAAGGCAAAAAGCCCCCAGAGAAACAACCAAAGAGATTACAGAGGAAAGATCAAAAGCAAAAAACCATTCCAGCAATCTAACAGGGCTGAGGAATGGAAAGGAACCTGTAAAATTATAGGATTGATCTGCCAGAGAAAGGTTTAACCAACTTTCTTAGAGAAGAATAGATGAGATCAGCAAGGTGGATCTTGGCCTTCATTTGAGAGGCACTGGAGTTTTTGAATAGAAGATCATTCCTACATTTCCATATGACATATATTGTGGAAAGGAAAATTGCAGTTGCCCCCTGAGTCGCCAGCTTGTCACAGTTAGCAGAGAGATGATGCCAGATCCAAGTGGGGGAAGGATGGAGATTGAATGTAACGCCTGCACCTTGAAGAATCCAAGACCAAATGGCAGCAGCAAAGTGGCAGTGGAAAAAGAGGTGGAGAGCAGATTCCAAGCTGGACTTGCAGAGACAGCAACGGTTAGCTAGACTGAAGCCAACAGATTGAAGCCAGTCCAGTGTAGGGGTTTTGCAGTGCATGAGTCTCCAAGCGAAGAAGGAGATTCTGGGAGGCAACAGGGAATTCCAGATGAGAGGCGCCCAAGCAACTTTCATATCTTTGTAGTGAAGGAGATTCCAAGCTTCTTTGAACTGAAGATCCTTACCTGAGTGGGATTTCCAGCTGATGAGGTCAACAGAATCCCGATGGAGGGCTAAGTCTTGCAGCTTCAGCCTGAGAAGCTCGGCAGAATCCGGGGGGATATCATCTGGGATCACCCATCTATTGACTAGAAAAAGAGAGTTGATTCTCTGGTTGAGAGGGAAGGAGAAGGAGGGGAACAGGGAAGCCAAGCTGGAGTCCTCAGCCCAGCTATCATGCCAAATATCCACAAGAGAGCCATTACCAATGATCCATCTAGAACCAGAGTGGATAAAGTGGGCTGCCTGCCTGATATGGCGCCAGATACACGAACCAGATCTTAGAGTAGTTGGACTCCAGAGAGAGGATTTGTGGAAGTACTTACTTCTCATCCAATTCGCCCAGAGAGATTGAGAGGAGGCAGACTGCCATCCAAGCTTAATAAACGAGGCCTTGTTCTGCTCCTGAAGACATCTAATGCCCAGGCCACCTTCATCAGTCGGGAGACAAACCACCTGCCAACGGATGGTGTGCCTTTTGGGTTGAGAAAGATCTGCTGACCACAAGAAGTGCTTCATCAGACGGTCCAAGTGATTTATCACAGATTTAGGAACCGGGAGGACCAAAGCAATGTGAGTAGCAAGGCTGCCCAGCACATGTCTGATTAGAACTCTGCGACCAACAAAGGATAGGAGCTTAGTTTTCCAGCCCGCTAGCTTGGAGATGAATCTGTCGATCAACTGGTTGAAATGATGCTTCTTTGGCGTGCCAAGAACTAGAGGGGCGCCGAGGTACATCGAGGAAAGGGGAGAATCATGGAGGTTAGTCTGCTCCTGAATCTGTCTTCTTTTCCTAGCTGAGCATTTACCAAGGATTTATGCATGAAAACTTTGTCGCTTCATATCTCGCTCGTCCAAACTCATATGAAAGCAAATGAGTAGCCGATTTCCCTTAGAACTCCGCCAATGCAATGATGCAAAGAAAAGACGTCATTTTACGAGTTAAAAAGAAGTTATAAGCGATGATAATCCGATAATTAATTTAACTGTCTTTAATCCTGAATAATACTGCATACTATGATATTTATATTGAATGCCTGCCAGACATTCGTGTTTGACCCAATACTTGGTGATGTAGATAGGATTTCCCCGACCCTGTCCCTAGAGTGGTATCCGGAGGAGGTGGCTACCAAGCCGCAGGAGGCAAGGGATTGAGGTGTCGAGGTTGTCTCATAGACTCCACTTCTTGCACATGAGGCGCTAACACCGGGGAGTCTTTATTTTGGGGTTTGTATTGCACTGTACTGGCCTATGTCCTTTTATTTTGGGATTGTAATTAACACATCTTTTGTAACTCTCTAACTTAATTTATGGGAATATAAGCTCCTATGTACTTGTCTAGCTCTACTTATATTCTTTTTTTGTTATACTAGTATGATGATGCATGATACAATATGATGCAGCTAGTAAGACATTGGTGATGTAACACGGAATCCGATGAGCTCCTCACTTTGGATTGCACTGCAATGCAAGCTTTTGCTAAATGTTCCTTAACGGTGATGGGTCATATATTCTCTCCTGTGCGGATCCTGGGGAAGAAAAAAAAGATTATACTTCTGTAATCCCCATAATCACGGGCCCTTAATCCTACCCTAATTTTGGAGTCGTGACACAAACTGACATGGGTAATATTGCTCTGTGGTTGGAGGTTCAACCTCAAAATTTGGAAAGTAAAACATTGCAACATGATTACAAGGTGAACCTAAAACTCTATAAGTAAACGGGCCATAAATCATTGTAAACATGGTTATCAACCAAGTAACAGTATCATAAATTATGGTGCATGAGTACGGACGAGTGATGTATATATACAATAAAGATTCCTGCAATTGAGGCAAAATGTCATTTAACTTTTGGTAAAAGGTTAAACAATCAATTGACAATAATTAAGATGAATATGAACACAAGTCACGAAAAAAAAAGTTAACTTAATCTAAGATAAGGCATATCTTCATTAACAATTCGCGAAGAATGTGCTTGCTAGAATTAAGCCGTAACTAAGAACGTGTACTTGCTAGAATTAAGCCTCGACAAAGTATAAATACCATCCTTTTTATCAATCAATGAAATTGACATGAAGCCAAGTTACTTGATTGAATTAAGCACATTCCAGTAACTTAAGTCAAGTCACACTACAATAAGGGCTACTGTAGACTAGTAATCGTCACGTAAAGGGGTTCCAATTTCAATGTTATTTTCGTAGGGGCAATTCCATATGCAAGCATCCCAACAATGTGTTGCCCAAAGTTTAGATAATGCCTTAAAGGTCAATGGATTATACCGCACAAATAAGTACAAATAATTAGGTTCATGGTCTTAAAGGACAATAAAATGAATTACTTGACGCACTCATCTGAATCTAAAGGACCTTCGATACATAAGAATTCTGAAAGTGAACACGGGTCATAGCGAACACTTTAGAACAAAGTTCGGATCCCCTACCACAGATATTTATATGGAAACCATGTGACACATGTGAGAAACCCCATCATGAAGCCCAAAAAGAAATTAGCCGGACGCAATTCAAGATGAAGCCTTGTATATATCCTCAAATTTCACTACTTGAGGAGATGGGGTTCATCTCGAACACTTTAAATCGTCTTTCTATGGGCCCCACAATGGAGTTCTCCACATATGTCACACGGCTCCGATGTAATCGCTACAATTCAAGATGCAAACTATTTGTGACAAGCATTGCCCTCATAGAAGTCAACAATGTATTTCTTATTCTTAACGTGGGATTCATGGGCATTACTTTTGGATGATGGTGATGTCTTTTGCCGAACCCTTGATGTTTGTGTAGAAATACATCTCGCTCTATAGAATATAGATATTCTTGGCTTTCTGTATTTTCATAAAAATGCAAAAACTCTTTGGATGGTTTATTTTGAGATTGGCACACTTCTTATCCTCTCCTTGTATTGAGCATTCCATTTCCAAAGAGAAATAGAAAGGAAAACGATGATATGAAATTTCATTTCTCTAGTCTATTTTTTTTAATTGAAAACTTATCCTATTGACAGTATTAAAAAAACACTAGACAACTAGTCCTTGTTTTACCTTGCTCAAAAAATTATTCGCCTTTGAACTTTATTATGAAAATTATTATGAAATATAGTTGTCGAACTTAATTTGGAGACCTATAATTAAATGTAAAAGGTTAGGATCATTTGATGGAATTGATATTGCACACATCTCACATCCACATCTTGACCTATCCATCCACCTCAACTATGGGATCATGTTTTAGGAATCAGTATCATGTTCTTTTTCATAGCCCATTCCTAATTACTTCTTCGTTGAAGTTAAAACTTGAGATACAGATTAGGACTGATAAATAACAACCAACCATCATCTCCTATCCTAAGTTGGAAATTCAAATAGAAGTACAGTAAATAAAGCTATTAATAGAATACTCTTATTCTCTCTAAATAATATTATTTCAATTTGGATAAGACAAGTGGAGAAATTAATTTGTAAGAAATACTAGTTTAAACCATGAGAAACTTTTCCTGCCTTTTCTCCTCTCTAAAACAAAGCCTACGGGTTTTTAGAACAATCTTCTGCCACAAACTTGAGGTGACTATTTGCTGCATCATATAAAAACCTTGTGTTGTGTTGCGTTGCCAGGCTCCCAACACGGTCATTTGGTCCGTAGATGGCAATAATGCAAGGCAAAAATAACCTTCTTGTGGGCTAATAAAATAAATATTTTCACCCAACACCACAAGATTTGCATCTTTCAAATGGTAGGTCATTGATGGATAAACTTTCATATCTGCTTTATAAACACAGCATAGATCTAGGCCTTGTGTAGGTCCTCTATATTGTGCTAGATTGTATTGCGCGAAGTGATGCACCAAGACATCCCTAATTCTTTTATATGCATCTGGATGCATATGCCCACTGCACTCCCTGAGTCAATTATCGTTCCCCTAGACCCATCTCGTTGCACAGCGAACAGTCCTAGAGGAAATGTCATTCTTTGACGTCCGATGCTGATATCATTTAGGTACAAGTAGCAGGTCACCTGGTTCTTTTTTTTTTTTTTTTGCTAAATTGCAAATTGAATTAAGAAAGAGGGCAAAGAGAACAGCCAAACAGCAACAAAGCAGAAAAGAAAAGAAAGACAACAAAGGAAAGAAACAACAACACACTAATTCAACCCCTGAGGAGGTTGATTACAAAGAATAAAGAAAGAGTTTAAAGAACTACTGGAGAAGGAAGAAGATATATAACTTAGAGAAATAGAGGCATCTTGTAAAAATAAATTTATCACAGATTGGAGGGAAGGCACCTTGTTAGAGAAGAGAACCATATTTCTTTCTTTCCATAAGCTGAAGAGAGCACCCAGGCCTTTCTTGGCTTTCGAGCAGGAATTTGCAGAGAAAGCAATCCATTTCGCTGAAGCAGAACAAGAGGAGGAGGACTGAATGTTGCCTTTAGACTCCAGCCAATCCCAAAAAGAGGAAGCAAAGGGACAGCTGAAAAACAAGTCAAGAGCCGAATCTTGATGAGTACCACAGAGAGGGCAAGAGGACGCCAACTGCACACCAATGGATTGAGCCCAGACATTTGTGGGAAGCTTGTTGTGGAACAGCTTCCAGGCGAAGCAAGCTGTGGAGGGCTTTAGAAGGTTATTCCAAGCAAACTTGTGCCAATGTCTGGGGAGGCTTCTGAGTCTGATAGCTTCCCAAGCAGCAGAGAAAGACAGATTGAAGGAGTTTGAACTGTTCCAGATCAGCACATCCGGGACAGCCTGCAACGAGAAGGAGGCTGATAGAGAGGATGAGAAGGCAACAGCCTGCTGAAAGATGAACAAGCTCGAAAATCTAAGGGGATCTGACAAGAAATCCTTCACTGAAACAGACCAAGGGAACTCCATATCAGGAAAGATCTGCCTGAAAGATAGGGGGCCATGCCATTTGTCGTGCCAAAAACTAATTCTTTTGCCATCGCCCAGCTGCCAGTGACTGTTTTGGAAGATGAAATGAGAGCATCTCTTGATGGGTCTCAGATACAAGATCCAGAGGAAAGGGAGCTGGGATGCCAAGGAGAGAAACCTTTAAGATACTTAGCTCTAAACCAGCTGGCCCACAGGGAAGAAGAAGAGACCGCAGACCAACCCAATCTGATTGAATTTGCAGAGATCATATCCTTGATACGGCGGAACCCCAGGCCACCTTCACTCTTCGGCTGGCAGACCGAATTCCAATTGATGAGACTCTTTTTAGCTTGCTCTGGTCCCCCAGACCAAAGAAAATTCCTCATCCATTTTTCCAAGAATTTACAAACCGAGGAAGGAATTGGGAGAACCAAGAGGATGTGAATGGGAAGACTCTGAAGAACATGCTTAATGAGAATGACTCTCCCAGCAAAGGAAAGCATGTTGCATTTCCAACCTGCAAGCCTAAGCCAAAAGGAGTCCTTGAGGCTCTCAAAATACTGGGCTTTGGGGCTGCCAATGAAAAGAGGAACCCCCAAGTATTTAGCAGGAAAAAAGGCCCTAGGAATGCCTAGAGATCTCAAAGTTTTTGCCTTAAAAGACTCCCTGCTGTTCCCAAAAAGAATATTACTTTTCCTGAGATTGAATTGTTGCCCTGCCGCCTTTTGGTAGGCTTCCAAAACACTCTGAATAGCTTTGGTGCTCCTAGAAGTGGCTTTGAAGAAGAGGAGAATGTCGTCTGCGAACATGAGGTGACAGACGGAAGGAGACGCTGGAGCTCTGTAAATTGGAGTCATCTGATGTTGGGACACAAGCTTAACAATATTTAAGCTTAGGAGTTCTTCCGCTAATATGAAAAGCTAGGGAGAGAGAGGATCTCCCTTGACTTCAAAGTAGCTAGCAGGTTCTCTATTAATGATAACAGAGCCTTTTGGGGAGCAGATGCATTTAGAGATGAGGGTTGACCAGGCCTTGCTAAGCCCAAAGAAATCCAGAGCTTTGAAAAGGAAATTCCAATTTAATTTGTCAAAAGCTTTGGAGATATCCAGCTTCATACAGATTCCTTTGCCTTTGGGACCTTTTTGGAGATTCTGGGTGAGCTCATGAGCTAAAGCAATGTGGTCTTGGATTCTTCTACCTTTTAAGAAAGCCACTTGATGAGGAGAGATAAGGCTTTGGAGAACAGTAGCCATTCTAGACGCAAGGATCTTGGAAATAACCTTGTAGGAGAAATTGAGAAGGCTGATGGGGCGGAAATCTCCAAAAGAACAGGGCGCTGCCACTTTAGGGATGAGAGATATAAAGAAGTAGTTTGAAGCTTTCAACAGCTTTTTAGAAACAAAGAAATTTATAATTGCCTCTGTGATTGCTTTACCAACAATGTCCCAGCAACTGGTGAAGAAGCTGCCAGAGAATCCATCAGGACCGGGAGAGCTAGATTTGTTGAGGCTGAAAACCGAAGTTCTGATTTCTTCAATAGAAGGAGTAGCCTGTAGAATTGTATTTTGAGCATGGGAAACTTTCTGACTTTGAACTTGAAAGAGTAGGGGATCCATCTGAGCAGGGGCAGGAGTGAAGGAGGCAGAGAAGAAATCCACAGCAGCTGATTTGATCTGGGCATGGTTTTCCAGAGAATTACCGTTAAAAAGGATCTTGTCAATGCGATTTTTGGCACCTCTGATTTTCGCAGCAAGATGGAAGAATTTAGTATTTTTGTCACCTTCCTGCAACCATCTAATCCTGGATTTCTGCTTCCAATGGATTTCTTCTGCCTGGAGAAGGCTCTGGAGCGAGCTTCTAGCGAGGCCAAGAGCAACCATGGTGGATTCCTGGGGGTCTGAATCCATACTATCTTGCAATTGGAGAATACTGGATTCAGCAGCTGAAATATTGTTCTTTAGGAACCCAAAAGTTTCCTTATTCCAAGCTTCCAGCCTTAATTTAAGAGCCTTCAGCTTCTGGCTAAGAATGAATTGAGGATTGCCATTAACAGGGAGATCCCAAACAGCAGCCACCAAATCTTTGAAGGAGGGATGAGCAATCCACATTTCCTCAAACTTGAAAGGGATAAATCTAACACCAATGGGAGGGCGCTTGGAAAGCAGGATAGGGCTGTGATCTGAGCTTTGTCTGACAAGGTGCTGAAGGAGGCTATCTGGGTAGGAGAGAAGCCAGGCTTGATTGGTGAGGGAGCGGTCTAGCCTGGCTGCAACATAGGATCTATCTTTTCTGTTATTTGACCAAGTGAAGTTACTGCTTGAGAAGCCAATATCTTGGAGGCCTGAGGAGATGATCATAGCATTGAATTCGGAGGAGGCTAGGGAGTTAATGGGATGGAGACTGAGTTTTTCTGCACTGGAAGAAACAGCATTAAAGTCTCCTATGACAGCCCAGGGAGAGTTATTAGAGAAAGGAGTGGAGCTTAGGTACTGCCAGAGGGATCTACGGTGAATGTGAGAGGTGGAGGCATAAATGCCAGCTATGTAGGTGGTTGGGCAGTTTGGGGAGGGGGAGAGGGATATAGTGAGGTGTTGGGAGGAGTGATCTACCAAAGTGGAAGCAAAGTTTGGGGAGGAGTTGATAAAGCACCAGATAGAGGGATAAGTTGAGGAGGTTGAGTTGGAAAAGAAATAGGAGAAGCCAAGCCTTTCAAGTTTACGAGATAGATAATTGGAATTGAAAGTTTTTGGCTCAGAGAGAAAAATAATGTTAGGGTGGTAAGATTCAATCAAGAAGGTGAGGGTTCTAATGGTAGGGGAGTTAGCAATTCCCCTGCAATTCCAATATAATGTTTTAAACATGGAGGTGGGAAGTAGGATTGAGGCCAAGAGAAGGGCTGGTGGGCTGGGGTTCAGCTATTTTCCTAGCATGTTTGATCCTCTTGGATTTCTTATTCTTCTTTGGCAGCTGAGCTGCAACAACTATGTCGGCAGAGGAGGGGGACCAAATTAAGGATGGAGGATCTGGAATGGCAGGTTTTCTGGTTGGCCGGATGATAGGGGAGATTGGTTTTTCCTGGATACTGAGATCTATGGAGAGGTGGTCTGAGATGTCCACCACGAGGTTGGAATTGACAGAGTTAAGAGGGTAAGGATTTGAGGGCTGATGGTCGATGCTGGTAACCACCTGGGTAGCTTGGTCCAGGACTGAGAAGGGATTATGCATTTCAAGGGTTGAGGCAAAAGGGGAAAGGGGGTCTTCCCCAGGAGTATGGTTAACTTCAAGGGGAGGGGCCCAGACTGGGGGGGGGGGGGGGGGGAATTAGAGGTTGGATGGATATGCTCTGCTGTTGAGGTTGGATGGGTATGCTCTGATGCTGAGGATAGGAGAGGGGGGTTACAAGTTAGGAAGAGAATCTCAGAGACAGGGGGGGTTTTAAGAAGGCCTGGGGCAGAAGAGCGAGGAGGAGGGGGTTTGAAACCTGTTTTAGCAGTTTTGGTAGTTTGCTGGCAGAGACCTTCCCTGTGGCCATAACTGAGACAGAGGGAGCAAGGGACGGTTTCATACATGACTTCCACTTCCACCTTGGAATCACCTGCTACATCTACTATAACAGAAGAGGGTTTAGGTTTTTGAAGGTCAAGATTTATGCAGATTCTGGCATAGGATAAGAATTTTTGGGAGGCTATGATCTCATCTATCAGGATGGGGTTACCAATAGAGTTTGCTATAGAGAAGAGGATGTGTTGACTCCAGCAATGGAAGGGTAGACCTTTGAGCCTGATCCAGGTTGGAGCTAGGGTTGGCCAAGGGAAAGAGTCCATGCCTGGGGACCAAGGTAGAAGGTGAAGCTTTCTGTGACCTACGAGGAGAGGGGAAGCAGATAGGAGAGAGTTTCTAACCTGAGGGCAGTGGGCTCTGAAGAGGAAATAGCCCTGATCTGTGAGAGATATCAGACTTCTAATAGGCAGGTCCCAAGCAAGGTTGGTGTGGTGCTCGACCCACTCCAACGAAGGTCTTTTTCCTTCAAACCTGCCAATCACCGCGTGGGAGAAGGATTCCTGGCTAGTAGAGATCATTTCTTTTGGGATGGTGACGGAGGGCTTGCCATCGGTCCATATAGTTTGGGGCATATTTTGAGGGAGAGAGGATGGGGTATGGGAGAGAAGCGAGGTATACGATCTGGGAAGATGGAGGTTGGAGGAGCTAGCAGTGGGTTGGGTGGTTCCCCCGGTAGGGCTCTGAATCAGAAGCGATGAGAGCTGCTGAATTTGTGAAGAGGATAAGACAGGGGAGAGCTGCTCAGCTTGAAGGATTGCCTGGACCTCAGCTGTTTTGATGATGGGCCCTGACTGGACAGGAGGTGGAGATGAGGGTTTGAAGCAGATTGGGGTTGGGGGTCGAGGTCAGGAGGAGGAGGAGACGACATCTCTTCTGTTTTTCACATAGGTTGGTTCTTAATGCTGAGAAAAGTCTAAATTATTATTAGATCAATATTTTATATCATCAGAAGAAATTTATGGCTTGTTTGTTTGTGTTAAAGTACATAGGGATTCAACACGGAAGATTTACTCTATATGTAGTAAAAAAATCTCCAAAACTGTTGATATCAATTTCCAAAAATGAGTGTCAAATAACCTTTCCTTTCATAGAAATAAAATAAAAAAAGACTAAAAATGGATACGTGGCCATCACGCGTAGTAATTCATTTCTCATCGTCCTTTGTTTCTATTTCCATAAATGAAAAGGTTTTTTATGCCATTTTTGAAAATTGACCTTTGGACTTCATTTTTAACCACTTATGTCATAAATCTTATGTATTCAATTCCCATGTATGCTTATGCAAACAATCAGGCCTTTAGTGGTTATTTGCCTTTTACATATGCAAATTTTATATATGTAAATATCATATATGTGAGTGCCACACATATGAAATACAATACAATGTTTGTCAAAATCATCATTTTCACATCAGTAAATAATTATATCCAATGATCTTGGTTCTTTTTGGACTTTTCTCCCAAATATTTTTGTTTAAATCGCAGAAGAATGAAGTTATGAAACTTTACATCTTGATGTTTGCGTTTAATACAAGAATCTCTAATGGATCAAATAATGATCTAAGGACCCAAAGAGGTTTAGAAAATTAGAACTATATGTTTGGACCTAGGCTGACCGGACCTGGAGCACCTCTACTATTAGAATCAAGTGTGAGACAACAACATCAATTAAGAGGCTACAAGCCTAGCGATTAATGAAAATCATGCATATGCAAGAACAATGGTAATTATTGAAATATAGATATCATGATATCAAGAATATATAACTTATGAGGGGCGTAACTTTATATTGGCCATTTATGATTGCATCACTGCCAAACCGCAAGTAGCTATTGAGAGCTAGTGATCGAAAGCCTTGAAGACAGTAAGAGAATCGGCCCTTGGGACTGGGCCCTAACCGTGACAACATAGACGTGGGCCCAACGCCTAACCCCATTAGGCCTGTGATCTTGTTTTCATTATCATATTTAAAGCAAGTGTTTTCATTGCTACACCCAAAGGCGATGTTGGGCACAATCACTACATTACCACTGCTCGATGATGCAGAGATCGTCTCAAATGAAAACACACCTTTCGTTGTAGAAGGTGTCGCATAGTTGACGGTGTAAACGCAGTCATTCCCAGAGCAACCAAAGCCATGCCCATGACAAAGGGGGTGATTACATGGGATCTTTTGTTAGGGATTTTTGTGTATTGCAATTTGATGGATGCATTATCATTTTAGCATCATTCGAATTTTCACTCATGCATTGATTTAGAAAATCTTGAAATCTTGATTTACACATGCATTGTTGTTAAGACTTGTAGATATCTTGGTTTATGCATGTTTTGATTTTAAACTTGGATGCATTTAAATTTGAAAAGAAGTTTTATAAATCAAGCTAGCATATGTTTTAAATATTTCAAATCTTTTTAGGCATTTTATGTTTCATGTTTTTAATCCTCTTAGTTTGATTTAAATCATGATTCCAAGCTTGATTCATTGGCCCAATATTCCCCTCAAAGAAATACTTTGAAATATGCATTTTAGGGGAATTTGGTCCCTGGGCCCAGGTCAACCTATAGTATGCTCGGTCGACCGAGGCCATGGACCCGGTCGACCAAGCGCACTGCAGGTCGACCAAGAAAGAGCCATTGGAGCTCTTTTTCAAACAGTCTGATTTATGACCATTGAGTCCAAGTCGACCAGGGAAAGGTGCAGGTCGACTAGGGACTCGCAGAAACTCATTTTTTGATATAAAAGCAAGTTCATTCCTTTGAAAATGTGAGGAACTAAGAGGCCCTCCTTGAGATGTTTTAAGGCCAATCAAAGGGGAATGAGCTAAGGAATGATATTGGTCATTTGGAAAGCTAAAGCTTGGTTTCATTGAGTTAAATCACTAAGTCAGCTTTACTTTTCTTAATCATATATTTTCATGCTTTGCTTTAATTATTGGTAAATCTTTTCTAGCATGATAAACTATGATTTGTTGTGTCCTTAACATGTATACGTTTTGAATTGATTTATTGTTTTGGATGCATCACCCTGATTCAAACCAAGTAGTACTCATATTGGTATATCTAAGTAAATCATGTTATTGAAAACATTTACAAAATTATATGTAACATGATTTCTATACTTGGTTGAATCTTTGGTTGTTTTTTTTCATCATAAGAAAATCACTTTCAAATCTATCTTATGTTTTGGATTCAACAACTTCACAAATCATATGTACTTTTGTTTTAAAGCTTCACAACTTGCTTAGCATTGATAGGTATATAATTTTCAAGTTGAATTTATAATTACATATGATTTATCCCCTAACTTCAATCAAATCTATTTTTGTGTTTTACACTTTCAAATGCTTTTTTTTTTTTTTTTTTTTTTTGCTAAAAGGCAAATTGTATTAAAAGAGGAAGAGGAAAGAGACGGGGCCAATGAGCCCAGAAGAGAGGAAGCTCAAAGAGCTACAACAGAGAAGAAGAAAACAAAAAATTAAAAGAAACCAACAAAAGCCAAGAAAACACATACCAGGCTTAAGAAATGGGGAACAAAAAATTACAGAAAAGGATAAGAGGTCTACCATAAAAAGGCTTGTTAATACGCTTGAGAGAGACAGAGAGGAGCTCAGTCAAGTATAAATGGACCTTCGTCTGAGAGGCTCTAGAGTTCGAAAAGAAAGCTTCATTCCTGCATTTCCATAGAGCAAAAGCAGTTGAGAAGAAGATGGTAGCAGCTCCTTTGTAGGCCAGAGTGTCACTTTGGAGGGAGAGAGCTTGCCAGATCTTAGAAGGAAAGAAAGGGCCATCAACAGCCGAACCAGCCTTGGAGAGAATCCATTTCCATGTGACAGAGGAGAAAGAGCAGAGGAAGAGGAGATGCAAAGCAGTCTCCTGATCTTTTTGACACAGGTTGCACCTTGAAGCCATACTAATACCAGCGTGCTGAGCCCAAGCTTGAGAAGGGGTCTTTCCATGCAGCAGCCTCCAAGCAAAGAAGGATATCCTGGGATGTTGAAAGGAGTTCCAAATTAGAGGAGCCCAGCTCAACCAGTAAGTGGAGGGGTTACTGGTTCTGATAGTTTGCCAAGCATCCTGAAGAGTGAGGCCTTTGTCCTGGTGGGAAATCCATTACAAAGTGTCTTTAGTAGACTGGACCAAGGAGAGGTGCTGGGTAGCTAGACGCAGGGAGACAGCAGCAGCAGCAGGAAGGTCTGGGGGTGTCGTCCATTGAGAGCCATCCCAGAGAGAATGCAGCTTTTGGTTAGGAGGATAATTGACAGAAGGGTAATGGGAGGGCATGCTACCTTCTGGCATCCAGTTATCATACCAGTAGTCGATATCCTTACCATCTCCAACTTTCCACTTACTGCCAGAATGAATGTGGTGAGCCAAATTCCTGATTTTTCGCCAAATACAGGATCCAGATTTGGAGGTGGAGGGATGCCAGATAGAAGAATTTGGAAAATACCTACCCACCATCCAGTTAGCCCAGAGAGAATTGGAGGTCATGGCTGTCCAGCCAAGTTTGATGAAAGAGGCAGCATTTTGCTCACTGACTCGCTTGATGCCCAGGCCTCCTTTTTTGATGGGGAGAATGACCGTGTGCCAGTTAATTTGGCTTCTTTTCTGCTTGGTTGCCCCCACAGACCAAAGGAAATTCCTCATAATGGCCTCCATGTTGGTTGACACTGACTTAGGAATTGGGAGAACCAGCGCAATGTGGATAGGCAAGCTGCTAAGCACGTGTCTCACAAGAATCCTGCGACCAGCCATAGAGAGGAGCTGGGATTTCCAGCCAGAAAGTCTGCTCATGAATCGATTAAGCAGGGGGGTGAAGTGATGTCTTCTTGGGGTACCAATGATGAGAGGAGCTCCAAGGTAGAAAGAGTGGAGAGGTCTGTCCTGAATTTTGGTGATGCCCAGGATTTGCCTTCTCTTGCTGGGGTTACATTTTCCAATAAAGAGTTTGCTCTTGTCCAAGTTTATGGTCTGGTCAGCACTAGTTTGGTAATTAGAGATTACCTCCTGTAAGGCTAGGAGGCTCCTTTTGTGGCTTTTGAGGAATAGAAGAATATCATCGGCATATAAGAGATGGCAGGGGATGTTTGGAGTGGATGAGAGGGGAGAAATGGTGTTACTAGAGGCCAGGCTATGGATGTTGAGGCTAAGAATTTCTTCAGTGAGGATAAAGAGGTAGGGGGATAGAGGGTCCCCTTGCCTCAGACCACAAGAGGAGTTGAAGAAACCATAAGGAGTTCTATTGATGAGGACAGAGCCTTTGGCTGTGCAAACACATGCTCTAATGAGGCTAATCCACTTGGAGGAGAAGCCAAAGAATTGGAGGCATTTGAAGAGGAAGGGCCAGCTAAGTTTGTCAAAAGCCTTGGAAATATCCAATTGCATACATAATGTACCACCCTTCAGCTTGGTTTGGAGTTTTTGAAACAATTCATGAGCTAAGGCTATGTGTTGATGAATAGATCCGCCTTGGACAAAAGCAGCCTGGTTTTGGGATACAAGATGGGGGATAATCTGAGAAAGTCTGGAGGCCAGAATTTTAGCAATGATTTTGTAGGTAAAGTTGAGGAGGCTGACAGGCCTATAGTCCGCAAAGGTGGTAGGGGAAGAGGATTTGGGGATAAAGGATAGAAAATAGGTGTTGAAGGCTCTATATAGCTTGCCTGAGATAAAGAACTGTTGCATGGCTTTGACCACTGAGGAGCCAATGATGTGCCAGGCTATAGTGAAAAACTGGCCTGAGAAACCATCCGGGCCTGGAGAGCTGTCTTTTCTGAAGGCAAAACTGCTTCCCTAATCTCTGCAGCATCAGGAGTTCTGGAGAGGAGGATATTCATTTCTTCATTGACTTTGTGGTTGTCTACCCCAAAAAGGAAATTAGAGGGGACTGAGTGATAGGAATTACCTATAGAGGAGAAGTGGTCCACTGCCAGGGACTGGATAGCTGCAGGGTCCTCTACCCATATACCCTCTGATTGGATTTTATCAATGCGATTAACTACCCCTCTGGATTTGGCAGAGGCATGGAAGAAAGCTGTGTTCCTATCACTCTCATTCAGCCATCTGATTCTAGATTTTTTACGCCAGTGAGTTTCTTGAAGATGGAGGCAGTTGTGGAGGGAAGCCTTTGCTTTAACAAGAGAGAGGTGAAGGGAGGGGGTAGGACCAGCATCTAGGAGATCTTGAGCTTCTTGAACTAGCTTTTCAGCAGCTGCAACCTTAAGCCTGATAGCACCAAACACATTTTTGTTCCAGGCTTTGACGACCTACTTTAAATTTTTCAGGTTGGAAGCCAGCTCCTGCTGGTAATTTCCTGTAGATTCATGATTCCAGGAGTCTGCCACAAGAGTGAGAAAATCCGGGTGTTGGATCCACATTGCTTCAAACTTGAAAGGAGCCATAGGAGCAGTGGGCCGACTGTTGTGAGTAATAAGCAGAGGGCAGTGATCAGAGGAAATCTTTGGTAGGATGATGATCTGAGGGTCAGAGAAAGTGGAGAGCCAGTGGTGGTTGCAGAGGGCTCTGTCCAGCCTAGCTGCGACATAACTGGCTCCCTAGCGGTTGTTGGACCAGGTATATTTGTTACCTGAGAAACCCATATCCTGCAAGCCAGAGGAGAGAAGCAGCTGCTGGAATTCAAGGTTGAGGCGGGAAGGCCTAAGGCTGAATTTCTCAGAGGCGAAGATGATGGAATTGAAATCACCCAACACACACCAGGGGTTGTTGGTGCTAGCCTGGGAGGAGAAATAGCTCCACAGGTCACGTCTCTGAATATAGTTTGTTGAGGCATAAATCCCTGTAAGAAGGCAAATTGTGGCAGTAGCAGGATTGGTGTAAGAGATGGTCAGGAATTGGGGAGAGGAGTCTATAAGAGAGATTCCAAGATTGGGATTGGATTTAAAGAAGCACAATATAGAGGCTGGAGAAAGGGGGTTGTTAGAGAAGAAACCGTCATAGCCCAGTGAAGAGAAGAGGGAGGGAGGAGGGGAGGCAGTCTTGGGCTCAGCAATAAAGATGATATCAGGGGATTTAGAGGAAGCCAAGTGGCGGAGGGATCTGATGGTTGGGGAATTAGAGATTCCCCTGCAGTTCCAGTAGAGGGCTTTGATCATTTGGAACTAGTTAAAAGGAGGGGGGGACCATTGGAGCTCCTTGTGGTTGGCCTGGAATTGGAACTTTCTATTTTCCTTTTGGGCTTTGGTTTCTTTTTCTTGGAGTAGGGGGTGAGATCAACTACTAGGGAGATACCAGAGGTAGTAGGCAACTGGCCAGAAGCTTCTCCTAAAACAGAGTTTTTGGAGTTGGGGAGGGAGAAGGAGGGGGGTTCAAGAAGAGAACAGTTTTCTAGGATGGAGAAAGAATTGGAAGTGTCTAGGATTGGTTCTGGGAATTTTTCTAGAATGTCAAAGGATAGGTCTAGGGGAGTATCGACTATGCTAGAGCAAGTGACAGTATTGGAGATGTTGTGGAGAGTGGCTGGGTCCAAATTGTTTGAGACAGGGAGTTTTGGAGGGCCCAAATTCGGATGGGAGGATATGATAGAAGCGTGGGTATTAGCTGGGGATAGGAGGTTGTCATGGGAGGTCAAGGGGGGATCATTGGAGGCTGAAGCAGTGTGTAAATGAGGAGTAGTGGATGGAAGGGGTTGGCTGGTCGGGGATTTACCCAAAATGCCTGCACTTTGCTGTTGCACCAACGAGGAAGAGTTTGGGATGTTGGGTTTGGAAATGGGAGAACAGAGGTTCTCAGAGTGACATGAGGATAAACATTTGGAGCAGGGGGGGTGGGTTTTCATAGGAGATAGAAAGGAGGATCTCCGATTCTCCTGCTAGATCAACTTTGATCTCTGAAGGCTTTGGTCCAGAGAGGTCCGGCCTCACTAGAATCCTAGCGAAAGTGAGGAGTTTTTGGGAGGCTGTAATGTCATCTAGTTTGAGGGGGGTGCCAATGGAGCTGGCTATGGAGAAGAGGATATTAGAGCTCCAACAGTGGTAGGGAATTCCATGGATACGAATCCAGACCGGGTGCAGGGAAGGCCAGGTGGAGAGGTCTTGACCTGGCGACCAAGGCAGGATATGGAATTTCCTGTTTTGCAGGAGAGTGGGACCTTTTGAAAGAGCAATATGCCTATCATCCTTAGTAGCAAACCTAAATAGGAATGAACCTTTGTCTGTGAGTGAAACCAGGCAAGGCTTGGAAAGGTTCCACGAGGAGTTTACCTGGGCCATTAGCCATTCAACTGTAGGTCTTTTCCCGAAGAATTTTCCAATAGCAGCATTAAAGAAGGAGGATTTGCTGGGTTCAATCAAGGAGGAGGGGATTTTCATCGTTAGTTGGCCGTCTATGAGGGAGGAAGGGGGTAATCTGAGGGGGATAGAGGGGTTGAATCAGGGAAGAGGGATAACCAGGGTTTGTGGATGGGGAGGGGCAACGATTGACTCGAAGGAGGATGAAGAAGCTTCGAAATGGGGTCTGAGCGGAGGTAGGGTTGTGGCGGGGCAGGATCTGGGGGTTTTTGGGGGAGAGGGATTGTCTCACCTGAGGTTTGACCTTTATCAGAGAGGATGATGCCAGAGAGATGTTGGTGCAGCATTTCCAGTTGATTGAGATCCCAGGTCGGGGAAGGGAGAGCGGAAGCAACATCCGAGCTGGCGAGGGGACCTGAAGCTGCAGAGGCTGGGGAGACTCCAGTTCTTGGGAGATTTTTCTCTGGCAGGTGCGAAATGGAGAGGGGAAGGGCAGTAGGTTGCCCCTGGGAAAGGAAGGTAAGCAAGGATGGGGTAGAAGAGTTGAGGAGCTGGGGCGAAGAGGCTGGACGGATAAGAGGGGGAAAATCGGAGGAGGTGATCGGAGGAGGAGGGAGGCTGGAGGGAGGAAGAAAATGGGGGTTCATCTAGGGCAGCGGACTGATCACTGGTTTCACCTAGATGACATGTTTAGTCTGTAGTCTGATGACATGTTTAGTCTGTAGCATTGAATTTCAAAACTTGTTTTTAGCATACATAGATTGAGCTACATTGTTAATTTGTTTGAAATCCCTATGCATCACATGTTTTGTTTTTAGAATTTCACAACTTGTTTGGAATACATAGGTATATCTTTTACAAGTTGTTTTTAACATGTAATTAGCATTCTTTCCTCAATCATAAATGTTTTTATGAGCTAAAACTTTTAAAAGCCTTTGGCATACATTTATGAGCTTTTATTTTCAAATTGATTGAGGACATCATACATACACATTGTGCATTCATCATTGCATTCATAGTGTGTGTGTGTGTGTGTGTGTGAATTAGATTTTCACTTTCATATCCGCCTAATTAAGAGGCATTGTATTGAGCTAAAATTGTATCTCCATCAATTGTATTCTAGACACTACTTAGAGAGATAACCAACCTTTTGGTTGTAGAGGTTATTGCTTAGCCTAAGAAAAGCATAGTGTAAGAGGTTATTGCTTAGCCTTAGAAAGCATATTGTAAAGGTTATTGCTTAACATTTTTGAAAAGCATAGATAGTGGAAATCTAGTGGGGTGTTGGATCACAAATCGATAGTGGATGTAGGCATTGAGGCCGAACCACTATAAATCATTGTATGATGGTGGATGCTTTGTGGTGATTGTTTTTGTTAGTTTCCGCATTTAGTTTGATAATCATCACTTGTGACTAGTTAATTTTAAAGAAGTTAGATTTTATTATAATTGGTCACTAATTTGAAGCTCACCCTATTCACCCCCCTCTAGGGTTCGGATCCCGGACTTTCATCTTCCTGTATGTGCTAGATTTAGTCGAGTCAAAGATTTGATCTTTTTGGGGAAAGCAAGTTTTGCAGGGATGGCATTGGATCCATGTCACATCACTGCCAGTGTCCATGAGCAGGTTCTGGGGTTTGGATGGTGTACCAAAGGACACTTCTACGAAGAACATAAACTTTTGGTTTTCAATCCTTGGGGTCATGCCATGCGGATGAATTGACATTTTGGTCACCTTAGTGATCTTCCATGGTAGGTATGACATTTGGGCTTAGGATATTTCGATGCCTTTCTGAAGAATTTCAGTGTCTGATAGATTTCTACCAGGAAAGAGAGGGGAGTGCACTGAGTCTTGGTATATTAGCCTAAAGCTCAATGCACTAGCAGAAATGATGAATGAAACTAAGAAGCAAAGGTAAAGAAGGAGAGAAAATGAGGAATTGTTAGGTGCATGTGGAGCCATGTCGTATGTGGGTTTAGCTCGAAGTGGAGGGTTTTGTAAGTAGAAGAAGCCCTTATATAATGTTGGTAGAGAAGGAGATAAGTGTGACATTAAACGAGTAGTTAGCCTTATTTTTTTTTAAATGGTAAAAATATTAATGTTGTTATGGCAGCTAGATACAATCATCAAGTGTATTTTCCTATTATCCATCACCAATCCATATAGTTTGGGATTTGCATGAATGCATTTTCCCATTTGAATATTAGATATACTCAAGAGAATTATTACTATTTATAGCATAGAGGTTTTGACCAGGAGAGATAAGCGTGACATTAAAAGAGTAGTTAGCCTTATTTTCTCAAAAATGGTAAAATGATTAATGTTGTTATGGAATTTAGATACAAATAAATTGTAGTTTTTATGAGCCAAGATTGAGACCGTCAAGTGTATTTTCCCATTATCCATCACCAATCCATATAGTTTGGGATTTGCATAAATGCATTTTCCCATTTGAATATTAGATATACTCATGAGAATTATTACTATATCTAGCATGGAGGTTTTGACCAGGAACTTACCTCTAGAATTGGCTTTTCCCCTTCCCTACCCAAAATTTCTAATTTTCCCTAGACCTTCTCCATATAAGGAAAAATAACAAAATCACCCAAATTATAGACAATCTAACTAAAATTAGTTCGTCATATGCAATTAGCATTGTTTCATCAGGACTGCAATTGTAATGCAACCCACCTTGTTTGGCCCACTTTGTCCAATCATATCCCAACTTGAGTGCCCACTTTGGCTTCGATAAGCATGATTGATAATTTGAATAATGACTTTGTATGGGTTGTGTGTAGCTAAGTATAGTCACGACTATTATATATAGGGCTCCATGATAGATGGCTACAGAAGTTCAATATATTATTTCTGATGTGATGTATATAATGATTCAATCGAACTAAAATTAGTTCATATGCAATTAACATTGTTTCATTTATATCTCGCCATATATGGCCAGGCATCCATATAAGTGGACGTAGTGTAAAACCATTTGAACTTTGATCATACATAGTCATTGAATACACATAGTGTGATAGGTCGAGCTAGCAAAATGTGTTCCGAACCGATGGCCCAACCCAGTTTTGGCCCGCCAAATCCAACCCGCCACACATACGGGTTGGCCACGGGTAAGGATTTCCTAACCTGTATAGAAACGGGTCGGGTTAGGGTTGGCCCGCCTAACCCAGTTGACCCGTTTAACTTAACTCTTACCGGCTTGAGAAATATGTAGAGCTTTTCCATTTCAAATTTTAATGACTTTCCTTGATTTTAGCGAAAAAGAAATCAAGAAGGGTATGCAATCTTGACGTTCTAATTTCCTACTTTTTCGATAATTAACAGTTTTCATTATTAGCAATTAGCAAATCTTAATCCCTAAAGAATCCTTCTGGCTACAAATATATTCTTCTTTACACGTTTGCTGTAGAGGTTACAGTTTTGCATCTTCAAACTCAACTCACGGTCTTTAGATTTCTCTGCAACTACATGATTTAATGGGCAGCCACTAGCATCCTTTCTTCTTTTATTTATAAGCTTTTTTATTAAACAATATATAGAGTAGTGGGTTGGTGTAGTGGTTAAGTAGTCATTTGAATTATAATGGATCATGTATTCGATTCTCGTTGCCTTAACTTTTTACAAGACACAAAATTTGTTAAAGATGAGCGACGCGGGTTAGGCCAGGCTGACCTGACCTGACCTATATTTATTGCAGGTTAGCCCGACCTGAAGTATCTTGGGTGCGGGCTGCAAACCTGCAACCCGTTTAGAAAGAGGGTAGGTCACGAGTTAGGGGTCCAAAAAGCAGATCCAACTATGGCCCGGCCCGAATTAGCCCGATCCAGCCTGTTTGCCAGCCCTAGTGATAGGACAGGTGGGTGATATTGCTTTCTGGAGAGTATTAGATTGTTACTGCCTCTATATATATACATATATATATATATATATATATATTTAACATTAAAAAAAATATGTAGGGCCGTTTGCCAAGTAACTAATAAATTTTTAATATTGACTAAGAAATAATCAATTAACAAGTGTGCAGAGTAAGGGTTAAGAGTGAAGCGTCAGAGGTGGGATTCTTAGATAACATCAAAAATCCTATTTTCTTCGGATCTCTACCCTTGGCCCTTCACTCCATTAGTGCATGTTTTATAAAACTCTCTTTCTTGGGAGTATATGGGGAATACTATGAATTCCTAGGAATTGAGTAGGAACTGCAACAATGGGCAGTACAATTTCTCAAGTATTCATATGGGTAATTGGCCGCCAACAATCAAAGATGATGATGATCCATGATGCAGATGGTCTCATGAACAAAAAAAAACACCATATATTTCTCACCAGCTAATTCCAACCGCTCAACTGTTCAATAACTCAACTTTATCTCTCTCTCTTTATCTTACCATGCGAGGTAACATGTGGGGTTTTGTAATATGTCGGACCTTGAGGATGTAATTAGCCTAAATAATTGCAGTGTTAGTTGATTAAGCTCAATTAATCAGACTTGTTTGGCTACTAATTGAGCTTAATCAACTAACATTGTAAGGCTAATTGCATCCTTGAGGTCCGGGATATTACATGTTTACCTATACATTGATCTAAATAGACTATCCAAACACTCTTAATGTGTCTTGTGCTGGAGAAAATGTAGGAGATGATGTCCCAGTGGCGAGAGAGATGGCAGTGGAGGTGGTTATGTCCTATATGGCGCCATGTAGGCTAGGATGCATCATGGTGAGCCACGCAAGTTTGGTCGCTTAGATAGAGGAACATATAGGCTCGATCGGGTGTGAGACCACGAGTTGGGATCACCTATCACAGTTGTTACACCTTCACTGTGAGTGGACCAATAACAGTCCACCATGTCATCCAAAAATTTAGTTGATTTTCTTTTGTTTGATTTAAATTTTTTTAACCTCAAAATCACCTAAAATTTTGGATGACGTGGCGTACTATTATTGGTCCACTCATAGTGAAGGTATAACAACTACGATAAGTGATTCGGACTGTGAGACCACATAGATATGGGAGCTTAGATGGAGGGCCATATTGGTTTAGGTGTAGGCCATGTATAGGCACTGAAAGTCCTGGGATCCTAACCCTAGAGGGGGGGGGGGGGGGGGGGGGGTTGAATAGGGTGTGCTACAATTATGACCAATTTAGACCAATTTTAATTTCTTAACATAAACTAGTCACATGTGATGATTAATCAAACAATATACGGAAGCTACTATAAACAATCACCACAAAAGCAAGCACCACAACACAAAGGTTTATAGTGGTTCGGCCTCAATGCCTACGTCCACTACCGGCTTGTGATCCAATCACCCCACCAGATTTCCACTATTTATGATTTTCAATAGGCTAAGCAATAACCCTTACAATGTTGTTTTTCTAGGCTAAACAACAACCTCTCAATATGCTTTTATAGGCTAAGCAATAACCTTTACAAGATGCTTTTCAAGGCTAAGCAATAACCTTTACACAATGTTTTTCTTAGGCTAAGCAATAACCTTTACAAATAAGGATTTCACTAAGAAAGTGTCTTCACAAAAGATCACTCTAAGAGATACAATTTAAGCACAATGAATTTGCCTCTAAAATAGGCGAATATGAAAGTGAATAACAAATTACAAACATACACTAAAACAAGCTAAAGTGTGTGCACAAGTGTATGAATGCTTTACTTCAATCAATTTCTACAATGAGGCTCCTAAATGAATGCTTGATGCATTTTAAAATCAAAGCTTAGAAAATGATGATTGAAGATAAAACTAATCACATAAAAGATTCAAACAACTTTGAAGAAATGAACTAAACAAGTTGTATGAATGTTAAAGTCTAAGAACACATGTGATAAGGATAAGAGAGTTTGCAAACCAATCTAATTTACCAAAGATGATTTTGAGTTTGCTAAACATCTCTTTACCAACTAGAAATCATGCATAAAAGAAAATACAAAGAATTAATCATGCATAGATTCTAATTTTAATGGAAATCAAAATGAAAAGTAAGATGTACCTTTTTAAAACTCAACCATTTGATTTCCAAAAAGCCTTCTAGCCTTTCCAACTTCTTCCCCTTTCTTTGGCTCCAAAATGGTCTCAAAAGTTCATGGTTCAAGCCTAAAAAAAGGTTGGAAATGAATGGACTTTATAATGAAAAACAGTCCAACGGCTAGTCCTAGGTCGACCTGCCAACAGGGCGGGGGGGGGGGGGGGGGGGGGGTCGACCTGCTACACACAACGGTCATAAAAAGATCCGTTGGAGCTTCAGAAACCCAGTCGACCTGCAGTGTGGCAGGTCGACCCGGGTCCCTGGGCAGGTCGACCTGCCACACTGCAGGTTGACTGGGTTTCTGAAGCTCCAACGGATCTTTTTATGACCGTTGTGTGTAGCAGGTCGACCCCCCCCCCCCCCTGTTGGCAGGTCGACTGCCTGGGACCAAAAATCCTATTTTTTCCACAATTAAAGGTATTTCTTGGAGAGGATTTTTGGGCCAATAAATCAAGCTTGGAAACATGTTTTAAATCAAATTAAGATGTTTAAAAACATGAAACACAAAAAGCCTAAAATGATTCGAAACATTAAAACCAAAGGCTTGCTTGATTTGATAAAACTCTTTTCACATTTAAATGCATACAAAACTGATTCTGAAAATGATGAAAGTATGCAAGGCATAAACATAAATCCTCAATTTGATTTCTCAAAGGTAATGCACAAAGAATTAGGTTTTCAAAAGAGTTTGGATTCTAAAACCAATGCATCCAAGTTTAGAAACAAAAAATGCAAGAGTGATTAATTCTACAAGTCTAAAAACCAATGCATGTATAAAATCAGATTTCAAGTATTTCTAAAACAATGCATGTGTGAAAATTCAAATGACGCTAAAGTGAAAATGCATCCATCAAATTGCAAATACAAAATCCCTAACAATCTCCCCCTTTGCAATTTGATGGCAACTTACTCATCATTGAAATTACACACTCAGTCTTCAGCTCCCCCTAAGCTGGACAAGTCTTGAAATCTTCTTGGATGCTCCTCCTCTTAGCTTGGGCTCTTGGGCTCTTTTCTTCAATCTTCTTGATGCTTGGAGCTTGATCATTCTTCAAGCTTTCTTTTCATCTTCCTCTCTATGGCCAAGCATCTTCTTTAGCTCCCAAGCTTTCTTTCTTCTATTAGGTCTCCCCCTTTGACCATGCGTCTCTCTCTCTCTCTTTGGCAAGGTATGTATTCTCTCCCCCTGTAAAAGATAATGTACAACTCTCCTTAGGAAGCTTGGAAATTCTCTTCACCCTTTTGAGAACTTGAATGCTCTCTCCCCCTTTGACATTAAATTGCAAAAGTACCTACACAAATGAAACAAGGAAAATACCTTTTAGTAGCACCTGTTAACAAAAGAAATCAAAAATGAAATACATAACAGGCTATCATGTATGGAAGTAATCTCTAAGGGTTCAAAGTCAATCCAAGGGTGAATTTGATCAAAACCAATACTTCCCATGAAGGTTTACACTCCCCCTCAATCCATTCTCTCCTTTTATCAAACTTTTGACAAAGATTTAATTATTAGGTGCAAGAAGAAGATGGTTTAACCAAATAAGGGTCAACTTCAAGAAAAGGATTAGATTCATTTAACTATAAAGCTCAATATGATCAAATTACCAGAAGAGACTAAGGTCAATGAGAAAAGCAATCATGGATACCAATTGGAAAACCAAAGAATACCAATTGAGATTTAAGGATAAGAATTTTAAAACAATCACTCTAAAATGGATTTATAAAGAATATAACTATTAAGACTAATCCAAATTAGAGCTATCCATGATATATGGGGTTTACTAAACATAGCATCAATCAATTTAACTTATGAAAATCATATGCTATGTAAGTTTTGAAATCATTTCATTCAATCAATAAATACGACTTATTAAAGTGCAAGATGAGTGAAATGAATTTCAAACATGAAGCCAACCTCAACAATCAACCAATATTATGAACACATAAACATGGTGGTCATGAGATTTAGTTATATGAGCAAAAGAGGTGGCAACATGAAAATTATGATGCTAATGGAATGTAAACATATAACTATCAAGATCAATCCAATGTACACAATGTCTATCACATACACAAGATAAGATATCAATTGGAGATGTAATGGAAGGATATACCAAATGAAACCAATTGAATATGACAACATGATAAATAGCAAGGATGTGACAAACACAAAATTCCATCAAGCAACATAAATGGATATTCATCACTTATAATGAAATGACTAATGAGCATAGTGATGAATAGGGTAAATTGCTATGCAAAATGATATAACTTTGAAATGCATGCAATTTTCAAAGTGACTAAATCATATGAATTCAACATCTAAGATATCCATCAAACATATAGAAATATGAGAAAAGGATTTCAAAGAGTTTCATATGATCAAGAACACTACTTATGAAGTTGAAACATGTATAAGGATGACACCTAGAGAATCTACATGAATCAACATCATAACCATCCAAAAAGAAATGACTAGAAGGCATAGAGGATGGATTTGGGTTCTCGTATGGTTTCTACATATATAACTAAGATCACAACCATACATGGAACCAATAGTCATTTGCATATAAAAAGAATGTAAACAAATAAGCAAGGATGCAAACAACATACATTTCCATTTCTAAAATAATGAAACCAAAAGAAAAGGAAATGAGAACATGGAACATGCTTAGATGATTATAACTAATGAGATTATAGAGCATTTCCATTCAAACAATCTTCAAATCATTTTGATAAACAAAATCCAACAATGAGCATAAAAAGAATGATTTTGAAGATCAATTTTCAACATTGTATTTTAAAAGATATAACTTAAGTGAAACACATACAAGTTGATTTTTCAAAACAATGATTTTCCATATAAAAGTATAACTTAGAAATCCATGGAAAAACTTGAATTGATTCAAATCATTTGTTAAAAAAAAAAAATCTTACCAAGACATCTACACAAATGATTCAACAACAATTGATCATGAATAATCTAGCTATGAAAGCTTTTGAAATCACAATCAATTGATCATGCAGAAATGCAATGCAAAACATAAACTAAATGTGAGCAAAAAGCAAATCTAATCATGATGAAATTATAATCAAATGATTTTGAAAACCATGCATGATATGTAACTTAGAATGGTGAATGAAAACAAAATCAATTGATCATAAAGAAACAATGCATTTTAATAGATGTAACTATATAGAAACAAAATGCAAATGCAACAAGACCAACAATATGATTTAACTATTAAGAATAGGTTGGTCAAGGAGGTTCAAGGCCTTAAGGTTTGTCTAAGTGTCTAACTTTAGGAATCCACCTAAGGTCTTTAGAGGGTTGAACTTTGAGGTCTAATTTGGAATTCTCACCAACTAAAGGAGATTTGACTTAATAAATTTTCAATTTAAACTTATCACCATGATATTTAGATTTGACTAAATTTAGCCTAGATTGGTGATTAGTCTTTTGATGTTGGTGAGTTTGTTTCTTTGGGGATAGATTCACTTTTCTTTTCTTCTTATTTTCTCGCTTTACTTGACTTTTGAATTTTAAATTTAACTTTGTTACTTTATTCAAAAGTTCTTTCATGGGTTTATATAAGGGAGATAGGTTGAGAAGCTTTTTGTTCATAGATTCTTTTAAGCTTGGTTTAACTTGTTTAAACTTTTTAGAATCTATCTTAGGAGACTCCATTTTAAATGGTTTAACTTGTTTAATCTTTTTGGAGTCTTTCTTGATTTTTAGTGTCTTACCCTTCATAGATTTAGATTCTACATTTTTGGGATCAAAGATGGGTTTAGACACATGGCTTCTTTTTAATTTGCACTCAAACCTAAAATGCCCTTCAATACCACAATAATTACATTTTGTTTTGGGCAAAGGAGAAAGAGTTCTAGAGAAAGAGGACTCACCTTTCACAAAAGTGTTGGTGAATTTAGGGTCATGTGACATATTCCTATTAAATTCAAGACCCGTCCTATCTCCTTTAGATTTACCCAATCTAAATAATTTTTCAAATTTATCTTCTCCTTGGGTAAATTTGCACTCATAATTTTGTTTATAGCTTTCAAATTGAGTGACTTTGGTTATAAGGATTGAATTTTCATTTTTGACTTTTGAAAGTTCATTTTCAATTTCCTTATATTTGATTAGCTCTTCATTGGCAAGTTTTAGTTTGAAATTAAGTTCATTAACAACATTAGATCCAAGTTCTAAGGTTTTTAACTTACTTTGAACATTTGACATATTTTCCATGGAAATTGTCAACTTGGATTCTAAATTGATAAAGTCTTTGTCTTGCCTTTTTAATTGATCTCTTAGTTTTGAATTTTCCTTATTAAGATCATCATTTTCAATTTTTAATTCATTTAGATCATCTTTAATATTATGAAGGTTATTCAAAGAGATCATGAACTTAGAGTCTAGACATTGTATTACTTCTTCTTTCTCTCTAAGCTCATCTTTTGAAGAGACCAGCTCATTGTTTAGTCTTTTAGATTCTTCTCTTAATTTATTGTTTTTCTTATTAAGTTCTAGAGAAAATGTGTATAATTCTTCATATGCTTGTTGAAGTTCATCTTCATTATATTCATTTTCTTCCTCTTTTGAATCAAATTGAGATTCATTTAATTGATGGTTTGAAGCTCCAATAGAAGGAAGAATGAGGGGTCTAGGAGAATCTACACAAGAATCTAAACTATCTATCATAGTGGAATCCATCCTAATGATTTTCATGTAAGGACTACTCTAGGGTTTTTGACTCTAGGTTTTTACACCTAATCAAGAGTTCCAAACACTTGATCCTATAAGATAGAGCACGAGGCTCTGATACCAATTGAAAGTCCTGGGATCCTAACCCTAGAGGGGGGGTGAATAGGGTGTGCTACAATTATGACCAATTTTAATTTCTTAACATAAACTAGTCACATGTGATGATTAATCAAACAATATGCGGAAGCTACTATAAACAATCACCACAAAAGCAAGCACCACAACACAAAGGTTTATAGTGGTTCGGCCTCAATGCCTACGTCCACTACTGGCTTGTGATCCAATCACCCCACCGGATTTCCATTATTTATGATTTTCAATAGGCTAAGCAATAACCCTTACAATGTCGTTTTTCTAGGCTAAACAACCTCTCAATGTGCTTTTATAGGCTAAGCAATAACCTTTACAAGATGCTTTTCAAGGCTAAGCAATAACCTTTACACAATGTTTTTCTTAGGCTAAGCAATAACCTTTACAAATGAAGGATTTCTCTAAGAAGGTGTCTTCACAAAAGAACACTCTAAGAGATACAATTTAAGCTCAATGAAACTGCCTCTTAAATAGGCTAATATGAAAGTGAATAACAAATTACAAACATACACTAAAACAAGCTAAAGTGTATGCACAAGTATATGAATGCTTTACTTCAATCAATTTCTACAATGAGGCTCCTAAATGAATGCTTGATGCATTTTAAAATCAAAGCTTAGAAAATGATGATTGAAGATAAAACTAATCACATAAAAGATTCAAACAACTTTGAAGAAATGAACTAAACAAATTGTATGAATGTTAAAGTCTAAGAACACATGTGATTAGGATAAGAGAGTTTGCAAACCAATCTAATTTACCAAAGATGATTTTGAGTTTGCTAAACATCTCTTTACCAACTAGAAATCATGCATAAAAGAAAATACAAAGAATTAATCATGCATAGATTCTAATTTTAATGGAAATCAAAATGACAAGTAAGATGTACCTTTTTAAAACTCAACCATTTGATTTCCAAAAAGCCCTCTAGCCTTTCCAACTTCTTCCCCTTTCTTTGGCTCCAAAATGGTCTCAAAAGTTCATGGTTCAAGCCCTCTAAAAAGGTTGGAAATGAATGGACTTTATAATGAAAAACAGTCCAACGGCTAGTCCCAGGTCGACCTGCCAACAGGGGGGGGGTCGACCTGCTACACACAACGGTCATAAAAAAGATCCGTTGGAGCTTCAGAAACCCAGTCGACCTGCAGTGTGGCAGGTCGACCCGGGTCCCTGGGCAGGTCAACCTGCCACACTGCAGGTTGACTGCTTGGGACAAAAAATCCTATTTTTTTCCACAATGAAAGGTATATCTTGGAGAGGATTTTTGGGCCAATAAATCAAGCTTGGAAACATGTTTTAAATCAAATTAAGATGTTTAAAAACATGAAACACAAAAAGCCTAAAATGATTCGAAACATTAAAACCAAAGGCTTGCTTGATTTGATAAAACTCTTTTCACATTTAAATGCATACAAAACTGATTCTGAAAATGATGAAAGTATGCAAGGCACAAACCTAAATCCTCACTTTGATTTCTCAAAAGTAATGCACAAAGAATTAGGTTTTCAAAAGATTTTGGATTCTAAAACCAATGCATCCAAGTTTAAAAACAAAACATGCATCAATCATTAATTCTACAAGTCTAAAAACCAATGCATGTATAAAACCAGATTTCAAGATTTTCTAAAACAATGCATGTGTGAAAATTCAAATGATGCTAAAGTGAAAATGCATCCATCAAATTGCAAATACAAAATCCCTAACAATCTCCCCCTTTGCAATTTGATGGCAACTTACTCATCATTGAAATTACACACTAAGTCTTCAGCTCCCCCTAAGCTGGATAAGTCTTGAAATCTTCTTGGATGCTCCTCCTCTTAGCTTGGGCTCTTGGGCTCTTTTCTTCAATTTTCTTGATATTTGGAGCTTGATCACTCTTCAAGCTTTCTTTCCATCTTCCTCTCTATGGCCAAGCATCTTCTTTAGCTCCAAGCTTTCTTTCTTCTATTAGCTCTCCCCCTTTCACCATGCCTTTCTCTTCCTTTGGCAAGATATGCATTCTCTCCCCTTGTAGAAGATCATACACAAATCTCCTTAGGAAGCTTGGACATTCTCTTCACCCTTTTGAGAACTTAAATGCTCTCTCCCCCTTTGACATTAAATTGCAAAGGTACCTACACACATGAAACAAGGAAAATACCTTTAGTAGCACCTGTTAACTACAACAGATTACACCTTCAACGACGTTTTTTTTCGTCGCTAAAAGTCCAAAAAACGTCGGTAAAGGTTTTACCGACGTTTTTTTTTCGTCGGTCAGTCGTCGGCAAAAAAATGTCAAGAAAACACTTTACCGACAAATTAATTTTTCGTCGGTAAAAGTATCATTTTTCACCGACGCTTATATGAGTTTTACCGACGTTTTTTTTCGCCGGAAAAATTATTTTATTATTTAAAAAAAAAAAAATTATTTTCAATATACTTTACCGACGAAAAAAAAACGTCGGTAAAAGTATTTTATTTTAAAAAAAAATAAATTTGTCATTTTACCGACGAAAAAAATTCGTCGGTAAAAGTGTTTTTTAAAATAAATAAATAAAATCCCTTTACCGACGAAAAAAAACGTCGGTAAAGGTATTTTTCAAATATAAAAATAAATAAAATAATACCTTTACCGACGTTTTTTTTCGTCGGTAAAGGGATTTTTCAAATATAAAAAAATAAAATACTTTTGCCGACGTTTTTTTTTCGTCGGCAAAAGTATTTTATTTTAAAATATATATATATTTGTTTTTCAATATAATTTTCCTGTAAACCTGTCAATATAAAAAATACATGCAAACGACCATCGACATTTATCTCATTAAACAAATATTACAATCAATAATGATACAGTCCCATATCAATTGATATACATACTAAAAAGAAGAAGCCGTCCTCTCCTCACTATGTTAGTTTGCACGACTATCTTTCTAGTGTTCTACGACTCAATGAGCCTCTATTTTCCCTCACCATTAGAAACTCACCAACATCCCCTGAGGAAGTGATTTCTCTAGTTGCATTTAGAATAAAGGAACTCAAAGACCTTTTGGATTGTTGGCAGCCCAAACTACACCATTCTTCGAGTCACTTTGACCACGAGCTGGCCAGACCACTTAGTTTTAAAAGTTTTGGGCCACTTTAATCAACATAACTTCTGCCTTGTAGTTCCCACATGTACCAAGAAGGGGGATAAAAAGGAAAAAGGATCAACTCGCCCCTATCATGTATAATATGTGCAAATTCCTAATGAACATCCATCTTTACTTCCAACGAACAATAAGAAATGTCAAACCACATTAAGATGTGAGCAAATAAGCATCAGCAAGAAAGCCAAACATAAGCATCATCTTAAGCTTTTGAGCAGACTATAAACAATATATTTCTTCAAGTTAGGTAAGTGTACAGGCCTTCTCCAAGGTTCATAATAAGAGGCAAAAGTTAGAGGCAGAAGCAATTGAAATTAAAGAGGTGAAAGGGAATTAGAGGCAACTTGTACCTTCTGAATATTTTGAAAGAATGTTCAACAGAAGAGCTCCTTGACCAGCCTGTGCTTTACAAGACATAAAAGGAACATCTAATAAAATAATGGATCACCATTATTCTCTTAATTCAGAAAGTAAAGGATTATTAAGAAAAACAGAATGCCAACAAAATACAATGAATGCAACACTCGTGCTTGCAATAGGAGACTCAACTTTCTGGAAGCAGAAAAAGCAAAATAGATGCAAAAAATAAAATAAATAAGGTAAATTAACTTTGCATAAACTAGAACTGTAAACCAAACCAAACCAAGCCTTTTCCCACTAGGTGGGGTCGGCTATATGGAATTGACGGCTATAAACTAGAATTGTACAGTATATTATTTAAAACTAATCGAAGTGGCACAAAACTGTAATACAGCAGATCTATGTTTCTAATCAGAATCATTTTCTATGAGCCATTTTAAAGGATAACTTACCTTTGACTCAGTGATGTCACCATAAGTAGCATGTTCCTTGGCAACAGCAACCAATTGAGCATTTATGCGGGCTTTCAATCCTGGAAGAACTGTCCTGATATGCTGCACTAGAATCTGGAAACAGAACATGAACAAGAGACTCATGTTGTTAAATGTTAACAGCAGACTCTCAAGGGCCCATCACCGTGGCAGCATCATTCATCAGTCATTTAAAACAGAACAAGGAAAACCAAGAAACGAGCTTCCTGAACACATACGGGGTCATCCAAACATCAAAAGAAGACATTGTATAACAAATAAATAAAAACTTAGTAACAGATGAGAAAATGGAGATCAGTAACACATATACAAGCAGGTAGAATCAGATAAATTTAGATTTAAAATTAAGGTCCACAAAGCATCATGATATAGCATAGCAATGCTCCTACCTGGTTCAACTTCTTGGCCAGTTGAGGAATTCCACAACGATCCAAGAGACCATGGTATACCTGTAGTCAATGTCAAACTATATAAATAGTTGCAAACTAGGGTGCCCACCAGGGTCTTAAGTAATCAATTAAAAATTACAGAGGTATACAGCATTTTTGCGAAAGAAGTCCTCTTCATAAGCAAGTGCTTCCTTGATGCTGTGTTTCTGCATGATAGCCTGTTTAAAATAACATAAATAAAAAGCCAATTAGAAGACTCTACCATGAAAGATATGTGCATCTACGGATGAATATGAATATTTCAATTGAGAAAGAATATTCAACATTTGGATATTTGCATCCCTTCCAATACATGGATCATCATCATCATCAAGGCCTTGTCCCAACTATGTTGGGGGCAGCTATTAGAATTCCATGAAATGCAGTTCCAGGTTCCAAGCAACATATATCACCATCAATGTACTTGATTAATTAAAAAAGAAAGAGTGCATTCAAGCAATGGAAAGATAGAGCTTAAAAGTAGTTCTGGTAAATGACAAGCCAACAGCATCTTCTGATATGTGGAGATTAAGAACATATCAATAGTTTATGATATTTTACGACAAGGCCTAAACAAGAAAAAGGTCATAAAAACTCTAAAAAGAAGAGAAAAGAAGTCACCTCCTGACTACGATTCACAACTCCCACATAACCAAGGCGAAGAGGGATCACATTTCCAAGCAAAAAATTGCGAGCATCAGTACCTCTGTCCATGATATCTAGCTGAAACCATATAACAGAATCACATTGAAGAAATATAACTGCAGCATACAAATACAGCCAAAATATTAATAATTATTATAAACTACAATGAATGTGTGTTACACCTATGTGATGACACCGATTGTCCGAGAACCTGTCAATAAATAGTAGCATAGTCAAGGGTTGGCACAACAGCATAAAAAACTATAATAAATCTGTCATGGCCTTTTTATCCTTCTTTATTCTCCTATAAATAACCAACTCATAAAATAACAACAACAATAGTGCATTTTGCAGATTTTACCATTAGGGTCAGCAATTCTTGCCATCTGAAGTGCATCTGAATTGGCCAGGTCTGAATTTGCTGGTGTAACAGCTAATATTATACAAGTATCATGTTTGATATATGACAAAATCATCGTTCTGATTCGGGCCTCAATATCACTTGGCTGGTCCCCAACTGGAACCTTTGTTATTCCTGGCAAATCCACCAAAGTGATATTAAGAACATTTGGAGAGAACACCTTTAATCGTATCTGTTTGTCAGAAACTCCCTTGTTTACCCCAGCTTCTCTCTCTGTTTCAGCCTACAGTTTCAAAGCAATAAGTTAATGGTAGAAATCTAAAGGCCACGAGAACGGCTTAAACAAATGTATGAAAAAAATGGTACACCACACACAAATACAAGTATACAACCAACCACGCATGTTCTGTGTGTATAATGTAATATGTACTGATGGGAAAATGGAAGAAAAGGAAGAAGAAGAAGTTGTCAAGTGGGCGGGTCCCTTTTTGACAGGGACTTCCCATCTGAATTCAAGATCTGAATGCTTGGGTGACACAGTTTATCAAACTCCCTTCTGACTTTAGGCCACTCTTTCCCAGCTGTCAGGGGTCACAAACACATGCAACAGTATCATATCATAGAGGATTTAAATCAACACCACTTCTCCAAGGAACATGGCAGAGAGACCCACAGAGAAGAAGGGCTCACTGGCTTTGATTGTGTGAGTGAAGGAAAGGATCATCATCATCAGGCAAAGAACCATTCTGTTCGAGTATTAGGTATACTCTGGATATGCACTTTAAGTAGGTTAATAAAACCATTTAGATAAACTGAGCTACCTGCAAGTGTTATTTGTAATTAGAATTACAAGTAACCTAGTTACAGGGCAACTGAGTTCCAATGATTTAAACAGAGAGAAACAGAGGTTGGTCGATGGAGGTGATACTTTTCATACCCCTGGGTCTCTTTCCATAATGAGTACCCAGGGGCTAACATCAAAGGCATGAATAGCAACCCCAGAAAGGGATTTTTTTTTTCTTTTTTTGATAGATGTCCAATCCAAACCCTCCATTTGGTCCACCAACATGCCATGTGAGCCATTAGAATAGGGCCATTAAGCCATCACAAATAAATAATCATCACACTACCTTCCTTCATCTAAGTATGATTCTATATATAAGTTTTTCAAATTTATATATTTTGTTTTTGTTATCATCCTTGTAGGTTTTTAGTGTTGATTCAGAACCAACAAGAAAGCTCAAAAACATAGTCATGGCAGCTACCCAAGCTCAAAAAATTCCCATGTCAGCAATAGTGATATCACCATCAAATTAGTCAATGTGTAATCAAATGACCAATCCAATACTACCTACTTCTCTAGTTGAAGTGAAAAGCTCAAACTCATATTAATTAAAAGGTTTTGTGCATGACGAGTTGCTTGAATTATGGAAGTACCAAACGAAACAAGTCAACTGAAAGCTATCCAACTAGTTTAATAATGTCTTGTTTCTATAACTACTAGCAATCATGGGACCCATTAGTTTGTTTTCACTGCATCCACTGCTATAATATATGGCTTCCAATGGGATTTAGGAGCAAGTAGCAACTAAGATACATTTTGTGTAAAAATGCATTAAACTCCATATGTGGATGGTCTAATAATCAATGCCTTTAGGACTATAAGTATCACATGATAGCATAAAAAGGTAACTAAGGCCCCATTTGGTTTTGCATCATAGATCCATAATAAATCACTGTTGCATACTGTAAAAAAGATGGAATGGCACCAAACATGTATGATTTTGTCTACAGAGAAAAAGGTAGCTATCCAGAATAGGAGATAAATGCCCTGCCTAGCATGCCATGTGAGACCCACTAAAAGATTCAATGACAGGTGAAAGTTGTACTTAGACGTTTGTGCAAAAAATTCTTTTCTTCCAGTTGGATGAAACTGGAAGGAATGCTTTGTATCAGCAATCTGGCAAAGTAACAATTTATTAGAATTATTGAGATTTTTATCTCCATCTATCCTCTTTTCATTCTGGTAAGTGGATACCCACGAGTCTCCCCCTTGTTTCAAAAATTTTCTCCCTCTCATTGTAAATAGTTAGGGAGTCATATCCATTTGCACACTGTGGATTGAATATTTTTGGATTCGAATATATAGTAGAACTTTATAAATGGCTGAACTGAATTTACAATTGAAGAGCCATAACTTGATCAGAACTTCGTTACTAACAGACCCTTACATGGAGTATTAAAGCCCCAAAAATCTTTGACACCCCAAATCCTTTCCACCCAAGTAACAAAAATCGGGTTCTTTGGGGCATACCATCAAACATGTGGCGGACAAGATGTTACACAAGCGCCTAAATAATACCCAGCCCATATCCAATCTTGGGCACATCCAAAAAAAACCAAATTTAAGATAGAGTTCGGCCAAACTGAAAAAAATTAGAACATGGGTGGCAAGAAAACCGTGAGTTTGAACAGAAAATGAAATGGGGGTAGCAAGGAATAGAGAGAGAGAGAGAGAGACCTGGGAAGAACTTCCCTACGATTCGGAAGATGCGGTTGCCGGATTTGTCAGAGCCTTCGACACGGAATGCCTGCAACAAGTCGAGATCGGAGAAATCTTCGCTGCTGCAGTCGTGCCACATCTCTTCTTGCTGCTGCTGCTGGGCTTCGCCATCTGCAGCTGATAACAAGGATCGACCATCGACGCCAAGGTCAGAGGCCAATACATGGACAGAGAAATCATCAGAAGAGCTTCGTCCCATTCTCTCTCTCTCTCTCTCTCCTTTTCTGCGTTTTATTCGGATGAAATGGAATGAATGATGTATGACTCGTAGAGAGACCAGAGAGGGTAAGAGAGAGAGCGAGAGAGATGGAGAGAGCGAGAGAAAGCGCAGACAGAGAGCGAGACAGAGAGATAGCAGAGAGAGAGAGGAGAAAAGGGGTGAACTGGCCGAGAGAGAGAGAGAGAGAGAGAGAGAGAGAGAGGAGAGAGGATAAAAGGCGCTCGGTGCGGAAAAATAGAGGGGCCCTTTACCGACGTTTTCAATAATAACGTCGGCAAAATTGAACTTTGCCGACGGTTTTAAAACGTCGGTAAAAGTATTTGTCTTATTTTTTCAAATTTCATTTTAAAATTAGCCTTTCGCCGACGTTTTAACTAAAAACGTCGGTAAAATATAGAGTTTCAGCGACATTTTTTATTAAACGTCGGCAAAAATGATATTTACCGACGTCTACAAAACGTCGGTAAAATGTTATTTTTTATTTTTTATACAAATTTTTTTAATTTTAAAAATCATCTTTTACCGACGTTTTTTTGTAAAAAAACGTCGGTAAAAATGAATTTTACCGACGTCATTAAAAAACGTCGGTAAAAGTTAATCTTTACCGACGAAAAAAAATACGTCGGTAAAAAATACTATTTACCGACGAATTTAGGGAAAACGTCGCTAAAAAACGTAGCTAAAAGTGCAAAATTTCTTGTAGTGAAAAGAAATCAAAAATGAAATTCATAACAGGTTATCATGTATGGAAGTTATCTCTGAGGGTTCAAAGCAGTCAATTTGATCAAAACTAATACTTCCTATGAAGGTTTACACTCCCCCTCAATCCATTCTCTTCTTTTGTCAAACTTTTGACAAAGATATAACTATTTGGTTCAAGAAGTAGATGGTTTAACCAAATGAGGGTCAACTTCAAGGAAAAGATTAGATTCATTTAACTATAAAGCTCAATATGATCAAATTTCCAAAAGAGAGCAAGGTCTAAAGAGAAAAGCAATCATGGATACCAATTGGAAAAACAAATAATACCAATTGAGATTTAAGGATAAGACTTTTTAAATCAACCACTCTAAAATGGAGTTATAAAGAATATAACTATTAAGATAAATCCAAATTAGAGCTATCCATGATGCAATGGGGTTTACTAAACATAGCATCAAATAATGTAACTTATGAAAATCATATGCTATGTAAGTTTTGAAATCATTTCATTCAATTAAAAAATATGACTATTATGTGCAAGAAGAGTGACTATTATGTGCAAGAAGAGTGAAGAGGTGGCAATCATGAAAATTATGATGCTAATGGTGTGTGACATGGAACACATATATTACTATCAAGATCAATCCAATGTACACAAGGTTTATCACATTCACAAGAAATCAAATCAATCGAAAATTATACCAATTGAAACCAATTGAATTTGACAACATGATAAAGAGAAAGAATGTGACAAACACAAAATTCCATCAAGCATCATAAATGCATATGCATCACTTTTAAAGATATGACTATTGAGCATAGTGATGAGCAAGATAAATTGCAATGCTAAAGGTTATGACTTGGTAAAGCATGCAATTTTCAAAGTGTCAAAATCATATGAATTCAACATCTAAGATATCCATCAAACATATAGAAATATGAGGAATAGATTTCAAAGAGTTTCATATGATCAAGAACACTACTTATGAAGTTGAAACATGTATAAGGATGACACCTAGAGAATCTACATGAATCAACATCATAACCATCCAAAAAGAAATGACTAGAAGGCATAGAGGATGGATTTGGGTTCTAGTATGGTTTCTACATATATAACTAAGATCACAACCATACATGGAACCAATAGTCATTTCATATAAAAAGAATGTAAACAAATAAACAAGGATGCAAACAACATACATTTCCATTTCTAAGATAATGAAACCAAAAGAAAAGGAAATGAGAACATGGAACATGCTTAGATGATTATAACTAATGAGGTTATAGAGCATTTCCATTCAAACAATCTTCAAATCATTTTGATAAACAAAATCCAACAATGAGCATAAAAAGAATGATTTTGAAGATCAATTTTCAACATTGTATTTTTAAAAGATATAACTTAAATGAAACACATACAAGTTGATTTTTCAAAACAATGATTTTCCATATAAAAGTATAACTTAGAAATCCATGGAAAAACTTGAATTGATTCAAATCATTTGTTAAAAAAAAAAAATCTTACCAAGACATTTACACAAATGATTCAACAACAATTGATCATGAATAATCTAGCTATGAAAGCTTTTGAAATCACAATCAATTGATCATGCAGAAATGCAATGCAAAACATAAACTAAATGTGAGCAAAAAGCAAATCTAATCATGATGAAATTATAATCAAATGATTTTGAAAACCATGCATGATATGTAACTTAGAATGGTGAATGAAAACAAAATCAATTGATCATAAAGAAACAATGCATTTTAATAGATGTAACTATATAGAAACAAAATGCAAATGCAACATGACCAACAATATGATTTAACTATTAAGAATAGGTTGGTCAAGGAGGTTCAAGGCCTTAAGGTTTGTCTAAGTGTCTAACTTTAGGAATCCACCTAAGGTCTTTAGATGGTTGAACTTTGAGGTCTAGTTTGGAATTCTCACCAACTAAAGGAGATTTGACTTAATAAATTTTCAATTTAAACTTATCACCATGATATTTAGATTTGACTAAATTTAGCCTAGATTGGTGATTAGTCTTTTGATGTTGGTGAGTTTGTTTCTTTGGGGATAGATTCACTTTTCTTTTCTTCTTATTTTCTCGCTTTACTTGACTTTTGAATTTTAAATTTAACTTTGTTACTTTATTCAAAAGTTCTTTCATGGGTTTATATAAGGGAGATAGGTTGAGAAGCTTTTTGTTCATAAATTCTTTTAAGCTTGTTTTAACTTGTTTAAACTTTTTAGAATCTATCTTAGGAGACTCCATTTTAAATGGTTTAACTTGTTTAATCTTTTTGGAGTCTTTCTTGATTTTTAGTGTCTTACCCTTCATAGATTTAGATTCTACCTTTTTGGGATCAAAGATGGGTTTAGACACATGGCTTCTTCTTAATTTGCACTCAAACCTAAAATGCCCTTCAATGCCACAATAATTACATTTTGTTTTGAACTATAGGAGATTTAACTTGATAAATTTTCAATTTGAACTTATCACCATGATATTTTGATTTGACTATATTTAGCTTAGATTGGTGATTAGTCTTTTGAAGTTGGTCGGTTTGTTTCTTAGGGGATTGTTTCACTTTTCTTTTCTTCTTATTTTCTCCCTTTACTTGACTTTTGAATTTTAAATTTAACTTAGCAACTTTCTTCAAAAGTTCTTTCATGGGTTGATATAAGGGAGATATGTTGAGAAGCTTTTTGTTCATAGATTCTTTTAAACTTGGTTTAACTTGTTTAAACTTCTTAGAATCTATTTTAGGAGACTCCATTTTAAATGGTTTAACTTGTTTATTCTTTTGGAGTCTTGCTTGGTTTTAGTGTCTTACCCTTCATAGATTTAGATTCTACCTTTTTGGGTTCAAAGATGGGTTTAGACACATGGCTTCTTCTTAATTTGCACTCAAACCTAAAATGCCCTTCAATGCCACAATAAATACATTTGGATTTGGGCAAAGGAGAAAGAGTGCTAGAGAAAGAGGACTCACCTTTCACAAATGTGTTGGTAATTTAGGGTCATGTGAAATATTCCTATCAAATCCAAGACCCGTCCTATCTCCTTTAGATTTACCCAATCTAAATAATTTTTCAAATTTATCTTCTCCTTGGGTAAATTTGCACTCATACTTTTGTTTATAGCTTTCAAGTTGAGTGACTTTGGTTATAAGGGTTGAATTTTCATTTTTGACTTTTTAAAGATCATTTTCAATTTCCTTATATTTATTTAGCTCTTCATTGGCAAGTTTTAATTTGATTTTAAGTTCATCAACAATATTAGATCCAAGTTCTAACGTTTTTAACTTACTTTGAACATTTGACATATTTTCCATGAAAATTGTCAACTTGGATTCTAAATTGATAAAGTCTTTGTCTTGCCTTTTTAATTGATCTCTTAGGTTTAAGTTTTCCTTTTTAAGATCATTATAACTTATCTTAATCTCATTTTGTTCATCTTTGATATTGGATAAGTTATTTAAACAGATCATGAACTTAGAGTCCAAACATTTTATTACTTCTTCTTTTTCTCTAAGTTCATCTTTAGAAGAGACTAGCTCTTTGTTTAGTCTTTTAGATTCTTCTCTTAATTTATTATTTTTCTTATTAAGTTCTAGAGAAAATGTGTATAATTCTTCATATGCTTGTTGAAGTTCATCTTCATTATATTCATTTTCTTCTTCTTTTAAATCAAATTGAGATTCATTAATTTGAGTGTTTGAATCTCCAATAGAAGGAAGAAGGAGGGGTCTAGAATAATCTACACAAGAATCTAAACTATCTATCATAGTGGAATCCATCCTAATGATTTTCATGTAAGGACAACTCTAGGGTTTTTGACTCTAGGTTTTTACACCTAATCAAGAGTTCCAAACACTTGATCCTATAAGATAGAGCACGAAGCTCTGATACCAATTAAAAGTCCTTGGATCCTAACCCTAGAGGGGGGGGGGGGGGGGTGAATAGGGTGTGCTACAACTATGACCAATTAAGACAAATTTTAATTTCTTAACATAAACTAGTCACATGTGATGATTAATCAAACAATATGCGGAAGCTACTATAAACAATCACCACAAAGCAAGCACCACAACACAAAGGTTTATAGTGGTTCGGCCTCAATGCCTACGTCCACTACCGGCTTGTGATCAAATCACCCCACCGGATTTCCACTATTTATGCTTTTCAATAGGCTAAGTAATAACCCTTACAATGTTGTTTTTCTAGGCTAAACAACAACCTCTCAATGTGCTTTTATAGGCTAAGCAATAACCTTTACAAGATGCTTTTCAAGGCTAAGCAATAACCTTTACACAATGCTTTTCTTAGGCTAAGCAATAACCTTTACAAATGAAGGATTTCTCTAAGAAGGTGTCTTCACAAAAGAACACTCTAAGAGATACAATTTAAGCTCAATGAAATTGCCTCTTAAATAGGCTAATATGAAAGTGAATAACAAATTACAAACATACACTAAAACAAGCTAAAGTGTATGCACAAGTATATGAATGCTTTACTTCAATCAATTTCTACAATGAGGCTCCTAAATGAATGCTTGATGCATTTTAAAATCAAAGCTTAGAAAATGATGATTGAAGATAAAACTAATCACATAAAAGATTCAAACAACTTTGAAGAAATGAACTAAACAAATTGTATGAATGTTAAAGTCTAAGAACACATGTGATTAGGATAAGAGAGTTTGCAAACCAATCTAATTTACCAAAGATGATTTTGAGTTTGCTAAACATCTCTTTACCAACTAGAAATCATGCATAAAAGAAAATACAAAGAATTAATCATGCATAGATTCTAATTTTAATGGAAATCAAAATGACAAGTAAGATGTACCTTTTTAAAACTCAACCATTTGATTTCCAAAAAGCCCTCTAGCCTTTCCAACTTCTTCCCCTTTCTTTGGCTCCAAAATGGTCTCAAAAGTTCATGGTTCAAGCCCTCTAAAAAGGTTGGAAATGAATGGACTTTATAATGAAAAACAGTCCAACGGCTAGTCCCAGGTCGACCTGCCAACAGGGGGGGGGGGGGTCGACCTGCTACACACAACGGTCATAAAAAAGATCCGTTGGAGCTTCAGAAACCCAGTCGACCTGCAGTGTGGCAGGTCGACCCGGGTCCCTGGGCAGGTCAACCTGCCACACTGCAGGTTGACTGCTTGGGACAAAAAATCCTATTTTTTTCCACAATGAAAGGTATATCTTGGAGAGGATTTTTGGGCCAATAAATCAAGCTTGGAAACATGTTTTAAATCAAATTAAGATGTTTAAAAACATGAAACACAAAAAGCCTAAAATGATTCGAAACATTAAAACCAAAGGCTTGCTTGATTTGATAAAACTCTTTTCACATTTAAATGCATACAAAACTGATTCTGAAAATGATGAAAGTATGCAAGGCACAAACCTAAATCCTCACTTTGATTTCTCAAAAGTAATGCACAAAGAATTAGGTTTTCAAAAGATTTTGGATTCTAAAACCAATGCATCCAAGTTTAAAAACAAAACATGCATCAATCATTAATTCTACAAGTCTAAAAACCAATGCATGTATAAAACCAGATTTCAAGATTTTCTAAAACAATGCATGTGTGAAAATTCAAATGATGCTAAAGTGAAAATGCATCCATCAAATTGCAAATACAAAATCCCTAACATAAATATCTACTTGTCGTTGGTTGAAAATGCCAAATCCACAAATCCTAGCTCCATAGCCCAACAAACCAAACCTAAGGGATATTTAGTAAAATAAAACTAAATTGAAACATAAACCAAAAGGAATGGACGCTCTAAGCTATCTAACACACTACTGCACCCAAAATGCATTAACCCAAGCCTAAGGGAAAGGAGGGGCTTACCAGACAGTGAAGCTTGAAATTGGGGATGAGAAGCTCGCGGGGTCCACACGAAGATGATGGTGACCATTGGGGGCTGTGGGGCCCACTTGATTGGTGGCCCACTAATTAGTGGTGATGGAGGATCATGGTGGTCCATTGACAGAAAATTGTAAAAGACAGAATGGAAGAATAAATAAAGAAAGAAAGAAATGGTGAGATGGGTGGGGTGGGGGAGATGAGATGAGATGAGAGAAAATGAGAGGGAATGAAATGGGTATGGGTTAAAATCGTTGGCAGCAAGAGGAATGAGAGAGAAAGAGAGTGGAAAAAGGAAATGGGGAGGGGTGATTCACGCCGGCAGCAAGGAGGGGGAAAAACAGGGAAAGAAAGAGAAATGGAAAAGGGAAAAATAGGGGAAGAAATGGAGAGAAAGAAAGAGATGGGGTGGCAATGTGCTTGGAAGAGGGAGAGAGATGGAGAAGAGAGATGGAGTGGGCTGGGTTCGCCGGAGATGACTGGCGGGGACGAGCTTGGAGTCCGGCGGTGACGATTTGAGTGAGAGAGAGAGGATGACAGAGATGAGAGAAAGAGGGGAGTGGCTGCTATCGGTGAGGAATGAAGATGAAAAGGAAAAGGGGGGGGGGTTTGACCTAACAAGGATTGGGGGGTGGGTCACTCACGTGAGTGATAGAGTGGGTAGCGGTGGGATTCACATGGGAATGAGATGGGGAGGTTTGATGGGGATGAGATGGAATTAATAAAATAAGTTTAGGTGGGTTGAGGTCAGGTCAGGTTTTGGGTCGGGTTTAAGGGTCCGGATTGAGGTGCAACAGTAGGATAAAGTCCGGGATATTAGGTAATCTACCCATTGGTGTCAAAATCTCGAAAAGCGGAAAATACTAAAAAGCCTTTGAAACTTTCCAGAAAAGCGACACACACCCCTACTGTACCCAAACGGGCTCGGATCTCAACCAAATTTCACGCGAGCGATCCTAAAGATTAATCGGACTTGTTTGGCTTATAAACAAGCTTAATTAGCTAAAAGTACAATTAACTAAGCTAATTACAACCTTGGAATCCCGTGATGTTACATCCTGGATAAAGAAATCACATTCAGTAACAAAGAATCTAGAGTGAGGAATGGAAGACACCTTCTCAACAGTAAGTACTTGAAAAAAAAACTTACTAGGTCATCCTGGGATGATCAGCCTTAGCTTGCTTTGTGTTTTTGACTGAAACAGACTCTCCAATATAAACTCCTTGTTCACCAGAGAACACTCCTTCTAGAGTCTCAAAAATCCGAGATGAAAAATTAATCGAACTTGTTTTGTAATATCAATTTCGCTCAAAATTCCACGTCCAATGCAATGATGCAAAGAAACGACGTCACTTTACAAGTTAAAAAGAAGTTATAAGCGATGATAATCCGATAATTAATTTAATTGTCTTTAATCCTAAATAATACTGCATACTATTATATTTATATTGAATACCCGCCAGACATTCGTGTCTGACCGTACACTTGGTGATGTAGGTAGGAATTCCCCGACCCTCGCCCATGAGTGGTATCCGGAGGAGGCGGCTGCCAAGCCGTTGGAGGCGAGTGATTGAGGTGTTGAGGTTGTCCCATAGACTCCACTTCTTGCACATGGGGTGCTAACACTGGCGAGTCTTTATTTTAGGGTTTGTATTACACTATACTGGCCTATGTCCTTTTATTTTGGGATTGTAATTAACACATCTTTTGTAACTCTCTAACTTGATTTATGGGAATTTAAGCTCCTATTTACTTGTCTATCTCTACTTATATTCTTTTTATGTTATACAAGTCTGATGATGCATGATACAGTATGATGCAGCTAGTAAGACATTGGCGATGTAACACGAAATCCGATGAGCTCCGGACTTTGAATTGCACTCCAATGCAAGCTTTCGCTAAATGTTCCTTAACGTTGATGGATCATATATTCTCTCCCGTGCGGATCCTGGGGAAGAAAAAAAGGATTATACTTCTGTAATCCCCATAATCATGGCCCCCTTAATCCTACCCTAATTTTGGGGTCATGACTCAAACTGACATGGGTAATACTGCTCTGTTGTTGGAGGTTCAACCTCAAAATTTGAAAAATAAAACATTGCAACATGATTGCAAGGTGAATCTAAAACTCTACAAGTAAACGGGCCATAAATCATTGTAAACATGGTTATCAACCAAGTAAAAGCAACATAAATTATGGTGCATGAGTACGGACATGTGATGTATATATACAATAAGGATTCTTGCAATTGAGGCAAAATGTCAGTTAACTTTGGTAAAAGGTTAAACAATCGATTGACAATAATTAAGATGAATATAAACACAAGTCACGAAAAAGAGTTAACTTAATCTAAGTTAAGGCATTGGATCTTTTGATTTGATCTTTTTGGGGAAAGCAAGTTTTGCAGGGCTGGCATTGGATCCATGTCACGTCACTGCCAGTGTCCATGATCAGTATCTGGGGTTTGGGTGATGTACCAAAGGAGACTTCTACTAGGAACATATAGTTTTGGTTTCCAATCCTTGGGGTCATGCCATCTAGATGAATTGACATGTTGGTTGCCTTACTGATCTCCCATTGTAGGTATGACATTCGGGCTTCGGATATTTCGATTCCTCTCTGAAGAATTTCAGTGTCTGATAGATTTCTACCAGGAAAGAGAGGGGAGTGCACCGAGTCTTGGTATATTAGCCTGAAGCTCAATGCATTAGCAGAAATGATGAATGAAACTAAGAAGCAAAGGTAAACAAGGAGAGAAAATGATGAATTGTTAGGTGCATGTGGAGCCATGTCGTATGCGGGTTTAGCTCATAGTGGAGGATTTTGTAAGTAGAAGAAGCCCTTATATACTATTGGTAGAGAAGGAGATAAGTGTGACATTAAATGAGTAGTTAGCCATATTTTTTTTTTAAATGGTAAAAATATTAATGTTCTTATGGCGGCTAGATACAACCATCAAGTGTATTTGCCTATTATCCATCACCAATCCATATAGTTTGGGATTTGCATGAATGCATTTTCCCATTTGAATATTAGATATACTCATGAGAATTATTACTATATATAGCATAGAGGTTTTTGCAAAGAATTTTAGTTGGCTAATTCATAGGTTCATGGACAAAACCGGGTTTCTTAAAAGTTGTATTTTATTTAGAATTGGACTGCTCAAATCTGTTGCAAAGAAAGAAAAAAAATTCTAGAATTTGGGACTTGATAGAGGTCGCTCGAGCGAACCTCTATTCGCTCGAGCGAACCCGTCACAGAACCTCCATCGCTCGACCGAACATGTATCTTCGCTTGAGCCATCTTAATTCTGCGCTGATCTTCTGAAGACAAAGACCAGTTCGCTCGAACGAACTCCCTGGTCGCTCGAGCGAACCTGGGAAATTTGTGTTTCATCCGGAAACCTCTTCCTATTTTCTCTCAAGCAACTTCTCCTATCCTAATTCGATCTTAAGACTTGAGATACGAGTATAGGGCTATTTAAAGCCATTCTCTCTCTCTCTCTCTTCCAAGTACCTCTGATTAAGAATACATCCCTAGAGAAGTTTTTGAAAGATCCATTCAGTTTCCACCCGAAGGCTTCAAGTTTCTGCTGCACTAAAGATAAAGCATTGGGATTGATTCCATCTTGCTTTCTTGAAGGTGGTTTTGCTCAAGCACGGTGAAGATTAACGACGAGTTGTCGACAAGATCAGAAGCAGTCCTTAGGTTGAGTCAACAACTGGGAAATGGTTGTAAGTTATCTTGTAATCTTCATTTTCATATAGTGCTTAGTTTGTCTGTTGGCCTAGACGGTAAGGCCTGTGGTTTTTTCTCGAGTAGGGTTTTCCACGTACAAATCGTTTGTCCTTCTCTTTTTGTTGTTTGACTGCTTTTAATTGGAATTAGGGCTAATTATTAGTTTAAACACGTGAGATTGATATTTAATAGAGATTTGGTAATTGGGACCTTTGCCTGTGTTAAGGCTTAATCTTTCAGTTTTGACCAGGAGAGATAAGCGTGACATTAAAAGAGTAGTTAGCCTTATTTTCTCAAAAATGGTAAAATGATTAATGTTGTTATGGAATTGAGATACAAATAAATTGTAGTTTTTATGAGTCAAGATTGAGACCATCAAGTGTAATTGCCGATTATCCATCACCAATCCATATAGTTTGGGATTTGCATGAATGCATTTTCCCATTTTAATATTATATATAGTCGTGAGTATTATTACTATATATAAAGTAAAGGTTTTGAGCAGGAGCTTGCCTCTGGAATTGGCTTTCCCCCTCCTTTCCCAAAAATTTTAAATTTTCCCAGACCTTCTCCAGATAAGGAGAAACAACAAAATCACCCAAATTATGGACAATCTAACTTAAATTAGTTCATCATGTGCAATTGACATTGTTTCATCAGGATTGCAATTGTAATGCAAACCACCTTGTTTGTACCCACTTTGTCTAATCATATCCCAACTTGAGTGCCCATTTTGGCTCCGATAAGCATGATTGATAATTTGAATAATGACTTTGTATTGGTTGTGTGTAGCTAAGTATGGTTACAATATAGGGCTCCATGATAGACGGCTACAGAAGTTCAACATATTGTTTCTGATCTAATGTATATAATGATGAGAAAATTAGTGAAAGGTCCCTCATAGAGGTCTTGTAAGGCCTCCAGTCGATCAACTTTTCCTCTAAGGCCTATAGTCCATGCAGCTTGGACATATTTCGATGAGAGGTCCCTAGATACGCCACTTCATATATTTTTAATGATTGAATTGCCCTTTCAACTGTTTAGGCATGAAATCTTTCAACTGTTTAGATATGAAAATTTGAATTTTAAAAATTCAAATCTTCCATTCTCCCTCGTTCGTTCTCTCATTTTCTATTGTCCCGAAAAACTCCATCGGAAGAAGAAGATACTCGATCATCACTTGCCGCTGCACCATCTATAGTTGCAGAGAAAATAGAGAAGATCTCTATTGGTTTTCTCTGGCTCGGGTTTGATTGCCTGGACTGATAGTTACCAAAGGAGAAGAAGAAGCATGAGGATCCGGACTTGCTATTGTTAGGATCATCCATCGCCAAAAGCAGGGAAAGCAAAAAACCGAAGGTGATCCTACCATCGCCTGGGAAGAAAAAATGAAAGGAGTTAGGATCTTGCCATCGTCAATGCAGAAGACGAACCAAAGAAATCTGGTTTCTTTGGTCGAAGAAGAGAAGAATCCATAATTCAATGTGCGCACTTGATTAAAAAAATCACAGCAAAAGACAGGCAGCGATTTGTGTTGGTTTTCTTATTTTCGGCTGGACCCCACATCGCACGCCGGAGAAGAAGACCTCTGTCGTCGCCGGAGCCACGTGTTTCCGCTCCACCTCCCTTCGCCGGTCTTGCTCCATCGGAGAAGGAGAAGACAACGTTGTCTCCCCTATTGCAGAACCGAAAGGAACGAAGGAGAAGAAGAAGACAGGTCTTCTTGGCCTGGGTTCTGGATCAGTTCCATGCTCGAGTTCGGGTCAGGTCAGGTTGACTTGATCCACGTAAAAGCCCAAAAACAAAGGCTTTAGAAATTTGTTGCAGGACATGGAGTCGGCAGCGGCGGCCGCGCCTTTCTCCAAGTTATCTGCATGCACTGATGGGTTTGATTGGGTTCTAATGGGGGTCGGATCGATTGAGAAGGAGAAAAGCTTGCCGGTCTCGTTGTAGCCGCCACTGTAGTTTTCAAATTGTTGCAGAACGTAGTCGACAGTGTTGCACCATCGCCAAAGAAGGAAGGGAGGAGGGTTGTTATATCGTTTTTGACAAATCTATGAGTTTTTATGAAATTTATCTGAGTTTTTGTGAAATCTATCTAAGTTTTTGTTAAGTTTATCTGAGTTTTTAATAAATTTAACTGAGTCTTGCTGGAAAATTGAGGATGACTCTTGCTGAACTGAATTTAAATCAGAAAAAGAAGATTTTGCTGGAAAATTGAGGATGACTCTTGTTGAACTGAATTCAGCCAGGGCTTCTTTCACACGAATGAACATTGGATCGATGAAGCTGAATGAAATCTTGTGATGTCAAAAGTCAGCTTTCTCAAAGACTGGTATTGGTTATGTTCCTGGAGTTTCCACTTCAAAGGACAAAGGTAAGTCTATTTTTGTGCAAGGACCCACCATGTCTAAAATGCCTTCACCTCATTCGAATGCCACACACTCAAATTACACTTACAGGAGATATGTGGCCAGTTTAAATTTTGTTAGCGCCTGTCATTTCTGTGGGATCAAAGGGCACATACGACCACACTGTCATAAACTAAGAAATTTTCAGAGAAATCAGGGGAGGAAGAAATTCATTACTCCTCAACAAATCAGTACCAAGACCATCTGGGTCCGCAAATCTGATCTTAGATGTAATGTGGTCCTCACTGCACTCAGTGCAAAAGATTCGGATGTGTGGTATTTGGATAGTGGTTGTTCCAGGCATATGACAGGAAACAGAGCTCTTTTTACCTCCTTAGATGACTATAATGGTGGTAATGTCCGATTTGGAGATGGAGGTAAGGCCAAGGTTACTGGAAAAATGTACAGTATCAATTCCGGGTATGTCTAAATTGAAAAAAAATGTTTATCTGGTTGATGGATTGACAACAAATCTGCTCAGGATAAGTCACTTGTGCGATAACCATCATGAAGTACACTTTTCGTTTGATGAGTGCATTATTCTGAATAAACAACGAAAAATTGTACTTCATGGAAAGCAAAACCCTGACAACTGCTATGTAGTGTCCACACAAAGTGACTTGAATTGCAATTCTGCTGTCACTAATTATGCTGATCTGTGGCATCAGCGTCTGGGTCATGTCAACCACAAAGATTTGGAAAGGTTGTCCAAATTAGAATTGGTTCGTGGGTTACCTAAACTTTAAAAGGCACAAAATATTGTGTGTGGCCCATGTCAGATAAGGAAGCAAATTCGAACCTCTCATTCGAAGATTGTTACTATCCACACCAAGAGACCATCAAAGTTGCTATATATAGATCTCATGGGACCTACAAAGATTGAAAGCATTGGCAGTAAAAAATATATTTTTCTTACTGTTGATGACTTTTCAAGGTTGACATGGGTTCGTTTTTTGCGTGACAAATCTGAAAATTTTTCCGTATTTACTGACTTACGGGTCTTTGCTTATCGCAGATAAGGGGCAAGTCTTTGGAGGGGTCTCCCGTATCTGCTCAGATCATGGGGCTAAGTATGATCATTCTGATTTCTCTTCTTTCTGCTCTAAACATGGAATTAAGCACGAGTTTTCGGCACCAAAAACACCACAACAAAATGGAGTGAGAGCATAAAAATCATGTTGTTCAAGAGATGGCACGAGTGATGCTTCATAGCAAAAATATACCTCAACGCTTTTGGGTTGAAGCTGTAAACACAACTGTTCATGTCATTAATCACGTTTACCTTCGGCCCAGCACTAAATCTACTCCATATGAAATATGGACAAGTGTCAAGCCAACCATTAAATATTTTTGCACATTTGGTAGCAAATGTAACATCCTAAGGGATAGAGAACATTTGACCAAATTTGACTCCACAAGTGACGAAGGAATCTTCCTTTGTTACTCCTTGGTAAGTAAAGCCTATAGGGTTTTTTCATATCAAAAAATATGTAGTCATGGAGTCCATTAATGTGGTCGTTGACGATGCTGGAACTTCTGATAATTTTTCCGATGAAGAAAATGAAATGACCTTTTTCTCCTTTCCCTAAACAGGACATGCACATCACCTCCGACGGTAAAGAAGATCATGCATCAGAAAGTGATACAAAGGAGCCAGAGTCAAATGTGGAATCTACAACTCCTACAAAATCTGCTTCTAAACTCATTGTCCCGGATATCATCAAACAATTCGAAGAGACGAGTGCCTCGAAAGCTTCTAAATAGGGTCCAGAGACCATCCAAAAACTCGAAAAAAATGTTGATCCCTCTTTTGTTCATCCAAGATCTCAACGCGGCCAAGTCATAAAGGACCATTCTATGAGCAACGTCATTGGAGAGGTTGTTGCTCCTTTGAAAACTCGGAATCAGGTACAAAATGAGGTAAGTCATTTGTGTTACATTTCTTTTCTTGAACCCAAAAATGTAAAGGAGGCCTTGGTAGATGACTATTGGATTAATGCAATGCACGAGGAGCTCGAGCAATTCGAATGTAATTGTGTATGGAAACTTGTTCCCAGACCATCTCTAAATGGGTTTCTAAATGAGGAAGTGTACGTTGAACAACCCAAAGGATTTGAAGATCCACATTTTCCTGATCATGTGTTCAAGTTGACAAAAGCTCTTTATGGCTTAAAATAGGCAGCTAGAGCTTGGTATGACAACTGAGTTGGCAATATGATGCAATATGATATTTTGTCTGTTTTGTTTGTTTTGTTTTGATCATATATATCTTTGTTTTGACCATCTGATATTTTACACTTGATCTTGAGTTGTGAATGAGTATACTTGCAGGTACTTGAGTTGTGAATGAGTATACTTGCAGGTATTATCTTCAAAGCTTTATATCCAAGATCTGTCTTTGTCTGTGGAAATTGTCTTGGGTAGATTTTTTTGTAATTAGGATGTTTTGTCCATCAATTGCCAAAGGGGGAGGTTGTTAGGTTTTATGAGTGTGTTGGCTAATTCATTGGGTTGTAGACAAAACCGGGACAGAATTTTACAATGTATTTGTTAGAAGGACTACTTCAAGAGACTGTTTTTACAAGCTAGACAGAATCTTCATCCGCTCAAGCGCTGGTTAATCCACTCAAGCACGTCAAGTTAGAGGCTTAGTGCGCTCGAGCGCGTCAAGAAAGATTTGTGGAGTCCAAGTCAGAAGCTTTGCGCGCTCGAGCGCTCATGTATACGCTCGAGCGCCTGGGCTGAGAAAAATTCGCATTTGACGAATTTTTTCGTCTCCTTTTGTGTGGATGACCAAAATATATATATTGAGCACAAATATTCATGGGAGGCATCCTTTCGACAACTCTCTAGTTTTTTAGCCCTAACATCTTTCAAAAAGAGATCTGACTCTTCTCCAAAGCTTTTTCTCTGCTGATCTGAAGTTCTGAGCTTTGGAGTTCTTCTCATCTGAGGTTGAATTATCTTGAAGACGCATTCAAGATGATCAGTTCAAGCATGGCGAAAGTGTACGGCGAGTGGTCGGCAAGTGAGCACAGTCCTTAGGTTGAGTCACCAACTGGGAAAGGGTGTGAGTTCTTACTTGTAACTTTCATTTGATTTAGTGCTTGGTTGTCTGTTGGCCTAGACGGTAAGGCCCGTGGTTTTTTCCCGAGTAGGGTTTTCCACGTATAAATCATGTGTCCCTCTCATTATGTGATTCATTGATTTTAATCTGGATTAGGGTTAATTACTAGATTAATCATTTGTTTTTGAAATCTAAAAGAGATTTAGTTATTGGGACCTAAGCCTGTGTGAAGGCTTAGAATTTCGGATTCAGACATCTCCTTGATAGGACGATTTTATCTTTTGTGCCGCACATCCGTGCCATCCATCATTTGTGATCTCAGTGCATGATCATGAGATCATTGGGGTCTCGCCTTTGGTGATTGTCCAGATGCGTGCTCCTGCAACAGGGGAGAAGATCGATATTCCCTCATCCATCATGGAATATTGCTCTTGAGTTCGTGAATTGATGATCTCAGTGCCACTTGAAGGAAGTTCAGTGGTTGGTTGTAGACCATAGGCCGATGCATCTTTTTAAGCAGCGAGTTGAAGGACTTTGATCAGATTGTTAGGAATGTTTCATAGAAGTGTTTTGGTTTTTGATTCCTTATTTGTGGGGTCCACCAAAAAAGTGGCATTCGTTGGAGAATATTTGGAACAAGTTGGTGTTGGACTTGGATCCATACCTAATGCCAATAGCCTAAATATGAGGGTCCACCCCCTATCCCCCTACTCTCATAATAGTATGAGAGTTACTCTCATACGAGTTCGTATTTCTCCCTCCCTCCCTCTCTCTCTCTCTCTAGATATATATTATATATATGGGAGATGCTCCTATAAGAGATATCTCTCACCTTAAATAAGAGATTGGGTGGGGACCCTTACATCCATATCCAATGCCATCAACTTAAATGTGAGGGCCCCCACCCCTATCTCTCATATAAGGTGATAGATATCTCTCATAGGAGCATCTCCCTATATATATATATGCTGGTTATTGTGTGTGCATGTGCACAAGAGGTGGGCTTATTTGATGGTCCATCCGACTAGACCACACATACACAACCTCTCTTGAATTTTGTACACGCCCCTGACTTTTCACCCATCAGAATGGACCGTATGCCATAACCTTTAGAACATAAAATTTAGAAAGTCAAACCCATGCCCCAGCAAAACCATTTGGGACAAGCATTGGTTGGACTTGTAAAAATAAAAAATTATTCCTTGGATTCTTTTGGGGTGTTTGGAAACAAGAATATGATTTGAGAGATTTTGTAATATTATCTACTAATTTAGAATATAATATATTCACAAAGATGTGATTTCATGGGCTAGTTTTAGTTGCTGATTGTGTAGAAATATGTCCCACTCTATAGAATAAGGTATGCTTGGCTTTCTGTATTTCCATAAAATGTACTTCATTTTCATAAAATACAATAAGTATAACTCTTTGGATGGTTTTAATTTGCAAATTGTACACTTCCTATCCCTTCCTCCTAGAGAGCATTTTTCAATGTCCAGATAGAAATGAAAGGAAAAGTTGTGAAACACACTCTCATTTCTCTAGTTTATTTCTTTAACTGAAAACCTACCCTATTGACACTCTTAACATATATATACTCTAAAGAATTGGTCCTAGTTTTACTTTAATCAAAACATTATTCGCCTTTAAAGTTTATCATGAAAATCATTATGATCATAAACAATCATTTAGGTTTGGAGACCTATAATTAAATGTAAAGCTTAGGATCATGTTGTCAAGTTGATATTGCACACATCTCACATCCACATGTTGATCTATCCATCCACCTCATCTTGGGATCATGTATTAGGAAATATTGCATTTCCTTTTTCATTGAAGTTGAAACTTGAGATACATATTATGAATGATAGATTACAACTAACCATCCCTCCTACCCTAAGTTGGAACTTCAAAGAAAGCTACGGTCAATAACGCTATTAGTAGCTTACTTTTATTCTCTTCAAATAGTTATTTGAATTTGGATAAAACAAGTGGGGAATGTTGTAAGAGATACTAGTTAGAACCATGAGAAGTTTCCTCCACCATTTCTCCACTCCGAAGCAAAGCCTAAGGATTTTTAGAACAATCTTCTGGTGCAAACATGAGGTTACTATTTGCTGCATCATATACGAACCTTATGTTGTGTTGTTGCCAAGCTCCCACTATTGAATTTGTCTTAGCTGGAAATGCTGCATAGCAAAAGTAACCTTCTGTTCGGGCAATGAAGAATACATTTTCTGGCGGGATCACAAGATCTGCATCTTTGAGATGGTAGGTCATTGATGGATAGTCTTTCATATTTTCTTTGTAAACATAGCATAGACTCAATTTAATATTTTGTCGACTGTATCGTTGCAGATTGTATTTGGCGAAGTGACCCACCAAGAAATCCTCAATTTTTTTATACGCAGTCGGATGAAGCCAACTCACCGCACTTCCTGAGTCAATTATGGTCCCCCCAGAGCCAGCTCTGTTCCTAGCAAATAGGTCTTGAGGAAATCCCATTCTTTGCTTGCCAATGCTAATATCATTGAGGTACAAGGAGTAATGCGGCTCTTGGGAATACCTAAGAAAATTCAGATATCAGTAGACTGATTTTTTGTGATACAAATGTTATATGTGTAGATGTTATTTATGCATATGTTACGTATGCTAGTGTACACTCCGTAAAATTCATTATCATGTTAGTCAAAATCATCATTTGTATAAATAAATGAGTATATGTAAGGGTTCTAGATGTGTCTAGATTTTTTTGACTTGGACACTGTTTTTCTTTTTTTTTTTCTCAAAATCAAAGAAGAGTTAAAGATTAAAAAGAAAAAAAACTCTACATTTTGATGTTTTCCATTAATACAAGAACGTTGGAGGGTTTGGATGATGAATTGGGCGTTAGAAAAGTCAAGAAAATTAGACCTATAGGTTATGACTTCTTCACAAATTACTTAAAATGTCTGAAGACTTTAATGTAGTCAACTTCAAGATATAAGTTTTATATATTTAGTTGAATAAATAAAACTGATTGGTTTGGATTAAAATTTTGAGGCCCAGAGAAATGAGAAAAATGATAATCCAAGCTTGGCCAAAATATTAAACAGGCATAAATTTTAGATTTAGGTATGGTTGTATACTAAGAAGTGGAGGCTTGAGCCTAGGGATGCTCATGAACCACGCCAGCCCGGCCTGACTTTAAAAGCTAGGCCTGGTCCTGGCCCAAGAGCACCCATTAAGTCACTCGCGCAGGGCCGGGCCGTGTCAAACCAAGCTGTCTACCAATTGTTTGGATAAAATACACTATATTACATGCACAAATCAGGCTTGGGCTTTCTATCTCTTAATCCAAGCCCGGCGCAAATAGACTATTTATCCAAGCATGGCCCACAGCAGACTGGCTTGGCCCATGAGCACTCCTACTTGAGCCAACACGTACAAAAGCAGTTGGGCTTGAGTTTGTATTCGGGCTAGCTCTGCCCTTGAGCAACCCCACTATTAGAGGCAAGTGCTAGACAACAAAATTAATGAATAGACTACCCACATGCCATGACAATGACGGATAGACTAGGTTGACTCTACAAGCTTAGCCATCAATGAAAACAATGCAATGCATACACAAAACCTAAATGATCACAACAATAACAGTACCTCATGAGGGGCGTAACTTGATAGTGGCCTTTTATGATTGCATCACTGCCAAACCGCAAGTAGGTATCGCGATTCGATTCAACTCCTGGTAGACAGTAAGAGAACCTGCCCCTGGCACTGGTCCCTAACTGTGACAAAATAGATGTGGGCCCATAGCCCAACCCCAAGATGCCCCCGAGAAGGTTTGAGTCTTTATACGGAAAGCCGATGTTCTCATGGCTGCAGCCAAAGACAAAATTGGGCAAGGTCTCCACACTACGACTGCTCGACGATGCAGTGATCGTCTCAGATGAAAGCACTCCTTTCGTTGTACAAGGCGTCGCATAAGTGAATTGGTAAACACATTCATTCCCAGAGCAACTAAAGCCGGGCCCACGACAAAAGGGGGAATTACACGGAAGCTTCTTGTATGTGCTGGACTGACTTGGGTTGAATTTTGGATAAGCTTGTGGGTAGCATCTTGGGCAGGGCTCGCACTGCATCCATGTCACATGACTACCAGTGTCCATGACCAGGGTCTGGGATTTGGATGGTGTACCAAAGGACATTTCCACCATGTACATATTTTCGTGCTTTTTAACGCGTGGGACTATGGCATCCGGATGGATAGATCCGTTTGTCCCCTTACTGATCACCGTAGATTCTAGGTATGACATTCGGTCTAGGGATATTTCTATGCCCCTCTGAAGAATTTCAGTGTCTGATAGATTTCTGCCAGGATAGAGAGGGGAGTGCACTGAGTCTCGGTGTATTAGCTTGAAGCTCAATGCATTACTTGAAACCATGAATGAGACTAATAAACAAAGGAAGAGAAGGAAAGAAAATGGGGCATTGTTAGGTGCATATGGAGCCATGTTGGATGTGGGTTGAGCTCGTAGTGGATGGAGGGCTTTGTACCAGAAAGCCCTTATATAATGTTTGCAGAGAAGGAGATAGGTGGGACATTAAAAGAGTAATTAACCTTATTTCTTAAAAGAGAATATTCATGAATCATGCATCCATCCCTCACTATAGGAAGATGGACACTTACATAATCGGAAATATTCTTCAAATTTTTTTTTATATTCTTCAAAAAAAAAATATTCATGTGCAAAAGAGGAAAAGTCATACGTGGTCATATGCAGAAAATGAATGTTCATATGCAACGAGAGAAAGCCACGTAAGGTCATATGCTGAAAATGAATGTTCATATGCAAATAGGGAAAACCACATAAAGACAAATGCAAAAAATGAATGTTCATATGCAAAGAGGGAAAGTCACGTAAAGTCATATGCAGAAAATGAATGTTCATATGTAAAGAAGGAAAGCCACGTAAGGTCATATGCAGAAAATGAATGTTCATATCCAGAAAATGATTGTTCGTATGTAAAGAGGGAAAACCACGTAAGGTCATATGCAGAAAATGAATGTTCATATGCAAAGAGGGAAAGCTAACGTTCCTTTTATGCGTAAGCAAAAAATGCAAAAAATAGGGAAAACCACGTAAAGACATATGCAAAAAATGAATGTTCATATGCAAAGAGGGAAAGCCACGTAAGGCCATATGCAAAAAATGAATGTTCATATCCAGAAAATGAATGTTCATATGTAAAGAGGGAAAACCACGTAAGGTCATATGCAGAAAATAAATGTTCATATGCAAAGAGGGAAAGCTAACGTTCCTTTTATGCGTATGCAAAAAATGCAAAAAGTAGGGAAAACCATGTAAAGACATCTGTAAAAATTGAATGTTCATATGCAAAGAGGGAAAGCCATGAAAGATCATATGCAGAAAATGAATGTTCATATGTAAAGAGGGAAAACCACGTAAGGTCATATGCAGAAAATGAATGTTCATATGCAAAGAGGGAAAGCTAACGTTCCTTTTATGCGTATGCAAAAAGTCCAAAAAATAGGGAAAACCATGTAAAGACATATGCAAAAAATGAATGTTAATATGCAAAGAGGGAAAGCCACGTAAGGTCATATGCAGAAAATGAATGTTCATATGTAAAGAGGGAAAACCACGTAAGGTCATATGCAGAAAATGAATGTGCATATGCAAAGAGGGAAAGCTAACATTCCTTTTATGCGTATGCAAAAAATGCAAAAAATAGGGAAAACCAAGTAAAGACAAATGCAAAAAATGAATGTTCATATGCAAAGAGGGAAAGCCACGTAAAGCCATATGCAAAAAATGAATGTTCATATCCAGAAAATGAATGTTCATATCTAAAGAGGGAAAACCACGTAAGGTCATATGCAGAAAAAGAATGTTCATATGCAAAGAGGGAAAGCAAACGTTCCTTTTATGCGTATGCAAAAAATGCAAAAAGTAGGGAAAACCATGTAAAGACATCTGTAAAAAATGAATGTTCATATGCAAAGAGGGAAAGCCAAGAAAGGTCATATGCAGAAAATGAATGTTCATATGTAAAGAGGGAAAACCACGTAAGGTCATATGCAGAAAATGAATGTTCATATGCAAAGAGGGAAAGCTAACGTTCCTTTTATGCGTATGCAAAAAATGCAAAAAATAGGGAAAACCACGTAAAGACATGCAGAAAATGAATGTTCATATGCAAAGAGGGAAAGCCACGTAAGGTTATATGCAGAAAATGAATGTTCATATCCAGAAAATGAATGTTCATATGTAAAGAGGGAAAACCACGTAAGGTCATATGCAGAAAATGAATGTTCATATGCAAAGAGGGAAAGCTAACGTTCCTTTTATGCGTATGACCACGTATGACTTTTCCTATTTTGTACATGAATATTTCCAATTATGCAAGGTCATATGCAGAAAAGGAATGTTCATATGCAAAGATGGAAAGTCACGTAAGGTCATATGTAGAAAAGGAATGTTCATATGCAAAGAGGGAAAGCCACGTAAGGTCATATGTAGAAAAGGAATGTTCATATGCAAAGAGGGAAAGCCATCATTCCTTTTCTGCATATGACCATGTATGACTTTTCCTATTTAGCACATGAATATTTTCAATTATGTAAACTTGCATGGCTTTTCCTCTTCGTACATGAACATTCCTTTTCTGCGTATGACCATGTATGGATTTACCTCTTTCACATATGAATATTTTTAATTATATAACTGTGGCGAGGGATGGATGCACATGAATGTCCCCTTTTTCTAAAAATGGTAATATTTTTTATGGCTATCAAATAAAAATAGATCTAGTTATTACTAAGATAAGATTGCTAGTTTTATTTGCTCATCAATATTAATATCAGCCCAATCTACTCACTATCCATCACCAATATGATATGATCAATATTAATATTAGCCCAAATTGACATGAGTAATATTGCTCCTAGGTGGGAGGTTCAACCTCAAGATTTGGAAAGTAAAACATTGCAACATGACATCAAGGTGAGTAATACGACATTTAAAGAGTGCATTGTAATGGATCCTTGACTCCACTTTATCAGTATTTCCATATTCATACGCATGGTGCGTATTTCTCCTTGTTCTCGTATTTATGCGCTACGTCATACCTGGCCCTAGCATTGAGACCAATGAGACTCCTTGGGAATTAGTGAGCGGTCTTCGCCCTGCTTTGACCCTAGATATACCTAGATCCTTAGATGGTTTCTCAGTCGGGCTTCGAGTATTCAATTGCCCTGCCCCTTCAGAGTTACCTGGATCACCTCATCCCTTCTCCAACCATTCGGGGGGCCCTCATTTCTAGGCCAATTCTTTTTACAGTTTCGATTGTTTAAACTCCGATTGAATCGGTTCAATCTGATATTCTGTCCGACTATTGATCCGGTTCAGTAATGACTCAAATCTGTCTACCAAGGCTCTCAGATAGTACCCGGGTTGGGGTAACAAATTTATGTTCGACCGACCTGTTCCATCTGTAATCTTTTCTATTTCCATTGATTATTTTAAGACATGCAACTCTGAGAGATACGAGAAAGTGAGATAACCATTAACTTGGTCACCCAAGTGAATTCGAGAACCAGATTGGGTAATGAAGTCCCTTTGTAAGGATTGAGGCCACAAGTAAGCCTTGAACCTGATCAACACTAAAATGTGCAACGCTTAACCGCAAGAATACGGTGTCGTCAAGTAGTGAATGACTAAATAGTCCGAATTGTCGATCCCACGGAGAGAGGATAGACCAAGCAATGCATCCAATTAAAGTAGAATTGAACTAAGATATAGCTAATAAAGACAATTGAAGTGAGCAATTGAAACTATTAAACTATGCAATGTAAATAATTCATTAACAATATAAGATATGAAATTAATTAGATCTAAGCTAATTTAACAAGCTACACTAAACTAGTGGATGAATGGTGGTGGAAATGGAAGATTTAAGGTGAAGATGTGGTGTGAAATGTATAGGATTTTAAAACAAGTGACGTTAAATGTAGATCTAACAATCTAGAAGTGCAAATAACAAATCAAACAAATATTTAAATTAACAACAATAAAAAGAAGAGATTAGGCGATCCAAAATCCACTAATTATGTAATTAATCTAATCAATGCATGTTTTAATTCAACTCTCAGATCTACAATTCAATTAGCTATCTCTTGCCTAATTGGATTGGATGATATACCAATGAAGATTAAAGTAACAAAAATAAAAAACCAAGATCCTAGATCATCATCTAGCTAACCTAACAATAATTCATCAAAATCAAGGTACAAAAGATAAAAAAATAAGGGCTCTAGAGTATGCTATGCAAGAGAACTTAATCAAACTACAAAACATTAATTGAGATTATCCAAGTATTAAGTATAGAGATAGAGCAGGAGAAATAAGAGAGATTAGCATAATTAGATCTAAAATCTACTAATCAATCAAGGCACAAGTAGAGAATTTAAACTAAAGCATGCATGTAACTGAACTAATCACATTATTTAGCTTCAAATGGAGAGCCTAATCAAGAGCTTTAGCCACTAAACATCAAGAAAGAGCTCCAAATCTTCATTAATGTCTTCAATTACACACTCTCTCTTTAAATTAGTTACACTTAAGCTCCTAATTACAATCTAAAAGTATAGAGAAGGTAAAATAAAATTGCTATAAGACTAACTTGCCAATAGCTTTTTGATTGACTCATTTCTTTTCACAAGGATTGCTTCCATTTAATTGATTAATGCAACTTAGAGGAAAGCAATTTGATTGGTTGCAACAAACATGCAATTGTTGGGATTTGAACCCATAACCTATTTTATAGTAACCCAAGCTCTAATCAATACACTAACCACTCTTTTGTGTTAGAAAATGACTTCTTTTATCCTTAAAGTCTTCTCCTCTTATTTTGAAATTCTTCAGCTCTTCCTAAGATTTCTTCATGTAACTTCTTTATTAAAATCTCTTCTCCATGCCTTGGGTCACTAGCCGAAACGTTGGGGTAGTCGCGGGTTCTACCTATACAAGAGAAATTACATAAAAATGTGCTACAAATAATCGAATTTATGCATGATTATCCGATAATCCGTTAATGTGATAAAATGATAAATCTCCGTATTAAGCAAATGATATGCATATAAGATGCTGATAAAATTCGGACAAATGAGAGGTAAAATATGCAGTATTTAACACTCATCAAAACCTACGGGGTACTTCTAATACCCAATGGGATCATCAAATTCTAAAGTAAGAGAGAAGATAAAAGTAGAAAGGACCTTGACCCTTTATATTGGGACCACGGGCCATAGCCACAACACTTTATTATTATAATTATTATTACTATTATTATTTCTGCAATCATTGTGCTTACTATGTTTGCATTGTTACTCGCATTGAATGACATCATCATGACCATCGCATCTGCAAATTAGTACAGTAACACCCCTGGTATTTACTATATCTGTGGTATTGTATATTCTGACCACTACGAGACCACAAATTGGCCTGTATTGATGATTCCATTCAGGCCGCTATGAGACACGTGTATGCACCCATACTGACGATCATGTTTAGTCACTATACCCCCTGCTTAGGTTGATGCACTCGGGGGGAATCCTAGCGACACCCACCCACCTGGACACATTGATAGATTCTGATAGTGTACTGCTTTGTAGGGTTCTGTATTATCCTATAGTGGCAGGTTATACAGATGACATTACACAGTTCTGCTGACCGAACATCGTATTAATTCAATATAATTGTCCAAGTAGACTGTACTTTGTTTCAATTGATTTTATTGTCTTTAATTTTGAATAATACTGCATAGTATGATATTTCTATTGAATGCCTGTCAGACATTCGTGTCTAACCCTACACTTAGTGCTATAGGTAGGATTTCCCCGACCCTCTCCCTAGAGTGGTATCCGGAGGAGGTGGTTGCTGAGCCACAGGAGGCGAGTGATTGAGGTGCTGAGGTTGTCTCGTAGACTCCACTTCTTGCATATGAGGCGCTAACACCGAGGAGTCTTTATTTTGGGTTTCTTATTACACTGTACTGGCCTCGTTGGCCTTTTATTTTGAGATTGTAATTAACGCATCTTTTGTAACTCTCTAAATTGAATTATGGGAATATAATCTCCTGTTTACTTGTCTAGCTCTACTTATATTCTGTTTTTGTTTTACTAGTCTAATGATGTATGATAAAGTATGATGCAGCTAGTAAGACATTGGTGATGCAATACGGAATCCGATGAGCTTTGGACTTTGGGTTGCACTACAATGCAAGCTTCTACCAAATGTACTATAACTGTGATGGATCCTATATTCTCACCTAGTGAATCTTGGGAAAGAAAATAAAGATTATGCTTCAGTAATCCCCATAATGATAGCCCCTTAATCCTATCCTAATTTTTGGGTCGTGACAGAAACTGACATGAGTAATATTGCTCTGTGATTGGAGGTTCGACCTCAAAATTCAGAAAATAAAACATTGCAACATGATTTCATGGTGAACCTAAAACTCTACAAGTAAACGGGCTAGAAATCATAGCAAACATGGTTATCAACCAAGTAAAAGCAACATAAATTATGGTGCATGAGTACGAACATGTGATGTATATATACAATAAAGATTCCTGCAATTGAGGTAAAATGCCAGTTAACTTTGGTAAAAGGTTAAACATTCTACTCACAATAATTAAGATGAATATAAGCATAAGTCATGAAAAAAGTTAACTTAATCTAAGATAAGGCATATCTTCATTAACAATCGTGAAGAATGTGCTTGCCAGAATTAAGCCATGACTAACCATGTGTACTTGCTAGAATTAAGCCTCGACCAAGTATAAATTAATACAATCCTTTTTCATCAATCACATGTAATTGACATGAAGCCAGGTTACTTGATGGAATTAAGCCTATTCCAGTAACTTAAGCCAAGTCGCTACTGAAGACTAGTAATCGCCACGCAAAGGGGTTCCAATCCAAACGTCATTTTCATTGGGCAAGTCCATATGCAAGCATCCCATAGATGTGTTTACCAAGTTTAGATAATGCCTAGAGGTCAATGGATCATACCACACAAATAAGTACACTTGACATGTTGATTTTGCAATGCGAAGAACAATTAGTAACATAATTATAATCACAAGGAAGCAATCCTATCATCCATATGGTTTAAAACATGAAGAACTAATTCATTAGGGCATGTTTGGATGCCTAAGAAAACACAAGAAAGTAATATTTTATAGAACATACTCTTTCATTTTATAAAGAAAAGAATATTGTGCGTTTGGAAACCCAAGAAAAAACTGAAGAAAAGATTCTTTTCTTTAAAAAAAACTCAATATTTCTTCCTACAGCTCCCCCTATAGAAAACTTTTTACAATATAAAAACCTTTCAAAATGATGGTTACAAAGTGGTAGAGTAAAATAAATACTTTAGTCACCAAATCCATCATGATGTATTTGTCTGCATATATGGTAAAGTAAAGTAAAGGTAAATGTCACAGCACAGTAAATGTGGAGTAAAGTAAAGGTGAGATAAAGTATATGGTGAAGTAAAGTGGGAGGGAATGGTAAAGCATTTTCTTTTTTTGTGACTTTACTTTATCACATTTTACCGTAGTTTTATATGGTAAATAAAAAGTGACTTGTTCACATGTGTAGTAAAGTAAAATAAAGATTGATGTCACATCATAGTAAAAGGGAGATGAAGTATGTAGTGAAATAAAGTAGGAGAGAGAGTTGTAAAGTAGATGTTTTTCGTAGTGGATTTACTTTACTAAACTTTACCATAGTTTTATATGATAAAAGAAAAGTAACTTATGGTAAAAAGAACGTGGTAATTGAACTTTACTTTATCACACTACTTTTTTATTTAGACATGGTAAATTACAAATAAATTAAAAGTATTTAATTAAATATTATTCTACTAATAAGATTCACTTTAATCATAGCTCATTCCAAACAACTCAATTGAAAATCTGTAATATTCTTCAAAAATTACCAAACAGAAAAAATATTATAATATTATAATATTACATTATTCTAAGAACCAAGACATGTTTATTATCCAACCTCAGTGTATTTGTCAGCACTAATAGAATAAGAGTTTACTGAAGATGAAACTTGATATCAAGATTTTTGAGGTATAACTATTTGTATTAAGGTTCGCCATTTGGACATCAGATGAAGTATATATGCTGATATGGAAGCAGAAGTGCCGAGAAGTTTTGTATGCATACTTACAGTGTGCTATAGATTCCAATTATACAACTGGTTTCATATTTCTATAACTGCTAAATTATGAATGAAATGAAGTCAAGAAAGCTACATATTTGGAGAAGTATTATGCGGTTAGAGAATTAAATTCAGAACCATCTGTGACCTAAGATAAGAAGTGTTTACATTTGGATGACCAAATGTCCAAAGGCGGAGAGAATGTGAGATCCTAGTTTTTAGTAAGGTAATTAGCCCTTAGTTAATCTTGTTTAGTCGGATTTTTAACTATTAGATTGCCTGCTCGCAATTTGGATGAATTACGGGGGCTTATTTGAAAATTCCAGAAAATCCCACCATTTTATGGGATCGAATAGATTTTTCTTGTATCTCATTTTCTCTTCTCCGTTCCAACATCAGCCAGCTCCCTCCCAGCTCTCTTCCTCTATTCTCCATCTCCATCATCAGCCTGTCATCATTTACACCTTGGCCTTCATCATCTTCTTCTTGTTTTCCACTCTCTGTTAGAGTCTAGGACGACTCAGTGAAGTGGGTATCGAAGTGATTTTGAGAGAGATCAGTAAAGCTCGTTCATTTTATTAATTTATGTTTTAATTCATGAATCCTTAAGATTCCATAGAATATATGATGATTTAGAACTATTTTGAATAGTAGAAATGAGGTTTAGAAGGTTGGAATTGGAAAGGAAATGAAAGAGATATGTTTCATGTCAAAATAGAGGAATTCCGGAACTCAGGTTCTGTTTTCCTTTGCACTCGGTCAACCGACAGTTGGTCATGCGGCCAATCGACCACACTGTTCTGTCAATCAACTGAGAGTGTTCAGTTCCCATTCTTCTTCAATGGAGGTCGATCAACTATGAAGGATGTTGACACCAGGTCAACCACCTTGTCAACCGATCACACTAGGATTTCCTAATTAAGTGCTGAACCTTGTTTTATAGCACGGAGATATACCCTATGATAGTCCGATGAATTTGATTCTTTTGGAGACCATAGTAGGTGATGTCTAAGACTGACATTGACCTACAAATAGATCAAGTTCTCAATATACCAGAAACACCACCATTAAACATTAATGTGTTTCCAAAGAGGTTCTGTATATTAAATTAACTTTCAAAATGCCAATGTAGGGATTGCATTAGTGTTTAATGATGTTATTAAGTAATCTGGATATGATGAAAGACCTTATAGTTAATTTTGGATAATTAACTCAAATATTCAATTTCATCTGTCCAGGACTCCTTAAAATAAGTGGCCACCTGGGATACCGACTAGGGATGTGGATTGGTGTTCTGATTAACATCTCTTCATGATTTATCAGTTATTAGATATTGTTATGAATATAAGTATATTTTGAGTATCTTGAAGATACATGTTTTCGTTTTCCAAGAAACATCTGTATTTTGTTAAACGTGAATATATGTACATGAGTACACTCTAATATTAGCACCACTTAGATTGGTCCTTCGGGAACTGGATGCGGTGAAGGTTGGACTGTTCCGTTGCGCTTCTTTACGCATACTAGCTGCAGCTTAGTTCTATTCTCTGTGGATTATTTATATTCCAGGTACCTCTGCATTCTATTTTCTAAAACCTGTAGCCACCTTCTGCTATACACGGTACCCACTATATTATGTTTATTAAATCATCTCTTAATTGAGATAGAGAAAAGTCAGCTAAGGTGGTGTTGCCCTCCTGTTACTTCCATTACATCAGTAATTTTATACTATGTTATCTCAAACATATGCTTTGTTCAGATTTATCTTGTTTATCAGTTATAATGTTTTTTCTTTTATTATTAGCTATATTTCAGATTTATTCTGTTTACACAGATCTCAGTTATAACATGTTGTTGTTTAGCATATCAGTCTCCTGCCAGTTTGTCTGTGTAACCTCTGGCGATTCAGGTTATATGATCAGGAGACCTATAATTTTAGTTAAATTCTGCATATGTATATAGACATCAGCTTCTGTGAGCTGTGCTACCATGGGATAGGTTTTCCTTTTGTTTAGTTGTACTGACCTATGTTGATCTCTATGTTGGGGGTTGTACATTAAAAATTCTCTTCTTTTCTCTATTTACTTCAGTATTATGTATAAAATAAATCTGCATTTGCTTTTTTCTGCTCTATAACTGGGAACAATTATTATCCTGTGGGTAGATGTGTGGGTAATTTCTTTTATAGAAGTCAAATATTTTAAATCCCCACACTGGTCGCATCCTTATTTTTGGAAAAGGCAGGTTAATCTGAATATGAGAAGTGACACCACGTCCTTATATTCTCTTAAGGTGACTCCAATGTGACCGTGGGAGCGGACAAGAGGTACACTAGTAGTGAGGTGAGCTCCAAGACACCTCAAAAGTAACATAACTACATTGCAGTGAGTTCACTAAACCTACACTCAACTTGGACTAACCTTGAGGGTGGTTCCGACTCTGAAAGCCTTGATGACATGGTATAACAAGAGGAGGTTGGGCAAAGCACATATCAAATCTTATAAATGAACCTTTCGAATAAGTTATAAGTGAGCTCTCCAACGAGCTATCCACTGAAGGCACATCCAACTATCTTAGACAGACTGATTACAGACAGAATGAATGAAACAAATATTATACCGAATACGGAAATGGAAGGACCCACAAAGAATGTAGGCTAACCAATCAAACAAAGCCACCAAGGATCCGGTCTATCCTGCTAAGAAGCAGGTCAATACACTGTGCTATATCCCATGAAAACCACATAGATTGAGTCGGATAGCATTCATGAAACCATTACCAATAACATCCTAGGTTTTGGATTGCCTTGGAAATGCAAGCATGGCAACATTCAACTATTTGCTCCCTTAGGATCCGGATGTCCTCAGAAGGTGCTAGACATCTGAATTCCTAGGTTTAAATACCCTTGACTCATTGTCATGCTCTACATGCCTCTGGGAAATCTGGGGAGTGAGTGTTTCCTTAATACATCACTTTCCCACGGTCTTAAATGTAAACAGTATTAAATCATGTACTTAGTTTAAAGATCCACCTATTCCTGAGTTCCAAGTTCCACAAACCAAGGGAAATAAAAAATAAATGGGTTGCCCACCATTCAGTAGCCTAAGAGTACTCAAACTAAGTCCATGGGATATCCACAACTTGGCCACAGGGTCACAAGTTAAATAGAAAAAGGGAAGGATGACCGAACGACTGATTGGTCATCGAGAGGTCCTTCTAGCTAAGAAGCTTGGCCTGTGTCAAAGGGGTGAGGTCTGTACATGTTTGGGCTCCACCTAAAATGTTTCTAATGTCCACATCAAACAGAGGACTGTCGAGTGAAATAGGTTGATAGCCAATCAGCCAGCAGGTGGACTGAAAATTGCACTATAGTTATCGATCGGCTAATCATGGTTATGCTTATGGCATAAGACACTGCTCGGCTAGCGGTGTAGCATCGGAAATGCACTTGGCAGTTCAATTGTTGGGCGGGAATTGTATGTCTTTTCCTTTCATTTCTTAGACTCTGTTCAGGGGATTTTTGGGGCACTTGTTTGGTCTAATTTTCTCATCAAATTAGACCCATAATTACTAGCAAAACTTAATTAAAGATGCAATCAACAATGAGTTGGAAATTGGGTTTTCTAAGCTTCACACTTTGAATTGAACATGTGAGTCAAATAACTTGCATATATCTGGTGTAATTTGAACTTGATCACTTGCCTTTGGTTCCCGGGCTTCTAAAATAAAGAGGAAATATTTCAATCCACCGCAGAACCCGTGTACGAGGCCAAACATCCGATCACCCTATAAAATGTTTGAATAAGGCCACGAAAATCTGAATACATGGTTAACAATTAGTCCTCTACAACATGCTAAAGATTGGGAATGATATAATAACTCTAAGTGCTCCAGAAACACTAAGTTCGATGAGGGAGGGGAATGGCCCACCGCAGATTTCAATGAAAATCTACGTATGCACCGCATTGATAATGCAAGACAATCAAAATCTCAATTTGGCTAAAACAACGGAGATGAAATCGGTAAGAACAGTGGCTACTAAAATGGCTTGAGAGATATGGAAGGAAGAAAGAAATCTAGGAGAGTCTTTTCTTATGTAGACTTACTTTATGGTATTCACAGATTTGTCATCGGTTATGCGGACACAATTAATTTAACATAGACGAGGGTCATCTAGCCATCAAAATGAGTCGTGTACTCTATGAAAGTTTCACAAAATAATTTTTTCTTTCCAATGAGCCTAAGTGTGACAAATTCAAAGGTGTTAGTCAAAAGGTCAACTTTTACAAAAGTGGTGTTTTCACGATGGCTTAAGTGTAAAGCAAACAACCTAAACCAACGCATTTCGGCCTTGGAAGGGTATCGAGTCTTAATGAAATTTTCTCCAATTTGAATTACGTTAACAAGAAGCCAAAAATCACGATTTTTGGAGATTTCTAAGGAAAACTCGACTTTTACAGAAAGTCAACTCAACTGTCCCTAGTCAAATGAAAAGTTGCGAAATGAAGGGTATTTAGACTATGAATGGTGACAAGTTGAGCGCAAAAGTCATTCGGCATAACTTAGACTAGCAAATGAGCCAACCCGACACTCTTCTGAAATACCCAAAATACTCTTGACATTGGCCAAGTGTACCAAACTACCCTTTCTAAGTCAGAGAACTTCGTCGAAACACAGTCAAACCAACTCGAGAGTTACTCAAACTCTAAAACTAACTTAATTAATAGTAAGCACATTTTTTAGCATTTAATTAGAGTTATTAGGTTCATGGTCTTAAAGGACAATAGAATGAATAACTTGATGCACTCATCTGGATATGAAGGACCTTCAATGCAAAAAAAAATTCTCAAAGTCAACACAGGTCATAGCGAACACTTTAAAAAAGAGTCCGAATCTCCTGTCACATATATTACATGGGAATCATGTGACACATGTGGGAAACTCCATCATGAAGTCCAGAAAGAAATAAGCCGGGCAATTCAAGACGAAGCCTTGTATATATCCTCAAATCTCGCTTCTAGAGGGAATGGTGTTCATCTTGAACAGTTTAAATTGTCTTTCTATGGGCCCTACAATGGAGTTCCTCATATGTGTCACCCAGCTCCGATGTAATAGTTGCAATAGGGGATGCAAAATATTTGGGACAGGCATTTCCCTCATAGAAATCAACAATGTATTTTGGATTCTTAACATGTGATTCACGGGCATTACTTTTGGATGATGGTGATGTCTTTTGCAGAACCCCTTATGATTGTGTAGAAATGTGTCTCGCTCTACAGAATATAGATATTTTGGCTTCTTGTATTTCCATAAAAATATTGAAACTCTTCGGATGGTTTATTTTGAGAATAGCACACTTCTTATCCCCTCCTTGTATTGAGCATTCCATTTTCAGAGTGAAATGAAAAGGAAAAGGATGACATGTGCTTTCATTTCTCTAGTTTGTTTGTTTGCTTTTTTTATTTTAATTGAAAACCTATGATCCTATTGATAGTGTTACAAAAACACTTGACAACTAGTCCTAGTTTTACCTTGATCAAAACATTATTCACCTTTGGACTTTATTATGAAAATTATTATGAAATATAGTTGTCAAACTTTGAAGACCTATAATTAAAGGTAAAAGGTTAGTATCATTTGATGGAATTGTTATTGCACACATCTCACATCCACATCTTGAGCTATCCATCCACCTCATCTATGAGATCATGTATTAGGAATCATTATCATCTCCTTTTTCATTGCCCATTCCTAATTACTTTTTCATTGAAGTTGAAACTTGAGATACAGATTATGACTGATAAATAACAACCAACCATCATCTCCTATCCTAAGTTGGAAATTCAAATAAAAGTACAGTAAACAAAGCTATATTAATAGCTTACTCTTATTCTCTCTAAATAATTATTTGAGTTTGGATAAGACAAGTGGAGAAATTTGTAAGAAATACTAGTTTAAACCTTGAGAAACTTTCGCCAGCTTTTCTCCTTGCTAAAACAAAGCCTGTGGGTTTTTAGAACAATCTTCTGCCGCAAACATGAGGTGACTATTTGCTGCATCATATAAAAACCTTGTTTTGTGTTGCTGCCAAGCTCCCAATGTTGTGATATGGTCCGTATCTGGCAACATTGCAAGGCAAAAGAAACCTTCTTCTGGGCTAATAAAAAAAACATTTGCACCCAACACCACAAGATCTGCATCTTTCAAATGGTAGGTCATTGATGGATAATCTTTCATATCCGCTTTGTAAACATAGCATAGATTCCATGCCTTGTGTAGGTCCTCTGTATTGTGCTAGATTGTATCGCGCAAAGTAACTCACCAAGACATCCCTAATTTTCTCATATGCATCTGGATGCATATAACCCACTGCACTCCCTGAGTCAATTATCGTTCCCCCAGAGCCATCTCGTTGCATAGCGAACAGTCCTGGAGGAAATGTCATTCTTTAATTTCCGATGCTAATATCATTCAGGTACAAGTAGTAGGCCGCATGGTTCTTATTGCTGAGAGAAATCAGATTATTATTAGATCAATATTTTATGGTAAGAAGAAATTTATGGCTTGTTTGTTTGTATTAAAGTACATAGGAATTGAACATGTAAGATTTACTCTATAAGTAGTAAAAAAAAATCTCCAAAACTGTTGATATCAATTTCCAAAAATGATGTCAAATAAGCTTTCCTTTCATAGAAATAAAATAAAAAAGGACTAAAAATGGATAAGTGGCCATCACACGTAGTTATTCATTTCTTATCTTCCTTTGTTTATATTTCTATAAAAGAAAACAAAATATGCTATTTTTTGAAATTTGACCTTCATACTTCATTTTTAACCACTTCTGGCATAAATCTTTTGTATTCAATTTTCATGTATACTTATGCAAACAAACAGGCCTTTAGTGGTCATTTGCCTTTTAAATATGCAAATCTTATATATGTAAATGTCATATATGTTAGTGTTACACATGTGAAACACAATACAATGTTTGTCAAAATCATCATTTTCACATTAGTAAATAATTACATATATCCAATGATATTGGTTCTTTCTAGACCTTTCTCACATTTTTTTTTAAATTGCAAAAGAATTAAGTTATGAAACTTTACATCTTGATGTTTGCCTTTAATACAAGAACTTTTAATGGTTCAAATAATGATATGAGGACCCATGGAAGTTTAGAAAATTAGAACTGTAGGTTGGGTCGACCTAGGCTGACCGGACCTAGAGCACCTCCACTATTAGAACCAAGTCCGAGAAAACAACATCAATTAAGAGACTACCCACATGCCATGCTCTATTATCTAAAAGGGCTTTACATTGATTATATAGTGGGGTTAGGTGGCCTCTGCAAGCCTAGCGATATACGAAAATCATGCATATATATGCAAGAACAATGATACTTATATATCATGATAACAAGAATATATACCTTATGAGGGGTGTAACTTGATATTGGCCATTTATGATTGCATCATTGCCAAACCGCAAGTAGCTGTTGAGAGGTGATCGAAAGCCTTGCAGACAGTAAGAGAACCGGCCCATGGCACTGCTCCCTAATAGTGACAACGTAGACGTGGGCCCAAACCCTAACCCCATCAGGCCTGTGATCTTGTTTGTATCATCATATTTAAAGCCAGTGTTTTCATTGCTACACCCAAAGGCGATGTTGGACACAATCTCTACATTACCATTGCTCGATGATGTGGAGATCGTCTCAAACGAAAACACACCTTTCGCTGTAGAAGGTGTCACATAGTTAAGCGTGTAAACGCAGTCATGCCCAGAGCAACCAAAGCCACGCCCACGACAAAGGGGGTGACTACATGGGATCTTCCTGTATGTGCTAGATTTAGTCGGGTCGAAGATTCAACCTTTTTGGGGAAAGCAAGGTTTGCAGGGCTGGCATTGGATCCATGTCACGTCACTGCCAGTGTCCATGATCAGGTTTTGGGGTTTGGATGGCGTACCAAAGGACACTTCTACTAAGAACATAAACTTTTGGTTTCCAATCCTTGGGGTCATGCCATCCGGATGAATTGACATGTTGGTCGCCTTACTGATCTTCCATCGTAGGTATGTCATTCGGGCTTGGGATATCTTGATGCCTCTCTGAAGAATTTCAGTGTCTGATAGATTTCTACCAGGAAAGAGAGGGGAGTGCACCGAGTCTCGGTATATTAGCCTGAAGCTCAATGCATTAACAGAAATGATGAATGAAACTAAGAAGCAAAGGTAAAGAAGGAGAGAAAATGAGGAATTGTTAGGTGCATGTGGAGCCATGTCATATGTGGGTTTAGCTCACAGTGGAGGGTTTTGTAAGTAGAAGAAGCCCATATATAATGTTGGTAGAGAAGGAGATAAGTGTGACATTAAACGAGTAGTTACCCTTATCTTTTTAAAAATGGTAAAATTATTAATGTTGTTGTGGCAGCTAGATACAATCATCAAGTATATTTGCCTATTTTCCAACACCAATCCATATAGTTTGGTCAAAGAAGAACAATTGTGGGTATTGAGGAGATATTTCTAACAAGCACAAGATTAGCTGGTTACCTAATTAGGAAATGAATTCGGACCACCGGTGAGACTAATTAAGGTCTTTGAGACCCTAACCTAATTGTTACCCATTGAAGTTGGTCACTTTTCATAAAAGAGAGCGAAGGCCTAGGATTAGGCGGTATCCTATATTTCGAACATTGTCTAACTTGATTTTTACCCAAAACTTACGTGAAGTAATGTTTTAATTTATTTGACACTTCTCAGATTACCCGAAGGCATGTGGAGTGTGGTGATTACCATTCTATTCGGACTTAGGACTTGGATATCCCTATCTTCCGAATGCACCAAGCGTTGAACTTATTATGATATCCGACCCTTAGAGCGTATAGTTACGGGTATTATTGTACTTGCATGTCCAAGGTAATCAATAACTAAAAGACTGCATTGTAATGGTTCCTTGACTGCACTTTATTAGTATTTCCATATTCATACACATGGTGTGTATTTCTCCTTGTTATCGTATTTATGCGCTCCGTCATACCCAGACTTAGCTGGTCCTAGAATTGTGACCAATGGAACTCCTTGGGAATTAGCGAGCGGCTTTTGCCATGCTTTGACCCTAGATGTACCCAGATCCTCAGATGGTTTCTCGGTCGGCGTACGAGCATTCAGTTGCCCTGCCCCTTCCGAGTTATCCGGATCACCTCATCCCTTCTCCACCCATTCGGGGGCCCTCAATTCTAGCCGAAATGCTGCCTATTTATCGTTAGAATTTCTAGGTCAATTCTCTATGCGGTTTCGACTATTCAAACTCCGATTGAATTGGTTCAATCTGATATTCTGTCTGACTATTGATTCGGCTTAGTAATGACTCAAATCTATCTACCGAGTCTCTCATATGGTACCCGATTTATGGTAACCAATTTATGTCTGACCGATCTGTTCAATCTGTAATCTTTCCCAATTTCCATTGATTCTTTTAAGACATGCTACCCCGAGAGACAAGAGAAAGTGAGATAACCATGGACTTGGTGACCGACTTGAATTCATGAGCCCGATTAGGTGATGAAGTTCCCATGTAAGGATCGGGGTCACTGGTTAGCCTTGAACTTGCGGGGTACTTCTAATGCCCAATGGGATCATCGAATTCTAGAACTCATGAGAAGTTAAAAATAAAAAAGGCCCTGACCCTTTTGTACTGGGGCAACGAACCATAACAACAACACTTTATTATTATAGAATTATTATTACTATTATCATTGCTGCAATTTTTGTGCTTACTATGTCTACATTGTTACCTGCATTGAATGATATCATCATAATCATCGCATCTGCATATTAGTACAGGTTCACCCTCTGTATTTCCTGTATTATATGCTCTCTCTGGTAGAAGTCTGGTACTGTACATTTTGACCGCTATGGGACCACGGTTGTCCCGTATCGATGATTCTATTCTAGTCTTTATGGGACACGCATATGCACCCATACTGACGATCTTGTTCTGTCACTGTACCCCCTGCTTAGGTTGATGTACTCGGGGGAAATCCTGGCGAGACCCACCCTAATCGACACTAACATGTGCAACACTTAACCGTAAGACTGCAGTGTCATCAAGTAGAAAAGGACTAAAGAGTCCAGATTATTGATCCCACGGAGAGAGGATGGAATAAGCAATGAATCCAATTAAAGTAGAATTGAACTGAGTTATAGCTAATATAGACAATTGAAGTGAACAATTAAAATCACTAAACTATGTCTGAAAAATGGAATTAAACTAAATGAAATGTGAAATAAAACTAAAATAGCAATTAAACTACTCTAATTAACAATATGAAATATGAAATTAATAAGATCTAACAAACTACACTAACCTAGTGGATGAATGGTGGTGGAAATGGAAGATTCAAGGTGAAGATGCGGTGTGAAATGTGTAGGATTTAAAAAAAAAGTTATATGGAATGTAGATCTGACAATCTAGAAGTGAAAATAATAAATAAAAATATATATTCAAATTAACAACAATAAAAAGAAGAGATTAGACAATCCAAAATCTACTACGTATATAATTAACCAATCATGCATGTTCTAATTCAACTCTCAAATCTATACTGCAATTAACAATCTCTTGCCTAGTTGAATTGGATGATGTAACAATAAAGATCAAAGTAAAGAAAATCAAATGCCAAGATCTTAGATCATCATCTAGCTACTTTAACAATCAATCATCAAAATCAAGATACAAAAGATCAAAGATAAGGGCTCTAGAGCATGCTATGTCAGATAACTTAATTCAACTATAAAGCATCAATTGAGATTGGTGAAACATCAAGTGCAGAGATAGAGCATGTGAAATGAGAGAGATCAACACAATTAGATCTAAAATCTACTAATCAATCAAGGCACAATTAGAGAATTTAAACTAAAACATAAATGAAACTGAACTAATTACATTACTTAGCTTCAAAACGAGAGCCTACTCCAAGAGCTTTAGCCACTAAACATTAAGAAAGAACTCCAAATCTTTAAAATTGCCATAAGATCGCTCTCACTATAAATACATTGCAATTAATATGAACATTGAGGACATTTGATTGTCTCATTTCAAATATGTAGTTATTGGGGTTTGAACAATTAACCTATTTCAAACCAACCCAAGTTCTAACCAATACACCAACCACTCCTTTGTATTAGAAAATGACTTCTTTTATTCTTAAAGTCTTCTCCACTTATTTTGGAATTCTTCGACTTTTCCTAGGATTTCTTCACCAAAATTTCTTCATGGAATTGCCAGAGGGTTGTGGTAGTTGCGAGGTCCACCAACACAAGAGAAATTACATGGAAATGCGCTCTAGAAAAAAATATCGGATTTTTTTTTGCTAGAAGGCAATTGAATTAAAGGAGGGAGAAGACAAAATAAAGGCAAAAAGCCCCCAGAGAAACAACCAAAGAGATTACAGAGGAAAGATCAAAAGCAAAAAACCATTCCAGCAATCTAACAGGGCTGAGGAATGGAAAGGAACCTGTAAAATTATAGGATTGATCTGCCAGAGAAAGGTTTAACCAACTTTCTTAGAGAAGAATAGATGAGATCAGCAAGGTGGATCTTGGCCTTCATTTGAGAGGCACTGGAGTTTTTGAATAGAAGATCATTCCTACATTTCCATATGACATATATTGTGGAAAGGAAAATTGCAGTTGCCCCCTGAGTCGCCAGCTTGTCACAGTTAGCAGAGAGATGATGCCAGATCCAAGTGGGGGAAGGATGGAGATTGAATGTAACGCCTGCACCTTGAAGAATCCAAGACCAAATGGCAGCAGCAAAGTGGCAGTGGAAAAAGAGGTGGAGAGCAGATTCCAAGCTGGACTTGCAGAGACAGCAACGGTTAGCTAGACTGAAGCCAACAGATTGAAGCCAGTCCAGTGTAGGGGTTTTGCAGTGCATGAGTCTCCAAGCGAAGAAGGAGATTCTGGGAGGCAACAGGGAATTCCAGATGAGAGGCGCCCAAGCAACTTTCATATCTTTGTAGTGAAGGAGATTCCAAGCTTCTTTGAACTGAAGATCCTTACCTGAGTGGGATTTCCAGCTGATGAGGTCAACAGAATCCCGATGGAGGGCTAAGTCTTGCAGCTTCAGCCTGAGAAGCTCGGCAGAATCCGGGGGGATATCATCTGGGATCACCCATCTATTGACTAGAAAAAGAGAGTTGATTCTCTGGTTGAGAGGGAAGGAGAAGGAGGGGAACAGGGAAGCCAAGCTGGAGTCCTCAGCCCAGCTATCATGCCAAATATCCACAAGAGAGCCATTACCAATGATCCATCTAGAACCAGAGTGGATAAAGTGGGCTGCCTGCCTGATATGGCGCCAGATACACGAACCAGATCTTAGAGTAGTTGGACTCCAGAGAGAGGATTTGTGGAAGTACTTACTTCTCATCCAATTCGCCCAGAGAGATTGAGAGGAGGCAGACTGCCATCCAAGCTTAATAAACGAGGCCTTGTTCTGCTCCTGAAGACATCTAATGCCCAGGCCACCTTCATCAGTCGGGAGACAAACCACCTGCCAACGGATGGTGTGCCTTTTGGGTTGAGAAAGATCTGCTGACCACAAGAAGTGCTTCATCAGACGGTCCAAGTGATTTATCACAGATTTAGGAACCGGGAGGACCAAAGCAATGTGAGTAGCAAGGCTGCCCAGCACATGTCTGATTAGAACTCTGCGACCAACAAAGGATAGGAGCTTAGTTTTCCAGCCCGCTAGCTTGGAGATGAATCTGTCGATCAACTGGTTGAAATGATGCTTCTTTGGCGTGCCAAGAACTAGAGGGGCGCCGAGGTACATCGAGGAAAGGGGAGAATCATGGAGGTTAGTCTGCTCCTGAATCTGTCTTCTTTTCCTAGCTGAGCATTTACCAAGGATTTATGCATGAAAACTTTGTCGCTTCATATCTCGCTCGTCCAAACTCATATGAAAGCAAATGAGTAGCCGATTTCCCTTAGAACTCCGCCAATGCAATGATGCAAAGAAAAGACGTCATTTTACGAGTTAAAAAGAAGTTATAAGCGATGATAATCCGATAATTAATTTAACTGTCTTTAATCCTGAATAATACTGCATACTATGATATTTATATTGAATGCCTGCCAGACATTCGTGTTTGACCCAATACTTGGTGATGTAGATAGGATTTCCCCGACCCTGTCCCTAGAGTGGTATCCGGAGGAGGTGGCTACCAAGCCGCAGGAGGCAAGGGATTGAGGTGTCGAGGTTGTCTCATAGACTCCACTTCTTGCACATGAGGCGCTAACACCGGGGAGTCTTTATTTTGGGGTTTGTATTGCACTGTACTGGCCTATGTCCTTTTATTTTGGGATTGTAATTAACACATCTTTTGTAACTCTCTAACTTAATTTATGGGAATATAAGCTCCTATGTACTTGTCTAGCTCTACTTATATTCTTTTTTTGTTATACTAGTATGATGATGCATGATACAATATGATGCAGCTAGTAAGACATTGGTGATGTAACACGGAATCCGATGAGCTCCTCACTTTGGATTGCACTGCAATGCAAGCTTTTGCTAAATGTTCCTTAACGGTGATGGGTCATATATTCTCTCCTGTGCGGATCCTGGGGAAGAAAAAAAAGATTATACTTCTGTAATCCCCATAATCACGGGCCCTTAATCCTACCCTAATTTTGGAGTTGTGACACAAACTGACATGGGTAATATTGCTCTGTGGTTGGAGGTTCAACCTCAAAATTTGGAAAGTAAAACATTGCAACATGATTACAAGGTGAACCTAAAACTCTATAAGTAAACGGGCCATAAATCATTGTAAACATGGTTATCAACCAAGTAAAAGTATCATAAATTATGGTGCATGAGTACGGACGAGTGATGTATATATACAATAAAGATTCCTGCAATTGAGGCAAAATGTCATTTAACTTTTGGTAAAAGGTTAAACAATCAATTGACAATAATTAAGATGAATATGAACACAAGTCACGAAAAAAAAAGTTAACTTAATCTAAGATAAGGCATATCTTCATTAACAATTCGCGAAGAATGTGCTTGCTAGAATTAAGCCGTAACTAAGAACGTGTACTTGCTAGAATTAAGCCTCGACAAAGTATAAATACCATCCTTTTTATCAATCAATGAAATTGACATGAAGCCAAGTTACTTGATTGAATTAAGCACATTCCAGTAACTTAAGTCAAGTCACACTACAATAAGGGCTACTGTAGACTAGTAATCGTCACGTAAAGGGGTTCCAATTTCAATGTTATTTTCGTAGGGGCAATTCCATATGCAAGCATCCCAACAATGTGTTGCCCAAAGTTTAGATAATGCCTTAAAGGTCAATGGATTATACCGCACAAATAAGTACAAATAATTAGGTTCATGGTCTTAAAGGACAATAAAATGAATTACTTGACGCACTCATCTGAATCTAAAGGACCTTCGATACATAAGAATTCTGAAAGTGAACACGGGTCATAGCGAACACTTTAGAACAAAGTTCGGATCCCCTACCACAGATATTTATATGGAAACCATGTGACACATGTGAGAAACCCCATCATGAAGCCCAAAAAGAAATTAGCCGGACGCAATTCAAGATGAAGCCTTGTATATATCCTCAAATTTCACTACTTGAGGAGATGGGGTTCATCTCGAACACTTTAAATCGTCTTTCTATGGGCCCCACAATGGAGTTCTCCACATATGTCACACGGCTCCGATGTAATCGCTACAATTCAAGATGCAAACTATTTGTGACAAGCATTGCCCTCATAGAAGTCAACAATGTATTTCTTATTCTTAACGTGGGATTCATGGGCATTACTTTTGGATGATGGTGATGTCTTTTGCCGAACCCTTGATGTTTGTGTAGAAATACATCTCGCTCTATAGAATATAGATATTCTTGGCTTTCTGTATTTTCATAAAAATGCAAAAACTCTTTGGATGGTTTATTTTGAGATTGGCACACTTCTTATCCTCTCCTTGTATTGAGCATTCCATTTCCAAAGAGAAATAGAAAGGAAAACGATGATATGAAATTTCATTTCTCTAGTCTATTTTTTTTAATTGAAAACTTATCCTATTGACAGTATTAAAAAAACACTAGACAACTAGTCCTTGTTTTACCTTGCTCAAAAAATTATTCGCCTTTGAACTTTATTATGAAAATTATTATGAAATATAGTTGTCGAACTTAATTTGGAGACCTATAATTAAATGTAAAAGGTTAGGATCATTTGATGGAATTGATATTGCACACATCTCACATCCACATCTTGACCTATCCATCCACCTCAACTATGGGATCATGTTTTAGGAATCAGTATCATGTTCTTTTTCATAGCCCATTCCTAATTACTTCTTCGTTGAAGTTAAAACTTGAGATACAGATTAGGACTGATAAATAACAACCAACCATCATCTCCTATCCTAAGTTGGAAATTCAAATAGAAGTACAGTAAATAAAGCTATTAATAGAATACTCTTATTCTCTCTAAATAATATTATTTCAATTTGGATAAGACAAGTGGAGAAATTAATTTGTAAGAAATACTAGTTTAAACCATGAGAAACTTTTCCTGCCTTTTCTCCTCTCTAAAACAAAGCCTACGGGTTTTTAGAACAATCTTCTGCCACAAACTTGAGGTGACTATTTGCTGCATCATATAAAAACCTTGTGTTGTGTTGCGTTGCCAGGCTCCCAACACGGTCATTTGGTCCGTAGATGGCAATAATGCAAGGCAAAAATAACCTTCTTGTGGGCTAATAAAATAAATATTTTCACCCAACACCACAAGATTTGCATCTTTCAAATGGTAGGTCATTGATGGATAAACTTTCATATCTGCTTTATAAACACAGCATAGATCTAGGCCTTGTGTAGGTCCTCTATATTGTGCTAGATTGTATTGCGCGAAGTGATGCACCAAGACATCCCTAATTCTTTTATATGCATCTGGATGCATATGCCCACTGCACTCCCTGAGTCAATTATCGTTCCCCTAGACCCATCTCGTTGCACAGCGAACAGTCCTAGAGGAAATGTCATTCTTTGACGTCCGATGCTGATATCATTTAGGTACAAGTAGCAGGTCACCTGGTTCTTTTTTTTTTTTTTTTGCTAAATTGCAAATTGAATTAAGAAAGAGGGCAAAGAGAACAGCCAAACAGCAACAAAGCAGAAAAGAAAAGAAAGACAACAAAGGAAAGAAACAACAACACACTAATTCAACCCCTGAGGAGGTTGATTACAAAGAATAAAGAAAGAGTTTAAAGAACTACTGGAGAAGGAAGAAGATATATAACTTAGAGAAATAGAGGCATCTTGTAAAAATAAATTTATCACAGATTGGAGGGAAGGCACCTTGTTAGAGAAGAGAACCATATTTCTTTCTTTCCATAAGCTGAAGAGAGCACCCAGGCCTTTCTTGGCTTTCGAGCAGGAATTTGCAGAGAAAGCAATCCATTTCGCTGAAGCAGAACAAGAGGAGGAGGACTGAATGTTGCCTTTAGACTCCAGCCAATCCCAAAAAGAGGAAGCAAAGGGACAGCTGAAAAACAAGTCAAGAGCCGAATCTTGATGAGTACCACAGAGAGGGCAAGAGGACGCCAACTGCACACCAATGGATTGAGCCCAGACATTTGTGGGAAGCTTGTTGTGGAACAGCTTCCAGGCGAAGCAAGCTGTGGAGGGCTTTAGAAGGTTATTCCAAGCAAACTTGTGCCAATGTCTGGGGAGGCTTCTGAGTCTGATAGCTTCCCAAGCAGCAGAGAAAGACAGATTGAAGGAGTTTGAACTGTTCCAGATCAGCACATCCGGGACAGCCTGCAACGAGAAGGAGGCTGATAGAGAGGATGAGAAGGCAACAGCCTGCTGAAAGATGAACAAGCTCGAAAATCTAAGGGGATCTGACAAGAAATCCTTCACTGAAACAGACCAAGGGAACTCCATATCAGGAAAGATCTGCCTGAAAGATAGGGGGCCATGCCATTTGTCGTGCCAAAAACTAATTCTTTTGCCATCGCCCAGCTGCCAGTGACTGTTTTGGAAGATGAAATGAGAGCATCTCTTGATGGGTCTCAGATACAAGATCCAGAGGAAAGGGAGCTGGGATGCCAAGGAGAGAAACCTTTAAGATACTTAGCTCTAAACCAGCTGGCCCACAGGGAAGAAGAAGAGACCGCAGACCAACCCAATCTGATTGAATTTGCAGAGATCATATCCTTGATACGGCGGAACCCCAGGCCACCTTCACTCTTCGGCTGGCAGACCGAATTCCAATTGATGAGACTCTTTTTAGCTTGCTCTGGTCCCCCAGACCAAAGAAAATTCCTCATCCATTTTTCCAAGAATTTACAAACCGAGGAAGGAATTGGGAGAACCAAGAGGATGTGAATGGGAAGACTCTGAAGAACATGCTTAATGAGAATGACTCTCCCAGCAAAGGAAAGCATGTTGCATTTCCAACCTGCAAGCCTAAGCCAAAAGGAGTCCTTGAGGCTCTCAAAATACTGGGCTTTGGGGCTGCCAATGAAAAGAGGAACCCCCAAGTATTTAGCAGGAAAAAAGGCCCTAGGAATGCCTAGAGATCTCAAAGTTTTTGCCTTAAAAGACTCCCTGCTGTTCCCAAAAAGAATATTACTTTTCCTGAGATTGAATTGTTGCCCTGCCGCCTTTTGGTAGGCTTCCAAAACACTCTGAATAGCTTTGGTGCTCCTAGAAGTGGCTTTGAAGAAGAGGAGAATGTCGTCTGCGAACATGAGGTGACAGACGGAAGGAGACGCTGGAGCTCTGTAAATTGGAGTCATCTGATGTTGGGACACAAGCTTAACAATATTTAAGCTTAGGAGTTCTTCCGCTAATATGAAAAGCTAGGGAGAGAGAGGATCTCCCTTGACTTCAAAGTAGCTAGCAGGTTCTCTATTAATGATAACAGAGCCTTTTGGGGAGCAGATGCATTTAGAGATGAGGGTTGACCAGGCCTTGCTAAGCCCAAAGAAATCCAGAGCTTTGAAAAGGAAATTCCAATTTAATTTGTCAAAAGCTTTGGAGATATCCAGCTTCATACAGATTCCTTTGCCTTTGGGACCTTTTTGGAGATTCTGGGTGAGCTCATGAGCTAAAGCAATGTGGTCTTGGATTCTTCTACCTTTTAAGAAAGCCACTTGATGAGGAGAGATAAGGCTTTGGAGAACAGTAGCCATTCTAGACGCAAGGATCTTGGAAATAACCTTGTAGGAGAAATTGAGAAGGCTGATGGGGCGGAAATCTCCAAAAGAACAGGGCGCTGCCACTTTAGGGATGAGAGATATAAAGAAGTAGTTTGAAGCTTTCAACAGCTTTTTAGAAACAAAGAAATTTATAATTGCCTCTGTGATTGCTTTACCAACAATGTCCCAGCAACTGGTGAAGAAGCTGCCAGAGAATCCATCAGGACCGGGAGAGCTAGATTTGTTGAGGCTGAAAACCGAAGTTCTGATTTCTTCAATAGAAGGAGTAGCCTGTAGAATTGTATTTTGAGCATGGGAAACTTTCTGACTTTGAACTTGAAAGAGTAGGGGATCCATCTGAGCAGGGGCAGGAGTGAAGGAGGCAGAGAAGAAATCCACAGCAGCTGATTTGATCTGGGCATGGTTTTCCAGAGAATTACCGTTAAAAAGGATCTTGTCAATGCGATTTTTGGCACCTCTGATTTTCGCAGCAAGATGGAAGAATTTAGTATTTTTGTCACCTTCCTGCAACCATCTAATCCTGGATTTCTGCTTCCAATGGATTTCTTCTGCCTGGAGAAGGCTCTGGAGCGAGCTTCTAGCGAGGCCAAGAGCAACCATGGTGGATTCCTGGGGGTCTGAATCCATACTATCTTGCAATTGGAGAATACTGGATTCAGCAGCTGAAATATTGTTCTTTAGGAACCCAAAAGTTTCCTTATTCCAAGCTTTCAGCCTTAATTTAAGAGCCTTCAGCTTCTGGCTAAGAATGAATTGAGGATTGCCATTAACAGGGAGATCCCAAACAGCAGCCACCAAATCTTTGAAGGAGGGATGAGCAATCCACATTTCCTCAAACTTGAAAGGGATAAATCTAACACCAATGGGAGGGCGCTTGGAAAGCAGGATAGGGCTGTGATCTGAGCTTTGTCTGACAAGGTGCTGAAGGAGGCTATCTGGGTAGGAGAGAAGCCAGGCTTGATTGGTGAGGGAGCGGTCTAGCCTGGCTGCAACATAGGATCTATCTTTTCTGTTATTTGACCAAGTGAAGTTACTGCTTGAGAAGCCAATATCTTGGAGGCCTGAGGAGATGATCATAGCATTGAATTCGGAGGAGGCTAGGGAGTTAATGGGATGGAGACTGAGTTTTTCTGCACTGGAAGAAACAGCATTAAAGTCTCCTATGACAGCCCAGGGAGAGTTATTAGAGAAAGGAGTGGAGCTTAGGTACTGCCAGAGGGATCTACGGTGAATGTGAGAGGTGGAGGCATAAATGCCAGCTATGTAGGTGGTTGGGCAGTTTGGGGAGGGGGAGAGGGATATAGTGAGGTGTTGGGAGGAGTGATCTACCAAAGTGGAAGCAAAGTTTGGGGAGGAGTTGATAAAGCACCAGATAGAGGGATAAGTTGAGGAGGTTGAGTTGGAAAAGAAATAGGAGAAGCCAAGCCTTTCAAGTTTACGAGATAGATAATTGGAATTGAAAGTTTTTGGCTCAGAGAGAAAAATAATGTTAGGGTGGTAAGATTCAATCAAGAAGGTGAGGGTTCTAATGGTAGGGGAGTTAGCAATTCCCCTGCAATTCCAATATAATGTTTTAAACATGGAGGTGGGAAGTAGGATTGAGGCCAAGAGAAGGGCTGGTGGGCTGGGGTTCAGCTATTTTCCTAGCATGTTTGATCCTCTTGGATTTCTTATTCTTCTTTGGCAGCTGAGCTGCAACAACTATGTCGGCAGAGGAGGGGGACCAAATTAAGGATGGAGGATCTGGAATGGCAGGTTTTCTGGTTGGCCGGATGATAGGGGAGATTGGTTTTTCCTGGATACTGAGATCTATGGAGAGGTGGTCTGAGATGTCCACCACGAGGTTGGAATTGACAGAGTTAAGAGGGTAAGGATTTGAGGGCTGATGGTCGATGCTGGTAACCACCTGGGTAGCTTGGTCCAGGACTGAGAAGGGATTATGCATTTCAAGGGTTGAGGCAAAAGGGGAAAGGGGGTCTTCCCCAGGAGTATGGTTAACTTCAAGGGGAGGGGCCCAGACTGGGGGGGGGGGGGGGGAATTAGAGGTTGGATGGATATGCTCTGCTGTTGAGGTTGGATGGGTATGCTCTGATGCTGAGGATAGGAGAGGGGGGTTACAAGTTAGGAAGAGAATCTCAGAGACAGGGGGGGTTTTAAGAAGGCCTGGGGCAGAAGAGCGAGGAGGAGGGGGTTTGAAACCTGTTTTAGCAGTTTTGGTAGTTTGCTGGCAGAGACCTTCCCTGTGGCCATAACTGAGACAGAGGGAGCAAGGGACGGTTTCATACATGACTTCCACTTCCACCTTGGAATCACCTGCTACATCTACTATAACAGAAGAGGGTTTAGGTTTTTGAAGGTCAAGATTTATGCAGATTCTGGCATAGGATAAGAATTTTTGGGAGGCTATGATCTCATCTATCAGGATGGGGTTACCAATAGAGTTTGCTATAGAGAAGAGGATGTGTTGACTCCAGCAATGGAAGGGTAGACCTTTGAGCCTGATCCAGGTTGGAGCTAGGGTTGGCCAAGGGAAAGAGTCCATGCCTGGGGACCAAGGTAGAAGGTGAAGCTTTCTGTGACCTACGAGGAGAGGGGAAGCAGATAGGAGAGAGTTTCTAACCTGAGGGCAGTGGGCTCTGAAGAGGAAATAGCCCTGATCTGTGAGAGATATCAGACTTCTAATAGGCAGGTCCCAAGCAAGGTTGGTGTGGTGCTCGACCCACTCCAACGAAGGTCTTTTTCCTTCAAACCTGCCAATCACCGCGTGGGAGAAGGATTCCTGGCTAGTAGAGATCATTTCTTTTGGGATGGTGACGGAGGGCTTGCCATCGGTCCATATAGTTTGGGGCATATTTTGAGGGAGAGAGGATGGGGTATGGGAGAGAAGCGAGGTATACGATCTGGGAAGATGGAGGTTGGAGGAGCTAGCAGTGGGTTGGGTGGTTCCCCCGGTAGGGCTCTGAATCAGAAGCGATGAGAGCTGCTGAATTTGTGAAGAGGATAAGACAGGGGAGAGCTGCTCAGCTTGAAGGATTGCCTGGACCTCAGCTGTTTTGATGATGGGCCCTGACTGGACAGGAGGTGGAGATGAGGGTTTGAAGCAGATTGGGGTTGGGGGTCGAGGTCAGGAGGAGGAGGAGACGACATCTCTTCTGTTTTTCACATAGGTTGGTTCTTAATGCTGAGAAAAGTCTAAATTATTATTAGATCAATATTTTATATCATCAGAAGAAATTTATGGCTTGTTTGTTTGTGTTAAAGTACATAGGGATTCAACACGGAAGATTTACTCTATATGTAGTAAAAAAATCTCCAAAACTGTTGATATCAATTTCCAAAAATGAGTGTCAAATAACCTTTCCTTTCATAGAAATAAAATAAAAAAAGACTAAAAATGGATACGTGGCCATCACGCGTAGTAATTCATTTCTCATCGTCCTTTGTTTCTATTTCCATAAATGAAAAGGTTTTTTATGCCATTTTTGAAAATTGACCTTTGGACTTCATTTTTAACCACTTATGTCATAAATCTTATGTATTCAATTCCCATGTATGCTTATGCAAACAATCAGGCCTTTAGTGGTTATTTGCCTTTTACATATGCAAATTTTATATATGTAAATATCATATATGTGAGTGCCACACATATGAAATACAATACAATGTTTGTCAAAATCATCATTTTCACATCAGTAAATAATTATATCCAATGATCTTGGTTCTTTTTGGACTTTTCTCCCAAATATTTTTGTTTAAATCGCAGAAGAATGAAGTTATGAAACTTTACATCTTGATGTTTGCGTTTAATACAAGAATCTCTAATGGATCAAATAATGATCTAAGGACCCAAAGAGGTTTAGAAAATTAGAACTATATGTTTGGACCTAGGCTGACCGGACCTGGAGCACCTCTACTATTAGAATCAAGTGTGAGACAACAACATCAATTAAGAGGCTACAAGCCTAGCGATTAATGAAAATCATGCATATGCAAGAACAATGGTAATTATTGAAATATAGATATCATGATATCAAGAATATATAACTTATGAGGGGCGTAACTTTATATTGGCCATTTATGATTGCATCACTGCCAAACCGCAAGTAGCTATTGAGAGCTAGTGATCGAAAGCCTTGAAGACAGTAAGAGAATCGGCCCTTGGGACTGGGCCCTAACCGTGACAACATAGACGTGGGCCCAACGCCTAACCCCATTAGGCCTGTGATCTTGTTTTCATTATCATATTTAAAGCAAGTGTTTTCATTGCTACACCCAAAGGCGATGTTGGGCACAATCACTACATTACCACTGCTCGATGATGCAGAGATCGTCTCAAATGAAAACACACCTTTCGTTGTAGAAGGTGTCGCATAGTTGACGGTGTAAACGCAGTCATTCCCAGAGCAACCAAAGCCATGCCCATGACAAAGGGGGTGATTACATGGGATCTTTTGTTAGGGATTTTTGTGTATTGCAATTTGATGGATGCATTATCATTTTAGCATCATTCGAATTTTCACTCATGCATTGATTTAGAAAATCTTGAAATCTTGATTTACACATGCATTGTTGTTAAGACTTGTAGATATCTTGGTTTATGCATGTTTTGATTTTAAACTTGGATGCATTTAAATTTGAAAAGAAGTTTTATAAATCAAGCTAGCATATGTTTTAAATATTTCAAATCTTTTTAGGCATTTTATGTTTCATGTTTTTAATCCTCTTAGTTTGATTTAAATCATGATTCCAAGCTTGATTCATTGGCCCAATATTCCCCTCAAAGAAATACTTTGAAATATGCATTTTAGGGGAATTTGGTCCCTGGGCCCAGGTCAACCTATAGTATGCTCGGTCGACCGAGGCCATGGACCCGGTCGACCAAGCGCACTGCAGGTCGACCAAGAAAGAGCCATTGGAGCTCTTTTTCAAACAGTCTGATTTATGACCATTGAGTCCAAGTCGACCAGGGAAAGGTGCAGGTCGACTAGGGACTCGCAGAAACTCATTTTTTGATATAAAAGCAAGTTCATTCCTTTGAAAATGTGAGGAACTAAGAGGCCCTCCTTGAGATGTTTTAAGGCCAATCAAAGGGGAATGAGCTAAGGAATGATATTGGTCATTTGGAAAGCTAAAGCTTGGTTTCATTGAGTTAAATCACTAAGTCAGCTTTACTTTTCTTAATCATATATTTTCATGCTTTGCTTTAATTATTGGTAAATCTTTTCTAGCATGATAAACTATGATTTGTTGTGTCCTTAACATGTATACGTTTTGAATTGATTTATTGTTTTGGATGCATCACCCTGATTCAAACCAAGTAGTACTCATATTGGTATATCTAAGTAAATCATGTTATTGAAAACATTTACAAAATTATATGTAACATGATTTCTATACTTGGTTGAATCTTTGGTTGTTTTTTTTCATCATAAGAAAATCACTTTCAAATCTATCTTATGTTTTGGATTCAACAACTTCACAAATCATATGTACTTTTGTTTTAAAGCTTCACAACTTGCTTAGCATTGATAGGTATATAATTTTCAAGTTGAATTTATAATTACATATGATTTATCCCCTAACTTCAATCAAATCTATTTTTGTGTTTTACACTTTCAAATGCTTTTTTTTTTTTTTTTTTTTTTGCTAAAAGGCAAATTGTATTAAAAGAGGAAGAGGAAAGAGACGGGGCCAATGAGCCCAGAAGAGAGGAAGCTCAAAGAGCTACAACAGAGAAGAAGAAAACAAAAAATTAAAAGAAACCAACAAAAGCCAAGAAAACACATACCAGGCTTAAGAAATGGGGAACAAAAAATTACAGAAAAGGATAAGAGGTCTACCATAAAAAGGCTTGTTAATACGCTTGAGAGAGACAGAGAGGAGCTCAGTCAAGTATAAATGGACCTTCGTCTGAGAGGCTCTAGAGTTCGAAAAGAAAGCTTCATTCCTGCATTTCCATAGAGCAAAAGCAGTTGAGAAGAAGATGGTAGCAGCTCCTTTGTAGGCCAGAGTGTCACTTTGGAGGGAGAGAGCTTGCCAGATCTTAGAAGGAAAGAAAGGGCCATCAACAGCCGAACCAGCCTTGGAGAGAATCCATTTCCATGTGACAGAGGAGAAAGAGCAGAGGAAGAGGAGATGCAAAGCAGTCTCCTGATCTTTTTGACACAGGTTGCACCTTGAAGCCATACTAATACCAGCGTGCTGAGCCCAAGCTTGAGAAGGGGTCTTTCCATGCAGCAGCCTCCAAGCAAAGAAGGATATCCTGGGATGTTGAAAGGAGTTCCAAATTAGAGGAGCCCAGCTCAACCAGTAAGTGGAGGGGTTACTGGTTCTGATAGTTTGCCAAGCATCCTGAAGAGTGAGGCCTTTGTCCTGGTGGGAAATCCATTACAAAGTGTCTTTAGTAGACTGGACCAAGGAGAGGTGCTGGGTAGCTAGACGCAGGGAGACAGCAGCAGCAGCAGGAAGGTCTGGGGGTGTCGTCCATTGAGAGCCATCCCAGAGAGAATGCAGCTTTTGGTTAGGAGGATAATTGACAGAAGGGTAATGGGAGGGCATGCTACCTTCTGGCATCCAGTTATCATACCAGTAGTCGATATCCTTACCATCTCCAACTTTCCACTTACTGCCAGAATGAATGTGGTGAGCCAAATTCCTGATTTTTCGCCAAATACAGGATCCAGATTTGGAGGTGGAGGGATGCCAGATAGAAGAATTTGGAAAATACCTACCCACCATCCAGTTAGCCCAGAGAGAATTGGAGGTCATGGCTGTCCAGCCAAGTTTGATGAAAGAGGCAGCATTTTGCTCACTGACTCGCTTGATGCCCAGGCCTCCTTTTTTGATGGGGAGAATGACCGTGTGCCAGTTAATTTGGCTTCTTTTCTGCTTGGTTGCCCCCACAGACCAAAGGAAATTCCTCATAATGGCCTCCATGTTGGTTGACACTGACTTAGGAATTGGGAGAACCAGCGCAATGTGGATAGGCAAGCTGCTAAGCACGTGTCTCACAAGAATCCTGCGACCAGCCATAGAGAGGAGCTGGGATTTCCAGCCAGAAAGTCTGCTCATGAATCGATTAAGCAGGGGGGTGAAGTGATGTCTTCTTGGGGTACCAATGATGAGAGGAGCTCCAAGGTAGAAAGAGTGGAGAGGTCTGTCCTGAATTTTGGTGATGCCCAGGATTTGCCTTCTCTTGCTGGGGTTACATTTTCCAATAAAGAGTTTGCTCTTGTCCAAGTTTATGGTCTGGTCAGCACTAGTTTGGTAATTAGAGATTACCTCCTGTAAGGCTAGGAGGCTCCTTTTGTGGCTTTTGAGGAATAGAAGAATATCATCGGCATATAAGAGATGGCAGGGGATGTTTGGAGTGGATGAGAGGGGAGAAATGGTGTTACTAGAGGCCAGGCTATGGATGTTGAGGCTAAGAATTTCTTCAGTGAGGATAAAGAGGTAGGGGGATAGAGGGTCCCCTTGCCTCAGACCACAAGAGGAGTTGAAGAAACCATAAGGAGTTCTATTGATGAGGACAGAGCCTTTGGCTGTGCAAACACATGCTCTAATGAGGCTAATCCACTTGGAGGAGAAGCCAAAGAATTGGAGGCATTTGAAGAGGAAGGGCCAGCTAAGTTTGTCAAAAGCCTTGGAAATATCCAATTGCATACATAATGTACCACCCTTCAGCTTGGTTTGGAGTTTTTGAAACAATTCATGAGCTAAGGCTATGTGTTGATGAATAGATCCGCCTTGGACAAAAGCAGCCTGGTTTTGGGATACAAGATGGGGGATAATCTGAGAAAGTCTGGAGGCCAGAATTTTAGCAATGATTTTGTAGGTAAAGTTGAGGAGGCTGACAGGCCTATAGTCCGCAAAGGTGGTAGGGGAAGAGGATTTGGGGATAAAGGATAGAAAATAGGTGTTGAAGGCTCTATATAGCTTGCCTGAGATAAAGAACTGTTGCATGGCTTTGACCACTGAGGAGCCAATGATGTGCCAGGCTATAGTGAAAAACTGGCCTGAGAAACCATCCGGGCCTGGAGAGCTGTCTTTTCTGAAGGCAAAACTGCTTCCCTAATCTCTGCAGCATCAGGAGTTCTGGAGAGGAGGATATTCATTTCTTCATTGACTTTGTGGTTGTCTACCCCAAAAAGGAAATTAGAGGGGACTGAGTGATAGGAATTACCTATAGAGGAGAAGTGGTCCACTGCCAGGGACTGGATAGCTGCAGGGTCCTCTACCCATATACCCTCTGATTGGATTTTATCAATGCGATTAACTACCCCTCTGGATTTGGCAGAGGCATGGAAGAAAGCTGTGTTCCTATCACTCTCATTCAGCCATCTGATTCTAGATTTTTTACGCCAGTGAGTTTCTTGAAGATGGAGGCAGTTGTGGAGGGAAGCCTTTGCTTTAACAAGAGAGAGGTGAAGGGAGGGGGTAGGACCAGCATCTAGGAGATCTTGAGCTTCTTGAACTAGCTTTTCAGCAGCTGCAACCTTAAGCCTGATAGCACCAAACACATTTTTGTTCCAGGCTTTGACGACCTACTTTAAATTTTTCAGGTTGGAAGCCAGCTCCTGCTGGTAATTTCCTGTAGATTCATGATTCCAGGAGTCTGCCACAAGAGTGAGAAAATCCGGGTGTTGGATCCACATTGCTTCAAACTTGAAAGGAGCCATAGGAGCAGTGGGCCGACTGTTGTGAGTAATAAGCAGAGGGCAGTGATCAGAGGAAATCTTTGGTAGGATGATGATCTGAGGGTCAGAGAAAGTGGAGAGCCAGTGGTGGTTGCAGAGGGCTCTGTCCAGCCTAGCTGCGACATAACTGGCTCCCTAGCGGTTGTTGGACCAGGTATATTTGTTACCTGAGAAACCCATATCCTGCAAGCCAGAGGAGAGAAGCAGCTGCTGGAATTCAAGGTTGAGGCGGGAAGGCCTAAGGCTGAATTTCTCAGAGGCGAAGATGATGGAATTGAAATCACCCAACACACACCAGGGGTTGTTGGTGCTAGCCTGGGAGGAGAAATAGCTCCACAGGTCACGTCTCTGAATATAGTTTGTTGAGGCATAAATCCCTGTAAGAAGGCAAATTGTGGCAGTAGCAGGATTGGTGTAAGAGATGGTCAGGAATTGGGGAGAGGAGTCTATAAGAGAGATTCCAAGATTGGGATTGGATTTAAAGAAGCACAATATAGAGGCTGGAGAAAGGGGGTTGTTAGAGAAGAAACCGTCATAGCCCAGTGAAGAGAAGAGGGAGGGAGGAGGGGAGGCAGTCTTGGGCTCAGCAATAAAGATGATATCAGGGGATTTAGAGGAAGCCAAGTGGCGGAGGGATCTGATGGTTGGGGAATTAGAGATTCCCCTGCAGTTCCAGTAGAGGGCTTTGATCATTTGGAACTAGTTAAAAGGAGGGGGGGACCATTGGAGCTCCTTGTGGTTGGCCTGGAATTGGAACTTTCTATTTTCCTTTTGGGCTTTGGTTTCTTTTTCTTGGAGTAGGGGGTGAGATCAACTACTAGGGAGATACCAGAGGTAGTAGGCAACTGGCCAGAAGCTTCTCCTAAAACAGAGTTTTTGGAGTTGGGGAGGGAGAAGGAGGGGGGTTCAAGAAGAGAACAGTTTTCTAGGATGGAGAAAGAATTGGAAGTGTCTAGGATTGGTTCTGGGAATTTTTCTAGAATGTCAAAGGATAGGTCTAGGGGAGTATCGACTATGCTAGAGCAAGTGACAGTATTGGAGATGTTGTGGAGAGTGGCTGGGTCCAAATTGTTTGAGACAGGGAGTTTTGGAGGGCCCAAATTCGGATGGGAGGATATGATAGAAGCGTGGGTATTAGCTGGGGATAGGAGGTTGTCATGGGAGGTCAAGGGGGGATCATTGGAGGCTGAAGCAGTGTGTAAATGAGGAGTAGTGGATGGAAGGGGTTGGCTGGTCGGGGATTTACCCAAAATGCCTGCACTTTGCTGTTGCACCAACGAGGAAGAGTTTGGGATGTTGGGTTTGGAAATGGGAGAACAGAGGTTCTCAGAGTGACATGAGGATAAACATTTGGAGCAGGGGGGGTGGGTTTTCATAGGAGATAGAAAGGAGGATCTCCGATTCTCCTGCTAGATCAACTTTGATCTCTAAAGGCTTTGGTCCAGAGAGGTCCGGCCTCACTAGAATCCTAGCGAAAGTGAGGAGTTTTTGGGAGGCTGTAATGTCATCTAGTTTGAGGGGGGTGCCAATGGAGCTGGCTATGGAGAAGAGGATATTAGAGCTCCAACAGTGGTAGGGAATTCCATGGATACGAATCCAGACCGGGTGCAGGGAAGGCCAGGTGGAGAGGTCTTGACCTGGCGACCAAGGCAGGATATGGAATTTCCTGTTTTGCAGGAGAGTGGGACCTTTTGAAAGAGCAATATGCCTATCATCCTTAGTAGCAAACCTAAATAGGAATGAACCTTTGTCTGTGAGTGAAACCAGGCAAGGCTTGGAAAGGTTCCACGAGGAGTTTACCTGGGCCATTAGCCATTCAACTGTAGGTCTTTTCCCGAAGAATTTTCCAATAGCAGCATTAAAGAAGGAGGATTTGCTGGGTTCAATCAAGGAGGAGGGGATTTTCATCGTTAGTTGGCCGTCTATGAGGGAGGAAGGGGGTAATCTGAGGGGGATAGAGGGGTTGAATCAGGGAAGAGGGATAACCAGGGTTTGTGGATGGGGAGGGGCAACGATTGACTCGAAGGAGGATGAAGAAGCTTCGAAATGGGGTCTGAGCGGAGGTAGGGTTGTGGCGGGGCAGGATCTGGGGGTTTTTGGGGGAGAGGGATTGTCTCACCTGAGGTTTGGCCTTTATCAGAGAGGATGATGCCAGAGAGATGTTGGTGCAGCATTTCCAGTTGATTGAGATCCCAGGTCGGGGAAGGGAGAGCGGAAGCAACATCCGAGCTGGCGAGGGGACCTGAAGCTGCAGAGGCTGGGGAGACTCCAGTTCTTGGGAGATTTTTCTCTGGCAGGTGCGAAATGGAGAGGGGAAGGGCAGTAGGTTGCCCCTGGGAAAGGAAGGTAAGCAAGGATGGGGTAGAAGAGTTGAGGAGCTGGGGCGAAGAGGCTGGACGGATAAGAGGGGGAAAATCGGAGGAGGTGATCGGAGGAGGAGGGAGGCTGGAGGGAGGAAGAAAATGGGGGTTCATCTAGGGCAGCGGACTGATCACTGGTTTCACCTAGATGACATGTTTAGTCTGTAGTCTGATGACATGTTTAGTCTGTAGCATTGAATTTCAAAACTTGTTTTTAGCATACATAGATTGAGCTACATTGTTAATTTGTTTGAAATCCCTATGCATCACATGTTTTGTTTTTAGAATTTCACAACTTGTTTGGAATACATAGGTATATCTTTTACAAGTTGTTTTTAACATGTAATTAGCATTCTTTCCTCAATCATAAATGTTTTTATGAGCTAAAACTTTTAAAAGCCTTTGGCATACATTTATGAGCTTTTATTTTCAAATTGATTGAGGACATCATACATACACATTGTGCATTCATCATTGCATTCATAGTGTGTGTGTGTGTGTGTGTGTGTGTGAATTAGATTTTCACTTTCATATCCGCCTAATTAAGAGGCATTGTATTGAGCTAAAATTGTATCTCCATCAATTGTATTCTAGACACTACTTAGAGAGATAACCAACCTTTTGGTTGTAGAGGTTATTGCTTAGCCTAAGAAAAGCATAGTGTAAGAGGTTATTGCTTAGCCTTAGAAAGCATATTGTAAAGGTTATTGCTTAACATTTTTGAAAAGCATAGATAGTGGAAATCTAGTGGGGTGTTGGATCACAAATCGATAGTGGATGTAGGCATTGAGGCCGAACCACTATAAATCATTGTATGATGGTGGATGCTTTGTGGTGATTGTTTTTGTTAGTTTCCGCATTTAGTTTGATAATCATCACTTGTGACTAGTTAATTTTAAAGAAGTTAGATTTTATTATAATTGGTCACTAATTTGAAGCTCACCCTATTCACCCCCCTCTAGGGTTCGGATCCCGGACTTTCATCTTCCTGTATGTGCTAGATTTAGTCGAGTCAAAGATTTGATCTTTTTGGGGAAAGCAAGTTTTGCAGGGATGGCATTGGATCCATGTCACATCACTGCCAGTGTCCATGAGCAGGTTCTGGGGTTTGGATGGTGTACCAAAGGACACTTCTACGAAGAACATAAACTTTTGGTTTTCAATCCTTGGGGTCATGCCATGCGGATGAATTGACATTTTGGTCACCTTAGTGATCTTCCATGGTAGGTATGACATTTGGGCTTAGGATATTTCGATGCCTTTCTGAAGAATTTCAGTGTCTGATAGATTTCTACCAGGAAAGAGAGGGGAGTGCACTGAGTCTTGGTATATTAGCCTAAAGCTCAATGCACTAGCAGAAATGATGAATGAAACTAAGAAGCAAAGGTAAAGAAGGAGAGAAAATGAGGAATTGTTAGGTGCATGTGGAGCCATGTCGTATGTGGGTTTAGCTCGAAGTGGAGGGTTTTGTAAGTAGAAGAAGCCCTTATATAATGTTGGTAGAGAAGGAGATAAGTGTGACATTAAACGAGTAGTTAGCCTTATTTTTTTTTAAATGGTAAAAATATTAATGTTGTTATGGCAGCTAGATACAATCATCAAGTGTATTTTCCTATTATCCATCACCAATCCATATAGTTTGGGATTTGCATGAATGCATTTTCCCATTTGAATATTAGATATACTCAAGAGAATTATTACTATTTATAGCATAGAGGTTTTGACCAGGAGAGATAAGCGTGACATTAAAAGAGTAGTTAGCCTTATTTTCTCAAAAATGGTAAAATGATTAATGTTGTTATGGAATTTAGATACAAATAAATTGTAGTTTTTATGAGCCAAGATTGAGACCGTCAAGTGTATTTTCCCATTATCCATCACCAATCCATATAGTTTGGGATTTGCATAAATGCATTTTCCCATTTGAATATTAGATATACTCATGAGAATTATTACTATATCTAGCATGGAGGTTTTGACCAGGAACTTACCTCTAGAATTGGCTTTTCCCCTTCCCTACCCAAAATTTCTAATTTTCCCTAGACCTTCTCCATATAAGGAAAAATAACAAAATCACCCAAATTATAGACAATCTAACTAAAATTAGTTCGTCATATGCAATTAGCATTGTTTCATCAGGACTGCAATTGTAATGCAACCCACCTTGTTTGGCCCACTTTGTCCAATCATATCCCAACTTGAGTGCCCACTTTGGCTTCGATAAGCATGATTGATAATTTGAATAATGACTTTGTATGGGTTGTGTGTAGCTAAGTATAGTCACGACTATTATATATAGGGCTCCATGATAGATGGCTACAGAAGTTCAATATATTATTTCTGATGTGATGTATATAATGATTCAATCGAACTAAAATTAGTTCATATGCAATTAACATTGTTTCATTTATATCTCGCCATATATGGCCAGGCATCCATATAAGTGGACGTAGTGTAAAACCATTTGAACTTTGATCATACATAGTCATTGAATACACATAGTGTGATAGGTCGAGCTAGCAAAATGTGTTCCGAACCGATGGCCCAACCCAGTTTTGGCCCGCCAAATCCAACCCGCCACACATACGGGTTGGCCACGGGTAAGGATTTCCTAACCTGTATAGAAACGGGTCGGGTTAGGGTTGGCCCGCCTAACCCAGTTGACCCGTTTAACTTAACTCTTACCGGCTTGAGAAATATGTAGAGCTTTTCCATTTCAAATTTTAATGACTTTCCTTGATTTTAGCGAAAAAGAAATCAAGAAGGGTATGCAATCTTGACGTTCTAATTTCCTACTTTTTCGATAATTAACAGTTTTCATTATTAGCAATTAGCAAATCTTAATCCCTAAAGAATCCTTCTGGCTACAAATATATTCTTCTTTACACGTTTGCTGTAGAGGTTACAGTTTTGCATCTTCAAACTCAACTCACGGTCTTTAGATTTCTCTGCAACTACATGATTTAATGGGCAGCCACTAGCATCCTTTCTTCTTTTATTTATAAGCTTTTTTATTAAACAATATATAGAGTAGTGGGTTGGTGTAGTGGTTAAGTAGTCATTTGAATTATAATGGATCATGTATTCGATTCTCGTTGCCTTAACTTTTTACAAGACACAAAATTTGTTAAAGATGAGCGACGCGGGTTAGGCCAGGCTGACCTGACCTGACCTATATTTATTGCAGGTTAGCCCGACCTGAAGTATCTTGGGTGCGGGCTGCAAACCTGCAACCCGTTTAGAAAGAGGGTAGGTCACGAGTTAGGGGTCCAAAAAGCAGATCCAACTATGGCCCGGCCCGAATTAGCCCGATCCAGCCTGTTTGCCAGCCCTAGTGATAGGACAGGTGGGTGATATTGCTTTCTGGAGAGTATTAGATTGTTACTGCCTCTATATATATACATATATATATATATATATATATTTAACATTAAAAAAAATATGTAGGGCCGTTTGCCAAGTAACTAATAAATTTTTAATATTGACTAAGAAATAATCAATTAACAAGTGTGCAGAGTAAGGGTTAAGAGTGAAGCGTCAGAGGTGGGATTCTTAGATAACATCAAAAATCCTATTTTCTTCGGATCTCTACCCTTGGCCCTTCACTCCATTAGTGCATGTTTTATAAAACTCTCTTTCTTGGGAGTATATGGGGAATACTATGAATTCCTAGGAATTGAGTAGGAACTGCAACAATGGGCAGTACAATTTCTCAAGTATTCATATGGGTAATTGGCCGCCAACAATCAAAGATGATGATGATCCATGATGCAGATGGTCTCATGAACAAAAAAAAACACCATATATTTCTCACCAGCTAATTCCAACCGCTCAACTGTTCAATAACTCAACTTTATCTCTCTCTCTTTATCTTACCATGCGAGGTAACATGTGGGGTTTTGTAATATGTCGGACCTTGAGGATGTAATTAGCCTAAATAATTGCAGTGTTAGTTGATTAAGCTCAATTAATCAGACTTGTTTGGCTACTAATTGAGCTTAATCAACTAACATTGTAAGGCTAATTGCATCCTTGAGGTCCGGGATATTACATGTTTACCTATACATTGATCTAAATAGACTATCCAAACACTCTTAATGTGTCTTGTGCTGGAGAAAATGTAGGAGATGATGTCCCAGTGGCGAGAGAGATGGCAGTGGAGGTGGTTATGTCCTATATGGCGCCATGTAGGCTAGGATGCATCATGGTGAGCCACGCAAGTTTGGTCGCTTAGATAGAGGAACATATAGGCTCGATCGGGTGTGAGACCACGAGTTGGGATCACCTATCACAGTTGTTACACCTTCACTGTGAGTGGACCAATAACAGTCCACCATGTCATCCAAAAATTTAGTTGATTTTCTTTTGTTTGATTTAAATTTTTTTAACCTCAAAATCACCTAAAATTTTGGATGACGTGGCGTACTATTATTGGTCCACTCATAGTGAAGGTATAACAACTACGATAAGTGATTCGGACTGTGAGACCACATAGATATGGGAGCTTAGATGGAGGGCCATATTGGTTTAGGTGTAGGCCATGTATAGGCACTGAAAGTCCTGGGATCCTAACCCTAGAGGGGGGGGGGGGGGGGGGTTGAATAGGGTGTGCTACAATTATGACCAATTTAGACCAATTTTAATTTCTTAACATAAACTAGTCACATGTGATGATTAATCAAACAATATACGGAAGCTACTATAAACAATCACCACAAAAGCAAGCACCACAACACAAAGGTTTATAGTGGTTCGGCCTCAATGCCTACGTCCACTACCGGCTTGTGATCCAATCACCCCACCAGATTTCCACTATTTATGATTTTCAATAGGCTAAGCAATAACCCTTACAATGTTGTTTTTCTAGGCTAAACAACAACCTCTCAATATGCTTTTATAGGCTAAGCAATAACCTTTACAAGATGCTTTTCAAGGCTAAGCAATAACCTTTACACAATGTTTTTCTTAGGCTAAGCAATAACCTTTACAAATAAGGATTTCACTAAGAAAGTGTCTTCACAAAAGATCACTCTAAGAGATACAATTTAAGCACAATGAATTTGCCTCTAAAATAGGCGAATATGAAAGTGAATAACAAATTACAAACATACACTAAAACAAGCTAAAGTGTGTGCACAAGTGTATGAATGCTTTACTTCAATCAATTTCTACAATGAGGCTCCTAAATGAATGCTTGATGCATTTTAAAATCAAAGCTTAGAAAATGATGATTGAAGATAAAACTAATCACATAAAAGATTCAAACAACTTTGAAGAAATGAACTAAACAAGTTGTATGAATGTTAAAGTCTAAGAACACATGTGATAAGGATAAGAGAGTTTGCAAACCAATCTAATTTACCAAAGATGATTTTGAGTTTGCTAAACATCTCTTTACCAACTAGAAATCATGCATAAAAGAAAATACAAAGAATTAATCATGCATAGATTCTAATTTTAATGGAAATCAAAATGAAAAGTAAGATGTACCTTTTTAAAACTCAACCATTTGATTTCCAAAAAGCCTTCTAGCCTTTCCAACTTCTTCCCCTTTCTTTGGCTCCAAAATGGTCTCAAAAGTTCATGGTTCAAGCCTAAAAAAAGGTTGGAAATGAATGGACTTTATAATGAAAAACAGTCCAACGGCTAGTCCTAGGTCGACCTGCCAACAGGGGGGGGGGGGGGGGGGGTCGACCTGCTACACACAACGGTCATAAAAAGATCCGTTGGAGCTTCAGAAACCCAGTCGACCTGCAGTGTGGCAGGTCGACCCGGGTCCCTGGGCAGGTCGACCTGCCACACTGCAGGTTGACTGGGTTTCTGAAGCTCCAACGGATCTTTTTATGACCGTTGTGTGTAGCAGGTCGACCCCCCCCCCCCCCCCCCTGTTGGCAGGTCGACTGCCTGGGACCAAAAATCCTATTTTTTCCACAATTAAAGGTATTTCTTGGAGAGGATTTTTGGGCCAATAAATCAAGCTTGGAAACATGTTTTAAATCAAATTAAGATGTTTAAAAACATGAAACACAAAAAGCCTAAAATGATTCGAAACATTAAAACCAAAGGCTTGCTTGATTTGATAAAACTCTTTTCACATTTAAATGCATACAAAACTGATTCTGAAAATGATGAAAGTATGCAAGGCATAAACATAAATCCTCAATTTGATTTCTCAAAGGTAATGCACAAAGAATTAGGTTTTCAAAAGAGTTTGGATTCTAAAACCAATGCATCCAAGTTTAGAAACAAAAAATGCAAGAGTGATTAATTCTACAAGTCTAAAAACCAATGCATGTATAAAATCAGATTTCAAGTATTTCTAAAACAATGCATGTGTGAAAATTCAAATGACGCTAAAGTGAAAATGCATCCATCAAATTGCAAATACAAAATCCCTAACAATCTCCCCCTTTGCAATTTGATGGCAACTTACTCATCATTGAAATTACACACTCAGTCTTCAGCTCCCCCTAAGCTGGACAAGTCTTGAAATCTTCTTGGATGCTCCTCCTCTTAGCTTGGGCTCTTGGGCTCTTTTCTTCAATCTTCTTGATGCTTGGAGCTTGATCATTCTTCAAGCTTTCTTTTCATCTTCCTCTCTATGGCCAAGCATCTTCTTTAGCTCCCAAGCTTTCTTTCTTCTATTAGGTCTCCCCCTTTGACCATGCGTCTCTCTCTCTCTCTTTGGCAAGGTATGTATTCTCTCCCCCTGTAAAAGATAATGCACAACTCTCCTTAGGAAGCTTGGAAATTCTCTTCACCCTTTTGAGAACTTGAATGCTCTCTCCCCCTTTGACATTAAATTGCAAAAGTACCTACACAAATGAAACAAGGAAAATACCTTTTAGTAGCACCTGTTAACAAAAGAAATCAAAAATGAAATACATAACAGGCTATCATGTATGGAAGTAATCTCTAAGGGTTCAAAGTCAATCCAAGGGTGAATTTGATCAAAACCAATACTTCCCATGAAGGTTTACACTCCCCCTCAATCCATTCTCTCCTTTTATCAAACTTTTGACAAAGATTTAATTATTAGGTGCAAGAAGAAGATGGTTTAACCAAATAAGGGTCAACTTCAAGAAAAGGATTAGATTCATTTAACTATAAAGCTCAATATGATCAAATTACCAGAAGAGACTAAGGTCAATGAGAAAAGCAATCATGGATACCAATTGGAAAACCAAAGAATACCAATTGAGATTTAAGGATAAGAATTTTAAAACAATCACTCTAAAATGGATTTATAAAGAATATAACTATTAAGACTAATCCAAATTAGAGCTATCCATGATATATGGGGTTTACTAAACATAGCATCAATCAATTTAACTTATGAAAATCATATGCTATGTAAGTTTTGAAATCATTTCATTCAATCAATAAATACGACTTATTAAAGTGCAAGATGAGTGAAATGAATTTCAAACATGAAGCCAACCTCAACAATCAACCAATATTATGAACACATAAACATGGTGGTCATGAGATTTAGTTATATGAGCAAAAGAGGTGGCAACATGAAAATTATGATGCTAATGGAATGTAAACATATAACTATCAAGATCAATCCAATGTACACAATGTCTATCACATACACAAGATAAGATATCAATTGGAGATGTAATGGAAGGATATACCAAATGAAACCAATTGAATATGACAACATGATAAATAGCAAGGATGTGACAAACACAAAATTCCATCAAGCAACATAAATGGATATTCATCACTTATAATGAAATGACTAATGAGCATAGTGATGAATAGGGTAAATTGCTATGCAAAATGATATAACTTTGAAATGCATGCAATTTTCAAAGTGACTAAATCATATGAATTCAACATCTAAGATATCCATCAAACATATAGAAATATGAGAAAAGGATTTCAAAGAGTTTCATATGATCAAGAACACTACTTATGAAGTTGAAACATGTATAAGGATGACACCTAGAGAATCTACATGAATCAACATCATAACCATCCAAAAAGAAATGACTAGAAGGCATAGAGGATGGATTTGGGTTCTCGTATGGTTTCTACATATATAACTAAGATCACAACCATACATGGAACCAATAGTCATTTGCATATAAAAAGAATGTAAACAAATAAGCAAGGATGCAAACAACATACATTTCCATTTCTAAAATAATGAAACCAAAAGAAAAGGAAATGAGAACATGGAACATGCTTAGATGATTATAACTAATGAGATTATAGAGCATTTCCATTCAAACAATCTTCAAATCATTTTGATAAACAAAATCCAACAATGAGCATAAAAAGAATGATTTTGAAGATCAATTTTCAACATTGTATTTTAAAAGATATAACTTAAGTGAAACACATACAAGTTGATTTTTCAAAACAATGATTTTCCATATAAAAGTATAACTTAGAAATCCATGGAAAAACTTGAATTGATTCAAATCATTTGTTAAAAAAAAAAAATCTTACCAAGACATCTACACAAATGATTCAACAACAATTGATCATGAATAATCTAGCTATGAAAGCTTTTGAAATCACAATCAATTGATCATGCAGAAATGCAATGCAAAACATAAACTAAATGTGAGCAAAAAGCAAATCTAATCATGATGAAATTATAATCAAATGATTTTGAAAACCATGCATGATATGTAACTTAGAATGGTGAATGAAAACAAAATCAATTGATCATAAAGAAACAATGCATTTTAATAGATGTAACTATATAGAAACAAAATGCAAATGCAACAAGACCAACAATATGATTTAACTATTAAGAATAGGTTGGTCAAGGAGGTTCAAGGCCTTAAGGTTTGTCTAAGTGTCTAACTTTAGGAATCCACCTAAGGTCTTTAGAGGGTTGAACTTTGAGGTCTAATTTGGAATTCTCACCAACTAAAGGAGATTTGACTTAATAAATTTTCAATTTAAACTTATCACCATGATATTTAGATTTGACTAAATTTAGCCTAGATTGGTGATTAGTCTTTTGATGTTGGTGAGTTTGTTTCTTTGGGGATAGATTCACTTTTCTTTTCTTCTTATTTTCTCGCTTTACTTGACTTTTGAATTTTAAATTTAACTTTGTTACTTTATTCAAAAGTTCTTTCATGGGTTTATATAAGGGAGATAGGTTGAGAAGCTTTTTGTTCATAGATTCTTTTAAGCTTGGTTTAACTTGTTTAAACTTTTTAGAATCTATCTTAGGAGACTCCATTTTAAATGGTTTAACTTGTTTAATCTTTTTGGAGTCTTTCTTGATTTTTAGTGTCTTACCCTTCATAGATTTAGATTCTACATTTTTGGGATCAAAGATGGGTTTAGACACATGGCTTCTTTTTAATTTGCACTCAAACCTAAAATGCCCTTCAATACCACAATAATTACATTTTGTTTTGGGCAAAGGAGAAAGAGTTCTAGAGAAAGAGGACTCACCTTTCACAAAAGTGTTGGTGAATTTAGGGTCATGTGACATATTCCTATTAAATTCAAGACCCGTCCTATCTCCTTTAGATTTACCCAATCTAAATAATTTTTCAAATTTATCTTCTCCTTGGGTAAATTTGCACTCATAATTTTGTTTATAGCTTTCAAATTGAGTGACTTTGGTTATAAGGATTGAATTTTCATTTTTGACTTTTGAAAGTTCATTTTCAATTTCCTTATATTTGATTAGCTCTTCATTGGCAAGTTTTAGTTTGAAATTAAGTTCATTAACAACATTAGATCCAAGTTCTAAGGTTTTTAACTTACTTTGAACATTTGACATATTTTCCATGGAAATTGTCAACTTGGATTCTAAATTGATAAAGTCTTTGTCTTGCCTTTTTAATTGATCTCTTAGTTTTGAATTTTCCTTATTAAGATCATCATTTTCAATTTTTAATTCATTTAGATCATCTTTAATATTATGAAGGTTATTCAAAGAGATCATGAACTTAGAGTCTAGACATTGTATTACTTCTTCTTTCTCTCTAAGCTCATCTTTTGAAGAGACCAGCTCATTGTTTAGTCTTTTAGATTCTTCTCTTAATTTATTGTTTTTCTTATTAAGTTCTAGAGAAAATGTGTATAATTCTTCATATGCTTGTTGAAGTTCATCTTCATTATATTCATTTTCTTCCTCTTTTGAATCAAATTGAGATTCATTTAATTGATGGTTTGAAGCTCCAATAGAAGGAAGAATGAGGGGTCTAGGAGAATCTACACAAGAATCTAAACTATCTATCATAGTGGAATCCATCCTAATGATTTTCATGTAAGGACTACTCTAGGGTTTTTGACTCTAGGTTTTTACACCTAATCAAGAGTTCCAAACACTTGATCCTATAAGATAGAGCACGAGGCTCTGATACCAATTGAAAGTCCTGGGATCCTAACCCTAGAGGGGGGGTGAATAGGGTGTGCTACAATTATGACCAATTTTAATTTCTTAACATAAACTAGTCACATGTGATGATTAATCAAACAATATGCGGAAGCTACTATAAACAATCACCACAAAAGCAAGCACCACAACACAAAGGTTTATAGTGGTTCGGCCTCAATGCCTACGTCCACTACTGGCTTGTGATCCAATCACCCCACCGGATTTCCATTATTTATGATTTTCAATAGGCTAAGCAATAACCCTTACAATGTCGTTTTTCTAGGCTAAACAACCTCTCAATGTGCTTTTATAGGCTAAGCAATAACCTTTACAAGATGCTTTTCAAGGCTAAGCAATAACCTTTACACAATGTTTTTCTTAGGCTAAGCAATAACCTTTACAAATGAAGGATTTCTCTAAGAAGGTGTCTTCACAAAAGAACACTCTAAGAGATACAATTTAAGCTCAATGAAACTGCCTCTTAAATAGGCTAATATGAAAGTGAATAACAAATTACAAACATACACTAAAACAAGCTAAAGTGTATGCACAAGTATATGAATGCTTTACTTCAATCAATTTCTACAATGAGGCTCCTAAATGAATGCTTGATGCATTTTAAAATCAAAGCTTAGAAAATGATGATTGAAGATAAAACTAATCACATAAAAGATTCAAACAACTTTGAAGAAATGAACTAAACAAATTGTATGAATGTTAAAGTCTAAGAACACATGTGATTAGGATAAGAGAGTTTGCAAACCAATCTAATTTACCAAAGATGATTTTGAGTTTGCTAAACATCTCTTTACCAACTAGAAATCATGCATAAAAGAAAATACAAAGAATTAATCATGCATAGATTCTAATTTTAATGGAAATCAAAATGACAAGTAAGATGTACCTTTTTAAAACTCAACCATTTGATTTCCAAAAAGCCCTCTAGCCTTTCCAACTTCTTCCCCTTTCTTTGGCTCCAAAATGGTCTCAAAAGTTCATGGTTCAAGCCCTCTAAAAAGGTTGGAAATGAATGGACTTTATAATGAAAAACAGTCCAACGGCTAGTCCCAGGTCGACCTGCCAACAGGGGGGGGGTCGACCTGCTACACACAACGGTCATAAAAAAGATCCGTTGGAGCTTCAGAAACCCAGTCGACCTGCAGTGTGGCAGGTCGACCCGGGTCCCTGGGCAGGTCAACCTGCCACACTGCAGGTTGACTGCTTGGGACAAAAAATCCTATTTTTTTCCACAATGAAAGGTATATCTTGGAGAGGATTTTTGGGCCAATAAATCAAGCTTGGAAACATGTTTTAAATCAAATTAAGATGTTTAAAAACATGAAACACAAAAAGCCTAAAATGATTCGAAACATTAAAACCAAAGGCTTGCTTGATTTGATAAAACTCTTTTCACATTTAAATGCATACAAAACTGATTCTGAAAATGATGAAAGTATGCAAGGCACAAACCTAAATCCTCACTTTGATTTCTCAAAAGTAATGCACAAAGAATTAGGTTTTCAAAAGATTTTGGATTCTAAAACCAATGCATCCAAGTTTAAAAACAAAACATGCATCAATCATTAATTCTACAAGTCTAAAAACCAATGCATGTATAAAACCAGATTTCAAGATTTTCTAAAACAATGCATGTGTGAAAATTCAAATGATGCTAAAGTGAAAATGCATCCATCAAATTGCAAATACAAAATCCCTAACAATCTCCCCCTTTGCAATTTGATGGCAACTTACTCATCATTGAAATTACACACTAAGTCTTCAGCTCCCCCTAAGCTGGATAAGTCTTGAAATCTTCTTGGATGCTCCTCCTCTTAGCTTGGGCTCTTGGGCTCTTTTCTTCAATTTTCTTGATATTTGGAGCTTGATCACTCTTCAAGCTTTCTTTCCATCTTCCTCTCTATGGCCAAGCATCTTCTTTAGCTCCAAGCTTTCTTTCTTCTATTAGCTCTCCCCCTTTCACCATGCCTTTCTCTTCCTTTGGCAAGATATGCATTCTCTCCCCTTGTAGAAGATCATACACAAATCTCCTTAGGAAGCTTGGACATTCTCTTCACCCTTTTGAGAACTTAAATGCTCTCTCCCCCTTTGACATTAAATTGCAAAGGTACCTACACACATGAAACAAGGAAAATACCTTTAGTAGCACCTGTTAACTACAACAGATTACACCTTCAACGACGTTTTTTTTCGTCGCTAAAAGTCCAAAAAACGTCGGTAAAGGTTTTACCGACGTTTTTTTTTCGTCGGTCAGTCGTCGGCAAAAAAATGTCAAGAAAACACTTTACCGACAAATTAATTTTTCGTCGGTAAAAGTATCATTTTTCACCGACGCTTATATGAGTTTTACCGACGTTTTTTTTCGCCGGAAAAATTATTTTATTATTTAAAAAAAAAAAAATTATTTTCAATATACTTTACCGACGAAAAAAAAACGTCGGTAAAAGTATTTTATTTTAAAAAAAAATAAATTTGTCATTTTACCGACGAAAAAAATTCGTCGGTAAAAGTGTTTTTTAAAATAAATAAATAAAATCCCTTTACCGACGAAAAAAAACGTCGGTAAAGGTATTTTTCAAATATAAAAATAAATAAAATAATACCTTTACCGACGTTTTTTTTCGTCGGTAAAGGGATTTTTCAAATATAAAAAAATAAAATACTTTTGCCGACGTTTTTTTTTCGTCGGCAAAAGTATTTTATTTTAAAATATATATATATTTGTTTTTCAATATAATTTTCCTGTAAACCTGTCAATATAAAAAATACATGCAAACGACCATCGACATTTATCTCATTAAACAAATATTACAATCAATAATGATACAGTCCCATATCAATTGATATACATACTAAAAAGAAGAAGCCGTCCTCTCCTCACTATGTTAGTTTGCACGACTATCTTTCTAGTGTTCTACGACTCAATGAGCCTCTATTTTCCCTCACCATTAGAAACTCACCAACATCCCCTGAGGAAGTGATTTCTCTAGTTGCATTTAGAATAAAGGAACTCAAAGACCTTTTGGATTGTTGGCAGCCCAAACTACACCATTCTTCGAGTCACTTTGACCACGAGCTGGCCAGACCACTTAGTTTTAAAAGTTTTGGGCCACTTTAATCAACATAACTTCTGCCTTGTAGTTCCCACATGTACCAAGAAGGGGGATAAAAAGGAAAAAGGATCAACTCGCCCCTATCATGTATAATATGTGCAAATTCCTAATGAACATCCATCTTTACTTCCAACGAACAATAAGAAATGTCAAACCACATTAAGATGTGAGCAAATAAGCATCAGCAAGAAAGCCAAACATAAGCATCATCTTAAGCTTTTGAGCAGACTATAAACAATATATTTCTTCAAGTTAGGTAAGTGTACAGGCCTTCTCCAAGGTTCATAATAAGAGGCAAAAGTTAGAGGCAGAAGCAATTGAAATTAAAGAGGTGAAAGGGAATTAGAGGCAACTTGTACCTTCTGAATATTTTGAAAGAATGTTCAACAGAAGAGCTCCTTGACCAGCCTGTGCTTTACAAGACATAAAAGGAACATCTAATAAAATAATGGATCACCATTATTCTCTTAATTCAGAAAGTAAAGGATTATTAAGAAAAACAGAATGCCAACAAAATACAATGAATGCAACACTCGTGCTTGCAATAGGAGACTCAACTTTCTGGAAGCAGAAAAAGCAAAATAGATGCAAAAAATAAAATAAATAAGGTAAATTAACTTTGCATAAACTAGAACTGTAAACCAAACCAAACCAAGCCTTTTCCCACTAGGTGGGGTCGGCTATATGGAATTGACGGCTATAAACTAGAATTGTACAGTATATTATTTAAAACTAATCGAAGTGGCACAAAACTGTAATACAGCAGATCTATGTTTCTAATCAGAATCATTTTCTATGAGCCATTTTAAAGGATAACTTACCTTTGACTCAGTGATGTCACCATAAGTAGCATGTTCCTTGGCAACAGCAACCAATTGAGCATTTATGCGGGCTTTCAATCCTGGAAGAACTGTCCTGATATGCTGCACTAGAATCTGGAAACAGAACATGAACAAGAGACTCATGTTGTTAAATGTTAACAGCAGACTCTCAAGGGCCCATCACCGTGGCAGCATCATTCATCAGTCATTTAAAACAGAACAAGGAAAACCAAGAAACGAGCTTCCTGAACACATACGGGGTCATCCAAACATCAAAAGAAGACATTGTATAACAAATAAATAAAAACTTAGTAACAGATGAGAAAATGGAGATCAGTAACACATATACAAGCAGGTAGAATCAGATAAATTTAGATTTAAAATTAAGGTCCACAAAGCATCATGATATAGCATAGCAATGCTCCTACCTGGTTCAACTTCTTGGCCAGTTGAGGAATTCCACAACGATCCAAGAGACCATGGTATACCTGTAGTCAATGTCAAACTATATAAATAGTTGCAAACTAGGGTGCCCACCAGGGTCTTAAGTAATCAATTAAAAATTACAGAGGTATACAGCATTTTTGCGAAAGAAGTCCTCTTCATAAGCAAGTGCTTCCTTGATGCTGTGTTTCTGCATGATAGCCTGTTTAAAATAACATAAATAAAAAGCCAATTAGAAGACTCTACCATGAAAGATATGTGCATCTACGGATGAATATGAATATTTCAATTGAGAAAGAATATTCAACATTTGGATATTTGCATCCCTTCCAATACATGGATCATCATCATCATCAAGGCCTTGTCCCAACTATGTTGGGGGCAGCTATTAGAATTCCATGAAATGCAGTTCCAGGTTCCAAGCAACATATATCACCATCAATGTACTTGATTAATTAAAAAAGAAAGAGTGCATTCAAGCAATGGAAAGATAGAGCTTAAAAGTAGTTCTGGTAAATGACAAGCCAACAGCATCTTCTGATATGTGGAGATTAAGAACATATCAATAGTTTATGATATTTTACGACAAGGCCTAAACAAGAAAAAGGTCATAAAAACTCTAAAAAGAAGAGAAAAGAAGTCACCTCCTGACTACGATTCACAACTCCCACATAACCAAGGCGAAGAGGGATCACATTTCCAAGCAAAAAATTGCGAGCATCAGTACCTCTGTCCATGATATCTAGCTGAAACCATATAACAGAATCACATTGAAGAAATATAACTGCAGCATACAAATACAGCCAAAATATTAATAATTATTATAAACTACAATGAATGTGTGTTACACCTATGTGATGACACCGATTGTCCGAGAACCTGTCAATAAATAGTAGCATAGTCAAGGGTTGGCACAACAGCATAAAAAACTATAATAAATCTGGCATGGCCTTTTTATCCTTCTTTATTCTCCTATAAATAACCAACTCATAAAATAACAACAACAATAGTGCATTTTGCAGATTTTACCATTAGGGTCAGCAATTCTTGCCATCTGAAGTGCATCTGAATTGGCCAGGTCTGAATTTGCTGGTGTAACAGCTAATATTATACAAGTATCATGTTTGATATATGACAAAATCATCGTTCTGATTCGGGCCTCAATATCACTTGGCTGGTCCCCAACTGGAACCTTTGTTATTCCTGGCAAATCCACCAAAGTGATATTAAGAACATTTGGAGAGAACACCTTTAATCGTATCTGTTTGTCAGAAACTCCCTTGTTTACCCCAGCTTCTCTCTCTGTTTCAGCCTACAGTTTCAAAGCAATAAGTTAATGGTAGAAATCTAAAGGCCACGAGAACGGCTTAAACAAATGTATGAAAAAAATGGTACACCACACACAAATACAAGTATACAACCAACCACGCATGTTCTGTGTGTATAATGTAATATGTACTGATGGGAAAATGGAAGAAAAGGAAGAAGAAGAAGTTGTCAAGTGGGCGGGTCCCTTTTTGACAGGGACTTCCCATCTGAATTCAAGATCTGAATGCTTGGGTGACACAGTTTATCAAACTCCCTTCTGACTTTAGGCCACTCTTTCCCAGCTGTCAGGGGTCACAAACACATGCAACAGTATCATATCATAGAGGATTTAAATCAACACCACTTCTCCAAGGAACATGGCAGAGAGACCCACAGAGAAGAAGGGCTCACTGGCTTTGATTGTGTGAGTGAAGGAAAGGATCATCATCATCAGGCAAAGAACCATTCTGTTCGAGTATTAGGTATACTCTGGATATGCACTTTAAGTAGGTTAATAAAACCATTTAGATAAACTGAGCTACCTGCAAGTGTTATTTGTAATTAGAATTACAAGTAACCTAGTTACAGGGCAACTGAGTTCCAATGATTTAAACAGAGAGAAACAGAGGTTGGTCGATGGAGGTGATACTTTTCATACCCCTGGGTCTCTTTCCATAATGAGTACCCAGGGGCTAACATCAAAGGCATGAATAGCAACCCCAGAAAGGGATTTTTTTTTTCTTTTTTTGATAGATGTCCAATCCAAACCCTCCATTTGGTCCACCAACATGCCATGTGAGCCATTAGAATAGGGCCATTAAGCCATCACAAATAAATAATCATCACACTACCTTCCTTCATCTAAGTATGATTCTATATATAAGTTTTTCAAATTTATATATTTTGTTTTTGTTATCATCCTTGTAGGTTTTTAGTGTTGATTCAGAACCAACAAGAAAGCTCAAAAACATAGTCATGGCAGCTACCCAAGCTCAAAAAATTCCCATGTCAGCAATAGTGATATCACCATCAAATTAGTCAATGTGTAATCAAATGACCAATCCAATACTACCTACTTCTCTAGTTGAAGTGAAAAGCTCAAACTCATATTAATTAAAAGGTTTTGTGCATGACGAGTTGCTTGAATTATGGAAGTACCAAACGAAACAAGTCAACTGAAAGCTATCCAACTAGTTTAATAATGTCTTGTTTCTATAACTACTAGCAATCATGGGACCCATTAGTTTGTTTTCACTGCATCCACTGCTATAATATATGGCTTCCAATGGGATTTAGGAGCAAGTAGCAACTAAGATACATTTTGTGTAAAAATGCATTAAACTCCATATGTGGATGGTCTAATAATCAATGCCTTTAGGACTATAAGTATCACATGATAGCATAAAAAGGTAACTAAGGCCCCATTTGGTTTTGCATCATAGATCCATAATAAATCACTGTTGCATACTGTAAAAAAGATGGAATGGCACCAAACATGTATGATTTTGTCTACAGAGAAAAAGGTAGCTATCCAGAATAGGAGATAAATGCCCTGCCTAGCATGCCATGTGAGACCCACTAAAAGATTCAATGACAGGTGAAAGTTGTACTTAGACGTTTGTGCAAAAAATTCTTTTCTTCCAGTTGGATGAAACTGGAAGGAATGCTTTGTATCAGCAATCTGGCAAAGTAACAATTTATTAGAATTATTGAGATTTTTATCTCCATCTATCCTCTTTTCATTCTGGTAAGTGGATACCCACGAGTCTCCCCCTTGTTTCAAAAATTTTCTCCCTCTCATTGTAAATAGTTAGGGAGTCATATCCATTTGCACACTGTGGATTGAATATTTTTGGATTCGAATATATAGTAGAACTTTATAAATGGCTGAACTGAATTTACAATTGAAGAGCCATAACTTGATCAGAACTTCGTTACTAACAGACCCTTACATGGAGTATTAAAGCCCCAAAAATCTTTGACACCCCAAATCCTTTCCACCCAAGTAACAAAAATCGGGTTCTTTGGGGCATACCATCAAACATGTGGCGGACAAGATGTTACACAAGCGCCTAAATAATACCCAGCCCATATCCAATCTTGGGCACATCCAAAAAAAACCAAATTTAAGATAGAGTTCGGCCAAACTGAAAAAAATTAGAACATGGGTGGCAAGAAAATCGTGAGTTTGAACAGAAAATGAAATGGGGGTAGCAAGGAATAGAGAGAGAGAGAGAGAGACCTGGGAAGAACTTCCCTACGATTCGGAAGATGCGGTTGCCGGATTTGTCAGAGCCTTCGACACGGAATGCCTGCAACAAGTCGAGATCGGAGAAATCTTCGCTGCTGCAGTCGTGCCACATCTCTTCTTGCTGCTGCTGCTGGGCTTCGCCATCTGCAGCTGATAACAAGGATCGACCATCGACGCCAAGGTCAGAGGCCAATACATGGACAGAGAAATCATCAGAAGAGCTTCGTCCCATTCTCTCTCTCTCTCTCTCTCCTTTTCTGCGTTTTATTCGGATGAAATGGAATGAATGATGTATGACTCGTAGAGAGACCAGAGAGGGTAAGAGAGAGAGCGAGAGAGATGGAGAGAGCGAGAGAAAGCGCAGACAGAGAGCGAGACAGAGAGATAGCAGAGAGAGAGAGGAGAAAAGGGGTGAACTGGCCGAGAGAGAGAGAGAGAGAGAGAGAGAGAGAGAGAGAGGATAAAAGGCGCTCGGTGCGGAAAAATAGAGGGGCCCTTTACCGACGTTTTCAATAATAACGTCGGCAAAATTGAACTTTGCCGACGGTTTTAAAACGTCGGTAAAAGTATTTGTCTTATTTTTTCAAATTTCATTTTAAAATTAGCCTTTCGCCGACGTTTTAACTAAAAACGTCGGTAAAATATAGAGTTTCAGCGACATTTTTTATTAAACGTCGGCAAAAATGATATTTACCGACGTCTACAAAACGTCGGTAAAATGTTATTTTTTATTTTTTATACAAATTTTTTTAATTTTAAAAATCATCTTTTACCGACGTTTTTTTGTAAAAAAACGTCGGTAAAAATGAATTTTACCGACGTCATTAAAAAACGTCGGTAAAAGTTAATCTTTACCGACGAAAAAAAATACGTCGGTAAAAAATACTATTTACCGACGAATTTAGGGAAAACGTCGCTAAAAAACGTAGCTAAAAGTGCAAAATTTCTTGTAGTGAAAAGAAATCAAAAATGAAATTCATAACAGGTTATCATGTATGGAAGTTATCTCTGAGGGTTCAAAGCAGTCAATTTGATCAAAACTAATACTTCCTATGAAGGTTTACACTCCCCCTCAATCCATTCTCTTCTTTTGTCAAACTTTTGACAAAGATATAACTATTTGGTTCAAGAAGTAGATGGTTTAACCAAATGAGGGTCAACTTCAAGGAAAAGATTAGATTCATTTAACTATAAAGCTCAATATGATCAAATTTCCAAAAGAGAGCAAGGTCTAAAGAGAAAAGCAATCATGGATACCAATTGGAAAAACAAATAATACCAATTGAGATTTAAGGATAAGACTTTTTAAATCAACCACTCTAAAATGGAGTTATAAAGAATATAACTATTAAGATAAATCCAAATTAGAGCTATCCATGATGCAATGGGGTTTACTAAACATAGCATCAAATAATGTAACTTATGAAAATCATATGCTATGTAAGTTTTGAAATCATTTCATTCAATTAAAAAATATGACTATTATGTGCAAGAAGAGTGACTATTATGTGCAAGAAGAGTGAAGAGGTGGCAATCATGAAAATTATGATGCTAATGGTGTGTGACATGGAACACATATATTACTATCAAGATCAATCCAATGTACACAAGGTTTATCACATTCACAAGAAATCAAATCAATCGAAAATTATACCAATTGAAACCAATTGAATTTGACAACATGATAAAGAGAAAGAATGTGACAAACACAAAATTCCATCAAGCATCATAAATGCATATGCATCACTTTTAAAGATATGACTATTGAGCATAGTGATGAGCAAGATAAATTGCAATGCTAAAGGTTATGACTTGGTAAAGCATGCAATTTTCAAAGTGTCAAAATCATATGAATTCAACATCTAAGATATCCATCAAACATATAGAAATATGAGGAATAGATTTCAAAGAGTTTCATATGATCAAGAACACTACTTATGAAGTTGAAACATGTATAAGGATGACACCTAGAGAATCTACATGAATCAACATCATAACCATCCAAAAAGAAATGACTAGAAGGCATAGAGGATGGATTTGGGTTCTAGTATGGTTTCTACATATATAACTAAGATCACAACCATACATGGAACCAATAGTCATTTCATATAAAAAGAATGTAAACAAATAAACAAGGATGCAAACAACATACATTTCCATTTCTAAGATAATGAAACCAAAAGAAAAGGAAATGAGAACATGGAACATGCTTAGATGATTATAACTAATGAGGTTATAGAGCATTTCCATTCAAACAATCTTCAAATCATTTTGATAAACAAAATCCAACAATGAGCATAAAAAGAATGATTTTGAAGATCAATTTTCAACATTGTATTTTTAAAAGATATAACTTAAATGAAACACATACAAGTTGATTTTTCAAAACAATGATTTTCCATATAAAAGTATAACTTAGAAATCCATGGAAAAACTTGAATTGATTCAAATCATTTGTTAAAAAAAAAAAATCTTACCAAGACATTTACACAAATGATTCAACAACAATTGATCATGAATAATCTAGCTATGAAAGCTTTTGAAATCACAATCAATTGATCATGCAGAAATGCAATGCAAAACATAAACTAAATGTGAGCAAAAAGCAAATCTAATCATGATGAAATTATAATCAAATGATTTTGAAAACCATGCATGATATGTAACTTAGAATGGTGAATGAAAACAAAATCAATTGATCATAAAGAAACAATGCATTTTAATAGATGTAACTATATAGAAACAAAATGCAAATGCAACATGACCAACAATATGATTTAACTATTAAGAATAGGTTGGTCAAGGAGGTTCAAGGCCTTAAGGTTTGTCTAAGTGTCTAACTTTAGGAATCCACCTAAGGTCTTTAGATGGTTGAACTTTGAGGTCTAGTTTGGAATTCTCACCAACTAAAGGAGATTTGACTTAATAAATTTTCAATTTAAACTTATCACCATGATATTTAGATTTGACTAAATTTAGCCTAGATTGGTGATTAGTCTTTTGATGTTGGTGAGTTTGTTTCTTTGGGGATAGATTCACTTTTCTTTTCTTCTTATTTTCTCGCTTTACTTGACTTTTGAATTTTAAATTTAACTTTGTTACTTTATTCAAAAGTTCTTTCATGGGTTTATATAAGGGAGATAGGTTGAGAAGCTTTTTGTTCATAAATTCTTTTAAGCTTGTTTTAACTTGTTTAAACTTTTTAGAATCTATCTTAGGAGACTCCATTTTAAATGGTTTAACTTGTTTAATCTTTTTGGAGTCTTTCTTGATTTTTAGTGTCTTACCCTTCATAGATTTAGATTCTACCTTTTTGGGATCAAAGATGGGTTTAGACACATGGCTTCTTCTTAATTTGCACTCAAACCTAAAATGCCCTTCAATGCCACAATAATTACATTTTGTTTTGAACTATAGGAGATTTAACTTGATAAATTTTCAATTTGAACTTATCACCATGATATTTTGATTTGACTATATTTAGCTTAGATTGGTGATTAGTCTTTTGAAGTTGGTCGGTTTGTTTCTTAGGGGATTGTTTCACTTTTCTTTTCTTCTTATTTTCTCCCTTTACTTGACTTTTGAATTTTAAATTTAACTTAGCAACTTTCTTCAAAAGTTCTTTCATGGGTTGATATAAGGGAGATATGTTGAGAAGCTTTTTGTTCATAGATTCTTTTAAACTTGGTTTAACTTGTTTAAACTTCTTAGAATCTATTTTAGGAGACTCCATTTTAAATGGTTTAACTTGTTTATTCTTTTGGAGTCTTGCTTGGTTTTAGTGTCTTACCCTTCATAGATTTAGATTCTACCTTTTTGGGTTCAAAGATGGGTTTAGACACATGGCTTCTTCTTAATTTGCACTCAAACCTAAAATGCCCTTCAATGCCACAATAAATACATTTGGATTTGGGCAAAGGAGAAAGAGTGCTAGAGAAAGAGGACTCACCTTTCACAAATGTGTTGGTAATTTAGGGTCATGTGAAATATTCCTATCAAATCCAAGACCCGTCCTATCTCCTTTAGATTTACCCAATCTAAATAATTTTTCAAATTTATCTTCTCCTTGGGTAAATTTGCACTCATACTTTTGTTTATAGCTTTCAAGTTGAGTGACTTTGGTTATAAGGGTTGAATTTTCATTTTTGACTTTTTAAAGATCATTTTCAATTTCCTTATATTTATTTAGCTCTTCATTGGCAAGTTTTAATTTGATTTTAAGTTCATCAACAATATTAGATCCAAGTTCTAACGTTTTTAACTTACTTTGAACATTTGACATATTTTCCATGAAAATTGTCAACTTGGATTCTAAATTGATAAAGTCTTTGTCTTGCCTTTTTAATTGATCTCTTAGGTTTAAGTTTTCCTTTTTAAGATCATTATAACTTATCTTAATCTCATTTTGTTCATCTTTGATATTGGATAAGTTATTTAAACAGATCATGAACTTAGAGTCCAAACATTTTATTACTTCTTCTTTTTCTCTAAGTTCATCTTTAGAAGAGACTAGCTCTTTGTTTAGTCTTTTAGATTCTTCTCTTAATTTATTATTTTTCTTATTAAGTTCTAGAGAAAATGTGTATAATTCTTCATATGCTTGTTGAAGTTCATCTTCATTATATTCATTTTCTTCTTCTTTTAAATCAAATTGAGATTCATTAATTTGAGTGTTTGAATCTCCAATAGAAGGAAGAAGGAGGGGTCTAGAATAATCTACACAAGAATCTAAACTATCTATCATAGTGGAATCCATCCTAATGATTTTCATGTAAGGACAACTCTAGGGTTTTTGACTCTAGGTTTTTACACCTAATCAAGAGTTCCAAACACTTGATCCTATAAGATAGAGCACGAAGCTCTGATACCAATTAAAAGTCCTTGGATCCTAACCCTAGAGGGGGGGGGGGGGGGGTGAATAGGGTGTGCTACAACTATGACCAATTAAGACAAATTTTAATTTCTTAACATAAACTAGTCACATGTGATGATTAATCAAACAATATGCGGAAGCTACTATAAACAATCACCACAAAGCAAGCACCACAACACAAAGGTTTATAGTGGTTCGGCCTCAATGCCTACGTCCACTACCGGCTTGTGATCAAATCACCCCACCGGATTTCCACTATTTATGCTTTTCAATAGGCTAAGTAATAACCCTTACAATGTTGTTTTTCTAGGCTAAACAACAACCTCTCAATGTGCTTTTATAGGCTAAGCAATAACCTTTACAAGATGCTTTTCAAGGCTAAGCAATAACCTTTACACAATGCTTTTCTTAGGCTAAGCAATAACCTTTACAAATGAAGGATTTCTCTAAGAAGGTGTCTTCACAAAAGAACACTCTAAGAGATACAATTTAAGCTCAATGAAATTGCCTCTTAAATAGGCTAATATGAAAGTGAATAACAAATTACAAACATACACTAAAACAAGCTAAAGTGTATGCACAAGTATATGAATGCTTTACTTCAATCAATTTCTACAATGAGGCTCCTAAATGAATGCTTGATGCATTTTAAAATCAAAGCTTAGAAAATGATGATTGAAGATAAAACTAATCACATAAAAGATTCAAACAACTTTGAAGAAATGAACTAAACAAATTGTATGAATGTTAAAGTCTAAGAACACATGTGATTAGGATAAGAGAGTTTGCAAACCAATCTAATTTACCAAAGATGATTTTGAGTTTGCTAAACATCTCTTTACCAACTAGAAATCATGCATAAAAGAAAATACAAAGAATTAATCATGCATAGATTCTAATTTTAATGGAAATCAAAATGACAAGTAAGATGTACCTTTTTAAAACTCAACCATTTGATTTCCAAAAAGCCCTCTAGCCTTTCCAACTTCTTCCCCTTTCTTTGGCTCCAAAATGGTCTCAAAAGTTCATGGTTCAAGCCCTCTAAAAAGGTTGGAAATGAATGGACTTTATAATGAAAAACAGTCCAACGGCTAGTCCCAGGTCGACCTGCCAACAGGGGGGGGGGGGTCGACCTGCTACACACAACGGTCATAAAAAAGATCCGTTGGAGCTTCAGAAACCCAGTCGACCTGCAGTGTGGCAGGTCGACCCGGGTCCCTGGGCAGGTCAACCTGCCACACTGCAGGTTGACTGCTTGGGACAAAAAATCCTATTTTTTTCCACAATGAAAGGTATATCTTGGAGAGGATTTTTGGGCCAATAAATCAAGCTTGGAAACATGTTTTAAATCAAATTAAGATGTTTAAAAACATGAAACACAAAAAGCCTAAAATGATTCGAAACATTAAAACCAAAGGCTTGCTTGATTTGATAAAACTCTTTTCACATTTAAATGCATACAAAACTGATTCTGAAAATGATGAAAGTATGCAAGGCACAAACCTAAATCCTCACTTTGATTTCTCAAAAGTAATGCACAAAGAATTAGGTTTTCAAAAGATTTTGGATTCTAAAACCAATGCATCCAAGTTTAAAAACAAAACATGCATCAATCATTAATTCTACAAGTCTAAAAACCAATGCATGTATAAAACCAGATTTCAAGATTTTCTAAAACAATGCATGTGTGAAAATTCAAATGATGCTAAAGTGAAAATGCATCCATCAAATTGCAAATACAAAATCCCTAACATAAATATCTACTTGTCGTTGGTTGAAAATGCCAAATCCACAAATCCTAGCTCCATAGCCCAACAAACCAAACCTAAGGGATATTTAGTAAAATAAAACTAAATTGAAACATAAACCAAAAGGAATGGACGCTCTAAGCTATCTAACACACTACTGCACCCAAAATGCATTAACCCAAGCCTAAGGGAAAGGAGGGGCTTACCAGACAGTGAAGCTTGAAATTGGGGATGAGAAGCTCGCGGGGTCCACACGAAGATGATGGTGACCATTGGGGGCTGTGGGGCCCACTTGATTGGTGGCCCACTAATTAGTGGTGATGGAGGATCATGGTGGTCCATTGACAGAAAATTGTAAAAGACAGAATGGAAGAATAAATAAAGAAAGAAAGAAATGGTGAGATGGGTGGGGTGGGGGAGATGAGATGAGATGAGAGAAAATGAGAGGGAATGAAATGGGTATGGGTTAAAATCGTTGGCAGCAAGAGGAATGAGAGAGAAAGAGAGTGGAAAAAGGAAATGGGGAGGGGTGATTCACGCCGGCAGCAAGGAGGGGGAAAAACAGGGAAAGAAAGAGAAATGGAAAAGGGAAAAATAGGGGAAGAAATGGAGAGAAAGAAAGAGATGGGGTGGCAATGTGCTTGGAAGAGGGAGAGAGATGGAGAAGAGAGATGGAGTGGGCTGGGTTCGCCGGAGATGACTGGCGGGGACGAGCTTGGAGTCCGGCGGTGACGATTTGAGTGAGAGAGAGAGGATGACAGAGATGAGAGAAAGAGGGGAGTGGCTGCTATCGGTGAGGAATGAAGATGAAAAGGAAAAGGGGGGGGGGGGGGTTTGACCTAACAAGGATTGGGGGGTGGGTCACTCACGTGAGTGATAGAGTGGGTAGCGGTGGGATTCACATGGGAATGAGATGGGGAGGTTTGATGGGGATGAGATGGAATTAATAAAATAAGTTTAGGTGGGTTGAGGTCAGGTCAGGTTTTGGGTCGGGTTTAAGGGTCCGGATTGAGGTGCAACAGTAGGATAAAGTCCGGGATATTAGGTAATCTACCCATTGGTGTCAAAATCTCGAAAAGCGGAAAATACTAAAAAGCCTTTGAAACTTTCCAGAAAAGCGACACACACCCCTACTGTACCCAAACGGGCTCGGATCTCAACCAAATTTCACGCGAGCGATCCTAAAGATTAATCGGACTTGTTTGGCTTATAAACAAGCTTAATTAGCTAAAAGTACAATTAACTAAGCTAATTACAACCTTGGAATCCCGTGATGTTACATCCTGGATAAAGAAATCACATTCAGTAACAAAGAATCTAGAGTGAGGAATGGAAGACACCTTCTCAACAGTAAGTACTTGAAAAAAAAACTTACTAGGTCATCCTGGGATGATCAGCCTTAGCTTGCTTTGTGTTTTTGACTGAAACAGACTCTCCAATATAAACTCCTTGTTCACCAGAGAACACTCCTTCTAGAGTCTCAAAAATCCGAGATGAAAAATTAATCGAACTTGTTTTGTAATATCAATTTCGCTCAAAATTCCACGTCCAATGCAATGATGCAAAGAAACGACGTCACTTTACAAGTTAAAAAGAAGTTATAAGCGATGATAATCCGATAATTAATTTAATTGTCTTTAATCCTAAATAATACTGCATACTATTATATTTATATTGAATACCCGCCAGACATTCGTGTCTGACCGTACACTTGGTGATGTAGGTAGGAATTCCCCGACCCTCGCCCATGAGTGGTATCCGGAGGAGGCGGCTGCCAAGCCGTTGGAGGCGAGTGATTGAGGTGTTGAGGTTGTCCCATAGACTCCACTTCTTGCACATGGGGTGCTAACACTGGCGAGTCTTTATTTTAGGGTTTGTATTACACTATACTGGCCTATGTCCTTTTATTTTGGGATTGTAATTAACACATCTTTTGTAACTCTCTAACTTGATTTATGGGAATTTAAGCTCCTATTTACTTGTCTATCTCTACTTATATTCTTTTTATGTTATACAAGTCTGATGATGCATGATACAGTATGATGCAGCTAGTAAGACATTGGCGATGTAACACGAAATCCGATGAGCTCCGGACTTTGAATTGCACTCCAATGCAAGCTTTCGCTAAATGTTCCTTAACGTTGATGGATCATATATTCTCTCCCGTGCGGATCCTGGGGAAGAAAAAAAGGATTATACTTCTGTAATCCCCATAATCATGGCCCCCTTAATCCTACCCTAATTTTGGGGTCATGACTCAAACTGACATGGGTAATACTGCTCTGTTGTTGGAGGTTCAACCTCAAAATTTGAAAAATAAAACATTGCAACATGATTGCAAGGTGAATCTAAAACTCTACAAGTAAACGGGCCATAAATCATTGTAAACATGGTTATCAACCAAGTAAAAGCAACATAAATTATGGTGCATGAGTACGGACATGTGATGTATATATACAATAAGGATTCTTGCAATTGAGGCAAAATGTCAGTTAACTTTGGTAAAAGGTTAAACAATCGATTGACAATAATTAAGATGAATATAAACACAAGTCACGAAAAAGAGTTAACTTAATCTAAGTTAAGGCATTGGATCTTTTGATTTGATCTTTTTGGGGAAAGCAAGTTTTGCAGGGCTGGCATTGGATCCATGTCACGTCACTGCCAGTGTCCATGATCAGTATCTGGGGTTTGGGTGATGTACCAAAGGAGACTTCTACTAGGAACATATAGTTTTGGTTTCCAATCCTTGGGGTCATGCCATCTAGATGAATTGACATGTTGGTTGCCTTACTGATCTCCCATTGTAGGTATGACATTCGGGCTTCGGATATTTCGATTCCTCTCTGAAGAATTTCAGTGTCTGATAGATTTCTACCAGGAAAGAGAGGGGAGTGCACCGAGTCTCGGTATATTAGCCTGAAGCTCAATGCATTAGCAGAAATGATGAATGAAACTAAGAAGCAAAGGTAAACAAGGAGAGAAAATGATGAATTGTTAGGTGCATGTGGAGCCATGTCGTATGCGGGTTTAGCTCATAGTGGAGGATTTTGTAAGTAGAAGAAGCCCTTATATACTATTGGTAGAGAAGGAGATAAGTGTGACATTAAATGAGTAGTTAGCCATATTTTTTTTTTAAATGGTAAAAATATTAATGTTCTTATGGCGGCTAGATACAACCATCAAGTGTATTTGCCTATTATCCATCACCAATCCATATAGTTTGGGATTTGCATGAATGCATTTTCCCATTTGAATATTAGATATACTCATGAGAATTATTACTATATATAGCATAGAGGTTTTTGCAAAGAATTTTAGTTGGCTAATTCATAGGTTCATGGACAAAACCGGGTTTCTTAAAAGTTGTATTTTATTTAGAATTGGACTGCTCAAATCTGTTGCAAAGAAAGAAAAAAAATTCTAGAATTTGGGACTTGATAGAGGTCGCTCGAGCGAACCTCTATTCGCTCGAGCGAACCCGTCACAGAACCTCCATCGCTCGACCGAACATGTATCTTCGCTTGAGCCATCTTAATTCTGCGCTGATCTTCTGAAGACAAAGACCAGTTCGCTCGAACGAACTCCCTGGTCGCTCGAGCGAACCTGGGAAATTTGTGTTTCATCCGGAAACCTCTTCCTATTTTCTCTCAAGCAACTTCTCCTATCCTAATTCGATCTTAAGACTTGAGATACGAGTATAGGGCTATTTAAAGCCATTCTCTCTCTCTCTCTCTTCCAAGTACCTCTGATTAAGAATACATCCCTAGAGAAGTTTTTGAAAGATCCATTCAGTTTCCACCCGAAGGCTTCAAGTTTCTGCTGCACTAAAGATAAAGCATTGGGATTGATTCCATCTTGCTTTCTTGAAGGTGGTTTTGCTCAAGCACGGTGAAGATTAACGACGAGTTGTCGACAAGATCAGAAGCAGTCCTTAGGTTGAGTCAACAACTGGGAAATGGTTGTAAGTTATCTTGTAATCTTCATTTTCATATAGTGCTTAGTTTGTCTGTTGGCCTAGACGGTAAGGCCTGTGGTTTTTTCTCGAGTAGGGTTTTCCACGTACAAATCGTTTGTCCTTCTCTTTTTGTTGTTTGACTGCTTTTAATTGGAATTAGGGCTAATTATTAGTTTAAACACGTGAGATTGATATTTAATAGAGATTTGGTAATTGGGACCTTTGCCTGTGTTAAGGCTTAATCTTTCAGTTTTGACCAGGAGAGATAAGCGTGACATTAAAAGAGTAGTTAGCCTTATTTTCTCAAAAATGGTAAAATGATTAATGTTGTTATGGAATTGAGATACAAATAAATTGTAGTTTTTATGAGTCAAGATTGAGACCATCAAGTGTAATTGCCGATTATCCATCACCAATCCATATAGTTTGGGATTTGCATGAATGCATTTTCCCATTTTAATATTATATATAGTCGTGAGTATTATTACTATATATAAAGTAAAGGTTTTGAGCAGGAGCTTGCCTCTGGAATTGGCTTTCCCCCTCCTTTCCCAAAAATTTTAAATTTTCCCAGACCTTCTCCAGATAAGGAGAAACAACAAAATCACCCAAATTATGGACAATCTAACTTAAATTAGTTCATCATGTGCAATTGACATTGTTTCATCAGGATTGCAATTGTAATGCAAACCACCTTGTTTGTACCCACTTTGTCTAATCATATCCCAACTTGAGTGCCCATTTTGGCTCCGATAAGCATGATTGATAATTTGAATAATGACTTTGTATTGGTTGTGTGTAGCTAAGTATGGTTACAATATAGGGCTCCATGATAGACGGCTACAGAAGTTCAACATATTGTTTCTGATCTAATGTATATAATGATGAGAAAATTAGTGAAAGGTCCCTCATAGAGGTCTTGTAAGGCCTCCAGTCGATCAACTTTTCCTCTAAGGCCTATAGTCCATGCAGCTTGGACATATTTCGATGAGAGGTCCCTAGATACGCCACTTCATATATTTTTAATGATTGAATTGCCCTTTCAACTGTTTAGGCATGAAATCTTTCAACTGTTTAGATATGAAAATTTGAATTTTAAAAATTCAAATCTTCCATTCTCCCTCGTTCGTTCTCTCATTTTCTATTGTCCCGAAAAACTCCATCGGAAGAAGAAGATACTCGATCATCACTTGCCGCTGCACCATCTATAGTTGCAGAGAAAATAGAGAAGATCTCTATTGGTTTTCTCTGGCTCGGGTTTGATTGCCTGGACTGATAGTTACCAAAGGAGAAGAAGAAGCATGAGGATCCGGACTTGCTATTGTTAGGATCATCCATCGCCAAAAGCAGGGAAAGCAAAAAACCGAAGGTGATCCTACCATCGCCTGGGAAGAAAAAATGAAAGGAGTTAGGATCTTGCCATCGTCAATGCAGAAGACGAACCAAAGAAATCTGGTTTCTTTGGTCGAAGAAGAGAAGAATCCATAATTCAATGTGCGCACTTGATTAAAAAAATCACAGCAAAAGACAGGCAGCGATTTGTGTTGGTTTTCTTATTTTCGGCTGGACCCCACATCGCACGCCGGAGAAGAAGACCTCTGTCGTCGCCGGAGCCACGTGTTTCCGCTCCACCTCCCTTCGCCGGTCTTGCTCCATCGGAGAAGGAGAAGACAACGTTGTCTCCCCTATTGCAGAACCGAAAGGAACGAAGGAGAAGAAGAAGACAGGTCTTCTTGGCCTGGGTTCTGGATCAGTTCCATGCTCGAGTTCGGGTCAGGTCAGGTTGACTTGATCCACGTAAAAGCCCAAAAACAAAGGCTTTAGAAATTTGTTGCAGGACATGGAGTCGGCAGCGGCGGCCGCGCCTTTCTCCAAGTTATCTGCATGCACTGATGGGTTTGATTGGGTTCTAATGGGGGTCGGATCGATTGAGAAGGAGAAAAGCTTGCCGGTCTCGTTGTAGCCGCCACTGTAGTTTTCAAATTGTTGCAGAACGTAGTCGACAGTGTTGCACCATCGCCAAAGAAGGAAGGGAGGAGGGTTGTTATATCGTTTTTGACAAATCTATGAGTTTTTATGAAATTTATCTGAGTTTTTGTGAAATCTATCTAAGTTTTTGTTAAGTTTATCTGAGTTTTTAATAAATTTAACTGAGTCTTGCTGGAAAATTGAGGATGACTCTTGCTGAACTGAATTTAAATCAGAAAAAGAAGATTTTGCTGGAAAATTGAGGATGACTCTTGTTGAACTGAATTCAGCCAGGGCTTCTTTCACACGAATGAACATTGGATCGATGAAGCTGAATGAAATCTTGTGATGTCAAAAGTCAGCTTTCTCAAAGACTGGTATTGGTTATGTTCCTGGAGTTTCCACTTCAAAGGACAAAGGTAAGTCTATTTTTGTGCAAGGACCCACCATGTCTAAAATGCCTTCACCTCATTCGAATGCCACACACTCAAATTACACTTACAGGAGATATGTGGCCAGTTTAAATTTTGTTAGCGCCTGTCATTTCTGTGGGATCAAAGGGCACATACGACCACACTGTCATAAACTAAGAAATTTTCAGAGAAATCAGGGGAGGAAGAAATTCATTACTCCTCAACAAATCAGTACCAAGACCATCTGGGTCCGCAAATCTGATCTTAGATGTAATGTGGTCCTCACTGCACTCAGTGCAAAAGATTCGGATGTGTGGTATTTGGATAGTGGTTGTTCCAGGCATATGACAGGAAACAGAGCTCTTTTTACCTCCTTAGATGACTATAATGGTGGTAATGTCCGATTTGGAGATGGAGGTAAGGCCAAGGTTACTGGAAAAATGTACAGTATCAATTCCGGGTATGTCTAAATTGAAAAAAAATGTTTATCTGGTTGATGGATTGACAACAAATCTGCTCAGGATAAGTCACTTGTGCGATAACCATCATGAAGTACACTTTTCGTTTGATGAGTGCATTATTCTGAATAAACAACGAAAAATTGTACTTCATGGAAAGCAAAACCCTGACAACTGCTATGTAGTGTCCACACAAAGTGACTTGAATTGCAATTCTGCTGTCACTAATTATGCTGATCTGTGGCATCAGCGTCTGGGTCATGTCAACCACAAAGATTTGGAAAGGTTGTCCAAATTAGAATTGGTTCGTGGGTTACCTAAACTTTAAAAGGCACAAAATATTGTGTGTGGCCCATGTCAGATAAGGAAGCAAATTCGAACCTCTCATTCGAAGATTGTTACTATCCACACCAAGAGACCATCAAAGTTGCTATATATAGATCTCATGGGACCTACAAAGATTGAAAGCATTGGCAGTAAAAAATATATTTTTCTTACTGTTGATGACTTTTCAAGGTTGACATGGGTTCGTTTTTTGCGTGACAAATCTGAAAATTTTTCCGTATTTACTGACTTACGGGTCTTTGCTTATCGCAGATAAGGGGCAAGTCTTTGGAGGGGTCTCCCGTATCTGCTCAGATCATGGGGCTAAGTATGATCATTCTGATTTCTCTTCTTTCTGCTCTAAACATGGAATTAAGCACGAGTTTTCGGCACCAAAAACACCACAACAAAATGGAGTGAGAGCATAAAAATCATGTTGTTCAAGAGATGGCACGAGTGATGCTTCATAGCAAAAATATACCTCAACGCTTTTGGGTTGAAGCTGTAAACACAACTGTTCATGTCATTAATCACGTTTACCTTCGGCCCAGCACTAAATCTACTCCATATGAAATATGGACAAGTGTCAAGCCAACCATTAAATATTTTTGCACATTTGGTAGCAAATGTAACATCCTAAGGGATAGAGAACATTTGACCAAATTTGACTCCACAAGTGACGAAGGAATCTTCCTTTGTTACTCCTTGGTAAGTAAAGCCTATAGGGTTTTTTCATATCAAAAAATATGTAGTCATGGAGTCCATTAATGTGGTCGTTGACGATGCTGGAACTTCTGATAATTTTTCCGATGAAGAAAATGAAATGACCTTTTTCTCCTTTCCCTAAACAGGACATGCACATCACCTCCGACGGTAAAGAAGATCATGCATCAGAAAGTGATACAAAGGAGCCAGAGTCAAATGTGGAATCTACAACTCCTACAAAATCTGCTTCTAAACTCATTGTCCCGGATATCATCAAACAATTCGAAGAGACGAGTGCCTCGAAAGCTTCTAAATAGGGTCCAGAGACCATCCAAAAACTCGAAAAAAATGTTGATCCCTCTTTTGTTCATCCAAGATCTCAACGCGGCCAAGTCATAAAGGACCATTCTATGAGCAACGTCATTGGAGAGGTTGTTGCTCCTTTGAAAACTCGGAATCAGGTACAAAATGAGGTAAGTCATTTGTGTTACATTTCTTTTCTTGAACCCAAAAATGTAAAGGAGGCCTTGGTAGATGACTATTGGATTAATGCAATGCACGAGGAGCTCGAGCAATTCGAATGTAATTGTGTATGGAAACTTGTTCCCAGACCATCTCTAAATGGGTTTCTAAATGAGGAAGTGTACGTTGAACAACCCAAAGGATTTGAAGATCCACATTTTCCTGATCATGTGTTCAAGTTGACAAAAGCTCTTTATGGCTTAAAATAGGCAGCTAGAGCTTGGTATGACAACTGAGTTGGCAATATGATGCAATATGATATTTTGTCTGTTTTGTTTGTTTTGTTTTGATCATATATATCTTTGTTTTGACCATCTGATATTTTACACTTGATCTTGAGTTGTGAATGAGTATACTTGCAGGTACTTGAGTTGTGAATGAGTATACTTGCAGGTATTATCTTCAAAGCTTTATATCCAAGATCTGTCTTTGTCTGTGGAAATTGTCTTGGGTAGATTTTTTTGTAATTAGGATGTTTTGTCCATCAATTGCCAAAGGGGGAGGTTGTTAGGTTTTATGAGTGTGTTGGCTAATTCATTGGGTTGTAGACAAAACCGGGACAGAATTTTACAATGTATTTGTTAGAAGGACTACTTCAAGAGACTGTTTTTACAAGCTAGACAGAATCTTCATCCGCTCAAGCGCTGGTTAATCCACTCAAGCACGTCAAGTTAGAGGCTTAGTGCGCTCGAGCGCGTCAAGAAAGATTTGTGGAGTCCAAGTCAGAAGCTTTGCGCGCTCGAGCGCTCATGTATACGCTCGAGCGCCTGGGCTGAGAAAAATTCGCATTTGACGAATTTTTTCGTCTCCTTTTGTGTGGATGACCAAAATATATATATTGAGCACAAATATTCATGGGAGGCATCCTTTCGACAACTCTCTAGTTTTTTAGCCCTAACATCTTTCAAAAAGAGATCTGACTCTTCTCCAAAGCTTTTTCTCTGCTGATCTGAAGTTCTGAGCTTTGGAGTTCTTCTCATCTGAGGTTGAATTATCTTGAAGACGCATTCAAGATGATCAGTTCAAGCATGGCGAAAGTGTACGGCGAGTGGTCGGCAAGTGAGCACAGTCCTTAGGTTGAGTCACCAACTGGGAAAGGGTGTGAGTTCTTACTTGTAACTTTCATTTGATTTAGTGCTTGGTTGTCTGTTGGCCTAGACGGTAAGGCCCGTGGTTTTTTCCCGAGTAGGGTTTTCCACGTATAAATCATGTGTCCCTCTCATTATGTGATTCATTGATTTTAATCTGGATTAGGGTTAATTACTAGATTAATCATTTGTTTTTGAAATCTAAAAGAGATTTAGTTATTGGGACCTAAGCCTGTGTGAAGGCTTAGAATTTCGGATTCAGACATCTCCTTGATAGGACGATTTTATCTTTTGTGCCGCACATCCGTGCCATCCATCATTTGTGATCTCAGTGCATGATCATGAGATCATTGGGGTCTCGCCTTTGGTGATTGTCCAGATGCGTGCTCCTGCAACAGGGGAGAAGATCGATATTCCCTCATCCATCATGGAATATTGCTCTTGAGTTCGTGAATTGATGATCTCAGTGCCACTTGAAGGAAGTTCAGTGGTTGGTTGTAGACCATAGGCCGATGCATCTTTTTAAGCAGCGAGTTGAAGGACTTTGATCAGATTGTTAGGAATGTTTCATAGAAGTGTTTTGGTTTTTGATTCCTTATTTGTGGGGTCCACCAAAAAAGTGGCATTCGTTGGAGAATATTTGGAACAAGTTGGTGTTGGACTTGGATCCATACCTAATGCCAATAGCCTAAATATGAGGGTCCACCCCCTATCCCCCTACTCTCATAATAGTATGAGAGTTACTCTCATACGAGTTCGTATTTCTCCCTCCCTCCCTCTCTCTCTCTCTCTAGATATATATTATATATATGGGAGATGCTCCTATAAGAGATATCTCTCACCTTAAATAAGAGATTGGGTGGGGACCCTTACATCCATATCCAATGCCATCAACTTAAATGTGAGGGCCCCCACCCCTATCTCTCATATAAGGTGATAGATATCTCTCATAGGAGCATCTCCCTATATATATATATATGCTGGTTATTGTGTGTGCATGTGCACAAGAGGTGGGCTTATTTGATGGTCCATCCGACTAGACCACACATACACAACCTCTCTTGAATTTTGTACACGCCCCTGACTTTTCACCCATCAGAATGGACCGTATGCCATAACCTTTAGAACATAAAATTTAGAAAGTCAAACCCATGCCCCAGCAAAACCATTTGGGACAAGCATTGGTTGGACTTGTAAAAATAAAAAATTATTCCTTGGATTCTTTTGGGGTGTTTGGAAACAAGAATATGATTTGAGAGATTTTGTAATATTATCTACTAATTTAGAATATAATATATTCACAAAGATGTGATTTCATGGGCTAGTTTTAGTTGCTGATTGTGTAGAAATATGTCCCACTCTATAGAATAAGGTATGCTTGGCTTTCTGTATTTCCATAAAATGTACTTCATTTTCATAAAATACAATAAGTATAACTCTTTGGATGGTTTTAATTTGCAAATTGTACACTTCCTATCCCTTCCTCCTAGAGAGCATTTTTCAATGTCCAGATAGAAATGAAAGGAAAAGTTGTGAAACACACTCTCATTTCTCTAGTTTATTTCTTTAACTGAAAACCTACCCTATTGACACTCTTAACATATATATACTCTAAAGAATTGGTCCTAGTTTTACTTTAATCAAAACATTATTCGCCTTTAAAGTTTATCATGAAAATCATTATGATCATAAACAATCATTTAGGTTTGGAGACCTATAATTAAATGTAAAGCTTAGGATCATGTTGTCAAGTTGATATTGCACACATCTCACATCCACATGTTGATCTATCCATCCACCTCATCTTGGGATCATGTATTAGGAAATATTGCATTTCCTTTTTCATTGAAGTTGAAACTTGAGATACATATTATGAATGATAGATTACAACTAACCATCCCTCCTACCCTAAGTTGGAACTTCAAAGAAAGCTACGGTCAATAACGCTATTAGTAGCTTACTTTTATTCTCTTCAAATAGTTATTTGAATTTGGATAAAACAAGTGGGGAATGTTGTAAGAGATACTAGTTAGAACCATGAGAAGTTTCCTCCACCATTTCTCCACTCCGAAGCAAAGCCTAAGGATTTTTAGAACAATCTTCTGGTGCAAACATGAGGTTACTATTTGCTGCATCATATACGAACCTTATGTTGTGTTGTTGCCAAGCTCCCACTATTGAATTTGTCTTAGCTGGAAATGCTGCATAGCAAAAGTAACCTTCTGTTCGGGCAATGAAGAATACATTTTCTGGCGGGATCACAAGATCTGCATCTTTGAGATGGTAGGTCATTGATGGATAGTCTTTCATATTTTCTTTGTAAACATAGCATAGACTCAATTTAATATTTTGTCGACTGTATCGTTGCAGATTGTATTTGGCGAAGTGACCCACCAAGAAATCCTCAATTTTTTTATACGCAGTCGGATGAAGCCAACTCACCGCACTTCCTGAGTCAATTATGGTCCCCCCAGAGCCAGCTCTGTTCCTAGCAAATAGGTCTTGAGGAAATCCCATTCTTTGCTTGCCAATGCTAATATCATTGAGGTACAAGGAGTAATGCGGCTCTTGGGAATACCTAAGAAAATTCAGATATCAGTAGACTGATTTTTTGTGATACAAATGTTATATGTGTAGATGTTATTTATGCATATGTTACGTATGCTAGTGTACACTCCGTAAAATTCATTATCATGTTAGTCAAAATCATCATTTGTATAAATAAATGAGTATATGTAAGGGTTCTAGATGTGTCTAGATTTTTTTGACTTGGACACTGTTTTTCTTTTTTTTTTTCTCAAAATCAAAGAAGAGTTAAAGATTAAAAAGAAAAAAAACTCTACATTTTGATGTTTTCCATTAATACAAGAACGTTGGAGGGTTTGGATGATGAATTGGGCGTTAGAAAAGTCAAGAAAATTAGACCTATAGGTTATGACTTCTTCACAAATTACTTAAAATGTCTGAAGACTTTAATGTAGTCAACTTCAAGATATAAGTTTTATATATTTAGTTGAATAAATAAAACTGATTGGTTTGGATTAAAATTTTGAGGCCCAGAGAAATGAGAAAAATGATAATCCAAGCTTGGCCAAAATATTAAACAGGCATAAATTTTAGATTTAGGTATGGTTGTATACTAAGAAGTGGAGGCTTGAGCCTAGGGATGCTCATGAACCACGCCAGCCCGGCCTGACTTTAAAAGCTAGGCCTGGTCCTGGCCCAAGAGCACCCATTAAGTCACTCGCGCAGGGCCGGGCCGTGTCAAACCAAGCTGTCTACCAATTGTTTGGATAAAATACACTATATTACATGCACAAATCAGGCTTGGGCTTTCTATCTCTTAATCCAAGCCCGGCGCAAATAGACTATTTATCCAAGCATGGCCCACAGCAGACTGGCTTGGCCCATGAGCACTCCTACTTGAGCCAACACGTACAAAAGCAGTTGGGCTTGAGTTTGTATTCGGGCTAGCTCTGCCCTTGAGCAACCCCACTATTAGAGGCAAGTGCTAGACAACAAAATTAATGAATAGACTACCCACATGCCATGACAATGACGGATAGACTAGGTTGACTCTACAAGCTTAGCCATCAATGAAAACAATGCAATGCATACACAAAACCTAAATGATCACAAAAATAACAGTACCTCATGAGGGGCGTAACTTGATAGTGGCCTTTTATGATTGCATCACTGCCAAACCGCAAGTAGGTATCGCGATTCGATTCAACTCCTGGTAGACAGTAAGAGAACCTGCCCCTGGCACTGGTCCCTAACTGTGACAAAATAGATGTGGGCCCATAGCCCAACCCCAAGATGCCCCCGAGAAGGTTTGAGTCTTTATACGGAAAGCCGATGTTCTCATGGCTGCAGCCAAAGACAAAATTGGGCAAGGTCTCCACACTACGACTGCTCGACGATGCAGTGATCGTCTCAGATGAAAGCACTCCTTTCGTTGTACAAGGCGTCGCATAAGTGAATTGGTAAACACATTCATTCCCAGAGCAACTAAAGCCGGGCCCACGACAAAAGGGGGAATTACACGGAAGCTTCTTGTATGTGCTGGACTGACTTGGGTTGAATTTTGGATAAGCTTGTGGGTAGCATCTTGGGCAGGGCTCGCACTGCATCCATGTCACATGACTACCAGTGTCCATGACCAGGGTCTGGGATTTGGATGGTGTACCAAAGGACATTTCCACCATGTACATATTTTCGTGCTTTTTAACGCGTGGGACTATGGCATCCGGATGGATAGATCCGTTTGTCCCCTTACTGATCACCGTAGATTCTAGGTATGACATTCGGTCTAGGGATATTTCTATGCCCCTCTGAAGAATTTCAGTGTCTGATAGATTTCTGCCAGGATAGAGAGGGGAGTGCACTGAGTCTCGGTGTATTAGCTTGAAGCTCAATGCATTACTTGAAACCATGAATGAGACTAATAAACAAAGGAAGAGAAGGAAAGAAAATGGGGCATTGTTAGGTGCATATGGAGCCATGTTGGATGTGGGTTGAGCTCGTAGTGGATGGAGGGCTTTGTACCAGAAAGCCCTTATATAATGTTTGCAGAGAAGGAGATAGGTGGGACATTAAAAGAGTAATTAACCTTATTTCTTAAAAGAGAATATTCATGAATCATGCATCCATCCCTCACTATAGGAAGATGGACACTTACATAATCGGAAATATTCTTCAAATTTTTTTTTATATTCTTCAAAAAAAAAATATTCATGTGCAAAAGAGGAAAAGTCATACGTGGTCATATGCAGAAAATGAATGTTCATATGCAACGAGAGAAAGCCACGTAAGGTCATATGCTGAAAATGAATGTTCATATGCAAATAGGGAAAACCACATAAAGACAAATGCAAAAAATGAATGTTCATATGCAAAGAGGGAAAGTCACGTAAAGTCATATGCAGAAAATGAATGTTCATATGTAAAGAAGGAAAGCCACGTAAGGTCATATGCAGAAAATGAATGTTCATATCCAGAAAATGATTGTTCGTATGTAAAGAGGGAAAACCACGTAAGGTCATATGCAGAAAATGAATGTTCATATGCAAAGAGGGAAAGCTAACGTTCCTTTTATGCGTAAGCAAAAAATGCAAAAAATAGGGAAAACCACGTAAAGACATATGCAAAAAATGAATGTTCATATGCAAAGAGGGAAAGCCACGTAAGGCCATATGCAAAAAATGAATGTTCATATCCAGAAAATGAATGTTCATATGTAAAGAGGGAAAACCACGTAAGGTCATATGCAGAAAATAAATGTTCATATGCAAAGAGGGAAAGCTAACGTTCCTTTTATGCGTATGCAAAAAATGCAAAAAGTAGGGAAAACCATGTAAAGACATCTGTAAAAATTGAATGTTCATATGCAAAGAGGGAAAGCCATGAAAGATCATATGCAGAAAATGAATGTTCATATGTAAAGAGGGAAAACCACGTAAGGTCATATGCAGAAAATGAATGTTCATATGCAAAGAGGGAAAGCTAACGTTCCTTTTATGCGTATGCAAAAAGTCCAAAAAATAGGGAAAACCATGTAAAGACATATGCAAAAAATGAATGTTAATATGCAAAGAGGGAAAGCCACGTAAGGTCATATGCAGAAAATGAATGTTCATATGTAAAGAGGGAAAACCACGTAAGGTCATATGCAGAAAATGAATGTGCATATGCAAAGAGGGAAAGCTAACATTCCTTTTATGCGTATGCAAAAAATGCAAAAAATAGGGAAAACCAAGTAAAGACAAATGCAAAAAATGAATGTTCATATGCAAAGAGGGAAAGCCACGTAAAGCCATATGCAAAAAATGAATGTTCATATCCAGAAAATGAATGTTCATATCTAAAGAGGGAAAACCACGTAAGGTCATATGCAGAAAAAGAATGTTCATATGCAAAGAGGGAAAGCAAACGTTCCTTTTATGCGTATGCAAAAAATGCAAAAAGTAGGGAAAACCATGTAAAGACATCTGTAAAAAATGAATGTTCATATGCAAAGAGGGAAAGCCAAGAAAGGTCATATGCAGAAAATGAATGTTCATATGTAAAGAGGGAAAACCACGTAAGGTCATATGCAGAAAATGAATGTTCATATGCAAAGAGGGAAAGCTAACGTTCCTTTTATGCGTATGCAAAAAATGCAAAAAATAGGGAAAACCACGTAAAGACATGCAGAAAATGAATGTTCATATGCAAAGAGGGAAAGCCACGTAAGGTTATATGCAGAAAATGAATGTTCATATCCAGAAAATGAATGTTCATATGTAAAGAGGGAAAACCACGTAAGGTCATATGCAGAAAATGAATGTTCATATGCAAAGAGGGAAAGCTAACGTTCCTTTTATGCGTATGACCACGTATGACTTTTCCTATTTTGTACATGAATATTTCCAATTATGCAAGGTCATATGCAGAAAAGGAATGTTCATATGCAAAGATGGAAAGTCACGTAAGGTCATATGTAGAAAAGGAATGTTCATATGCAAAGAGGGAAAGCCACGTAAGGTCATATGTAGAAAAGGAATGTTCATATGCAAAGAGGGAAAGCCATCATTCCTTTTCTGCATATGACCATGTATGACTTTTCCTATTTAGCACATGAATATTTTCAATTATGTAAACTTGCATGGCTTTTCCTCTTCGTACATGAACATTCCTTTTCTGCGTATGACCATGTATGGATTTACCTCTTTCACATATGAATATTTTTAATTATATAACTGTGGCGAGGGATGGATGCACATGAATGTCCCCTTTTTCTAAAAATGGTAATATTTTTTATGGCTATCAAATAAAAATAGATCTAGTTATTACTAAGATAAGATTGCTAGTTTTATTTGCTCATCAATATTAATATCAGCCCAATCTACTCACTATCCATCACCAATATGATATGATCAATATTAATATTAGCCCAAATTGACATGAGTAATATTGCTCCTAGGTGGGAGGTTCAACCTCAAGATTTGGAAAGTAAAACATTGCAACATGACATCAAGGTGAGTAATACGACATTTAAAGAGTGCATTGTAATGGATCCTTGACTCCACTTTATCAGTATTTCCATATTCATACGCATGGTGCGTATTTCTCCTTGTTCTCGTATTTATGCGCTACGTCATACCTGGCCCTAGCATTGAGACCAATGAGACTCCTTGGGAATTAGTGAGCGGTCTTCGCCCTGCTTTGACCCTAGATATACCTAGATCCTTAGATGGTTTCTCAGTCGGGCTTCGAGTATTCAATTGCCCTGCCCCTTCAGAGTTACCTGGATCACCTCATCCCTTCTCCAACCATTCGGGGGGCCCTCATTTCTAGGCCAATTCTTTTTACAGTTTCGATTGTTTAAACTCCGATTGAATCGGTTCAATCTGATATTCTGTCCGACTATTGATCCGGTTCAGTAATGACTCAAATCTGTCTACCAAGGCTCTCAGATAGTACCCGGGTTGGGGTAACAAATTTATGTTCGACCGACCTGTTCCATCTGTAATCTTTTCTATTTCCATTGATTATTTTAAGACATGCAACTCTGAGAGATACGAGAAAGTGAGATAACCATTAACTTGGTCACCCAAGTGAATTCGAGAACCAGATTGGGTAATGAAGTCCCTTTGTAAGGATTGAGGCCACAAGTAAGCCTTGAACCTGATCAACACTAAAATGTGCAACGCTTAACCGCAAGAATACGGTGTCGTCAAGTAGTGAATGACTAAATAGTCCGAATTGTCGATCCCACGGAGAGAGGATAGACCAAGCAATGCATCCAATTAAAGTAGAATTGAACTAAGATATAGCTAATAAAGACAATTGAAGTGAGCAATTGAAACTATTAAACTATGCAATGTAAATAATTCATTAACAATATAAGATATGAAATTAATTAGATCTAAGCTAATTTAACAAGCTACACTAAACTAGTGGATGAATGGTGGTGGAAATGGAAGATTTAAGGTGAAGATGTGGTGTGAAATGTATAGGATTTTAAAACAAGTGACGTTAAATGTAGATCTAACAATCTAGAAGTGCAAATAACAAATCAAACAAATATTTAAATTAACAACAATAAAAAGAAGAGATTAGGCGATCCAAAATCCACTAATTATGTAATTAATCTAATCAATGCATGTTTTAATTCAACTCTCAGATCTACAATTCAATTAGCTATCTCTTGCCTAATTGGATTGGATGATATACCAATGAAGATTAAAGTAACAAAAATAAAAAACCAAGATCCTAGATCATCATCTAGCTAACCTAACAATAATTCATCAAAATCAAGGTACAAAAGATAAAAAAATAAGGGCTCTAGAGTATGCTATGCAAGAGAACTTAATCAAACTACAAAACATTAATTGAGATTATCCAAGTATTAAGTATAGAGATAGAGCAGGAGAAATAAGAGAGATTAGCATAATTAGATCTAAAATCTACTAATCAATCAAGGCACAAGTAGAGAATTTAAACTAAAGCATGCATGTAACTGAACTAATCACATTATTTAGCTTCAAATGGAGAGCCTAATCAAGAGCTTTAGCCACTAAACATCAAGAAAGAGCTCCAAATCTTCATTAATGTCTTCAATTACACACTCTCTCTTTAAATTAGTTACACTTAAGCTCCTAATTACAATCTAAAAGTATAGAGAAGGTAAAATAAAATTGCTATAAGACTAACTTGCCAATAGCTTTTTGATTGACTCATTTCTTTTCACAAGGATTGCTTCCATTTAATTGATTAATGCAACTTAGAGGAAAGCAATTTGATTGGTTGCAACAAACATGCAATTGTTGGGATTTGAACCCATAACCTATTTTATAGTAACCCAAGCTCTAATCAATACACTAACCACTCTTTTGTGTTAGAAAATGACTTCTTTTATCCTTAAAGTCTTCTCCTCTTATTTTGAAATTCTTCAGCTCTTCCTAAGATTTCTTCATGTAACTTCTTTATTAAAATCTCTTCTCCATGCCTTGGGTCACTAGCCGAAACGTTGGGGTAGTCGCGGGTTCTACCTATACAAGAGAAATTACATAAAAATGTGCTACAAATAATCGAATTTATGCATGATTATCCGATAATCCGTTAATGTGATAAAATGATAAATCTCCGTATTAAGCAAATGATATGCATATAAGATGCTGATAAAATTCGGACAAATGAGAGGTAAAATATGCAGTATTTAACACTCATCAAAACCTACGGGGTACTTCTAATACCCAATGGGATCATCAAATTCTAAAGTAAGAGAGAAGATAAAAGTAGAAAGGACCTTGACCCTTTATATTGGGACCACGGGCCATAGCCACAACACTTTATTATTATAATTATTATTACTATTATTATTTCTGCAATCATTGTGCTTACTATGTTTGCATTGTTACTCGCATTGAATGACATCATCATGACCATCGCATCTGCAAATTAGTACAGTAACACCCCTGGTATTTACTATATCTGTGGTATTGTATATTCTGACCACTACGAGACCACAAATTGGCCTGTATTGATGATTCCATTCAGGCCGCTATGAGACACGTGTATGCACCCATACTGACGATCATGTTTAGTCACTATACCCCCTGCTTAGGTTGATGCACTCGGGGGGAATCCTAGCGACACCCACCCACCTGGACACATTGATAGATTCTGATAGTGTACTGCTTTGTAGGGTTCTGTATTATCCTATAGTGGCAGGTTATACAGATGACATTACACAGTTCTGCTGACCGAACATCGTATTAATTCAATATAATTGTCCAAGTAGACTGTACTTTGTTTCAATTGATTTTATTGTCTTTAATTTTGAATAATACTGCATAGTATGATATTTCTATTGAATGCCTGTCAGACATTCGTGTCTAACCCTACACTTAGTGCTATAGGTAGGATTTCCCCGACCCTCTCCCTAGAGTGGTATCCGGAGGAGGTGGTTGCTGAGCCACAGGAGGCGAGTGATTGAGGTGCTGAGGTTGTCTCGTAGACTCCACTTCTTGCATATGAGGCGCTAACACCGAGGAGTCTTTATTTTGGGTTTCTTATTACACTGTACTGGCCTCGTTGGCCTTTTATTTTGAGATTGTAATTAACGCATCTTTTGTAACTCTCTAAATTGAATTATGGGAATATAATCTCCTGTTTACTTGTCTAGCTCTACTTATATTCTGTTTTTGTTTTACTAGTCTAATGATGTATGATAAAGTATGATGCAGCTAGTAAGACATTGGTGATGCAATACGGAATCCGATGAGCTTTGGACTTTGGGTTGCACTACAATGCAAGCTTCTACCAAATGTACTATAACTGTGATGGATCCTATATTCTCACCTAGTGAATCTTGGGAAAGAAAATAAAGATTATGCTTCAGTAATCCCCATAATGATAGCCCCTTAATCCTATCCTAATTTTTGGGTCGTGACAGAAACTGACATGAGTAATATTGCTCTGTGATTGGAGGTTCGACCTCAAAATTCAGAAAATAAAACATTGCAACATGATTTCATGGTGAACCTAAAACTCTACAAGTAAACGGGCTAGAAATCATAGCAAACATGGTTATCAACCAAGTAAAAGCAACATAAATTATGGTGCATGAGTACGAACATGTGATGTATATATACAATAAAGATTCCTGCAATTGAGGTAAAATGCCAGTTAACTTTGGTAAAAGGTTAAACATTCTACTCACAATAATTAAGATGAATATAAGCATAAGTCATGAAAAAAGTTAACTTAATCTAAGATAAGGCATATCTTCATTAACAATCGTGAAGAATGTGCTTGCCAGAATTAAGCCATGACTAACCATGTGTACTTGCTAGAATTAAGCCTCGACCAAGTATAAATTAATACAATCCTTTTTCATCAATCACATGTAATTGACATGAAGCCAGGTTACTTGATGGAATTAAGCCTATTCCAGTAACTTAAGCCAAGTCGCTACTGAAGACTAGTAATCGCCACGCAAAGGGGTTCCAATCCAAACGTCATTTTCATTGGGCAAGTCCATATGCAAGCATCCCATAGATGTGTTTACCAAGTTTAGATAATGCCTAGAGGTCAATGGATCATACCACACAAATAAGTACACTTGACATGTTGATTTTGCAATGCGAAGAACAATTAGTAACATAATTATAATCACAAGGAAGCAATCCTATCATCCATATGGTTTAAAACATGAAGAACTAATTCATTAGGGCATGTTTGGATGCCTAAGAAAACACAAGAAAGTAATATTTTATAGAACATACTCTTTCATTTTATAAAGAAAAGAATATTGTGCGTTTGGAAACCCAAGAAAAAACTGAAGAAAAGATTCTTTTCTTTAAAAAAAACTCAATATTTCTTCCTACAGCTCCCCCTATAGAAAACTTTTTACAATATAAAAACCTTTCAAAATGATGGTTACAAAGTGGTAGAGTAAAATAAATACTTTAGTCACCAAATCCATCATGATGTATTTGTCTGCATATATGGTAAAGTAAAGTAAAGGTAAATGTCACAGCACAGTAAATGTGGAGTAAAGTAAAGGTGAGATAAAGTATATGGTGAAGTAAAGTGGGAGGGAATGGTAAAGCATTTTCTTTTTTTGTGACTTTACTTTATCACATTTTACCGTAGTTTTATATGGTAAATAAAAAGTGACTTGTTCACATGTGTAGTAAAGTAAAATAAAGATTGATGTCACATCATAGTAAAAGGGAGATGAAGTATGTAGTGAAATAAAGTAGGAGAGAGAGTTGTAAAGTAGATGTTTTTCGTAGTGGATTTACTTTACTAAACTTTACCATAGTTTTATATGATAAAAGAAAAGTAACTTATGGTAAAAAGAACGTGGTAATTGAACTTTACTTTATCACACTACTTTTTTATTTAGACATGGTAAATTACAAATAAATTAAAAGTATTTAATTAAATATTATTCTACTAATAAGATTCACTTTAATCATAGCTCATTCCAAACAACTCAATTGAAAATCTGTAATATTCTTCAAAAATTACCAAACAGAAAAAATATTATAATATTATAATATTACATTATTCTAAGAACCAAGACATGTTTATTATCCAACCTCAGTGTATTTGTCAGCACTAATAGAATAAGAGTTTACTGAAGATGAAACTTGATATCAAGATTTTTGAGGTATAACTATTTGTATTAAGGTTCGCCATTTGGACATCAGATGAAGTATATATGCTGATATGGAAGCAGAAGTGCCGAGAAGTTTTGTATGCATACTTACAGTGTGCTATAGATTCCAATTATACAACTGGTTTCATATTTCTATAACTGCTAAATTATGAATGAAATGAAGTCAAGAAAGCTACATATTTGGAGAAGTATTATGCGGTTAGAGAATTAAATTCAGAACCATCTGTGACCTAAGATAAGAAGTGTTTACATTTGGATGACCAAATGTCCAAAGGCGGAGAGAATGTGAGATCCTAGTTTTTAGTAAGGTAATTAGCCCTTAGTTAATCTTGTTTAGTCGGATTTTTAACTATTAGATTGCCTGCTCGCAATTTGGATGAATTACGGGGGCTTATTTGAAAATTCCAGAAAATCCCACCATTTTATGGGATCGAATAGATTTTTCTTGTATCTCATTTTCTCTTCTCCGTTCCAACATCAGCCAGCTCCCTCCCAGCTCTCTTCCTCTATTCTCCATCTCCATCATCAGCCTGTCATCATTTACACCTTGGCCTTCATCATCTTCTTCTTGTTTTCCACTCTCTGTTAGAGTCTAGGACGACTCAGTGAAGTGGGTATCGAAGTGATTTTGAGAGAGATCAGTAAAGCTCGTTCATTTTATTAATTTATGTTTTAATTCATGAATCCTTAAGATTCCATAGAATATATGATGATTTAGAACTATTTTGAATAGTAGAAATGAGGTTTAGAAGGTTGGAATTGGAAAGGAAATGAAAGAGATATGTTTCATGTCAAAATAGAGGAATTCCGGAACTCAGGTTCTGTTTTCCTTTGCACTCGGTCAACCGACAGTTGGTCATGCGGCCAATCGACCACACTGTTCTGTCAATCAACTGAGAGTGTTCAGTTCCCATTCTTCTTCAATGGAGGTCGATCAACTATGAAGGATGTTGACACCAGGTCAACCACCTTGTCAACCGATCACACTAGGATTTCCTAATTAAGTGCTGAACCTTGTTTTATAGCACGGAGATATACCCTATGATAGTCCGATGAATTTGATTCTTTTGGAGACCATAGTAGGTGATGTCTAAGACTGACATTGACCTACAAATAGATCAAGTTCTCAATATACCAGAAACACCACCATTAAACATTAATGTGTTTCCAAAGAGGTTCTGTATATTAAATTAACTTTCAAAATGCCAATGTAGGGATTGCATTAGTGTTTAATGATGTTATTAAGTAATCTGGATATGATGAAAGACCTTATAGTTAATTTTGGATAATTAACTCAAATATTCAATTTCATCTGTCCAGGACTCCTTAAAATAAGTGGCCACCTGGGATACCGACTAGGGATGTGGATTGGTGTTCTGATTAACATCTCTTCATGATTTATCAGTTATTAGATATTGTTATGAATATAAGTATATTTTGAGTATCTTGAAGATACATGTTTTCGTTTTCCAAGAAACATCTGTATTTTGTTAAACGTGAATATATGTACATGAGTACACTCTAATATTAGCACCACTTAGATTGGTCCTTCGGGAACTGGATGCGGTGAAGGTTGGACTGTTCCGTTGCGCTTCTTTACGCATACTAGCTGCAGCTTAGTTCTATTCTCTGTGGATTATTTATATTCCAGGTACCTCTGCATTCTATTTTCTAAAACCTGTAGCCACCTTCTGCTATACACGGTACCCACTATATTATGTTTATTAAATCATCTCTTAATTGAGATAGAGAAAAGTCAGCTAAGGTGGTGTTGCCCTCCTGTTACTTCCATTACATCAGTAATTTTATACTATGTTATCTCAAACATATGCTTTGTTCAGATTTATCTTGTTTATCAGTTATAATGTTTTTTCTTTTATTATTAGCTATATTTCAGATTTATTCTGTTTACACAGATCTCAGTTATAACATGTTGTTGTTTAGCATATCAGTCTCCTGCCAGTTTGTCTGTGTAACCTCTGGCGATTCAGGTTATATGATCAGGAGACCTATAATTTTAGTTAAATTCTGCATATGTATATAGACATCAGCTTCTGTGAGCTGTGCTACCATGGGATAGGTTTTCCTTTTGTTTAGTTGTACTGACCTATGTTGATCTCTATGTTGGGGGTTGTACATTAAAAATTCTCTTCTTTTCTCTATTTACTTCAGTATTATGTATAAAATAAATCTGCATTTGCTTTTTTCTGCTCTATAACTGGGAACAATTATTATCCTGTGGGTAGATGTGTGGGTAATTTCTTTTATAGAAGTCAAATATTTTAAATCCCCACACTGGTCGCTTCCTTATTTTTGGAAAAGGCAGGTTAATCTGAATATGAGAAGTGACACCACGTCCTTATATTCTCTTAAGGTGACTCCAATGTGACCGTGGGAGCGGACAAGAGGTACACTAGTAGTGAGGTGAGCTCCAAGACACCTCAAAAGTAACATAACTACATTGCAGTGAGTTCACTAAACCTACACTCAACTTGGACTAACCTTGAGGGTGGTTCCGACTCTGAAAGCCTTGATGACATGGTATAACAAGAGGAGGTTGGGCAAAGCACATATCAAATCTTATAAATGAACCTTTCGAATAAGTTATAAGTGAGCTCTCCAACGAGCTATCCACTGAAGGCACATCCAACTATCTTAGACAGACTGATTACAGACAGAATGAATGAAACAAATATTATACCGAATACGGAAATGGAAGGACCCACAAAGAATGTAGGCTAACCAATCAAACAAAGCCACCAAGGATCCGGTCTATCCTGCTAAGAAGCAGGTCAATACACTGTGCTATATCCCATGAAAACCACATAGATTGAGTCGGATAGCATTCATGAAACCATTACCAATAACATCCTAGGTTTTGGATTGCCTTGGAAATGCAAGCATGGCAACATTCAACTATTTGCTCCCTTAGGATCCGGATGTCCTCAGAAGGTGCTAGACATCTGAATTCCTAGGTTTAAATACCCTTGACTCATTGTCATGCTCTACATGCCTCTGGGAAATCTGGGGAGTGAGTGTTTCCTTAATACATCACTTTCCCACGGTCTTAAATGTAAACAGTATTAAATCATGTACTTAGTTTAAAGATCCACCTATTCCTGAGTTCCAAGTTCCACAAACCAAGGGAAATAAAAAATAAATGGGTTGCCCACCATTCAGTAGCCTAAGAGTACTCAAACTAAGTCCATGGGATATCCACAACTTGGCCACAGGGTCACAAGTTAAATAGAAAAAGGGAAGGATGACCGAACGACTGATTGGTCATCGAGAGGTCCTTCTAGCTAAGAAGCTTGGCCTGTGTCAAAGGGGTGAGGTCTGTACATGTTTGGGCTCCACCTAAAATGTTTCTAATGTCCACATCAAACAGAGGACTGTCGAGTGAAATAGGTTGATAGCCAATCAGCCAGCAGGTGGACTGAAAATTGCACTATAGTTATCGATCGGCTAATCATGGTTATGCTTATGGCATAAGACACTGCTCGGCTAGCCGTGTAGCATCGGAAATGCACTTGGCAGTTCAATTGTTGGGCGGGAATTGTATGTCTTTTCCTTTCATTTCTTAGACTCTGTTCAGGGGATTTTTGGGGCACTTGTTTGGTCTAATTTTCTCATCAAATTAGACCCATAATTACTAGCAAAACTTAATTAAAGATGCAATCAACAATGAGTTGGAAATTGGGTTTTCTAAGCTTCACACTTTGAATTGAACATGTGAGTCAAATAACTTGCATATATCTGGTGTAATTTGAACTTTATCACTTGCCTTTGGTTCCCGGGCTTCTAAAATAAAGAGGAAATATTTCAATCCACCGCAGAACCCGTGTACGAGGCCAAACATCCGATCACCCTATAAAATGTTTGAATAAGGCCACGAAAATCTGAATACATGGTTAACAATTAGTCCTCTACAACATGCTAAAGATTGGGAATGATATAATAACTCTAAGTGCTCCAGAAACACTAAGTTCGATGAGGGAGGGGAATGGCCCACCGCAGATTTCAATGAAAATCTACGTATGCACCGCATTGATAATGCAAGACAATCAAAATCTCAATTTGGCTAAAACAACGGAGATGAAATCGGTAAGAACAGTGGCTACTAAAATGGCTTGAGAGATATGGAAGGAAGAAAGAAATCTAGGAGAGTCTTTTCTTATGTAGACTTACTTTATGGTATTCACAGATTTGTCATCGGTTATGCGGACACAATTAATTTAACATAGACGAGGGTCATCTAGCCATCAAAATGAGTCGTGTACTCTATGAAAGTTTCACAAAATAATTTTTTCTTTCCAATGAGCCTAAGTGTGACAAATTCAAAGGTGTTAGTCAAAAGGTCAACTTTTACAAAAGTGGTGTTTTCACGATGGCTTAAGTGTAAAGCAAACAACCTAAACCAACGCATTTCGGCCTTGGAAGGGTATCGAGTCTTAATGAAATTTTCTCCAATTTGAATTACGTTAACAAGAAGCCAAAAATCACGATTTTTGGAGATTTCTAAGGAAAACTCGACTTTTACAGAAAGTCAACTCAACTGTCCCTAGTCAAATGAAAAGTTGCGAAATGAAGGGTATTTAGACTATGAATGGTGACAAGTTGAGCGCAAAAGTCATTCGGCATAACTTAGACTAGCAAATGAGCCAACCCGACACTCTTCTGAAATACCCAAAATACTCTTGACATTGGCCAAGTGTACCAAACTACCCTTTCTAAGTCAGAGAACTTCGTCGAAACACAGTCAAACCAACTCGAGAGTTACTCAAACTCTAAAACTAACTTAATTAATAGTAAGCACATTTTTTAGCATTTAATTAGAGTTATTAGGTTCATGGTCTTAAAGGACAATAGAATGAATAACTTGATGCACTCATCTGGATATGAAGGACCTTCAATGCAAAAAAAAATTCTCAAAGTCAACACAGGTCATAGCGAACACTTTAAAAAAGAGTCCGAATCTCCTGTCACATATATTACATGGGAATCATGTGACACATGTGGGAAACTCCATCATGAAGTCCAGAAAGAAATAAGCCGGGCAATTCAAGACGAAGCCTTGTATATATCCTCAAATCTCGCTTCTAGAGGGAATGGTGTTCATCTTGAACAGTTTAAATTGTCTTTCTATGGGCCCTACAATGGAGTTCCTCATATGTGTCACCCAGCTCCGATGTAATAGTTGCAATAGGGGATGCAAAATATTTGGGACAGGCATTTCCCTCATAGAAATCAACAATGTATTTTGGATTCTTAACATGTGATTCACGGGCATTACTTTTGGATGATGGTGATGTCTTTTGCAGAACCCCTTATGATTGTGTAGAAATGTGTCTCGCTCTACAGAATATAGATATTTTGGCTTCTTGTATTTCCATAAAAATATTGAAACTCTTCGGATGGTTTATTTTGAGAATAGCACACTTCTTATCCCCTCCTTGTATTGAGCATTCCATTTTCAGAGTGAAATGAAAAGGAAAAGGATGACATGTGCTTTCATTTCTCTAGTTTGTTTGTTTGCTTTTTTTATTTTAATTGAAAACCTATGATCCTATTGATAGTGTTACAAAAACACTTGACAACTAGTCCTAGTTTTACCTTGATCAAAACATTATTCACCTTTGGACTTTATTATGAAAATTATTATGAAATATAGTTGTCAAACTTTGAAGACCTATAATTAAAGGTAAAAGGTTAGTATCATTTGATGGAATTGTTATTGCACACATCTCACATCCACATCTTGAGCTATCCATCCACCTCATCTATGAGATCATGTATTAGGAATCATTATCATCTCCTTTTTCATTGCCCATTCCTAATTACTTTTTCATTGAAGTTGAAACTTGAGATACAGATTATGACTGATAAATAACAACCAACCATCATCTCCTATCCTAAGTTGGAAATTCAAATAAAAGTACAGTAAACAAAGCTATATTAATAGCTTACTCTTATTCTCTCTAAATAATTATTTGAGTTTGGATAAGACAAGTGGAGAAATTTGTAAGAAATACTAGTTTAAACCTTGAGAAACTTTCGCCAGCTTTTCTCCTTGCTAAAACAAAGCCTATGGGTTTTTAGAACAATCTTCTGCCGCAAACATGAGGTGACTATTTGCTGCATCATATAAAAACCTTGTTTTGTGTTGCTGCCAAGCTCCCAATGTTGTGATATGGTCCGTATCTGGCAACATTGCAAGGCAAAAGAAACCTTCTTCTGGGCTAATAAAAAAAACATTTGCACCCAACACCACAAGATCTGCATCTTTCAAATGGTAGGTCATTGATGGATAATCTTTCATATCCGCTTTGTAAACATAGCATAGATTCCATGCCTTGTGTAGGTCCTCTGTATTGTGCTAGATTGTATCGCGCAAAGTAACTCACCAAGACATCCCTAATTTTCTCATATGCATCTGGATGCATATAACCCACTGCACTCCCTGAGTCAATTATCGTTCCCCCAGAGCCATCTCGTTGCATAGCGAACAGTCCTGGAGGAAATGTCATTCTTTAATTTCCGATGCTAATATCATTCAGGTACAAGTAGTAGGCCGCATGGTTCTTATTGCTGAGAGAAATCAGATTATTATTAGATCAATATTTTATGGTAAGAAGAAATTTATGGCTTGTTTGTTTGTATTAAAGTACATAGGAATTGAACATGTAAGATTTACTCTATAAGTAGTAAAAAAAAATCTCCAAAACTGTTGATATCAATTTCCAAAAATGATGTCAAATAAGCTTTCCTTTCATAGAAATAAAATAAAAAAGGACTAAAAATGGATAAGTGGCCATCACACGTAGTTATTCATTTCTTATCTCCCTTTGTTTATATTTCTATAAAAGAAAAAAAAATATGCTATTTTTTGAAATTTGACCTTCATACTTCATTTTTAACCACTTCTGGCATAAATCTTTTGTATTCAATTTTCATGTATACTTATGCAAACAAACAGGCCTTTAGTGGTCATTTGCCTTTTAAATATGCAAATCTTATATATGTAAATGTCATATATGTTAGTGTTACACAAGTGAAACACAATACAATGTTTGTCAAAATCATCATTTTCACATTAGTAAATAATTACATATATCCAATGATATTGGTTCTTTCTAGACCTTTCTCACATTTTTTTTTAAATTGCAAAAGAATTAAGTTATGAAACTTTACATCTTGATGTTTGCCTTTAATACAAGAACTTTTAATGGTTCAAATAATGATATGAGGACCCATGGAAGTTTAGAAAATTAGAACTGTAGGTTGGGTCGACCTAGGCTGACCGGACCTAGAGCACCTCCACTATTAGAACCAAGTCCGAGAAAACAACATCAATTAAGAGACTACCCACATGCCATGCTCTATTATCTAAAAGGGCTTTACATTGATTATATAGTGGGGTTAGGTGGCCTCTGCAAGCCTAGCGATATACGAAAATCATGCATATATATGCAAGAACAATGATACTTATATATCATGATAACAAGAATATATACCTTATGAGGGGTGTAACTTGATATTGGCCATTTATGATTGCATCATTGCCAAACCGCAAGTAGCTGTTGAGAGGTGATCGAAAGCCTTGCAGACAGTAAGAGAACCGGCCCATGGCACTGCTCCCTAATAGTGACAACGTAGACGTGGGCCCAAACCCTAACCCCATCAGGCCTGTGATCTTGTTTGTATCATCATATTTAAAGCCAGTGTTTTCATTGCTACACCCAAAGGCGATGTTGGACACAATCTCTACATTACCATTGCTCGATGATGTGGAGATCGTCTCAAACGAAAACACACCTTTCGCTGTAGAAGGTGTCACATAGTTAAGCGTGTAAACGCAGTCATGCCCAGAGCAACCAAAGCCACGCCCACGACAAAGGGGGTGACTACATGGGATCTTCCTGTATGTGCTAGATTTAGTCGGGTCGAAGATTCAACCTTTTTGGGGAAAGCAAGGTTTGCAGGGCTGGCATTGGATCCATGTCACGTCACTGCCAATGTCCATGATCAGGTTTTGGGGTTTGGATGGCGTACCAAAGGACACTTCTACTAAGAACATAAACTTTTGGTTTCCAATCCTTGGGGTCATGCCATCCGGATGAATTGACATGTTGGTCGCCTTACTGATCTTCCATCGTAGGTATGTCATTCGGGCTTGGGATATCTTGATGCCTCTCTGAAGAATTTCAGTGTCTGATAGATTTCTACCAGGAAAGAGAGGGGAGTGCACCGAGTCTCGGTATATTAGCCTGAAGCTCAATGCATTAACAGAAATGATGAATGAAACTAAGAAGCAAAGGTAAAGAAGGAGAGAAAATGAGGAATTGTTAGGTGCATGTGGAGCCATGTCATATGTGGGTTTAGCTCACAGTGGAGGGTTTTGTAAGTAGAAGAAGCCCATATATAATGTTGGTAGAGAAGGAGATAAGTGTGACATTAAACGAGTAGTTAGCCTTATCTTTTTAAAAATGGTAAAATTATTAATGTTGTTGTGGCAGCTAGATACAATCATCAAGTATATTTGCCTATTTTCCAACACCAATCCATATAGTTTGGTCAAAGAAGAACAATTGTGGGTATTGAGGAGATATTTCTAACAAGCACAAGATTAGCTGGTTACCTAATTAGGAAATGAATTCGAACCACCGGTGAGACTAATTAAGGTCTTTGAGACCCTAACCTAATTGTTACCCATTGAAGTTGGTCACTTTTCATAAAAGAGAGCGAAGGCCTAGGATTAGGCGGTATCCTATATTTCGAACATTGTCTAACTTGATTTTTACCCAAAACTTACGTGAAGTAATGTTTTAATTTATTTGACACTTCTCAGATTACCCGAAGGCATGTGGAGTGTGGTGATTACCATTCTATTCGGACTTAGGACTTGGATATCCCTATCTTCCGAATGCACCAAGCGTTGAACTTATTATGATATCCGACCCTTAGAGCGTATAGTTACGGGTATTATTGTACTTGCATGTCCAAGGTAATCAATATCTAAAAGACTGCATTGTAATGGTTCCTTGACTGCACTTTATTAGTATTTCCATATTCATACACATGGTGTGTATTTCTCCTTGTTATCGTATTTATGCGCTCCGTCATACCCAGACTTAGCTGGTCCTAGAATTGTGACCAATGGAACTCCTTGGGAATTAGCGAGCGGCTTTCGCCATGCTTTGACCCTGGATGTACCCAGATCCTCAGATGGTTTCTCGGTCGGCGTACGAGCATTCAGTTGCCCTGCCCCTTCCGAGTTATCCGGATCACCTCATTGAAAGTCCACGAGATCCTAACCCTAGAGGGGGGGGGGGGTGAATAGGGTGAGCTACAATTGTGACCAATTTAAACCAATTTTAATTTCTTAACAAAAACTAGTCACATGTGATGATTATCAAACAAAATGCGGAAGCTTAAAGAAAACAATCACCACAAAGCAAGCACCATAACACAATATTTATAGTGGTTCGGCCAACGTGCCTACATCCACTACCGGGTTGTGCATCCAACACCCCACCGGATTTCCACTATTTATGCTTTTTCAAAGGCTAAGCAATAACCTATACAATGTTGTGTTTCTAGGCTCAACAACAACCTTACAATGTGCTTTTCTAGGCTACGCAATAACCTTTACAAAATGCTTTTCTTAGGCTAAGCAATAACCTTACAAGATGCTTTTCTTAGGCTAAGCAATAACCTTACACAATTCAAGATTTCTCTAAGAATGTGTCTTTACAAAAGATCACTCTAAGAGATTACAATTTAAGCTCAAATGAAATTGCCTCTAAATAGGCTAATATGAAAGTGTAATTCAAATTACAACCATACACCCAAATATGCTAAAGTGTGTGCACAAGTGTATGAGTGTGTTTCTTCAATCAATTTCTACAATGAAGCTATTAATTGAATGCATGATGCATTTTAAAATCAAAGCTTATAAAATGATGATTGAAGAGAAAACTAATCACATGAGAAATTCAAACAACTTTAAGAATTGAACTAAACAAGTTGTATGAATGTAAAAGTCTAAGAAAGCATGTGATTTAGTTAAGAGAGTTTGCAAACTAATCTAATTTACCAAGGATGATTTAGAGTTTGCAACACAACTCTTTAAAAGCTAGAAATCATGCAAATATGAAACTACAAAGATTTAACCATGCATTGATTCTACTTTTAATGGAAATCAAAATGATAAGTAAGGTCTACCTTTTTAAATCTCAAGCATTTGATTTCCAAATGGCCCTCTAGCCTTTCCAACTTCTTCCCCTTTCTTTGGCTCCAAAATGCTCTCAAAAGTTCATAGTTCAAGCCATGAAAAAGGTTGGAAATGAATGGACTTTATAGCCAAAAAGTTGCCAACGGCTAGTTCTCGGTCGACCGGCAAAGAGGTCTCGGTCGACCTAGAAGGCACAACGGTCAGATTTCTGACCGTTGGGGCTTCAGTTCAAAAAAACTGTCCACTTGCCCTGCAGTGGTCTCGGTCGACCGAGACCAGGGTCTCGGTCGACCGGCGACACTGCCGGGCGAGTCCCTGGGGCCAAAAATCCAACTTTTTCTCATTTCAAAGTATTTCTTTGAGGGATCTTTGGGCCACTAAATCAAGCTTAAATAACATGTTTTAAGACATTCTAAGATGTTTAAAAACATGAAAAACACAAAGCCTAAAATGATTTGAAAACTTTAAAACCATAGGCTAGCTTGATTTGTAAAAACTCTTTTCAAATGAAAATGCATACAAAAAAGATTCTTTTTGTGAAGAAAGTATGCAAGGCTCAAACCTAAATTCTCAACATGATTTTCCAAACATAATGCACAAAGAATTAGGTTTTCAAAAGAGTTTTGGGTTCTAAAACTAATGCATCCAAGTTTAAAACCAAAACATGCATAAAACAAAAGCTTTTCCAAATCTTAAAAAGCTATGCATGTATAAAACTAGATTTCAAGGTTTTCTAAAACAATGCAAGTGTGAGTTAATCAAATGATGCTAAAGTGCAAATGCATCCATCAAATTGCAAATACAAAATCCCTAACACTCATCCCTTCTCCACCCATTCGGGGGCCCTCAATTCTAGCCGAAATGCTACCTATTTATCGTTAGAATTTCTAGGTCAATTCTCTATGCGGTTTCGACTATTCAAACTCCGATTGAATTGGTTCAATCTGATATTCTGTCTGACTATTGATTCGGCTTAGTAATGACACAAATCTATCTACCGAGTCTCTCATATGGTACCCGATTTACGGTAACCAATTTATGTCTGACCGATCCGTTCAATCTGTAATCTTTCCCAATTTCCATTGATTCTTTTAAGACATGCTACCCCGAGAGACAAGAGAAAGTGAGATAACCATGGACTTGGTGACCGACTTGAATTCATGAGCCCGATTAGGTGATGAAGTTCCCTTGTAAGGATCGGGGTCACTGGTTAGCCTTGAACTTGCGGGGTACTTCTAATGCCCAATGGGATCATCGAATTCTAGAACTCATGAGAAGTTAAAAATAAAAAAGGCCCTGACCCTTTTGTACTGGGGCAACGAACCATAACAACAACACTTTATTATTATAGAATTATTATTACTATTATCATTGCTGCAATTTTTGTGCTTACTATGTCTACATTGTTACCTGCATTGAATGATATCATCATAATCATCGCATCTGCATATTAGTACAGGTTCACCCTCTGTATTTCATGTATTATATGCTCTCTCTGGTAGAAGTCTGGTACTGTACATTTTGACCGCTATGGGACCACGGTTGTCCCGTATCGATGATTCTATTCTAGTCTTTATGGGACACGCATATGCACCCATACTGACGATCTTGTTCTGTCACTGTACCCCCTGCTTAGGTTGATGTACTCGGGGGAAATCCTGGCGAGACCCACCCTAATCGACACTAACATGTGCAACACTTAATCGTAAGACTGCAGTGTCATCAAGTAGAAAAGGACTAAAGAGTCCAGATTATTGATCCCACGGCGAGAGGATGGAATAAGCAATGAATCCAATTAATTAAAGTAGAATTGAACTGAGTTATAGCTAATATAGACAATTGAAGTGAACAATTAAAATCACTAAACTATGTCTGAAAAATGGAATTAAACTAAATGAAATGTGAAATAAAACTAAAATAGCAATTAAACTACTCTAATTAACAATATGAAATATGAAATTAATAAGATCTAACAAACTACACTATTAACCTAGTGGATGAATGGTGGTGGAAATGGAAGATTCAAGGTGAAGATGCGGTGTGAAATGTGTAGGATTTAAAAAAAAAGTTATATGGAATGTAGATCTGACAATCTAGAAGTGAAAATAATAAATAAAAATATATATTCAAATTAACAACAATAAAAAGAAGAGATTAGACAATCCAAAATCTACTACGTATATAATTAACCAATCATGCATGTTCTAATTCAACTCTCAAATCTATACTGCAATTAACAATCTCTTGCCTAGTTGAATTGGATGATGTAACAATAAAGATCAAAGTAAAGAAAATCAAATGCCAAGATCTTAGATCATCATCTAGCTACTTTAACAATCAATCATCAAAATCAAGATACAAAAGATCAAAGATAAGGGCTCTAGAGCATGCTATGTCAGATAACTTAATTCAACTATAAAGCATCAATTGAGATTGGTGAAACATCAAGTGCAGAGATAGAGCATGTGAAATGAGAGAGATCAACACAATTAGATCTAAAATCTACTAATCAATCAAGGCACAATTAGAGAATTTAAACTAAAACATAAATGAAACTGAACTAATTACATTACTTAGCTTCAAAACGAAAGCCTACTCCAAGAGCTTTAGCCACTAAACATTAAGAAAGAACTCCAAATCTTTAAAATTGCCATAAGATCGCTCTCACTATAAATACATTGCAATTAATATGAACATTGAGGACATTTGATTGTCTCATTTCAAATATGTAGTTATTGGGGTTTGAACAATTAACCTATTTCAAACCAACTCAAGTTCTAACCAATACACCAACCACTCCTTTGTATTAGAAAATGACTTCTTTTATTCTTAAACTCTTCTCCACTTATTTTGGAATTCTTCGACTTTTCCTAGGATTTCTTCACCAAAATTTCTTCATGGAATTGCCAGAGGGTTGTGGTAGTTGCGAGGTCCACCAACACAAGAGAAATTACATGGAAATGCGCTCTAGAAAAAAATATCGGATTTTTTTTTGCTAGAAGGCAATTGTATTAAAGGAGGGAGAAGAAAAAATAAAGGCAAAAAGCCCCCAGAGAAACAACCAAAGAGATTACAGAGGAAAGATCAAAAGCAAAAAACCATTCCAGCAATCTAACAGGGCTGAGGAATGGAAAGGAACCTGTAAAATTATAGGATTGATCTGCTAGAGAAAGGTTTAACCAACTTTCTTAGAGAAGAATAGATGAGATCAGCAAGGTGGATCTTGGCCTTCATTTGAGAGGCACTGGAGTTTTTGAATAGAAGATCATTCCTACATTTCCATATGACATATATTGTGGAAAGGAAAATTGCAGTTGCCCCCTGAGTCGCCAGCTTGTCACAGTTAGCAAAGAGATGATGCCAGATCCAAGTGGGGGAAGGATGGAGATTGAATGTAACGCCTGCACCTTGAAGAGTCCAAGACCAAATGGCAGCAGCAAAGTGGCAGTGGAAAAAGAGGTGGAGAGCAGATTCCAAGTTGGACTTGCAGAGACAGCAACGGTTAGCTAGACTGAAGCCAACAGATTGAAGCCAGTCCAGTGTAGGGGTTTTGCAGTGCATGAGTCTCCAAGCGAAGAAGGAGATTCTGGGATGCAACAGGGAATTCCAGATGAGAGGCGCCCAAGCAACTTTCATATCTTTGTAGTGAAGGAGATTCCAAGCTTCTTTGAACTGAAGATCCTTACCTGAGTGGGATTTCCAGCTGATGAGGTCAACAGAATCCTGATGGAGGGCTAAGTCTTGCTGCTTCAGCCTGAGAAGCTCGGCAGAATCCGGGGGGATATCATCTGGGATCACCCATCTATTGACTAGAAAAAGAGAGTTGATTCTCTGGTTGAGAGGGAAGGAGAAGGAGGGGAACAGGGAAGCCAAGCTGGAGTCCTCAGCCCAGCTATCATGCCAAATATCCACAAGAGAGCCATTACCAATGATCCATCTAGAACCAGAGTGGATAAAGTGGGCTGCCTGCCTGATATGGCGCCAGATACACGAACCAGATCTTAGAGTAGTTGGACTCCAGAGAGAGGATTTGTGGAAGTACTTACTTCTCATCCAATTCGCCCAGAGAGATTGAGAGGAGGCAGACTGCCATCCAAGCTTAATAAACGAGGCCTTGTTCTGCTCCTGAAGACATCTAATGCCCAGGCCACCTTCATCAGTCGGGAGACAGACCACCTGCCAACGGATGGTGTGCCTTTTGGGTTGAGAAAGATCTGCTGACCACAAGAAGTGCTTCATCAGACGGTCCAAGTGATTTATCACAGATTTAGGAACCGGGAGGACCAAAGCAATGTGAGTAGCAAGGCTGCCCAGCACATGTCTGATTAGAACTCTGCGACCAGCAAAGGATAGGAGCTTAGTTTTCCAGCCCGCTAGCTTGGAGATGAATCTGTCGATCAACTGGTTGAAATGATGCTTCTTTGGCGTGCCAAGAACTAGAGGGGCGCCGAGGTACATCGAGGAAAGGGGAGAATCATGGAGGTTAGTCTGCTCCTGAATCTATCTTCTTTTCCTAGCTGAGCATTTACCAAGGATTTATGCATGAAAACTTTGTCGCTTCATATCTCGCTCGTCCAAACTCATATGAAAGCAAATGAGTAGCCGATTTCCCTTAGAACTCCGCCAATGCAATGATGCAAAGAAAAGACGTCATTTTAGGAGTTAAAAAGAAGTTATAAGCGATGATAATCCGATAATTAATTTAACTGCCTTTAATCCTGAATAATACTGCATACTATGATATTTATATTGAATGCCTGCCAGACATTCGTGTTTGACCCAATACTTGGTGATGTAGATAGGATTTCCCCGACCCTCTCCCTAGAGTGGTATCCGGAGGAGGTGGCTACCAAGCCGCAGGAGGCAAGGGATTGAGTTGTCGAGGTTGTCTCATAGACTCCACTTCTTGCACATGAGGCGCTAACACCGGGGAGTCTTTATTTTGGGGTTTGTATTACACTGTACTGGCCTATGTCCTTTTATTTTGGGATTGTAATTAACACATCTTTTGTAACTCTCTAACTTAATTTATGGGAATATAAGCTCCTATGTACTTGTCTAGCTCTACTTATATTCTTTTTTTGTTATACTAGTATGATGATGCATGATACAATATGATGCAGCTAGTAAGACATTGGTGATGTAACACGGAATCCGATGAGCTCCTGACTTTGGATTGCACTGCAATGCAAGCTTTTGCTAAATGTTCCTTAACGGTGATGGGTCATATATTCTCTCCTGTGCGGATCCTGGGGAAGAAAAAAAAGATTATACTTCTGTAATCCCCATAATCACGGGCCCTTAATCCTACCCTAATTTTGGAGTCGTGACACAAACTGACATGGGTAATATTGCTCTATGGTTGGAGGTTCAACCTCAAAATTTGGAAAGTAAAACATTGCAACATGATTACAAGGTGAGCCTAAAACTCTATAAGTAAACGGGCCATAAATCATTGTAAACATGGTTATCAACCAAGTAAAAGTATCATAAATTATGGTGCATGAGTACGGACGAGTGATGTATATATACAATAAAGATTCCTGCAATTGAGGCAAAATGTCATTTAACTTTTGGTAAAAGGTTAAACAATCAATTGACAATAATTAAGATGAATATGAACACAAGTCACGAAAAAAAAAGTTAACTTAATCTAAGATAAGGCATATCTTCATTAACAATTCGCGAAGAATGTGCTTGCTAGAATTAAGCCGTAACTAAGAACGTGTACTTGCTAGAATTAAGCCTCGACAAAGTATAAATACCATCCTTTTTATCAATCAATGAAATTGACATGAAGCCAAGTTACTTGATTGAATTAAGCACATTCCAGTAACTTAAGTCAAGTCACACTACAATAAGGGCTACTGTAGACTAGTAATCGTCACGTAAAGGGGTTCCAATTTCAATGTTATTTTCGTAGGGGCAATTCCATATGCAAGCATCCCAACAATGTGTTGCCCAAAGTTTAGATAATGCCTTAAAGGTCAATGGATTATACCGCACAAATAAGTACAAATAATTAGGTTCATGGTCTTAAAGGACAATAAAATGAATTACTTGACGCACTCATCTGAATCTAAAGGACCTTCGATACATAAGAATTCTGAAAGTGAACACGGGTCATAGCGAACACTTTAGAACAAAGTTCAGATCCCCTACCACAGATATTTATATGGAAACCATGTGACACATGTGAGAAACCCCATCATGAAGCCCAAAAAGAAATTAGCCGGACGCAATTCAAGATGAAGCCTTGTATATATCCTCAAATTTCACTACTTGAGGGGATGGGGTTCATCTCGAACACTTTAAATCGTCTTTCTATGGGCCCCACAATGGAGTTCTCCACATATGTCACACGGCTCCGATGTAATCGCTACAATTCAAGATGCAAACTATTTGTGACAAGCATTGCCCTCATAGAAGTCAACAATGTATTTCTTATTCTTAACATGGGATTCATGGGCATTACTTTTGGATGATGGTGATGTCTTTTGCCGAACCCTTGATGTTTGTGTAGAAATACATCTCGCTCTATAGAATATAGATATTCTTGGCTTTCTGTATTTTCATAAAAATGCTAAAACTCTTTGGATGGTTTATTTTGAGATTGGCACACTTCTTATCCCCTCCTTGTATTGAGCATTCCATTTCCAAAGAGAAATAGAAAGGAAAACGATGATATGAAATTTCATTTCTCTAGTCTATTTTTTTTAATTGAAAACTTATCCTATTGACAGTATTAAAAAATCACTAGACAACTAGTCCTTGTTTTACCTTGCTCAAAAAATTATTCGCCTTTGAACTTTATTATGAAAATTATTATGAAATATAGTTGTCGAACTTAATTTGGAGACCTATAATTAAATGTAAAAGGTTAGGATCATTTGATGGAATTGATATTGCACACATCTCACATCCACATCTTGACCTATCCATCCACCTCAACTATGGGATCATGTTTTAGGAATCAGTATCATGTTCTTTTTCATAGCCCATTCCTAATTACTTCTTCGTTGAAGTTGAAACTTGAGATACAGATTAGGACTGATAAATAACAACCAACCATCATCTCCTATCCTAAGTTGGAAATTCAAATAGAAGTACAGTAAATAAAGCTATTAATAGAATACTCTTATTCTCTCTAAATAATATTATTTCAATTTGGATAAGACAAGTGGAGAAATTAATTTGTAAGAAATACTAGTTTAAACCATGAGAAACTTTTCCCGCCTTTTCTCCTCTCTAAAACAAAGCCTACGGGTTTTTAGAACAATCTTCTGCCACAAACTTGAGGTGACTATTTGCTGCATCATATAAAAACCTTGTGTTGTGTTGCGTTGCCAGGCTCCCAACACGGTCATTTGGTCCGTAGATGGAAATAATGCAAGGCAAAAATAACCTTCTTGTGGGCTAATAAAATAAATATTTTCACCCAACACCACAAGATTTGCATCTTTCAAATGGTAGGTCATTGATGGATAAACTTTCATATCTGCTTTATAAACACAGCATAGATCTAGGCCTTGTGTAGGTCCTCTATATTGTGCTAGATTGTATTGCGCGAAGTGATGCACCAAGACATCCCTAATTCTTTTATATGCATCTGGATGCATATGCCCCACTGCACTCCCTGAGTCAATTATCGTTCCCCTAGACCCATCTCGTTGCACAGCGAACAGTCCTAGAGGAAATGTCATTCTTTGACGTCCGATGCTGATATCATTTAGGTACAAGTAGCAGGTCACCTGGTTCTTTTTTTTTTTTTTTTTGCTAAATTGCAAATTGAATTAAGAAAGAGGGCAAAGAGAACAGCCAAACAGCAACAAAGCAGAAAAGAAAAGAAAGACAACAAAGGAAAGAAACAACAACACACTAATTCAACCCCTGAGGAGGTTGATTACAAAGAATAAAGAAAGAGTTTAAAGAACTGCTGGAGAAGGAAGAAGATATATAACTTAGAGAAATAGAGGCATCTTGTAAAAATAAATTTATCACAGATTGGAGGGAAGGCACCTTGTTAGAGAAGAGAACCATAGTTCTTTCTTTCCATAAGCTGAAGAGAGCAACAATGAAGAGAGCACCCAGGCCTTTCTTGGCTTTCGAGCAGGAATTTGCAGAGAAAGCAATCCATTTCGCTGAAGCAGAACAAGAGGAGGAGGACTGAATGTTGCCTTTAGACTCCAGCCAATCCCAAAAAGAGGAAGCAAAGGGACAGCTGAAAAACAGGTCAAGAGCCGAACCTTGATGAGTACCACAGAGAGGGCAAGAGGACGCCAACTGCACACCAATGGATTGAGCCCAGACATTTGTGGGAAGCTTGTTGTGGAACAGCTTCCAGGCGAAGCAAGCTGTGGAGGGCTTTAGAAGGTTATTCCAAGCAAACTTGTGCCAATGTCTGGGGAGGCTTCTGAGTCTGATAGCTTCCCAAGCAGCAGAGAAAGACAGATTGAAGGAGTTTGAACTGTTCCAGATCAGCACATCCGGGACAGCCTGTAACGAGAAGGAGGCTGATAGAGAGGATGAGAAGGCAACAGCCTGCTGAAAGATGAACAAGCTCGAAAATCTAAGGGGATCTGACAAGAAATCCTTCACTGAAACAGACCAAGGGAACTCCATATCAGGAAAGATCTGCCCGAAAGATAGGGGGCCATGCCATTTGTCGTGCCAAAAACTAATTCTTTTGCCATCGCCCAGCTGCCAGTGACTGTTTTGGAAGATGAAATGAGAGCATCTCTTGATGGGTCTCAGATACAAGATCCAGAGGAAAGGGAGCTGGGATGCCAAGGAGAGAAACCTTTAAGATACTTAGCTCTAAACCAGCTGGCCCACAGGGAAGAAGAAGAGACCGCAGACCAACCCAATCTGATTGAATTTGCAGAGATCATATCCTTGATACGGCGGAACCCCAGGCCACCTTCACTCTTCGGCTGGCAGACCGAATTCCAATTGATGAGACTCTTTTTAGCTTGCTCTGGTCCCCCAGACCAAAGAAAATTCCTCATCCATTTTTCCAAGAATTTACAAACCGAGGAAGGAATTGGGAGAACCAAGAGGATGTGAATGGGAAGACTCTGAAGAACATGCTTAATGAGAATGACTCTCCCAGCAAAGGAAAGCATGTTGCATTTCCAACCTGCAAGCCTAAGCCAAAAGGAGTCCTTGAGGCTCTCAAAATACTGGGCTTTGGGGCTGCCAATGAAAAGAGGAACCCCCAAGTATTTAGCAGGAAAAAGGCCCTAGGAATGCCTAGAGATCTCAAAGTTTTTGCCTTAAAAGACTCCCTGCTGTTCCCAAAAAGAATATTACTTTTCCTGAGATTGAATTGTTGCCCTGCCGCCTTTTGGTAGGCTTCCAAAACACTCTGAATAGCTTTGGTGCTCCTAGAAGTGGCTTTGAAGAAGAGGAGAATGTCGTCTGCGAACATGAGGTGACAGACGGAAGGAGACGCTGGAGCTCTGTAAATTGGAGTCATCTGATGTTGGGACACAAGCTTAACAATATTTAAGCTTAGGAGTTCTTCCGCTAATATGAAAAGCTAGGGAGAGAGAGGGTCTCCCTGCCTAAGCCCTCCCTTGACTTCAAAGTAGCTAGCAGGTTCTCTATTAATGATAACAGAGCCTTTTGGGGAGCAGATGCATTTAGAGATGAGGGTCGACCAGGCCTTGCTAAACCCAAAGAAATCCAAAGCTTTGAAAAGGAAATTCCAATTTAATTTGTCAAAAGCTTTGGAGATATCCAGCTTCATACAGATTCCTTTGCCTTTGGGACCTTTTTGGAGATTCTGGGTGAGCTCATGAGCTAAAGCAATGTGGTCTTGGATTCTTCTACCTTTTAAGAAAGCCACTTGATGAGGAGAGATAAGGCTTTGGAGAACAGTAGCCATTCTAGACGCAAGGATCTTGGAAATAACCTTGTAGGAGAAATTGAGAAGGCTGATGGGGCGGAAATCTCCAAAAGAACAGGGCGCTGCCACTTTAGGGATGAGAGATATAAAGAAGGAGTTTGAAGCTTTCAACAGCTTTTTAGAAACAAAGAAATTTATAACTGCCTCTGTGACTGCTTTACCAACAATGTCCCAGCAACTGGTGAAGAAGCTGCTAGAAAATCCATCAGGACCGGGAGAGCTAGATTTGTTGAGGCTGAAAACCGAAGTTCTGATTTCTTCAATAGAAGGAGTAGCCTGTAGAACTGTATTTTGAGCATGGGAAACTTTCTGACTTTGAACTTGAAAGAGCAGGGGATCCATCTGAGCAGGGGCAGGAGTGAAGGAGGCAGAGAAGAAATCCACAGCAGCTGATTTGATCTGGGCATGGTTTTCCAGAGAATTACCGTTAAAAAGGATCTTGTCAATGCGATTTTTGGCACCTCTGATTTTCGCAGCAAGATGGAAGAATTTAGTATTTTTGTCACCTTCCTGCAACCATCTAATCCTGGATTTCTGCTTCCAATGGATTTCTTCTGCCTGGAGAAGGTTCTGGAGCGAGCTTCTAGCGAGGCCAAGAGCAACCATGGTGGATTCCTGGGGGTCTGAATCCATACTATCTTGCAATTGGAGAATACTGGATTCAGCAGCTGAAATATTGTTCTTTAGGAACCCAAAAGTTTCCTTATTCCAAGCTTTCAGCCTTAATTTAAGAGCCTTCAGCTTCTGGCTAAGAATGAATTGAGGATTGCCATTAACAGGGAGATCCCAAATAGCAGCCACCAAATCTTTGAAGGAGGGATGAGCAATCCACATTTCCTCAAACTTGAAAGGGATAAATCTAACACCAATGGGAGGGCGCTTGGAAAGCAGGATAGGGCTGTGATCTGAGCTTTGTCTGACAAGGTGCTGAAGGAGGCTATCTGGGTAGGAGAGAAGCCAGGCTTGATTGGTGAGGGAGCGGTCTAGCCTGGCTGCAACATAGGATCTATCTTTTCTGTTATTTGACCAAGTGAAGTTACTGCTTGAGAAGCCAATATCTTGGAGGCCTAAGGAGATGATCATAGCATTGAATTCGGAGGAGGCTAGGGAGTTAATGGGATGGAGACTGAGTTTTTCTGCACTGGAAGAAACAGCATTAAAGTCTCCTATGACAGCCCAGGGAGAGTTATTAGAGAAAGGAGTGGAGCTTAGGTACTGCCAGAGGGATCTACGGTGAATGTGAGAGGTGGAGGCATAAATGCCAGCTATGTAGGTGGTTGGGCAGTTTGGGGAGGGGGAGAGGGATATAGTGAGGTGTTGGGAGGAGTGATCTACCAAAGTGGAAGCAAAGTTTGGGGAGGAGTTGATAATGCACCAGATAGAGGGATAAGTTGAAGAGGTTGAGTTGGAAAAGAAATAGGAGAAGCCAAGCCTTTCAAGTTTACGAGATAGATAATTGGAATTGAAAGTTTTTGGCTCAGAGAGAAAAATAATGTTAGGGTGGAAAGATTCAATCAAGAAGGTGAGGGTTCTAATGGTAGGGGAGTTAGCAATTCCCCTGCAATTCCAATATAATGTTTTAAACATGGAGGTGGGAAGTAGGATTGAGGCCAAGAGAAGGGCTGGTGGGCTGGGGTTCAGCTATTTTCCTAGCATGTTTGATCCTCTTGGATTTCTTATTCTTCTTTGGCAGCTGAGCTGCAACAACTATGTCGGCAGAGGAGGGGGACCAAATTAAGGATGGAGGATCTGGAATGGCAGGTTTTCTGGTTGGCCGGATGATAGGGGAGATTGGTTTTTCCTGGATACTGAGATCTATGGAGAGGTGGTCTGAGATGTCCACCACGAGGTTGGAATTGACAGAGTTAAGAGGGTAAGGATTTGAGGGCTGATGGTCGATGCTGGTAACCACCTGGGTAGCTTGGTCCAGGACTGAGAAGGGATTATGCATTTCAAGGGTTGAGGCAAAAGGGGAAAGGGGGTCTTCCCCAGGAGTATGGTTAACTTCAAGGGGAGGGGCCCAGACTGGGGGGGGGGGGGAGAATTAGAGGTTGGATGGATATGCTCTGCTGTTGAGGTTGGATGGGTATGCTCTGATGCTGAGGATAGGAGAGGGGGGTTACAAGTTGGGAAGAGAATCTCAGAGACAGGGGGGTTTTAAGAAGGCCTGGGGCAGAAGAGCGAGGAGGAGGGGGTTTGAAACCTGTTTTAGCAGTTTTGGTAGTTTGCTGGCAGAGACCTTCCCTGTGGCCATAACTGAGACAGAGGGAGCAAGGGACGGTTTCATACATGACTTCCACTCTTGGAATCACCTGCTAGATCTACTATAACAGAAGAGGGTTTAGGTTTTTGAAGGTCAAGATTTATGCAGATTCTGGCATAGGATAAGAATTTTTGGGAGGCTATGATCTCATCTATCAGGATGGGGTTACCAATAGAGTTTGCTATAGAGAAGAGGATGTGTTGACTCCAGCAATGGAAGGGTAGACCTTTGAGCCTGATCCAGGTTGGAGCTAGGGTTGGCCAAGGGAAAGAGTCCATGCCTGGGGACCAAGGTAGAAGGTGAAGCTTTCTGTGACCTACGAGGAGAGGGGAAGCAGATAGGAGAGAGTTTCTAACCTGAGGGAAGTGGGCTCTGAAGAGGAAATAGCCCTGATCTGTGAGAGATATCAGACTTCTAATAGGCAGGTCCCAAGCAAGGTTGGTGTGGTGCTCGACCCACTCCAACGAAGGTCTTTTCCTTCAAACCTGCCAATCGCCGCGTGGGAGAAGGATTCCTGGCTAGTAGAGATCATTTCTTTTGGGATGGTGACGGAGGGCTTGCCATCGGTCCATATAGTTTGGGGCATATTTTGAGGGAGAGAGGATGGGGTATGGGAGAGAAGCGAGGTATACGATCTGGGAAGATGGAGGTTGGAGGAGCTAGCAGTGGGTTGGGTGGTTCCCCCGGTAGGGCTCTAAATCAGAAGCGATGAGAGCTGCTGAATTTGTGAAGAGGATAAGACAGGGGAGAGCTGCTCAGCTTGAAGGATTGCCTGGACCTCAGCTGTTTTGATGATGGGCCCTGACTGGACAGGAGGAGGAGAAGAGTGGAGGTGGAGATGAGGGTTAATTTGAAGCAGATTGGGTTTGGGGGTCGGGGTCAGGAGGAGGAGGAGACGACATCTTTTATGTTTTTCACATAGGTTGGTTCTTAATGCTGAGAAAAGTCTAAATTATTATTAGATCAATATTTTATATCATCAGAAGAAATTTATGGCTTGTTTGTTTGTGTTAAAGTACATAGGAATTCAACACGGAAGATTTACTCTATATGTAGTAAAAAAATCTCCAAAACTGTTGATATCAATTTCCAAAAATGAGTGTCAAATAACCTTTCCTTTCATAGAAATAAAATAAAAAAAGACTAAAAATGGATACGTGGCCATCACGCGTAGTAATTCATTTCTCATCTTCCTTTGTTTCTATTTCCATAAATGAAAAGGTTTTTTATGCCATTTTTGAAAATTGACCTTTGGACTTCATTTTTAACCACTTAAGTCATAAATCTTATGTATTCAATTCCCATGTATGCTTATGCAAACAATCAGGCCTTTAGTGGTTATTTGCCTTTTACATATGCAAATTTTATATATGTAAATATCATATATGTGAGTGCCACACATATGAAATACAATACAATGTTTGTCAAAATCATCATTTTCACATTAGTAAATAATTATATCCAATGATCTTGGTTCTTTTTGGACTTTTCTCACAAATATTTTTGTTTAAATCGCAGAAGAATGAAGTTATGAAACTTTACATCTTGATGTTTGCGTTTAATACAAGAATCTCTAATGGATCAAATAATGATCTAAGGACCCAAAGAGGTTTAGAAAATTAGAACTATATGTTTGGACCTAGGCTGACCGGACCTGGAGCACCTCTACTATTAGAATCAAGTGTGAGACAACAACATCAATTAAGAGGCTACAAGCCTAGCGATTAATGAAAATCATGCATATGCAAGAACAATGGTAATTATTGAAATATAGATATCATGATATCAAGAATATATAACTTATGAGGGGCGTAACTTTATATTGGCCATTTATGATTGCATCACTGCCAAACCGCAAGTAGCTATTGAGAGCTAGTGATCGAAAGCCTTGAAGACAGTAAGAGAATTGGCCCTTGGGACTGGGCCCTAACCGTGACAACATAGACGTGGGCCCAACGCCTAACCCCATTAGGCCTGTGATCTTGTTTTCATTATCATATTTAAAGCAAGTGTTTTCATTGCTACACCCAAAGGCGATGTTGGGCACAATCACTACATTACCACTGCTCGATGATGCAGAGATCGTCTCAAATGAAAACACACCTTTCGTTGTAGAAGGTGTCGCATAGTTGATGGTGTAAACGCAGTCATTCCCAGAGCAACCAAAGCCATGCCCATGACAAAGGGGGTGATTACATGGGATCTTTTGTTAGGGATTTTTGTGTATTGCAATTTGATGGATGCATTATCATTTTAGCATCATTCGAATTTTCACACATGCATTGATTTAGAAAATCTTGAAATCTTGATTTACACATGCATTGTTGTTAAGACTTGTAGATATCTTGGTTTATGCATGTTTTGATTTTAAACTTGGATGCATTTAAATTTGAAAAGAAGTTTTATAAATCAAGCTAGCATATGTTTTAAATATTTCAAATCTTTTTAGGCATTTTATGTTTCATGTTTTTAATCCTCTTAGTTTGATTTAAATCATGATTCCAAGCTTGATTCATTGGCCCAATATTCCCCTCAAAGAAATACTTTGAAATATGCATTTTAGGGGAATTTGGTCCCTGGGCCCAGGTCAACCTATAGTATGCTCGGTCGACCGAGGCCATGGACCCGGTCGACCAAGCGCACTGCAGGTCGACCAAGAAAGAGCCATTGGAGCTCTTTTTCAAACAGTCTAATTTATGACCATTGAGTCCAAGTCGACCGGGGAAAGGTGCAGGTCGACTAGGGACTCGCAGAAACTCATTTTTTGATATAAAAGCAAGTTCATTCCTTTGAAAATGTGAGGAACTAAGAGGCCCTCCTTGAGATGTTTTAAGGCCAATCAAAGGGGAATGAGCTAAGGAATGATATGGGTCATTTGGAAAGCTAAAGCTTGGTTTCATTGAGTTAAATCACTAAGTAAGCTTTACTTTTCTTAATCATATATTTTCATGCTTTGCTTTAATTATTGGTAAATCTTTTCTAGCATGATAAACTATGATTTGTTGTGTCCTTAACATGTATACGTTTTGAATTGATTTATTGTTTTGGATGCATCACCTTGATTCAAACCAAGTAGTACTCATATTGGTATATCTAAGTAAATCATGTTATTGAAAACATTTACAAAATTATATGTAACATGATTTCTATACTTGGTTGAATCTTTGGTTGTTTTTTTTCATCATAAGAAAATCACTTTCAAATCTATCTTATGTTTTGGATTCAACAACTTCACAAATCATATGTACTTTTGTTTTAAAGTTTCACAACTTGCTTAGCATTGATAGGTATATAATTTTCAAGTTGAATTTATAATTACATATGATTTATCCCCTAACTTCAATCAAATCTATTTTTGTGTTTTACACTTTCAAATGCTTTTTTTTTTTTTTTTTTTTTTGCTAAAAGGCAAATTGTATTAAAAGAGGAAGAGGAAAGAGACGGGGCCAATGAGCCCAGAAGAGAGGAAGCTCAAAGAGCTACAACAGAGAAGAAGAAAACAAAAAATTAAAAGAAACCAACAAAAGCCAAGAAAACACATACCAGGCTTAAGAAATGGGGAACAAAAAATTACAGAAAAGGATAAGAGGTCTACCATAAAAAGGCTTGTTAATACGCTTGAGAGAGACAGAGAGGAGCTCAGTCAAGTATAAATGGACCTTCGTCTGAGAGGCTCTAGAGTTCGAAAAGAAAGCTTCATTCCTGCATTTCCATAGAGCAAAAGCAGTTGAGAAGAAGATGGTAGCAGCTCCTTTGTAGGCCAGAGTGTCACTTTGGAGGGAGAGAGCTTGCCAGATCTTAGAAGGAAAGAAAGGGCCATCAACAGCCGAACCAGCCTTGGAGAGAATCCATTTCCATGTGACAGAGGAGAAAGAGCAGAGGAAGAGGAGATGCAAAGCAGTCTCCTGATCTTTTTGACACAGGTTGCACCTTGAAGCCATACTAATACCAGCGTGCTGAGCCCAAGCTTGAGAAGGGGTCTTTCCATGCAGCAGCCTCCAAGCAAAGAAGGATATCCTGGGATGTTGAAAGGAGTTCCAAATTAGAGGAGCCCAGCTCAACCAGTAAGTGGAGGGGTTACTGGTTCTGATAGTTTGCCAAGCATCCTGAAGAGTGAGGCCTTTGTCCTGGTGGGAAATCCATTACAAAGTGTCTTTAGTAGACTGGACCAAGGAGAGGTGCTGGGTAGCTAGACGCAGGGAGACAGCAGCAGCAGCAGGAAGGTCTGGGGGTGTCGTCCATTGAGAGCCATCCCAAAGAGAATGCAGCTTTTGGTTAGGAGGATAATTGACAGAAGGGTAATGGGAGGGCATGCTACCTTCTGGCATCCAGTTATCATACCAGTAGTCGATATCCTTACCATCTCCAACTTTCCACTTACTGCCAGAATGAATGTGGTGAGCCAAATTCCTGATTTTTCGCCAAATACAGGATCCAGATTTGGAGGTGGAGGGATGCCAGATAGAAGAATTTGGAAAATACCTACCCACCATCCAGTTAGCCCAGAGAGAATTGGAGGTCATGGCTGTCCAGCCAAGTTTGATGAAAGAGGCAGCATTTTGCTCACTGACTCGCTTGATGCCCAGGCCTCCTTCTTTGATGGGGAGAATGACCGTGTGCCAGTTAATTTGGCTTCTTTTCTGCTTGGTTGCCCCCCCAGACCAAAGGAAATTCCTCATAATGGCCTCCATGTTGGTTGACACTGACTTAGGAATTGGGAGAACCAACGCAATGTGGATAGGCAAGCTGCTAAGCACGTGTCTCACAAGAATCCTGCGACCAGCCATAGAGAGGAGCTGGGATTTCCAGCCAGAAAGTCTGCTCATGAATCGATTAAGCAGGGGGGTGAAGTGATGTCTTCTTGGGGTACCAATGATGAGAGGAGCTCCAAGGTAGAAAGAGTGGAGAGGTCTGTCCTGAATTTTGGTGATGCCCAGGATTTGCCTTCTCTTGCTGGGGTTACATTTGCCAATAAAGAGTTTGCTCTTGTCCAAGTTTATGGTCTGGCCAGCACTAGTTTGGTAATTGGAGATTACCTCCTGTAAGGCTAGGAGGCTCCTTTTGTGGCTTTTGAGGAATAGAAGAATATCATCGGCATATAAGAGATGGCAGGGGATGTTTGGAGTGGATGAGAGGGGAGAAATGGTGTTACTAGAGGCCAGGCTATGGATGTTGAGGCTAAGAATTTCTTCAGTGAGGATAAAGAGGTAGGGGGATAGAGGGTCCCCTTGCCTCAGACCACAAGAGGAGTTGAAGAAACCATAAGGAGTTCTATTGATGAGGACAGAGCCTTTGGCTGTGCAAACACATGCTCTAATGAGGCTAATCCACTTGGAGGAGAAGCCAAAGAATTGGAGGCATTTGAAGAGGAAGGGCCAGCTAAGTTTGTCAAAAGCCTTGGAAATATCCAATTGCATACATAATGTACCACCCTTCAGCTTGGTTTGGAGTTTTTGAAACAATTCATGAGCTAAGGCTATGTGTTGATGAATAGATCCGCCTTGGACAAAAGCAGCCTGGTTTTGGGATACAAGATGGGGGATAATCTGAGAAAGTCTGGAGGCCAGAATTTTAGCAATGATTTTGTAGGTAAAGTTGAGGAGGCTGACAGGCCTATAGTCCGCAAAGGTGGTAGGGGAAGAGGATTTGGGGATAAAGGATAGAAAATAGGTGTTGAAGGCTCTATATAGCTTGCCTGAGATAAAGAACTGTTGCATGGCTTTGACCACTGAGGAGCCAATGATGTGCCAGGCTATAGTGAAAAACTGGCCTGAGAAACCATCCGGGCCTGGAGAGCTGTCTTTTCTGAAGGCAAAACTGCTTCCCTAATCTCTGCAGCATCAGGAGTTCTGGAGAGGAGGATATTCATTTCTTCATTGACTTTGTGGTTGTCTACCCCAAAAAGGAAATTAGAGGGGACTGAGTGATAGGAATTACCTATAGAGGAGAAGTGGTCCACTGCCAGGGACTGGATAGCTGCAAGGTCCTCTACCCATATACCCTCTGATTGGATTTTATCGATGCGATTAACTACCCCTCTGGATTTGGCAGAGGCATGGAAGAAAGCTATGTTCCTATCACTCTCACTCAGCCATCTGATTCTAGATTTTTTACGCCAGTGAGTTTCTTGAAGATGGAGGCAGTTGTGGAGGGAAGCCTTTGCTTTAACAAGAGAGAGGTGAAGGGAGGGGGTAGGACCAGCATCTAGGAGATCTTGAGCTTCTTGAACTAACTTTTCAGCAGCTGCAACCTTAAGCCTGATAGCACCAAACACATTTTTGTTCCAGGCTTTGAGGACCTACTTTAAATTTTTCAGGTTGGAAGCCAGCTCCTGCTGGTAATTTCCTGTAGATTCATGATTCCAGGAGTCTGCCACAAGAGTGAGAAAATCCGGGTGTTGGATCCACATTGCTTCAAACTTGAAAGGAGCCATAGGAGCAGTGGGCCGACTGTTGTGAGTAAGAAGCAGAGGGCAGTGATCAGAGGAAATCTTTGGTAGGATGATGATCTGAGGGTCAGAGAAAGTGGAGAGCCAGTGGTGGTTGCAGAGGGCTCTGTCCAGCCTAGCTGCGACATAGCTGGCTCCCTAGCGGTTGTTGGACCAGGTATATTTGTTACCTGAGAAACCCATATCCTGCAAGCCAGAGGAGAGAAGCAGCTGCTGGAATTCAAGGTTGAGGCGGGAAGGCCTAAGGCTGAATTTCTCAGAGGCGGAGATGATGGAATTGAAATCACCCAACACACACCAGGGGCTGTTGGTGCTAGCCTAGGAGGAGAGATAGCTCCACAGGTCACGTCTCTGAATATAGTTTGTTGAGGCATAAATCCCTGTAAGAAGGCAAATTGTGGCAGTAGCAGGATTGGTGTAAGAGATGGTCAGGAATTGGGGAGAGGAGTCTATAAGAGAGATTCCAAGATTGGGATTGGATTTAAAGAAGCACCATATAGAGGCTGGAGAAAGGGGGTTGTTAGAGAAGAAACCGTCATAGCCCAGTGAAGAGAAGAGGGAGGGAGGAGGGGAGGCAGTCTTGGGCTCAGCAATAAAGATGATATCAGGGGATTTAGAGGAAGCCAAGTGGCGGAGGGATCTGATGGTTGGGGAATTAGAGATTCCCCTGCAGTTCCAGTAGAGGGCTTTGATCATTTGGAACTAGTTAAAAGGAGGGGGGGACCATTGGAGCTCCTTGTGGTTGGCCTGGAATTGGAACTTTCTATTTTCCTTTTGGGCTTTGGTTTCTTTTTCTTGGAGTAGGGGGTGAGATCAACTACTAGGGAGATACCAGAGGTAGTAGGCAACTGGCCAGAAGCTTCTCCTAAAACAGAGTTTTTGGAGTTGGGGAGGGAGAAAGAGGGGGGTTCAAGAAGAGAACAGTTTTCTAGGATGGAGAAAGAATTGGAAGTGTCTAGGATTGGTTCTGGGAATTTTTCTAGAATGTCAAAGGATAGGTCTAGGGGAGTATCGACTATGCTAGAGCAAGTGACAGTATTGGAGATGTTGTGGAGAGTGGCTGGGTCCAAATTGTTTGAGACAGGGAGTTTTGAAGGGCCCAAATTCGGATGGGAGGATATGATAGAAGCGTGGGTATTAGCTGGGGATAGGAGGTTGTCATGGGAGGTCAAGGGGGGATCATTGGAGGCTGAAGCAGTGTATAAATGAGGAGTAGTGGATGGAAGGGGTTGGCTGGTCGGGGATTTACCCAAAATGCCTGCACTTTGCTGTTGCACCAACGAGGAAGAGTTTGGGATGTTGGGTTTGGAAATGGGAGAACAGAGGTTCTCAGAGTGACATGAGGATAAACATTTGGAGCAGGGGGGGTTTTCATAGGAGATAGAAAGGAGGATCTCCGATTCTCCTGCTAGATCAACTTTGATCTCTGAAGGCTTTGGTCCAGAGAGGTCCAGCCTCACTAGAATCCTAGCGAAAGTGAGGAGTTTTTGGGAGGCTGTAATGTCATCTAGTTTGAGGGGGGTGCCAATGGAGCTGGCTATGGAGAAGAGGATATTAGAGCTCCAACAGTGGTAGGGAATTCCATGGATACGAATCCAGACCGGGTGCAGGGAAGGCCAGGTGGAGAGGTCTTGACCTGGCGACCAAGGCAGGATATGGAATTTCCTGTTTTGCAGGAGAGTGGGACCTTTTGAAAGAGCAATATCCCTATCATCCTTAGTAGCAAACCTAAATAGGAATGAACCTTTGTCTGTGAGTGAAACCAGGCAAGGCTTGGAAAGGTTCCACGAGGAGTTTACCTGGGCCATTAGCCATTCAACTGTAGGTCTTTTCCCGAAGAATTTTCCAATAGCAGCATTAAAGAAGGAGGATTTGCTGGGTTCAATCAAGGAGGAGGGGATTTTCATCGTTAGTTGGCCGTCTATGAGGGAGGAAGGGGGTAATCTGAGGAGGATAGAGGGGTTGAATCAGGGAAGAGGGATAACCAGGGTTTGTGGATGGGGAGGGGCAACGATTGACTCGAAGGAGGATGAAGAAGCTTCGAAATGGGGTCTGAGCGGAGGTAGGGTTGTGGCGGGGCAGGATCTGGGGGTTTTTGGGGGAGAGGGATTGTCTCACCTGAGGTTTGACCTTTATCAGAGAGGATGATTCCAGAGAGATGTTGGTGCAGCATTTCCAGTTGATTGAGATCCCAGGTCGGGGAAGGGAGAGCGGAAGCAACATCCGAGCTGGCAAGGGGACCTGAAGCTGCAGAGGCTGGGGAGACTCCAGTTCTTGGGAGATTTTTCTCTGGCAGGTGCGAAATGGAGAGGGGAAGGGCAGTAGGTTTCCCCTGGGAAAGGAACGTAAGCAAGGATGGGGTAGAAGAGTTGAGGAGTTGGGGCGAAGAGGCTGGACGGATAAGAGGGGGAAATCGGAGGAGGTGATCGGAGGAGGAGGGAGGCTGGAGGGAGGAAGAAAATGGGGGTTCATCTAGGGCAGCGGACTGATCACTGGTTTCACCTAGATGACATGTTTAGTCTGTAGTCTGATGACATGTTTAGTCTGTAGCATTGAATTTCAAAACTTGTTTTTAGCATACATAGATTGAGCTACATTGTTAATTTGTTTGAAATCCCTATGCATCACATGTTTTGTTTTTAGAATTTCACAACTTGTTTGGAATACATAGGTATATCTTTTACAAGTTGTTTTTAACATGTAATTAGCATTCTTTCCTCAATCATAAATGTTTTTATGAGCTAAAACTTTTAAAAGCCTTTGGCATACATTTATGAGCTTTTATTTTCAAATTGATTGAGGACATCATACATACACATTGTGCATTCATCATTACATTCATAGTGTGTGTGTGTGTGTGTGTGTGTGTGTGAATTAGATTTTCACTTTCATATCCGCCTAATTAAGAGGCATTGTATTGAGCTAAAATTGTATCTCCATCAATTGTATTCTAGACACTACTTAGAGAGATAACCAACCTTTTGGTTGTAGAGGTTATTGCTTAGCCTAAGAAAAGCATAGTGTAAGAGGTTATTGCTTAGCCTTAGAAAGCATATTGTAAAGGTTATTGCTTAACATTTTTGAAAAGCATAGATAGTGGAAATCTAGTGGGGTGTTGGATCACAAATCGATAGTGGATGTAGGCATTGAGGCCGAACCACTATAAATCATTGTATGATGGTGGATGCTTTGTGGTGATTGTTTTTGTTAGTTTCCGCATTTAGTTTGATAATCATCACTTGTGACTAGTTAATTTTAAAGAAGTTAGATTTTATTATAATTGGTCACTAATTTGAAGCTCACCCTATTCACCCCCCTCTAGGGTTCGGATCCCGGACTTTCATCTTCCTGTATGTGCTAGATTTAGTCGAGTCAAAGATTTGATCTTTTTGGGGAAAGCAAGTTTTGCAGGGATGGCATTGGATCCATGTCACATCACTGCCAGTGTCCATGAGCAGGTTCTGGGGTTTGGATGGTGTACCAAAGGACACTTCTACGAAGAACATAAACTTTTGGTTTTCAATCCTTGGGGTCATGCCATGCGGATGAATTGACATTTTGGTCGCCTTAGTGATCTTCCATGGTAGGTATGACATTTGGGCTTAGGATATTTCGATGCCTTTCTGAAGAATTTCAGTGTCTGATAGATTTCTACCAGGAAAGAGAGGGGAGTGCACTGAGTCTTGGTATATTAGCCTGAAGCTCAATGCACTAGCAGAAATGATGAATGAAACTAAGAAGCAAAGGTAAAGAAGGAGAGAAAATGAGGAATTGTTAGGTGCATGTGGAGCCATGTCGTATGTGGGTTTAGCTCGAAGTGGAGGGTTTTGTAAGTAGAAGAAGCCCTTATATAATGTTGGTAGAGAAGGAGATAAGTGTGACATTAAACGAGTAGTTAGCCTTATTTTTTTTAAATGGTAAAAATATTAATGTTGTTATGGCAGCTAGATACAATCATCAAGTGTATTTTCCTATTATCCATCACCAATCCATATAGTTTGGGATTTGCATGAATGCATTTTCCCATTTGAATATTAGATATACTCAAGAGAATTATTACTATTTATAGCATAGAGGTTTTGACCAGGAGAGATAAGCGTGACATTAAAAGAGTAGTTAGCCTTATTTTTTCAAAAATGGTAAAATGATTAATGTTGTTATGGAATTTAGATACAAATAAATTGTAGTTTTTATGAGCCAAGATTGAGACCGTCAAGTGTATTTTCCCATTATCCATCACCAATCCATATAGTTTGGGATTTGCATAAATGCATTTTCCCATTTGAATATTAGACATACTCATGAGAATTATTACTATATCTAGCATGGAGGTTTTGACCAGGAACTTACCTCTAGAATTGGCTTTTCCCCTTCCCTACCCAAAATTTCTAATTTTCCCTAGACCTTCTCCATATAAGGAAAAATAACAAAATCACCCAAATTATAGACAATCTAACTAAAATTAGTTCGTCATATGCAATTAGCATTGTTTCATCAGGACTGCAATTGTAATGCAACCCACCTTGTTTGGCCCACTTTGTCCAATCATATCCCAACTTGAGTGCCCACTTTGGCTTCGATAAGCATGATTGATAATTTGAATAATGACTTTGTATGGGTTGTGTGTAGCTAAGTATAGTCACGACTATTATATATAGGGCTCCATGATAGATGGCTACAGAAGTTCAATATATTATTTCTGATGTGATGTATATAATGATTCAATCGAACTAAAATTAGTTCATATGCAATTAACATTGTTTCATTTATATCTCGCCATATATGGCCAGGCATCCATATAAGTGGACGTAGTGTAAAACCATTTGAACTTTGATCATACATAGTCATTGAATACACATAGTGTGATAGGTCGAGCTAGCAAAATGTGTTCCGAACCGATGGCCCAACCCAGTTTTGGCCCGCCAAATCCAACCCGCCACACATACGGGTTGGCCACGGGTCAGGATTTCCTAACCTGTATAGAAACGGGTCGGGTTAGGGTTGGCCCGCCTAACCCAGTTGACCCGTTTAACTTAACTCTTACCGGCTTGAGAAATATGTAGAGCTTTTCCATTTCAAATTTTAATGACTTTCCTTGATTTTAGCGAAAAAGAAATCAAGAAGGGTATGCAATCTTGACGTTCTAATTTCCTACTTTTTCGATAATTAACAGTTTTCATTATTAGCAATTAGCAAATCTTAATCCCTAAAGAATCCTTCTGGCTACAAATATATTCTTCTTTACACGTTTGCTGTAGAGGTTACAGTTTTGCATCTTCAAACTCAACTCACGGTCTTTAGATTTCTCTGCAACTACATGATTTAATGGGCAGCCACTAGCATCCTTTCTTCTTCTATTTATAAGCTTTTTTATTAAACAATATATAGAGTAGTGGGTTGGTGTAGTGGTTAAGTAGTCATTTGAATTATAATGGATCATGTATTCGATTCTCGTTGCCTTAACTTTTTACAAGACACAAAATTTGTTAAAGATGAGCGACGCGGGTTAGGCCAGGCTGACCTGACCTGACCTATATTTATTGCAGGTTACGCGGGTTAGCCCGACCTGAAGTATCTTGGGTGCGGGCTGCAAACCTGCAACCCGTTTAGAAAGAGGGTAGGTCACGAGTTAGGGGTCCAAAAAGCAGATCCAACTATGGCCCGGCCCGAATTAGCCCGATCCAGCCTGTTTGCCAGCCCTAGTGATAGGACAGGTGGGTGATATTGCTTTCTGGAGAGTATTAGATTGTTACTGCCTCTATATATATACATATATATATTTAACATTAAAAAAAAATATGTAGGGCCATTTGCCAAGTAACTAATAAATTTTTAATATTGACTAAGAAATAATCAATTAACAAGTGTGCAGAGTAAGGGTTAAGAGTGAAGCGTCAGAGGTGGGATTCTTAGATAACATCAAAAATCCTATTTTCTTCGGATCTCTACCCTTGGCCCTTCACTCCATTAGTGCATGTTTTATAAAACTCTCTTTCTTGGGAGTATATGGGGAATACTATGAATTCCTAGGAATTGAGTAGGAACTGCAACAATGGGCAGTACAATTTCTCAAGTATTCATATGGGTAATTGGCCGCCAACAATCAAAGATGATGATGATCCATGATGCAGATGGTCTCATGAACAAAAAAAAACACCATATATTTCTCACCAGCTAATTCCAACCGCTCAACTGTTCAATAACTCAACTTTATCTCTCTCTCTTTATCTTACCATGCGAGGTAACATGTGGGGTTTTGTAATATGTCGGACCTTGAGGATGTAATTAGCCTAAATAATTGCAGTGTTAGTTGATTAAGCTCAATTAATCAGACTTGTTTGGCTACTAATTGAGCTTAATCAACTAACATTGTAAGGCTAATTGCATCCTTGAGGTCCGGGATATTACATGTTTACCTATACATTGATCTAAATAGACTATCCAAACACTCTTAATGTGTCTTGTGCTGGAGAAAATGTAGGAGATGATGTCCCAGTGGCGAGAGAGATGGCAGTGGAGGTGGTTATGTCCTATATGGCGCCATGTAGGCTAGGATGCATCATGGTGAGCCACGCAAGTTTGGTCGCTTAGATAGAGGAACATATAGGCTCGATCGGGTGTGAGACCACGAGTTGGGATCACCTATCACAGTTGTTACACCTTCACTGTGAGTGGACCAATAACAGTCCACCATGTCATCCAAAAATTTAGTTGATTTTCTTTTGTTTGATTTAAATTTTTTAACCTCAAAATCACTAAAATTTTGGATGACGTGGCGTACTATTATTGGTCCACTCATAGTGACGGTATAACAACTACGATAAGTGATTCGGACTGTGAGACCACATAGATATGGGAGCTTAGATGGAGGGCCATATTGGTTTAGGTGTAGGCCATGTATAGGCACTGAAAGTCCTGGGATCCTAACCCTAGAGGGGGGGGTGAATAGGGTGTGCTACAATTATGACCAATTTAGACCAATTTTAATTTCTTAACATAAACTAGTCACATGTGATGATTAATCAAACAATATACGGAAGCTACTATAAACAATCACCACAAAAGCAAGCACCACAACACAAAGGTTTATAGTGGTTCGGCCTCAATGCCTACGTCCACTACCGGCTTGTGATCCAATCACCCCACCAGATTTCCACTATTTATGATTTTCAATAGGCTAAGCAATAACCCTTACAATGTTGTTTTTCTAGGCTAAACAACAACCTCTCAATGTGCTTTTATAGGCTAAGCAATAACCTTTACAAGATGCTTTTCAAGGCTAAGCAATAACCTTTACACAATGTTTTTCTTAGGCTAAGCAATAACCTTTACAAATAAGGATTTCTCTAAGAAAGTGTCTTCACAAAAGATCACTCTAAGAGATACAATTTAAGCACAATGAATTTGCCTCTAAAATAGGCGAATATGAAAGTGAATAACAAATTACAAACATACACTAAAACAAGCTAAAGTGTGTGCACAAGTGTATGAATGCTTTACTTCAATCAATTTCTACAATGAGGCTCCTAAATGAATGCTTGATGCATTTTAAAATCAAAGCTTAGAAAATGATGATTGAAGATAAAACTAATCACATAAAAGATTCAAACAACTTTGAAGAAATGAACTAAACAAGTTGTATGAATGTTAAAGTCTAAGAACACATGTGATAAGGATAAGAGAGTTTGCAAACCAATCTAATTTACCAAAGATGATTTTGAGTTTGCTAAACATCTCTTTACCAACTAGAAATCATGCATAAAAGAAAATACAAAGAATTAATCATGCATAGATTCTAATTTTAATGGAAATCAAAATGAAAAGTAAGATGTACCTTTTTAAAACTCAACCATTTGATTTCCAAAAAGCCTTCTAGCCTTTCCAACTTCTTCCCCTTTCTTTGGCTCCAAAATGGTCTCAAAAGTTCATGGTTCAAGCCTAAAAAAAGGTTGGAAATGAATGGACTTTATAATGAAAAACAGTCCAACGGCTAGTCCTAGGTCGACCTGCCAACAGGGGGGGTCGACCTGCTACACACAACGGTCATAAAAAGATCCGTTGGAGCTTCAGAAACCCAGTCGACCTGCAGTGTGGCAGGTCGACCCGGGTCCCTGGGCAGGTCGACCTGCCACACTGCAGGTCGACCTGCCACACTGCAGGTTGACTGGGTTTCTGAAGCTCCAACGGATCTTTTTATGACCGTTGTGTGTAGCAGGTCGACCCCCCCCCCCTGTTGGCAGGTCGACTGCCTGGGACCAAAAATCCTATTTTTTCCACAATTAAAGGTATTTCTTGGAGAGGATTTTTGGGCCAATAAATCAAGCTTGGAAACATGTTTTAAATCAAATTAAGATGTTTAAAAACATGAAACACAAAAAGCCTAAAATGATTCGAAACATTAAAACCAAAGGCTTGCTTGATTTGATAAAACTCTTTTCACATTTAAATGCATACAAAACTGATTCTGAAAATGATGAAAGTATGCAAGGCATAAACATAAATCCTCAATTTGATTTCTCAAAGGTAATGCACAAAGAATTAGGTTTTCAAAAGAGTTTGGATTCTAAAACCAATGCATCCAAGTTTAGAAACAAAAAATGCAAGAGTGATTAATTCTACAAGTCTAAAAACCAATGCATGTATAAAATCAGATTTCAAGTATTTCTAAAACAATGCATGTGTGAAAATTCAAATGATGCTAAAGTGAAAATGCATCCATCAAATTGCAAATACAAAATCCCTAACAATCTCCCCCTTTGCAATTTGATGGCAACTTACTCATCATTGAAATTACACACTCAGTCTTCAGCTCCCCCTAAGCTGGACAAGTCTTGAAATCTTCTTGGATGCTCCTCCTCTTAGCTTGGGCTCTTGGGCTCTTTTCTTCAATCTTCTTGATGCTTGGAGCTTGATCATTCTTCAAGCTTTCTTTTCATCTTCCTCTCTATGGCCAAGCATCTTCTTTAGCTCCCAATCTTTCTTTCTTCTATTAGGTCTCCCCCTTTGACCATGCGTCTCTCTCTCTCTCTTTGGCAAGGTATGTATTCTCTCCCCCTGTAAAAGATAATGCACAACTCTCCTTAGGAAGCTTGGAAATTCTCTTCACCCTTTTGAGAACTTGAATGCTCTCTCCCCCTTTGACATTAAATTGCAAAAGTACCTACACAAATGAAACAAGGAAAATACCTTTTAGTAGCACCTGTTAACAAAAGAAATCAAAAATGAAATACATAACAGGCTATCATGTATGGAAGTAATCTCTAAGGGTTCAAAGTCAATCCAAGGGTGAATTTGATCAAAACCAATACTTCCCATGAAGGTTTACACTCCCCCTCAATCCATTCTCTCCTTTTATCAAACTTTTGACAAAGATTTAATTATTAGGTGCAAGAAGAAGATGGTTTAACCAAATAAGGGTCAACTTCAAGAAAAGGATTAGATTCATTTAACTATAAAGCTCAATATGATCAAATTACCAGAAGAGACTAAGGTCAATGAGAAAAGCAATCATGGATACCAATTGGAAAACCAAAGAATACCAATTGAGATTTAAGGATAAGAATTTTAAAACAATCACTCTAAAATGGATTTATAAAGAATATAACTATTAAGACTAATCCAAATTAGAGCTATCCATGATATATGGGGTTTACTAAACATAGCATCAATCAATTTAACTTATGAAAATCATATGCTATGTAAGTTTTGAAATCATTTCATTCAATCAATAAATACGACTTATTAAAGTGCAAGATGAGTGAAATGAATTTCAAACATGAAGCCAACCTCAACAATCAACCAATATTATGAACACATAAACATGGTGGTCATGAGATTTAGTTATATGAGCAAAAGAGGTGGCAACATGAAAATTATGATGCTAATGGAATGTAAACATATAACTATCAAGATCAATCCAATGTACACAATGTCTATCACATACACAAGATAAGATATCAATTGGAGATGTAATGGAAGGATATACCAAATGAAACCAATTGAATATGACAACATGATAAATAGCAAGGATGTGACAAACACAAAATTCCATCAAGCAACATAAATGGATATTCATCACTTATAATGAAATGACTAATGAGCATAGTGATGAATAGGGTAAATTGCTATGCAAAATGATATAACTTTGAAATGCATGCAATTTTCAAAGTGACTAAATCATATGAATTCAACATCTAAGATATCCATCAAACATATAGAAATATGAGAAAAGGATTTCAAAGAGTTTCATATGATCAAGAACACTACTTATGAAGTTGAAACATGTATAAGGATGACACCTAGAGAATCTACATGAATCAACATCATAACCATCCAAAAAGAAATGACTAGAAGGCATAGAGGATGGATTTGGGTTCTCGTATGGTTTCTACATATATAACTAAGATCACAACCATACATGGAACCAATAGTCATTTGCATATAAAAAGAATGTAAACAAATAAGCAAGGATGCAAACAACATACATTTCCATTTCTAAAATAATGAAACCAAAAGAAAAGGAAATGAGAACATGGAACATGCTTAGATGATTATAACTAATGAGGTTATAGAGCATTTCCATTCAAACAATCTTCAAATCATTTTGATAAACAAAATCCAACAATGAGCATAAAAAGAATGATTTTGAAGATCAATTTTCAACATTGTATTTTAAAAGATATAACTTAAGTGAAACACATACAAGTTGATTTTTCAAAACAATGATTTTCCATATAAAAGTATAACTTAGAAATCCATGGAAAAACTTGAATTGATTCAAATCATTTGTTAAAAAAAAAAAAATCTTACCAAGACATCTACACAAATGATTCAACAACAATTGATCATGAATAATCTAGCTATGAAAGCTTTTGAAATCACAATCAATTGATCATGCAGAAATGCAATGCAAAACATAAACTAAATGTGAGCAAAAAGCAAATCTAATCATGATGAAATTATAATCAAATGATTTTGAAAGCCATGCATGATATGTAACTTAGAATGGTGAATGAAAACAAAATCAATTGATCATAAAGAAACAATGCATTTTAATAGATGTAACTATATAGAAACAAAATGCAAATGCAACATGACCAACAATATGATTTAACTATTAAGAATAGGTTGGTCAAGGAGGTTCAAGGCCTTAAGGTTTGTCTAAGTGTCTAACTTTAGGAATCCACCTAAGGTCTTTAGATGGTTGAACTTTGAGGTCTAGTTTGGAATTCTCACCAACTAAAGGAGATTTGACTTAATAAATTTTCAATTTAAACTTATCACCATGATATTTAGATTTGACTAAATTTAGCCTAGATTGGTGATTAGTCTTTTGATGTTGGTGAGTTTGTTTCTTTGGGGATAGATTCACTTTTCTTTTCTTCTTATTTTCTCGCTTTACTTGACTTTTGAATTTTAAATTTAACTTTGTTACTTTATTCAAAAGTTCTTTCATGGGTTTATATAAGGGAGATAGGTTGAGAAGCTTTTTGTTCATAGATTCTTTTAAGCTTGGTTTAACTTGTTTAAACTTTTTAGAATCTATCTTAGGAGACTCCATTTTAAATGGTTTAACTTGTTTAATCTTTTTGGAGTCTTTCTTGATTTTTAGTGTCTTACCCTTCATAGATTTAGATTCTACCTTTTTGGGATCAAAGATGGGTTTAGACACATGGCTTCTTCTTAATTTGCACTCAAACCTAAAATGCCCTTCAATGCCACAATAATTACATTTTGTTTTGGGCAAAGGAGAAAGAGTTCTAGAGAAAGAGGACTCACCTTTCACAAAAGTGTTGGTGAATTTAGGGTCATGTGACATATTCCTATTAAATTCAAGACCCGTCCTATCTCCTTTAGATTTACCCAATCTAAATAATTTTTCAAATTTATCTTCTCCTTGGGTAAATTTGCACTCATGCTTTTGTTTATAGCTTTCAAATTGAGTGACTTTGGTTATAAGGATTGAATTTTCATTTTTGACTTTTGAAAGTTCATTTTCAATTTCCTTATATTTGATTAGCTCTTCATTGGCAAGTTTTAGTTTGAAATTAAGTTCATTAACAACATTAGATCCAAGTTCTAAGGTTTTTAACTTACTTTGAACATTTGACATATTTTCCATGGAAATTGTCAACTTGGATTCTAAATTGATAAAGTCTTTGTCTTGCCTTTTTAATTGATCTCTTAGTTTTGGATTTTCCTTATTAAGATCATCATTTTCAATTTTTAATTCATTTAGATCATCTTTAATATTATGAAGGTTATTCAAAGAGATCATGAACTTAGAGTCTAGACATTGTATTACTTCTTCTTTCTCTCTAAGCTCATCTTTTGAAGAGACCAGCTCATTGTTAAGTCTTTTAGATTCTTCTCTTAATTTATTGTTTTTTCTTATTAAGTTCTAGAGAAAATGTGTATAATTCTTCATATGCTTGTTGAAGTTCATCTTCATTATATTCATTTTCTTCCTCTTTTGAATCAAATTGAGATTCATTTAATTGATGGTTTGAAGCTCCAATAGAAGGAAGAATGAGGGGTCTAGGAGAATCTACACAAGAATCTAAATTATCTATCATAGTGGAATCCATCCTAATGATTTTCATGTAAGGACTACTCTAGGGTTTTTGACTCTAGGTTTTTACACCTAATCAAGAGTTCCAAACACTTGATCCTATAAGATAGAGCACGAGGCTCTGATACCAATTGAAAGTCCTGGGATCCTAACCCTAGAGGGGGGGTGAATAGGGTGTGCTACAATTATGACCAATTTTAATTTCTTAACATAAACTAGTCACATGTGATGATTAATCAAACAATATGCGGAAGCTACTATAAACAATCACCACAAAAGCAAGCACCACAACACAAAGGTTTATAGTGGTTCGGCCTCAATGCCTACGTCCACTACTGGCTTGTGATCCAATCACCCCACCGGATTTCCATTATTTATGATTTTCAATAGGCTAAGCAATAACCCTTACAATGTCGTTTTTCTAGGCTAAACAACCTCTCAATGTGCTTTTATAGGCTAAGCAATAACCTTTACAAGATGCTTTTCAAGGCTAAGCAATAACCTTTACACAATGTTTTTCTTAGGCTAAGCAATAACCTTTACAAATGAAGGATTTCTCTAAGAAGGTGTCTTCACAAAAGAACACTCTAAGAGATACAATTTAAGCTCAATGAAATTGCCTCTTAAATAGGTTATTTTTTATTTTTTATACAAATTTTTTTAATTTTAAAAATCATCTTTTACCGACGTTTTTTTGTAAAAAAACGTCGGTAAAAATGAATTTTACCGACGTCATTAAAAAAACGTCGGTAAAAGTTAATCTTTACCGACGAAAAAAAATACGTCGGTAAAAAATACTATTTACCGACGAATTTAGGGAAAACGTAGCTAAAAGTGCAAAATTTCTTGTAGTGAAAAGAAATCAAAAATGAAATTCATAACAGGTTATCATGTATGGAAGTTATCTCTAAGGGTTCAAAGCCTATCCAATGGTCAATTTGATCAAAACTAATACTTCCTATGAAGGTTTACACTCCCCCTCAATCCATTCTCTTCTTTTGTCAAACTTTTGACAAAGATATAACTATTTGGTTCAAGAAGTAGATGGTTTAACCAAATGAGGGTCAACTTCAAGGAAAAGATTAGATTCATTTAACTATAAAGCTCAATATGATCAAATTTCCAAAAGAGAGCAAGGTCTAAAGAGAAAAGCAATCATGGATACCAATTGGAAAAACAAATAATACCAATTGAGATTTAAGGATAAGACTTTTTAAATCAACCACTCTAAAATGGAGTTATAAAGAATATAACTATTAAGATAAATCCAAATTAGAGCTATCCATGATGCAATGGGGTTTACTAAACATAGCATCAAATAATGTAACTTATGAAAATCATATGCTATGTAAGTTTTGAAATCATTTCATTCAATTAAAAAATATGACTATTATGTGCAAGAAGAGTGACTATTATGTGCAAGAAGAGTGAAGAGGTGGCAATCATGAAAATTATGATGCTAATGGTGTGTGACATGGAACACATATATTACTATCAAGATCAATCCAATGTACACAAGGTTTATCACATTCACAAGAAATCAAATCAATCGAAAATTATACCAATTGAAACCAATTGAATTTGACAACATGATAAAGAGAAAGAATGTGACAAACACAAAATTCCATCAAGCATCATAAATGCATATGCATCACTTTTAAAGATATGACTATTGAGCATAGTGATGAGCAAGATAAATTGCAATGCTAAAGGTTATGACTTGGTAAAGCATGCAATTTTCAAAGTGTCAAAATCATATGAATTCAACATCTAAGATATCCATCAAACATATAGAAATATGAGGAATAGATTTCAAAGAGTTTCATATGATCAAGAACACTACTTATGAAGTTGAAACATGTATAAGGATGACACCTAGAGAATCTACATGAATCAACATCATAACCATCCAAAAAGAAATGACTAGAAGGCATAGAGGATGGATTTGGGTTCTAGTATGGTTTCTACATATATAACTAAGATCACAACCATACATGGAACCAATAGTCATTTCATATAAAAAGAATGTAAACAAATAAACAAGGATGCAAACAACATACATTTCCATTTCTAAGATAATGAAACCAAAAGAAAAGGAAATGAGAACATGGAACATGCTTAGATGATTATAACTAATGAGGTTATAGAGCATTTCCATTCAAACAATCTTCAAATCATTTTGATAAACAAAATCCAACAATGAGCATAAAAAGAATGATTTTGAAGATCAATTTTCAACATTGTATTTTTAAAAGATATAACTTAAATGAAACACATACAAGTTGATTTTTCAAAATAATGATTTTCCATATTAAAGTATAACTTAGAAATCCATGGAAAAACTTAAATTGATTCAAATCATTTGTTCAAATAATCTTACCAAGACATCTACACAAATGATTCAACAACAATTGATCATGAATAATCTAGCTATGAAAGCTTTTGAAATCACAATCAATTGATCATGTAGAAATGCAATGCAAAACATAAAACTAAATGTGAGCAAAAAGCAAATCTAATCATGATGAAATTATAATCAAATGATTTTGAAAACCATGATATGTAACTTAGAATGGTGAATGAAGACAAAATCAATTGATCATAAAGAAACAATGCATTTTAATAGATGTAACTATATAGAAACAAAATGCAAATGCAACATGACCAACAATATGATTTAACTATTAAGAATAGGTTGGTCAAGGAGGTTCAAGGCCTTAAGGTTAGTCTAAGTGTCTAACTTTAGGAATCCACCTAAGGTCTTGAGAGGGTTGAACTTTGAGGTCTAGTTTAGAAGTCTCACCAACTATAGGAGATTTAACTTGATAAATTTTCAATTTGAACTTATCACCATGATATTTTGATTTGACTATATTTAGCTTAGATTGGTGATTAGTCTTTTGAAGTTGGTCGGTTTGTTTCTTAGGGGATTGTTTCACTTTTCTTTTCTTCTTATTTTCTCCCTTTACTTGACTTTTGAATTTTAAATTTAACTTAGCAACTTTCTTCAAAAGTTCTTTCATGGGTTGATATAAGGGAGATATGTTGAGAAGCTTTTTGTTCATAGATTCTTTTAAACTTGGTTTAACTTGTTTAAACTTCTTAGAATCTATTTTAGGAGACTCCATTTTAAATGGTTTAACTTGTTTATTCTTTTGGAGTCTTGCTTGGTTTTAGTGTCTTACCCTTCATAGATTTAGATTCTACCTTTTTGGGTTCAAAGATGGGTTTAGACACATGGCTTCTTCTTAATTTGCACTCAAACCTAAAATGCCCTTCAATGCCACAATAAATACATTTGGATTTGGGCAAAAGAGAAAGAGTGCTAGAGAAAGAGGACTCACCTTTCACAAATGTGTTGGTAATTTAGGGTCATGTGAAATATTCCTATCAAATCCAAGACCCGTCCTATCTCCTTTAGATTTACCCAATCTAAATAATTTTTCAAATTTATCTTCTCCTTGGGTAAATTTGCACTCATACTTTTGTTTATAGCTTTCAAGTTGAGTGACTTTGGTTATAAGGGTTGAATTTTCATTTTTGACTTTTAAAAGATCATTTTCAATTTCCTTATATTTATTTAGCTCTTCATTGGCAAGTTTTAATTTGATTTTAAGTTCATCAACAATATTAGATCCAAGTTCTAACGTTTTTAACTTACTTTGAACATTTGACATATTTTCCATGAAAATTGTCAACTTGGATTCTAAATTGATAAAGTCTTTGTCTTGCCTTTTTAATTGATCTCTTAGGTTTAAGTTTTCCTTTTTAAGATCATTATAACTTATCTTAATCTCATTTTGTTCATCTTTGATATTGGATAAGTTATTTAAACAGATCATGAACTTAGAGTCCAAACATTTTATTACTTCTTCTTTTTCTCTAAGTTCATCTTTAGAAGAGACTAGCTCTTTGTTTAGTCTTTTAGATTCTTCTCTTAATTTATTGTTTTTCTTATTAAGTTCTAGAGAAAATGTGTATAATTCTTCATATGCTTGTTGAAGTTCATCTTCATTATATTCATTTTCTTCTTCTTTTAAATCAAATTGAGATTCATTAATTTGAGTGTTTGAATCTCCAATAGAAGGAAGAAGGAGGGGTCTAGAATAATCTACACAAGAATCTAAACTATCTATCATAGTGGAATCCATCCTAATGATTTTCATGTAAGGACAACTCTAGGGTTTTTGACTCTAGGTTTTTACACCTAATCAAGAGTTCCAAACACTTGATCCTATAAGATAGAGCACGAAGCTCTGATACCAATTAAAAGTCCTTGGATCCTAACCCTAGAGGGGGGGGGGGTGAATAGGGTGTGCTACAACTATGACCAATTAAGACAAATTTTAATTTCTTAACATAAACTAGTCACATGTGATGATTAATCAAACAATATGCGGAAGCTACTATAAACAATCACCACAAAGCAAGCACCACAACACAAAGGTTTATAGTGGTTCGGCCTCAATGCCTACGTCCACTACCGGCTTGTGATCAAATCACCCCACCGGATTTCCACTATTTATGCTTTTCAATAGGCTAAGCAATAACCCTTACAATGTTGTTTTTCTAGGCTAAACAACAACCTCTCAATGTGCTTTTATAGGCTAAGCAATAACCTTTACAAGATGCTTTTCAAGGCTAAGCAATAACCTTTACACAATGTTTTTCTTAGGCTAAGCAATAACCTTTACAAATGAAGGATTTCTCTAAGAAGGTGTCTTCACAAAAGAACACTCTAAGAGATACAATTTAAGCTCAATGAAATTGCCTCTTAAATAGGCTAATATGAAAGTGAATAACAAATTACAAACATACACTAAAACAAGCTAAAGTGTATGCACAAGTATATGAATGCTTTACTTCAATCAATTTCTACAATGAGGCTCCGAAATGAATGCTTGATGCATTTTAAAATCAAAGCTTAGAAAATGATGATTGAAGATAAAACTAATCACATAAAAGATTCAAACAACTTTGAAGAAATGAACTAAACAAATTGTATGAATGTTAAAGTCTAAGAACACATGTGATTAGGATAAGAGAGTTTGCAAACCAATCTAATTTACCAAAGATGATTTTGAGTTTGCTAAACATCTCTTTACCAACTAGAAATCATGCATAAAAGAAAATACAAAGAATTAATCATGCATAGATTCTAATTTTAATGGAAATCAAAATGACAAGTAAGATGTACCTTTTTAAAACTCAACCATTTGATTTCCAAAAAGCCCTCTAGCCTTTCCAACTTCTTCCCCTTTCTTTGGCTCCAAAATGGTCTCAAAAGTTCATGGTTCAAGCCCTCTAAAAAGGTTGGAAATGAATGGACTTTATAATGAAAAACAGTCCAACGGCTAGTCCCAGGTCGACCTGCCAACAGGGGGGGGGGGGGGGGGGGTCGACCTGCTACACACAACGGTCATAAAAAAGATCCGTTGGAGCTTCAGAAACCCAGTCGACCTGCAGTGTGGCAGGTCGACCCGGGTCCCTGGGCAGGTCGACCTGCCACACTGCAGGTTGACTGCTTGGGACAAAAAATCCTATTTTTTTCCACAATGAAAGGTATATCTTGGAGAGGATTTTTGGGCCAATAAATCAAGCTTGGAAACATGTTTTAAATCAAATTAAGATGTTTAAAAACATGAAACACAAAAAGCCTAAAATGATTCGAAACATTAAAACCAAAGGCTTGCTTGATTTGATAAAACTCTTTTCACATTTAAATGCATACAAAACTGATTCTGAAAATGATGAAAGTATGCAAGGCACAAACCTAAATCCTCACTTTGATTTCTCAAAAGTAATGCACAAAGAATTAGGTTTTCAAAAGATTTTGGATTCTAAAACCAATGCATCCAAGTTTAAAAACAAAACATGCATCAATCATTAATTCTACAAGTCTAAAAACCAATGCATGTATAAAACCAGATTTCAAGATTTTCTAAAACAATGCATGTGTGAAAATTCAAATGATGCTAAAGTGAAAATGCATCCATCAAATTGCAAATACAAAATCCCTAACATAAATATCTACTTGTCGTTGGTTGAAAATGCCAAATCCACAAATCCTAGCTCCATAGCCCAACAAACCAAACCTAAGGGATATTTAGTAAAATAAAACTAAATTGAAACATAAACCAAAAGGAATGGACGCTCTAAGCTATCTAACACACTACTGCACCCAAAATGCATTAACCCAAGCCTAAGGGAAAGGAGGGGCTTACCAGACAGTGAAGCTTGAAATTGGGGATGAGAAGCTCGCGGGGTCCACACGAAGATGATGGTGACCATTGGGGGCTGTGGGGCCCACTTGATTGGTGGCCCACTAATTAGTGGTGATGGAGGATCATGGTGGTCCATTGACAGAAAATTGTAAAAGACAGAATGGAAGAATAAATAAAGAAAGAAAGAAATGGTGAGATGGGTGGGGTGGGGGAGATGAGATGAGATGAGAGAAAATGAGAGGGAATGAAATGGGTATGGGTTAAAATCGTTGGCAGCAAGAGGAATGAGAGAGAAAGAGAGTGGAAAAAGGAAATGGGGAGGGGTGATTCACGCCGGCAGCAAGGAGGGGGAAAAACAGGGAAAGAAAGAGAAATGGAAAAGGGAAAAATAGGGGAAGAAATGGAGAGAAAGAAAGAGATGGGGTGGCAATGTGCTTGGAAGAGGGAGAGAGATAGAGAAGAGAGATGGAGTGGGCTGGGTTCGCCGGAGATGACTGGCGGGGACGAGCTTGGAGTCCGGCGGTGACGATTTGAGTGAGAGAGAGAGGACGACAGAGATGAGAGAAAGAGGGGAGTGGCTGCTATCGGTGAGGAATGAAGATGAAAAGGAAAAGGGGGGGGGGTTTGACCTAACAAGGATTGGGGGGTGGGTCACTCACATGAGTGATAGAGTGGGTAGCGGTGGGATTCACATGGGAATGAGATGGGGAGGTTTGATGGGGATGAGATGGAATTAATAAAATAAGTTTAGGTGGGTTGAGGTCAGGTCAGGTTTTGGGTCGGGTTTAAGGGTCCGGATTGAGGTGCAACAGTAGGATAAAGTCCGGGATATTAGGTAATCTACCCATTGGTGTCAAAATCTCGAAAAGCGGAAAATACTAAAAAGCCTTTGAAACTTTCCAGAAAAGCGACACACACCCCTATTGTACCCAAACGGGCTCGGATCTCAACCAAATTTCACGCGAGCGATCCTAAAGATTAATCGGACTTGTTTGGCTTATAAACAAGCTTAATTAGCTAAAAGTACAATTAACTAAGCTAATTACAACCTTGGAATCCCGGGATGTTACATCCTGGATAAAGAAATCACATTCAGTAACAAAGAATCTAGAGTGAGGAATGGAAGACACCTTCTCAACAGTAAGTACTTGAAAAAAAAACTTACTAGGTCATCCTGGGATGATCAGCCTTAGCTTGCTTTGTGTTTTTGACTGAAACAGACTCTCCAATATAAACTCCTTGTTCACCAGAGAACACTCCTTCTAGAGTCTCAAAAATCCGAGATGAAAAATTAATCGAACTTGTTTTGTAATATCAATTTCGCTCAAAATTCCACGTCCAATGCAATGATGCAAAGAAACGACGTCACTTTACAAGTTAAAAAGAAGTTATAAGCGATGATAATCCGATAATTAATTTAATTGTCTTTAATCCTAAATAATACTGCATACTATTATATTTATATTGAATACCCGCCAGACATTCGTGTCTGACCGTACACTTGGTGATGTAGGTAGGAATTCCCCGACCCTCGCCCATGAGTGGTATCCGGAGGAGGCGGCTGCCAAGCCGTTGGAGGCGAGTGATTGAGGTGTTGAGGTTGTCCCATAGACTCCACTTCTTGCACATGGGGTGCTAACACTGGCGAGTCTTTATTTTAGGGTTTGTATTACACTATACTGGCCTATGTCCTTTTATTTTGGGATTGTAATTAACACATCTTTTGTAACTCTCTAACTTGATTTATGGGAATTTAAGCTCCTATTTACTTGTCTATCTCTACTTATATTCTTTTTATGTTATACGAGTCTGATGATGCATGATACAGTATGATGCAGCTAGTAAGACATTGGCGATGTAACACGAAATCCGATGAGCTCCGGACTTTGAATTGCACTCCAATGCAAGCTTTCGCTAAATGTTCCTTAACGTTGATGGATCATATATTCTCTCCCGTGCGGATCCTGGGGAAGAAAAAAAGGATTATACTTCTGTAATCCCCATAATCATGGCCCCCTTAATCCTACCCTAATTTTGGGGTCATGACTCAAACTGACATGGGTAATACTGCTCTGTTGTTGGAGGTTCAACCTCAAAATTTGAAAAATAAAACATTGCAACATGATTGCAAGGTGAATCTAAAACTCTACAAGTAAACGGGCCATAAATCATTGTAAACATGGTTATCAACCAAGTAAAAGCAACATAAATTATGGTGCATGAGTACGGACATGTGATGTATATATACAATAAGGATTCTTGCAATTGAGGCAAAATGTCAGTTAACTTTGGTAAAAGGTTAAACAATCGATTGACAATAATTAAGATGAATATAAACACAAGTCACGAAAAAGAGTTAACTTAATCTAAGTTAAGGCATTGGATCTTTTGATTTGATCTTTTTGGGGAAAGCAAGTTTTGCAGGGCTGGCATTGGATCCATGTCACGTCACTGCCAGTGTCCATGATCAGTATCTGGGGTTTGGGTGATGTACCAAAGGAGACTTCTACTAGGAACATATAGTTTTGGTTTCCAATCCTTGGGGTCATGCCATCTAGATGAATTGACATGTTGGTTGCCTTACTGATCTCCCATTGTAGGTATGACATTCGGGCTTCGGATATTTCGATTCCTCTCTGAAGAATTTCAGTGTCTGATAGATTTCTACCAGGAAAGAGAGGGGAGTGCACCGAGTCTCGGTATATTAGCCTGAAGCTCAATGCATTAGCAGAAATGATGAATGAAACTAAGAAGCAAAGGTAAACAAGGAGAGAAAATGATGAATTGTTAGGTGCATGTGGAGCCATGTCGTATGCGGGTTTAGCTCATAGTGGAGGATTTTGTAAGTAGAAGAAGCCCTTATATACTGTTGGTAGAGAAGGAGATAAGTGTGACATTAAATGAGTAGTTAGCCATATTTTTTTTTTAAATGGTAAAAATATTAATGTTCTTATGGCGGCTAGATACAACCATCAAGTGTATTTGCCTATTATCCATCACCAATCCATATAGTTTGGGATTTGCATGAATGCATTTTCCCATTTGAATATTAGATATACTCATGAGAATTATTACTATATATAGCATAGAGGTTTTTGCAAAGAATTTTAGTTGGCTAATTCATAGGTTCATGGACAAAACCGGGTTTCTTAAAAGTTGTATTTTATTTAGAATTGGACTGCTCAAATCTGTTGCAAAGAAAGAAAAAAAATTCTAGAATTTGGGACTTGATAGAGGTCGCTCGAGCGAACCTCTATTCGCTCGAGCGAACCCGTCACAGAACCTCCATCGCTCGACCGAACATGTATCTTCGCTTGAGCCATCTTAATTCTGCGCTGATCTTCTGAAGACAAAGACCAGTTCGCTCGAACGAACTCCCTGGTCGCTCGAGCGAACCTGGGAAATTTGTGTTTCATCCGGAAACCTCTTCCTATTTTCTCTCAAGCAACTTCTCCTATCCTAATTCGATCTTAAGACTTGAGATACGAGTATAGGGCTATTTAAAGCCATTCTCTCTCTCTCTCTCTCTTCCAAGTACCTCTGATTAAGAATACATCCCTAGAGAAGTTTTTGAAAGATCCATTCAGTTTCCACCCGAAGGCTTCAAGTTTCTGCTGCACTAAAGATAAAGCATTGGGATTGATTCCATCTTGCTTTCTTGAAGGTGGTTTTGCTCAAGCACGGTGAAGATTAACGACGAGTTGTCGACAAGATCAGAAGCAGTCCTTAGGTTGAGTCAACAACTGGGAAATGGTTGTAAGTTATCTTGTAATCTTCATTTTCATATAGTGCTTAGTTTGTCTGTTGGCCTAGACGGTAAGGCCTGTGGTTTTTTCCCGAGTAGGGTTTTCCACGTACAAATCGTTTGTCCTTCTCTTTTTGTTGTTTGACTGCTTTTAATTGGAATTAGGGCTAATTATTAGTTTAAACACGTGAGATTGATATTTAATAGAGATTTGGTAATTGGGACCTTTGCCTGTGTTAAGGCTTAATCTTTCAGTTTTGACCAGGAGAGATAAGCGTGACATTAAAAGAGTAGTTAGCCTTATTTTCTCAAAAATGGTAAAATGATTAATGTTGTTATGGAATTGAGATACAAATAAATTGTAGTTTTTATGAGTCAAGATTGAGACCATCAAGTGTAATTGCCGATTATCCATCACCAATCCATATAGTTTGGGATTTGCATGAATGCATTTTCCCATTTTAATATTATATATAGTCGTGAGTATTATTACTATATATAAAGTAAAGGTTTTGAGCAGGAGCTTGCCTCTGGAATTGGCTTTCCCCCTCCTTTCCCAAAAATTTTAAATTTTCCCAGACCTTCTCCAGATAAGGAGAAACAACAAAATCACCCAAATTATGGACAATCTAACTTAAATTAGTTCATCATGTGCAATTGACATTGTTTCATCAGGATTGCAATTGTAATGCAAACCACCTTGTTTGTACCCACTTTGTCTAATCATATCCCAACTTGAGTGCCCATTTTGGCTCCGATAAGCATGATTGATAATTTGAATAATGACTTTGTATTGGTTGTGTGTAGCTAAGTATGGTTACAATATAGGGCTCCATGATAGACGGCTATAGAAGTTCAACATATTGTTTCTGATCTAATGTATATAATGATGAGAAAATTAGTGAAAGGTCCCTCATAGAGGTCTTGTAAGGCCTCCAGTCGATCAACTTTTCCTCTAAGGCCTATAGTCCATGCAGCTTGGACATATTTCGATGAGAGGTCCCTAGATACGCCACTTCATATATTTTTAATGATTGAATTGCCCTTTCAACTGTTTAGGCATGAAATCTTTCAACTGTTTAGATATGAAATTTTGAATTTTAAAAATTCAAATCTTCCATTCTCCCTCGTTCGTTCTCTCATTTTCTATTGTCCCGAAAAACTCCATCGGAAGAAGAAGATACTCGATCATCACTTGCCGCTGCACCATCTATAGTTGCAGAGAAAATAGAGAAGATCTCTATTGGTTTTCTCTGGCTCGGGTTTGATTGCCTGGACTGATAGTTACCAAAGGAGAAGAAGAAACATGAGGATCCGGACTTGCTATTGTTAGGATCATCCATCGCCAAAAGCAGGGAAAGCAAAAAACCGAAGGTGATCCTACCATCGCCTGGGAAGAAAAAATGAAAGGAGTTAGGATCTTGCCATCATCAATGCAGAAGACGAACCAAAGAAATCTGGTTTCTTTGGTCGAAGAAGAGAAGAATCCATAATTCAATGTGCGCACTTGATTAAAAAAATCACAGCAAAAGACAGGCAGCGATTTGTGTTGGTTTTCTTATTTTCGGCTGGACCCCACATCGCACGCCGGAGAAGAAGACCTCTGTCGTCGCCGGAGCCACGTGTTTCCTCTCCACCTCCCTTCGCCGGTCTTGCTCCATCGGAGAAGGAGAAGACAACGTTGTCTCCCCTATTGCAGAACCGAAAGGAACGAAGGAGAAGAAGAAGACAGGTCTTCTTGGCCTGGGTTCTGGATCAGTTCCATGCTCGAGTTCGGGTAAGGTCAGGTTGACTTGATCCACGTAAAAGCCCAAAAACAAAGGCTTTAGAAATTTGTTGCAGGACATGGAGTCGGCAGCGGCGGCCGCGCCTTTCTCCAAGTTATCTGCATGCACTGATGGGTTTGATTGGGTTCTAATGGGGGTCGGATTGATTGAGAAGGAGAAAAGCTTGCCGGTCTCGTTGTAGCCGCCACTGTAGTTTTCAAATTGTTGCAGAACGTAGTCGACAGTGTTGCGCCATCGCCAAAGAAGGAAGGGAGGAGGGTTGTTATATCGTTTTTGACAAATCTATGAGTTTTTATGAAATTTATCTGAGTTTTTGTGAAATCTATCTAAGTTTTTGTTAAGTTTATCTGAGTTTTTAATAAATTTAACTGAGTCTTGCTGGAAAATTGAGGATGACTCTTGCTGAACTGAATTTAAATCAGAAAAAGAAGATTTTGCTGGAAAATTGAGGATGACTCTTGTTGAACTGAATTCAGCCAGGGCTTCTTTCACACGAATGAACATTGGATCGATGAAGCTGAATGAAATCTTGTGATGTCAAAAGTCAGCTTTCTCAAAGACTGGTATTGGTTATGTTCCTGGAGTTTCCACTTCAAAGGACAAAGGTAAGTCTATTTTTGTGCAAGGACCCACCATGTCTAAAATGCCTTCACCTCATTCGAATGCCACACACTCAAATTACACTTACAGGAGATATGTGGCCAGTTTAAATTTTGTTAGCGCCTGTCATTTCTGTGGGATCAAAGGGCACATACGACCACACTGTCATAAACTAAGAAATTTTCAGAGAAATCAGGGGAGGAAGAAATTCATTACTCCTCAACAAATCAGTACCAAGACCATCTGGGTCCGCAAATCTGATCTTAGATGTAATGTGGTCCTCACTGCACTCAGTGCAAAAGATTTGGATGTGTGGTATTTGGATAGTGGTTGTTCCAGGCATATGACAGGAAACAGAGCTCTTTTTACCTCCTTAGATGACTATAATGGTGGTAATGTCCGATTTGGAGATGGAGGTAAGGCCAAGGTTACTGGAAAAATGTACAGTATCAATTTCGGGTATGTCTAAATTGAAAAAAAATGTTTATCTGGTTGATGGATTGACAACAAATCTGCTCAGGATAAGTCACTTGTGCGATAACCATCATGAAGTACACTTTTCGTTTGATGAGTGCATTATTCTGAATAAACAACGAAAAATTGTACTTCATGGAAAGCAAAACCCTGACAACTGCTATGTAGTGTCCACACAAAGTGACTTGAATTGCAATTCTGCTGTCACTAATTATGCTGATCTGTGGCATCAGCGTCTGGGTCATGTCAACCACAAAGATTTGGAAAGGTTGTCCAAATTAGAATTGGTTCGTGGGTTACCTAAACTTTAAAAGGCACAAAATATTGTGTGTGGCCCATGTCAGATAAGGAAGCAAATTCGAACCTCTCATTCGAAGATTGTTACTATCCACACCAAGAGACCATCAAAGTTGCTATATATAGATCTCATGGGACCTACAAAGATTGAAAGCATTGGCAGTAAAAAATATATTTTTCTTACTGTTGATGACTTTTCAAGGTTGACATGGGTTCGTTTTTTGCGTGACAAATCTGAATTTTTTTCCGTATTTACTGACTTACGGGTCTTTGCTTATCGCAGATAAGGGGCAAGTCTTTGGAGGGGTCTCCCGTATCTGCTCAGATCATGGGGCTAAGTATGATCATTCTGATTTCTCTTCTTTCTGCTCTAAACATGGAATTAAGCACGAGTTTTCGGCACCAAAAACACCACAACAAAATGGAGTGAGAGCATAAAAATCATGTTGTTCAAGAGATGGCACGAGTGATGCTTCATAGCAAAAATATACCTCAACGCTTTTGGGTTGAAGCTGTAAACACAACTGTTCATGTCATTAATCACGTTTACCTTCGGCCCAGCACTAAATCTACTCCATATGAAATATGGACAAGTGTCAAGCCAACCATTAAATATTTTTGCACATTTGGTAGCAAATGTAACATCCTAAGAGATAGAGAACATTTGACCAAATTTGACTCCACAAGTGACGAAGGAATCTTCCTTTGTTACTCCTTGGTAAGTAAAGCCTATAGGGTTTTTTCATATCAAAAAATATGTAGTCATGGAGTCCATTAATGTGGTCGTTGACGATGCTGGAACTTCTGATAATTTTTCCGATGAAGAAAATGAAATGACCTTTTTCTCCTTTCCCTAAACAGGACATTCACATCACCTCCGACGGTAAAGAAGATCATGCATCAGAAAGTGATACAAAGGAGCCAGAGTCAAATGTGGAATCTACAACTCCTACAAAATCTGCTTCTAAACTCATTGTCCCGGATATCATCAAACAATTCGAAGAGACGAGTGCCTCGAAAGCTTCTAAATAGGGTCCAGAGACCATCCAAAAACTCGAAAAAAATGTTGATCCCTCTTTTGTTCATCCAAGATCTCAACGCGGCCAAGTCATAAAGGACCATTCTATGAGCAACGTCATTGGAGAGGTTGTTGCTCCTTTGAAAACTCGGAATCAGGTACAAAATGAGGTAAGTCATTTGTGTTACATTTCTTTTCTTGAACCCAAAAATGTAAAGGAGGCCTTGGTAGATGACTATTGGATTAATGCAATGCACGAGGAGCTCGAGCAATTCGAATGTAATTGTGTATGGAAACTTGTTCCCAGACCATCTCTAAATGGGTTTCTAAATGAGGAGGTGTACGTTGAACAACCCAAAGGATTTGAAGATCCACATTTTCCTGATCATGTGTTCAAGTTGACAAAAGCTCTTTATGGCTTAAAATAGGCAGCTAGAGCTTGGTATGACAGCTGAGTTGGCAATATGATGCAATATGATATTTTGTCTGTTTTGTTTGTTTTGTTTTGATCATATATATCTTTGTTTTGACCATCTGATATTTTACACTTGATCTTGAGTTGTGAATGAGTATACTTGCAGGTACTTGAGTTGTGAATGAGTATACTTGCAGGTATTATCTTCAAAGCTTTATATCCAAGATCTGTCTTTGTTTGTGGAAATTGTCTTGGGTAGATTTTTTTGTAATTAGGATGTTTTGTCCATCAATTGCCAAAGGGGGAGGTTGTTAGGTTTTATGAGTGTGTTGGCTAATTCATTGGGTTGTAGACAAAACCGGGACAGAATTTTACAATGTATTTGTTAGAAGGACTACTTCAAGAGACTGTTTTTACAAGCTAGACAGAATCTTCATCCGCTCAAGCGCTGGTTAATCCACTCAAGCACGTCAAGTTAGAGGCTTAGTGCGCTCGAGCGCGTCAAGAAAGATTTGTGGAGTCCAAGTCAGAAGCTTTGCGCGCTCGAGCGCTCATGTATACGCTCGAGCGCCTGGGCTGAGAAAAATTCGCATTTGACGAATTTTTTCGTCTCCTTTTGTGTGGATGACCAAAATATATATATTGAGCACAAATATTCATGGGAGGCATCCTTTCGACAACTCTCTAGTTTTTTAGCCCTAACATCTTTCAAAAAGAGATCTGACTCTTCTCCAAAGCTTTTTCTCTGCTGATCTGAAGTTCTGAGCTTTGGAGTTCTTCTCATCTGAGGTTGAATTATCTTGAAGACGCATTCAAGATGATCAGTTCAAGCATGGCGAAAGTGTACGGCGAGTGGTCGGCAAGTGAGCACAGTCCTTAGGTTGAGTCACCAACTGGGAAAGGGTGTGAGTTCTTACTTGTAACTTTCATTTGATTTAGTGCTTGGTTGTCTGTTGGCCTAGACGGTAAGGCCCGTGGTTTTTTCCCGAGTAGGGTTTTCCACGTATAAATCATGTGTCCCTCTCATTATGTGATTCATTGATTTTAATCTGGATTAGGGTTAATTACTAGATTAATCATTTGTTTTTGAAATCTAAAAGAGATTTAGTTATTGGGACCTAAGCCTGTGTGAAGGCTTAGAATTTCGGATTCAGACATCTCCTCGATAGGACGATTTTATCTTTTGTGCCGCACATCCGTGCCATCCATCATTTGTGATCTCAGTGCATGATCCTGAGATCATTGGGGTCTCGCCTTTGGTGATTGTCCAGATGCGTGCTCCTGCAACAGGGGAGAAGATCGATATTCCCTCATCCATCATGGAATATTGCTCTTGAGTTCGTGAATTGATGATCTCAGTGCCACTTGAAGGAAGTTCAGTGGTTGGTTGTAGACCATAGGCCGATGCATCTTTTTAAGCAGCGAGTTGAAGGACTTTGATCAGATTGTTAGGAATGTTTCATAGAAGTGTTTTGGTTTTTGATTCCTTATTTGTGGGGTCCACCAAAAAAGTGGCATTCGTTGGAGAATATTTGGAACAAGTTGGTGTTGGACTTGGATCCATACCTAATGCCAATAGCCTAAATATGAGGGTCCACCCCCTATCCCCCTACTCTCATAATAGTATGAGAGTTACTCTCATACGAGTTCGTATTTCTCCCTCCCTCCCTCTCTCTCTCTCTAGATATATATTATATATATGGGAGATGCTCCTATAAGAGATATCTCTCACCTTAAATAAGAGATTGGGTGGGGACCCTTACATCCATATCCAATGCCATCAACTTAAATGTGAGGGCCCCCACCCCTATCTCTCATATAAGGTGATAGATATCTCTCATAGGAGCATCTCCCTATATATATATATATATGCTGGTTATTGTGTGTGCATGTGCGCAAGAGGTGGGCTTATTTGATGGTCCATCCGACTAGACCACACATACACAACCTCTCTTGAATTTTGTACACGCCCCTGACTTTTCACCCATCAGAATGGACCGTATGCCATAACCTTTAGAACATAAAATTTAGAAAGTCAAACCCATGCCCCAGCAAAACCATTTGGGACAAGCATTGGTTGGACTTGTAAAAATAAAAAATTATTCCTTGGATTCTTTTGGGGTGTTTGGAAACAAGAATATGATTTGAGAGATTTTGTAATATTATCTACTAATTTAGAATATAATATATTCACAAAGATGTGATTTCATGGGCTAGTTTTAGTTGCTGATTGTGTAGAAATATGTCCCACTCTATAGAATAAGGTATGCTTGGCTTTCTGTATTTCCATAAAATGTACTTCATTTTCATAAAATACAATAAGTATAACTCTTTGGATGGTTTTAATTTGCAAATTGTACACTTCCTATCCCTTCCTCCTAGAGAGCATTTTTCAATGTCCAGATAGAAATGAAAGGAAAAGTTGTGAAACACACTCTCATTTCTCTAGTTTATTTCTTTAACTGAAAACCTACCCTATTGACACTCTTAACATATATATACTCTAAAGAATTGGTCCTAGTTTTACTTTAATCAAAACATTATTCGCCTTTAAAGTTTATCATGAAAATCATTATGATCATAAACAATCATTTAGGTTTGGAGACCTATAATTAAATGTAAAGCTTAGGATCATGTTGTCAAGTTGATATTGCACACATCTCACATCCACATGTTGATCTATCCATCCACCTCATCTTGGGATCATGTATTAGGAAATATTGCATTTCCTTTTTCATTGAAGTTGAAACTTGAGATACATATTATGAATGATAGATTACAACTAACCATCCCTCCTACCCTAAGTTGGAACTTCAAAGAAAGCTACGGTCAATAACGCTATTAGTAGCTTACTTTTATTCTCTTCAAATAGTTATTTGAATTTGGATAAAACAAGTGGGGAATGTTGTAAGAGATACTAGTTAGAACCATGAGAAGTTTCCTCCACCATTTCTCCACTCCGAAGCAAAGCCTAAGGATTTTTAGAACAATCTTCTGGTGCAAACATGAGGTTACTATTTGCTGCATCATATACGAACCTTATGTTGTGTTGTTGCCAAGCTCCCACTATTGAATTTGTCTTAGCTGGAAATGCTGCATAGCAAAAGTAACCTTCTGTTCGGGCAATGAAGAATACATTTTCTGGCGGGATCACAAGATCTGCATCTTTGAGATGGTAGGTCATTGATGGATAGTCTTTCATATTTTCTTTGTAAACATAGCATAGACTCAATTTAATATTTTGTCGACTGTAACGTTGCAGATTGTATTTGGCGAAGTGACCCACCAAGAAATCCTCAATTTTTTTATACGCAGTCGGATGAAGCCAACTCACCGCACTTCCTGAGTCAATTATGGTCCCCCCAGAGCCAGCTCTGTTCCTAGCAAATAGGTCTTGAGGAAATCCCATTCTTTGCTTGCCAATGCTAATATCATTGAGGTACAAGGAGTAATGCGGCTCTTGGGAATACCTAAGAAAATTCAGATATCAGTAGACTGATTTTTTGTGATACAAATGTTATATGTGTAGATGTTATTTATGCATATGTTACATATGCTAGTGTACACTCCGTAAAATTCATTATCATGTTAGTCAAAATCATCATTTGTATAAATAAATGAGTATATGTAAGGGTTCTAGATGTGTCTAGATTTTTTTGACTTGGACACTGTTTTTCTTTTTTTTTTTTCTCAAAACCAAAGAAGAGTTAAAGATTAAAAAGAAAAAAAACTCTACATTTTGATGTTTTCCATTAATACAAGAACGTTGGAGGGTTTGGATGATGAATTGGGCGTTAGAAAAGTCAAGAAAATTAGACCTATAGGTTATGACTTCTTCACAAATTACTTAAAATGTCTGAAGACTTTAATGTAGTCAACTTCAAGATATAAGTTTTATATATTTAGTTGAATAAATAAAACTGATTGGTTTGGATTAAAATTTTGAGGCCTAGAGAAATGAGAAAAATGATAATCCAAGCTTGGCCAAAATATTAAACAGGCATAAATTTTAGATTTAGGTATGGTTGTATACTAAGAAGTGGAGGCTTGAGCCTAGGGATGCTCATGAACCACGCCAGCCCGGCCTGACTTTAAAAGCTAGGCCTGGTCCTGGCCCAAGAGCACCCATTAAGTCACTCGCGCAGGGCCGGGCCGTGTCAAACCAAGCTGTCTACCAATTGTTTGGATAAAATACACTATATTACATGCACAAATCAGGCTTGGGCTTTCTATCTCTTAATCCAAGCCCGGCGCAAATAGACTATTTATCCAAGCATGGCCCACAGCAGACTGGCTTGGCCCATGAGCACTCCTACTTGAGCCAACACGTACAAAAGCAGTTGGGCTTGAGTTTGTATTCGGGCTAGCTCTGCCCTTGAGCAACCCCACTATTAGAGGCAAGTGCTAGACAACAAAATTAATGAATAGACTACCCACATGCCATGACAATGACGGATAGACTAGGTTGACTCTACAAGCTTAGCCATCAATGAAAACAATGCAATGCATACACAAAACCTAAATGATCACAACAATAACAGTACCTCATGAGGGGCGTAACTTGATAGTGGCCTTTTATGATTGCATCACTGCCAAACCGCAAGTAGGTATCGCGATTCGATTCAACTCCTGGTAGACAGTAAGAGAACCTGCCCCTGGCACTGGTCCCTAACTGTGACAAAATAGATGTGGGCCCATAGCCCAACCCCAAGATGCCCCCGAGAAGGTTTGAGTCTTTATACGGAAAGCCGATGTTCTCATGGCTGCAGCCAAAGACAAAATTGGGCAAGGTCTCCACACTACGACTGCTCGACGATGCAGTGATCGTCTCAGATGAAAGCACTCCTTTCGTTGTACAAGGCGTCGCATAAGTGAATTGGTAAACACATTCATTCCCAGAGCAACTAAAGCCGGGCCCACGACAAAAGGGGGAATTACACGGAAGCTTCTTGTATGTGCTGGACTGACTTGGGTTGAATTTTGGATAAGCTTGTGGGTAGCATCTTGGGCAGGGCTCGCACTGCATCCATGTCACATGACTACCAGTGTCCATGACCAGGGTCTGGGATTTGGATGGTGTACCAAAGGACATTTCCACCATGTACATATTTTCGTGCTTTTTAACGCGTGGGACTATGGCATCCGGATGGATAGATCCGTTTGTCCCCTTACTGATCACCGTAGATTCTAGGTATGACATTCGGTCTAGGGATATTTCTATGCCCCTCTGAAGAATTTCAGTGTCTGATAGATTTCTGCCAGGATAGAGAGGGGAGTGCACTGAGTCTCGGTGTATTAGCTTGAAGCTCAATGCATTACTTGAAACCATGAATGAGACTAATAAACAAAGGAAGAGAAGGAAAGAAAATGGGGCATTGTTAGGTGCATATGGAGCCATGTTGGATGTGGGTTGAGCTCGTAGTGGATGGAGGGCTTTGTACCAGAAAGCCCTTATATAATGTTTGCAGAGAAGGAGATAGGTGGGACATTAAAAGAGTAATTAACCTTATTTCTTAAAAGAGAATATTCATGAATCATGCATCCATCCCTCACTATAGGAAGAGGGACACTTACATAATCGGAAATATTCTTCAAATTTTTTTTTATATTCTTCAAAAAAAAAATATTCATGTGCAAAAGAGGAAAAGTCATACGTGGTCATATGCAGAAAATGAATGTTCATATGCAACGAGAGAAAGCCACGTAAGGTCATATGCTGAAAATGAATGTTCATATGCAAATAGGGAAAACCACATAAAGACAAATGCAAAAAATGAATGTTCATATGCAAAGAGGGAAAGTCACGTAAAGTCATATGCAGAAAATGAATGTTCATATGTAAAGAAGGAAAGCCACGTAAGGTCATATGCAGAAAATGAATGTTCATATCCAGAAAATGATTGTTCGTATGTAAAGAGGGAAAACCACGTAAGGTCATATGCAGAAAATGAATGTTCATATGCAAAGAGGGAAAGCTAACGTTCCTTTTATGCGTAAGCAAAAAATGCAAAAAATAGGGAAAACCACGTAAAGACATATGCAAAAAATGAATGTTCATATGCAAAGAGGGAAAGCCACGTAAGGCCATATGCAAAAAATGAATGTTCATATCCAGAAAATGAATGTTCATATGTAAAGAGGGAAAACCACGTAAGGTCATATGCAGAAAATAAATGTTCATATGCAAAGAGGGAAAGCTAACGTTCCTTTTATGCCTATGCAAAAAATGCAAAAAGTAGGGAAAACCATGTAAAGACATCTGTAAAAAATGAATGTTCATATGCAAAGAGGGAAAGCCATGAAAGGTCATATGCAGAAAATGAATGTTCATATGTAAAGAGGGAAAACCACGTAAGGTCATATGCAGAAAATGAATGTTCATATGCAAAGAGGGAAAGCTAACGTTCCTTTTATGCGTATGCAAAAAGTCCAAAAAATAGGGAAAACCATGTAAAGACATATGCAAAAAATGAATGTTAATATGCAAAGAGGGAAAGCCACGTAAGGTCATATGCAGAAAATGAATGTTCATATGTAAAGAGGGAAAACCACGTAAGGTCATATGCAGAAAATGAATGTTCATATGCAAAGAGGGAAAGCTAACATTCCTTTTATGCGTATGCAAAAAATGCAAAAAATAGGGAAAACCAAGTAAAGACAAATGCAAAAAATGAATGTTCATATGCAAAGAGGGAAAGCCACGTAAAGCCATATGCAAAAAATGAATGTTCATATCCAGAAAATGAATGTTCATATCTAAAGAGGGAAAACCACGTAAGGTCATATGCAGAAAAAGAATGTTCATATGCAAAAAGTAGGGAAAACCATGTAAAGACATCTGTAAAAAATGAATGTTCATATGCAAAGAGGGAAAGCCAAGAAAGGTCATATGCAGAAAATGAATGTTCATATGTAAAGAGGGAAAACCACGTAAGGTCATATGCAGAAAATGAATGTTCATATGCAAAGAGGGAAAGCTAACGTTCCTTTTATGCGTATGCAAAAAATGCAAAAAATAGGGAAAACCACGTAAAGACATGCAGAAAATGAATGTTCATATGCAAAGAGGGAAAGCCACGTAAGGTTATATGCAGAAAATGAATGTTCATATCCAGAAAATGAATGTTCATATGTAAAGAGGGAAAACCACGTAAGGTCATATGCAGAAAATGAATGTTCATAAGCAAAGAGGGAAAGCTAACGTTCCTTTTACGCGTATGCAAAAAATAGGGAAAACCAAGTAAAGACATATGCAAAAAATGAATGTTCATATGCAAAGAGGGAAAGCCACGTAAGCTCGTATGCAGAAAATGAATGTTCATATGTAAAGAGGGAAAACCACGTAAGGTCATATGCAGAAAATGAATGTTCATATGCAAAGAGGGAAAGCTAACATTCCTTTTATGCGTATGCAAAAAATGTAAAAAATAGGGAAAACCAAGTAAAGACATATGCAAAAAATGAATGTTCATATGCAAAGAGGGAAAGCCACGTAAGGCCATATGCAAAAAATGAATGTTCATATCCAGAAAATGAATGTTCATATCTAAAGAGGGAAAACTACGTAAGGTCATATGTAGAAAAAGAATGTTCATATGCAAAGAGGGAAAGCAAACGTTCCTTTTATGCGTATGCAAAAAATGCAAAAAGTAGGGAAAACCATGTAAAGACATCTGTAAAAAATGAATGTTCATATGCAAAGAGGGAAAGCCATGAAAGGTCATATGCAGAAAATGAATGTTCATATGTAAAGAGGGAAAACCACTTAAGGTCATATGCAGAAAATGAATGTTCATATGCAAAGAGGGAAAGCTAACGTTCCTTTTATGCGTATGCAAAAAATGCAAAAAATAGGGAAAACCACATAAAGACATATGCAGAAAATGAATGTTCATATGCAAAGAGGGAAAGCCACGTAAGGTTATATGCAGAAAAAGAATGTTCATATCCAGAAAATGAATGTTCATATGTAAAGAGGGAAAACCACGTAAGGTCATATGCAGAAAATGAATGTTCATATGCAAAGAGGGAAAGCTAACGTTCCTTTTATGCGTATGACCACGTATGACTTTTCCTATTTTGTACATGAATATTTCCAATTATGCAAGGTCATATGCAGAAAAGGAATGTTCATATGCAAAGATGGAAAGTCACGTAAGGTCATATGTAGAAAAGGAATGTTCATATGCAAAGAGGGAAAGCCACGTAAGGTCATATGTAGAAAAGGAATGTTCATATGCAAAGAGGGAAAGCCATCATTCCTTTTCTGCATATGACCATGTATGACTTTTCCTATTTAGCACATGAATATTTTCAATTATGTAAACTTGCATGGCTTTTCCTCTTCGTACATGAACATTCCTTTTCTGCGTATGACCATGTATGGATTTACCTCTTTCACATATGAATATTTTTAATTATATAACTGTGGCGAGGGATGGATGCACATGAATGTCCCCTTTTTCTAAAAATGGTAATATTTGTTATGGCTATCAAATAAAAATAGATCTAGTTATTACTAAGATAAGATTGCTAGTTTTATTTGCTCATCAATATTAATATCAGCCCAATCTACTCACTATCCATCACCAATATGATATGATCAATATTAATATTAGCCCAAATTGACATGAGTAATATTGCTCCTAGGTGGGAGGTTCAACCTCAAGATTTGGAAAGTAAAACATTGCAACATGACATCAAGGTGAGTAATACGACATTTAAAGAGTGCATTGTAATGGATCCTTGACTCCACTTTATCAGTATTTCCATATTCATACGCATGGTGCGTATTTCTCCTTGTTATCGTATTTATGCGCTACGTCATACCTGGCCCTAGCATTGAGACCAATGAGACTCCTTGGGAATTAGTGAGCGGTCTTCGCCCTGCTTTGACCCTAGATATACCTAGATCCTTAGATGGTTTCTCAGTCGGGCTTCGAGTATTCAATTGCCCTGCCCCTTCCGAGTTACCTGGATCACCTCATCCCTTCTCCAACCATTCGGGGGGCCCTCATTTCTAGGCCAATTCTTTTTACAGTTTCGATTGTTTAAACTCTGATTGAATCGGTTCAATCTGATATTCTGTCCGACTATTGATCCGGTTCAGTAATGACTCAAATCTGTCTACCAAGGCTCTCAGATAGTACCCGGGTTGGGGTAACAAATTTATGTTCGACCGACCTGTTCCATCTGTAATCTTTTCTATTTCCATTGATTATTTTAAGACATGCAACTCTGAGAGATACGAGAAAGTGAGATAACCATTAACTTGGTCACCCAAGTGAATTCGTGAACCAGATTGGGTAATGAAGTCCCTTTGTAAGGATTGAGGCCACAAGTAAGCCTTGAACCTGATCAACACTAAAATGTGCAACGCTTAACCGCAAGAATACGGTGTCGTCAAGTAGTGAATGACTAAATAGTCCGAATTGTCGATCCCACGGAGAGAGGATAGACCAAGCAATGCATCCAATTAAAGTAGAATTGAACTAAGATATAGCTAATAAAGACAATTGAAGTGAGCAATTGAAACTATTAAACTATGCAATGTAAATAATTCATTAACAATATAAGATATGAAATTAATTAGATCTAAGCTAATTTAACAAGCTACACTAAACTAGTGGATGAATGGTGGTGGAAATGGAAGATTTAAGGTGAAGATGTGGTGTGAAATGTATAGGATTTTAAAACAAGTGACGTTAAATGTAGATCTAACAATCTAGAAGTGCAAATAACAAATCAAACAAATATTTAAATTAACAACAATAAAAAGAAGAGATTAGGCGATCCAAAATCCACTAATTATGTAATTAATCTAATCAATGCATGTTTTAATTCAACTCTCAGATCTACAATTCAATTAGCTATCTCTTGCCTAATTGGATTGGATGATATACCAATGAAGATTAAAGTAACAAAAATAAAAAAACCAAGATCCTAGATCATCATCTAGCTAACCTAACAATAATTCATCAAAATCAAGGTACAAAAGATAAAAAAATAAGGGCTCTAGAGTATGCTATGCAAGAGAACTTAATCAAACTACAAAACATTAATTGAGATTATCCAAGTATTAAGTATAGAGATAGAGCAGGAGAAATAAGAGAGATTAGCATAATTAGATCTAAAATCTACTAATCAATCAAGGCACAAGTAGAGAATTTAAACTAAAGCATGCATGTAACTGAACTAATCACATTATTTAGCTTCAAATGGAGAGCCTAATCAAGAGCTTTAGCCACTAAACATCAAGAAAGAGCTCCAAATCTTCATTAATGTCTTCAATTACACACTCTCTCTTTAAATTAGTTACACTTAAGCTCCTAATTACAATCTAAAAGTATAGAGAAGGTAAAATAAAATTGCTATAAGACTAACTTGCCAATAGCTTTTTGATTGACTCATTTCTTTTCACAAGGATTGCTTCCATTTAATTGATTAATGCAACTTAGAGGAAAGCAATTTGATTGGTTGCAACAAACATGCAATTGTTGGGATTTGAACCCATAACCTATTTTATAGTAACCCAAGCTCTAATCAATACACTAACCACTCTTTTGTGTTAGAAAATGACTTCTTTTATCCTTAAAGTCTTCTCCTCTTATTTTGAAATTCTTCAGCTATTCCTAAGATTTCTTCATGTAACTTCTTTATTAAAATCTCTTCTCCATGCCTTGGGTCACTAGCCGAAACGTTGGGGTAGTCGCGGGTTCTACCTATACAAGAGAAATTACATAAAAATGTGCTACAAATAATCGAATTTATGCATGATTATCCGATAATCCGTTAATGTGATAAAATGATAAATCTCCGTATTAAGCAAATGATATGCATATAAGATGCTGATAAAATTCGGACAAATGAGAGGTAAAATATGCAGTATTTAACACTCATCAGAACCTACGGGGTACTTCTAATACCCAATGGGATCATCAAATTCTAAAGTAAGAGAGAAGATAAAAGTAGAAAGGACCTTGACCCTTTATATTGGGACCACGGGCCATAGCCACAACACTTTATTATTATAATTATTATTACTATTATTATTTCTGCAATCATTGTGCTTACTATGTTTGCATTGTTACTCGCATTGAATGACATCATCATGACCATCGCATCTGCAAATTAGTACAGTAACACCCCTGGTATTTACTATATTATGCTCTCTAGTAGAGCTGTGGTATTGTATATTCTGACCACTACGAGACCACAAATTGGCCTGTATTGATGATTCCATTCAGGCCGCTATGAGACACGTGTATGCACCCATACTGACGATCATGTTTAGTCACTATACCCCCTGCTCAGGTTGATGCACTCGGGGGGAATCCTAGCGACACCCACCCACCTGGACACATTGATAGATTCTGATAGTGTACTGCTTTGTAGGGTTCTGTATTATCCTATAGTGGCAGGTTATACAGATGACATTACACAGTTCTGCTGACCGAACATCGTATTAATTCAATATAATTGTCCAAGTAGACTGTACTTTGTTTCAATTGATTTTATTGTCTTTAATTTTGAATAATACTGCATAGTATGATATTTCTATTGAATGCCTGTCAGACATTCGTGTCTAACCCTACACTTAGTGCTATAGGTAGGATTTCCCCGACCCTCTCCCTAGAGTGGTATCCGGAGGAGGTGGTTGCTGAGCCACAGGAGGCGAGTGATTGAGGTGCTGAGGTTGTCTCGTAGACTCCACTTCTTGCATATGAGGCGCTAACACCGAGGAGTCTTTATTTTGGGTTTCTTATTACACTGTACTGGCCTCGTTGGCCTTTTATTTTGAGATTGTAATTAACGCATCTTTTGTAACTCTCTAAATTGAATTATGGGAATATAATCTCCTGTTTACTTGTCTAGCTCTACTTATATTCTGTTTTTGTTTTACTAGTCTAATGATGTATGATAAAGTATGATGCAGCTAGTAAGACATTGGTGATGCAATACGGAATCCGATGAGCTTTGGACTTTGGGTTGCACTACAATGCAAGCTTCTACCAAATGTACTATAACTGTGATGGATCCTATATTCTCACCTAGCGAATCTTGGGAAAGAAAATAAAGATTATGCTTCAGTAATCCCCATAATGATAGCCCCTTAATCCTATCCTAATTTTTGGGTCGTGACAGAAACTGACATGAGTAATATTGCTCTGTGATTGGAGGTTCGACCTCAAAATTCAGAAAATAAAACATTGCAACATGATTTCATGGTGAACCTAAAACTCTACAAGTAAACGGGCTAGAAATCATAGCAAACATGGTTATCAACCAAGTAAAAGCAACATAAATTATGGTGCATGAGTACGAACATGTGATGTATATATACAATAAAGATTCCTGCAATTGAGGTAAAATGCCAGTTAACTTTGGTAAAAGGTTAAACATTCTACTCACAATAATTAAGATGAATATAAGCATAAGTCATGAAAAAAGTTAACTTAATCTAAGATAAGGCATATCTTCATTAACAATACGTGAAGAATGTGCTTGCCAGAATTAAGCCATGACTAACCATGTGTACTTGCTAGAATTAAGCCTCGACCAAGTATAAATTAATACAATCCTTTTTCATCAATCACATGTAATTGACATGAAGCCAGGTTACTTGATGGAATTAAGCCTATTCCAGTAACTTAAGCCAAGTCGCTACTGAAGACTAGTAATCGCCACGCAAAGGGGTTCCAATCCAAACGTCATTTTCATTGGGCAAGTCCATATGCAAGCATCCCATAGATGTGTTTACCAAGTTTAGATAATGCCTAGAGGTCAATGGATCATACCACACAAATAAGTACACTTGACATGTTGATTTTGCAATGCGAAGAACAATTAGTAACATAATTATAATCACAAGGAAGCAATCCTATCATCCATATGGTTTAAAACATGAAGAACTAATTCATTAGGGCATGTTTGGATGCCTAAGAAAACACAAGAAAGTAATATTTTATAGAACATACTCTTTCATTTTATAAAGAAAAGAATATTGTGCGTTTGGAAACCCAAGAAAAAACTGAAGAAAAGATTCTTTTCTTTAAAAAAAACTCAATATTTCTTCCTACAGCTCCCCCTATAGAAAACTTTTTACAATATAAAAACCTTTCAAAATGATGATTACAAAGTGGTAGAGTAAAATAAATACTTTAGTCACCAAATCCATCATGATGTATTTGTCTGCATATATGGTAAAGTAAAGTAAAGGTAAATGTCACAGCACAGTAAATGTGGAGTAAAGTAAAGGTGAGATAAAGTATATGGTGAAGTAAAGTGGGAGGGAATGGTAAAGCATTTTCTTTTTTTGTGACTTTACTTTATCACATTTTACCGTAGTTTTATATGGTAAATAAAAAGTGACTTGTTCACATGTGTAGTAAAGTAAAATAAAGATTGATGTCACATCATAGTAAAAGGGAGATGAAGTATGTAGTGAAATAAAGTAGGAGAGAGAGTTGTAAAGTAGATGTTTTTCGTAGTGGATTTACTTTACTAAACTTTACCATAGTTTTATATGATAAAAGAAAAGTAACTTATGGTAAAAAGAACGTGGTAATTGAACTTTACTTTATCACACTACTTTTTTATTTAGACATGGTAAATTACAAATAAATTAAAAGTATTTAATTAAATATTATTCTACTAATAAGATTCACTTTAATCATAGCTCATTCCAAACAACTCAATTGAAAATCTGTAATATTCTTCAAAAATTACCAAACAGAAAAAATATTATAATATTATAATATTACATTATTCTAAGAACCAAGACATGTTTATTATCCAACCTCAGTGTATTTGTCAGCACTAATAGAATAAGAGTTTACTGAAGATGAAACTTGATATCAAGATTTTTGAGGTATAACTATTTGTATTAAGGTTCGCCATTTGGACATCAGATGAAGTATATATGCTGATATGGAAGCAGAAGTGCCGAGAAGTTTTGTATGCATACTTACAGTGTGCTATAGATTCCAATTATACAACTGGTTTCATATTTCTATAACTGCTAAATTATGAATGAAATGAAGTCAAGAAAGCTACATATTTGGAGAAGTATTATGCGGTTAGAGAATTAAATTCAGAACCATCTGTGACCTAAGATAAGAAGTGTTTACATTTGGATGACCAAATGTCCAAAGGCGGAGAGAATGTGAGATCCTAGTTTTTAGTAAGGTAATTAGCCCTTAGTTAATCTTGTTTAGTCGGATTTTTAACTATTAGATTGCCTGCTCGCAATTTGGATGAATTACGGGGGCTTATTTGAAAATTCCAGAAAATCCCACCATTTTATGGGATCGAATAGATTTTTCTTGTATCTCATTTTCTCTTCTCCGTTCCAACATCAGCCAGCTCCCTCCCAGCTCTCTTCCTCTATTCTCCATCTCCATCATCAGCCTGTCATCATTTACACCTTGGCCTTCATCATCTTCTTCTTGTTTTCCACTCTCTGTTAGAGTCTAGGACGACTCAGTGAAGTGGGTATCGAAGTGATTTTGAGAGAGATCAGTAAAGCTCGTTCATTTTATTAATTTATGTTTTAATTCATGAATCCTTAAGATTCCATAGAATATATGATGATTTAGAACTATTTTGAATAGTAGAAATGAGGTTTAGAAGGTTGGAATTGGAAAGGAAATGAAAGAGATATGTTTCATGTCAAAATAGAGGAATTCCGGAACTCAGGTTCTGTTTTCCTTTGCACTCGGTCAACCGACAGTTGGTCATGCGGCCAATCGACCACACTGTTCTGTCAATCAACTGAGAGTGTTCAGTTCCCATTCTTCTTCAATGGAGGTCGATCAACTATGAAGGATGTTGACACCAGGTCAACCACCTTGTCAACCGATCACACTAGGATTTCCTAATTAAGTGCTGAACCTTGTTTTATAGCACGGAGATATACCCTATGATAGTCCGATGAATTTGATTCTTTTGGAGACCATAGTAGGTGATGTCTAAGACTGACATTGACCTACAAATAGATCAAGTTCTCAATATACCAGAAACACCACCATTAAACATTAATGTGTTTCCAAAGAGGTTCTGTATATTAAATTAACTTTCAAAATGCCAATGTAGGGATTGCATTAGTGTTTAATGATGTTATTAAGTAATCTGGATATGATGAAAGACCTTATAGTTAATTTTGGATAATTAACTCAAATATTCAATTTCATCTGTCCAGGACTCCTTAAAATAAGTGGCCACCTGGGATACCGACTAGGGATGTGGATTGGTGTTCTGATTAACATCTCTTCATGATTTATCAGTTATTAGATATTGTTATGAATATAAGTATATTTTGAGTATCTTGAAGATACATGTTTTCGTTTTCCAAGAAACATCTGTATTTTGTTAAACGTGAATATATGTACAGGAGTACACTCTAATATTAGCACCACTTAGATTGGTCCTTCGGGAACTGGATGCGGTGAAGGTTGGACTGTTCCGTTGCGCTTCTTTACGCATACTAGCTGCAGCTTAGTTCTATTCTCTGTGGATTATTTATATTCCAGGTACCTCTGCATTCTATTTTCTAAAACCTGTAGCCACCTTCTGCTATACACGGTACCCACTATATTATGTTTATTAAATCATCTCTTAATTGAGATCGAGAAAAGTCAGCTAAGGTGGTGTTGCCCTCCTGTTACTTCCATTACATCAGTATTTTTATACTATGTTATCTCAAACATATGCTTTGTTCAGATTTATCTTGTTTATCAGTTATAATGTTTTTTCTTTTATTATTAGCTATATTTCAGATTTATTCTGTTTACACAGATGTCAGTTATAACATGTTGTTGTTTAGCATATCAGTCTCTTGCCAGTTTGTCTGTGTAACCTCTGGCGTTTCAGGGTTATATGATCAGGAGACCTATAATTTTAGTTAAATTCTGCAGATGTATGTAGACATCAGCTTCTGTGAGCTGTGCTACCATGGGATGGGTTTTCCTTTTGTTTAGTTGTACTGACCTATGTTGATCTCTATGTTGGGGGTTGTACATTAAAAATTCTCTTATTTTCTCTATTTACTTCAGTATTATGTATAAAATAAATCTGCATTTGCTTTTTTTTGCTCTATTTAACTGGGAACAATTATTATCCTGTGGGTAGATGTGTGGGTAATTTCTTTTATAGAAGTCAAAAATTTTAAATCCCCACACTGGTCGCATCCTTAGTTTTGGAAAAGGCAGGTTAATCTGAATATGGGAAGTGACACCACGTCCTTATATTCTCTTAAGGTGACTCCAATGTGACCGTGGGAGCGGACAAGAGGTACACTAGTAGCGAGGTGAGCTCCAAGACACCTCAAAAGTAACATAACTACATTGTAGTGAGTTCACTAAACCTACACTCAACTTGGACTAGCCTTGAGGGATCGAAGCCGAGTGGTTCCGACTCTGAAAGCCTTGATGACATGGTATAACAAGAGGAGGCTGGGCAAAGCACATATCAAATCTTATAAATGAACCTTTCGAATAGGTTATAAGTGAGCTCTCCAACGAGCTATCCACTGAAAGCACATCCAACTATCTTAGACAGACTGATTACAGACAGAATGAATGAAACAAATATTATACCGAATACCGAAATGGAAGGACCCACATCACAACGGTAGTCAACACTCAACAGACTATGCTTAACAGAAGAAAATCAACCTTTAGGACTAATGATTTATCAATACACAAGTCTAACCCGATTTGGGTAGCATTTTGGTACAAAAAGAGAGGTTCCAGATTGGTGAAAGAAAGGGGTTTGGATCTGATCAGTATTTCGGAAGGAAGCAGTACAAAGAATGTAGGCTAACCAGTCAAACAAAGCCACCAAGGATCCGGTCTATCTTGCTAAGAAGCAGGGCAATACACTGTGCTATATCCCATGGTGACCACATAGATTGAGTCGGATAGCATTCATGAAACCATTACCAATAACATCCTAGGTCATGGATTGCCTTGGAAATGCAAGCATGGCAACATTCAACTATATGCTCCCTTAGGATCCGGATGTCAGTGCTTCATATCCTTGGTACTTCAGAAGGTGATAGACATCTGAATTCCTAGGTTTAAATACCCTTTGACTCATTGTCATGCTCTACATGTTGGGAGCGGGGCTGAGATTTCAAGGCTATGAACACAAGAACACAACACAGAGAGTCTCACACACAAAGTGAATTTGTTTTTTTTTTAATATTTCTTCAATCACATTCATTGCATTGAACACAAGTACATGACCCTATTTAAAGAATTGTTAAACTCATGAAAGACTTACATGTGTCCCATGTACACTTGATTCAAGGAGCTAAAGAAGAACCACTACTCAACAGACCATAACGTGTACATCCACCTGTACAAGACTTTTTCAATCATTTAACTGATGCAACAACTCACTAAACAAAATGAGACCCAGTCACATGACCGTTGGATTCTATTTGAATTAATTATTATTATTTTTAACACTCCCCCTTAATTCAAATGCATTTAACACCGAGCAAGTACCGCAACTCGTAAAATCTTGCCACTGGAAGAGCTTTTGTGAAAATGTCTGCAAGCTGACTTTCAGTGTTGCAAAATTCTACCTTGATTTCTTTTCTAGCCACGAGCTCACGAATGAAATGATGACGAATCTCTATATGCTTGGTCCTTCCGTGAAAAACTGGATTCTTTGTCATCGCAATTGCAGACTTGTTGTCGCAGAACATGATGGTAGCTTCATCTTGCTTTTCCTTCAAATCAGCCAAGATTCTTCGAAGCCATACCGTTTGGCACGCAGCACTTGTAGCAGCCATGTATTCTGCTTCCGACGAAGAAAGTGCAATAGTTTGTTGCTTTTTCGATGTCCATGAAATAACTCCGGATCCAAGGCTATGTGCATAGCCTGATGTACTTTTCCTGTCGTCTGCACAACCGGCCCAATCACTGTCAGTATAGGAAATAAGTTTACAATTGCTTACTTTTTGATACCTTAATCCAAAACTCAAGGTTCCACGGATGTAGCGCAAAACTCTTTTTGCTGCCCCCATATGCTGTCGACTCGGTTTTTGCATGAATCTAGAAATCAAGCTTACTGCAAACATTATGTCAGGCCTTGAATGAGTGAGATAAATCAGCCCACCTACAATGCTTCGAAATTCTTTTTCATCTGCTTTCTCAACACCATCATCTAACACAAGCCTTTCATTTGTATTCATTGGTGTACTTGCAGGATTGCAATTTGACATGTGAAACCGCTTTAACAAATCTTTTGCATACTTTTCTTGGCACAGAAAAATACCATATGGGTCTTGAATGATTTCCATTCCCAAAAAATAGTGCAGGGGGCCCAAATCAGTCATTTCAAACTTTGACATCATTTTTTCTTTGAAATCATTTATCAATGGAAGAGAATTGCCAGTAAAAATCATGTCATCCACATAAAGACATACAATCAGAATTTCATCTGTATCTTTGGATTTCACATAAAGGGTTGGTTCACTTTCACTTCTTTGGAACCCATTGTCAAGAAAGTATTTGTCAATTTTTCCATACCAAGCTCTTGGAGCTTGTTTCAATCCATACAATGCTTTTTCCAATTTATACACTTTGTTTTCCAACCCTTTAATTTCAAAACCATGTGGTTGCTCCACATACACTTCCTCTTGTAATTCCCCATTTAGAAAAGCCGACTTGACATCAAACTGAGAGACTTTCCATCCTCTTTGTGCAGCAATAGCTATGACAGTTCTAATGGTGTCAATTCTAGCAACAGGGGAAAATGTTTCAAAGAAATCAATACCTGGCACTTGAGCATACCCTTTCGCAACCAAACGGGCTTTATGTTTTTGTAAAGACCCATCTGAGTTGAACTTGGACTTATAAACCCATTTAAGTCCAATGGCTTCCTTTCCTGGAGGCAAGTCCACCAATCTCCATGTTTTGTTTTTTTCAATTGCATTAATTTCTGCTTTCATTGCATCATTCCACTCTTTCTTTTGAACTGCATCTTCAAAACAAGTAGGTTCTGAAGCAAATAATGCAAAATCACAATGTTGATAAATGTCATGGAGGCTTCTTACCTTTCTAGGAAGTGTTTCTGACCCTGGAGATCCCATCGGGCTTGGTGGAGTGTCAGGTGGCAATTCAAAGGAGGATGTCTCTTCTTCTTCAATAATAAGAGGCGACTTTTCCACATCAGCTTCCCACTTCCAAGAATCATTTTCATTAAATATGACATCACGGCTGATAATTAACTCCTTATTTTCAGGATTATAAAGCCTATAGCCTTTCGTTTCATCACTATAGCCAACAAAAATGCATTTGATGCTTTTTACGTCTAGCTTTTGTCTTTTTTCAAAAGGAATATGAGCATAGGCTATAGACCCAAATACCTTCAAATGACTTACATTGGGTTTTCTGCCAAACCAAGCTTCATAAGGAGTTTTTTCATTTACTGCTTTTGTGGGGGAACGATTAAGCAAGTAAATTGAAGTAGACACTGCTTCAGCCCAAAAAATCTTTGGAAGGCTCTTTTCTTTCAGCATACTTCTTGCAGTTTCAACAATACTCCGATTTTTCCTCTCTGCTACACCATTTTGCTGTGGCGTAAAACTTGCTGTTAATTCCCTACGAATACCTGCATCCTTACAATACTTGAAAAATTCTTTGGAAGTGAATTCACCACCTATCAGTGCGCAATATTTTTATTGCATATCCACTTTGTTTTTCAACATAAGCCCGAAATTGAACAAAGAATGAGAAGGCTTCAGATTTTTGTTTAAGAAAGTAAACCCAGCTCATCCTAGTAAGATCATCCACAAATAGTAGAAAATATCTACTTTCACCAAGTGAGGGTGTTTGTATGGGTCCACAAATGTCGGCATGCACAAGCATTAATGGCTCATTTGCCCTCCAGGATTTACCCACTTGAAAAGGTACTCTATGTTGTTTTCCATAGACACATGATTCACATATGTCCTCAATTTTCTGTACCATAGGTAAACCAACAACCAAATTTTGTTTATGCAGCGAATCTAGGCCACCAAAGTTAAGATGCCCATATCTCTTATGCCACAACCATGCAACATCACATGTTTCAACATTAAATGCATTGATGCTATGCTCAGAAAATTTGATTGGAAACATTTTGTTTGATGTCATTTTCACAGTCATTAACATCTCCATATTCTTCTTGTTAAAAATCATGCACTGGTCTTCATCAAAAATGGCATAATAACCCATCTCCATCAGTTGTCCCAAGCTAATTAAATTCTGGGCTAAGCCAGGAACATACATGACATTGTGGATGAGTTTGTTACCTGACTTGGTGCTTACTGAAACAACTCCTCTGCCTTTCACTTGAACTTGATTATTATCTCCCATCTTAACTTGAGATCTCACTGATTCATTCATTTCCACGAACATATTTTTTTCACCGGTCATATGATTGCTGCAACCACTATCTAGGTACCAGACATTTTCAATAGAACTAGATAAGCATGAGAGAAACACATTTTCACTAGTTTCATCAATTTCCTTTTCTTCATGAAAATTTGCTTGATTCTTGTTTTTGTGCAAACAATCCTTCTCATCATGTCCAAATTTTTTACAAATTGAACATTGTGGTACACTTGAGTCCTTATTTTTGTACCAACAGTCTTTTTCAATGTGCCCTCTTTTTTTGCAATTATAACATTGAGGAAGTTTATGATTACCATTGTTGGGATTTCTTTCATTTGCATTGTACCTGTTTCTTCCTCTCCCTCGTCCGCGAAAATTGTTCTTTCCACGACCATTCCCACTTGGCCTTTGTTCTGATGAACGAGGTCTTGGACCCTCATTTGAACCCTTTTTCAAATCAATTTTTGATTGTAAGGCTTGTTCAAGTGGCTTTTCTGCAGCTCTATTCATTCTCACCTCATGGGTTTGGAGAGAACCCATTAGGTGATTTACTGACAAAGTGGTCAAGTCTTTGGATTCTTCTATTGCAGCAACTACATGATTGAACTTGGGAGTGAGACTTCTTAAAACTTTTTCAACAACTTTTTGCTCTTTTAGGTCCTCACCAAGTGATCGACTTTGATTCACAATGGTTGTGACTTTTGTAAAAAATTCTTGAATAGATTCAGAATTTTTCATCATTAGGGTCTCAAATTCACGACGCAAAGTTTGTAACCTCAAGGTTACAACTTGACTTGACCCTTTATATTCATCTTTAAGCAGGTCCCATGCTTCTTTTGAGGTTGAAGCTCCCATTATCCTTGGGAAAATTGTTTCATCCAAAGCTTGTTGGATGTAAAATAGGGCCTTTGCATCTTTTTTTTTATTCTCTTTCATCTCATTTCTTTGTGCTGCAGTTAGTCTTTCTACATCATAGTCATTCATGCCATTCTCAACCAACTCCCATAAATCATATGACAGAAACAGAGTTTTCATTTTGATACTCCAAAATTGATAATTATCACCCTTGAAAAGAGGAATTAATTGTTGAGAAACACTTACAGAACTGCCGATACCATTCACTGTAGCCATCTTCAAACTCTTGTTTCAAGTCTTCTTCTCCACGAGCAGCGCCTAGGTAGAGTCCAGCTTTCAGCGATCTTGGCTCTGATACCAAAACTTGTTGGGAGCGGGGCTGAGATTTCAAGGCTATGAACACAAGAACACAACACAGAGAGTCTCACACACAAAGTGAATTTGTTTTTTTTTTAATATTTCTTCAATCACATTCATTGCACTGAACACAAGTACATGACCCTATTTAAAGAATTGTTAAACTCATGAAAGACTTACATGTGTCCCATGTACACTTGATTCAAGGAGCTAAAGAAGAACCACTACTCAACAGACCATAACGTGTACATCCACCTGTACAAGACTTTTTCAATCATTTAACTGATGCAACAACTCACTAAACAAAATGAGACCCAGTCACATGACCGTTGGATTCTATTTGAATTAATTATTATTATTTTTAACACTACATGCCTCTGGGAAATCTGGGGAGTGAGTGTTTCCTTAATACATCACTTTCCCATGGTCTGAAATGTAAACATTATTAAATCATGTACTTAGTTTAAAGATCCACCTATTCATGAGTTCCAAGTTCCACAAACCAAGGGAAATAAAAAATAAATGGGTTGCCCACCATTCAGTAGCCTAAGAGTACTCAAACTAAGTCCATGGGATATCCACAACTTGGCCATAGGGTCACAAGTTAAATAGAAAAAGAGTTGGATGACCGAACGACTGATTGGTCATCGAGAGGTCCTTCTAGCTAAGAAGCTTGGCTTGTGTCAAAGGGGTGAGGTCTGTACATGTTTGGGCTCCACCTAAAATGTTTCTAATGTCCACATCAAACAGAGGACTGTCGAGTGAAATAGGTTGATAGCCAATCAGCCAGCAGGTGTTTTCACGATGGCTTAAGTGTAAAGCAAACAACCTAAACCAACGTCTTTCTGCCTTGGAAGGGTATCGAGTCTTAATGAAATTTTCTCCAATTTGAATTACGTTAACAACAAGCCAAAAATCACGATTTTTGGAGATTTCTAAGGAAAACTCGACTTTTACATAAAGTCAACTGTCCCTAGTCAAATGAAAAGTTGCGAAAGGAAGGGTATTTAGACTACGAATGGTGGCAAGTTGAGCGCGAAAGTCATTCGGCATAACTTAGACTAGCAAATGAGCCAACCCGGCATTCTTCTGAAATACCCAAAAATACTCTTGACACTGGCCAAGTGTACCAAACTACCCTTTCTAAGTCGAAAAACTTCGTCGAAACACAGTCAAACCAACTCAAGAGTTACTCAAACTCTAAAACTAACTTAATTAATAGTAAGCACATTTTTTAGCATTTAATTAGAGTTATTAGGTTCACTACAACAAGTTGCACTTTTAGCGACGTTTTTTAGCGACGTTTTTAAAATTCATCGGTAAAAGTTAATTTTTACCGACGTTTTTAATAAGAACGTCGGTAAAATACACTTTTACCGACGTTATAATTTCGTCGGGAAAATGAGCTCATTTTTAAGAGAAAAATCTTTAAAACTTTTGCCGACGTTTTAAAAACATCGGGAAAATTCACATTTACCGACGTTTTTAATAAGAACGTCGGTAAAATACACTTTTACCGACGTTATAATTTCGTCGGGAAAATGAGCTCATTTTTAAGAGAAAATCTTTAAAACTTTTGCCGACGTTTTAAAAACGTCGGGAAAATTCACATTTGCCGACGTTTTATTATAGAACGTCGGTAAAGTTAATTTTTACCGCCGTTTTCTTTTGGTCGGTAAAATGAGAACTTGTTTTGTTTAAAAGGAAAAAATGTTTAAAACGTCGGTAATTGTATTTTCATTTTTTTTATTTTTCTTTTATTTTTACCGACGCACAACAAAACGTCGGTAAAATATTTTTATTTTTATTTTTTAATATTACTGACGAAAAAAAACGTCGGTAAGGTATTTTAATTTATTTTTTATTTTTCTTATTAATTTTGCCGACGACAAAAAACGTCGGTAAAAAATAAAAAAGCGTCGGTGAAGATGTTAATTTTACCGACGAAAAATTAATTCGTCGGTAAGGTGTTTTCTTGACATTTTTTTGCCGACGACTGACCGACGAAAAAAAAACGTCGGTAAAACCTTTACCGACGTTTTTTGGACTTTTAGCGACGAAAAAAAATGTCGCTGAAGGTGTAATCTGTTGTAGTGACGTTCATGGTCTTAAAGGACAATAGAATGAATTACTTGATGCACTCATCTGGATACGAAGGACCTTCAATGCAAAAAAAAATTCTCAAAGTCAACACAGGTCATAGCAAACACTTTAAAAATGAGTCTGAATCCCCTGTCACATATATTACATGGGAATCATGTGACACATGTGGGAAACTCCATCATGAAGTTCAGAAAGAAATAAGCCGGGCAATTCAAGATGAAGCCTTGTATATATCGTCAAATCTCGCTTCTAGAGGGAATGTTGTTCATCTTGAACAGTTTAAATTGTCTTTCTATGGGCCCTACAATGGAGTTCCTCACATGTGTCACCCAGCTCCGATGTAATAGTTGCAATAGGGGATGCAAACTATTTGGGACAGGCATTTCCCTCATAGAAATCAACAATGTATTTTGGATTCTTAACATGTGATTCACGGGCATTACTTTTGGATGATGGTGATGTCTTTTGCTGAACCCCTTATGATTGTGTAGAAATGTGTCTCCCTCTACAGAATATAGATATTTTGGCTTCTTGTATTTCCATAAAAATATTGAAACTCTTTGGATGGTTTATTTTGAGAATAGCACACTTCTTGTCCCCTCCTTGTATTGAGCATTCCATTTTCAGAGTGAAATAAAAAGGAAAAGGATGATATGTGCTTTCATTTCTCTAGTTTGTTTGTTTGTTGTTTTTTTTTTTTTTTTTTAATTGAAAACCTATGATCCTATTGATAGTTGGTCGTGCTGTCGCCGGCACCCAAATATAATAAAACCTTTACTCCAAAAAATATATGTAGTAGTGCGAGTAAGGATCGTTCCCACGGAGAGTGTTTAGTCAAATTTTATGCTATGTGATCAAAGATGGGGGTTTTGATTATATTGAAAGCAAAAATAAATAAAAGCAAATAAAAAGCAGTAAAGTAACGAATTCAATCAAAGGAGCAAGCATTGGTCAAAGTTAACATCCACCATCGGAAATTCAGAACTGATCATTGATGCAAAAATAAATCAATTAACACTTTGAATATTCATCGTTGGAATTAAATTCCTACCTCCTTAATTAGTTAATTAGAAAACACGCGCTCTAATTAACCCTAATTACTAAACAACCTAAGACAAGCGCTATAGATTTAATTTAGCAAAAGCATTAAAATCAGAGAGATCGATGAACCCAAATAACACAAGCACACGCGGTTGCATTTAATTTAGCCAAGTGTTCTTCCTAATATCTAATAATTACTAACGCAGTAAATTATTAAATATCAGTTGCTTCACAAATTAGAGGGATCAAACAATTACGGATTTGATTTCTAATTTAGCATTAGATTGCAACGAAAAATAAACTAGTATGCATCCTAGCAATTAAACGAAACAATCATCATAACAAATTAAGCATAGAAGAACAACCTATATTCAAAGCATAAATTGAACAATGAAAATAAATTAGATCTCACAGTAATTATTCCGAGGCTTCAGTCTCCTTCAACCAATTAAAGAAAATTAGCCACGCAGGGCCATGCTAACTTGCAAAATAAAATAATCTAAATGGAGAAAGAATGGAGAAAGAATAGAGAGAGAGAGAGAAATCGTTGGTGCCGAGACTTCTGTGAATGGCTTGTAATGGTATTTATAGAGAGGTGGCGTTGGAGTTTCTTTGAGAGAAAAATTTGTAAGTGGGCCCACCTGATGGATTGTAAACGTTGAAGATGGCTTTGAGAATTTGAGATGGATTAGGAGAGAAACTCTCAAACAGAGAAGGAGAGTGACGTGAGAGACCTCAGTTGTAAAAGAAATACAACTGTAGCCTTGTTTAATGTGGAATAGGAGAGAGAAAGATTAAATAAAATATCAAAACTTATTACAATCTTCTCCTAGATGATATCTTCCTATTCGGGCTTCTGTTGGACTCGACCCAAGAATTAAAGTTGCACTATTTTTCGTTCTGCACAATATGAGCCCAATATTGGATATGTTTCGACGAACTTCTGATTTCTTCAAATTTACCATAACGCCCTTCTGTTTGATTTTTCACCCCATTTAGCATCAAGTACGAGCACCTCTCTTGCAACTCAGATCTTGAGGCAGCCAATATCTCTCAAAACTCAAAACATGAAAGTTGTAGATCTTTCTCTTGGCGTTCCATAGCATCTTGAATCATCTCAATTGGAGCTCAGATGAGAGAGTTATGCACAGATTACGAAGCAATGTGAAAATTCATCTAAAATTGCCCAATTAACTTCGTTTAGCAATTAACACCTCCATTTGCATCCTAAATCAAAATATAAGAATAATGAGTACATTTAGGCATCAAATGAGTATAAAGGACTAAACATTAAGGGAGAAAAATATAACATTTTACATTCTCATCAATAGTGTTACAAAAACACTTGACAACTAGTCCTAGTTTTACCTTGATCAAAACATTATTCACCTTTGAACTTTATTATGAAAATTATTATGAAATATAGTTGTCGAACTTTGAAGACCTATAATTAAAGGTAAAAGGTTAGTATCATTTGATGGAATTGATATTGCACACATCTCACATCCACATCTTGAGCTATCCATCCACCTCATCTATGAGATCATGTATTAGGAATCATTATCATCTCCTTTTTCATTGCCCATTCCTAATTACTTTTTCATTGAAGTTGAAACTTGAGATACAGATTATGACTGATAAATAACAACCAACTATCATCTCCTATCCTAAGTTGGAAATTCAAATAAAAGTACAGTAAACAAAGCTATATTAATAGCTTACTCTTATTCTCTCTAAATAATTATTTGAGTTTGGATAAGACAAGTGGAGAAATTTGTAAGAAATACTAGTTTAAACCTTGAGAAACTTTCGCCAGCTTTTCTCCTTGCTAAAACGAAGCCTATGGGTTTTTAGAACAATCTTCTGCCGCAAACATGAGGTGACTATTTGCTGCATCATATAAAAACCTTGTGTTGTGTTGCTGCCAAGCTCCTAATGTTGTGATATGGTCCGTATCTGGCAACATTGCAAGGCAAAAGAAACCTTCTTCTGGGCTAATAAAAAAAACATTTGCACCCAACACCACAAGATCTGCATCTTTCAAATGGTAGGTCATTGATGGATAATCTTTCATATCTGCTTTGTAAACATAGCATAGATCCATGCCTTGTGTAGGTCCTCTGTATTGTGCTAGATTGTATCGCGCAAAGTAACTCACCAAGACATTCCTAATTTTCTTATATGCATCTGGATGCATATAACCCACTGCACTCCCTGAGTCAATTATCGTTCCCCCAGAGCCATCTCGTTGCATAGCGAACAGTCCTGGAGGAAATGCCATTCTTTGATTTCCGATGCTAATATCATTCAGGTACAAGTAGTAGGCCGCATGGTTCTTATTGCTGAGAGAAATCAGATTATTATTAGATCAATATTTTATGGTAAGAAGAAATTTATGGCTTGTTTGTTTGTATTAAAGTACATAGGAATTGAACATGTAAGATTTACTCTATAAGTAGTAAAAAAAATCTCCAAAACTGTTGATATCAATTTCCAAAAATGATGTCAAATAAGCTTTCCTTTCATAGAAATAAAATAAAAAAGGACTAAAAATGGATAAGTGGCCATCACGCGTAGTTATTCATTTCTTATCTTCCTTTGTTTATATTTCTATAAAAGAAAAAAAATTATGCTATTTTTTTAAATTTGACCTTCATATTTCATTTTTAACCACTTCTGGCATAAATCTTATGTATTCAATTCTCCTGGATACTTATGCAAACAAACAGGCCTTTAGTGGTCATTTGCCTTTTTAAATATGCAAATCTTATATATGTAAATGTCATATATGTGAGTGTTACACATGTGAAACACAATACAATGTTTGTCAAAATCATCATTTTCACATTAGTAAATAATTACATATATCCAATGATATTGGTTCTTTCTAGACCTTTCTCACATTTTTTTTTAAATTGCAAAAGAATTAAGTTATGAAACTTTACATCTTGATGTTTGCCTTTAATACAAGAACTTTTAATGGTTCAAATAATGATATGAGGACCCATGGAAGTTTAGAAAATTAGAACTGTAGGTTGGGTCGACCTAGGCTGACTGGACCTAGAGCACCTCCACTAATAGAACCAAGTGTGAGAAAACAACATCAATTAAGAGACTACCCACATGCCATGCTCTATTATCTAAAAGGGGTTTACATTGATTATATAGTGGGGTTAGGTGGCCTCTGCAAGCCTAGCGATATACGAAAATCATGCATATATATGCAAGAACAATGATAATTATATATCATGATAACAAGAATATATACCTTATGAGGGGCGTAACTTGATAATGGCCATTTATGATTGCATCATTGCCAAACCGCAAGTAGCTGTTGAGAGGTGATCGAAAGCCTTGCAGACAGTAAGAGAACCGGCCCCTGGCACTGCTCCCTAATAGTGACAACATAGATGTGGGCCCAAACCCTAACCCCATCAGGCCTGTGATCTTGTTTGTATCATCATATTTAAAGCCAGTGTTTTCATTGCTACACCCAAAGGCTATGTTGGACACAATCTCTACATTACCTTTGCTCGATGATGCGGAGATCGTCTCAAACGAAAACACACCTTTCGCTGTAGAAGGTGTCGCATAGTTAAGCGTGTAAACGCAGTCATGCCCAGAGCAACCAAAGCCACGCCCACGACAAAGGGGGTGATTACATGGGATCTTCCTGTATGTGCTAGATTTAGTCGGGTCGAAGATTCCACCTTTTTGGGGAAAGCAAGGTTTGCAGGGCTGGCATTGGATCCATGTCACGTCACTGCCAGTGTCCATGATCAGGTTCTGGGGTTTGGATGGTGTACCAAAGGACACTTCTACTAAGAACATAAACTTTTGGTTTCCAATCCTTGGGGTCATGCCATCCGGATGAATTGACATGTTGGTCGCCTTACTGATCTTCCATCGTAGGTATGTCATTCGGGCTTGGGATATCTCGATGCCTCTCTGAAGAATTTCAGTGTCTGATAGATTTCTACCAGGAAAGAGAGGGGATCGCATCGAGTCTCGGGATATTAGCCTGAAGCTCAATGCATTAGCAGAAATGATGAATGAAACTAAGAAGCAAAGGTAAACAAGGAGAGAAAATGAGGAATTGTTAGGTGCATGTGGAGCCATGTTGTATGTGGGTTTAGCTCACAGTGGAGGGTTTTGTAAGTAGAAGAAGCCCATATATAATGTTGGTAGAGAAGGAGATAAGTGTGACATTAAAGGAGTAGTTAGCCTTATCTTTTTAAAAATGGTAAAAATATTAATGTTGTTGTGGCAGCTAGATACATTCATCAAGTGTATTTGCCTATTTTCCATCACCAATCCATATAGTTTGGGATTTGCATGAATGGATTTTCCCATTTGAATATTAGATATACTCATGAGAATTATTACTATATATAGCATAGTGGTTTTTGTAAAGAGTTTTAGTTGGCTAATTCATAGGTTTATGGACAAAACCGGGTTTCTTAAAAGTTGTATTTTATTTAGAATTGGACTGCTCAAATCTGTTGCAAAGAAAGAAAAAAAATTCTGGAATCTGGGAGTTAACAGAGGTTGCTCGAGCGAACCCGTCACAGAACCTCCATCGCTCGACCCAACATGAATCTTCGCTTGAGCCATCTTAATTTTGCGCTGATCTTCTGAAGACAAAGACCAGTTCGCTCGAGCGAACTCCCTGGTCGATCAAGCGAACCTGGGAAATTTGTGTTTCATCCGGAAACCTCTTCCTATTTTTTCTCAAGCAACTTCTCCTATCCTAATTCGATCTTAAGACTTGAGATATGAGTATAGGGCTATTTAAAGCCATTCTCTCTCTCTTCCAAGTACCTCTGATTAAGAATACATCCCTGGAGAAGTTTTTGAGAGATCCATTCAGTTTCCACCCCAAGGCTTCAAGTTTCTGCTACACTAAAGATAAAGCATTGGGATTGATTCCATCATGTTTTCTTGAAGGCGGTTTTGCTCAAGCACGGTGAAGATTAACGATGAGTTGTTGACAGGATCAGAAGCAGTCCTTAGGTTGAGTCAACAACTGGGAAAGGGTTGTAAGTTATCTTGTAATCTTCGTTTTCATGTAGTGCTTAGTTTGTCTGTTGGACTAGACGGTAAGGCCTGTGGTTTTTTCTCGAGTAGGGTTTTCCACGTACAAATCGTTTGTCCTTCTCTTTTTGTGGTTTGACTACTTTTAATTGGAATTAGGGCTAATTATTAGTTTAAACATGTGAGATTGATATTTAATAGAGATTTGGTAATTGGGGCCTTTGCCTGTGTTAAGATTTAATCTTTCAGTTTTGACCAGGAGAGATAAGCGTGACCTTAAAAGAGTAGTTAGCCTTATTTTTTCAAAAATGGTAAAATGATTAATGTTGTTATGGAATTGAGATACAAATAAATTGTAGTTTTTATGAGCCAAGATTGAGACCATCAAGTGTAATTGCTGATTATCCATCACCAATCCATATAGTTTGGGATTTGCATGAATGCATTTTACCATTTTAATATTATATATAGTCGTGAGTATTATTACTATATATAGAATAAAGGTTTTGAGCAGGAGCTTACCTCTGGAATTGGCTTTCCCCCTCCCTTCCCAAAAATTTTAAATTTTCCCAGACCTTCTCCATATAAGAAGAAACAACAAAATCACCCAAATTACGGACAATCTAACTTAAATTAGTTCATCATGTGCAATTAACATTGTTTCATCAGGACTGCAATTGTAATGCAAAAAACCACCTTGTTTGTACCCAATTTGTCTAATCATATCCCAACTTGAGTGCCCACTTTGGCTCCGATAAGCATGACTGATAATTTGAATAATGACTTTGTATTGGTTGTGTGTAGCTAAGTATGGTCACAATATAGGGCTCCATGATAGACAGCTACAGAAGTTCAACATATTGTTTCTGATCTTATGTATGTAATGATGAGAAAATTAGTGAAAGGTCCCTCATAGAGGTCTTGTAAGGCCTCCAGTCCATCAACTTTTCCTCTAAGGCCTATAGTCCATGCAGCTTGGACATATTTCGATGAGAGGTCCCTAAATACGCCACTTCATATATTTTTAATGATTGAATTGCCCTTTCAACTGTTTAGGCATGAAATCTTTCAACTGTTTAGATATGAAATTTTGAATTTTAAAAATTCAAATATTCCATTCTCCCTCGTTCGTTCTCTCATTTTCTATTGTCCTGGAAAACTCCATCATCAGAAGAAGATAGTTGATCATCGCCTGCCGCTGCACCATCTATAGTTGCAGAGAAAACAGAGAAGATCTCTATTGGTTTTCTCTGGTTCGGGTTTGATTGCACTACTAGAAAAGGGACTTTTAGCGACCGCCAAAAGCCGTCGCTAAAAGTGTCTAGCGACCGCCCAGCGACGGCCGCGAAAAATTCGTCGCAAAAAGTATTAGGCGGTCGCTAATGTTTTTTTTGTAAGTCCGGGGATCCGAACCCTAGAGGGGGGGTAAATAGGGTGAGCTCCAATTATGACCAATTAAGACAAATTTTAACTTCTTTAAAACAAACTAGTCATAAGTGATGATTATCAAATAAAATGCGAAAGCTTAATAAAAACAATCACCACAAAGCAAGCACCATTACACAAGGATTTATAGTGGTTCAGCCTCAATGCCTACATCCACTACCGGCTTGTGATCCAACATCCCACCGGATTTTCACTATTTATGTTTTTCAATAGGCTAAGCAATAACCTTTACAATATGCTTTTCAAGGCTAAGCAATAACCTTTACAATGATGTTTTTCAAGGCTTAACATCAACCTAAACATTATGCTTTTATAGGCTAAGCAATAACCTCTTCAACCACAAGGTTGGTTATCTCACTAAGTTAGTGTCTATAATACACTTGATGGAGATTCAATTAAGCTCATTACATTTGCCTCTAAAATAGGCGGATATGAAAATGAAAATCTAATACACACACACTATGAATGCAAAGATGAAAGTACATGATGTGTGTGTGTGATGTCCTCAATCATTTTGAAAATGAAATCTCATAAAAGTATGCCTAAGGCTTTTGAAAGTTTTAGCTCAAAAACATTTATGATTAAGGAAATGCTAATCACATGTTAAAAGTAACAACTTGTTAATGAGATCAAAGATTTACAAGTTGTATGAAATTGATTAGCTCTAAACATGTGATGCATAGGGATGTCAATCAAATCAACATGAAGCTCAAAACATAAAAATAGATTTGATTGAAAAAGGGGACAAATCATATGAACTTATAAAATCAACTTGAATATGATATACCAATCAATGCAAGGCAAGTTGTGAAACTTTAAAACAAAGTTACATATGATTTGTAAACATGTTGAATCCAAAACATAAGATATATTTGAAAAAGATTTTCTTATGATGGAAAACAACAACCAAAGATTCAACCAAGTATATGGATCATGTTACATCTAATTTCAAAGATGTTTTCATTAACATGATCTACTTAGATTTACCAAGGATAAAGTACTACTTGGGTTGAATCAATGGTGATGCATCCAAAACAATAGATCAATTCAAAATATAAAACATGCTAAGGATACAACACATCATAGGTTAACATGCTACTAAAGATTTATCACAGATAAAACAAAACATGAAAACATATGATTTGTAAAGAAGTTGAATCCAAAACATAAGATAGTTTTGAAAGTGATTTTCTTATGATGGAAAACAACAACCAAAGATTCAACCAAGTATAGGAATCATGTTACATATAATTTCAAAGGTTCTTTCATTAACATGATCTACTTAGATTTACCAAAGATAAAGTACTACTTGGATTGAATCAATGGTGATGTATCCAAAACAATAAATCAATTCAAAACATAAAACATGTTAAGGATACAACACAACATAGTTTATCATGCTACAAATGATTTACCAAAAATAAAACAAAGCATGAAAACATATGATTAAGGAAAGTAGAGCCTACTTGGTGATTTAATTTCATTAATCCAAGCTTTAGCTTTCCTAATGATCCCCTTCATCCCTTAGTTCATTTCCCTTTGAATTTGCCTCAAAACCCCTCAAGGAGGGCCTTAAAATTCCCAACTTTTGGCAAAGGAAATAACTCATATTTATAGTAAAAAGTGCCCAACGGCTAGTCCCCGGTCGACCTGGAAACAGGTCTCGGTCGACCGGGAACACACAACGGTCAGAAATATGACCGTTGGTGTCCCAGGGCATTTTCTGCCTGCAGTGTTCCCGGTCGACCGAGACCTCTGGGCCAGTCGACCGGCCACACTGCTGGGACAAAAAATTCCAACTTTTGCATAATCAAAGTTTTTCTTTGTGGAACTTTTTGGACCACTAAATCAAGCTTGAATACATGTTTTAAATCATTCTAAGGGGTTTAAAAACATGAAACACACAAAGCCTAAAATGATTCAAAACTTTAAAACCAAAGGCTAGCTTGATTTCTAAAACTCTTTTAAAAAACAAATGCATCCAAGTTTTAAAAGCAAATCATGCATAAATTGATACTTTTACAAATCTTAAAAGCAATGCATGAATAAAACAAGATTTCAAGTTTTTATTTAAAACAATGCAAGTGTGAAAATTCAGATGATGCTAAAGTGAAAATGCATCCATCAAAGTGCAAATACAAAAACCCTAACATTTTTGCAGCCGGAGTGTTGCGGTCGCAAAAAATTGGGAAAAATTTTTTTGGACTATTAGCGACCTCCATAGCGGTCGCTAAAACTTTTTTTTTTAATTTTTCTTTTTTTTTTAAAAAAAATTTAAACTATTGGCGGTCGCTAAAAGTGCCAGTGGCGGCCAGTGTAGACTGATAGTTACAGAAGGAGAAGAAGAAGCACGAGGATCCGGACTTGCTATTGTTAGGATCGTCCATCGCCAAAAGCAGGGAAAGCAAAAAAACGAAGGTGATGCTGCCATCGCCTGGGAAGAAAAAATGAAAGGAGTTGGGATCTTGCCATCGTCAGTGCAGAAGACGAACCAGAGAAATCTAGTTTCTTTGGTCGAAGAAGAGAAGAATCCACGATTCAATGTGCGCACTTGATTGAAAAAATCGCAGCAAAAGATAGGCAACGATTTGTGTTGGTTTTCTTGTTTTCGGCTGGACCCCACATCGCACGCCGAAGAAGATGACCTCTACCGTCGCCGGAGCCACATGTTTCCGCTCTGCCTACCTTCGCCGGTCTTGGTCCATCGGAGAAAGAGAAGACAACGTTTTGTCTTCCCTGTTGCATAACCGGAAGGAACGAAGGAGAAGAAGAAGACAGGTTTTCTAGGCCTGGGTTCTGTATCAGTTCTAGGTTTGAGTTTAGGTCAAGCTAGGTTGACTTGATCCACGCAAAAGCCCAAAAACAAAGGTTGTAGAAATTTGTTGCAGGACATGGAGCCGGCAGCAGCAGCCGCGCCTTTCTCCAAGTTATTTGCATGCACTGATGGGTTTGATTGGGTTCTAATGCGGGTTGGATCGATTGAGAAGGAGAAAGGCTTGCTGGTCTCGTTATAGCCGCCACTGTAGTTTTCCAATTGTTGCCGAACGTAGTCGACGGTGCTGCACCATTGCCAAAGAAGGAAAGCAGAAGGGTTGTTATATCGTTTTTGACAAATCTATATGAGTTTTTATGAAATTTATCTGAGATTTTGTGAAATTTATCTAATTTTTTGTCAAGTTTATCTAATTTTTTAATAAATTTAAATGAGTTTTTGTCAAATTTATCTGAGTTTTTTTATTTTTTGCAAATTCATTTGAGTTTTGTGCAAATTTATTTGAGTTCTGCAAAAAATTTATCTGGGTTTTGGACAAATCTATCTGAGTTTTTAGCTAATTTATCTGACTTTTGGAACAAATTTATCTGAGTTCTAGACCAATCTAACTGAGTTTTTGGCAAATTTATTTGAATTTTTATTTATGTCTTTTGAAATTTATTTACATTTTTTTAGTTTTATTTGGATCTTGTGAAATTTATTTGCGTCTTTCGAAATTTATTCGCATTTTTTGAAATTTATTTGGATCTTTTGAGATTTGTTTGCGTACGTGTTCTTAAATTTATCTTCATTCTTTTGAAATTTATTGTGTTTTGTGAAATTATTTCTTTTCCTTGAAATTTTATTTACGTCTTTTGAAATTTATTTGCTCCTTTTCAAATTTATTTATATTTTTTAAAATTTATTTGGATCTTTTGAAATTTATTTGCATCTTTTGGAATTTATTTACATTTTTTGAAATTTATTTGGATCTTTTGAGATTTGTTTGCGTCTTTTTAAATTTATCTTCTTTCTTTTGAAATTAATTGTGTTTTTTGAAATTATTGCGTTTTTATTTATTTTATTTACATCTTTTGAAATTTATTTATAATTTTTGAATTTTATTTAGATCTTTTGAAACTTATTTGTGTCTTTTGGAATTTATTTACATTTTTTTAAATTTATTTAGATCTTTTGAGATTTATTTGCATCTTTTTAAATTTATTTGCGTTCTTTTGAAATTTATTGCGCTTTTTGGAATTACTGCGTTTTTTGTAAGTTATTTTCGTTCTCATTAATGGGATTTCATTAATCGTTGTCAATTAAATGATAGTTGACCATTATTAATGTAATTTTGAAGAAAACCTAAATTAGACATATTAGGTATGAGAATATATTAGAAGATAGGTTGCATGACTTTTTTTTGTGGAGTGTTTGCAACAAAGTTATACTTTGAGGGACTTCCAACCAAATGCCTCTATAATGATTCAATTGAACTGAAATTAGTTCATGTGCAATAATTTCAGTTCATATGCAATTAACATTGTTTCATTTATATCTCGCCATATATGGCCCGGCATGCATATAGGTGGATGTAGTGTACGTAAAACCATTTGGACTTTGATCATATATAGTCATTGAATACACATAGTGTGATAGCCTGATAGGTCAAGTAGGTGAAATTGCTTTCTCACAGGAGTGCAGGGAGAGCAACTCTGCAGTATTAGATTGGTACTGCCTAAATATGTAGGGCCATTTGCCTAGTAGCTAATAAATCTTTAATATTGACTAAAAAAATAATTAATTAACAATTATGCAAAGTCAGGGTTTAGAGTGAATCAAAGGTGGGATTCTTAGATAGCATCAAAATTCCTATTCTCTTCATATCTCACCCTTGACCCTTCACTCCGTTACTGCATGTTTTATAAAACCCTCTTTCTTGTGAGTTTCTGGGGACTACTGAGAACTCCTAGGAATTGAGTAGGAACTGCAACAGTACAATTTCACCAGTATTTATATGGGTAATTGGGGCCAACAGTGCAAAGATGATGATTATCCATGATGGAGATGGTCTCATACAACAATTAGCAGTATTATCGGCGTTTTTTCCGGCGCAAGCATTAAACGCAGGGAAAAAGTTGTTTTCACGGCGTCATATTATTGCCGGCAAAAGGCCGCTTTTTTTGTGGCGATTTATTTTTTTCGCCGGCAAAGCTCCTTTTTCCCGGCAATTTATTTTTTTCGCCGGCAAAGATAATTGCTCTTCTATACCCGGATTAGTTTTTTGCCCGTGCATTTATTTTTTCACCGGCAAAGTTATCATTTTTCCCGGCGTTCTACCCACTTCGCCGGCAAATGTCACTGCCAAACTCCAATCCCTCCGTTCGCGCCTTCGTTTGGGGCATCGCGGGTTTATTTGGGAGTTTTGCCGGTTCACTATTTGCGCCGGAATTGTTATCATAAAACTAGAGATGTCAAATGGGCCGGGCCGGCCCGGTTCGGCCCGGCCCAACACGCTAGTCAACGGGCCGTGGCCCGGCACGACCCGAGACACGGGCCGTGCTGGGCCAAGGTTGCTGGGCCCGTTGGCCCGCCAGGCACGCCAGGCCCATGGGCTGTGGGTTCCAGCCCGCTGGGCATTCTGGAATCGGCCCGCAGCCCGCCAGGCCCGCCCAACGTTCCAAACCACTTTTTTTCAAAAAAAAGTCACTTTTACACCCCCCCCCCCCCAACAGCCATAAAACGGTCATATAAGGGGTATTTTGTGTCATTTGTCATTTTACAAAGTCTATAAATACCTTAACCCTCCCATTCTCATTCCTCACCAATTTACACAACTCTTTCATTCTCTTTATACATTCTCTACTTCAATCTCAAAGCATTCAACTCTTTCACTCTCTCTAAGAAGTTTTTGGAGGGCCAAAGATCAAGTCATCAAGAGACAAGATAAAGGGGCCTTCAAAGATTTAGAGGTATTTATATTATTTAAATTTGAGATTCCATATATATAAGTTTATATTATATTATATTAACTCTCATTTTCTCCCCTTTCTTATATTAATTATCACAAAAGAAGGCTATTAGAGCCTATTACTGTTATTATTTATAAAATTTATTTTTTGAAATATGGCAAGAAGACTTCCCACAGAATCTTCTTCTGTTAATTTAGGGGGGGAACATGAAAATTTTATTGAATTACAAGATGAAGTAGGTGATTTACCACCACTTCCTCCTCAGAGTTCCCGTAAATCAACCAAGAGAAATAGAACTTCACCAGTTTGGGAAATATTTACAAGGTTTGATATTATTGAAAATGGAAAAACAGTTGAAAAGGCAAAATGCAAATTTTGTAGTAAGATTTATGGTGCCACGTCAAAAATGGGTACCGGCCATTTGACAAGACATATGCAAAAATGTCTTGCCTTACATAAGCCGGCTGATGCAAGAACAGGGAGGCCTGGATCACAGACCCAAATTTCTAGTAGTGGTGGTGGTGGTGGTGGTAGTAGTAGTAGTAGCAGTTTAGGTCTTTTTTCTTTTAATGCACAAAGTTGTAGACAAAATCTTGTTAAAATGATTGTGTTATCCGAATTACCATTTTGTTTTGTTGAAAATGAGTTTTTTGAAAAATGGGTCCAGGAATACTGTCAACCACAATTTCACAGTATTTCAAGAAATACAGCCAGAAATGATGCTATTAGACTCTGGCAGGAAGAGAAAATAAATATAAAAAATTACCTTGCAGAAATTCCTGGCAGAATAGCCATAACCACAGATATGTGGACATCTCAAGGGGGTGACAGTTATCTTTGTATTACTGCACATAACATAGATTCAAAATGGATTATTAATAAACGTATAATTAGTTTTAGCACTCTTGAATGGCCACACAGTGGCACTAGAATTAGTACATTTATTTTGGAAAAACTAGATGAATATAATATTAAAGAAAAAGTTTTATCTGTAACTTTAGATAATGCCAGTAATAATACAGTGGCTATTGAATTAATGAGAATGCAGATGCCACTTGCAACTTTGATAGATAGCTCTATCTTTCAAAATAGATGTGTATGTCACATCTTAAATCTCATTGCAAAGGTTGGTTTAAAGCATATTGTAACTTACACAGATTCTATTAAAGACATAGCTAGATTTATTTTCACATCCGCACAAAAAAGACAATTGTATGCCCAAATATGTGCGAGGCAAGGCGTATCACCTATTAAAATACCCAAGGAGGTAGAACATAGATGGAATTCTATGTATGATTTGTTAAACAAGGCACTTGACCGGAGAACTGTTTTAAATGAATTTTGTGCTTTTCATGCACAACATTTGATGATTAGTGATGAACATTGGGAGTTATGTGCACATATAAGGGATTTATTAGAAGCTTTTTATACTTCAACAATATTTTTTTCCGGGATATATTATCCCACATCTAATGAAGCTTTAATGAAGCTTTTTAAAATTACTGTACAATTCTGTAGATTTAGAAATCATGATTTACTGAGTACCCCTGTTAAAAACATGGAAGAAAATTTTAATAAATATTGGAAAGAGGCTCCAATGACATTTTCTTTAGCTGCCGTATTTGATCCTAGGTTAAAATTAAGTGGTGTACAATTTTTTATTGATGAAATAAATAAAAATATGAATT